>OY998256.1:43380000-44807500 GCA_963922045.1 Persicaria maculosa
TGGGAAAGAGAGTGGGTGAGATGAATAGGATCCTAGCTTGTCATATGATCAAATCAAAGGGAGTGGGTGAGATGTGTGCAAGGAATGGATGGGGCGGCTACCCTTATATTAGCAAGATGTAAATCCCGAGTTCGTGACAAATTTAAATCCGTTACGTTTACAAGATACGAGACAAGTAGCTCGGGTATATATTTCTTTCATAAAATCCATAGTTAAACCAATGTAAAGCCATCCATAAATTTTAAAATTTTCTGGGTTTTCATAATCACAAGGGAGGATAATATTCGGATTATCCTACGGATACTTTATAAATATTAATTAAATTATGATCTTTACAATCATCCACCTCTAAAACAAGTCTCGTCCCTGAGACCAAAAATATTTAAACCAGTGGAGAAGGTTTTAAAATTTGAGTCCTTGAATCGGGCCGAAGGGCACACAATCATCTCGGATGTGTCGTCAAATAATCTCATGGCACCCTTGCCACGACCGTAATATCCCCGAACGGTTTTTCCAAGCATGTGATGGGCGCCCCCATCACATCTCGCCTCGACCGCCGAAAATATCACAACTCTAGAGGGTTCATCATACTACCGCTAGGTCTTAGCGAAAGTTCCACGAGTGCCCCCGTGAAAAGATCGTATCAACTTCGCGAAGCATAACTTGTTTACCCGGATAATGGAACCTTAAACTCGCTTATTTTCGAATCAATCTCAGAATTCAAGGTGTTTGGTGTCCCGACACGATCTTAGACCTAGACACTCCTAGTCTCAACTCAACTCGACCCTCGAGAGGTGGGCATCCACCTCTAAGTTCAAAACCTATACTTATCACAAGATCTATTCTCCCAACGGGAGGGTGGATTATCATCCACCTCTAAGGATCAAACATATGATCTTACCAAAGATATCTCATCTACGCGTTTCTCCCTCCCAATTCTCATACGGTAGAGGTGGCTCATCCACCTCTAAGGTTCATCCATAAGGTCTCACTATAACCTATTACTCGAACGAGAGGGTGAACTTCATCCACCTCTAAGTGTTACTCCCATATTCCATCCTTCTAGGTTCAGATTCCTCTATCAAGATACTCTACTACAAGGCAACTCCTCCGTGTAGTCAGGGTCATCGTCTTCTAACTGTGGAGCCTATTAGGGCGTTCCCTAATACCGCTCTCACCTAATAAGGAGTAGCACACAACCATGTTACCGTAACATGCACACGACTGCCCCTCGGGCTAGTGATACCAGGTTACGTAACAAGTCTGTGCTAGCACCCTCAACACATAACTCATCTATACGCCATCTGATCATCCCATCGTAAAATATCACTAAACAGTGATAGCACATCATATCAAGGCATAACATAGCATATCATAGTGGCCACTCATGGGCCCACCACACATATAAATCACATAAGTGCACACTCAGCACTAAAGTAAACACAGAATCATCAAGAATGCAACTACAGGATAAACATCCTAAGAGACACTCACCGACCGTCTCACGAGGTAAGGACTATATCCTCTGTCTCCCATGTAGCCTCCTCAGGACTCCTCCTAGCCCACTGAATCAAGACCAAAGGCACCTCTCTACGTCTCAGCTTCTTGACCCGGCGGTCAAGAACGGGTGTCGAGCGCTCCACTAAGGTGTGGTCGGGCTCTAACTCGAGATCAGAGTGATCAAGAACATGACTCGGATCGGGCTCGTACTTCCGAAGGTGTGGTCGTGGATGCCAGCTAATGTAGTTGGTAGGGCCAATCTGTAGGCTACCTCTCCTACTCGCTCCAGGATCTCGAATGGTCCTACATATCTAGGGCTTAGCTTGCCCTTCATATCAAAACGCCGAATCCCTCTCGTCGGCGATACTCGCAACCAAACATGGTCGCCTACATCAAAAGCCAACTCCGTCATGCGACGGTCTGCATACTTCTTCTAACGATCATGTACGACCCTCAGATGCTCGCGAATGCGCCTAACCTGATCGGTAGCCTCCTGCATATACTGGGGCAATGTACCAACTACATCACCAGGCTCATCCCAGCATATCGGTGACTTGCATTGCCTCCCGTACAATGCCTCAAAAGAATCCATCTGAATCGAATAATGATAGTTGTTGTTATACGAGAACTTCACCAGCGAAAGATGTCTCACCTAAGGTTTCCCCACTCAAGTATACATGCTCTCAGCATATCCTCCAAGGTATGTATCATCCGCTCACTCTGACTGTCCGTCTGCGGATGATAAGCTGTACTAAAGTGCAACTTGCTCCTCAGAGCCTCGTGCACCTGCCTCTAGAATCTCGAGGTGAACCTGCCATCTTTGTCTGACACAATCCTCTCGGGGACTCCATTTAGCCTCACAATATGCTGCAAAAATGACTGTACCAATGTGGACACCGGCCACGTCTCCTGAATTGGAATAAAATGAGCGGTTTTGGTCAACCTATCGACCACCACCCATATAGCATCAAATCGTCGGACATCTCTCCTAAGTCCGGTAACAATGTCCATGGTGATATCTGTCCACTTCCACACGGGTTCGGGAAGTGACCTGATCATCCCTCTAGGCTTCTGGTGCTCAATCCTCACCTGCTGGCATACCTGACATCTCGCAAGAAATAATGCGACGTCAGTCTTCATCCGGCGCCACCAAAAGGTCCTCATCAGGTTCCGATACATCTTATTCGATCCCGGGTGGACCGAATAAGGAGTAGAGTGCGCCTTGTCATTATCTTCTGCCTCAGATCGTGTACCTCGGGTACCGCAACTCGACCCTGCAACACTAACATCCCATCCTCTCTGATGGAAAATGACTTGCAGTGCCCCCAAGCCATACGCTATCGGATGTCCGCTATCCGTGGACACTCTGCCTGTGCTCGGCGAATCTCATCCATCAGCTCGGACTGGATCTCGAGGAAGCTCAATTAACCACTCTCTCTCTGTGACCAGACCTCGATACCGCAACTTATCAGATCTCTCTGCAACTCTGGTCGTGCTGTCAACCTCAACAAGTTGACCTCCTGACGAGTCTTACTACTCAACGCATCGGCCACTACATTGGCCTTCCCGGGATGATAAACTATGTCGAGCTAATAGTCCTCCATCAACTCAAGCCACCTCCTCTGACACATGTTCAGCTCCTTCTGCGTGAAGATATACTTCGAGTTCTTGTGATCGGTCATAATCCTCACTGGCGTACCATACAGGTAATGCCTCTAGATCTTGAGCACATGAACCACCGTGGCTAGCTCAAGATCGTGAGTGGGGTACGACTCCTCCCCCATCTTCAGCTGGCGTGAAGCATAAGCGATGACCCGATCTCTCTGCTGTAACACACAGCCTAACCCTGAACTCGAAGCATCAGTGTAGACCACAAAGTCCTTCGTCCCCTTGGGCAACGCTAACACTGGCGCGGACGTCAACTTTTTCTTCAGAAGCTCGAAACTGGCTTGATAGGCTGGACTCCACTCGAAGGGCACTCCCTTCCTCGTCAGCTGTGTCATCGGCCTAGTTATGCTGGAGAAACCCTCGACGAACCGTCAGTAATACCTAGCCAAACCCAAGAAAGACCGGATGTCTCTAACGGTCTTGGGGACCTCCCAAGCAAAGATAGCCTCAACCTTCGAGGCGTCCACTGCTATCCCTACTGCAGATATGATGTGCCCCAGAAACATCACCTCTGAGAGCCAGAACTCACACTTGCTGAACTTCCCAAACAACTTGTGCTTCTGCAGAATCCTCAGCACAATCCTCAGGTGTTCGGCATGCTCCTCTCTGCTCCTTGAGTAGATCAAGATATCATCACTAAATACAACCACAAATCTGTCAAGATAGTCGATGAACACCCTGTTCATCAACTCTATAAAAGCTGCTAGCGCGTTGGTTAGCCCGAACGGCATAACCACAAACTCGTAATGACCGTATCTAGTGCTTCGACATCAAATTCTGGATCGAAGGATGACGGCGCTGGTGGATCTGCTTCAGGTTTGGCCCCGGAGGGATCTGGTGGGGCGCCTCCATCTATAGATGGTCCTCCTTCTCTACAACCGGAGACGCTGGGTAAGGGTTCTTCTTCTGATTCTGGGTTTGTGGGATTTAAACCGTCTGGTTTGGTTGAAAAGCCTGCTTGGGTTCAGCGTTCGGCCTGGTCTGGTAGGCCGAGGTCCTTCGCTCAGGTTTTTAGGGGTAATCGTCGTGCGGCCGTTGCTGAGCGCCTACTGCACATCCCCAATGTCAACGACGATTGTCTCAAATACACGAGTGAAGATGTAAGTGCTGCCGAAGCGGCTTGGGCTGTGACTTTGGTGGGTGCTGTTCTGGGTCCTCCCATCTCATCCGGTGCCATCGAGAACTTCATCAAAAGCCAGTGGAAGGTTAGCGATCCCCAACTGTTTGTGAAGCAATCTGGGATATTAATTTTCAAATTTCCTAGTGAGGAGGACCTGAGATGGGTGATTGAACATGGTCCGTGGTCGATTGGCTTGTCGCCCCTGCTGTTGAAACATTGGGTGGTGGGTGAGGCCATGGATTGGCACTCATTCAGTTAAGTCCCTGTGTGGGTTCGAATTATGGATATTCCTCCGATGTTTTGTTCGACATCTATGCTGAGCTTGATTGGGAGTGGGATTGGTAAGCCACTTTGCATCGACGAGTTTACTTTGAGCTAGGAAGCCCTCTCCTTTGCTCGAATGCTCGAATGCTCGTTGATGTTAGTGTTGAGCAGTCGAGTAGGCGTTATATTGTTCTGAAGAATGATAAAGGAATTAAATGTAAGCTAAAAGTCAACTTCGAATGGCTTCCTTGGAGATGTGACCACTACTGCTGCTTCGGGCACTCAGTGGCCTCGTGTTTAAGGACACCCCTGTGGGTTGCTCAATCTGCTACTGGTGAGAAACTAGGGAACGAAGGAAATGTTAGGCACAACTCCAACACTGCAGGTGCGGTAGATAGCATGACCGGACGAGGTTCTAATGGGGCTGCAACTGATAACCCCGTCCCTCCTGGTGGTTGTTTCAGTCAACCGACTGTTACAGCCTCTTCAAATGAAACTATGACAGGTATGGTGTCGACTGATGCCAACTTGATGCAACCTCCACACCAAAATCGTGAGGTTGTTGCTGTTGTTCCCTCTATCGATACTTCTACTATGGAGGAGATAACTCTGATGGGCGATGCTCAAAGGGGGTGTGAAGGGGGTGAATCGCAAACCTCGAATGGGGTGCAGGCTGACGGTAACACAAGCGAGCAGGCCGAAAATAAGGGTCCAAATCATGAAATGTCGATCGCATGTGCAAGGATGGTTGCCTCCTCGTGGGCAGCGGAGTCGGGTATCTTCACCAATTGTGACGGGGAATTTGAAATCAATGAATGCAAGACACCGGACGACCTTGTGAGGTGGAAAACCAGAAACGGGGTAAAAAAGGGATCCTATCGGCTTCATGGTACAAGAGCTGGCATTCGGGGCGATATGAAACTATCACTCACTATGGATGAACTCTTCACTGTGATGTCGGGTATAAAGAATCCCACATATGGAGAAGGTGAGGCAGCTTTGTTCAAGGATGAGTCGGATGTTGAGGAATTTGATGATCACTCCTCGGATGAGAACTATCAGTCGGGTTGACGTCGTCCTTGTTTGCTGATCGAAATGGTGTGTTCATAGGTGGTCAACAAGTGTGGGAGCTGCAGGATGGAGTTGAAAGTTGAAGAAATTTGATGGGCTATCCTGAACCGGGTTCATTTTGATTTTGCTGAACCTGGGTTTTATTGTCTAGGCCGGTTTCTTCTCTGTTTTGTAGAGCTGGGCTGGGGGGGTATACGATAGGTAGATTGGGCCAGGCTTTGGGCCTGTTTTGGTTTCTCCCTATCTAGTGAGTTTGCCGAGCTATTTTGGCCCCATTATTTAATATAGATTGCATCCATTACGTTGTAATCTATGTTAAATGTTGGGTTGCTTTAATGGCTTAATTTCGGTAAAACTTCACAAATAGGGGGTGTTGGTGGGGATGATACGTGAGATAGTTAGGGAGGGTGGATAATTTTTTTTTTAGCATAGTGCCAACCTATTTTTACGTAAGACCCCTAGTATGGTCTTGCTTTTGTTACTCTCTTGACTTTTGCCAACATCTATATATTTACCTTTTCAGGTCCGAAGGCGGTCTTCGGGATGTCCTCGCCCTTCACTCTCAACTGGTGGTAACCCAATCTCAGATCTATCTTCGAAAACACAACGGCTCCCTACAGTTGGTCCATTAGGTCGTCTATCCTTGGAAGCGGATAACGGTTCTTCATTGTGGCCCGGTTCAGCTCCCTGTAATCAATGCACAACCTCAACGATCCATCCTTCTTCTTGACGAACAGCACTGGTGCTCCCCATGGCGAAGCGCTCGGTCGAATGTAGCTCTTCGAGGCTAACTTCTCTAGTTGAGCCTTCAGCTCAGCCATCTCCGTCGGTGCCATCCTATACGGAACCCTCAATATCGGCCTCATGCCCGGCTCTAACTGAATGGCGAAATCAACATCGCGCTGCGGTGGAAGTCCTGGTAGCTCGTCGAGAAAAACATCGGCGAACTCGCTAACAACTGGCACATCTGCTAGGCTGGGTCGCTCGCGATCCACCTCCAAAGTGTAGCACAAATAGCTCGTGGATCCCTGATCTAAGAGTCTCGCTGCTCGCACTGCACTGATCTGGGCTCCATTCCTCTTGGCGTCACTCCCCCAAACCCGGTGCTCCGTCCCATCCTCTGCAAGGATCGACACTGTGCGGGTCCTCAGGTTGATAATCGCTCCATAGAAGTTCATGAAATCCATACCAAGGGTCATTTCATCCTTCTGTATCGGCATGATTATAAGATCGGTGGGCCACTCTCATTCCTCTATCCGGATGGGGCATCCAACGATCTCACGTCCCGTCCTAACCATAGCCCCATCCGCCAGACGCACTACTAATGCAGGAAAAATTGTACATACTAGTTCCAACCTAGCTACGCATGCATCTGCTATAAAGCAGTGGGTTGCCCTAGTGTCAAACAAAATCCGGATAGTAGTTGCACAGAAGGTAATAGTATCTGTGGAAGTCGGAGCTGACACATCGCCGTTCCGCTGCGGGAACGCACAGGGCGGTGGGGGTGGAATGAAATTGGTGTCTTCTGCAATAACTGCCAGGTGAGCAGAACCTCTGCCTCGTCCTGGCCCTGCCGAAGACTATGACGACTGCTGCTGATAAGCCCCTCGGCCTCCTTGGCCTTCACCTCGGCCTCCACGATATCCACCATCTCCCCGTCCCTAGCCCGCGGAAGTCCCTCTCCCTTGGCCCTGCTAGTGCGGTGTCTGAGACTGCTGCAGAGCCTCCAGAAGGCGTAAGGTAGGTGTAGCTGATGATGCAGATGGGGCCTTGCCCTGTGGACAGACAATAGAATGGTGCCCAAGTACTTCGCAGGTATAACAGGCAATCACCTTCCTCGGGCACGCTGAATGATAGTGACCCTCCTCGTAACATCCGTGATAGGTGACAGCCCTCACCTTCGCCTCTTTGTAAGATGACACCGGTATAGCTGGAATGGATCCGGTGCCTCTACCACCATGTCATCCTCCTCTCGCCACTAGCCTGATCCAGGTGCCTTTCTCAGACCTCCTCTCTGCAGGTCGCGGCCTCTTCCCGCCTGAAGGAGCGCGGGTGGAGCGGGAACTCGAACTGCCCAACTGCAGCTGCTGATCATATCTCAACACAACATCTAGAAACCTATCAAAGGTAGTAGACCCTATGTAGGAGGCGTGCAGCAGAACCTCCTGAGGAAGCCTCCTCGATAACATCCTAATCTTCGCAGTATCCGTCCTGCAAAGCTCCCCACAATATATTAACTCGGCCTTAAACTGTTGAATGGCCTAGGTGATAGAAAGCGAGGGATCGTAACCACGATCATAGAAGGCAGCCTCTCAGGCATCCTGCGTCTCTGGTGTGCAATACTCGCGTAACATCATCTCCTTGAACTCAACATATGTCCAAGTCTCCCTATCGACTCTACAGACTCTCCATGTGTCAAATGCAGCATAACGCAGTTGTCCCACTTCGAGTCTCTGATGCTCAGCCTTGGGTACGGCCAGCAGCTCGAACAACCCCTCGATCATATAAAACCACTGCTCTACATCCTCTCCCGGACTACCTAGAAAGTGTGGCAGGCTACTTTGGGCGAACCTCCTGACCCTATCGTTGGTCTCCCCCAGGCGGGGTCTCGGTCTCCTACTGCTCTCTACCGTCACCCCCTTCGAGTGCACTCTCTTGATCTTGCTGTTGCTGCTGCTACATCGACGCCATCAGCATGCGTATGCACTACGCAATTTTGCAAGTTAGGCGACCTACATTTATGGGTTCGTCACTTGAGAAGCATTCAGGCGACGTACCGTATATGTGTTCGTCACCTGAGTCGAATCCAAGGAAAGTCAAAGGAGATTGAAGCTCAGGCGACGAAGTTATCATTTGTTCGTCGCTTGAGTAAATTTAGGCGACGAACGTATGTAGAGTCGTCACCTGAGTGAGAGTTGGTAGGCCTACATTAAATTGCAGGATGTTGTGGTGACGAAGTTTGAATGAGTACGTCACCTGAATGAGGGGTAGGTCTGACACATTTATTACTATATCACTCAGGCGACGAACATATGCTAAGTACGTCACCTGAGTCGTTACTTGCAGACATTCAAGTGACGAACATACTAAAAACAAAGGCGCTAAGTTTTCCCGCACTAATTTTGAGAAGAAAGTGATGTATCTATATAAAATCAAAAGATCGAGTCTTGTATATCTATATATGATTTTGGTAGATAAAATATTAAAAAATAGCTCAATGTAAAATGATAGATTTTGTACGTAACCACTTAAAGTCTTAAAATATAAAAACTTAATTAAAAAATATTATAATATTTTTTAATTAAGTTTTTATATTTGAGATCGATATTACGGTGAAGATCAAGGTTTTGAGACTAGGATTTGAGTATGAGATCGAGATTTGAGACTGAGATTGATATCGAGATTTAAAATTTGATATTTGTCATTGAGATTTGAAAACAAGATTAAGATTAAAAACAAAGTCAACATTTTATATTGAGATTTTATTTTTGAGAACTGAGGGGGAGAGTTGATATTTGAGATTGAGATTAAGTTTGAGATCGAGATTTGAGATGCAGATCGCGAATTGAGATTTGTCATTGAGATTTGAAATCTAGATTAAGATCAAGATCGACATTTGATATTGAGATTTTATATTTGAGAATTAGAGGAAGAGTTGATATTTGAGAATGAGATTCAGTTTGAGATCGAGATTTGAGATGGAGGTTGCGATTTGAGATTTGTCATTGAGATTTGAAATCAAGATTAAGATCAAGATCGACATTTGATATTGAGATTTTACATTTGAGAACTGAGAGGGAGAGTTGATATTTGAGATTGAGATTAAGTTTGAGATCGAGATTTTAGATGCATATTGCGATTTGAGATTTGTCATTGAGATTTGAAATCAAGATTAAGATTAAGATCGACATTTGATATTGAGATTTTATATTTGAGAATTGAGAAGAAGAGTGGATATTTGATGTTGAGATCGAGATTTGAGATTGAGATCGCGATTCGAGATTTGTGATTTGTCATTGAGATTTGAAATCAAGATTAAGATCAAGATCGACATTTAATATTGAGATTTATATATTTTATAATTGAGAGTGAGAGTTGATACTTGATATTTGAGATTGAGATTAAGTTTGAGATCGATATTTGAGATGAAGATTGCGATTTGAGATTTGTCATTGAGATTTGAAATCAAGATCGAGATCAAGATCGACTTTTGATTTTGAGATTTTATATTTTAGAATTGAGATGGAGAATTGATATTTGAGATTGAGATTAAGTTTGAGATCGCGATTTGAGATTTGTCATTTGTCATTTAGATTTGAAATCAAGATTAGGATCAAGATCGACATTTGATATTGAGATTTTATATTTTATAATTGAGAGTGAGAGTTGATATTTGAGATTGATATTAAGTTTGAGATGGAGATTGCGATTTGAGATTTGTCATTGAGATTTGATAGTTGATATTGAGATTAAGATTGAGATCAATATCGAGATTTGAGATTCAGACCAATATGGAAATTTGATATTTGAGATTTAAGATTGAAGATTGAGATCGAGGTCGAGATTTGAGATTGATATCAAAATCAAGTTAAGATCGAGGTCTCAGATTGAAATCAAGATCAAGATTTGATATTGAGATTAAGATCAAATTGATATTTGAGATTGAGTTAAAGGTTGAGATTAAGAATAAGAATGAGAATGGAGATTTGAGATTGAGATTCAAATTATAATGTACTGGTTCTAATTTTATAAAATATATTTTTTCTAATTTTTTATAGATAATCGATTTATAAAATAAATTTTTTTATTTGATTATATTAGTGCTATAAATTTTTTAAAAGTTCATACAAATAAGTGTATAGTAATTAAATAAATTATTTTTTAAAATATATAAAATTTTATACTTAAATATATTACATAAATTTTGTTTTTAATGTATTAATAAATAATCCCAGCCTGTTTGTGAAATTTGGGCGGTATAATTCCCGCTTTGTGAAATTTGGGCTGTATAATTGATTAATTTCCACAACCCTAGAACCATCGCCTCTCTCTTCATCTCTTTCTTCCTCTGAAACCCATCGCCGCTCTCCTCCAAGCAGCAGTGCAGCACCCAGTCCGGCCGCCTCCCGAGCACCCTCTTCGGCCACCTTATGTCGGCGCCTCTCGACGCTCTCCTCCGAGCAGCCCCAGTCCGGCCGATGCACAAATACAGCACCTGCCTCCTCCAGAGTCCGGTCGGCCGCCCAGTTCCTCTTCCCACTTATTTTTATCCTGGTTTGTCTACTTCCAAACCCTAATTCCTCAAATGTTAAAACTACCGATTCCTCCCGATTTAAACCCTAATTCCTCACAACTCAAACCAAATCCCCCAATTTCCTCCCGGAATCGCCTTTAATCGTGCCCACGAAGGCTTCCCGGTGCGAAGCTCCTGCCTCCTCCAGCGTCATGGTGGGTTCGGCCTTTGCAGGTGGTGCTCCGTTGCCGGCTTCAACTCCTCAAGCGCTTCCGCCTCCGCAAGCACTGGAATAGGAATCCTCCACTCGCCCTGCCAGCGCCTCCTCTGTCGTTCATCGGAAGAGCGCTCTTCGCCTGGTTGATAAACTAGATTTTCCCTTTCGTCAAGCTTCAATCAAAACTCGTTCACACCCTACCTCAACAAAAGGTTTGATCGATTGCTTTTTCTTTCCAACATTTGATATCTTCTATCAATTGTTCGATTTCTAATTGTCTAGGGTTTCTTAGTCCTATGCCACCTTAACACCTAGTTAGGATTTCATTTTTCAAATTGATAGTCTCTTATGACTCTTGTCTCTAATGTAGAGCTGATGCAACTAACAGCTTGTGAAAATCAACATTGGGGATATAATTAATATCAAATTAAACTTGTTCTTGATGTTTCATCTTTGTAGGTGCACTTGGATTTAATTTATCTAGCCTTGGAATTGAAGTTTTGGGTAAATCCACAGTAGATTCAGACTCAAAGTTCAAGCATTTTGCAAGATTTCAAATGTCAGATTCATGGTGAGTGTGAGACACTATAAGTACTTTAGAACTTGTTTTCTTGTACCCATACAACTCAAAGTAGGAACTGGTTACCTTCTTTTATGATTACTTGTTAATCTTTTTATATATATAGAAAATATTTTATGTTTGTAGTTTAGAAGAACAATCAGAAGAACATATTAAGGGATCTCAGTGATTTAGGACTTGTTTTCTTGTACCCTTACAACTCAAAGTAGGAACTGGTTACCTTCTTTTATAATTACTTGTTAATCTTTTGATACATATAGAAAATATTTTATGTTTGTAGTTTAGAAGAACAATCAGAAGAACATATTACGGGATCTCAGTGATTTATAAGCTATCTACTTACCTTGGTTGTGAAATTAAAACTAGCTTGATCTTAATCCTCTATCCTTGTATTTCTTGTATGTATATATGTCTGTTTGGAGTTCAATGTCGATGATAATTCGCAAATGTTCTATTGTTCTTTCTCCTATTGTGAATGTGAATACAAATGCTGATGGTTTTATGCAAATCGGTGCCTGGGTGGTAGGATTACAATCAGTGGGAAGCTACTTCAACTTTATTCTGATTTGGCTGACTTTTGTTTCATTTAAATCTAGCTCTATATGTATCTATAATTTGTGTGTCATTTAACTCTCTCTTCTCTTCTGTATATAGTTTTGTACTGCGGCATTGGAGATGCTCATAAACAAGTTTGACAAGTCACAAAGAAGCTATCAGGTTACTTGACCCTTGAACACTATCCGTTAAACTGTTTTGCAAGCTTTTGTAATTTTTTTTGCTTTAATTTGGATAGGAAATGGTTATTTCTTATTCCATTGCAACAATTAGCAAGTTCTTATTAATGGCATCTGTTTGTTTATTGTTGTGGAAGGAAATGCTCTATATCTTCTAGTATTAAAACAAAATAGTTACTTTCTACAAATGGAGATTCCAGGTTTGCCTATGAGATGTAAAACAGAAGGAAGCTAACACAAACACTAATTAAAATGGAATCTTTTTCTGAAATAAGTTTGATGTTTGATCAGGAAGTAGTGGGTGGAATTGCAGACTAAAGCATATCAGACCAAGGAAGAGCAGCAGCAGCACAATTGAAGATCGGAATGGAGACAAAGATCAAGCCATGATGTTGCCTAGTGTTGTATTTGTGAGCTAGTTTTTGTATAGTATGAATGGTATTTTGGTTGAAGTTTTGTGCGTTTGGTATGTAAAAAACAGGGGCATCAACAATATTGTAAACATATATATTGTTTTATTATAAAATTTACTTTGGGGACGAATATTGAGAATAATATTGGTCACCTGAATAACTTGGTGATGAACATACTAGTCCTTTCCCAATCTCAAGTGATAAACACTTACGTCACTTGATTGGTCAAACAACAAACATTTTGGTCACTTGAATGTTCAAGCGACGAACATATTTGGTCCCCTGAGTGCCCTCTCTGACAATGTTTGCTATCTTTTAGGCGACGAAAACTTGGTCACCTGAACTGTCCGGGTCGGGCTTTTGTCGGGCTTTGACTTCTATGTGCTGAATCACTTTCAGCGACCAACTTTGATAGAGTCGTCACCTATTAACTCAGGGGACGGCGGTCAGGTGACGACCCTTCAGGTGACGACTATTCGTCACCTGAATTCTCAGGTGACCCAATTCGACTTTCAGGTGACCATTTATGTCCGTCACCCAAGTTGCAAAATGGCGTAGTGGTACCAACTACTCTAACCCAGCTCTATCGGTAGGCAGCTCAATCCGAGTCTCAGTCTGTCTATCTCTAGTGATACAACCTCCACGAGACCTCGGCCTCTACCTCGGACGCTCGCATCTCCGGGACCAGTCTGTCCTCTTGTCTCAACCATGGTGCAACTGAACATATAAGTGTACTCAATATACACCTCAATAAAACGTCTTCTTCAAGGAAGACGGCCCTCAGGCACATTCATTTCATATAATTACATCCCTTCAAGGGGATGGCTCGCAGGCACAGTTTTATATCGCACGGAAGCTAACTAGATAGCTATTCTTCGAGGTATAGCTTGGCGAGCCCGCATCTAAATCCTATCCCACTCCAACCACCATGGTTGCTCCCTTTGAGTCTCCTTCGACCAACTGTAAAGGAAAACTAGTATTTTGGCTACTAGAATCACGTTCTACATCTCTATGAGATGTCTATCGCCTTTATATTTCCCATCGATCCTATCTCTCATCTAAAAGGATCCTAGTTCATTTTCATTTCCAAAGGGTTTTCAACTTTGCCCTTTAAAACCTTTTAAAACCATTTAAAACTTCCAAAAACAGTGGGCAGGTTTTGAAAATGTTTTATAACTCATGCGTGCTCAGGTCGAGCAACCTTGGCTCTGATACCAACTTTGTAACGACCCAAAAGTTTGGATATCCGCATATGCCTCTATTAATCCACTTAGGGATTAATAAGGTTCGGATGATCCGGTTATTCGGGGTACGTTAAGGAAGAGTTTTGAATTCTTCTGTGAGCTTTAGATCTTACGATCGAGTACGAGTTATTACTTAGATTATTTATTTAGAGGTAGCGTAGATAAGTTGTTAAAACGGGGATTTCGTACCCTAAAGCAAACACATGCCCATTGGAGGCTAGAACCTGTCCTAGTTAACTATCGCAAAACGGTTTTTGAGCGGAAGATAAAGGCGGAATTAAAGTACAACACATGTCGTGGCCTAGCCGGGTCAAAACGCAAAAGTAATAGGTAGCGAGAAAATACTAAAACATGGTCCATGTCTCTCTCACTCTATCGTTTCATAGACTATGCCCGGTAAACATCCACATATGATCACACATATCAGGTATCGGGGGTACCTGAATCTAAAAACAAGAAAGATAACGGGGTCAATCATTGATTACTCATACATGTATGCATCAGCATACTCTGCTAGTACGTAAAAAGGCATATAAACGTGATGCGATAAAATTGTAAATACACTATCAGGCTCCCAAGGCATAATCTGAATATATAAATAAATGCGGTAATGGGTACCCAAATGATAACAATCAAGCATATAATCCCTTTCCAAATGCTTGGAGGTTACACCACCCTTTATCACCAAATTCTTGGAGGATGTGCCAACCTTTATCAAATGCTCGAAGGTTCGGCTACGCCGCAGCCTTTAGGGAATCCCGATAATCATCACACAATAACATAGAATAGGATGGCCGCTTATTATAACAAAGACAAAGAGAAGACAAGGGTTCATTTCATTCCCTATGTTCCGTTCTATGTTATAATTCCAGTTTATACCTTACAACAGTTCTATGTCGTAAAATATGCATGAATCTATCTCGTTACGACACACATGTGTCACGAGTAACCTAATGAGTAAGTCCCGGGGACTTACCTGAAATCCGAAGGTAAGCACGGAAACCAACAAGCACCAAGTGTAAACACGAATCAAGCGCCTAACAATTGTAATTATTTCACATTAGGTTCTTCTTATTAACGCGTCACATAAACCCATACCGCAAGATAATCACACACATTCACATAAGGTTAATGGCTTAAGGACTTATAAGTTTGGTTAAGTATCCACACTTAACAAGTTATAATCCGGGTCATATCATAAGGTAACCCTAACCTTTTCATCCTTATTATTGGCCAAGTTATAGGTATACTTTATTTCCATATTTTATATGCTCTATGTTTTGGTTATGCCATCATATATTTAACCATATTCTTAGCATTCCCTTAACCAAGTTTTTAATCGAGTCATTATAAACATTGTTTACTAAATATATAATAACCCTTGATCCAACCGTTGGATCGTCCTCATTTTTGAAGGGAAGTTAGATAACATTGCCATGAACATCATATAAATATTTCAGCCAGATCGGATTGTTGGATTGGAAATAAAGTCAAAATGACAGAGGCACATATATCCATTTTGTTTTTTTGACGTTTTTGCTACAAAACGCAACCAAAACACATAGAGGCTCCACTTTATAAGCCTTTTCCACACCAAACACATATATCCTAGAGAGGGGAAGGCGGATGAGAGATTATCTTCGAAGAGTCCCACACCAACGACTCAA
The DNA here is from genome assembly GCA_963922045.1 of Persicaria maculosa. Classification (NCBI taxonomy): domain Eukaryota; kingdom Viridiplantae; phylum Streptophyta; class Magnoliopsida; order Caryophyllales; family Polygonaceae; genus Persicaria; species Persicaria maculosa. Next base: position 43,395,712 of record OY998256.1, read on the forward strand.
GAACACCCTCGGGAGTCCTTCGGAACACCTTCCAAACACCTTGCCATTTTGTCACCAAAAATCCCAAAACATTATTTAGATTCTTACTCAAAGTTGAAGAAAAGGAGTTATAAAACACGTTGGAACTCAGTTTTGAAAGGAACCAAGAGGACTTACCAAAGATCAAGTTTAAAAACCCAAGGTCCTCTCTAGAACACTCCACTGCAGCCCCAAAGATCGGTCGGTTTGGAGGGGAAAATCACCTTGGATTTGGATGTTTGATATGTGTATTGAAATCTGATTCAAAGACGGAGCTAAGAGCTAAAGAATCACTCCATTTAGATCCATATTGAGGGAGTTATGGCTTTTTGAATGGAAGGCAGCAAAAAAGGACAAGCAATGTCGATAGGCTTCTTTTCTCTCCCTTTCCTCTCAAGTGACGGCTTGTTCTTTGTGAATGAGTGAGGCTGAGTCTTAGGGATCAGATTTAAAGAATGGGGCAGGGCTTCTTTGGTCAAAGCATGGGAGGGGTGATGGGAAAGAGAGTGGGTGAGATGAATAGGATCCTAGCTTGTCATATGATCAAATCAAAGGGAGTGGGTGAGATGTATGCAAAGAATGGATGGGGTGGCTGCCCTTATATTAGGAAGACGTAAATCCCAAGTTCTTGACGCGTTAAAATCTGTTACGTTTAAAAGATACGAGAAAAGTGGCTGGGTATATATTTCTTTCATAAAATCCATAGTTAAACCAATATAACGCCTTCCATAAATTTTAAAATTTTCCGGGTTTTCATAATCATAAGGGAGGATAATATTCAGATTATCCTATGGATATTTTATAAATATTAATTAAATTCCGGTCTTTGCATTAATAAAGTATATTCCAGTTATATATTCATAGTTTGTTATGATTGTTTTCGATAAGGGACATTCTAGGAGCACATGATGTGCATCTTCATCGGTGTTTTGACAAAGCACACGCTGGACTTGGACTCTATTGAAATGTTTGTTAAGTTATAATTTGGTTGGTAAACAATCAACCATAACCTTCCAGATAAAATTTTGTGTTTTAAGTGGTAGGTGGAGCTTCCATATCCAGTTGTGACCTATGGTGTTTTCGCATTATTGTTTCTTAATTTGTGAGTTGATTTTGTGGTGAACTCACCGTTTGGATTTAGCTTCCAAATTAGTTTATCTGGTGTGCTCCAGGTCGAAATTGGGGTATCCATGATGGCAAGCATAACCTGAGGGGGGAAGAGTTGTCTTAGTAATGGAATGTTCCATTGTCTTTGAGAATTAAATAGATCCGCTACCTTCCTATTAGGATCATGAGTTCCTTGAAAACATTGGAGAGGGATGTTGTTTATCCAGGGGTCCGACCATACATTTTTGGTATTCCCATCCTCCACGATCCAAAAGAGACCCCTACCAAAGGTTTCTTTGAGATGGAGGAGCCTTCCTATTTTCCATGATACATTTTGTTTATTACATTAAAAAATCGTGTCATCTTTTAGATACTTTTCTCTTATGACTTTGACCCATATATTGTGAGGATTTGTAATGATTTTCGAAAGTAACTTTAGTTGTAGGCTGATGTTTATCTCTTATGCCATTTTAAGGCCAAGTCAACCATTTTTCTTTTTGTTGCAAATCTTTTCCCAGCTAATAAGTGGGTTGTATCGTTTAGAGTTAAGTTTATTCGAAAAGAAATTTTTGTTAATCTGATCTATTTGTTGAAGCACACCTTTAGGTAGCAGGAAGCTTTGCATAAGGTAATTGACTTTGGAGCTAAGATTTGCACGGATTAGCACTGCCCTTCCAGCTTGAGATAAGGTTGAGACCTTCCACTTATAAAGTTGTTTTTTTAGACTTTAGATAGCTTCTTCAAACACACAGTTTTTCACTCTACCTTTGATGATGGGTATGCCTAGATATTTTTCTATGCCGGTAGAAATTGGTATATTCATGTATCGAGAAAGTGAGCATGCCAAGTTAGCATTTACATTTCTCGAGAATTGAATAGAACTTTTTTGGTAATTGATAATCAAACCTAATTGATTATGGAAATTATTCAATAAATTTTGAATCGTATGGAGACTTTTATGTGAGGCATTTGCGAAGATGAATGTGGCATCAGCGAAAGTGAGGAACGGGATGAGAGTACCATTTGGGGTTAGTTTAATCCTTATTAGAGCATCATCCTTTATGGCTTCTTCATGAAGTTGTCTGGCAAAATTTTCCATAACAATGACAAATATTTAAGGAGTTAAGGGGTCTCCCTGATGAATACATCTTTGTAGTTTGAATTGTTTACCCAGATTACAAGAAAGTTGGTGTGGTTAAGGTTTTCATTACCCAGTTAATCCATATTTTATGAAGTCCAAATTTTGTGAGAACTGATTCAATGTAGTTCCAATTAATTTTATCATAAGTTTTTTCCATGTTGAGTTTTAGAGCCATCCAACCCTTTTTGTTTTTTTTTTTGTTTATGGAAAATGTGAAAAATTTCATGTGCAATTAGATTATTATCCTGGATGGACCTTCCTTCAAAAAAGGCACCTTGGAAGGGATTGATGATCTTCGGAAGAATTTTCTTGAGACTATTAGCTAGAATGTTGGCAATTGTTTTGTAAATTGTGTTACACAAACTAATCGGTCTAAAGTGATTTATGGTCATAAGAGAATCAACTTTGGGGATTAAGGCTATACACGTTTGGTTTATTTCTATAAGCATGTTGCCCGAGTGAAAAATCGCTTTAATAGTCTTGCAAAATAAAGGCCCAACAATGTGCTAATATTTCTTATAAAATTCCGGGGGAAGCCGTTTGGACCTAGGGTTTTGTCTTCTGCCATACTGAATAACGTGTCTTTAATTTCCTCATTTGTTGGTTGTTTCGAGAGTTTGGAGTTGTCTGCATTTGTCATCTCGGTTATATTTTCTATCATACTTGGATGTATGACAGTTGTCCCATGAGTGATAAATCTATCATCTAGTACTGAAGTTATTTGGTTCTTTATTTCTTGATTATCCGTTAAAATAGTCCCATCGTTTGTGGTAAAATTTAAAGTTGAGTTTCTAAAGTTTCTAATTTTAACCACGGACTAGTAATATTTCGTATTTTTGTCTGCTAATGTGATATGTTTGATTTTGGCTCGTTGTTTCCAACAGGTATGGTTGAAAGCAAGAATTTTAGATCTTGCATGTTCCAATCGGGCAAGCTTTTCAATCTGTGTTTGAGAAATTGTTCCCCAGGGTAAAGCCTGTTGAAGATTTTGGATTTGTTTATCCAGTTTTGTGAGTTGAGTTATCATATGACCATAATGTGTTTTACACCACTCTTGTTTGTTTTTTCTTTAGTAATTTTTGCTTTTGAACTAGTTGATAACTAAAGGAGCCATTAAGCTTATTTTCCCAAACTTGTTTAACTATACTTTCATATTCGTTCTTAGTTGTCCAAGCCATTTCGAACCAGAATGGAGAGCCTTTTTTTGATTCAGAATTTCCAATTTGTAAGGTTATTGGGCAATGATCTGAAGATGTGAAAGGGTGATGTACCACTTTTAAATCCTTGAATATTGTCATGATGTTCTGTTGTGCGAGAACCCTGTCTAACCTTTCATATGTGTTATTTAGAGAAGATTTATTTTTCCGCCATGTAAATGGAGAACCAATAAAAGGAATAGTATGAAGACTAAGTTCATTTTTGACTTGGTAAAGTCTTCTAAATCTAGCTAGGGTTGGTTGTTGTGCGCCTAATTTGCCATGTTTTACACTTACTTTTATATCGATTTCTGTAAATATTTCATGCATTTGGGTTAGAAAAGTACAGATTCTATGTAGTTTACACTTATTTTCCAAATTATGGAGTCTACACTAGTTTCTGTTTAATTTCACAGAAATCGGACGCACTTTGGAGCTTAAAGGAAAGTCATGAAGAAGCTAAGGATGGTGCACCGGGAGAAAAGCCCCACTTTTCAGCATTCATCATTCTGAATCAAGCTTTTATGTCATCATGAGAGTTGTAGCCCTCAAAAAGAGCTTTCCAACGCATGCTCATATTCATCAATCGGATGAAGGAGGACTCAGGAAAGTGCGTTTCAAGAACAGAGCAGAATGTTGAGAGCGAACCAGTTCTACTCGACGTCGACCACTTCTAGTCGAAGTCGAGTACTCCAGAGCCCAGAATTCCACAAGGAGTCGAGCAGATCACTCGAGGAGCCAAAGTTAGTAGACATCGAGTAGCCTTACTCGATGTCGAGTACACACGTCGAGTCCAGAAGGTGCCCGAGCTCAAGTGCAACCCAGGAGGAGAAAGCCATAGTCGACGTCGACTAACTCTAGTCGATGTCGAGGACAATCCAGTCGATTCCAAGTCGAGTATGAGGACGAATCCGAGAATGAGGAGTTACTTGCAAGCCAATGCACGACAAATCTATCAATATGGAGTCAAGATCTATCAAGATGGAAGGAATCTATCCACATTAGTCCTAGTTGCCTTTTAGATTTAATTCTTTTATTTCCAAGTTTATCTTAATGTTTTAGATAGAAAGATTAGATATAGATAGATTATTCTTTCCTAGATTAGCTAGTGAATGAACACTATAAATAAAGCCTTAGGGGATGTTTTCTAGGCATTCAATTTCAGTTCCAATTAGAGATATAGCGAGTAGAGAGAGAGAGATTTGTGGCCGAGTGGAGTTGTGAAGCGAGAGCGGAGTTGGCTTTGTTCGGTTGTAAGTCTTGTTTGATTTTATTAATGCAATTTAGTTCCTTTTTGTTATTGATGTGTTTATTCATGATGAAGAGTGAGTAGTCACCCAACTTCTAGGGTCGGGGTGAGCCCGACGGTAGCCATGTAAGGTAATGCGCTAAAGGTACAATCTTTTGATGCGATTTTGTCTTCTATCCCTACGAGCATGATTTTTTTGCGAAAGTTGAAGGTGATCCTTGTTTATGTTATTGAAGCGAAAGTAATCTTAATACAAATTGGATTAATTATGTGAAAAAGGGTTAGTAACAATTAGGGCTTATGCGAAAACATCTATATTCCTATTTGTTAATAAAGACGGTTATTTGATGAAAAGGCATGATATTTTATACCTTATGCATTATTTTATATGGTTATCGTTGTGACGTTGATACCCTTATTCTGGAAGTCTTTTAGTTTACTGAATTTCCCACAATTTCCGTGTTGCTTATGTTTGATTTATGTCATTGCAAAGGTCACGTTTTTACACTAAAATGCACTCGACATCGCCTGAATTCTACTCGACGTCGAGTAGGTCTAGATGATGTCGAGTACCCTGTTCTACACGACCGAGGTAGTCGACATCGAGTACTTTACTCGACGTCGAGGACTTCTACTGGTCGAATTCGAGAATTTTCTGGAACTGAAAAGCTGGGCGTTGACATGCTTCCTCGTGGATCGATCCTGACTACCTTCTACTATAACGGGAGGAAGTCTTGTATTTATTTGCTGAGACAGGGAGTCAGTTTGATTTCATATTTTATATTATTTTCATACGACACATCCTCCTACAACAACATTGGCATATTTCCTTCTATTTTCTCAGTGTTGTTTTCAATGTCGTTGAGGTCTCCCATGATTAATATCGGCGATCTCTGTTTATTAACTATTCCATATGTTACATTCCAAAATATCATTTTGTCCCCTTCGCTAGACGGGGCATAAACAAACATTATCACTATATCCATGTTGTTAATTTTAACTTCAATTATGAACATTCTATCATTTTGATCAAGTACCTTTAAAGCTTTCGAGGCGTTGGAGTATCTTATAAGGATCCATAAACCTCCATTGTACCCATTCGCATTTACAACAAAGCATTTATGAAAGCCAGCCTTCTTGATTTGGAAGTCAATGGGTAGTTCCGATGTTTTTGTTTCTGAAAGAGTAAGGATATCAAGTTTATTCTTTTGCTTTATGACACTTATTTCTTGCCAAAAAAAAGTTCGTCGGGAACCCCGAACATTCCAATAGCCTATATTAATCATAAATGAAAATTTTAATATGCCTTGGAGGCATGTATTTGATCATCTCGGTGGCCTTGGTTAGAAGGTAAGCTAAATACAAATCATCCTACTACTAATTATATGGATTACATTAAAGATGAGCGAGAAATAGTTCATGACCCTGGGGCAAACAATCATCAAATCATTTTCCTGTAGCTGTTGATATAAATTAGAATAGTTGATGGGGCATCAAGGCCACCACAAACTATCCTTGTACGGTTTTGGTGTAGCTAGCCACCACACAGTCTAGGATCACCTCTTGCTTGGTTGTTCCACTAAACCCCTCAGGTAGAGGTTCGATTTCTAGAGAGAGATGGAGAGAGAGAGAGAGAGAGAGAGAGAGAATAGGAATGTGTATAACTCCCTTGATTTTGATGATTCATGGGAAGTGGAGTCTCTTATTGACAAAGTAGATATAGAGGATAGAAAATTAGAGACTCAAACAATCCATTCAAGTGAGCCTCGTACTATTAGAACAATCAATGCTTGGAAAATCCACTGTTTAATTGGATACACTTGTCGGTTGTTGAAGAGCTTTTAATGACAAGGTTGTTAAATAAACAGTAGAAATGACGTATGTACGTAGTCATGTATAGAAGGTAACTATATATCTTTTTGGCCAAATTGGGTAGTTATACCATTTTCATGTTTTTTTTTGGGTAAATATACCCTTGAAGATTTTGTTTTTTGTTATGACAGATTTGCCCTTAATTTGATTGTAACAACTAATTGTAGAATCCCTAATTAATTCTAATTCCATTGACGATCATCCCATTCCATCAACACTCGTTCTTTTCCATTCATCTCTTCAATTAAGTGAAGCTCATCCCATTTCATCTTCCTTCAAGCACGGTGATTGCGAACATATTGAAGGTTGGTAAATTTATTTTATTTGAGAACCCTAATTCAACCACGGGAATTAGACGGCTCGATACAGAAACAAAAACTCATCATTACCGTTTGTAATTTCCAAAAAAGAACGAAGATGTAGGGTAGATGAAAGCTTTAGGGAATCAATATCATACCTACGGATACAAATTAGGTATGTCAATGGCAGGAAAAATTTGAGTAATCAATCGCTACCTATTGTATTCGCTTCCTGTTAGTTAGGGACAATAATTTAGGTTACAATAATCGTTATTTATTTTTACAAGAATTGTATGCTACTTTAATTGATACATTTCGTTACCAAAATTCGGTCATTACAGGAAATCATTCATTACAATAATTGTATGCTACTGTAGTTGGTTACAGTAATGGGTACAAGAATTTTCTCATTACATAAATCATTCATTACAAAAATTGTATGCTACTATAGTTGGTTATAGTGATTTCTTGTAGTTCAACTCTACAAGACAAATGTGGGCATTGTAATGGGTAGAAGATTTCATTCATTACGGGAATTGATTACATGAATATTATTGTATTACAAGAATGTGATTTCTTGTAAGTAACGGATGACATTGTATTACACATGACTATTATCATATTACATGAATGATTAAAAAAAGGATAAAAAATATCTTCATCCACCAATATCTTTCATGAATGATTAAAAAATATCGTACGTATTACATGAATGATTAAAAAAGGATAAAGTTTATTAAAATATTTTCATTCACCAATCCTTTTTAAAAAGGATAAAAAAAATTTAGGATAAAATTTGATTTGTTAAAATATCTTCATCATCAATCATTTTAAAAAAAAAGGATACAAATTGATTTTAAGGGTAAATATGTAATATCCATCTTAAAAAAGTATAATTAACTAAAATAAAATTGAAGGAGTACAATTACTTAAAAAAAACTTGAAAGGAGGTATACTGCACTAGGACTGGAAAGTGGGCGAAAACCCACAAAAAAACCCACAAAAAAGTGGGCGACGGGTGGATCGGGTGCGGGTGAAGCGGGTGATGCATATGTATGTATATATATATATATATATATATATATATATATATATATATATATATATATATATATAATGTGTGTGACTTTACTATTTTACCCTTTTCAAGTTTAACTTCTACAAACCCTAATCCTTGAATAGTACTTTGCCCACCAAATTTCAATTAGAATGGATATGGCCTCGGCTTGCTCTTACACATTATAGAAAGGGATATACTAGATTAGAGCTGGCAATTCGGGTTGTTCGGTCGGGTTCGGGTCGATCACATTCGGGTCAGGTCACTGATGAGTCGAGTCAACTCGGTCAAAATTTCTGTGTCGGGCTTGGTCGGGGTGGGTCGAGTCGGATTCGGTCAAAATGAAATTCAGATTGGTCGGGTTTCGGTCAGAATCGGGTTGGAACCATTCGGGTTTTCGGTCAGAATCAGGTTGGACCCATTCAGGTTTTCGGTCAGAATCGGATCGGTCTCGTTCGGGTTTCGGGTCGGTATTTAGGTCGGTTTCATTCAAGTGTCAAGTAGAAGCGGTTCTACGTTTGTTTCAAACTTTTAATTATTTGGGTTGAATTTGTTGAATCATGTTCGTTTGCGACTTTCGGGTAATCAATTTTATTAAATTGAATATGTAATCCATGTTATTTGTGTATTTCAAAAAGTATTTTTAGTAAAATTAAATATGATTCAATATATAATCTACTCATTGACTTGTAAGCTATTAAGCATTTAAGCTCGTTATATCCATCATTAATTTCATTGAAATTTGGCAATATATTGTTATCAAAATCATACTTGATTCCTTATCTAAAAGATAATTCACGTTATTTGTGTCTTTCAAAAAGTAGTTTAAAAAATATATATACTATGTATATGATTCAAGTTATAGTATCCTCATTGAATTGTACTCATCTTTTGTTAGTGAGAAATGAGAATTTTGAATTCAAGTCGATCATTCATAATTCATTATTTGATCAATCACTTTTTTTTGATAATTTTACTTGATTAATAGACTTTTGTTTTGTTTAGAAATAGCATTAACTGTTAGATAATAGTAATTGTTTAGTAATTGTTTTTTTCTATATAGTATATATGTATAATAGACAATTAATTTGTAATTAGAAATGGTTATTTTTTTTAAATATAAAAAATACATTTTTTAAGGTAAAGAAATTAATTAATTGTAACAATGAGGGTAAATATGGTAGCGTACATTGAAATTATATGGAGTTATTTCAACATATATCTTTTAGTTAAAAAATAGTTATTCAAGGATATTTGGGTCGGGTTGGGAATCGGTTCGGGTTAGGAGTCGGGTCAGTTGGGAGTCGGGTCGGGTTGGGTGTCGGGTCGGGTTGAAATTCGGGTCGGGTCTGGGTTGAGTCGTGTTTGTCTGTATTCGGGTCACTTCGGGTTTCGGGTCAACATCGGTCGGTCTCGGTTTCGGGTTCGGGTTATGCATAATGTCAAATTTTCGGGTTCGGTCGGGTTTCGGTTCGGGTGAGTCGGTCAGGTTTCTCGGGTCGGATCAGAAATTGCCAGTTCTATACTAGATTAGTATATGATTAGTATAGAGATATATACTCTTCCACTTTCAAATTTCAATTAGCTCGTGATTTCAGTGCTTTGCCGATCAAAAATATAAATACATAAACACACCTCCTTTGTAATTTTGAGTTAGAATTGGATTACTTGTGTGATTTGGTTTTTTCGTTTGTTTCACCCATTGGGTACCCACTCCACCCGCATCACCCGCGCGGTTCGAATGCTGGTGAAAATGTTTGCGGGTGATGGATGCCAGCTCTATACTAGATTAGTATATGATTAGTATAGAGATATATACCCTTCCACTTTCAAATTTCAATTAGCTCGTGATTTCAGTGCTTTGCCGATCAAAAATATAAATACATAAATACACCTCCTTTGTAATTTTGAGTTAGAATTGGATTACTTGTGTGATTTAGTTTTTTCTTTTGTTTCACCCATTGGGTACCCACTCCACCCGCATTACCCGCGCGATTCGAATGCTGGTGAAAATGTTTGCGGGTGATGGATGGAGCGAGTGAAATTTTTTACCCGCAGGGCGGGTGATGGATTGGCTTCATCCACCCATAACCCGCCCCATTTCCACCCCAACTTCACCCAATTTCCCCTATCTTTTTTCATTCTTTAATATCATGTGTTGCAAATAAAAATTTAATATCAAATCACCTCCGGTGTTGAAGGCCAATTTCACCACCTTACACCTCCATTGGCCCCGACTTTCCATGCAAACAAAGAATAGACGGCTATAACACAATCCAGTTTGGGAGATCGGTGTTCGACAAAAGTATTCACCAACTTGGAAATTAAAGCCGATGTCAAGGCCAGGCGATTGTGATACTTTTGTCATGCCTATAATATATAACTCCCTTTAATATAGTCAAATATTATAGTACAAAATAAAATAAAATCTTCAACAACGAAAAAATAAACATAAAAATAAAAACAAAATCAATACTCCATCCGTTAATTAAAACTTAACGTTTTACTATTCACACACGTTTTTTGAGGTGTTAAAGACCATATAAAATATTAACTTATTAAATAATTTTTGTAAAAAAATTAATATTTTATACAATTTTTATCATTCTAAAAAAGTGTTTATGAATAGTAAATAACAAATTTTAATTGACATAGGGAGTGTTAATAGTAGATTGACCAATAGCAAAAAAAAGTTAGCATGGCCCAAGTTACAATTAAAATGCTTATGGGCTATCTCTATATATGGTCTTTAAAGATGCATATCAAAATTTCATTATTCAAAACATAATTTTTTAAAATATTTTTTTTATAAAGTAATAATTCAGCTGGTAATCTACCTACAAGATTGCATTCTTCCGGATGAGATCCAAAAGAACTTTTTTTTTAATCCAGTGCAAACTTGCTAACAAAGCGGCTAAGATGTGCAATCTTATCAACCACTTTGTTACGTACCCTTATGAAGCACATAGGAGGATTTTGTTACTTGAAATGATTGCACTATCATTTTGATATCCCCTATAAATAATTATATTTCCCAAGGACAACCGCCTTGTAATTTCAAATGTTTTATGATAATTTGTGCGTCTCTCTTTCAATCTCTAATTTCCACAATTGTAGTTGAGGTGCTTTTATCAGTCCATTGCGCAAAGCAAGAGCCTATTCCACTATGGGAATTTGTCTTCCAATGCTTTTATGGCATACCTTAATAATGTTTCCTCTTTAGTCCTAAATAATATATCCTACCATATTGTCTCTTTCTGATGATGATGAACCATCCGAATTTAGCTTCATGAATCCATTTTCTGGTTTCTTCATTTGACATTTTTCCTGCATATCTTTTGCCAAGATTCTCTAATGGATACACCATCATCCATAATTTCCTCATCTTTTTTTGCTTTTAGCTAGTTCTCTTCAATTGTGAATATTAATCTTTCAATTTCATGAGTAGTATTTGACATTCGTGGAATGTTATTTGGTTTCTATAGAACTACGTAGACCACCATTAAATAGCACGTATCCGGCCAACGGTTCTTTTTCTTCTCGGTTTAATCTTTCACCCAGATTACTCATGATCATTATGATATTCTTGTGTCTTAGGTAGGTCCTGTTATATCTAGAATTTCTTCGATTCGTAAGCAAGATCCTTTTGTACGTAAATTTGCATTTGATGAATAAATGCGCCTCATCCTTTGTGTTCATCGCATAAAGAACAACCAGTGGGTATTAGTACTCCTTTATTAGCTAGTCTCTCTTTTGTAGGCAGTCTCCTTTGGCTATTTTTTCATAAAAAGCTTATTTTATTTTATATTGGGGATAATATTCAACTTCTATTTTCATATGTTTGTTATGATTTTCATTGCACTAGACGATGTGTACCGTCCTCCCCTATCTGGCCACTAGTATAGCCTATCTGGAAATAGATTTACTCGTATAGGGATATTCATGATTTCCTTTACGAGGTTTTGCTCTAGATCTTGGTTTAATCTTTTCTTCTACCATTTACCTCCTATAATGTAGTCACTAACTCTCCTGTTGTGGTGTATGCTGACTTGGGGTTATCCTACTTATAAGTGAGGCCCATTTTGAACTTATTTGAACTTTTCTATTAAGGTGCTGATGTTTCTCAATTTGTCATGATCCGTTTCCTCTCAGCTTGTAGTTTAGTATGTCGGTTTCCTCCAAATACTTATATATTATTATTTTGACCCAATTATTCTTTGGTTTTGCTATGAACTTCCAAATCAGCTTGATCTGAAGTGCTTCGTACATGTCTTTCAATTTTCTAATACCCAGACCACCTTTGTTTTTGGTGTTTGCGGATTCTGTCCCTACTGATTAGGGATCTATCTTGTAAGTCTTTATTCCAAAAGACACTTTTGTTTAATTGGTCTAGCTTCTTATGAATATTGGTGGGCAGCATAAAGCTCATCATGATGTATAACAGTTTGAGGACATATTTGAGTCTATAAGTATGGTTCATCCTTGTTGTGAGAGAGTGTTTGCCCTCCATTTAGACAATATTTCCTTTGATTTGCATATTATACACTCGAAGGTTTGTCTATTTAATTTTCCATTAATTATAGGACATCTTAGATAGTTTTCTAAGGATCTAGTGTGTAAAATTTGAAGATTTTCTACGAAGACTTAAATCCTGGTTTTGGTGACCCCTGAGGTATTTTGGAAGGTGGACTCATATGTTGACATTTGCAAAAATAACGATATTATCTACGAAGGTTAAGAAAGGAATACTAAGCTCCCTTCTACCAAATTTAAAACTGATTAAACCGGTGTTTGACCTTGATTCCAGTTGCAATTTTCTTACCAATATTTCTGCACCTAAAATAAAAATAAATGGCGAAAATGGGTCTCCTTGTCTGATTCCCCTTGATGGTAGAAAAATGTATGTAGGCCCATTGGTAACAAGTACTAAAATGAGGCATTCTTTAATCCGGACTATGATTGTGGGGTGAAAATCGAATCTCTTGAGGATCTTAAAAAAGAAGTCCCAGTTTAGTCTATCATAAGCCTTTTCCATATTAAGTATGATTGCTATCCACCCCTCTACCCTTTCCTACTTTTAAAGGTAGGGAAGATTTCATGTGTTATCATGGACGTTGTCTTGAATTGCTTTATCTGACACAAATGCACCATGGAGTGGGTGGATCGGTTTTCCAATGACCCGTTTTAATCTTTATGTTATTATTTTAGAGATTATTTTGTAAATGATTGAACACAAACTAATAATTGGTATGTAATTGTTTGTTGATGATGGGTTATCAATCTTTGGTAATAAGGTCGTAAATGTGTGGTTGACTTGTCGAATTATTTTTTCCAAAAAGAAAGAAACTTTTAATTGCCTTGATGACTGATGGGTCAATTATGTCCAAGTAGGTTTTATAGAACTCAATAGTCATCTCAGTAGGTCCAGGTGATTTGTTTTTACCCAAATTGAGTAGTCACTCTTAATTTCACTATTAAAGGATGGTTTTATAAGCTCCTCATTCTAGGGGTTTTATTAGGTCTAACTACTTTTACTAATTCCTTCTACTCTATATCCTTGTTTTAGTCATTTCTTAAAATCCTTTTGTATCTCTTTCTTGATATTCTTGATATTCTTTTCTCCTATTACTTATGTCCCCTTAGTAGTTATTATTTGCCTTAAGATCTTCATATTTCTTCTCCCGACCCATAAGTAATTTTGTGAAAACACCCCGAATTTGTGTGAGCAAGTTTTATCTGGTTGGTTTTTTCTAGATTGTTGATTCCAATATATTTTGTGGTATTGGAGGAGAGCCACTTTCTTTTTTAGAAGGTTAGATTCTTTATTTGTTATATTCAGTTTTTGATCTTGTGTTGTTGAGCTTTGTATTCTAAGTAGTTTATCTTCAGCCTTCTTTAATTGGCGAAAGATGTTTTCAAAGGTTTTCTTATTTCACTCTTTTGCTTTTAATTTCAGGATTTTTGTTTTAAATGTTAGCTAAAATATAGCTGAGCCATTACAGTTGGCTTCCCATGCTTGTTTGACAATATTTCTAAAATCTCTTCTTTGAAGCCAACTGCTTTCACATTTGAATAGTGATGCATTGAAAGTCTCACCATTGATAAGGTCCATGGAAATTAGACAATGACCGAATGTGGAGAACGCATGGTGGGTGATTTGTAAGTTTAGATATTTTCCAGTGATCTGATTTTGGACTAGTACTTTGTCCAGTCTTTCGTAGATATTATTCAGTCATATGCGTTTCTTTCTCCAGGTATACCGATTATCACAAAAGGGTAGATCTATCAACTCACAGCTTTTTTTAGATCTTTCAATCTCTCAAATCGCTTTGGGTTGATTTATGCTCCACCTAGTTGACGTAGGGGAGAATCGAATATGAAAATACAAAGAGTATAACCTAATTGCAATCCTAGCATATCAAATAAATTCAAGACTCTCCCGCTGTAGTAGTAGATGAATCAGGTTCGATCCACGAGGAAGAATGTCAGCGGAATCCCAAGTAGTGCAAATCAACGTTCTGTATCGACTGAGAAGCACTCGACGTCGACTGAGTTGAGTCGATGTCGACTCAGTGCTGTCGATCTCAAGTGACAACCTGCAAAACACAAGCAACAATCGATATCAAGTCAATGACTCGATGTCGAATGGTCAGCAGCCGATGTCGACTGGCTCAGAAAACTACCAGTCGATCTAGGTGACTCGATGTCAACTGAGGTACAGTCGATGTCGAATGATGTACAATCAATGTCGAGTGAGATAAAGGTAACCGTGTGTTTCGGCAAAGATGGTTGAAGAATAAAAGGATGGTAAAGAAGAATGGTCAGAAATAAACAAGGGGTTGTTGAGTTTTTTCGAGGACCCAACGAACGACAGAATATCGAATGTAAACAATTATAAAATAAATCTTCCAAAGCCAAGGTTTACCACAACGATAACCATGCAAGTGAAATAAATAAATCGCAAAGGCAAGTACTTTATCGATAAATGAAAAGGCTTTCACCAAATCCGACAAACAGGCATATAAATCTTTCAATAAATAAACCTACTTGCGTCTATCCTTTTCATAAATAGAGTTATAAACATTCGAATAGAAACCCTAATTACTACCCAAGTTTTTCAACAAGAGTTCCTTAATCTTTCAATCAAAGATAAAGAACAAGATAGATCGAGATAAAATACCTTTCTTTCGCGACTTACCAATCCACCGCCATGGCTATGGTTGGGTTCACCCCGACCATAGCAGAAGGGAGACTACTCGCTCATAGTAACCGAAGACATGATTGAAAAGACATAACTTGCATAAAATAAACTCAAAGTCTTTACAATCCCAGCCCTCCAACTCTCGCAAGAACGCCAAAACCCTAAAAGCTTCGAAACCCTAAACCCTCTACTAGATGTGTTTCTCCTTCTGAGATTGAATGAATAAAAACCATCCCCTAGGGCTTTATTTATAGCCTCCAATCCTTGCTAGCCAAGTGCAATTAGATAAAAGATCTCTTCCTTCATGTGCAAGTAGTCCATCTCCAAATCGGATTGATCCAAACACGCCTCGGCCCAACAAGATCTTCAATCGACGTCGACAAAGATCCAATCGATGTCGAGTCAGTCACTCGATCTCGAGTCAGGTCAGTAGATATTGAGTGCCATGCTTCAGCTGCTAAGTGTTGTGATGACTTCACTCGACGTCGAGTCAATGTACTCCAGTCGATCTCAAGGTCTCTTGTCGAGTTAAATTCCAGTAGTTTGCCTTCCCAAAACTTAGCCAATTTCTTCATAGTCTTCAGTCGATGTCGAGTCAGTCAGTCGTCATCGAGTGGAATTCTACACTTTCTGGTTTTGCTCCGAAATAGCTCCAAATTCTGCAAAATTAAACCAAAACTTGTGTAGACCTCTATTTCTTGCAAATAAGCATAAACTACAAATTCACTATATTTCCAACCCAGAATATATAAAATACTAGAATAAGAAGCTAAAATAAGTACAAAAATATGGCATAAAACATGGACATCACTAGTTTATCTTCCCTACTTGCAATCTCGTTCGTGTCCTCCATTATTATACACGAGATATCTTATTCGTCTATGAATGATTTTATAACCTTTAACCAGAAGACATGTTTCTCCCAATCCCCTTGTGGTGCATATACAAAAATAATTTTGCAATCGAAATTAGGATTTGTGTTTGTGTATTTAATTATGATGTGTCAATGTCGATAGCCTTCTAGTGTAATTATTTGGTCGGTAAGCAAAGGAAATTTTCATACAACCTCTAATCCAACCGCTTTGACATTTGTTGGTGACCAGACGACATTGTCAAAACCCGCATTTTTCCATTTTTTCTAATATGGAATTTTATCTGTTTTTGTTTCGAGTAATATTCTAACAATTAAATAGGCGATCCTTTTAGTTTTGTAAAGTAATTTATTTATTACAAGCCCCTTCAATTTGATTGTCATGAGTGGAAAGTTGGTTTAACTTTCGAATTCTTTCATTGTAGAAGTTTATATTTAATTCAGATCTTCAGAAATTCATTTTTACTTCTTAAATTTAATTTACAAGTTATTTTCCCATTGGTTTTCAAAGTATTTGCTATCATGAGATAATTGATCTATTATTCGATTTCTGTTTTACCATCGTTATAATTAAACATTTAAACTTCAATTTCCCAACTCTAATTCGACTATCAACTAACCTTTATCAAATTCTTCATTAAAACCTTGATATTATATCAAAAAAATCTCCTTCATTTGATTATACTAAATTTTATTTTGTAAATAATTTCAAATAAATATATCTTTTTTTAATGGTTTTTAAAAATAACTAACCATATATGATTTATTATCAAAATTATAAAAATAACTACAACTATAAATATTTAACACCAAATATTATTTAAACACATGTGCCTAAGACGCATGCCTTAAACTAGTTTGATATTATTTTAAACAAATTTTCAAAAAACCTAAAAATGGCGCACGACTAAGACAAACCAATCAGATATCCGGAGGAAGCACCTATGTTTTGTGTCTCTCCTCCTGAAGATTCTCTGGACAATTACATCCCTTGCTTTTCTTGTTTCGTTGTCCATATTAGTTCAATCTCTTCAAATATCTGCCCTAATAATCCAATTAATTAATTAATTACCCGTTGTGATCGATCTTCTTCATTTTTCACCGATATACATAATAACCTCGAGCAACAGAAGCAGAGATATTTTTGTATATATATTTCTGGCTTCTACCTCCCTCTTACCCACAAGTTGTTGATGTTTCCTTCTCTTTTATTATTTCTCTTACCGCAATCAAATTTTTTTATTCTTTTGCTTAATTCTTTACTGTTTGTTGTTACATTAATTGAATTGTTTTACAACATGTTTGTTTCTCCGCTCATGTATTCTTGTTTGATTTTGTTTTCCTGGTCCATATTCAGGAATCTTAGATTTTCTTTCTTCTTTTTTCCTAATAAAAAAAAAATATTTGCATGAATTGCTGTTCAATTTTTGGCAATATATTGTTTATTTCTATGTTTTGGGTCAGAATACATACGTTTATCTTAACACAAGGGAATTGTATCTTGTTCATGGCTACATTTTAGGTATGTGCTCATTAATTTGAAAAGCAAATTGGGCATTTAAGAAGTGCTTATTTGAAAAAATAAATGCATGTATAGAAACAATATACGTGTTTGATGTAGGACATGTCGTTAATTCTTGCAATAATTCGCCTTCATGACGACATGGAATTTTATTAGCCAAGGAAGTTTTTAGGTGTCATTTGATATCATACCAATACAATTAATGTTTGATGTAGGACATGTCTAACCAGGGTAACTAATACTAGCCCCCTATCCCTGTATTAACTAGCTAGTCCTTCCTATCAATGTTAGGCGACGACTGGGGTCGTGTGCACAGATACACATGCGCTAATATCCTAAGCACATAAAGAGGAGTTAAGACACTTATTTATGTACAAATTAAGCTTTTTTACTCCATATTTTAATTTCGATGTGGAACACTTATCCGTTCCCATCTCAACCCTTTCCTTTATACCTTGTTTAAAAGCCTCCCAGATCATATATAGAGATGAATTCGTTATTTTTTGCCACGGCAGAAGAACCACATTTATATTGAAATATGATATAACCCGTACATGGAAAAAAGCAGCATTATTTTATGCAACCTACAATACATTATTGCACATATCGTGGTTAGTCATTGTTTGTTGATTGAGAATATCAGAAAGTTGAGTTGTTGTGATCTCATCTCTTGGTCATTCTACTTGATTATCTCTAAAGATAGAATGTGATATAGATGGGATGTTGTTGCACTAACAGGGCAATTCAGCGGAACTCGATCAGATTGGATTCTACAAGTATAAGCTGGGTTGATTCTTGTCCTTAACAATATAATCCTCCTACCTGCAAGTAAATGCAGGTAGGGAGTAGATGTATGTTGTTTAAGTGAAGGGGGGAGTACTGTTATATGGATCCCCTGAGCTCCAGAAAAGCTCTCAATAGTGTATGTGGATTGCATGTGAAACCCCATGCACCATTCTCCTTGCACCAGTTTCCTCTACACGGGGACCATTCTCAACTAGGCTCCTCTACCACTTTTGTTGAATCTACCCAACAACGATTCTCAATTCAGTAAGTCACATGTATACAACTCATGCATTCTTATAATTTTTTTATCCATATGTTATCACTTAGCCTTTGTTAAGTATAGTCGAAGTTTGTTTACAATTTAGAAAGTTGCTAGAACTGACTTGATGTGTTCAGTTTGTTAGAGCTCTTCCATTACATTATAAATAGGAGCGAAGGACGGGTTGTATTTTCTTGATCAAGTTCTATACAAATAATGAAAATACATTGTCCGCTCTCTCTTTCCGTTGGTCATCTTCTTCATCCAAATTTCACAGTTCACCACATTTAACATGGTATCAATTTGGTTTTCCGATCCAATTTCTCGTTCCATTGCTTTAATTCATTGTTCCTCTGAAGATTTTCTTCTGCAGTTATAGTCTTGGCTCCATTTTTCCTCTAGTTCTTGGTTTATGCTTTGTTCTTGGTGGCTACGGCGTTCGCTATAGCTTCTGATCCTCGATTTTCTCGTTTCACTTGCTTCTCATTTTGGTCAATAAAATCGCACCAGGTTGTATAAGGATCAACAAGTTATGAACTCTATGGCACATGGAAATAGTTCGATCACTGTGTTCTTTATAAAGCACCCGAAGCTCTGGGAAAAGTGTTACATAATGCTTGAAAATAAAGGTTGTTCTTGTCGTTCATACAGTCCTTACATATGTTCTGCAAGATCAGCAAGTGGTTCAACTTTTACTAGGATGAAATGATTCTTTCTCCGTCATTCGGTGAAATATTCTGATGATTCATCCTCCTTTGTCCTTGGATGAAGTTTATCAGTTGCTTCTGTAGGAGGAAGAACAATGTACTTTACATGTTCCTATTCAAAGATTGATCGAGACGCCACTGCTCTTGCTTCTAATTCTTCAAGTAAGTCATCCTCAGGGTCTCAGTATTGTGGTTCTTCTGGATCTAAGAGCAACAATGCAGGCAAGAGAAGAACAATTTCTTTTGCGAACATTGCAAGCAGATGAACCACACCATTGATTGATGTTGAAGAATCATGGCTACTCCTTTTCTATCCAATCTAAGGTTGGTCACTCTACTGCTAATGCTACCTTTGAAAATTCAGCTCCAGATGCTTCGTCGTCAACACTTGTTTCTCTCACTGTTCATCAATACAATCAGTTGATCAATCTACTAGGTAAAGCTTCATCTACAATACTCATGTGCTTTCTTGCGAAGTATGGTTTCTTGCCTTCTTTCTTTTGGTAGAGGCTCTTCTTGGATCAATGATAGCGGTACCACCGACCATATAACCCCTTAATTGCCTTTGTTATCCTCTTTTTCTCCCATACCAAAACACATTACCATCACCATACCTGATGGCCATAAATCCAGTGTTCACCATATTGGTACCACAAGTTTTTCTCCTCATTTTACTGTTTATAATGTCCTACATGCCTACATGTAGCTGATTTCGCTTTCAATTTGTTATCTATAAGAAAATTGACCAACTTCATAAAATCCAATGTCATTCTCACTCCTAGTGCTTGCTATCTTCAGGGCCCTTTGATGAAGAATCCATTGTGATTGGTAAAGAATAAAAGGGATTATATGTGCTGAACAAGTCAATACTTGATATGCCTCTCAGTGATGGATCACGTGCAGCTGCTTCTTTTTCAGTTTCTTCTAGTTTTCATAACAATCTTTATTTGTGGCATTGTAGGCTCGAGCATGTTGCCTATGAGCAATTGAAACATATTCCATTTCTGAGTTCTTTTGCTAAAAAAATAACAGTTGATTTGTAAGGTTTATCCTCAAGCCAAACAACATAGAAAACCCTTTATTCCTTCTAGAAGTAGGGCTAAAGCTCCATTTGATTTTATTCATTTTGGACACATGGGGCGCCTACAAGCAATATATTTACAATGGTCTTCGATTCTTTGTTACCATTGTTGATGACTACTCTCGTTGGACTTGGTTGTTCTTAATGGAAAATAAAAGTAATGCTCTTAGTCTTTCTATGCTTATATTTTCACTCAATTTTATACCAAAATTAAGAGCATTTGCTCGGAAAATTCCCCTAAGTTTGCAGATGAGCATGCCAAGTCCTTTTATTCGATCCATGACATTGTTTATCAGACATCTTGTGTTGATTCCCCTTAACAAAATGTGATTGTGGAAAGAAAACGTAAACACTTATCGAAGTTGCAAGAGCTTTATCATTTGGGTCCAATGTTCCACCACAATTTTGAGGTCATTGTGTTCATACTACAACTTTCATCATTAATCATAAGTCGTTACCCTTTATCAACTTTGACTAACAATACACCATTTGAGGTTCTGTTTCAGAAAATTCCTTATTACAAATTCATGAAAGCCTTTGGATGTCTTGTGTTTTCCAGCACTCTCAAAAAGGGGAGGGGACAAGTTCCAAGAACGTGCTATACCTTGTGTGTTTCTCGGATAATTTTTTGGCAAAAAGTTTTATATTGCTTTAAATCTTCAAACAAAAGTTGTCTTCCATATACGGGATTTGGTATTTCATGAAAAACACTTTTCTTTCCATTACGTGTCTTCTATCCAATCTTCCACAAACCTACATAGTCTTGTCTCAAACTATCCTGATCACATTTTTTTATCCTACCGAGACACCTACTTCTTTCCCTTCTTAACCACTCAGTGTCGACCCTTCCATTGATTCAAATGACTCACCAGTCTTGCCTTTAGTGTCGCATTCTCCTCTTCTTCCTTCCCCATTCAAGTTGTATGTCAGTTCACCAAAGAGCACAAGCCCCCTTCATACTTACATGACTATTCTTGCACATTTCCTTCTTCTATGCCCCATGTCAATTTGATCACATCTGATTTTTTACAACCTTCATACTTTTTCTTTCTTTCTCACCTATCCTCTTATTCTGAATCCATTTCTTACATTGAGGCTGATAATAATCCAAAATGGGTCATTGCTATGAAAAAAGAGGTGAATGCTTTGCACTCCAATGGCACATGGGACTTGGTTCCTTTACCAGTTGTAGGGAAGAAAGCCATTGGTTGTAATTGGGTGTTTAAGCTTAAACTAAAGGATCTTTGAGGAGGTACAAAGCCAAATTAGTGGCAAAAGGCTTTAATCAGAAACATGGGATTGACTATCATGAAACTAATTTTTCACCTGTTGTGAAGATGCCCATAGTGAGGAGTTTGATTTTTGTTGCAACTTCAAAGCATTGACCCATCCATCAGCTAGATGTGAACAATCTCTTTCTGCATTGATTTCTTTAGGAAGAGGTGTACATGTGAATGTCCAAAGGAATTCCTAATCCAAAAAAGTATGTTTGTAAGGTCAAGAAATCCCTCGATGGTCTTAAGTAAGCATTCAGGCAATGGTTCCAAAGATTGGCAGTAGCTTTTGTTTCTCTTGGGTTTGTTCAATCCCAGAACGACTACTCTCTCTTTACTCACTCCTCTGGTGATCAATTGACTATTGTTGTTGTATATGTTGATGATTTGCTTATTAATTATTGGGTCAAATCAGAAGTTTATTGTTTCATTGAAGAAATTCCTTGACACAAAGTTCAACTTCAAGGTCCTTGGGTTACTTAATTGCTTTTTGGGTTTGGAGGTGTCTTACATTGATAGTGGCATTGTTCTGACCCAGAGAAAGTTCACCAAATAGCTCCTTGATGAAGTTGATTTGTCACAACTTTCACCCGTGTGTTCTCCTATCCCTCTCCATTGCAAACTTAGTGCTACTGATGGTACACCTCTCTCTGATCCTTCTGTGTATAGAAAGTTGATTGTCAAACTTAATTTTTTGACTCATAATCGACCGGATCTATCTCACAATGTTCAGACATTAACCCAATTCATGTAGTTTCCTCATTCTTCACATTATGATGCCTTGATGCATACTCTGAGATATGTCAAGGGCACTATTGGTTGTGGGACTACTATTAAGGGATGTGATCAACCTGTGTTGTCTGCCTATTCTGATCCTGATTAGGCCTCTTGTGCCAACACTAGGAGGTCCATTACAGGTCATGTTTTACTTCTTGACACACCACCTATCAGTTGGAAGTCGAAGATACAATCAGCTGTTTCTAAAAGTTCAACTTCAACTGAGTACAAAGCAATGTCTCAGGTTGCTACAGATGTAACATGGTTGGTTCGATTGCTTCATGATATGAGAATTGATTCTCTACAACTAGTAATCCTCCACTATGACAACATGTCTGCACTTCAAATTGCAAAATGTGTTCCATGAAAGGACAAAACACATTGTAGTAGATAGCCATTTTACTTGAGATAAGGTCATGGAAGGTTTGCTGCAATTATCATACATACGAACAACCCAACATCTTGCTGATGTTTTCACCAAGATATTGCCTTCCAATCAGCAGCAGTCGCCTCTCTTCAAGTTGAGAGTATCACCACCTACTCCGCATTCTAAAATTTTGGGGGCCTATTGAGTATAGTCGAAGTTTGTTTACAACAAGTTAAAAAGTTGTTCAAATTGACTTGTCGTGTTCAGTTCTTTAGAGGTCCTGCATGACATTATAAATACGAGCTAAGGATGGGTTGTATTTTCTTGATTCAGTTTTACACAAATAATGAAAACACATTGTCTGCTCTCTCTATCTTTTGGTAATCTTCTTCATCCAAATTTCACATTTAACCGCATTTAACAACATTCATGAATCTTGTACTTGATTGTAGTTTTTTATAAAATGACAATTGATATAATTCCCCGCTTATATATATATATATATATATATATATATATATATATATATATATATATATATATATATATATATACCTTGATCTCTATCAGCAAAGTGTGGCAGCAACGACCCGATTCTTTGCGACCAATCCATAAAGGTATTAGAGGAAACTATTTACCGATTTTGTTACTCTTGGGCTTTACGCCTCCTATCTATCTATTTACCGATTCAGATTAGAGGAAACTATTATGTTTTGAAAACATATATACATACATACTTATATATATATATATATATATATATATAATATGTCGCAGCTGACCATATTCCTCTAATTAACTTAATTAATTTATCAACTGGTAGGAGACCAAAGTGTTGCAGAAACAATTGCTAATGTCATAACATCACTTCCTTTTATTGCCCTTGGAGTCCAAGTGCCAAGGCAAGAACATTAATTTGTTCCTATATCCTGTAAATATTATGACATAAACATATTTAAGACTTCTTTTTTAATTTTTGGGCGTTATCATATTTCAATCTATTTTTGTTGTCTAAATTTGACGATGTTGCAGGAAAAATTTGAATTGCAAGGTGTATGCTAACTCCTTAATTGGAGTTGGTGTTGCCTCTTGTTTGTACCATACCTCTAGAGGGAGACTAAGGAAGTACCTGAGATGGCTGGATTATACCATGATAGCTGCAACAACGGTGGTAAGATCAATATCAAAATATCAATTAAACATTCTACATCTTTTTTTTCTATAAAAAAATTATGGGTTTAATCGTGCAATATAAAAATGAGAAATTGAAGTAATTCGTAGCTAGTTTATATACATGTATGCATGTATGCATGGATGCATGTATGTACGTATGTATGTACATACACGTATGTATGTATGTACGTACGTACGTGTGTACGTACGTACGTATGTATGTACGTATGTATGTATATATGTATGTATGTATGTATGTATGTATGTATGTATGTATGTATGTATGTATGTATGTATGTATGTATGTATGTATGTATGTATGTGTGTATGTATGTATGTGTGTATGTATGTGTGTGTGTATGTATGTATGTGTGTATGTATGTATGTGTGTGTGTATGTGTGTGTGTATGTGTGTGTGTATGTATGTATGTGTGTATGTATGTATGTATGTATGTATGTATGTATGTATGTATGTATGTATGTATGTATGTATGTATGTATGTATGTATGTATGTATGTATGTATGTATGTATGTATGTATGTATGTATGTATGTATGTATGTATGTATGTATGTATGTATGTATGTATGTATAGCGCCAGATATCTCCAAGGACATCTGACCAGATGAGGTCAATAAGTCCATGATCGTTAACGAAGGAATACCCCTGAAAATTGTGGCAAGTGGCTACCATCTCCGACAGAATCGGACCGCATGTGGTCAATAAGACCATTATCACTAACGATTGAATGCCCTTTGAAATGGTGGCAATGGCCTGCCATCTCAGAGGGCATCCGACTGGATGCCCATATAAATGGTGGCAAAGGTGTGCAACTTTATCAACCATCCCATTACTCGTTCTTGCAATATGAGATATCCAAACTTCATGAAAAAAATTGCAATTGTTTAAGTGTAGGGGTGGAAACCCCAACCCTAACCATAACCGGGGGAGGTAGGGTTGGCAGGTTTATGTGACCTAATGGGTTGGCAGGTTGACCTGCCGGGTCATGCATCTTGGCGAAAATTATTGGGTTAGCAGGTCAACCAGCAGGGTTTAGGTATTTTTTTCCCCGAAAAGTGTCGGATTCGAATAAAAAAAACCCCGATCCGTTTATGTAATTGTTATAAAGTCGTAAATTATGTATGAACTTTTAAGATAGGTTTGGGGAAAAAAGGGGATGAAGGGCTTGAACTGGTTTTTCGGTTGAATACGTATCCTCCCGAGGAAGAGGAATTAAAGTCTATGTAGTTCTTTTACCTTTGTTATGAGTCCCGCTTATCTGGCCATCGGATTAGCCATTAGTTAAAAGTTCGGAGCAATCCTTGTCCAATGAGCTCCTCATTGATGTAGCTCTGACTCGAATCATTTGCTTCTGACCCGGTAGACAAAATATTGTTTTCAATTCTCTTCTCCGCCTTTTTCAAATCGGCAAGTTAAACTTGGGCTTTGATGTTCTCGGGGGTAGCCTCGATCTCTTCTCGGTTAAAATCTAGCCACCTTGCCTAAATAATTACTCCATTGCAATGGTGGAGCAGGGGGCTCCAAGCATTTGCCAGACGATTACTTTAAATGATGCAAATCGTCGCCTTTCCACCCGACCCCACCATTCTAAAATGTCAAAATCTTCAGCCTCATCACCACGAAACTCAAAGTTAGTAAACAAATATTTTTTGAGCTGCAAGTGGGGGCTCGATGAGGTCCTCAATCTCTTTGTGCCAAATATATCTCTAGCAAGGGCCTTATCCTGGTGTTGTATCCTGATATGTCGTGTGTACTTTCCAAATCCAACCCATTTTTTATGTCTAAAAGTTGCTGAACAAAAATTGTATTTCGCAACACAACTTCCATCAACTTGTTTCAAACTCTTTGTAAACCAAACTTTAAAGACCAAGCTTCTGACGCCGGGACATTTATCGATTCGCTTCTAGAGGATCCCAATCTAGCTTCCAATTACATATCACTTCTTCTGACACGGCTAGACATGATCTATCAAAATTTAGTACCTCTTAATCCTCTTATATAAATTACATAAATAACTAAAATAATTAATGTTATTTATAGTGTGAAAACATCCTACACCCCAATGCGTAATTGATTTACAAGGGTAAGATTTGACCTTAGTAATGACTATTTAAAATAAAATAAAAAACAGGCGGACCCCGCAGGTCAATAGGTTTTAGGGAGGCTGACCCTAACTTGAATCCGCTGAACCGTCGACTTGGAGCCAGTGGGTCATCGACCCATGCCGACCTAGTGGATCACGTGTTACTCGTGGCCTGTGGCCATGCCTATCTTAATGTATCGGTAATAGTCATTTCAATTTCCCATGACACTTTCCACACTTCCCTAATAGGATTTGATAATACTATGAGGGAGTTGCCCTCAATATAGATCCGACTGTTACCAAGATTTTTTGCTCCCACAACACCCTTAAGAAGCACTAAAGCCTCGACCTTCAATGTTTTCTAGAGGCCACATTTTTTGTATTCTATGTAGTGAGCCTTGGTGTGATGGTCCCGAATAATGTATCTAATTGTACTATGCCCTGGATCTACCAAAATTAAGTTTAATGTATATATCCTGTTGGTGGTGTAACACATGCCTTTATTTCTTTGTATGTCTATTGTGATTATTGAGTCATGAGTGAGCTCTTTCCTCTTCGTTTTCACATAATCTCAATCCCGCTTTCCATTCTTTCTTATGATGATAAATTGCTGATTTAATTTCCTCTCTTAAGGGGATATTCTTATTTTCGAAAATAATTTTGTTTCTAAATACAATCCACCAATGGGTTGCAGAGAAGCTTTCTCTTTGTGGCTTAAAGTCACACCCAAGGCGTTGAAACACTGCTTAAAATTGCTGTTATGAGTATAAATGATTCTTTGAACTCTTCTTGTTATGCCATTGTACGTTAAGTTCCAGTTTGTTAACCATGCGATAGTCAATGAAAAGGTATTTCACCTCTTCTACAAACGTACGCAAAAAACACATGGCCTAGGAATGGAGATGCGCTATTGGGCTAAACGCTCCTTTGTGAGGAGTACACTTTGGATAAGCTTTCATAGAAATTTTTTAATTTTGAGCATTGTGTCAATCTTCCAAATCCATGAAGCCAGGCTATCCACTTGGTCCCCGACCATTGAGATGGTTAACTTCACCATGGTAAACCATCCTCCATGATTCGATCACTAATAAAGTGTATCTGGGATCCTGCTAGAAAGGATATGTACACTTAATACTTCTGTTAGTACTTGTTCTAATATTGTTTCACAAAGATTATCTACAACCCATTTTCCAGTCTGAATGAACACACTTACATGAGTTTTAATGTTAATGTTGTATGAAATAGTGATTCTGTTAATCAAGGGGATTGTAGCCACCCATTTATTGGTCTAGAAGTTGGCGGACTCACCATTGCCAATATTTAAGACCAACCACATTTTGAAAGTTGGAAGAAGATTGCACGTATTCTTCCATTCCCACGATATGACAGCTTTTTTTTTTCCTATATCGCAATAGATTAGTCCCTTGAAGGTACTTTCCATTGATAACTCATACCCAAATATTGTCCAGTTCAACCAAAAATTTCCATAGTAATTTTATTTGTAGCGCCGTGTTGATATCCTTAGTTTTTCTGATGTCCATTCCTCCTACCTATTTTGGATGACACATCTTATCCTAGCTAATTAGGAGGCTGGATTTTAGATCTTTATTTCAAAAGAAGGTTCTATTGATTTGATCTAGTTCGTGTTACATCTTTGATGGAAGCATAAAACTCTGCATGATATCATTTAGTTTGGTTTCGCTAAGAAGTTTGACTTGATTAAGATTGTCCGTCTTTCTTGTGATAGAGCATTTCCTCAAATGTGTTTTTATTGACCCGCCCATTAATGATTGGACACCTAGACATTTCTCGATGAAGGTGATATAGGGATTTGCAGGATCCCTTGGATCTCAGATACTCTTTAAAGATCCCTCTCACCCCAAAAATCCATACCTAATGGGAAGGGGATGAAATGTCATTGCATTTCAGTCACATGAGGAATATTGCAATTAAAAATAGAATTATTAGTAATATACTTAAACAGATATCTGAATTCTTTTCTGGTGCAATTTGTTTATGTGTCATTTGATGGTGCAACATGACTTGAGGTTTTATAACACATCAATTAATGATGATCTAATATCTTTAAGTCGTGTTAGATAATGACCTCGTCTATTTTACCCACATATCATCCTAAAAAACGCGGATAACAAATATAATTTATTTATTTACTTACTTATACTAACATATATTAAGCCAGCGAATTGAATTAAGAAGGTGGTTGTATAAAGTGACCTTAAAAGCACAATTGTTAATCACGTGCAGTGCCTTTCAAGGGCGCTTAGGCATGAGAACAGGAACCCAAAACTACTCATGGCAGTATCTGGTCTTTGTTTGCCCTTCCAGCCTCTTGCAGTGTCTGTCATTCATACTGGTATTATAGAGGTGATGATCTAAACCTACATATATTTAAATGATATGGAAATGTTGTTCACTTGTTATTTTTACCATTTTTACAACACATCATGATGTTCAATGGCTGCAAAAAATTGCACCTGCATTTTTGCATCATTTATGAAGCATTACATAGTGTTTTTGCATTTAAGAGCAATGATCGAGGACAACAATGCCTACTTGGTTTGGCAGGCTGCTTTTGCAAAGAGAGCATTGGAAAATCCAAAGTTGAGAACCACTCATAATGTTCACACATTGTCAACCTTGTTAGGGGGTATGTTATTTATTGCCGACGATGTTTTTCCAGGAACCCCATTCATCCATGCTAGTTGGCATCTCGCTGCTGCAGTTGGTGTTGGCACTTGCAACAAGCTTCTCGAGTAGTACAACTCTCCTAATTAAATCAAATTCGCCGTGATCTATAAACTATATGATATAATGATGTGGCGGATTCTAGATCATGGCGAGTTAGGTCTCTCTATAAATTCAGTCATGGTGGGTTGTAAATTGAATCAATGTACGCCACTCACTCTAGGATAATAGGCAACTATATATAATTTCCTTGAGCGAACTGTGTGCTTTCCATGTTTGAGATCGAACTGGGTTTTTTTGTGTGTGGTGTGGTGGGGGGGGGGGGAATAAGGAAATACATAAGAATCGAGCTAACACAACCTAGTATAGGGCATCATTCCAGACGAGAACCCAAAGTTTTGTATCATCATACAACCTATCGTTAGCAAGGATACTATATGCCACATGAGCAATCCTATCGACAATAGCATTTCCTTTCTTGAAAATATGACGAATAGAAACAAAAATTAAAATATGTAAGGAATAATCTCGTATCCGTTTATAAGAGTTCAATACTCAGGGCAGTTCAAGTCACCCAACAAGGATAAAAATAATTGTCATGTTATCGATCATGTGCTCGTGTAATACCATTATCGACAACAACATTTAATTTCTTGAAAATATGATGTATGGAAACAAAAATTAAAATAAGTAAGTAGTATTCTGATATCCATTTGTGAGAGTTCAATACTCCAAGGCAAGTTCTAGTCACCCAACAAGGATTAAAATAACTATCAAGTTATCTTCTTCTATTAGCATATTAGCAATCCCCAATTCACGTGCTCGTGTAATATTCTTATGAAGCCCAAGAGCTTTCGCATAAATTATATAAGTATTACTGCAAGTACCCCCTCCCTTGGTAGTAATATTTGCATTTGAGTCCCATATGACAAATCTAAATGAAGCTCTGCATGAGCATAGTTTGGAACCGTCAAAATTGAGAATGCAAGAATTTAGCGGTGGTTTGTACATTCCAGTGACAATGCATGATCCGCTTTTCCTTTTGACCTCGTGAGGTCCCCGAATGACCATACAAAAGTATACCATCATTATCCAAAACCGAGTCAGTCTCATTATTGAAGTGCCTCACTTCGATCCAAGTTTGCTTACTTGCATTGTCATAATAAATACCTGAATATTTTGTAAATTTAATTACATCCAAAGTGTTTCCAAATGTGAACTGATTTTTGTAAAACCATAATGCCGACCAACAGAAGGCAATATCAGTCATATGTCTCATACTAGTACATGTCATAATTCTTTGTAACACTGCACCATGGTTGTGTAGGTCAAAGTTGACATATGTCAAAGGGGGAATACTTCAATTCATATTCCTCAAAATCTTTGTACGTCAAAGTTGATATTTGTTTCATCCTATTGCCAAAACCTTGAAAGAAATTAGAATTGAAGTTAGGATTATAGGAATTGTTACCGAATCGTCGGGGACTGCAGTCTCCAACAACATTGACTAGCCTCCAAAACTCCTTTATGGAGTTGTGGGTACTATTCATTCGGATATGATGGGTCCCCGCATACCCCGCAAAGTCTAGCTTGGACTTGAGCAAGTTGGGTGGCTAGGCTCTTCACTAGCTTCATGAGTAGGGCTGTTACATGAACCCAACAGCTCAAGCTCGACTCGGGATCGGCTAAAAAAAGCTCGAGATCGAGCTCATTCATTTGCCCAAACGAGCCGAGCTTGAACAAGTTTTTAACTCGAGCCGAGCGCGAGCTCGAAAGCTCATTTTTTCCAAAAATGCCCTAGGGCATATAAGTGCTCTCTCCGTCTCTCATAAACGCTCCATAGCCTCCATCTTTCTTTTTTCATTTCAAAAAAGAAAGGAAAAAGAATAGAGCTTCTCGTACACGCTCCATTCCGATTCTCTCTCTCTCTCTCTCTCTCTCCCTCTCTCTGGCTCATCCCCATCGGCCTCTCTGAGTTAGCCGTCTGATCTACCCGAGAATCGAGATCCGTCTCTCATCGCTGGAGTTAAGTAGCTTCCAGGCCAGCCTTCGTCGATTGAAAGGCACCTCCGGCTAGGGTTCTTCGAACCTTCATCATTTGTAGGTATGTCAGTATGTATGGCTTTTGTTTTTCTGCGGTTGAAGTTATGGAAGGTGTAATTAGATTTCTCTCTAATCTAGGGTTGTATTTCGTTTGATTTTCTGCAGCTCGTAGGGTTCTTCATTTCTTTCTCGATTGGGGCTTTTTTCGAAGGTATTTCAATCACTCTGACCACCAGATCTGAATGAGGGGTTTGTCTTTCATTTTGTTTTGTTAAACAGATCTGAAGCTCTATTTTACTTATATAAATCTGGTTCATGAATCATAATTGTTAGATAGTTGGGTTTGAACCCATTTGAATAGTGGAATAGCATGTTGAGATTCTTGTTGTCATGTTGTGTGTTTGATGTTCGGGAAATTTATGGCTAAATTTGTTTAATCAATGTGTAAATATTCATTATTCGATCATCAACCCTTCTATTTGATGCTTTGTAAGATAGCTTATAAGTAATATATGTGTTGTTGGGATTGAGATTCTTATTGTGTGTGATGTCAATAGTTGTTTAATCTATGTGTAAATTTTTTTGAATAAGTTAACATAAGGTATATATAAACAAGGTGAAGTTAGGGAAGTTATCCTATCATGTATGATTCTTTGGATTCTTATGTTGATTCTTTTATATCAATCTTGTAAGAAAAAGAGTGCTTATGCAGTAGATGTTGATTCTTTTATCTCAGTCTCATTCTTTTATCTTACTCCCTCCGTTTACTAATAGTTGACGTTTTAGTAATTTTTCCTGTTTTGCTAAATAATTGACGTTTGGCCAGTTCCCACTCAATTGTAGTGTACTAACTCTTTTTTTGTTTACAGGAGTATTAAAAATACTCCATAATTAGATGTACTATGGACTGCAATTTGAATTGAAACAGTGACTTTCTTTTAAGTGTCCCAAGAATGCTTGTTTAATTTTTAAATTTGGCTCCAATTAATTAGATGGGATTACTTGGTAGAAGAAGGAATTTGCAGAGTCTTATGTACGACTTACCCATCTCTCCATAATCCTTAATTTGTGTGCCAATTGTCTTAAGCGACATATATTTGTAAACGGAGGGAGTAAATTGCAAGAAAATATAAAAATAGAATTGAGAGATATTAGATTTTTCTATGTTATTTCTTAACATCCACCAAACATTTGTTATTTCTACTATAGTGCTTGGATTCCAATTTTGTTCCACACGTGCTCTCATTTACAAATTACAAATAAAGAAGTTAAAAATCCCAAATTCTTTTCTTTTTAATGCTCTCAGTTATGTGCTCTTAATTATGCAATATTTGTACATGTATTTGCTCTTAGTTATTTCCTCTTAAATCTCAATCATGATAAAAAAATTTACAGCTTTCCGGTAATGTGCTCTTAGTTTTTGCAAGTGATGGAAGTGGTGGTAAAGAATGAAAAACAATTGAATGAGCAAGACAAATGGGCACTATCTCACTGGAGTTACCAAAGAGGAGCCAAGGTAGATTGAGAATATAAAGCTTTTTATTTTAGTCTTTGTACTTGTAGTCTAATCATAAAATCAGATATCGAACTTCTGTTTTTTTTTTTTTCGAATTTATTCAATTTCATGTACTTTTATTCAGTTTCATGTAGGAGTACTTCAGTTTGTAGTGTAAAATAATATTTGTATTTTAAGCATAGGTTTTATATTTTTATTATGTATTATCAGTGTAAAATATATTTTTTATTATGTATTGTTAGTGTAAAATACATTTTTTTGTGCAGGTGAACTGCTCAAATGAGCCTATCGAGCCCGAAGGAACGAGCTTGGGCAACGAGCTTAGGCTAGTTCGTTCAGCTTGTTCGAGCTTGCCAAGCCGAGATCGAATTTAAGATTGAGCTCGCTAGCCGAGCTTGAGAACCAAAAAAAGCTCGAATAAATTTTAGGCTCGAGCTCGGCTCGACTCGTCTACCATTCGAGCCAAGCTTGAACATGTCAAGCTCAGCTCGTTCGGCTCGAATAACACCCCTATTCGTGAGCCTACTGATATTATCCTGACGATTTGGCCCGATGCTTGTATTTTTGACATTTTGAACTCCTCAAACACCCTGGGTCCGTCCATACTTTTAAGAAGCATTAGCGAGCCCCTCAAATACCTCTATAGCCTTATCTAACGTCTTATCTACCACATCTTCTCTTCTTGTTTCATTGATCACACTCCACTCTTAGTCAAGCAATACCTCATAGAGATAGAGGACTAGATCATCCTCTGCGATGCCCATGTTATGGGCAATTAACCTTTAGTTTGTTGAAGCGTTCAACGTACTCATAGAGTGATTATGTCGTAGATTGCTCGATGCTTGATATCTTCTTCTCGACTTTTCTGCAGCGGGTTTTAGGAAAATACTTATTCGAAAATGCCCTCTTAAGCTTTATCCATGTCTGAATACTTTCTGTTGGCATAACCAATCATTTGTAGCATCTTTGAAGGTGAAAGGAAACACCTTGAGGATCATCTAGTCATCTGTCATTCATGTGGATTGCAAGTGATTGCATATCGTTGTGAATTCAGCCAGATGCTTGTTCGGATCCTCTCCACTTCTTCCATGGAAAAGGTCTAATATCGTTGCTCAATTTGACTTGAATTCGAATTTTGAACCTTCTAGGAGATTGATATGAGAGCTTGATCGCTAATGGTTGAGAGCTATGTGAGATTTGGCTCCTTGAGATCCCTCGGTGTCATTCTTGGTTGAGTATTGACCGTCATCCTGCTTGAATAACAAAAAGAAAAAGAAAAACACACAATCAATTCAGTTTTTTATGAAGCAATTTAGTTTTCACCACATAGTTTCAGGAATGCAGATTTTCAGCACAACTTTAATAGACCGAGAATGACAAAAACAACATGTATCAATATGATGATGGCAAAAAACCAACACAATTATAGATTTTCATGAACCATAAGCTCCAAACTGATTCCCAAATTTTACCAGGCTTACATAAACCTTTTAATAGTTCAACTTAGAAAGCTCTTGAGATTAATTAACTGCATAACTTGGAAAACAAAAAATAGGATAAGTTTGAGTCTTGCATGTTTTAAATTTTTCACTTGTCTACCTTTGAGAGTAAATGTAGAACTTGGATTGGTAAAGGTTTTTTTAGGCTTTTAATAAATCTCTTTATGTGGCCATTGAGTTTCTTAATTCTTAACTTAAAAAACTCTTGATGGGAGTAATTGAAAAGTCTACAACAACTTTTGGCCATGCTAGAAGAATGACATATAAAACTTTGAGACCACTCATGTAAGTGATATCTTAATACCTTCCACGCCACTTCTTAAGGAAAGGCTCTTCGTAGACTTTTTATTGGAATTATGCTACTCCCTCCGTCTCGAAAAATAAGTCATTTTAGACTAGTTGAGTTGTATCAAAATACATGTCGTTTTAGGTTTTCTAGGTAGGGGGATAGTAATTATTTGTATTGATTTTTGTGTTGTTGACTTTGTAAAAGAGTTTGATTCACTACAACAGAAATCAATTTTAGCGATGAAATTTTTCCTCGCTGAACATCGATATTTCGTCGCTAAAGCTATTTAGCGAGGAAATATGCTTCCTTTTTAAATGGTCACTGAAAGCTCCTCACAAAAGAATCTAACGTGGAAAAATGAAATCGTCGCAAAAAAATATTTTGCGAGGAAATCAACATTTGTCGCTATAGGTCTTTAGCGACTATTAAATTTATCGTAAAAGGTAATTATATTTGTCGCTAAATAAGTAGAAGGATTTCATAGTAGTCGTTGAATGCACACGGCGATAAAATTTAATTCCTCGCAAAATTGTATATTTCCTCGTTAATGATGATATTTATCGATAAACATGATTTCCTCGCTAAAAGATTTATTTCCTCATTAATGATAAATATTTTTTTTGTAATTATTATAGTAGCCTATGCAGGATTTGAACCTGCATCATTGTGCTTAAGCACATCGCTCTATCATTTGAGCTAATAGGCTTAAATAAAATAATATTATCTTTCTCCGCCCTAAAATTTGCATTCTTTCTATTTAGAAACACATTAGAGCTAAAGACATCCCATTCACTCCCTCTTGAACAACCATACCATAACTTTAGTTTAACAACCATTAAGAATATATACAAGACTTAAAAAAAATCAGAGTGTAGGCATGCAACTAATTGTAAAGGAATAAGATATCATCAACACATAATTAACCAATTACTGAATTCTATAGAGAACATACTCGACATAAAAAGCAAGTATGAATAAATAGTTAAAACATGCCGCTGAGTTATCCATAAAATCGAGGTTGCCTACCGACATCAATGTACCCGCATCTGAAGCCTTGTACAAGAAGGAAATGCGTAGATAGATCAAGACCGGATATGAAGCTGCAAAAAGTGCACAAACCAAATAATCAACTACTAAACGTGAATTTCTAGGAGCGTTACCCAGCTTAAAATGTCAGTAAAGCTGCAAACAAAGGCCGAGATTAAGAAATATGTTATTAGACATATCAAAAATATCTATTCATAATCATAATATAGCAAGAATAAGGAACTTACCCAAGATGGTGGAAGAGATTATTGCATGAAGCCATGAACTGAATAAGTAGCGACGATAAGAGGTACCGGAGAAGGAGGCTAGAGCGAGACGAGGAGAGAGAGAGAGACTCAGATCTGAAAATGGAGGGTTGAAGAGTAGGTTTTGATACGTGTTTGGACTGTGGAAGTGTGGATCCAGGGCTTTGATTTTTTTTTAAATAACATTAAACATGAGAAGATCAGTGGAGTATAAGATTAGAAATTTAGAATTATGTTTATATTTTTTTTTATTCCTAAAATCAAACAATGAAATTAAGAAATATACACAGCTATCTATCCGAAGTGGTGAAAGGTCAAGAAATATGCAAAAGACTGTTTTATATATAGCATATCTAAAAGTCAAGAGAGAAAGAAATGTGTATGGAAGAGAAAGAAATGTGCAAAAGTAAAATGGGTATGGAAGACGCTCACATAGCCATGTAAAATAGGAATAGAAATCAAGGAAACTAACCACTCACATTGAAAAACACACATATCTATAAGAAGTGGTGAAAGGTGTAACTTACTGTAGTAATCATACTAGCATTTAAAATCCGGGGTATCAACATAGTGCAAAGCATTGCTCCAGGGATAGTGGAAATGCATCTGATCAGCCCAAGAGCAAACAACAGCTAGTTCACCATCAGCAGATTCAGGAAGCAACTCCCTCACAACACCTAGAGTCTTCTCTGTAAGGTATGCCTAAACAATGCAAAATTAGATTTAGCTCCTTTACACTACATACGGACTATGTGCAGGATCCAATAGTTTATCTACCTTCAAAGCATAAAAAAGGAGGACATGTTTCTCAAATAATAGAAAATCAGTAAGGTTGATAAAACTAGCTCACAGTCATGAATTTGATTCAACATATATCAGACCAAATTGTCGATGTTGATGGCAGTCAGCCAAAACTTAGTATGATTCAAAATTTCCTTCTCGTTCTGATACAATACTAAAACCGTTTTAGATATAGCATATGCTCATCCGACACCGAAACAAAGATAACTCAAACAATGTTCTCTGACACCAAGAGTACGAAATCATACAAGCAATTCCGACAGTGTTCAAAGTAAGAGCCAAACACACAGCTCTTTAGAGGAGAAATAAGTTTGCAAGATATAGAACATCAGCAGAATTCAGAACTAAGAATGACTGCCCTAATGACAAGTTCAATGAAATAACTAGATGGCTGATTATTAAGCTTCGATTGATTTCAAGTACAAACTGATTTTTTAGGAACACGATTAGCCCTAATTGGTAGTTGACTTCAAGTACAAACTTCGATTGATTGTAGGAGAAAGAGAAAGGACGTACCTCTTAGAGATGTGAAGAGAAAGGACGATGGAGATGAACGGAGCCGTGGTGGTGGATTAACAACGAGGAAGTGGTGGTGCGAGGGTGTCATGGGTTAGGGTACTGACAAGGGGTGGCGCGGAGATGGAGGGTTCCAGTGGGGTGAGCGGACGAGCAGCGACATCGGAGAAGATGTAGGGGCGACCGAAGAAGTAGCAACGACGGTGGATTGAACGTTTAGGGTTTGAGATGCGACAGGGGCGACCGAGGAAGAAGTAGCAGGAGTGGCCGAAGAAGAAGTAGCAACGACGGTGGATTGAGTGTTCAAGTGCCGGAGATGAAGAAGGGGTGGTCGTCGGCCGGAGAAGAAGCGGGCTGAGCAGGGGCCGTCGGAGAAGGAGCAATCGCGCCTCTCACAAGTCTAGGGTTTGGATCGAACTGGAGACTCCTACTCGCCTACTTTGTAACTGGTCTCGGACCCTCGTCTTCAGCCCATATTTCAGATTTATTTTCCGTAAAAAAAAAAAACTTTATACACTACTCATTTTACATTGGTTTATTTAGCATCCAATGTATATATTTTACACATCGGGTATATATTTTAAGAACACCTATTACACCGGTTATAATAAGTAACCGATGTATAAAACCAAAACGTGTTTTAATACATCAAATGGACATGAAACCGATGTATATTTAGTGATGTAAAACACATTTTTTGACCTAGTGTTACAAAGTCATTTAATATCATGTATTTTTTATTATAGATTTTTTTCATAGATATGAAGTGATATTACATAGTATTCTAGATGTATCATGCACTATACTAAAAAAAATTAAACATTACTATAAGTTTAATTTATTAATATATATTATATCTATCTATCTATTATATATAACAACAAAAGTGGTATTTCCTTCGTAAATAGTTGTTTTAACAACAAAAATATTCCTCCTAAAAGATGAACCTATGGCGAGGAATTTAAACTTTTCTCGTTAATGTCTTTGAGCCATGTTCTCTATTTTTACCCAAGCAATAACGACGAAAATGGAATTTCCTCGCCAACTTATATGTTAAGCGACAAATTATTTTCTCGGGAAACACATACTTTTAGCGAGAAATCACAATTTTTGTTGCTAATACAGTTGACGGATTTTACATAATTCTCACCTAACATATAGTGACAAAAATGTAAATTCCTCGGCGAATGTCTTTTAAGTGATGAATTCATTCCTCGCTAAAAGCTCCAAATTCGTCGCTATTTTCCTTATGGTTTAGGCGACCATATCATGTTAACAATTAACGACGAACCAAAAAATTTGTCGTTGAATATCACTTTTAGCGAGGAATATAAGTTTCTCTCTAAAGTTCATGGCCCTTTTTACGAGGAACGTATATGTTCGTCGCTAAAGGCCACATTTACCGAAGAAAAATAATTTGACACTGAAACTTTTGTCGCTAATAATCCTTTCTGTTGTAGTGATTGGTTAAAAAATATAGTGGGTATTTAAAAACAATAAAAATTAATGAAAAAAGTTAGTGGAATGATGATGTTGAGTGATGGTGAGTGTTTTATTAAAACTAGTGCACAATGCTAAAACGACTTGTTTTTCGAGACGGAGGGAGTATTGAGTTTTGATTGGAATTGTGCTATTTTAGTTGTTCCTATTCTTGATTGGTTTTCTATTGTGTATAGCATACATTAGGTGTTCCTCGCACATAGTCAATTGGAG
Source organism: Persicaria maculosa (assembly GCA_963922045.1). Lineage (NCBI taxonomy): Eukaryota > Viridiplantae > Streptophyta > Magnoliopsida > Caryophyllales > Polygonaceae > Persicaria > Persicaria maculosa. The sequence goes on from OY998256.1 coordinate 43,434,148, forward strand.
ATGTAGTACTCATACTATCGGATGAGGAAGTTGATAAAGAAATGGGCATACTAAAGAATAATCACCTAGCGATCTGGATTAGCAAGAAGCTTAAAGCTTTGCACTTAATTACATGTTTTTTATAATTCGAACATCAAAAGTATGTTACATACTCTGTGTTCTCTATTAATTTGAGGATTGGTCAATCTTTTGGTGTACACAAGTTCTGATAATCGGTTGAACGTAGTGTCGATTATGCACTTTAATTTGTATATCGTAATGAAATGACAAGTGATTCAGCTTGGTATTTACTTAGGTTTTTGAATGTTGTTACACTGATTTAGCAAGTGAAAAGACACATGTGTTAGCATATACCATTGAAAAAAGGATATTTGGCTCTTGAATGAAAAAAAAAGGTGGGAAAAGGGTGGGAAAAAGGGAGGGATTAATTTGCCATAGAAAGAGCCATCGCAAAAAATAGATAACCTTAATTTTGGTGGGAAATTGTACTGTAATATTTTGCAACGGCACATGGGGTCGCAAAATTGGGGTCGGAAAATTGCAGTCACAAACTTGGCTACCACATAGCCACGACGTTTACCTTCGCTAACTACTATTTGCTCCCCTAAGGCTTGCTACCTCCGATTTGTCATCGCCTAGCCGTTGCCATTGGTTTTTTGCGACAACCCTACTTTTTGCCTAGCCGTTGCCAACAACCCTACTTTTTGCGACGGTTTTAAGCCGTCTCAAAAGTATTTTTTTGTAGTGGGAGGACGTTCGTAGAATGAAGAGCAGGAGAGCGACAAGCGCAGATGAGATCCCGACCACTTGAGGCTTGGAAGTGCCTAGGGGCCAAAGGCTTGGAGTGGCTCACGTCTTTGTTCAATGTCATTCTCATGTCAGCTTCTATGCCAGGGATACAACAAGTTGATTCCTTTGTACAAGAACAAGGATGATTGATGTTTAGTAATCCGGTAACTACAAGGGCATGAAACTGCTCAACCACACAATGAAGATTTGGGAAATAGGTATTGAGTTGAGATTAAAGAAGTTGGTGTACTGAGTTTTTGAGAATCAATTCGGGTTCTTGCCGGGCAGATTGTTTATGGATCATTGAGACAGTTATCCACCTAATGAGACGGTTGATTCTCACATATATAGGAAAATTAATAACTTCCACATCATTGATATTGAGAAAGGTTATGATAGAGTGTCAAGGGATTTACTATGGTGTTGCTTAGAAGAAAAAAAGGTACCAAGGATGTACATTAGACTCTTAAAGGACATGTATATATGTAGGGGATTTGACCAGTGTTAGCACCCTAGGAGGAAAGTTAGGGTACTTTCAGGTGCAGATTGGCCTCGATCAGGGCTGATCCTTTAGTCCTCTCCTCTGCACTATAGTGATAGATGTTCTGTCATCACCACAGCAAGGAGACGTCCCATGGTGCATGCTTTTTGTTGATGATATTGTGCTTATAGACCACATGAGAGAAATTAAGGTTGGTAAGTAATCTTGACAACTGGAGAGTGGTGCTCGAGGAGGGTTTTCTGTCTAAGTAGAGCCAAGATTGAATATATACAGTGTAATTTTAGAGCCACGGATGAGCCCGATTCAAAAGTTATGTTTGGAGAGAGTACCGTCCCAAGGAAAGATTATTTTAGGTATATAAGATCGGTAATGTAGAGAGGTGGTGGGATCGTCAAAGATATTGAACATCGTATTCAAATGGTTTGGCAAAAATGGAAGGGTGCGTTGGGGATTATGTGTGAGAAAAAGGTACCCCTTAGCTAAATGGAAAATTTTACAAGGTAGTTGTTCATCCGGTATTGTTATATGGGGCAGAGTATTGACATATCACCAAAGCCCAACAGCAGAAGCTTTTAGTTGCGGAGATGCGAATGTTGCGTTGGATATGTGGACATATAAGATTGGATAAGATCATATCGAAATGAAGTCAAATGAGCTAAAGTGAGAGTAACAAACATTGGAGATAAGATTCGAGAGGCTAGATATATTGCAATGGTTCGGGCATGTGCAGAGACGATTGACGTCCGCTCCTGTGCGAAGATGTGAGATGTTGTCTTTAGGTTTATGAGTAACATTATGGATTATTAAAATATAATGAAATAATCAAGTTTACTAATCCCGACTAAGCGCCCAACGAACACCTTTTACAACCATTATTATTAGAATCTCGATCCGAATATTTAGAATCTTAAGATCCTACGATCCTACTCAAGTGCTCGATCCGGATCTATGCATAGAATTTTTTTGTGTAGGATCTACCGTAGGATCTTTAGAGTCTTAATGGATCGATAGGATCTTACGATCCTACGCGACCCTATAGATCCTATTTTTATTAACAATATGTATTTTTAAACTTTTTTTTTTGTTCTCGTGGTTGATTTTAGGTTGTTTAAATGTACACATTCATGTATGAAACATGAAAAATGGCTTAGAGACAATTGTGTTCGAGTCTTTTAGCCAATATGAAAACGTCTAAGGTCATAAATGTATTTTTTTATGTCTTGAAATCAAAATATATTGTATAACTAGCATTCTTTTCCTCATTTTGGAACTTTAAATTAAGCTATTTTGTTATATGAATTTTTATATATTTTGTATTTTATTATTTAATTATATTTCGAGGATCTTACGATCCCCAAATGAAATCTTACGATCCGATCCACATACCCTGTTGTAATTCGATTCTAGAATTACGATTCTAATAACCTTGTTTACAACATTGTCACCGATTGTTGGAGAGTCCAAATTTTAAAAAGTTATTTTAATGTTCAATTATAATCCAATAATTATGACCATTCATTTAACTTTAATTAGAAGTACGGATTCGTCGATCGAACTGCCCAATCTGATATGATAGTATCATAATGATACCCCAGTATATTTTAATTGAGAGAGAGAGAGAGGTGCAAATAGGAAGGAGGGAGAAGAATGAAAGGAACATGACAGAGTGAAGGAGGGGCAGCAGCAACCTAACTAAGCGGCAAATAAGAAACAAGCGTGGAGGAGTGTATAGCAGCTCTGCTGCTTTAATGGACTAGTCCATCTTTAACGTAACAGACTCCCCTCAGGCCTCAGCTCACTCATCGATGATCGATCCGTACCAGCTATACCCATTGACACGTCGCTTTTAACTCGTAGCTACTTCACCTGCACCCCCTCCATCCATCTCCATCCTCAATTATTCATTCCCGTTCATTCATCATATATAATATTATATTATATACTCCTTCATCCCAAAACATTCCAATATATATATACCCGTCCCGGCGAACAATCATATCTTAAGTACGTTGATCCATATTTAATTATATACAAGTTAGACAACGTACTTAAACCCCGTACACCCTCCATGTATCAACCTTTTCAGCTTTTAATCATCCCCCACCCCACATATAAAATCATTAATTAAGCGATCAATCAGTGTGTGTGTGTGTCTGTTTGTGGAGAGGAATATTGAAGATAGCTAGCTTAAGCTAGGTAAGTCGATCGAATGTGGAAAGTGGTGGAATCGGAGAGGGTGAACAAGAGCCCAGCTGAAGCGACGTCGTATTCGAGCTCAAGGTGGTGTCCGACGACGGAGCAGCTTAGGGCTCTGGAGGAGCTCTACAAACGGGGTATCCGAACCCCTTCTACCTTCCAAATCCAGCAGATAACAGCGCAACTACGGAGGATGGGGAAGATAGAGGGGAAGAACGTGTTCTACTGGTTCCAGAATCACAAGGCCAGGGAGCGCCAGAAGCTCCGCCGCCGACTCCTCCGATATGCCTCTAAACCCTCTTCTTCTTCTTCTTCTTCTAAAGGCGCGTCTCCATCTCTTAATTTATAATTAATCCCCCACTTTGCCTTCAAATCTTAATTTTATTTACAGTATTACTGTATATATACATATAATTGTGTGTACGTACAGGCATAGGGATTGCAAGGACTCCAGATGTTCAAGCTCTACTCTACAATAACTGGGCAACTGCGACTGCAACTGCCTTGTCACACACTACTACGTCTATTCCACCGGTACCCATCCAGGTTAAATATTCATTTTAATTATGCTTATATATATATATACTATTTTATCCTCAACAATTCAATATCCTTTGATTATTAAATTGTTATTCTATTTATACATGCACCATCAAAGTTATACGTACACTTAATTTCACTTACACCTTACGAAATTAAATTGAACTTGCCCATAATGCTAGGAAAAATGCTTGTGGAAATGCATTAAATTTACACATTTCTTATTAAGCATACAAAAATTAATTAAAATAAAACTACCTAGCTTCCTTCATCACACGACTGTTTAACACGTTTTTTTTACTGAGTAAAAAAATACTTAAGATATTATATTTTTAAAAAAAATTGAAACGTATAATTAATAAGTATAAAATTATATAAAAAAAATTACTTTGGTATTTTATATAGTTTTTTATTTTTTTTTAAATGTGTTAAAAAAAATCAAAAGATATCTGATCTATAACGGAATGAAAGGGGGTACGTATCATTTTTACGCGAGAGAAATTGAAATAGCTAGATGTTAAATATGCATTGATGGAGTATTATTAATTTCAATCTGCTAAAATATGAGTAAAATTGGAATCATTTTTTTAATATAATTTTAATCAATACACACTAATATTACTCCCTACTATAATAATTCAAAACTTGTTGATATCTGTAGTAAAATTGTGGAAATGGTACACTTAGTTATTTTCGGTATAAATTTATATTGAAAAAAAAATTAAAATATATTTATATTCAATTCACTTAATTATCTTAACCTCTTATACTTTTATTATGAAGAGGGTTATTTTTTTTTTAGAAGATGAAGAGGTTCTAAGTTACACGTACCTATACCAATACATGCATATATTCTCCTGTCCTATTGTTTTTTTTATTGTGTGTGTGTGGGGTTAAATTAGGTGCAGAATGTTATTGGGCAAAGTGCACAAACTCATTGAATTAATGACACTACCACAGAGGCTCTCTTTTCCTGCTTATAAATGATGCGAGCTGTTAATTTGGATCTCCAGGAGGCAGTTTTAATAAAACCAGGATCAGACAAGACAGAAAGTGAAAGGAATGGGTGGATAAAACAACAACAACAACTGCTTCTGCAGCACTCAGACAATGGAATTTCTACTTCTAGACATTCACAAGTCGCCATAAAGCTTACCCACACCAATCCCATTCAATGTAGTGATGAGGAGCTGTCCATTTCCCAATTACAGTTACGCAAGATTGATGTTGCACCCTCCTCCGACTTCGAGGCTCGACCAAGTCCTATGACGCTTCAGCTATTCCCACTCCATGGAAATAACTGCGATGACCAGGCTCACCAGGATCCAGTCCTGTTCTATGAATTCTTGTAGATCTAATGTACGTTTTTAGCTAATTAATTACAAGGATCCATCCATCAGGTTTTGAGGATTGACATGGGATATAAGAAAATTAATCTGGTTTGGAGTCCACTTAAAGATTCAAATTGACAAAATATCCAGCAAACAATCCAATTGATATGAGTCGTGCCTTGTGTCGTAAATTAGTCAACTGGGATGGAGCGTTCTGGTTTCATTTCATATCATATGAAATGAAACCATATGGTGTTTGTTAGGAATTTGTAGAGCATATAGGTTAAATGACAGTTTATGCTTGTTAGTCATAGCTTACAGTACTAGTACAAAAGTGTTCGTTAATACCGATTTTTTTCTGAACCGGATACCGGTTATTGGGCCAGTATTAACGGTGGCGGTATAAACTTAGTTAAAACCGTTTTATGTGTAACCGGTATTAATTTTTCTCGGTTACCGGTTATTTCAGAAAAACCGGTGTTAATATGTGTTAGAGAATATTAACACCGGTTATTATAAGAAAACTGGTATTAATGTGTCAAAACTAATGTCACCATAATAACCATCAAATGCATATCATCCCATTCCTCACAATATGTCCACACAATTCACAATATCCAACAACCTAAACTCATCCATATTAATCACAAAAAAATAACCCATAATAAAGTTTAAGCTGTACGTCAATATATATAGCCTACATTAAATTCACTAACTAAACTTCAAAATACCTTTCAAAATCATCCAAAAAGATATTCGTCAACCTAGATTACATTGTTCTGCAATATATAGCATCATCTCTTTCATTCTCTACAAAAGACTTGGACACGATCTCATCCGTCAAGCAATCCATATTCACCTAATCATGGACACAAAGAAATTATGAGCAAAATGACACATAACCCAAACACATTACATATACAAAATATTAATTCATACCATACCCCATTGAATTGGGTCTTAGATTTTCATTAGGGGTATAATATATATCTTAATGCAGTTTTCATGAACACAAAAAGCAATCCATATTCTCTTTAACTTTACGCACCTATATTTTAACTCCAAATCAAGAAGAGGTTCAAGGTAGACAACCAATTCTTGAATTACTTCATTGATATCGCTATCTTCGAAAGTCGACGGAGAAGGCAGAAAATACTATTAAATATCAAAACAATTATATGTAAGGTTTGTGATAAAAATTAATTAAAACTATAAAAAAACAATAGAATGAGTACATATATCGAAAGGGTCACATACTTTAAGTGGAATATCTCCAACTTCTCGCACTATGTCACGCATGAATCGACAAATACATAACCCACATGAGACACTGTCATTTTGTTGCGGACACTTCCACAAGAAGCAAAAAACATTTAATATAATGATAAAGATTTAGAAAATTAAAATGTTATTACATCAACAAATGGTCACCTCGATAACTCTCCCTTGTATTTGGGGGCATTGGGCTTTCATTGTCTTCACAGAATATGAATTCAACACACTACAAAAAAAATATCAATAGGTAGCGTATTATATTAGAGCGTATACTCCACCTTATGAAAAAAAACCTTATCAAACAAAATATATTAGAGCATATACTCCAAGCTAAAAAATGACAATTATTAACAAATGATAAAAAGAACTTACGCTTCACACAACAATTTGAAATCTTCTTCCACTGGATTTCTCAACGGATCTAGCCAATAAACTCTACCCAATTCCGGATTGATGACCGCTAGCATCCAATGATTTCTAATTTTTATTAAAAAAAAAATCTTACTTAAACGGATATACAATGAATAATGTATGTTTGATAGTGAATATAACCAAACTTACATTTTATGATATGAAACAATCCACAAACACCCCTTTAAAGTTCGGTCACTAATGGTGCTAGCCATGATCCTTGTTCTTCCATCCTTTTTTGGATGTGAATGAGTTTTAGCAAAATAAGCAACACGTAGAGGACAAATGAACTTGAACAAAGGTGGTTTATACTTATCACACAAGTACTTGGATATAAATGCTAAATTTCATAAGTAGATTGTGAGAAAAGTTAATAATAAACTTAATGAAAGTAAAAAATGCTTACTTGAACATCCTACTTTTTTCGGACTGCAACTGATCACGCATCAACCATGCAACAAACTACTAACTAAGGTTAATTAACCTTAGTTAGTAGTTGAGAATAAGGTGATGTCATCATCTAACAAACTCCTCTATAAATACTGCATACATGGTTTGTCTTTCCTTCAATTTCTTCTTTCAATTTCTATTTTGTTATCACAAATTATTGTCACGCAGATCATGAATTGCTTGTAGTTGAGTACAGATTCATTGTTTACTGAATCTTATCATGGTATCAGAGCTTGCATCCAGCTAGGAAGTTGGATCTGGTTTCGTTTTTTTTTTTCGAAATCGTTCTTGCACTTTACTGATTGTTTCTAATTCTCATCTGCGTATCTCGCTTATTTCTCCTTGATTGGACGATCGCTCATGGTTTATGAGGTTTTTTTGATGATTTTGTTGTGAGATCTTGTGATTCTGGCATGCTCGGGTAATTTCTCCGATTGCGAGAAATTGCAATTGCGATTTATTTGGCTGATCTGAGTGAGATCGTCTGGTTGCTTATTTCTGTGTTTCTGTGTTTGTTCATGTTGAAAACAGACTGAATTGCAGCTTGCATTTTCTTGATTATGAGTTAGATTGATTGAATTTCTGTGTAAATTTGTTCAGCTCTATCGTTTGTTGTACTATGCCTGAGAACGTTGGCTCTACTTTCAATGGCGATGGAGGTGTAGTTGGAGGACGTGAGAATTTTGGGGCAAATATTACAGATCCTTTGCTTCTGGATAATTCCGATCACCCCGGAATGCAATTAGTGGCAGTTCAGTTTACTGGTGCTAATTTTCAGAGCTAGAGCCGAGGTATCAGGATGGTTCTTGGGGCGAAAATGAAGCTTAGCTTCATTAATGGAGTCGGTGCTCGTCCTGAGGAAGGGACAGTTGGGTTGGAGCGTTGGATCAGATGTGACTTCATGGTTATGTGTTGGATTCTAAATTCCATGAAAGCTGAACTGTCTGAAAACTTTATGCATGTCTGATTTTGAAGAAGCTATTAGAGAGAGAGGCTACTACCAAGTTGATGCACTTTCTCATGGGGTTGAATGATCCTTTTGAGAATGTCCGGAATAGTATACTTGCAATGGACCCTCTCCCTTCTGTCAACAGGGCTTTTCAAATGGTAACTCAGATTGAGATGCAAAAAGACATTACCTCCAAACTGTTTGCCTCTCATGAGATCCTTGCAGCTGGTCAATTTGAAAATTCAAAGTTTGAAAGGGGTCAAACATCTGGAAAAGGGAATGAGTCCAAGGGAGAGTATAAGACTGATTACACGAAGGATTTCAAGAGGGCTAAAATGGATCGCACTTGCACCTATTGCAAGGAACGTGGTAACTTAAAGGAAACATGCTTAAAGCTAGTGGGAATTCTTGATTGGTACAAGGAATACAAAGCTCAGATAATGGTAAATTTGACGGCAACAACAAGTTCGTTGCCAATGTTTAAGATGTTCAGCACTATGGTGGACAACATCCTGAGAATCCTCTTGCTGATGTTGAGTCTCACAATGGGGGTCAGGAGAGGCCCATGCCTGATGAACACATGATAAACGCCTTAATCGCTGTTGTAGTTCGGAAGGTTCGTGGCAAAGGTGTTGCTAGATCCACTGAGAACCATAGTGCAGTTAATTTTGAAGGTATTGTTACTGCCCTTCCCTTTATCAATAATGTGGCAACGCCATCAAGGTGGATTATTGATTCCGGTGCCACGGATCACATCACCTTTGACAAGTCTTTGTTTCTTGAGTTTCATTCCTTGGATAGACCTATTACCATTGGGTTTCTAGATGGGGTTATTCAACAAGTAACCTGTGTTGGAACTATCAAGTTTACAGAGACGATTACATTACATGATGTTTTGTATATGCCTCATTTCCATCACAATTTGCTATATGTATCCAAGCTTCTCGACAATGGTGATTTTATCTTCTTATTCTTCAAACTTCATTGTGAACTACAGGCCATTTCAAATAGGCATGTCTTTGCTCAAGGACGGAGGATTGCTTGCTTGTATTACTTTGATGAGTAAGTTGCTTGGCTTCATAGCCTACTAGATGTAGAATAATAGATTCTTCTTCAAATAATTTTCAGCATCGAAGTTATTCCTTTCCTGGTCTTACTTGCGCCAGTAAGTTGCACCTTTTTCATGCCCGTTTAGGACATTTGTCTCTCTCCAAAATAAAACATGTTGATGAGTGTAAGACTTTGGGATTGGATGGCTTCTTTTGTGATGCATGTGCATGTCTAAACAACACAAACTTCCTTTCTCCATTAGTTTGTCTCATGTTGAGAATGCCTTTGAATTGTTGCATCTTGACTTGTGGGGGCCATATAGAGAGGCCTCCTTGTGTGGAGGAAAGTATTTCCTTACAATCATTGACGATTGTACGAGGAGCACTTGGACGTTCCTTCTTCGTCATAAGGATCAAGTTTTTCAAATTGTCAGCAACTTCATCTCGTTTATTGAGAAGCAATTTAATGGGGCAGTCAAGAGAATTATGACAGAGAATGGGATAGAGTTTGTCAACCATAGATTTCATGAGTTTTTGGCTTCTAAAAGAGTGATTCATCAACGGTCTGCTCCTGAAGTCCCTGAACAGAATGGATGGGTTGAGCATAAGCACTGTCATCTTGTCGAGACAGCTCAAGCCCTTCGGCTAAATGCAGGCCTTCCAACTCGGTTTTGGGGTGAGGGCATCCTTACTGCTACGTTTCTTATTAATCTCATGCCTTCTTCCATCCTTGGTTGGAAAACTCCCTATGAAGCCTTATTAATATCTTAAACCTCCTGATTATGATCGATTGAAGATTATGGGGTGTCTCTATTATGCTTTTATCTCTAAGAGTCATAGGAGCAAATTTGATACTACTGCAGGAAAATGCATATTTTTAGGCTACCCTCCCCATCAGAAAGCATACAAGGTATTTGACATTTACTCACAAAAGGTTTTAGTTTGTCGTCATGTCACATTTTGTGAGGATCAGTATCCTTTCAAAGGTACTTCCAATGCTCAGTTTCAGTCTCCTAGCAGTGATCCTACATTACCTTTTGTCACCTTTGAAAGTGATTCCTCTCCTAATCATATACCTCCTTCACGTGTTGAGACTTCAAGTATGAGTCCTGAGCATGATCTTTCTTCTACTCCTCACATCATTCGTGAGAATGAGCAAGATGTTTCTCCTATACTTGCTTCTCCACCAGATAATCATTCCCCTGTCATGGTTGACGATTTGGTGGCGCTTGCTCCCTCGGAGGTTCAACAAAGGGAGCATAGAGAGATCATTCGGCCTGCAAAATTTTATGATTTTGTTGGTGTTCCATATCCTAGACATAACAGGATTGCTACACCAGAGGAGTCTCTCTCTGCTGCATTTTTTGTCATCAATTTCAATGTTTTGGGTCATTATTCTGAGACCTTCATCCATTCTCTTTTCAATGTTCTTGCTACTCATGAGCCTACAACATTTTCTCAAGCCAAATCTGATCCTGCCTGGGTAGCTACCGTGGATAAAGAGTTGTTGGCATTGGAATCTAACCATACATGGGATCTAACTACCCTTTTTGTTGGCCATTCTTCTATTGGCTCTAAGTGGGTTTACAAGATCAAATATAAACAAAATGGAGAGGTTGAGCGTTATAAGGCTCGGTTAGTCGCCAAAGGTTGCAATCAAGTCAAGGATCGTGATTATAAGCACACGTTTTCTCCCGTAGCTAAATTTGCTACTGTTTGCACCTTGATTGTTGTTACATCTTGTCGAGAGTGGAAGCTTCACCAATTGGATATCAACAACGCCTTCTTACATGGATATCTCGATGAGGAGGTGTACGTGACCCCTCCTCTTAGGTATTCACATGCTTCTCATGGGAAAGTTTGTCATCTACGACGGTCCCTATATGGATTAAAGCAAGCGAGCCTGCAATGGAATATTGAGTTGACAAAGCACTTGGTTGGATTTAGGTTTATACAGTCTCGCTATCACTACTCTCTCTTCACTAAGGTTCAAGGAAATTTGATTGCCATCATTCTGATATACGTTGATGACATTTTGATGTCGGAGAATGATAAGGCAACCATAGCTTTGCTTAAACAATCTCTTGATAAGGCTTTCACAATCAAGGACTTGGGACTTGTCCGTTACTTCTTAGGGATGGAAATCACAGGCCTTCGGATGGAATTCTTCTTAATCAACGAAAATATATTGTTGATTTGATTCAGGATTCTAGGTTTCTTAATTGTAAACCTGCTAGTTTTCCAATGAAAAGGAATTTACGCCTTAGCACTGATGTGGGTGAGCTAATTTCGGATCCGGAGTCCTACAGGTGTCTGGTGGGTAAGTTGTTGTTCTTGACTATGACTCACCCGGATATTTCTTACCCTGTTCAACAACTCACCCAGTTTCTTGATTTCCCCCGAGTACGAGCACACAGCAGAAGAACAGAATTACAAAATAGAGAAAGTAAGGCAAGATAGAACACGGAGATTTAATGTGGTAAACCCGAGTACCGGGAGAAAAACCCACTAGCGGCTGATAGTCTAAAACCTACACCACAAATGTACGGGTTTAGGTGTAGTATATCGAGTGGTGTATCCACAAGGACCGAAAGAGTATCGACAGTAATTTTGAGCTAGTTCGACGAAGTTTAAAAGTAACAAGCAGATTTGGGAGTTTATCTTTAAAGTAACAATGAAAACTGATTAATTGTAGAGAAATATCAATATGGAAAGCGTCCTAGGGCAAGGGATTACCAACAATGCATCATCGATAGACCAAAAATATTTTCTTGCTTGAACGATATCTAATTCAAATGTGAAGATAGATCATCCAAAGTAATCGCAAAGCTCCTCTCGGAATCAAAGCAAATATATCTAAATTGGTTAATGATCGCCTCTCGGCCTCAACCAACCAATTTACACCCTTTGCATGCTTACCATTCTAGGTAATAATCGTGCAAACATAACCTCTCGGTCTCAGTCGATACAATTATCATCTAAAATATCTATGACGATCTAGAAATCCACAAGAAGTTCAATTTATCTTTCGATCAACTAAACTTCAGGCTTAATCCTATGGTTCCAATAGCCTCTCGACCTAAATTCACCATCTAATTTCCATTTCGGGGTCTTAGTCTCTCGATTTCAAACCCCAAAATCAGTTCTAATCGACTCTCGTCAACTAGAGCTGGCGCGGTAGGATTAAATCACCAAACAGAATCAAATATCATTCAAACAATACTAAGCACAAGTCTATCTTTGAACGCCGGGATCACCCCGACCCTAGAACATTGAAACTTAGCAACACATAACAGTAACCTTGCTTGAATCAATGAAATTCAACAAAACCACCATAGATAAAGTGGAAGAGTTATCAAAATTCGACAGATTCGATCCCATCTTCAATTACAAATCTCAAAATCTTCCCAAAATCGAGTCCACACAATCCGGCGATGCCCCAATTAGACCTAAAATCGACCTTATAAAGACCCCCCAAAACCAATATGAAGAAATAGTCCAAAACAAAACGGAAAAGGTCGGGATACAATTGGTCACAAACGACACTAGGCCGAGTAAAAAAAAACCACTCGGTCAAGTACCCAGCTTAGTGAAAGTCCTATAAAGCACTCGGACAGATAACTGCTCGAGTGACTTTGTACTCGGTGGAGTGACCGTCACAGGGTCGCCTTGAAATGCATTTTCTGGAGTCCTCGTTTGTTCGATTAACACGTTTGAATATGCGTTGGAAAGCTCATTTCGTGGAATACGACTCTTATGAAGACATCAGTAGTAGATTCGAAGTTTTAAAGGGCGAAAAGAGGATGTTTCTTTGTGTTGCTTCGCCTTCTCCACTTTGTTCGATTCCGCTTCGAATCTCTTGGCACATTTCCTTGATCCCGTGACTCATAGCTTGTCTTTGATGACCCTTTAGCGCACCGAAGGACCTCGAACCACCTCTTCCTCCTTTATCTCTTCATTTGGGTCCAAAACCGCTCCACAATACCTGAAATTACAATAAACAAGCGGTAGACACCGATTCCTCGAAAAGGGACACAAAGAGCTAAGAAATAGGTAAAATACTCGATTTAAATGCCCTAAACTATATCTAAGAGTGCCCTAAAAACAAGGCTAGAATAGACTCTATCAAAATACCCCATACTTACCTTGCTTGTCCCCAAGCAAGACTAAGACAATAAACCACAAGATATAGTATGATAAATAGAAATATCTAACGAATTATGTCCTAGTATATCATGGCCAACAACCAAGCTTCACTAGCACATCAAAATACCAAAATCCTCTAATGCACTTCGCTCAAATCTCAACCTCAATACTCATCATCCACAAAGCTTGAACAATCTCGATAATCTCCACTGCTTGAAAATATGCACACACAAAAATCATGAGTGGTTTATAGGGTTATGATGGGGCTAAGGCAAAAACAGTTAGGTATGGAAAATTTCAGGCAATTTAGTGTTAAAATCCGGAAAAAGGGATCATGTGAGAACAACCAGAAAAACACCCACTTCAAATAATCAAACTCATACTAATCCACCAAACAACCATCAGAACAACTTTTTCATGTTCACTTTTGTCAACCACATCAAAAAATTTATTCTTTTTTTTCTTTCCCTTTTTCACTCTTTTTCTTACCTCTCTACCATCGACGCCGTTTTATGCGAATACAAACATTTTTTATGAATGCACCCGGTTCCTAAGTACCTCGGCCACCTCACTTTGCACTTCTTCCTACTTGTGTTAATTTTATTCTTCACAAGCAGGATCGGTTACTAACCGTATTTTTTCTTTTCTTGACTTTTGCATAAAAGTTAATTTTATTCTCCTCTTATCCCAAGACTTTTTCTCTCTTTTTCTTCTCTTTTTTTCCCAATAATATCCAAGGAAAATCAACCAACACTTGAAGCACATCCACACAACAAACAGATACCACCATGACCCAAAATCCCAGATTGGGAAAAGGCAAGTAGCGGCTATGAAAATCTTGTGGAGATACTAAATAAATGGGCTTCTAAGGCTCAGAAGGCTTCAAGTAGATGATCAAATACAAGGATAGGTAAGGAGAAATGGGCTAACAAAACAACCTCAATCATCTTTCAATTGTGCACATAAACCAAATAATGCGGTCTCAACCATAATATCAAGCTTGAGTATCCAAGTATAAGACAAGAAACATACATAATAAAGCAATAGGACAAACAATCTAGCTACTCAAACAAGGCAATGACTCAATGCTCAAGCAATCAACAGACATTCCAATCATCTCAGCCAAATATACAAAAAAAAAATTGAAAAATTGTGAAGTATTCACCCCCCGCCCCCACCTCATACATAGAGAAAGCATTGTCCTCGATGTGGAATACGATGAAAATGAGATGGGAGTACTCACAATTTCGACATGTCGATCATGTGTCTAGAAGGTATCTAAAAGGTAGCCAAGTCAGAGTCATCCACGTCCAAACCTAGGCAGGACAATAAACACAAACAAGCAGCAAACTCGTCAAGATAAGGGTTAGTAGATAGGTGTCAAACACCTTCAATTCAGCTCAAAACACAACCATTCTTCTCAATATAGCGCAGCTTTACCCCATACTTGCACTTCTACAAATTAGTTAAAAAAACAAAACAAAAAAAAACTAAACTAAAAACAAAAAATAAAAACCTTTTTTTTCATTTTTCATTTTTTTTCAAAAAAAGAAGATAAAACTTACCTCAGGTTACCTCTCGAGAAGCGCTAGTTTAATGTCTGAAGCCGACCCTTATTACCTTCAAGAAGCTTAAATCGACCCGAATGAACACTCAGCTCGTCCCATCCATCCAGCAGAGTCTTCTTGGAATGACATGATTTAGATCGCTTTTCGCTCAAACTCCATAGGCGTGTGCTCCTCCTCTTCGTAGCCCATCGTCCCTTTGTGCCTTCATTTTCACCACCGTCTTCAAATAATAAGATCACCTCTTGGGACTTGATGGGAGGCGATATGTCGACAGGAACTTTAATTGATATCTCCTCCTTGTGCCATTTTGCAAGCATTCCAGCAAATACTCTAAATTGTTGGTCAACATTCTCTTGAACCATCCCTTCATAAAACAGTGGTGGCACCATGTATGTTTGGTGAACAACCAATTGGAGATCTTTTTTGGGCTCATCCTCCTCAAATCAATCTCTGTCACCATCAACTCATGCACATGCTTTTCCAAACTTTCCTCAATCTCAAAAGAGACACCAGTGCATTTGTCATTGTCACTGACATCTGTTTGTCTTGAGAGACTTCCGGAATAGCTAGAGCATTCAATGTGTGTTGCACTGATTGAGATTTGAGATCCATTATCCTAGCGACCAGCTCATCAATGGACATATGTGAATAAGGCTCTGGATCAAGAAGAGGTTGCGAAGGATGGCACTGAAGCTCGATCGAATCTCTTTCATAAGTATGCTCCCACTCATAATTCCATCAGGATTGCAAATGTGGTACATGAAATCTGCATCACGAGAGGTGGGAGCTAGCAAAACTGGGCATTCAGTAATTGTGTGTCCAAAACCTCCACAAAACTCGCAATAGGCATATTTCCTGTAAACAGAGAGAACTGATGTTCATGAGTGGCATGATCGAAGGACGCACAAACATCACAGAAGGGAACAGGACTCATCTTCAAAAGAGCATATCTAAAATAAAAAAGAAAAAGAAAAAAATCAAAGCAACAAAAAGACCTTAGTGAACTAGTCGTCGAAAAAATGATAGATACTAGCACCAGTCCCCGGCAACGGCGCCAAAAACTTGATAGGCTAAAACCTACACCGCAGGTGTACGAGTTCAGGTGTAGCATATCGAGTGTTGTATTCACAAGGACCGGGAGTGCATCGACGGTAATTTTGAGCTAGTTCGACCAAGTTCAAAAGTAACAAGTAGATTTGGGAGTTTATATTTAAAGTAACAATGAAAACTGATCAAGTGTATAGAAATATCGATATGGAAAACGTTCTAGGGAAAGGGATTACCAACAATGCAACATCCATAGACCAAAAATATTTTCTTGCTTGAATGATATCTAATTCAAATATGAAGGTAGATCGTCCAAAGTATTCGCAAAGCTCCTCTCGGAATCAAAGAGAATGTGTCTAAATTGCTTAATCTACAACAATGAAGGCCTAATGTAGCGGTTCAAAACCGCCACATTAGGCCCAAAAACCGCCACAAAAGGCCTATTGTGGCGGTTTTTACCCGCCTTTGTTGCTCGCGTTGCATTAGGTCTATTGTGGCTGTTTTACTACCTATTGTGGCGGTTTATTATGAACTCTTAAAACCGCCACAATAGATAGAAAAACCGCCACAAAATAATATCTATTGTGGCAGTTTTTACAAACCTATGGTAGCGGTTTTTTACTTACTGTGGCGGTTATTTTACTCTATTGTGGCGGTTTTTTATTTACCAAAATAAAAAAAAATTGTTTTTTAGCCCGGATTCTATGTACCCGAGCTAAAAAGTCCAACAGATTTTTTTTAAAAAAAATAGTAGAATGCACCCTATTTTTGGGTGCATCCTACCTTTATCCTCATCTTTACCCGTCTAAACACACCTGATAAAATCCCAAAACTTATTAATTATACAACTCCCGCCCACTATAACGAATATGCATCATAAATGAGAAATGGAAAAGAAAAGGGGTCAAATTTCAGTACAGCTCTCCAATTCTTCTCGATTACAATAGGAAAAAAATGTTCAAAAATCAAACGAAAGGTAGGAAGCAATATTCACTATTAAAAAATCTGCCTCAACCTCTACAATCACACCTAGAAATAGGTCACACCCATGAACAAATTAAAAGAATTCGATCAAGGAAAATCAGGGTCAACGACGGATAGACTTATACATCCGAGATAGTAACCTTTCATGTGCTCTACTCCTATATTTTTACTTCTCATATTAGTGCGTCTTGTAGTGTCTGGCTTGGATACTATTGTAGGTACGTGGCATTCGGAAACTCTCTCTCGACCTAGTCGGGGAAAGAGAGCGTACAATGGGACCCCCCAGACCTTGCTCTAAGCGGGATATACTGGGCTTGTTGTTGTTGTAATCAAGTAAAATCAGGCCAAAATATGCAAATCAAATAACCTGCATTTGTTGAAAATTTTCCTGTTCTTCCTTTCCTAAATCGATTTTCTTCCTCAATGCTTCAGCCTCTAATTCTCTCTCTAAGCAAATTCTTCAATTTCTCAGCCTCATCCTTCGCTTTGTAGGCAGCCTCCCGCAATTTCTGGAAGTAAAATAATTATTCTTTGATGTCAAATTAAATCATTATAGATATCTTTGTAAAAAAATCAATCATAAAAAGTAATGCAGAGCAACTATATCAGCAGCTCCCCCCAATACCAAGTGAAAAATTGAGATATGCATATAGCTAGATGAAAGTGAGAGTTGACCTTGCATTCCTCCAAGTTGTATTTTTTTTCTCTCTCGGTTGCATATTGCTTTCCCGTAGTAAGTTCATTTCTCTAACCATTAATATTATATCAACACAAAGTAGTAAGCAAAAAACTAGAAACAATTTGTCAAAAGGAAGGAAAAGAGGGGGAAAACATGTGTACATGGCAGCAAAAATATTAAGAAAGATAAAACTAAGGAGATGAGAAAGAAATGAAAAATAATAAAGAGAAATAGATGTTAAAATCATTACCTGAAATTGTAAGGACTTAAAAAATCTTCCTCTGTGAAAACTAAGTTCTTTGCATTGGCACGTTCCTCGCCCGGCGCTGCTTTTGCTGCCTCCGCCTCTTTCAAAGCTCTCTCCAACTACATTAAGATCGCAAATAATGATAGGCTCCTTAAAACAAATGTATCATTGTGTCGCAAGAACCAATCGAGCAGTAGAAATCAGGAAAGAAGTTACTGAACTTTAATCCTTGTAAGGTAAACCATGGAAATCTTCACAATATTTTTTTTCTACTCTTTTTTCCTTGTGAAGTATCTTAATCATTAAATTACAAACCCTTCTAAGACTGAATAATATCACCAACCTAGGATCAATTAATTCAGTTACAAAATACCTTCTGCACAGTACAAGAATCGAAGGGGATATTGGCAGACTATGGGGTAAACAAATCATCATTCCTTCTTTACTTGTCAAACATTAAACACCGGAGCACATACTTGAGATTGCAGTCGCAACTTTTCCTGTTTGAGTAGAGAAATCTCATTTTCTGCCTGTTCATAACCCCACTGCAGTTAGAGAAGCTCCAATAGAAGAATAAGGATAATTCCAACGAGTGGGATACATACTATTTCTTTTGAGCGTCGAAGATAACTAATGGCACTTTCCAATCCTGAATCATTTTCGGATTAGCTAATGGATCAGTTATTCCAGCCTTTTGACGATCCTGTTCAGCTGACTTCACGCGTGTTGCATCAAGTCGGGTGTGTAGAATTTTGTTCTGTTAAAGGGGACAAGTGAAAAATATACAAGGGTATGAGCCTACAGTTGAGCCGATTACTGTAGGAAATGAGCCTACAGTTGCAATAGAGAGCACCATCCCGTCCGCCCACCAAGTGTTTGACGAAATGTCAATGCTACTTGATGAGGCAAGCGGATTACTGGATACATACGTTAAAGAATCTGAGGTGTCGAAGCATGATACGGTGGGTCAAGAAACCTCTCCATTCAGCTGGGATGGGCTGAAAGGCGAGGAACTGTTGTTTGAGACTAAAAACGGGTCGATTATCTCAAAGAGTAAGTTGATTGCCTTGTTTAATTCTCAACTTATCTTTGATCCTGGCGGAAGAGAGTTGTTGCTGCCAACGACAGATTTGAAGCTGGAGAGCACTTTGCTGCCCAGGTTAGATCCACCTATGGGAATGCGGAAGGTGGATATTAATCTTGGATTTGATAGGTGCGAAGCTTGGATGATAGTCTTCGATCCGGGGGGGAAGTTTAGCTGTGAGTGAAGCCCTTGGTTCACCCATTGCTATTGTTGATTCAATTGTTGATTTGCTAATCCTTGTAGGGGTTGAATCTGCTATTTACTCGGTGGGAATGAGTTTAGGCCATCTTGGCGATTGTGGCAGCCTTAAACTATTTGCTAATATGGGGGAACTTACAGCAGCAACGAACGCCAGCAATTCTGTTCAGCTTGTGTTTGATCCTTGAGGAAAAGAGGGAACTTCTCATGAGTTGATCCTATCTATGCTCAAGTTGTATATGTTGTCTAAATTACAGCAGAGTGCACAAAACTACGATGGAGCAGTAATTGATAAGATTACAATGCTGAAGCAAATTGCAAAGGGAAGGCAAATTGCAAAGGGAGATCAGGAAGATATCAAGAGCGCGACCTCATATTTAAAACCGAA
Source organism: Persicaria maculosa (assembly GCA_963922045.1). Classification (NCBI taxonomy): domain Eukaryota; kingdom Viridiplantae; phylum Streptophyta; class Magnoliopsida; order Caryophyllales; family Polygonaceae; genus Persicaria; species Persicaria maculosa. The sequence continues at coordinate 43,453,981 of OY998256.1, forward strand.
GAGAACGCTGTTGTTGCTAAGGTTAGATCAACCTAAGGAAATGAAGAAGATGGGTGTTGATTGCAATGTCCGAACCTGGGTTATCAATGCTTCATCATTTGTTTTTTATTCCGGTGGACAATTGTTAATGTGTGTGGAAGAGATCACTGTATGGGTGCTGCTGCTGCCATAATCAATTTGATCATTGAGGACAATGATCATTTGAAGGAGGGAGTATTGTAACAGGATTTCCTGGTGTTAGCTTTACATTCCTGATGTTAGCTTCATATTTCTGAATTCAATTAGTTCAAGTTATGTAAAGGGCTTAGCCCTCGTCATTTTGTATTGCGCCAGTTGTTGGGCTGTAACTAGGACTAGTTCCGTGGTTGGTAGTGAGGCCCAAGCTTAGGCAACGTCCTCTTCCTCCTTCCATAAACAATTGATGTTCTGTAATCGGAAGAATCATCCAAAATACAAATCAATTTCCAATCTCTCAAAATCTCTCTTTGAATCAACCCAAATTCATCAGACGTCCTTCGATCCGGCTTTTCCTTGGTTCTCAAGTTGGATTCTAGGCCCTGGTAAGCTCTTCTTCGGACTCTCATCCAGTCCCTAGTGGAGGAATCGATCCCTTGCACTCCTATATTCCCGTTCTTCGATCGTTACCTGCTTCAACGGTGTCGATCGACGGAATTCCCGTCATATACGATCAACAATTCCTCGAGGCAGTCTTCGTCATTGTCTGTGGTCGACTGGTCGTAAGATTCCCTTCTCTGTGCTGGTTTCGATAATAATAATAAAGAGTTTTCGATCAACAACCGCTTTGTACTTTGGAAAGGAAACAAAAGTGTTTTTTTGGAAACTGCCACAATAGATCAAATAACCGCCACAATAGAGATATAAAAACCGCCACAATAGGTACTATCATGATTCAAGCTCAAAACCGCCACAATAGAGATATTAAAACCGCCATAATAGGTACTATAATAAAACCATACTCAAAACTGTCACTTGAACCGCCACAATAGATTAAACCACCACATAAACCGCTTCACTATATCAACCGCCGCAATAAAGTGCAACAATAGGTCCTATTAAGCCGGAAATTGTAGTAGTATATATGATCGCCTCTCGGCCTCAACCAACCAATTTAGACCCTTTGCATACTTAGAATTCTAGGTAATAACCGTGCAAACATAACCTCTCGGTCTCAATCGATACAATTATCACTAAAATATCTATGACGATCTACAAATCCACAAGAAGTTCAATTTATCGTTCGATTAACTAAACTTCAGGCTTAATCATATGGTTCTCATAGCCTCTCGGCCTAAATTCACCATCTATGTTCCAATTCGGGGTCATAGTCTCTCGATTTCAAACCCCTCAGTTCTAATCGACTCTCGCCAACTAGGGCTGGCGCAATATGATTAAATCATCAAACAAAATCAAATATGATTCAAAAAATACTAAGAAAAAGTCTATCTTTGCATCGTCGGGGTCACCCCAACCCTAGAACAATGAAATCTAGTAACTCATAATAGGAACCATGCTTGAATCAATCAAATTCAACAAAACAACCATATGTAAAGTGGAAGAGTTACCGAAATTCAACAGATTTGATCCCGTCTTCAATTACTGATTTGAAAATCTTCCCAAACTCGAGTCCACACAATCCGGTGATGTCCCAATCAAACCTAAAATCGACCTTATAAAGACCCCCCAAAACCAATCTGAAGAAATAATCCAAAACAAAATGGAAAAAGTTGGAATACAATCGGACAAAGACGACACTCGGCCGATTCAAAAAACCAATCGGTCGAGTTCCCAATATAGTGAAAGTCCTATAAAGCACTAGGACAAATCACTGCTCGAGTGATTTTGCACTCGCGTGGCCTTCAGCAGGATCGCTTTGAAATTCATTTTCTGGAGTCCTCGTTCGTCCAATTAACAATAAGAATATGCGTTGGAAAACTCATTTCGAGGAATAAAACTCTTATGAAGACATCGGGAGTTGATTCGAAGTTTTAAAGGGCGAAAAGAGGATAGTTCTCCGTGTTGCTCCGCCTTGTCCACTTTGTTCGATTCCGCTTCAAATCTCTTAGCACATTTCCTGGATCCCGTGCCTCATAGCTCGTCTTTGATGACTCTTTAGTGCACTGAAGGACCTCGAACCCCCTCTTCTTCTTTTCACTCTTCATTTGGGGCCAAAACCACTCAAAAAATACCTGAAATTATGATAAACAAGCGGTAGACACCGATTCCTCGATTTAAATGCCATAAACTCTATCCTTGACTCAACATAAAGGAGTCAAACATCTTATACCACTGTCATGGAGCTTAGTTGAGACCATAGAGATACTTATTTAGACGACATATGTGGTCCTCCTTTCTTGAGACCACAAAACCTTCATGTTGTTGAATATAGATCTCTAACTCTAAATCATCGTGAAGGATGGCAGTCTTGACATCAAGCTGCTCAAGCTCCAAGTCATAAAGAGCAACCAAGGCAAGTAATATACGAATAGAGGTGTGGTGAACAACAAGAGAGAAGATTTCATTAAAATCAATACCTTCTCGTTGATCAAAGCCTCTAACAACATACCTTGCCTTGAACCTTGCATCTTCAACCCCGGGAATTTCATTTTTCTTCTTGTAGATCCATTTGCAAGTAATAGCTCGCTTGCCTTTTGGCAATTTCACCAGATCCCAAGTGTCATATTTGTGAAGGCTTTTAACCTCTTCCTACATTACAACTAGCCACTTAGAGGTGTTAGAATAAATATAGCTTCTGAATAGCTCTTAGGCTCGGAAACTTCTTCAATCTCTTAGGGAATGGCCAAGGCATATCCAATAAAGTGGCTTTCATTATCACAGCGAGCAGGTTTCCGAACATCATGTTTCTTTGGACGATCAAGAGCAATGCAATGTTCTTGTTGTGGATCCATGGCCTCAAGAGTGGTAACCGGTGTATCACTAGATTGTGTGCCAAAGGAGGAAACATCAGATGACTTGGAACCAGAGGTTTCAATTTCCACTATCTCAGTGGCATCGCTTTGATTGCCTGCCAAAGAAACAATAAATTCCTTTCCAGAAGATAACAATGCATTTTCATTAAAAGTGACATCTCGGCTGTTAATTATGATATTTTTAGATTATGGATATATAAAACAGTTGAGTCCTTTAAATCCATCAGGATAACCAATGAAAATGCATTTTATAGCTCCAGGGTTTAACTTACCATCATTAATCCAAGCATAAGCAAGACAACCAAAGATCTTCAAATTATAGTAATCAACTGGTTTGCCTAACCAGATTTCTTCCAGAACATTCCCTTCAAGAGAAGCATGTGGAGAGCGATTGATAAGATAACATGCTACATGGGAAGCTTCTGCCTATAAGTTTTTAGCCAAGCCAGCATGAGAAAGCATACAACGCACTTTCTCTATAATGGTCCTATTCAAGCGTTCTACAACCCCATTTGTTGGGGTATGCCCACAATAGTGTGGTGCCTAGCAATGCCTTCTTCGGCACATAATTCATCAAATTCATAATTGTAGAACTCAAGACCATTATCAGTGCGGAGCGTTTTCACCTTTTTCCAAGTCAGATTTTCAATAAGAATTTTTCATTCCTTAAACCAGGAAAATACATCATTCTTGTGGCGTAGAAAGAGAGCCCCGACTTTTCTTGAATAATCATCAATAATAGTCAGCATATAAGAATATCCATCAAGAGAAGGAACATGAAAAGAACCTCATAAGTCAAAATGAATATAATCTAGAATACCTTTGGTTATGTGGCGGCCTTTAGCAAAGCTGACTCTTTTCTGTTTGTCAAAGACACAGTTCTCAAATAAGTTGATCTTACAGCTGGTATGAGTACCCAGAAGACCTCTCTTTGAGAGAAAGTGCATACCTTTTTCACTCATGTGGCCTAAGCGCATATGCCACAACTGAGTATCATCATGATGCGAGGTAGAAGATGAGGCAACTGAAGTTGAGCCTACAACAGTAGCACCTTGCAGGAGATATAAACTACCAACACGGGTAGCTTTCATCAAGACTAGAGAGCCACGGGAAACTTTTAGAACTCCGCCTTCAGTTGCGTACTTGCACCCATGAGATTTTAGGGTGCCTAGAGAAATCAAGTTTTGTCTCATCTTCGGGACGTGTCTAACATCCGTTAGAGATCGAATAGTACCATCATGAGTTTTAATCTTGACAATACCTTTCCCGACAACCTTGCAAGGATTGTCATTTCCAAGCAAGACAGATCCACCATCGATTGGTTCATAGGAGGAAAACCAATCTTTATGTAGACAGATATGGAAAGTACAACCAGAATTAAGAATCCAGTCATGTTTACTTCTATCATCAGTGTTAGAAGCTAAGAGAACATCCCCATCAGAGCAAGGATCAACAATAGCAGCTTCGGCGGATTTATCAGAATCATCAAATTGTTTCCCTTTAACCTTTTCCTTTTTGTTCTTCAATTTGTAGCATTCAGAAATAATATGCCCTGATTTCTTGCAGTAATTGCATGATTTTTTTCTTCTAGACTTTGATCTAGGCCTAGAAGAATTACTGATATTGCCTCTTTTAGTGCTACTCCCCTAACCGTTAAGCCTTCACCAGGTTTCTCAAAACGGTTATCAACATCATAATTTTCTTTAGCTAGTAAGTTAGCCTTAAAATCTTCCAAGCACAGAGTATCAACATTATTTCCATATAGCATTATTTCCTTAAAAGTGCTTATAAGAAGGGGGCAAGGATAGAAGAGAACTCACTGAGATGAGTTTGAATCGGGGTACCTTCAGATATACGAAGGGTGTAGAGACGCTCCTTGAGCCTTAGCTTGTTGGCAAGACTCTTCATCATTTAAAGAGATTCAAGCTTCAACCAAAACTAAGCAGTAGTGGTTTTATGAATCACCTTGCGCAAGACATCGTGAGATAAGCAGAGTTGGATAGCTGACAAAGCTTTCTCGTCCAACTCATCCCATTGCTCATCTGTCATAGTCTACGGCTTCTTGGATTTTCCATCCAAAGCTTTCTTCAAGCCGTTTTGAGTGAAAACGACCTTCATCTGGACTCTCCAGATAGAGAATGGGGATGAACCTCCTATTTATAGGCCTTATGCCTTGGGGACTTGGAGAGTAGAAGCTTAGGAAACTTGAGAGAGTAGAACCTTGTAGATGCTAAAAGAACTAGAAGATTTGAGAACCTTTTAGAGCTTTGGAAGGATGGAGAATATTGAAGCAAACTTCTTCACTTCTTCTAGACACTTCCTTGGATTGGTTCAAGAATGAGCAAGCCCAAGAGTGATCCAAGTCCAATGAGGATGTCTGATTCAACCCAACAGTGTCAAACTCGGGGAGGATTTTTTAAAATTGCATTTTTAGTTTACTTGTTGTTGGGAACTTTCAATTTCTTGGTGTCAGCAATATATGTAAACATAACATATTATTCAATTATTCTCTTACACTCCAGTAACAAGGGCATGGGCCAGCCGACCCGATGAGCCATGATACATGGATGAAATTAGACTCCCTCTCGTAAGTATTAAGGTCACATTAAGTCCGTTTGAGTTCGTTTCGATTCGAAATCACAAATTGGTTAAGGAAATCCATATAAGAGCACGTGGGCAACATTCAAAAAATAAATTGGTTAAGATTCAGGCAAGATTTAAGGAGGTGAAAATCATCTTTGTTTTACAATGGGACCGAAATAGGGAGGAAGAAGGAGACGGGTTTAATGGCTGCGTCGGCCATTAAACCCGATTCAAATAAAAGAAAATTTTTTCAAGTGAAAAAGTAGAGTAATAATTAGGTGTATGAGTGTATTTTCGTTTGCTTCCTTAAAAAATGTGAAGGTTTCTAAAATGACAAGTTTTTCTGAACGGAGGGAGTATTACATAAATTTTACTTTTCTTAACATGATTTTCTAAAACGTTATATTACATACTTTACGTAAATTGAAAGTAAAGTATAATTATTTGGCTATATATGTTTGGCACAATAAGTAGCTTTTCAGAGCTTGTGGTTTTGATATTATATAGTTTTAAAATAAATATAAGATTTTAGTTTAATTAGCTTTTGGAATGATAGTTTTTCATCAGCTATTCATCCAAACTTTTCGAAGCTTATTGTTTATTATTCATAAGTTTCCATCAGCTACCCTAACAACTAGATTTCACAAACACCATACTAGCGCATTAACTTATATTTAACACAAATAATACATCCATCAGCTTCAGCTACCCAATCAGCTTCAGCTGACCCATTAGCACCATTTTACCAAACATATAGCCTTTATCTTGAAAAATATATAACTTTACCTTTACATAAAATAACATATAAAAAATTATTTACTATATATGTACATAAATAACTAAAGACAAAATGAAATATGACATGTCCCGAAAATACTTTGGGGATACAATATAAAGAAAACATATTTATTTAAATTAGAAAAGAAATAACCAAAAATAATTTGGGTTATTTCATCAGAGGGAGTAATATACAACACAAGTAAATATAAAAACAGATTGGAAAAAGAAAGATTTAGTGCTTGTAATTATAAAACGTAATAAATTAGAATCTTCATCAATCATTTTAATAATATATAATATAAATCAATTAATTTTACTAAGTATTATGTTTTTTATCTATGTATAATTAGCACTTCTTATATAATCTTTCTTTTAATGCTATGTAATTTAGATCAGAAATCTTTTCTCAATATTCAATCACAAGATACCATATAAGATGCTATGTATTAGTTTTAGCGTGCATGTGTGTGTAATTAAGAAAAAGAATTAATTATTTTGAGTAATTATGTTTATATATATATATATATATATATATATATATATATATATATATATATATATATATGATACAACAAAATATTCGAGAAATCAGGCATCAACTACCTGATCCTCAAGAGGCTGCGGATCGTCACATGAACTAACTGTCATGACTAGACCCGTCAAACGGGTCATTCGGGTCGGGTTCGGGTCGGGTCACTTTGGGTCTCGGGTAAAACGGGTTTCGTGTATTTTCGGGTTGACTCGAACTCGGGTTTGACCGGGTTTCAGGTCAATTTCGGGTTTGTCAATTTTTTTCTTTTTTAAATTAAAAAAATCATGATTTGATAATTTTCCGATAAATTTTAATTATATATAAAAAATTCTAATTATATATAATTATAAACCAACCGGGTCAATCGGGTCATCAGGTCGAATCCCAGATTACCTGAAAATTTTCCGGTTTTTCGGGTTCTGGTCGGAAAAAAATTTCGGTTTAGGTCGAAAATTTTCCAACCATTCGGGTCGGGTCGCCCGGATCGGGTTGTGTTTTGACAGGTCTAGTCATGACACAATACAAGGAAAATATAATAGAAAATAAAGGATTCAGCACCCTACTATAAAGGAGTGTTGGGATTTGCAATTTTTTTTTACATGTTAGCGGGTTTTTTTAAATATTTTATGAATATGGATGATTTTTTGTAATTTTTCCATTACATGGATAATTCTTCATATAAGAAACTCATCTACATTAGAGAGCATATATAAACAGTAATTTTTTATTTAAATATATTAGGGGGTCTTCCGAATAATTATATTCATTATTTAAGGGAGTAGATGTTACCTATTAAAATTATTTTTGTGGGGGGAATTTGCAATTTTTTTTAATTTTAAATGTATTAGGGTTTTTTTTCAAATATTTTATGAATATGGGTGATTTGTATAATTTTCTATTACATGGATAATCCTTTTTATATATAAGCTATTGACAAGATATTAAAATGGCTATTGACAAAATGAATTATACTACTAAATTGCACAATCAAGTCCTTATTAATTTGTCAGGGTTGGGTTTAAGATTAAGATTAGAGTATGATGAGTCAGCCGCAAGTGATTGTGATTAGGAATCCCATAAAGACGTTGACAGACATTTTAAAGTTTGATTTGAATTGGCTCCCAAATCGAAAGTAAGTAACTAAACCTATCTGATTCCTCCAACCATTATCCAAGTACTTGTAAAAACATCAAAACAAACAAACAATTCAATGCTGAAGTGGATTTTTTTTTTAATTATTATTAATATTGAAAGTTGGAATATGAAAATGATCAACCTAGAAAGCTCAATCTACCCCTACGGGCATGCCACATTAAAAGGGCTTCCTATGTACACCGTAAATCTGCGAGTTAACAACGCTAACACAATGTCGAATCCGACGTTGTAGCTTTAATGACACAACAACATTGGATCCGACATTGTAATGGGTCATATACAACGTAGTAAATACGAGGACATGATGGGGTGGGTCGGGCACTTTACAACGTCGAATTGGACGTTGTAAAGTGGGCCTGGTCGGGCCACATAACAACGTTGGATTTGACGTTGTAATAACGTCAGATTTAAAGTTGTAAAAACGTCGGATTTGACGTTGTAAAAACGTCGGATCCAACGTTGTGATATACCGACAAATGTGACATTATTTGACAGTTCTTGTTTTCTTACATACGAAATGTTTTTTTAGTACAATAACTCGTATAGTTGAACTATAGCACATTTAGAATTATGAAAAAAAAAGAATAATAAAGACAAAAGTAATTGCGTAATTGAACTTATAAAACATAATATGTGGAATATAGATACATTTACAATAGATGCTACGATTTCATTTCACAACGTCTAATATAATACGACAACGAAAACTGAACATCATGTCATGAATCCTAAACATGGTGTAGGGGACGACCTTCCTGAACCTGCAATGTTCTAAATCTATCAAATTGGTCTTGGAAGCGAGTATCTCATCCGTTGGCGCTCGGATGATGGTATGTCGTCCATTCATGCGTTGGAGGAGGTAAAGGAGCGTTGAGATGTAACCATATCTGGAATAAGTATAGTAGAATGTTCATTTTGGTAATTTATGGATGAAATGCAGTTGAAGCGAGAGTAACACATATCATACTCATCGCTGCAAAATGATCTGATTTCCCGATGCAGGCCACCCCTAGTATGGCCTCATGAGGGCCGTCATTTGGTTGTTCGGTGTACATATGGAGGCATGTGAACGGCATGTGCCAAGATAAGACGACGAGGGGCACCTGGTAGACGGTTGCGAACACAAGACCCTTGATCGTCATCTCGATCTAGTATCTCCGGTCACCTCCCACTATGCCGGAGTAACTCTGCAGATCGACAAACTCTCGCACTGAATACCCTCCCATGTAACAACCAGTGTAAAGTTGATGATTTTGTTCCAAATGGTTGCACAATAACCCTTTCATATCTGCGAACCGTGCCTCCCCTGGCCATAACATCAGTTGTGCCAAAGCCCGATATCCGCAGTGACCATCTCCTACGGTGTTCACGACTTTTGGAATGTGCCTGAACATAAAAGGGTCCACATTGCTGTGACCCCAGCTAAAACCCTAATATTGTGCGTCCGACAAGGGTCGGGACTCTCAGTTCCTACCGCGGCGACCTGCTCTGGCTTCCTCCCTTTCAAAATTCGCCCGATATTCCTCATATCGCAAGGGATTCATTCTTCAAGGGTTCCTCCTCTCTCTAGGTCTGCCTTTTGAACATACGCTACCATGCTCGGGAGGGTGCAGATCAGAGTCACAAGCTTCATTTGAGGCAGTGTACGAAGACGACATGGCATAAGGTAAGACAGCATTTTCTGATTCATCCCACGACAAATCTCTCCAAAATTGGTGGATGTCGTCTGGTGATATTGGATCTCCTTCAGCAACACAACGCTGAACATCGTGCACACACGACAGCCCATAGCAAATTCTCCAATACCGGTCGGTGCACTCTTCAGATACTTTTCCATCGACAACGGTCCTCCAATGATCATAGAAATATTCGAAACACTTCTTCAAAACCACGTGCTTAACCTCTTCGAATAAAGGGACGTTGTGTGCGTTAGTTGGCCATTTGAAACGATCTATCTCCAAGGAAGTCTGGAGATCATGCACCTGACATTCATTAACTCAATGAATGGCATCCATTATGACACAAAAATCAGTTGTGGACGAGTGTAATGCTTCCTTCAACACTTTATGCTGGCCTTCAACCCTAGACATTGCATCATGTGCTCGAGGTGAACGAATGTCGAAATTTAGGAAAGGAGTTACAAGGGTAACGGCAGAAACGATGTGCGTACCTATTGGTTATCCTCGTTCCAAAGTTGAGACCGTGGTCGGTGTGACATCTGACAAGGCTTGTTCGGTAGATGAGCCACACTGATTCTAGATACCCCATGACCTCGAGTGTGGCCCACCATTGGTCGTGAAGCCATCGTCGACGCCGCTCGAATGACTCCTCTGAAGAAGACTGAAATAAACCCCACACGTGATTCTTGAATATAACTGCAAGTTGCAAATTTTTTGTAATCTTCAAAGCGGAATCTTCACACTTGCGAGTTAGATGTAACCAGCACAGTAGATGTTGCACATCGGGGAAGACGACCCTAAGTGCAGCGAGAAAGCCCTGCTCCCGATCTGTCATGATCGAATCGGGTACCTTACCCTGAATAATAACATGTAGGTTGTTGAGCACCCAAGCATACGTGTCCTCGTTCTGGCGAGCCATGAAGGCATAGACGATGCAAAAGTTATTTCCCGTTGGCATTAAGCCCACTATCTCGCACAGAGCGACGTTGTACATGTGGACGCAATATAGCAATGTACTCACATAAGTATAACACTCGATAAGGAAGAAATGTACGAAGACATAGGATATAGTACTTACGCGTTGATCTTGTACGTACTATCCATCACGATGACATACGGATATTTGTTTAAGAGACGAATCCCATCCGGGTGTGCGAGAAAAAGGTCATTCAATACTTTGTCATAGTCTGGGCTTCTTCTGAATTCGTAAAAGTAGCCCCTTTCTTGGAGAGGATGGAGGGTATCTTGTTTCATCGTCCGATTTTCTCTCTCTTCAACAACGAGCTAGTTGACGGTGTTCTCAAGTGATCGCGCTCAGGTGACATTATTCGCATCTACTTGTCGTAGCCTGTACGCGATGGCCTTCGGCGGAGTTCCTATGTCTTTTATCCACTTGCACATTTTCTTCTGCCCCGGTTTCATCCTTCCTGCGTAAGTATGACCCTTCGATCGGTGAGGGATGTGATGGTTATGCGTTCCATTGAGCACTAGCAGTCGGAGACGAGCTATTTCCACTTTCCATGGGATGAGATGACCATCACACTCCACGACGTCGATTGTCTGATGGGGGTGCCGATTGAAATACTATCTTGCGCCCCTTCCCCTGTCTATCTGCCACTACAGCTTGAGCCTCTACTGCAGCATGGGTATGGTTGGACCGCGGCCCAACTGAAGTCACACAGGACTGCTTGCGGAGCGCCCATCAGATAGCTGACAACTTGGTGGCGGGAGAGGCACAACAACCGTGGGGATTAGTACGCCGGCTTCCCCGCCGATGTGACAGAGTTCCACCACTATCTCGTTGTTGGTTTCTTGGCTACGATGTTGGGTGCGACGCTCTTCATCGACAAGTCCCAAGGTCGCATACACTTCTCGTTGTTCGGGCTAGTTTGGGACATAGCGCACTCTGGGAGACTAGCTTGGGAGCAGGGGTGCTTGCCTTCCTCTACCGGGGATTAGGGGAGGCCACGAGAGGCGAGGATGCGGGTCTACGGGGGTGTGCGTCGCTGTTGCAGGTAAGTGTGAGTTTAATACAGTAACTATGGTTTATACTGTTTAGGCATGGATCTAGTCGTACTTCTCTTATTTTGCGAGTCTGCTTCACCCGAACAAGGATGCACATGATGATCCCCGATACATGACACGATTCGACCCGTCGAATGTGGCGAAGAGGGGGAGCGACAAGGTGAGGCACGCCCGTGAGGGGGAGCTTCGGACATAACTTGAGCGCATGACCATAGATCAGGTAACGTGTTTCTCACTTTCTTTGATTTTAACGACATATACCGAGTAAGATTGTTTCTCTAATATCATTTTTACAACATAGCTAGGTCGCGTGGATGCCTTTTGGCAGAGACCTGGATTTTGCAGGTCAGTTTTGTTCCTCCATCTATCGAGGCATGATCAGATTCGGTGGCGTCTTTGAGTCGTACATGCCAGATAGAGTGTTATGACAGTTCGACCGCATACATGAGAGACCATTGGATATCATCCCTCCCACCATGGCACAGCGACCGTTTCGCCTCTAAAACTGTTACATCGTGACGTTTGGCCTATAGCACAACCGGTGGGCATCACAGGACCCTGACAGATTCTACCTTTTCGCTGGTCACCAGAGGACGAACGAGAGCTGTTAGGGAGGCATCTCAGCTGATTACCTCGCTTGGTTCCAGTCCCAGAGTCAAGGTCATGTGCTGCCCACGATAGTGGTACGAGATAATGATCCACCGGCTGCACCTACGCACCCAGACGATGTCATCGGACCAACTGAGGCTGCTGAGCGCTAGGCTCGGGTCGACGAGATGATTCATGGTATTCAGGCATTGGTCGGACATCCCCAGTTAGACCAGATGTACGAGCATGTCATGAGCTACATTAGATCTTTTCATTAGATACAATATATTTTGTTTGTTTATGACATACAGTTCGTATTTGGTGGGTATACTTTATTTGTTTAGTTCATTTTACTTGCATTTTTTTTTTGATGGTTTCTACCTATTGACAACAACAAACATTCACATGCAAACGCTTCACTTCATAGATAACGATTAGATAACACCTCAAGGTTACTAAAACAAACAAATACACCACGGATAACAATATAATTTTTTTTAACAATCGACTAGGCTCTACTTAATTCGTCTTTGGAATGAGTTCAATCTTTAACTCATTGAATGAAAAGCTTCGAACCTCCATATTTGCTTCCTTCACAAGTATCCCTACCTGTTGAGCAACGTCAACGTGGTCAAGTCTGCTTAAGTCGGGGAAGAATGACCGAATACGTTGAAGGACAAAGTCTACAACCCTCCAGTAATACGCTCCATGAATGCCCTGATGAAAACGATTGCAGTACACACACCCGAACTGCAAGGGTGCGGAAATGTGAGTCTCATTTTGACACTCGGCCCGAAATAGCGCACAAGGATTGTTGTAGGGAGGAAATCGAGTTCAAAAATATAATAAAATAAATCAAACCAGATTCGTGCCCACGCAAATAATTACAAGACCTCCTCCTGATGCAGTAGTGGAAAGTCAGGATCGATCCACGAGGAAGCTGTTCAGCGGATCTCAGGTAGTTGTAAATCTCACAGACAGAATAGCAAACAGAAAGACAGAAATAACAAAGCAAAGCAGAAAAAGAAAGCAAAGACAGAGACTGGTCGATATTGACAAGGAGCTACTCAATATCGACAAGAAATATCGACACCAGAAACTCAAATCGACCAACAGAAACAAAGACTCAGAAAAGGCAGTGTCGAGTAAAACCCCCCTCGATATCGAGTAAGATCAACTCGATATCGACAAGAACTTTCCCGGAATCGATAAAAGACAGAAACTTAAAGATGCTAACTTTCGAACACATAACGCAGATTTTGATTAAATAAATTCAATAAACTAAAGACTTCCAAGGCTAGGGTATCAACACCACAACGATAACCATGCAAAGTAACACATAAAGACCTAAAAGATCATGCTTTCCATCAAATAACTTTCGTTATTAACAAATAGGAATATAGAGGCTTTCGCATAAACCCTAATTGTTACTAAACCTTTTCACATAATTAACCCAAGTTGCATTAAGATCACTTTCGCTTCAATAATACAAACAAGGATCACCTTCAACTCTCGCAAAAGAATCATGCTCATAGGGATAGAAGACGAATTGCATAAAAAGATTGTACCTTTACCGCATCACCTTACATGGCTACCGTTGGGCTCACCCCGACCCTAGAAGTGGTTGGACTACTCGCTCTTCATTATCAAGAAACTCATTAATAAACAAAAGAAACTAACATGCATTAAAATAAACCAAAGAAAGCTTACAACCGAACAAGCCAAATCCGCTTTCGCCTTTCCACCTTGCTCGCCACAAACTCTCTCTCTCTATGTAACTACTTACTTGTTCTCTCTGAAATTGAATGACTAAAATCCAGCCCCTAGGGCTTTATTTATAGGCTTCCAACCCTTGCTAATCAAGGTAAGAAAGTCTATATCTATATCTAAATCTCTGTATCTAAAAGCTTTAAAGATAAATAAATGGAATAAAAGAATTAAATCCAAAAGAGTAAATCCTCCATGTGTGGGTAAATCTTCTCTCCATAGATAGAACTTGATAGATGTAGATAGAATCGGACTCCCCCGGCTCCAAGTAATCCCAGCTCGACACGGACATCTCACCGCGTAACGCGGCTTAAGATAGATGTCCTTGATATCGAGCAAACTACTCAATCTCGAGTAACCGTGTCGACGACTTCTTCACTGGTGTCGAGTAGCTGGTTCTCAATCTGGCTCAGACAGGTGGTACAGATCTTGTCGATATCGAGCAAAGTACTCGATATCGAGTACATGGTGTCGAATTTGGCTGGCCTGGTGTTGTCGAGCAACCTCTCCCCGACACTGGCTCGGACATGCGGTGCTGAGTTTGTCGATATCGAGCAAACTCCTCGATATCGAGTAGATGGTGCTCGGTATGTCCAGTCTTCGGCTTCTCGACTAGGTGTGGCTTCCTCAACTCCGGGCATGTCTTCAAGGTTTTGTCGATATCGAGTAAACCACTCGATATCGAGTAGGTCTCTGGAGTCGGGTTGGCTTCGTCTTCAGCTCCTCAATTAGCTCCTACTCGACCAGGCACTGCTCGGCTTCTTTGGTCGATATCGAGTAAAGGTACTCGATATCGAGTAACTCTTGGCTCCAGCTTGATTCGTCCTGGTTCCGTCATTCTTTGACTTTGGACTTCTGTAGTTGATTTTCGAGCTCTTCGTCCTTTCTCAGAACTGCTATAAATTTCCACGAATTCTGCGAATTTAAACAGAAACTGGTGTAGATTCTATAATTTGGCAAATAAACATAAACTACATAGATTCTGTACTATTCTAGCCCAAATGCATGAAATGTATGCAAAAAAGATATAAAAGTTACTGTAAAACATGGCAGATTCAGCTCACAACAAACACCCCATACTTAAGCTTGCTTGTCCTCAAGCAATACTTTTAATTGTCATTCAGGGGAATAAATCAAAACTCTCAACATATTAGATTCATTGTCATATGTCCCTGCAATCAATTACCATCCTCGAAAAGGTACTAGTTTTACAAATCCATGCATGTGCAAATTTAAAAGCAACATCTACTCACAAAAAGAGGGTTGTGAAATAACATTCATTCGTGACAAAGCATTAATAATCAAGAGGACTTTAATTTTAGCTCAAATAAGAAGTAGATTGGTAAAAGGCTAAAGGTGGGCAGTTTTTGGAAATGTGGTGCTTAATGATCCGGGGAAATGGAGTATTTCTAAACGTTCTTTACCACATTCCTTCTTCATAAGAATCATCACCTTTCATAATGCTTTTTTCAATATTATGCTTTTACCTCTCTAACCTCAGCACTGCCTTCTCGCGAGTCGCAAACATGGGTGTCATGAATGGCCCCGGATACTTAGTGCTTTGGACTCCTCACAATGTGTCCCATCTCGCCAAACTATTATCTCAGCGAGCAGGGTACTTAGTGCTTCGGATTTTCTTTCACTCATTAAATTTTCCATATTTTTCAAATAGTTTCCTTCCAAACACCAATAATGATAATAATAACACAAACGCCATATAACATCTCCATAATGTAACATCATTCTCAACATAATCCCCGGATAGGAAATAAGGTAAAGAATGGACAATATTTAGATCATGTGAAGCAATAAATGAAATAAGGCATAATATGGCTTTTGTTATGCATAAGGATAGGTAAGGCTAGGAATATAAACAATGAGCATTATATGGAATATAAAGTCCTCCATCCTCTTATCATGCAACATGTCAAAAGCAACTTCAAATATTACCTCCTTTCATGGTTTTCAAGAAAAATATGCACTTTATTGTGACTTCCCTTTACTAGGCAATTTCATGCTATACCTCTAATGAATCCAATTTTGCATCGTCGAGTTCAACTAAAGCTTCCATGACATTAATCAAAATTTTCAATGGGAGTCATTTTTTCAAACTTTTGGAAAACATGCGTGTAAGCACATAAATCAATAATGAATTCCAAAATAGCCATGTATAAGCAATTCAAAATATCGAGTGCTATGCTCTGGCCGAGTCCGATTTAGCTTGCTTCTATCCTCATGGACCTGAAAAATATAGAAGACATATACCCACAATAGGAAAACTAAAAGTTCAAAACCAAAAACAAACAAAAGCAACAATGTCCTAAAAGTCCCAAAATAAATGTCTATTTACAAGCTCTAGATTTTATAATCGCTAGGCCGACTTTCTCCATTAAGCTCAAGGTGGCATTTGTAGGGCCCATATAGCTTGGGCTTCAAATAGGACTCCATTCTTGTCCATCAGCTGCAATCCTCCAGAATGGATCTTGTTCACCACAAAGGGCCCCATCCTCTTCTTGTTGAATTTGTTGGGGAACCAATGATCTTTTGATTTGGAAACATAGAGCTTGTCTCCAACTTCATATTCTTTGGGCTCATCATTGGAAATCCTACATAAGCGCACATACCAAGGCAAACCTCTCCCATGTATAGATAGATCTTTAATTGAAATAGAAGAAGAAAGATCCATACCTTGGCTTACCTTCGCAGAAACGGATTCGGGAACCACTGTGTTTGGTCGATCTCGAGTAACGGTACTCGATATCGACGAGGTTTCAGCTTCTGGTGGCCTGCTGCTCGAGGATGCTGGAGTCGAGGAAGATGGGTTTTGGTCGATATCGACTAAGGTTGTCGATATCGAGTTGCCGTCAGCTGTCAGTGGGTTGCTGGTCGAGGAAGGTGAAGTCGAGGCAACGGGGTGTTGGTCGATATTGAGTATTTTACTCGATATCGAGGAGTGTTGTGCTTCAGGTTGGCTGCTCGACGACGCTGCTGCTGGTGGAGGGTTCTGAGTTTGGTCGATATCGACCAAATTCCTCGATATCGAGGAATTCTGGTTGACTTCGACCCCATACTTGCATCTTGTCAATGCATCCGAAAAATAGTTAGTCCAAATCGACGTACCTTGGTTAGTGTCGAGTGGATTCTCTGTTTCTTCATTCAGGATGGCCATGATCTTCTCCACCTGGGCCTCCATATCCCTCTTCTCCAGCTCTTCAGGAGTCATATTTCTTACCTTAGGCTCCCCGCAAGTGATGTAACCAGCTGAGATAGATTTTACCTCTTCCATTGGACCTGTATGCCTTTCAGTTTTATTAAAAGAATACTCAATTACCTCATCGCTGATGTTGAAAGTGAGTACTCCTTTCCTTACGCTTATGTTGGCATCCACCGTCGCCAACAAGGGTCTTCCTAGAATAATTGGACAAGCAGGGTCCTCCGCCATATCAATAACTAAGAAATCAGCAGGGACAAAGAACTTACCTACTTGCACTGGCACATTGTCCACCATGCCTGTTGGAATGACCACCGTGTTGTTGGCCAAATAAAGCTTAGCATCCACAGGCTCTAGGGCACCTATCTTAATCTTGGACCATATTGTTAAAGGCATTATACTCACACTAGCTCCAAGATCACATAAAGCATTGAATTTATATTGACCAAATCCAATGGTTATAGCAAACTTACCTGGATCTGGCCTCTTCTCAAGTATGTCCATATGGCTGCACTCCTCTGTAATCTCAGCCATTGATCTCTTCTTGCTTAGAATCTCCTTGAGGAACTTGACGTAGGATGGCATCTCATTAAGAGCTTCTGTGAAGGGAATGGTGACATTGAGCTTCTGAAGCATCTTGATGAAGCGCTGAAATTTCTTTTCTGCTGGGTCCTTAGGAGATTTTGTTGGGAAGGGCAGCTTCTTTTTCTGATTTTGAGCTAGAACAGATGTCGGAGGTACTGCAGCTTTCTCGAGATCGATGTGATTCTCCTCGACATCGACCACTTTCTTCTCGATATCGACCAGATTCTTCGATGTCGAGTTGCTGTGCTCTGAAGACGAAGGATGGTCCACTCTGTCGTCGATATCGAGTTGGCCTTCCTTGATATCAATTTGCCTCTTCTCGATATCGACCAAGGTCTGGTCGATATCGAGTTGCTGTTCTCCTTCGTCATGCTGCTTTCCTACCTCTGGCTCGTGCAGTTGATGGCCACTTCTGAGTTTTACAGCAGCGATGTAACCGGTTTTTCCCTTGGGATTTGGTTCTGAAGATCCTGGGAGTGAACCTGACTGTCTGGGGACTCCTGCTGCTAGCTGGCCAATCTGTGTATCAATTGATTTTCTCTAGACATCGATCTCCCCAAGCCTAGAGTTGACACCTTGTATCTGAGTGTAGACTGAGTTGAATGACTGTTTGGTGTCTGAATGATTCCTCCGTATTTCCTCTAGGACGGTCTGTAGATCATCCCTTTTCTGGTCCCTTTCTGGATGTCCTGGAGCTCTGTAGAGTGGGGAGTTCCTAGGGGCACCTTGGTTCCATTGTGATTGCTGGAACCTTTGGTCCCCCATGTAGCGATTGGGACCCCCTGCGTAAGCTGCCTCTTCATGGTATTCTGCCAGCCTGACTTGCTCCGTGTGTGGGCACTCAGTAGTGGTGTGCCTCTGTGATCCGCATTCGATGCAGGCCTGGTTGACAGATAGATAGTTGACTTGCTTGAGGAGCTTGCGATTCTGATCTCTGTAGTATTTCTCCTTGACAACTGGGTCAATCTCTTTAGAGGGCTCATAGAGGGGCATGGATGGGGCTGGCCTAGCATAGGCATTCTCCTCATAGTTGGTTGGAGTCCCATACTTGTTGTCATAGTTAGTCGGCTTGTCGAGGGCAGCCCATGCGTCAGCAGGTGGCATTGTCAGATACTCGTAGTGAGTATATGTGTTGATCCTATCCTTAGCAGCCAAGTAAAGTGAGTTGAAGAAGATCTCTTGAACTACGCAGGGTTGCTGTCCATGTGTAGGGCATGATCGCAGCATATCTTTATATCTTTTCCAAGCTTTTGCCAGCGGCTCCCCAGGTTTCTGTTTGAAAGTCGTAATCTTCTGGCGAAGGAGTGCTGTCTTGGCAGGAGGAAAGAACTTGTTGAGGAATTCCTGCTTCACTCCAGCCCATGTCGTGAGGGATCGCGGTTTCAACCCTTCAAGCCACTTCAATGCTGGACCAGATAGGGACCAACGGAAAGCCTTCATCAAGATGTACTCCAAGGTGGTACCTTCAGCAAGAGTACGACACATATCAGTAAAGTTGGTAATATGCTGAAGAGGACATTCATTAAATCTACCAAAGAAAGCATTATTTTTAATTTCAATAAGGAAAGGAGTGCGAATTTCATAGTTATTTTCAGGGATTAGAATGGTTGATTCAGGCACGATGAGAGTCGGGTGCATGTAATCCTCTGCAGTGGTAGGATATTGGGAAAGCTCATCTTCCAATAGCCTCGCACGCTCAGCTTCCCTTGTAGTGCGTGCTCTCTCAGCGGTGAGAGCAGTATCTTTAGCAGCTAGTTCCCTCTGAAGCCTCTCAATCAGCTGTTCCTGTGTCTCTGCGGCCGCCATGGCTCTTTTTAGTTTAGCTTGGATGTGTATAAGGCGTTCCGGTTCGTCTAAGGCGTCAAACTCAGGTGTTTGACCAGAACGGCGCATATACCTGCGAAGTAACTTAAAAGAAAAGTGAGATCTGACTACCTAAGGCGCGAATGATTGCTTCCCCGGCAACGGCACCAATTTATTGTAGGGAGGAAATCGAGTTCAAAAATATAATAAAATAAATCAAACCAGATTCGTGCCCACGCAAATAATTACAAGACCTCCTCCTGATGCAGTAGTCGGAAGTCAGGATCGATCCACGAGGAAGCTGGTCAGCGGATCTCAGGTAGCTGTAAATCTCACAAACAGAATAGCAAACAGAAAGACAGAAATAACAAAGCAAAGCAGAAAAAGAAAGCAAAGACAGAGACTGGTCGGTATCGACAATGAGCTACTCGATATCGACAAGAAATATCGACACCAGAAACTCAAATCGACCAACAGAAACAAAGACTCAGAAAAAGCAGTGTCGAGTAAAACCCTCCTCGATATCGAGTAAGATCAACTCGATATCGACAAGAACTTTCTCGGAATCGACAAAAGACAGAAACTTGAAGATGCAAAATTTCGAACACAGAACGCAAATTTTGATGAAATAAATTCAATAAACTAAAGACTTCCAAGGCTAGGGTATCAACACCACAACAATAACCATGCAAAGTAACACATAAAGACCTAAAAGATCATGCTTTCCATCAAATAACTTTCGTTATTAACAAATAGGAATATAGAGGCTTTCGCATAAACCCTAATTGTTACTAACCCTTTTCACATAATTAACCCAAGTTGCATTAAGATCACTTTCGCTTCAATAATACAAACAAGGATCACCTTCAACTCTCGCAAAAGAATCATGCTCATAGGGATAGAAGACGAATTGCATAAAAAGATTGTACCTTTACCGCATCACCTTGCATGGCTACCGTCGGGCTCACCCCGACCCTAGAAGTGGTTGGACTACTCGCTCTTCATTATCAAGAAACTCATCAATAAACAAAAGAAACTAACTTGCAATAAAATAAACCAAAGAAAGCTTACAACCGAACAAGCCAAATCCGCTTTCGCCTTTCCACCTTGCTCTCCACCAACTCTCTCTCTCTCTCTATGTAACTACTTACTTGTTCTCTCTGAAATTGAATGACTAAAATCCAGCCCCTAGGGCTTTATTTATAGGCTTCCAACCCTTGTTAATCAAGGTAAGAAAGTCTATATCTATATCTAAATCTCTTTATCTAAAAGCTTTAAAGATAAATAAATGGAATAAAAGAATTAAATCCAAAAGGGTAAATCCTCCATGTGTGGGTAAATCTTCTCTCCATAGATAGAACTTGATAGATGTAGATAGAATCGGACTCCCTCGGCACCAAGTAATCCCAGCTCGACACGGACAGCTCACCGCGTAACGCGGCTCAGGATAGATGTCCTCGATATCGAGAAAACTACTCGATATCGAGTAACCGTGTCGACGACTTCTTCACTGGTCTTGGTCGAGTAGCAGGTTCTCGATCTGGCTCGGACAGGTGGTGCAGATCTTGTCGATATCGAGCAAAGTACTCGATATCGAGTACATGGTGTCGACTTTGGCTGGCCTGGTGTTGTCGAGCAACCTCTCCCCGACACTGGCTCGGACATGCGGTGCTGAGTTTGTCGATATCGAGCAAACTCCTCGATATCGAGTAGATGGTGCTCGGTATGTCCAGTCTTCGGCTTCTCGACTAGGTGTGGCTTCCTCAACTCCGGGCATGTCTTCAAGGTTTTGTCGACTACTCGATATCAAGTAGGTCTCTGGAGTCGGGTTGGCTTCGTCTTCAGCTCCTCGATCAGCTCCTACTCGACCAGGCACTGCTCGGCTTCCTTGGTCGATATCGAGTAAAGGTACTCGATATCGAGTAACTCTTGGCTCCAGCTTGATTCGTCCTGGTTCCGTCATTCTTTGACTTTGGACTTCTGTAGTTAATTTCCAAGCTCTTCGTCCTTTCTCAGAATTGTTGTAAATTTCCTCTAATTCTGCGAATTTAAACAGAAACTACATAGATTATGTACTATTCGAGCCCAAATGCATGAAATGTATGCAAAAAACGATATAAAAGTTACTGTAAAACATGGTAGATTCGGATCACAACAAGGATGAATGCCACTGTATTCTGGATTGCGGCAAGCACAATCAGACTCCTCTAGGGGCATTGGGTACCGAACCCATTTGATTACAAAATCAATGTGGGGGTTTGATCCGCGATGTTTAGTTGTAACCTGCTCCATGGAAGGAAAGAAATTGTGGAATTGTTGTGTTGCATTTTCAAATGCGGTCCTCATCCCCTTTTATAGGGATTGCTGACCTTATTGGACATACAACGTCGAATTTGACGTTGTAACAAATGTCAAATACGACGTTGTGCTCAGACCATTGGGAGAAAATTTGGACGTTGTAATAACGTCGAATTGGACATTGTTACTAACATGTTTACTTCCATTGTAGGTAATGTATTTGGGTTCAAAGCCCTACGTGCTCTACGTTTGGAGGATTTGCGAATCCCTCCTGCTTATACGAAAACTTTCCAAGGCCCACCTCATGGTATCAAATTTGAGAGAGATAAATTAAACAAATACGGACGTCCCCTATTGGGATGTACTATTAAACCTAAATTGGGATTGTCCGCTAAGAACTACGGTCGAGCAGTTTATGAATATCCAATAAAATTTAAGGCAAAATACTGGGTTTACGTTATGGAAGAAAAACCAAATTCCAAAAAGAGAGACTCAAACTACGAACTCCCTCTTTTTTTTTTTGTATTTTGGGCCTATGAGCGGTCTAGTTTCCATAGCATAGACTTTCTGCACGAGCCAGTCCGCCTTAAGAGTGTCCACTCTATGTTGAAAACAATTATAAAACTACCCATAGTATTAAAAGAAATAATAAAATAATTCGGTACATCCAATCAAGCGATATGGACCGTATAAGGGACCATAATTGTGGACTAGAGGATCCCCACCGTCTCTCACCATATGCTAAAAATTGGGTTTTGGCCTAATTTTGCTCCCATCATAGGCTAAAACTAAGTAGTCGAAACCATATAAAGATAACCTCAAATTTCTTGCTCTAAGGTCATCTCTCACCTGGTGGGGATCCTCTAGCCTGCAATTATGGTCTCTTATACCATCCATATAGTGGCGGAGCCAAGATTTCCGTCAGGGGGGTGCTAAAAAAATTTCGTGAATTTTTTTTTTGTGTATACTTATTAAGAAGATTTTTTTTTTAATTAATATTGAAAAATAACTAAAACTGTGATTTTTAATGATTTTTTTTACTTAAATAGTTGAGAGTGACAAAAAAAAATAGAAGAGAAACAAAAAATATAGAAAAAAATCACAAAGAATTACTTTTAACACAATATTGAAATAAAAGATTAAATGTATAATGTAAATATAAATATTACATTTTTAATGAAATAGGTGATAGAAATAAAAACTATAGAGAGAAATCAAGAAGAATTAATGCTATAGTTAAACAAAGAAAAAGTGAAGAACTTGAGAATTGAACCCAAGACCCTTTGATTATCCATCCTTCCTTCCTTTTTTTCTTTACCACTAGGGCTAGATAGCATTCTTGTTTTAAATATCATTTAAAGATCTTATATTACCTTAAAAATACTAAATATATGCAAAAAAAATATTTTTGTTTGTATTTTTTTCAGCTGGGGGGGTGCTCGAGCACCCCCTAGCTCCGCTACTGGGTCCATATCGCTTAATTGGATGTACCGAATTATTTTATTATTTCTTTTCATACAATGGATAGTTTTATAATTGTTTTCAACCAATAAGAGAAGGTGGACCACATAATAGTGGACTAGAGGACCTCAAATTTCTTGCTCTAAGGTCATCTCTCACCTGGTAGGGATCCTCTAGTTCGCAATTATGGTCCCTTATACGGTCCATATCACTTAATTGGATGTACCGAATTATTTTATTATTTCTTTTAATACAATTGGTAGTTTTACAATTGTTTTCAACCAATAAGAGAAGGTAGACCACATAAGAGACTATAATAGCGGACTAGAGGATCCTCACCTGTGCCTGGTGGGGATCCTCTAGTCCACAATTATGGTCCCTTATACGGTCCATATCGCTTGATTGGATGTACCGAATTATTTTATTATTTCTTTTAATACTATGGGTAGTTTTATAATTGTTTTCAATCGATAAGAGAAGGTGGACCACATAAGGGACTATAATAGCAGACTAGATGATCCTCACCGTCTCTCACCATATGCTAAAAATTGGGTTTTGGCCTAATTTTGCTCCCATCATAGGCTAAAACTAAGTAGTCGAAACCATATAAATATAACCTCAAATTTCTTGCTCTAAGGTCATCTCTCACCTGGTGGGGATCCTCTAGTCCGCAATTATGGTCCCTTATACGATCCATATAGTGGCGGAGCCAGGATTTCCGTCAGGGGGACGCTAAAAAAATTTCGTGAATTTTTTTTGTGTGTGTACACTTATTAAGAAGATTTTTTTTTAATTAATATTGAAAAATAACTAAAACTGTGATTTTTAATGATTTGTTTTACTTAAATAGTTGAGAGTGACAAAAAAAATAGAAGAGAAACAAAAAATATAGAAAAAAATCACAAAGAATTACTTTTAACACAATATTGAAATAAAAGGTTAAATGTATAATGTAAATATAAATATTACATTTTTAATGAAATAGGTGGTAGAAATAAAAACTATAGAGAGAAATCAAGAAGAATTAATGCTATAGTAAAACAAAGAAAAAGTGAAGAACTTGAGAATTGAACCCAAGACCCTTTGATTATCCTTCCTTCCTTTCTTTTTTTCTTTACCACTTGGGCTAGATAGCATTCTTGTTTTAAATATTATTTAAAGATGTTATATTACCTTAAAAATACTAAATATATGGAAAAAAAAATATTTTTTTTGTATTTTTTTTCAGCTAGGGGGTGCTCGAGCACCCCCAAGCACCCCCTAGCTCCGCCACTGGGTCCATATCGCTTAATTGGATGTACCGAATTATTTTATTATTTCTTTTAATACAATAGATAGTTTTATAATTGTTTTCAACCAATAAGAGAAGGTGGACCACATAAGGGACTATAATAGCAGACTAGAGGATCCTCACCGTCTCTCACCGTATGCTAAAAATTGGGTTTTTACCTAATTTTGCTCCGATCATAGGCTAAAACTAAGTAGTCGAAACCCTATAAAGCTAACCTCAAATTTCTTGCTCTAAGGTCATCTCTCACCTGGTAGGGATCCTCTAGTCCGCAATTATGGTCCCTTATACGGTCCATATCGCTTAATTGGATGTACCGAATTATTTTATTATTTCTTTTAATACAATGGGTAGTTTTATAATTGTTTTCAACCAATAAGAGAAGGTGGACCACATAAGAGACTATAATAGCGGACTAGAGGATCCTCACCGTCACTCATTGTATGCTAAAAATTGGATTTTGGCCTAATTTTGCTCCCATCATAGGCTAAAACTCAATTTGGCCGTTTTGTTTTGGCCTATTTCCAAAATAAATGCCAAATTTGGCTTCCTCTTTTGGAAGGCCAAATGTTATTATTTATTTATTTTTAATTGTTTAATATTTATATAAATCTATAAATAATACAATTATAAATCTATACATTATATAATTATGATTTTTAATTAAAAATAAAAGTTGTAGTAATATAAAAATATTCAAAAGTTTTTCGATATGACTATAATATTTGACATATTTGAATTATCATTTGCATAAAGAATATTTTTAGAAAATGATTTTAATCTTTTTTATTATAGATTCATCAAAATTATAATAAAAATAAATATTAAGCTGCTTAAAGTACTAACGAAGAAAAAAAAATAAAAAAATGAGATGTGAAAGTTCATGCTTACATTAGTATTTATAGGAAGTTTAGCCTGTCAAAATTGACCTACGAGGGGAACGACAAAATCGTATAATAGACCAAAAGATGATATTTTATAGAATATTCTCTTTTAATAAGCTATTTCCAATTTAACAAGGGATCGTTCATTTATGTTTTGAATCTGGAAGATTGTGACCTGTAATGCCCTTTGTACCTTTGTGTATTGATTGACTATTATGTAGACCTGTCAAAACATAACCCGACCCGACTGCCCGGAATTTTTTGGGTCAAGACCCGATAATTTTGACCCGGAACTTTTTTTCGACCCGAACCCGAAAACCCGAAAATTTTCCGGGTAATCTGGGTTTCGACCCGATTGACCCGGTAATTTTGACCCGATTGACCCGGTTGGTTTATAATTAAATATTATTAAATTTATTTATATATAATTAAAATTTATCATAAAATTATCAAATCGTGATTTTTTTAATTTAAAAAATAAAAAATTGACAATCCCGAAATCGACCCGAAATGACCCGAAACCCGGTAAAACTCGAGTTCTAGTCAACCCGGAAATACCCGAAACCTGTTGACCCAGGACCCGTTTTACCCGAGACCCGAAGTGACCCGACCCGAACCCGACCCGAATGACCCGTTTGACAGATCTACTATTATGGTATAAAAACTTAGATGTGCAATTTGTTAAAATTTGTCTTGTCTATAGTCATTTTAACATCTTGTCAATAATTTCCCTCCGTAACCAAATTTTAAGATATTTCGCAAGCGTAACTAACAACAAAGTTGATGATATTTTGCAAAATCTACGAGATTGGGATAATTTTTCCTACGTAGGAGCGATTGGGGTTTAAAATTTGATGACCACGATCCCCAGGCCAAAATTGATTCAAACCCACCCTCCCAACCTATTTGATATTTGTACATGGATGGATGGAGTTGATATCTTTTAACTCCATGGTTGTAGTTAAGAAAAATCCTAATCGTCAACTAATTCCCCCATGCGTCCTTTTGATGAGGAATGAGATGAAGAACAACAAATGCGTTGCAATCTATCCTGGAGCATCATTAAGGACGAAAATAGGTCCGCCAATTAATTATGAAATTAATCTCCCTAAAATGATGCCTGATGTGAATGTTACAGGATGTAAAATGAGAACCAAAGAGAATCATCTCCATTTCACTATGTGCGTTTAATCACACACCGATTACCCCTTTCGACTTGAGATTTTAAGAACATAAGAATCAGTCCCCATCAATAAGGCGAGGAAGTATATGCCCCTTCCTCTTAAAAAAGCCTCGGTCCATCCACCTCTATCCTTTCTTATTTTTAGAGGACAAACCTCTTGAGATCAAAACATGTAAATGTACAATGTTGAACTTCTGATAATTCTATAAAACGTAGTATGAACAACCTCGAATTGTTAAAAAGTAAACCAACTGTGCTCACTTAAAGAGGGGATCGTCTGGATAAATCTCAGAACAAAGAATCACCCCCCTTGCAACCCTAAATGGTTAATAGTGAAAGTGTAACCAACAGAGAAATACTCAAACCATTTAAAACCTCTACACTGACAGTTTATCTTGTGAGGAAGTCTCGTATAGTACTTACTGTTGGAATTAACATAACAAACATCTAATAGGTGAATGAAAGAAACTTCTCAAACCTCTATGGAGTGGGAAGCAAATCTCGTGTCGTCATCAGGTAGACAATAAACGAGATAGTCAATGAAAGTAGCGCCATCAATATAATGATCCAGTAGTTGAACCCTGCAATATATCCACATGAAATACCATTACCAGTCTATGAAAAAATGAAACCCCCGTCCATTGAGGTTAGAGATCTTGAACCAGATGGAGGTCCTCAAGAGATGGTACACAGATCTAGGACAAGAATTAAAAGTGAATTTCCTGAGAGCCAACAAGCAAAGTTCTATTCAACAATTCAATCAAAAGTGCACAAACACAATGATGGCAGCTTTAAGATGGGAATGGCGGAAACAAAAGGAATACTAAATCATATTTGCTCTCGACACTAAACGATATCCATTTCCTGTTTATTTTGTTATGACAGAAACAAAAGTCATGTCACATTGATCTTAAAATCTCAGTTTCAAAGGATTCAAGAGATGACAACAGCCATAACTAGATAGAAATCTGGGTCCATCTAAATGTAAGATTAGAAAAACATCACTGAGTGCTAATGGCAAAGGACTCTAACTGGCACGTTTGAGCAAGAGATAATCATACCTTCTTTCTGCATGTCCTTGATAACAGTTGCCCTTACACTTGAATCCATGGATGCTGAGATCAATGCTCTAAAATCCAAATTCACACACATAAGTAAAATCTCCCACAATTCTTCAAAATATAATGGCAGTGATCACACTATGTAATATAACATACCTTGAATCATTTGAGAATACCAGTGTTGTTACTAGACCAAGATGTGCCTTCTTTACTGTCATTTTAACTTGCATAGTTGCAGAATTGATGACCAAAATGTCCCCCTGGATCGTTCCTCTGTAAGAAAATGAAGAGAAGGGTAATAGGAGAATTAATGGAAGGGCAACGTGATGGGAATCAATGTGTCCAATTAATGCATGCGAAGAGCAGTAAATGAAATATCATTGCTTCTCATGAATCCATACAGCAGATTTAGCAAAATATACCACCAAAATTACTTTATAATGGAATAAGTCACTTGTTCAACTACAGGATGCAAGATATATTACCTATAGAAAGCAAATACAACTACTACAAAACACAATTATTCCCTAAGATTCTTGATGATCCATTTAAAGGAGAAACTAGATTTAGGGAGTAAATAATCTATATCCTCATCAGGATCCTTCCAAATCCATTCCCACTATTATGCTCAATATGGAGCAATAGCGTGCTTTTAAACTGAAAGCTTCCATTTTAACTCACCAAAATAAGTTACATATCATCCCTCTGCTAGCTTGAATAATAAACAGAACTGTCATGATATCAACAGACAAACACAAACCAGTGCACATGTTATCATTCATAAAAGAGTGAGAAAAGGAATTACATTGCAAGAAGCTTTCCATCATTTGAAACACTGAAGGCAGAAATAGGGTCACGGACAATTTTCGTTGAACGTATCCTTCTCCAGGTGGTGGCATTCCATTGCACAATATTTCCACCTTTAGCTGCGTGGATAAAACAAATAAAGCTTAGTTCACAAAAGAGCCTTGTGGAACATGTAACTTGCATGATACTGACTAGTCTTATCAAGCAATTTCCAAAGATAAATATACCGTGGTTGGTTGTGGTATACAAAATTTGACTACCATCACGCTTCTGAGAAAATCTGCAATACCCAAACATTTCATCCTGGATGCAAGAAAAAAATTCATTTAGTTCTGCATGAGGGACTCCAAAGTGATACAATAATATTTTGGAGAACAAACTTGCAGGACAAAATTAGACGCGTATAAAGATCATTTCACTAAAGTGATCTTACATTTTCCTTTGGTAGAGAAGTTAAAACTCCTGGTGAAGCCACGTGCCAAACTCTACAAGGACCACCACTTCCAACAGAGACCAAAAACTTTCCATCTTGGCTGCATAAAAAATTGCGTCTAATAAAAAGCAAAAAATAAATCACAGAGAAAAAGGGAAAGATCAAGAATGAAATATCTAAAAAACCTGAAATCCAAATCCTTCACTGAAGAATGGGCACGCTCGTCACTGAGAACAATTTCCATGGAAGGCCATTTGAATACCCTTAAATATCCATCCTGTACTGCAGAAAAAGTTCGAGCATCATATCATATTCATTGCGATATCCTGAAACCTAGACTGAAGCGTTGGAAGCAAACTTTTCTGTTGTCTGTTCTTAGAGAAAACCTTTAAACAAGTCTCCATGTTTTACATTATAAAATAGCTCACCACCTCAGAACTCTCAACTGCATTTACACTTGGTTTTTACGTTTTTTCACTTCAGGAGTCTAATCTTGTGTACTAAGACCGCTAACTGGGCCATAGTTTGAGAAGCTCCTGTATTACTGACTGTCAGGTTTGACCCGGAGTTGAGATAAGTGTTACGCAGCTCAGAGGAAAATGAGGTATATTTGTACAATCCCTCAAACAGTCAATCAGTACAAGCAGGTGTTTCGTGTGTGCATGCATGTCAGAGTAGGTGAGAGAGAGTCAGAAAGCAGAAAATGGATGAGATTCATGGAAATTGATTTATTGCTAATATATGATCCCTACCTCGCCACCAACAGCAAGCAAAGAGCCATCCTCATTGAAGGTCAGGGCTAGCTGTTGTCCCACATCTTCCAAAGGCTCAAGTGTCTTCTCAGATGGTTCTACACCAAGATTGTGATTCCCCTGGTTTGTGTCCCATTCAAACCATCTGCATATAAAGCTTAAATCCTAAGCAACATACGGCCTATCCAATTTGTCAAGATTGTAGATCTGCCCCCTTTAGCACCATCAATCCAATTCAAGCCCAAACCCAGCAAATTTTGTTCAAGGACTTCAAGCATTACAAAGCATACAAATGATTCTGTTTGAACTGAGTCCGGAAGTAGATAAGACAGTTCGAAGAATTAAGACAGAATTTGGCACAAGTAAAAAAGTAAAAACTTGATGTCAGCTGGGTCACTAATTATCTTCTGGAGAATCAGAATTAGAAATGGCTCATAAAGATATACCTGCAATTCTTTGGAAATGAACATATAATTCCTTCTCCTCCAGGATGCAAAGCCATTCTATAAGGCAAATCAGCCCCAGTTTCAAGCCTCATAACCTATGATACATCAAAGACATCTTTTAACATAATTAAAATCTAAAGATAAAAATCACATTGAACATAAGAATAAGGTTGCAGATCAGATACTGCCTCTTTTTCAGTAAACTAGCATTTAGCAGTTGGACAACCCTCAAGCCTAAATGCAATAAGAATGATGGACATTTCCTTTGACATGTGATACGACTTCTGATTTCTATAAGGCCCAACCTTTATAATTCAAGTAAGTTTGAGACGGGTTATAACTTATACGGTCTCTCTCCTCCCATGCACAACTGAAGTCAAAAAACCTAAAAGGCAGCTTGGTCACGGTGAAGGGATCTACCTGGGGTATCACAAAACTATTTTGTCGATAATCTATTTCCCAGACCCAGGAACTTGAAAGTAACCAAACACAACTCCCCCTCCCATTCATCCAAAGAAAAGGAAATTTCAGTATAAGATACTATTTACTGTGCTAGAACACCTTAGAAATCATAGTCAAACTAAAATAGCCTTTGCTTCCTCATCAACCTATGTAACATCTGAATGAGTTGATTTCTCATAGGACAAAAAAGGAGAATGAATCAACCATGAATTTCATCACAAACGGGCATAAATCTCAATGCAGGTTAGTAGAACACATGCCAGATGACCATAGAACTTAATGCCTCACTGACAAGTTCCTTTTTTGGGCGAAATATGATGATAGCTAAGCTTCCTCTTCTAACTAATCATCGATGATACTTACCTAAATGCATATCAAATGCCTAAAAGAAATTCTTAGAGCAAGCTTAAGAGGATGACAAACAAACAAACTATGTGCTGCAACACCCAATACGGCCACAATCAAATCAACTAATCAACTCAAGAAATAACAAATTCCCCATGAATCAAAATGCAATGATACAAGCATGTTAGGAATTAAGATCATAATACAGATTGGAAATCAAGGCCAAAAGTAAAGATTATCTACCCAAAAAAGAAATGATCAGATTATGAAGATCATAATCAGATCATCTGCGCGCAAACACAAACTTCGCAGGTCGAAAGCGTACCAAACATAATCAGATTATCTACCCAAATCCATTTGAACGAGAAATAATGAAAAGAAACAAAGATAAGGAGGAGATCGGGCAGTTACGGGTAGATCCGAGAGAGAATTGGAAGCGAAATCAAAGTGAGAAGTTAGAAGTGCGTTAGGAATCCCGCTATGACCTTCGCCTCCGCCGCCGGCGAGGACTATAAAGAGTTTAGGGTCGATGTCGGCAGGGGGAGGCGAATCTGCATCATCGGAGGGTTTATCGTCGTTGGAGGGAGATCTGAGAACTCCGACTGGGACGCAGGAGGAGGCATAGATGGGAACCCCGTACTTCTGGAAGTTGGGAGGATCGGAAGTCGCCATTGCGTCTTCGTCTTCTTCTCTCTGTATGGGCTATTTGTGAATCTCTCAGATCTGATGGCTTCAATGGGGGTGAGGGAGCTCAGTTGCTACGCATATCTCAGGGTAGTAAAAGACGAGTAAACAAAAAACAAATACATCAATAATTAATACGTGGCAAAACCTTTTTTTTTGAGCATTAATACGTGGCAAAACCTAATTGGTCATATGTCGTAATGCTATTAAATCAGTTTTTTGGTCGAATGTGCGTAATACTCGAAAACTAAATACACTGCAAATTCCCCCAGTTAGAAGAATATCTTTCAATGATTAACCCAATAATTATAGAAGATGAGAACAAACTACTAATTCAACAATCAACAAATAGCGAAATTAAAAAAGCAGTCTTCTCAATGGGTAAAAACAAATCTCATTGTCCGGATGGTATGACGGCGGAGTTCTATAAAAAAATATTGGGACATTGTTGGCTCTGATATCATCAGGGCTACAAATCAATCACATCTTTATTTCTCTAATACCGAAAAATGATACTCCCTTTATGACTACACATTATAGACCGATTAGCCTATGTTCTACTTTATATAAAATCATCTCAAAAATAGTAAAGGGAAAACTTATACATCCACTACAAGGAGCCTTTGTTTCCGACAAAGCAATTCAAGACAATATTCTAATAGTACATGAGATATTCCACTTCTTTCGCACAAGAAAAGGTTCCAAAGGATGGACTGCAATAAAACTCGATATGGAAAAAGCATATGATAGAGTAGATTGGCTATTTACGAAATCAGTCCTCCAACGATTTGGATTCCATCAAAGATTTGTGGATATTATCATGGAATGTGTGACTTTGGTCTCCTTCTCTGTATTAGTAAACAACGGTCCTACAAACTTGTTCAAACCAACAAGAGGGTTGAGACAAGGGGACCCCCTCTCCCTGTTTCTCTTCCTTCTCGGGGCAGAAGTGCTCGCAAACTAGCAATAGAGGCAGAATCTAATCTCGACAGCGTCGGATTTAAATTTGGTCACTCGGGCCCCTGTGTCCCGTTTCTGGCCTTCGCGGACGATATAATAATATTCTCCAAAGGTAGTAACTCTGCATGTACAAAAGTAAAAGAAATGATTGAAGACTACTATAAATTTTCAAGGCAAAAAGTGAACTATCATAAGTCGTCTTTTCAAACAACCCCGGGAATTCCTAGATCAAGAGCACGAGACCTGGAAGGAATACTTAACATGCCTCTAGAATAAAATTTGGAAAAATACTTGGGATGTCCCATCATAAATGGGAGGGTTACCAAGGAAACCTTTGTGACATAGTATGCAAATCTAAGGACCAGCTTAGCAAATGGTGTGCAAATGCCCTTTCACAACAAGGCAGAGCAACCCTAATTGCATCTAATCTATCATCAAAACCTTTATACTCAATGCAGAGCTTCATGCTCCCAGTGGCAGTCCATAAACAACTAGATCAAATCAACAGAACCTTCTTCTGGAACAAAGATGCACAACATAGTCCACTCATCAGTTGAGATAAAATATGTAAATCAAAAGCGGGTGGAGGATTGGGTATAAGTAAAACCAGAGACATGAACGAAGCACTTCAACTAAAACTCCTATGGAAAGTTCTGGCAGAACCGGAGAATAACTGGGTCAAAATCATACAATACAAATACTTAAAGGAAAACCACATCCTTACCTATTCGAGAAAAGGCAATGCCTCTTGGCAATGGTCAAAAATACGTTCTCTGCTGCCATAGTTTAAATCGGGGCTCATCTGGCGGGTGGGGGATGGGAAATCGATTAAGTTCTGGAAAGACAATTGGGTAACAACAACACCTCTTATGGATAGAATAGATTCTCAACATATCATAAATCCTCATGATTCTGTAAGCGACTTCATTATAGGAGGATGATGGTGGAGAGAGAAGGTCCTTTTTGTCCTCCCATGCCCTATAACAGAGGAAATAATGAAAATCCCATTGCCAATCACCCCCTTTGCAGGCAGATTGTATTGGTGGCCCGCCAAAAAGGGATGGTTCACAACGTCAAGTGCTTACAATTTAATCTCATCCACTTCACAAAGATCATCGGATGAATTTTCGCGGATTTGGAAACTTGACGCCCCTCCAAAAGTTAAGAACTTTATAAAGAAAATAAAACAAAAATGTCTTGCCACTGCTACCCGCTTATCCCAAAAAGGGGTGGCAGTGCCAAATACATGTATTTTTTGCAACCAGTGTGTAGAAGATGATGTTCACCTATTCATAGAATGCCCCATCAACAATTTCCAACAGCAATTTTACGGAGAAGTATATCAAAGAGTTCACACTATTCTATCTGATAATAGAGACATGGACCAAATTTTACAAATATTAGGCTCCACTCTAAGGATGGAGAAGAGACAAAATATAGCAATCAGATGGTGGACTATCTGGTTTGTTAGGAACCAAACTATATTTAGAAATGAAAAAATCCCCTCGACAGAAGGTTTCAAGAAAATGATCATGAATAATATTGAAAATTGGAAAAGAGCTAGCAAATGGAGCGTGACTAAAAAAGAGGGCGTGGTGAAACAGAATGGGAAAACAACGCCCACTAAAAACAATAGAAAAACCTACCGCTGGAGGAAGCCTCATGTTGGCAAATACAAGTTAAACTTTGATGGATCATTTATTTCGACCTCCAACAGCTCTACTGGATACATTGGTGGTAATGCTATTGGTGGACAATCTCCCCTTATGACGGAAGCGCTTGCCCTCCGTCTTGGGGTAGAGAAAGCTAAGGAATTAAAGATAACAGACCTAATAATAGAAAGTGATTCAAAAATTGTCACAGACTATCTAAGCACTCAAGTAGGATGCCCCTGGGAAATAAAGATGGTTATGTCAGATATCCAAGCCCTTCTCCAAGGAGTAAATAATGTTGTTATATCCCATATTCCCCGTATTGGTAACCGGGTAGCGGATAAGGTTGCACACATTTGCTACTCTACCAGGGGCCAGATTTATACCTTCATACAGGTCTTTTAGGCCTCATCCCACAGGATGCTTTCGGATAGGGTATTCCCATCTGACTTATTACCTAATAAAAAAATACACTGCAAATTCAATGTTTTTTTACGTTGTTACATGCCAATAAGAACGTAGTTGCACGTCCTTCAAAGCGTGTTACCATGTCCGTAAAAAGGTGGTTAACTGGTTATGAACACCGCACACCCTGGCTTTAATTCGAGAAAACGTGACATCACGTCAATATGGACGTGGTAGGTGCACGTTAGAGACGACGTGGTAACTGGGGGCCCGAGTTGAGTCTCGACTTTAAATTTGGGTCTAAACTACAACTGATAGGTGTGAATCGGTCGTTGATCCTGTCAAATATAATATTGATAACTCTAATTAGCAAACTAGTATAGTGAGCAAGCAAATGGTCGAATTCACATAGAGATCTTGCTTTGATTGTATTCTATTGCTGACTAAAATAAATAAATAACAAGATTGAGAAAAGTAAAGTAATGCAATTGAAATAAAAAAAAGGAATAATTGTGAATTTGTTACCAATTGGATAGAAATGCTTTACCTGCCATTCTCAACAATGGTTGATGTTCAAGATCCTTGGCCTTATATCTTTGTTATTCTAATGCAATGCAATTAATATTTAAGTTATTCCAACTTTGGTTTAATTAGACTGACACCCCTTACGGACATGTCAATCTCGTACACAATATGCAATCCTCGCCTTGTTTGGATGTAAACATAAAGCATCACAAATTCCCAAAGTCTAGCTTGACAGTTTGGCAGTACCAACCCTCCTAAACAACTAGTATTATGTCAAGAGCTGTCACTCCCTTAACCCTAATCCTCTTAGGAACCGATATTTAACAAAGTGTCATTACTCTGCACAACCAATTGATGCTTTCACGGGATCAATTACTTGTCCTTGCTACTACGGTCTAACTATTCCTACGAATTCATTAAAACCTAGCATGAATGCAAATTCTGTCGAGTTGATCAATCAAGAGAGAATATATGAAATCAACAATATGAGCACAAAGATAATGAAATAACCATGGAATGACAGTAGAAATCAAGACCTCACAATTCAGTCAACCATGTCTTCAAATCACATGTGAAACAATGAGTTTAGTTACTCATACTCTAACTCTAATAGCAAAGTATTACGTGGAACGATTGATGTCTCTCAAAACCTAATACTAGTCGGCCTAAATAGTGTAGAAGTCGATCTTCTAAAACCCTAGAAAGTAATAGAATAATAAACTAATTAAACTGCTTTGGATAAAATCGGCGTTTGTTGAAACTGTCTGACCAGCGGGCGCTAAATAACGTTGAGCGCTGCTTTTCTGTGTTTCCCTTTCCTTCTTTTGTTCTTGATCCTCTTCACCTTAGCTCCTGTTATGATACTTCATTGCCTCTTCTAGCCATCCTTAACCTCTCTTCAAGCTCGGATGGTAAAGTTGCAGAA
This sequence comes from Persicaria maculosa, assembly GCA_963922045.1. Classification (NCBI taxonomy): domain Eukaryota; kingdom Viridiplantae; phylum Streptophyta; class Magnoliopsida; order Caryophyllales; family Polygonaceae; genus Persicaria; species Persicaria maculosa. The sequence goes on from OY998256.1 coordinate 43,490,208, forward strand.
TAAGCACAAAATAGCGTAGATTCCGAACTCGAATGTCCAAATGAGTAACAATGCAAATTAACTATAAAACATACAAGAAACCTACTCTAAACGCATCTAAACCTATCTATAATGCCTATCTAAAATATGCATTATCAAACTCCCCAAACTTAAGCTTTTGATTGTCTTCGAGCAATGAAGAATAAAACATATAACAATGCATCTCACAGGAGATTCCTTCATGTCTCAACCCTAGCAAAAGCAACATCAAAGCAAGTCCAAACATAGACAAGGCAAACAAACATCCTAGCTTGTACATAAACGATCAAGTAGCCCGCATGTCTATCCATCCAACCTCACATGGATAAAGGTGTTTCTTTCGCTCTCATGTGTTTAGGTTTTAAGCATAACTCTCAACTCAATTCTATATGCAAACATATTAATCTTAAGCATAAACACTTATATAACAATATCTCCACTGAATACTTCAAAGCAAATAAGCACATTAAGAGGACTTTCGCTCAATGGAAATCTTCAAAAAAGACTCCATTTGACGGGGTTGTAATGGGGCTAGGTAGAAACATAAAGGCAATTAATTGTATTTGGTCATGTGGTGCTTTCAGTTTCGGGAACTAAGATTCCTAAAATTCCAACATACCACAAATCAACTCAGAAATCATCAAGCTCCCATAAGAAACATAATAAACTCTCAAAATAAACTTATAACCAAACATTTATCTAACTCTCATATCAAAAAGGAATACTAAGGCTCTTTATTTCATAACTTTCTCTTCTTTTCTTTTTCCGATTTTTTTCCTTTTTTTCTTTTATTTATAGAGCCAAATAAATGAAATACAATATGAGGAAAATAAATCACTTAATATTACAACTTTTTGCAAAGCTCTCTAACCATAAGCATAAACCATAGCCTTTTCTTCTCAACTCCAAATGATCATCCATATCAACTCTAAATCCTAATTCCCGGATGGGCCAGGTTTATCACAGGCTAGGAGTACAAATATTTTGTGGAGCTTCAAAAGAAACGGTTAAAGGCTCAAATGCTTCAAGCAAAGACATAATATTGTAGGGTAGATATGGATAAATATAAGCTAAAAAGTGCATTTATCACTTTAAACTCAGAAGCAATGATACTGTATTTCAATTGGTCTCAATAATAATAATCATGTCGATACTCAGAGATAAATGCATAAGAAGAGTAAATCACACAACAAAATCAAAGGGGAATATATATAGATGTAATCCCTATAAGGCTAAAAAGATCTCACTATGACAAGAATGTGTTGGATTTCAGTCATGCCTAGGAACTTAGATCATACATGCTCAATTATATTTGTCAAATCATGCTTCACATAAAAACCAAAAAAATAAGACAGGGTTAATGATAATGCGTATTTTAGATAGGCATTATAGATAGGGTTTATTGCATTTAAGTGTTCATATTGCATATATTTTGTCTTATTTACATTGTCTTGCATTTGGAGTGCTCGAGTTCAGAATCTACGCTATTTTATGCTTATTTTCGCAATTTTATAATCCGAGCTTGAAGGGAGGCTTGAGAGATCTAGAAGAGCTAATTTTGGAGCATAAGAGAGGCTAAGGAAGAAGCATCAAGGGAGCTAAGGAGCATAATGTCGAAGCAAAAGAAGAATCGTAGAGCCTGAGTAGCAGCACCCACCGGTCTGGCGTATTCAGCGAGAGCGATTTCATCTGAAGATCTTTTATTATTATTTCATTATTATCTTATTCTCTAGGGTTTTGGACGACTCTATTTAGGTTATTTCTATTCTATTTCGTCGTGAGTTCATTCATTGTTGACATTTAGAGAGAGAGAGAGAGAGAGAGATACTTTGATTATGAGTTGCTAAACTCATAGTTTCGCATGTGGTTCGAAGACATGGTTGGATGAATTGTGAGGATTTGATTTCATATTGGCATTTCTAAGTTATTTCATTATCTTTGTTCTTCATTGATTATATATTTGCGCGTGTTCTCTCTACGATTGATCATCTAGAAATAAATTGCATCTCTGCTAGTGATTCCTTTATTTGGATTGGTTTCTTTGTAGCAAGCAAGAGCAATTGATCCCGTGAAAGCATCAATTGACTCTGCAGGATGATGATCACTAGTTTTTATTGATTCTATGATATTAGGGTTAAAGGCTATGCAATCTTTGTATTCATTTAATCCCTAATTGCATTGAATTGATATTGTTAATTGGCAAAAGTACTTAGTTCTTTATGTTGTTCTTTGTAGTGTTATATTGAATGTAAGTGATTGTTCATTATGATCAATCAAATTAAGTCAAGTCGGCATAACTTAAGAATAACAATGAAATCAATCCAAGGATCATGAACCCCGACCATCGTTAAGAAATTACAGGTGAAATGTTTTCCTCATATTATTATTTTCAATCATTACATTTCTTAGTTTATTTGCTTATTTCAATTGTTTGCTACAACCTTATTGTTATTTGCCTGAAGAATATTCATAAGAACATACGAATAAGTCTTCTATGTGGGATCGACTCCTTACTTGTCTGCTGTACTAATCTCAAGAGGACCAGACCAACGACATTTACACCTAATAAAAGTAGCCCACCAGTTAATTCATCCAAAATTCCATGGAATTTATATAACTCTGCTGAAAATAGAATATAGGCTAAATAATCTAGATGGGTGTCTGAATAATGTGCGCGTGTGTGTGTGTGCGCGCGCGCGTGCAATGCATGATATTTTGGGATTTTTGATGAATTTAAACATGAACTAAACTAACTAAATTCTAAATCTCCTCCCCTACTCTTAAATGTTGCATTGTCCTCAATGCAAACATATAAAGAACAAAGATAAAGATCAGGTGAAGGAAGGGAGAAACTAACCACTCGTTGGGCCGACAGCGGATGGAATCTAGATTGTGAAAGAAAACGACTGATGAAACCAGTGAGAATACACTGAAGCTCGTCAATCTTCTCACTACGGACATTCTGCAGCTAGGCTAACTCTAGGATGTGAGTTGCCTGCTGATGCTCCAAATCTGTAAATCCACGCTCCAGATCCTTAATGTGTGCAGTAATAGCACTAGTGTCAGCTGATGGCAACTCTGACTGCATCTGCTCAGGCTCACTCTCTGAGTCAATCACTAACTCGGATGATCGCATCACATCCTCGTCAAGCACTATGCGTCGCATGCGAAAAGCAGCCAAAGTATGGCCAGTCGGAAGCACGATGGGGAGATAATGGTGGTGTGTCCCAAGATGTATTGACAACCATTGGAATCTCTCGTTAACATGTTAAATCGGCACTCTCTCTATCATGCCCTCTCCAATCAGTGCATCCAAATCAAATGTGTAGGAAGAAACATCAGGACGCAGAGAGCTCACATCAATCCCCAAGTAAGATGCCAATAGTGTAATCAAGCCTCCAAATGGAATGGTGTGGGGTCCGTGGGGATGAGTATGACAGTGATTTCTGAGCACATCCTCACAGACTCCAAGATATAGCTGAACCCAGTCCGGTATAACTGTCGACTCTGGAGTCAGACAATATAGCCAAGTCATCATCCCCATCTCAACACATCGAGAATCAATCGTACCATAAAAAACAGAGCGCAATACTCTATAGCAGAGTCGGAGAGCGGGGTGCGAGATCATATCATCAAACTCTCCACCCCCATATCCCTTTGACATTCTAACCATTGCATCACAGATTTCTGATGATGATGGTGAAGCCATATCATGTTTCCAATCTGAGGTCCACTTCCTCCTCATACCAAAAGCATAAGCCAGAGTGCTCTTCGATGCATAGCATTCATTCCTCATCAATTGGAAATGAATATCCTTGTTAGATCGTATATCCAATCTTGCTAGAACTCTTTGACCAGATATGGGTAAGTGGGGGCAGTCATGGTCACAAATTCGCTCAAACCACCATTCACAAGCAGTTCAGAAACCGACTCAAATAAACCAAGATGTTTCAACGTATCAACATCGAAAAACTTAGATGACGAGTAAAGTCGATAATCTAGCCTATTCAAGCGAGCTTTCTCCTTCTCATCAAAGTACTTCGGCATGATCCTGTCTGGCCAAACTGTGCAAATCAAGCAAAAGAATCGAGAGAACTCACACAAAACCAAAGAAAACTCCTTCTGCTAAAACGGCAGGCACCAGCTATGGTGGAGCGGCAGGCGCCGGTTAGGTCGGAACGGCTGGCGTCGGTGACTAGAGATGGGCGTCGGTTTTCTCAAGGTAGCGACTCCGAATTTCAGCGTCATTGAAAGGACATCAAAACTCCTTCCAAATGCTTCTTTTATGCATGAAACTTGATTCCAAAGCCTTTGTGGATGGAAGGTATGAGTGTGGGATTGAAAACGAATGGATTTGGTGAAGGGTTGTGGATTGGATTGAAATTGAATGGAGGATGAGTGAAAGTGGATGAAGGTGATGATTTGTGGATGAAAATAGGATGGATGGGTAATAGTAGATCAGAAAATTAAAGCTTTTTGGTGGAATTTCAAGTTTGAGAATGATGAATTTGAAGAATGGAGTAGAAGGGTTTAGGGTTTATGTGTTATTGTGTTTGCTTGGGGGAAAAGTTTGATAAAGGTAAGAAAAAAAAAGAGATGAAATTGTTATTTATATGGAAGAGGCCAAGAGGGTATGGGAAAAAAAATAAAAGATAAATATAAGTGTGGTCCCGTGTTTCCCCTCTTGATCCAAATTCGGATATGGTCAGCAGACAAAAGCGGGCGCTGGTGGAATAGCGGCGGGAGCCGATTATCCTACATTTTAAACTTAGTTTCTTCTCTCAACCAAACTCTCCTACAAGTTAGTTCTAAGAAAGAATATATGAAAACAAAGCAAACAAAACGGCTATCCTACTTTATTGAATTGAAAAGAAAATACAAAAATTGAAATCTAACTAATTACCTTGGGTTGCCTCGCAAGAAGCGCCTTTGTTTCACGTCGTCAGCCCGATGTGTTTCCTTTCTTTAGCTAAGTTCCTCCACCTGGGTCACCTAAACTTATCCTTTTCTTGACAAGCGCAGGCTAATGTGCGCCTAATTCTCCATGTTTTACATTAACTTTTATATCGATTTCTGCATGCATTTCATATCATTGGGTTAGAATTATACAGAATCTATGTAGTTTATGCTTATTTGCAATTATAGAGGTCTACACTAGTTTCTGTTTAAGTTCGCAGAAATCGGGGCATTTAACAGCGATTCGAAGAAGGAAGAAAACCATGAGAGAGCTCGAGGTCAACTATAAAAAGTCCAAGGTCGAGTAGCAGCTGAACCAGAACACCATCGAGCAGAAAACAAGGAAAGGGCACTCGACAAGACTAGTCAATATCGACCAGAAGTGGTCGATAACGAGTACATTTGGTTGACTACAGCTTCAGAACATGAGATCGAGCACAACATCACTCGAGGAGCACAGAACTACTCGACGTCGAGTAGTTTACCCAATGTCGAGTACTCGTCGAGTCCAAATCCTAGCAGAGATTGAGGACGAATACACGAGAGGAGAGCAGAGCACAACTCTACTTGATGTCGACTACTTCTAGTCGATGTCGAGTACATCTGGCGTCTAGTCCGAGTCAAAGTCGAGCACAATTTCGGATATGTGGAGTTACTTACCATGCAAGTCACGTGAAGATCCATCCAATTGAAGACTGATTTATCCACTAGAGTAGTTCCCATATTTACCCAAGGGGATTTTATTTGTTTATTTCCTTTATTCACAAAGTTTTATCATTAAGCTTTTAGATAGATAGTTTTAGATATAGATAGATTGTTCTTTCCTTGATTAACAAGGACTTGAGCATTATAAATAAGGCCCTATTGGCTGGTTTTAGGATCATTCTTCTCCCAAGCAATTGAGAAAACACTAGTTAGGCAATTTAGAGGTTTCTTTTGGAGCTTGTGGCCGAGTGAAGTTGTAAGAGGCAAGAGCGGATTTGGCTTCGTTCGGTTGTAAGCTTTTGTTCAGTTTAATGCAAGTTAGTTTCTTTATGTTATTGATTTGTGTTTTGATGATGAAGAGCGAGTAATTACCCAACTTTTAGGGTCGGGGTGAGCCCGACGGTAGCCAAGTAAGGTAATGCATCAAAGGTACAATCTTTATTGTGATTTCATCTTCTATCCCTAATTGCATGATTCTTCTGCGATAGTCGAAGGTGAACCTTATTCGTGTTATTGAAGCGAAAGTGATCTTAATGCAAATTCGGATTAATTATGTGAAAAGGGTTAGTAACAATTATGGTTTATGCGAAAGCCTCTATTTTCCTATTTGTTAATGACGAAAGTTATTTGATAAAAAGGCATGATCTTTTATACCTTTAGGATAATTCTTATATGGTTATCATTGTGGCATATTTGAAACTCTGATTCCGGAAGCTTTCAGTTTATTGAATTCAGTCTACAAATTTCGTGTTTCCTTCTGTTTGATTTTCTACAGCAAAGATACGATTTTTATTCTGCATAGAATACTCGATCTTGACCACTTTTAGTCGACGTCGAGTACCACTAGTCGATATCGAGTACTATTGTACTCAACATTGCCTTGTTTTCGTCTTCTGTTGTGCAGAGTTGCGGGTTTACTTGAAAGTGTAGTTGATCTCGAGTACTTTACTCGATATCGAGTACTCTTCTGGTCGAATTCGAGGAGTAATTTGGGACTGGAAAGGCGAGCACTGACACGCTTCCTCGTGGATACGATCCTGAATACCCTACCACTACAACGGGAGGGTTTCTTGTATTTTATTTGCTTGGACAGGGAGTTGGTTTTGTTCTTTATATTTGATATTTATTTCGTTACTTGATTTCCCTCCCTAACACAGGCACCCTTGGAAGATGTGTCATGTTACCCAAGTGTTCATCCAATTCCTCAATTAGATTCTTCTCTTAATCTTGAGCTAGCCCTGGAGGTTGTCCTGTAACCACAAAAGCTTGCACACTATTTGGAAATAATTTCACATATGGCAAAAGAATGGGTTGTTGTGGATCATTAGAGCTTTCAACATCCAGCTTTGCTTATTTCTCTAGTGAAAACCATTGCAACTTGTTAGACAATTTATCATTAAATGAATTCTCTACCTTAGGAACTTGTAACAAATCTTGTGGACCATTGTTGCAATCAATTTGGTTAGCATTTGACATATCTAAAGGATGGCCAGAAGAAAGTTTTATAGGATTGAAAAGATAATACTCAATCTTTCTTCCATCAAACTCCATCGTTAAAAAACCTTCACAACAATTGATTTTGGTCCTCTTAATCCTCAAGGACGATCTTCCTAAGATGATTGGTGTTTCTGATGCTCCTTGTTCCATATCTAAGACAAAGAAATCTGCATGGAATATTAGATCATCTACCATAACCAAAACATCTTCAACAATGTCTCTTGGCTTAATTTGTAAACGATCAACGAGCTGCACTATTACTCATGTTTCTATTAGAGCATCCAGATCCAAAAACTTATACAAATTGTATGACATAACATTAATTGAAGCTCCTAGATCTAACACAGCTTGTTTGAATCTAGTATTTCTAATTGTGCATGGGATTATAAACATACTTGGATCTCCACACTTTTCAGGCAGACGCTTTTGAAGAATAACAAAGATGTGTTCACTCAAATTTACATGTTCTTTAGTTTTCATCCATTGTTTTATCTTAATAGTGCATATTTTCTTCGAAAACTTAGCATAGCGAGGTACAGGTTTGATTAAATTCAAGAGTGAAATGTTTACCTTGCACCTTGCAAATGTATAGAATAGATCCTTCTCGCTTTCCCACTTTCTATGTTTTTTCAAAGCCTTTAGGAAGGGTGGTTCAGGCTTATAATCATCAAATGACCACTCCTTTGGTAATTCCCTTGAATTTGATACAAGACAGACGACGGTCCCTATTGCAGAGCGATGGGCGCCGGAGCCAACGGCGGGCGCTGGTTTTGGAAAACGGCGGGCACCAGTTCGTCTGGCGAAGCTTCTTCTTGTTCTTCGCCATGTTCGTGCAACTCTATAATGACTTTAGGCTCTTCTTCTACTCATTGGAACCTTAACTTCTTTTCCTCCTCTAAGGATCATGGCACACACATTCTCCTTTGGACTGACTACAACTTATGAGGGTAGCTTGCCTGAATCCTTAGACTTTAGTTCTCCTATGTCCTGGGCCATTTGACTTATCAATTTCTCTTGGACATTCATCTTGCATGTCCAACAATAATCTCATAGTCTCATCCCTATTTGAATCATCTTGTAGAGGATTCCTTTGGCGATTCTCATACTGGCCCCTTCCTTGATAAGACACTGGTTTATGCTATTGTTGATTCATCCTGCCATTGAAACCATTTTGATAATTTAAATTGTAGAAATTGTTGCAAAAATTTCGGCGAGGTTCATAATCCATAGCATTGGCGTCAGCAACTCCTACTTGAATGAGCGAGCAACGATCATTAGGATGAGTTGAGTCTCCGCATACTCTGCATGGTCTAGGTTGTTGTATCTGATTCATTTGTAGAGCCATATTCTTGACAATTTCATCAAGTTGTCAATTTCATCCATGCGACTACCTCTAGAGTTATCCAATCAATACACTTGATAATGCATGATTTGTATATGCATTCTAAGTCATTCTTAAGTCATTTAGGTTGCATTTAGTTAGGTTTTTAGCATAAAGTACATTCGTTGTCTTGGAAGTTGCAAAGTTTAAAATCTACGTGTTTTATGCCTATCTATGCAAATTCTTGGAAACCAAGCTAAAGGAGAAGAGGAAGCTATGATACGAAGCCTTAGAAGCTTAAGGGAGAGTCGAAGAAGAAGATAAAAGAAGAAGCAAGACAAGACAAGACGAAAAGAAGAAGAAATATGAAGACTGCAGAGGTGGAAACCGTGGCTAAGGACCGGTGCCCGCCGACTCACAACACCCGTTGAAGGCTTCCGCGGGAGACACAGGATCGACACCCGCTGATGCAGATTTTGGAAGATTTTCCCGAGGGCGAATCTGGCCCATTGGGCTTTACTTCTACCATAAGATCTCTAACCCCTAGGCTCTCCTATGCATATAAATACATCTCCCCTCTACCTCATTCAACACAGATTCACACCTCACAACACAATTCACTCTCCACTTCTCTCTTTTCCCTTTCCGCTATTTTTGGTAAGCCATGCTCGGCTAAACCTTTTATATAGTTTTGCTTATATTTTATGCACTGGTTTGAGACATGTGAGAGTTGTTTGAATACTATTATATAGTTTATATTGGGTTTATCCATATTTTGTTTATGCATATTTGGTTATTCATTACTCTTGTTCTTTATATGTTACGTTGTCTATTCGTCTTAATTAGCCACTAAGATAGGTAAACAACATCCTAAGTGATTATAGCTAAATCCTCTATTGCGCTCCTTAATCCGACATAGTAGCAAACATATCTTGATGAACAGGTTGGGATTCATGAATATGAAAGGGTAATGACAGATAGTTTAATGTTATTCTTAGCGGATGTGATAGCTGGGTTGACAACCGGGTGACATGGTGGGATGAAATGTCGTGTGTTTCACCTCGCCAAAAATAATAACCCAAACTAATAAACCAACTAGTAAACTAGTATAGCAGATAAGTAAGGGGTCGAACCCACAGAGAACAAAGAATTCCAATGGAATGTGTATTTATCAATTTGAAAGTAAAGAGAAGGTTTGAACGTAAATAGGTAATAAGAGAAATAGATGAAGTATGATGAATGTTAGTAAGAACGAATAAAAGATAGAAGAAGAGTGTTGTTTCATCTACAATTCGCAACAATGATTGGTTTACTCGATCCTTGACTCAATACCCAATTATTCAATCTTTATTCCAATTTTGGTGTATAGGGATTGACATTCCTCGCAGAGATGACAATCCTTAATTATCGGCAGAAAGTTCGCCCAAACTGTCATTATCCTACACAATCAAGATATCCTCACGGAATCTCCCAATTATGCTTGCTACAAATAAGTCTAATTATGCTCGTGAATCAATTGAAACCCTAGCATGATGCAATTCTACAAAGATGCGAATCAAAGTAAAACTAACAACATAAATCAACGCAAGGACAATGAAATAAACATGGAATAATATAAAAATCAAGTCTCACAATCTACCAACCAAGTCTTGAATTGAAGACAAAACCACGAGAAGCCTAGGTATTCATGACGTACCGTGGATCTCTCAACCTCAAATTCTCTAAAACGTTCTTAATCCCCCAATTAGTTCATGAATGAAAACGGCTAAAATTAACCTAATATAGGCCTCCTTTCGTCGGCCAAACCCAAGGATAAGTGAAGATAAAAGTTCCCATAAAGATAAATTGGGCCGCGTATCGCAAATCCGGATCTGACGAGGCGACGGGCGCCGTGGAAGGGGCGGCGGGCCCCGTCCATACAGTGCTAACAGCTTCGACAGACTGAACTTGTAACGCACTTTCTGGAGTCATCCTTCGTCCGATTGACGCATATGAATATGCATTGGAAAGTTCTTTCCAAGCACTACGATTCTCATGAAGACCTCAAAAGCTAATTCCAATTTCTCAGAACCTTAAAGATGGGATTTCTCCATGTTCTCCATTTCCGCTCTTGTTCCTTAGCTCTTTTTTGTCTATTTGCTCCAAGTTTTCTCCACCTTTCGAGTCCGAATCATAAGACCTACAGATAAACACTAAAAACCGTAGATTCCGAACTTCGAATACCAAATGATCAAGAATATGAATAAGCTTATTAAGCATGCAATATGAATACTTAATACACCTAAGACCCCCTATAAATGACCATATAAAATATGCATTATAATGACACATTGAATATGCAAGAATTACATGAATTATATGCTTATGTCATTAAGGACGTATTGCTTCTCGAACCCCATGCAAGAGTTTAGGGAGTTGATAGTGATCGAATCAGGAAGCTATATATACAACTCTGTGCATATATATACCGACACTAAGATAGTCAAGCATAACCAAACAACCCGATGATCATGGATTTACAAATGTTGCGAATATAAGTAGAACTATATTTCTCTTCATATTATTATCTTTATTGCAACCATTACAATATCTATTGTTTTCCTGCTCATTATTACTATTGCTCCTATTATGAACTACTCGCTTACTTACTACATTTAGCCAAAGTCGAACGCACTCTCTGTGGGATCGACCTGTACTTGTTGCTAATACTCGTTATTAGTTGAAGGTATAGAATTGACATTTGGGGTGTTAAAACACACGACATTCTAACACGAACCAAGACTCTTCAAGCTCAAACTCAATCTATATGAATTAGCCCTAAACCCTAAACCCTAAACCCTAAATCTATTACAAAATAAACCCTATACCCTATGTTATGAATTCAATATATAAAATAAAATTATAACATTTATAATCCCATAAAAATTTATTGATATGCAAATAGACCTATATTTATAAAATAACATTATATTATAACTTATATTGGTATTCTAGGGTGCCAATCTCTTCAACCGAAAAACCTTATGGACACTTTTAGTAAAGATAGAGAGTGCTCATGCATCCCATAAAGAACTAAAAATTTGGGCACTTTTTCTGTAATTCAATAAGAAAACTCCTTCCTAGTTACATATTTGGGATTTATTATACAATTAATTAAGTGGGTGGATGTTTTCCTTTTTAGAACAAGTGTGCTTTCGCTGCTTTGTGAATTCAACTCCGGCGTGCTCCAATTTGAAGTGGTTGGGAAGTTTAGATGGTTGTTCTTCCATGATAAATTGAATATGTATCTACCTCTCTCACACCTAACAGATCAATTCAAAACTCCATTTTTTAACATTCGAATTTCAATAACAATCTCTTGTTTTCAAACTCCCTAAACATTGGAGAACACATCGAACCCAAAATGATTATCTGTTCCACTCCCCACCACTGAAATTAATGAGATTCCACCCACCACCCTGATCACTGAACCTGCGATTTTTGCGATGCATGAATCAATTATAGTGGACCGACACAACAACCAAACATATGCGATTAGGGTTCTTTTGAGATGCGTCATACTCCTTGGAGGTGGGCCGTTGCTGAAGATGGCAATTTTCATGGAGGTTCCAATCCTTGACATGGTGTGGACCTTTGAGCAGGTGGTAATGTGGTATGAGACATGGCCAGTGAAACTTTCATCATTACTCCTACACAGGTTGCAATCCACGTTCATGACAAAAGTGCAAAGAAAGAGAGGACTCCTGGTCAGACCGGCTTGAAGAAGAGGTTTGACTCTTGGTGCTAAAACACCACCATCAGTGTCGTCAAAGAAAAGTAAGGGCGGGGAGGTGACAGAGGTCATTGACCTTGTTGAGTAGGTTTGTCACTTTGTTGTTGTGTTGCAGGGGGTTTTGATGGATGGTGTCTGAGTTATGTTGTTGCTTTCTCTTTTAATTTCTCTTTTCCAGTGTTTGCCTTTTGATTTTCAAGTGATTTAAGTGGTTTACACCCACTAATTTTGTATCACACCTAGATTAATGTCATATTGTCATGGTATTTTCCTTAGTATGCAATTATAATTCCATATTAATTCAATTTCTAAGAAATTAGTTTGCAATATCCCATAGATATTAATGTTTATAGTTGAAGCCTAAAAATGATTTTCATCTAATTCAAAGATCTGTAAACAACAAACTGAAATTTGTACTTACATCTTTCTGTTTACAGATTTTCAAAAGAATTTAATTACATATAGACTTCAATTTAATATTTTTTATAGATTTATATTTATAGAATTTTTGTTTACAGATTTCTGTTTACATATTTTAATTTTCACCAATTTAGGGTTGATTCTGAATTTTTTGGGGCTGATTTCTTAATGTTTATAGATTTTTTGTTTACATATTTTTTATTTACGTATAGGCTTCAATATATTGCTTTTTTTTTTTGCTTAATCATTCTTATAGAATTTTTTAGGGCTGATTTCTTAATGTTTACATATAGGCTTCAATTGCATTTTTCTTAGTTGAGTCATTCTTAATGGTTGAATCACTCTTAAACTGAAACCAATTTATACTAATAAAGACCAACAACTCGAATTAAAAAAATTCTTTTAAAAACTAAAATAGTGAGATTGAAACCAAATTGAGGAAACTGAGTTACAAATATTCAAGGGAGAAAGAGAGAGATGAGAAAGGCAGTGTTTCATTAACATTTTGGATAAACTCTCAAATACATGTATAGGTTAAATTTATACTCTTATAAAGCTTTGTCCCAAATCTTATTACAAAGTAAAATCAATACTAACTATGTACTAAAATTACAAAAAAAAAAAAATCTATACTACACATGTCACTATATGTACTACGTACATATACACACATATTTGAATCGTTTATGGCTAATGATTCCTGATGAATCCATGACCATGAATTATACTCAAGGCATCCGTTGACATCCCATTTGCACCAACTAGGAGTAGCTCTCCAAGGTGTGCAATACCAGTCCAAGGCAAAGAGGAGATGAGTTGCATATGAACGCGTTCCCGCACTTGATTCCATATGCACAATTGATCATTAATACAATACAATTCTCTCATTTGACATCTTGAATAACACACACTCTTCTTGGATCGAAGATAAATGTATTAGCTAAACTCAACTGAACTTGAATAATATCCCATCCTTGAACATGTACATTAATGTCTTCTTCCCTTCGTCATATGGTAAGAAATTCAGCATTTGTAATATCATCTCGTCCTCAACTCTAGCACCAAGCTTAGGTTTTCCTCTTGCCATAAGGCCAAGTAAAGCTCTTGTTCAATGCCAAAATCATAACTCTTGGCTTGAACCTTCTGAGAGTTGAGCCTCTATCATCAACTATAAGCCCTAATACTAACTCCACATTTCTTTTAGGCATTTACCTTTAGACACCATGATTTTAGAAAATTCAAGAACAATCCAACCATTCTCAAGCTCTAAATCCTTATGCAACTTACTTGAATACTCAACCTATCCGAATTAAGAAATTGTCATCCAGTTGGCTCACAATCTTAGAAGGATGTGAGGAATTACCTTTTGAGAAGGGTTTTTCGTCACTAAATCTATGAATGCTCGATTTCTTGGCCTGTGATTTTCAGCAAAGCTTCAATTTCTCTGCTCTTGACTTCAATCGAGACTAAATTCGAAGAAGCAGAAACTCATCTAATAATGATGCTCCAAGAACTCTCGGGTTGAATTCCCCATCGGAGCTCCTAATTTGAGATGCCCCGATGGACGAGAGGGTGAATCGAGCGAGAGAGGGCTCGTGAGAGTGAGAGAGAATTAGAGTTTAGAAGATGAAGGCAAGGAAGATAGAGTTGCAGATATTTTGAGGAAAAAGAGAAAGATGAGAAAGAACAAATAAACGAAAGAGAGATAATTTGAATTGATTTGGAAATTTTTTGTTAAGTTTTAGGGTTTGAGATTTGTAGTGTGAAAATTAGGAACACACTTTTCTAATTAAGCCGTGTTCATTTTATGTTTTTTTAAGCATAGTTTAGTCAAAAACCGGGTTGAGAACGGTTTCAAAGAAAAACCTGCTCCCAATAGTTAAAGTTGGTTTTAGGGACATACTTTTCTAATAAATCCGTATTCATTTTAATTTTTTTAAGCACATTTTTATCGTAAACTGGGTTAAATATTTTTTAAAAAACAAACAAGAACGGTTTTAAGAAAAGCGTGTTATTTTTCGTTAAATTTGGTTTTGGTAACACACTTTGCAAATTAAATCGTGTTCATTTTAATTTTTTAAGGTAACGGCTATATACACCGCAAATCCACACGTCCTTAAGGACGTGCATGCACATCGAAAGTAACGTGCATGCACGATAAGGACGTGCAGGTGGGTTTGCAACCCCCGTGCCCGGACGTGCATGCACGCCTTTATTTTTTTTCAAAAACGTGCATGCACGTCCTTTTGGACGTGCAATAGTGCACGTCCTTAAGGACGTGCAAGCCCGTCATCTAAATTCGAAGCCAACGTGCTTCGTCGTTCCCAATTTCAGATCCAAATCGATAGAGAGAAAGAGAGAGCGACCGGCCAACGACGAGCCTGAGAGAGAGAGATTGTCGGAGAGAGAGAGAAAGAGAGAAAGAGATCGAGACAGAGAGAGCTTGCCATAGATGGAGCCGGAGAGAGAGATCAAGACATCGAGAGAGATGGAGCCCGTGGCGATAGAGGCTCAGGAGGGGAGTGGTGCCAGTGGAGGTGGTGGTGGGGCGGTGGCGATGGAGGCTCTGGAGGGTGGTGGTGGTGGGGTGCCAATGGAGGCTGAGGAGGGTGGTGGTGGGGCGGTGGCGATGGAGGCGGCGCCCATGGAGGCTGAGGAGGGTGGTGGTGGTGACGGTGGTGGTGACGGTGGTGGTGGTGGAGCAGCAGCGGCGGAGGCGCAGTTGGAGGGTGGTGGTGGTGGGGATGGCGGAGTAGTGGCCGCAGCGGCGTCTGGTGGTGGTGGTGGTGGAGCAGTGGTGGAGGTGGAAGATCCGCTATTACCGCCGCGGAAGCGGCGGACTATGGAGGTGTCTCCGGTCCCGACCCCACCGGTATGTTATTTGAATTATTTATTTTGATTGATTTATTTTTATAGTTTTATAATATAGTTTGATAGATTATAATATAGTTTTATAATATAATTTGATAGATTATAATTGATAATATATAGTTTTTATGATTTCTTATATGTTTATAGTATATAGTTTGATAGAAAATAATATAGTTTTATAATATAATTTGATAGATTATAATAGATAGTATATAGTTTGTATGGTTAGATAGTATATAGTTTTTATGGTTTATAATATAATTGGATAGATTTAATTATATTTTGTACATAAAGTACAAACTACATTAAAATAAAAAACATTAAAATATATTAAAATACATAGAAATAAATTAAAATTGAAAGACAGTAAAAACATTAAAAGCGATTAATATATTAAAAGACATTAAAACATATTGAAATATACTAAAATACATCAAAAGACATTAGAATACATTAAAATAAAAACATTAAAACATATTAAAATATATTAAAATACATAGAAATAAATTAAAATTGAAAGACAATAAAAAACATTAAAAGCGATTAATATATATTAAAATATATTAAAATACATTAAAACATATTAAAATATATTAAAATACATCAAAAGACATTAGAATAACATTAAAATAATAAACATTAAATATATTAAAATACATTAAAACATATTAAAATATATTAAAATACATCAAAAGACATTAGAATAACATTAAAATACATTAAAATAAAAAACATTAAAATATATTAAAAGACATCAAAACAAATTAAAATATATTAAAATACATCAAAAGACATTAGAATAACATTAAAATACATTAAAATAAAAAACATTAAAATATATTAAAATATATTAAAATACATTAACATATATTGAAAAGACATTAATAGTCAACTGGACCATAATAACAGGCAGTGAGGCTATTGAGGGGGGATGGTACCCTACGGCCTGTTAGGTTCGGCGACCGGGCAGCGGTCAGTCAGATTGAGGAGGAGACGGTACCCCACTCTGCCGTACATGAGACACATACAGTAGATGATCTGTTAATGTCTGCAGAGGGCTACCAGCAGTCGATGGGGACCCCCCAGGCCGACGAGGATGACAGGTCTGCCATCTTGGGATCCTTCTGGCGATGCGACGGAGGGGCGGCAGCCTTCTTTGGAGACCCCCGATGTGCTGAGCAGCTACATTACTGACGTAGTTGTGGGTCGACCGACCGACAGGGGTAGACCGCCTGCTTGTGTACCCCCAACCATCCCCGAGGCATCTACTTCAGGCGTCCACGAGGCTTCTACTTCCGGCACACAGGACGCTGAGGCTTCGACCTCCCCCACACCAGCGGCGATCTCATTGGCTTATGCGGATGACAGGATCCCTAACGTCGCAGAGGAGGCTGACGACGGGCAGGAGGGGCGGGTTGAGGGCAGGGGGCCCACAAGAGGGGGGGCAGGAGGGCTGGGATCAGGGTCAGGGGGGCCCACATGAGGGGGGCAGGAGGGGCGGGCTGAGGGTCAGGGGGCCCACAGGAGGAGCCCGCGCCCATCCCTGCGCAGGCTGCCGCACCGGCTGTGCAGGTCGACCCTTTCTTACCACCGGGAGATCTTCTGGTGTCTTACAGGCATCACCGAGCGTACCAGGTGTGGAGGGAGTTGACTGTGGATCTACCGCTGTTGAAGTTCAACCATCGGGTGACTCACCTGCTGCCGTTCGACCCGTACATTTTTTAGGGCCCGGGGACCTGGGTGCAGGATCTTATCCCATCGGGCATCCCACAGATGAGGTCCCTCCATTGGGAGTATGTGGACGAGTTCACTTGCACCACGTTCTTGGAGCATTGGCATCCGGAGACCAGCTCTTTCCACTTTTCATGGGGCGAGATGACCATCACGTTGCACGACGTTGCCTGCCTCATGGGGCTTCCGATGGAGGGTCTGCCGTGTCTGTCACATCTGGCCCCGGGGGCGTTGATCTACACCATCGCTCAGTACTACCAGATCACCCCACAGGCCCTGACATCATACAGATATACTGGCGGCCCTCCCGTTACTTGGTTGACTGCCCTGTGGATCGCGAGACACAGGCCGCTCATCGACCTCGCCCCCGCTGATGACCCTGAAGCCGGAGCTGATCTTGAGCAGATTCGGCTGCGCACGCATACGGGAGGGGCGCAGCCAGAGGATGGCCCTGCACAGCGTCGGTTTCTCCGCCTTGGGTACCTAGCCATCGCTGTCGCCGCGACTCTGTTTGTGGACAAGTCGCAGAGCCGGATCCCATGGAAGATCTTCGGCCTTGTTTGGGACATTCCTCAGACGACCACCCTTGCATGGGTTGCAGGTGCCCTCGCATGTTTGTACAGGGGCCTAGGTGAGGCTACCCGAGCAGGTGCGAAGGGTATAGATAGCTGCACGCCGATTCTACAGGTACGAGACCGCTGAATTTGAGTTATAGTTTACAAATATTTATATTATATGCTAACGACATTGTGTTTTGTGTCAAGGCTTGGATATGGGTGTACTTCCCTCGCTTCCGAGGTGATTTCTCCAACGATCCGACTAGGAAGGAAGACCCTCGCTTCTATGCGAAGTTCATCGCTCCGAAGGCGCCACCTCGCGCGAAAGATTTGGCGAAGGTGAAGAAGATGCTGGACGAGGTCGACTGTCTTACCATCGTCGATGTATGTATTCGAGACTCTAACTATATGACATATATTTCGTAACTGTGAATTACGCCTGATTTTTTTAATTATAGGTGGAGTGGATGCCCTTTAGGCGTGGTCTGGACTTCGACGACGAGTACCGTCAGTCCACCTATCGGGGCACCATCACATTATGCGGGGAGGAGGAGCCATATATGCCCGATAGGTGCCTTCGGCAGTTCGGACGAGTCCAGGGGATCCCGCTGCCCGTCATCGAGCCGAGTCAGGTCACCCGCGACGCCAACTTGAAGACCAAGTACGTCGCCGGGCCCTGGCTACCAACCCTCGCATTCAGCAGCTGTTAGACGAGGTGACAGAGATTTTGGATGAGGCTGTACGCCATCCACCTGGACATTGATGTACATGTATACTTTTACAGCTTTTGTAGTATCTATCTATTATACTTTTATGTTACGGCTTTTGTATATATATCTCTATTTTTCTATCTTGAGTAGATATAGCCAATTATAAAGTCATAGAAAATGAAAACGTCAAGAACGAAAACGAAAACGCGAAGAACGAAAATGAAAACGTAAAAAACGAAAACGAAAACGTCAAGAACGAAAACGTTGAATGGTGGTTAGGGTTTAGGGTTGGCTAGGGCAGAAGGGTTTGTCCGCCATCTTCGGGTTAGTTTTGCACGTCCTTATGAACGTGAAAAATAGCGTTCTTTTGACGCCTACCCTGCCTATTTGAAGTGGAGCGGAATAGTTTGAATTCGCACCATCCAAAACCAAACAAAGTCCCATGTAGTTCGATATGGCCGAGTCGCAAGGCAATCGTCGTCTCCAGGTTTGCCAGGTACGGGTACGTTTCGTATAGTGAATATATTTCGTATGCCTTGCGTTTTGTTCATATTTCCACTAATGTTATTACAGTTTCGAGACTTCACCTCTGAGTTCTCGGACCCAAGGGCTTGGAATGATCGTAACGAAATGGTTACGCATTTCAAGGACTTGAGTCTAAAACACTGCATGATTTTAGTAATCAAGCGGTCTTGGACGGGGGCGTCGAACCGTCCAAATGGGGTTCTCATTGCTTGCGAGCAGTATGGGGAGTACCGACCACGCGGGAGGAAGCTCTAAAGCACGCAATCGAAGATAAACGGTTTTTCCATTCTCTCTACACAGGCACGAAGCTCTGCCAGGTCACTGGATTATGACGATAACCCACGGTGTTCATAACCACGGGCTTCCCACGAGCTTGAAGGGTCATGCCATTGTCGGACAGATGACAAAAGGGGAAAAGAAGATGGCTAGGTGGATGAAGGAAATCGGTACTCCTCCAAAAGCCATTGGGTACGGATGGAGGCAAGCGTCATGTCATCGCGTTCCCTTACCAACACGCTCAACATGATGGTCGCCGAAGAAAGGGGTAGTCGAACGATGACCCAAGATACCCTGCATCGTCTACGGGAAAGAAGGTACTACTACGAGTTCAGACGACATCCGGATGACAACAACGTCTTGAGCGACCTCTTCCTAGCGCATCCTGACGGGATACGGCTACTCCGAAGGTTCCATTACGTCATCGTATTGGACAGCACGTACAAAACAAATGCGTAAGTTACTTAATTACGATTACATTATTGCACATATAGCCAATTATAAAGTATTGTACATGTAACATATTTACACTTATAGATATGGGATTCCATTGTGCGAGGTGGTCGGGTTCACACCCTCGGGCAAGACTTACTGCATCACCTATGCATTCATGTCACACGAGAACGAAGACACATACGGCTGGGTGTTGCGTCAGCTTCAGATCTTGCTTGGGACGGTTCAACCTCAAGCTATTATGACTGATCGGGAGCTAGGTCTATTGGCGGCGCTAAATGTTGTCTTCCCCAACGTCCAGCATCTCCTTCACCAACGTCTAGCATCTCGATTCTGACGATCTGCACACCTGTCTAGTGAGTTTCTTTCTTTACCCTTATTTTTTTATACAGTGAGGACACTGTAATGTTTAAGTATGGGGTGGGGGAAGGGCTTACTTTGTGCATATTTGATTTTACATTATGTGTGCATTTTTAAGGTTTATTTCTTGAATTGCTTATACATGGCTATTTTGGAATTCATTATTGATTTATGTACTTACATACATGTTTTCCAAAAGTTTATAAAAAATCACCCCCATTGAAACTTTTTGATTAATGTCATGGAAGCCATATTGAACTCGACGATGCAAAATCGGATTCATTAGAGATATAGCATGAAATTGCCTAGTAAAGGGAAGTCGCAAAGAAATGCATATTTTCTTGAAAATCATGAAAGGAGGTAAAATTTGATGTTGCTTTTGACATGTTGCATGATAAAAGGATGGAGGACTTTATATTTCCATATAATGCTCATTGTTTATATTCCTAGCCTTACCTATGCTTATGCATCACAAAAGCCATATATATGCCTTATTTCATATATTGCTCCACATGATCTAAATATTGCCATTCTTTACCTTATTTCCTTTCAGGGGATTATGTTGAGAATGATGTGACATTATGGAGATTATTGTATGGTTGTTGTGTTTTTGTTATCATATGTGGAGTTTGGAAGGAAATTGTTTGAAAAATATGGAAAATTAAATGAGTGAGAAAAAATCCAATCACCTCAGGAGATAAAGGTAGATTGACCCTGCTTACTGAGATAATAGTTAAGTGAGATGGGACACATAGGTGAGGAGTCCGACGCACTAAGTATCCGGGGCCATTCATGACACCCATGTTTGCGACTCGCGAGAAGGCAGTGCTGAGGTTAGAGAGATAAAAGCATTATGATTGATAAAAGCAATAAGCAATATGAAAGGCGATAAATCTTATGAAGAAGGAATGTGGAAGTTAAATTTAGAAATACTCCATTTCCCCGGATCATTAGCACCACATTGCCAAATATTGCCCAGCTTTAGCCTTTTACCAATATACTCCTTATTGAGCTTAATTAAAGTCTTCTTGATTATTAATGCTTTGTCACATGAATTGTTTTTGCATAACCCTCTTTTTATTAGTAGATGTTGCTTTTTAATTGCACATGTATGGATTTGTGACATAAGTACCTTTTCGAGGATGGTAATTAATTGCAGGGACATATAAGAATGAATCTGAGATGTTGAGAGTTTTTTATTTCTTCCCCTGAATGACAATTAAAAGTATTGCTTGAGGACATGCAAGCTTAAGTATGGGGTGTTTGTTGTGAGCCTAATTTGCCATGTTTTACAGTTACTTTTATATCGATTTCTGCATGCATTTCATGGATTTGGGTTAAAGTAATACAAAATATGTGTAGTATATGTTTATTTGCAATATATGGAGGTCTACACAAGTTTTTGTTATATTACGCAGAAATCGGACGCATTTTGGAGCTTAAAGGAAAGACATGGAGAAGCTAAGAATGGTGCAGCTGGAGAAAAGGCCACTTTTCGGTATTCATCCTTCTGAATCAAGCTGTGATGTCTTCATGAGAGTTGTAGCCCTCGAAAATAGCTTTCCAACGCATGGTCATATGCGTCAATCCAACGAACGACAACTCGGGAAAGTGCGTTTCAAGAACAGAGCAGAAAGCTGAGAGATTTACTCGATATCGAGGAATTTTAGTCGATATTTAGGAAGCCCAAATCGAGCTGAGCACCAGACATCGACAAGTGAAGCTGGGAGCTGAAGATGTTCGTCGATGTCGAGGAATTTACTCGATGTCAAGGAAAAGTCACGTCGATGTGCTGTCCAGGAGCCGAGATCGACGAAGAAGACTGAAGACGAAGGAAAGTTACTCGATGTCGAGTAAAAACCCAAGACGACATGTCTCCTGTTGGCCAACATCGAGTTGCTGAGCGGAAGACGAAGAAAATGCTCCTCGATATCGAGGAATCCTACTCGATGTCGAGGAAATCCCCAGAAGCTGACGTCGAGTAGTCCGAGGATCTTGTTAAGTTTCTATCCCGAAGCCAATGGTGATATTTTCGAGATGAAATTCTATCAAGATCTATCAAGTGCCATCAAGTCAAGAGAGAAGATATTTTATCCACATTAGATATAGTCCTAGTTGATTTATTTCTTTTATTCAATTATTTAATCTTTAAGTAAGTAGATAAATAGATATAGATATAGATAGACTTTCTTACCTTGATTAGCAAGGATTGGAAGCCTATAAATAAAGCCCTAGGGGCTGGATTCCATTCATTCAATTTCACACACAATTAGTTACATAGAGAGAGTAGAGGAGAGAACTTGTGGCGAGAGAAGTTGGAAAGGCGAGAGCGGATTTGGCTTCGATTGGTTGTAAGTTCTCTTTAGTTTATTTTAATGCAATTTATTTTCCTGAAATCTTTGATGAGTTTCTTGATGATGAAGAGCGAGTAGTCCACCCACTTCTAGGGTCAGGGTGAGTCCGACGGTAGCCATGTGAGATGATGCGGTAAAGGTTTGATCTTTTTATGCAATTCGTCTTCTATCCTTGCAAGCATGATTCTTTTGCGAAAGTTGAAGGTGATCCTTGTTTGTGTTATTGAAGCAAAAGTGATCTTAATACAACTTTGATTAATTATGTGAAAAGGGTTAGTAACAATTAGAGTTTATGCGAAAGCCTCTATATTCCTATTTTTTAATAACGAAAGTCATTTGATGAAAAGCGTGATCTTTTATGCCTTTATGTGTTATTTTGCATGGTTATCGTTGTGGTGTTGATACCCTGGCTTTGGAAGTCTTTAGTTTATTGGTTTATTTCGTCCAAATCCGTGTTCTGTGTTCGAAAGGTTGCAATTTTCAGTTTCTGTCTTTAGTCGATTTCGAGAAGATTTTTGTCGACATCGAGGAGTTTCCTCGATATCGAGGAGAGTTTACTCGACATCGGGTTGTTCTGCTGAGTTCTGCTTTCTGTTCGTCGAGGTTGGCTACTGTTGGTCGATATTGTTACTCGATATCGAGGAAATGTTGTCGATATCGACTAGTTTCTGCTGCTTTGCTTTATTTTCCGCTTTTATTTGCTATTTCTGTTTAATTTTCTGTTTGTGAGATTTGCTGCTACCTGAGATCCGCTGACGTGCTTCCTCGAGGATCGATCCTGACTTCCCGCTGCTACATCAGGAGGAGGTCTTGTAATTATTTGCAAGGGACGGAATCTGGTTTGCTTTACTTTATTTATATTTTGAATTGCAAGTCTCGATTTCCTCCTACAACAAATTGGCGCCGTTGCCGGGGAAGCAATCATTCGCGCCTTAGGTAGTTAGATCTCACGTTTCTTTTGAGTTACTTTGCAGGTGTATGCGCCATTCTGGTCAACCACCTGAGTTTGACGCCTTAGACGATCCGGAACGTCTTATACACATCCATTCTAAACTAAAAAGGATCATGGCGACTGCCGAAACACAAGCTGAGATGATTGAGAGGCTTCAGAGGGAACTAGCCGCCAAGGATACCGCTCTCAACACTGAGAGAGCACGCACTACACAGGAAGTTGCGCGAAGGAGGCAATTGGAAGATGAGATCGCCCAATACCCTACTACTGCAGAGGATTACATGCACCCGACTCTCGTCGTGCCTGAATCGGCTATTCTAATCCCTGAGAATAACTTTGAAATTCGCACTCCTTTCCTGATTTAATATAAACATAATGCTTTCCATCGTAGTTTTAATGAACCCCCTCTTCAACATATTACCAACTTTACTGATATGTGCCGAACTCTTGCTGAAGGTACCACTTTGGAATATGTCATGATGAAGGCTTTCCGTTGGTCTTTGGCTGGTCCAGCATTGAAGTGGCTTGAAGGTGATGCGGGACCATCCAAGACACCTCCGAACACGCCTATACTTGGGGATGGACCTATGATTCGAGCTCGTGAGAATGATGTCATCCTCAAGAGGAAGAAGAAGGCTCCCCCATGGGAGAAGGTCCAAAGGTGCAAGCTTGATGGTCGTTCGTTTTTAGATTCGTTCAGCAGTTTGACAGCTTTTCGACGTCTCAATAAAATGAGTTGTACGGATTCAATATTAATCGGATTGAGGCGTGTCATACCTTGTCGGAACGAGGACGAAGAGATCTACAACTTTGCTATTGAAGGTTTTTCCAGATTCGACCTAGAGCTTGGCCGAAAATCAACTTCTTTGCAAGCAGTCACTGTTTTGACGGGAGTGCAGGCAATGTGCGCGGGCGTGCAGGGGGAGCGCGCGGGCGTGCAGGAGGAGCGCGCAGGCGTACGCGATGCTGCTGCTGGAATGCGGAAGCTGCGGAAAATCAACTGCTGGAATGCGGAAAATCAACTTCTTTAAGACCTTTAATTAATTAAGTTATTTTTAGGATATTTTAAATAATTATTTTTATTAGAAAATAGTCTTTGTTAGGGATATATTAACCGGTCTTTTCCATTGTAGAGAACAGACATCTCTTTTATGAAAATTTCAGTTTGTGTGAAACACAATTGACAGAAAGTCAATCGACTCGAAGCGTGGCTCGTCGATTGCAACTATTGGTATAGATCTAACTTGGTTTGCTTTGAGTTCGTCAACCTCGCGAGAGCTTGGTGATCCAGGTAATCACAAGTCCCCTCCTTGTGCCTCCAAGTTGTCCGCTTGGTTGTGTAAGGTTGTAGAGGCGGGCTTTATAGTCGTTGGTATTTGATTCCTACCCTCTTAGGAGGCCTGGGGTCTTTTCCTCGTTCTATTTTAGTTCGAATCAGTCCTTATCGGTCGAGTCTTTATTGTTTCTTTGTTTCGAGTCTTGCTGCGTTTTGTTCTTGTTCTTGAGTCTTTGCTTCCGTTCTTGTCTTTGAGTCTTGATTGTCGAAGATCGGGCCATCCTACGGCTAACCCCGTATCAAATTGGTATCAGAGCTTAGGTTTCCGACATCAAAAGTTGTGTCTTTTGTTTCCCTAAACACAAAAACTACAAAAAAAAAAAATAGAGTCTTTCTTGTTCTTGGTATTTTTACTTCTTGAATTTTTGAATTGATTGCTACTAATCCTTTGTTTGTGATTGTTGTGTTGCACATTAGCCCAAACACAGCCTTAAAACGTGACCTACAGCAAACAGGGCTGCCAATTAGTCCAGCCGTATCAAATTAGTGCAGCCGCCATTATTGTTAATTGGAGCTTCCATTCGGCATTGACCAAGCACACAGTATTACAAACCCTAGTTTGCTTCCTATCTTTTTGATCTATCTTGTTTATCTATTCATTGCCTTATTTAATTTTGATTTTGGTAGATTAAATTATTTTTATCTATCGTAGATTATAAAAGGCCTTGGATAGATCTACTTACCTAAGATAGCCAAACCTTCATCTATATATATTTCATTAGGGCTACATAAATTTTATTTTCTTTCACCATAGCATATAATTTTTTTAGAGTCCTTTATTTCATAGATAGTTTCTTGCATTAGTCCAAAAAAAAAAAAAAGATTACATTCAAAGCTTAGTCCTAGGAGGATAAAATTCACTAGGGGCAAAAGTAAGCTTTCAAAAAATATATATATAAAAAAAAGAGAGAAGGATTTAGCTAGTGCAAGAAAGCTTAAGGACCAAATTTGGTGAATTTGCTATAGCCCTAGTCACAACCTTCAAATACATAACTCCCAAGCCATAATTTTTTTTAAGCCCTACCTTGCAACTACAACATCCATACTAAGGGTTTAAATCAAAAAGAGGTAAAAATCCAAGTTTTTCTTTCTTTTCTTTCAATTTCTTTTCCTATTTTTGTGTGTCGTGTACTGCAGTGACCATACCGACCCCCTCCAGCCTCGGTACAGCCTCGGTACAGTGTCTGTTGCGTTCGGTTTTGGTCGATTTCGAGCTTTCCAGGTCGATATCGAGTCGATACTTCTTCCTTTCGACTCGATACTTTTGTGCTGTGTCTTGTCGGTTGCTTGTTTCTTTGTTGTTTCTCTTGATTCCTTTCTTTTGATTGTTAAGTCCTTGCTTGAGTGTTGATTTGCCCAAAGCGGATTGCCCCAACAAGCTTATCATACCAATTAGAGAGAAGAGTGTGAGCGAAACACTTGCGAGATTGTTTATATTTTACTAACCTTCACATAGTTCTTTGTTGTCTTTATTTGCAATGTCTAATAATCAGGGCAACGACTGGTACAATACCTTCATGGAGAACACAGCTAAGATAAATGAAGGATTGAGGGCATTAGAGACTAGGCCAAGCGGTTCTAACACCGTGGGTGGTCGAGGTGATCGAAGGCGTGACGATCCGCCTCGCGATTAAAGGGAAGTACATAATCCTAACCCTAATCCTAATCTTAATCCTCATTTAGCTAAACCTTTATTTGATAAGAACATCTCTCCACGAAGGGAGAGACATGGTAGGAATAATGCGTTTTCTAATATGCAGGGACGAGGGAAAGGACGATGGCAACAAGAAGAGTACTACTTCTCAGAGGACGACGACGACTTCCAAGAGGATGATCATTGGGAGCAACGTCTTCGACGAAATATTAGAGGAGGTTGATACCACTATCGAGCACCTAGAGAGCCTGCGCAAGATGGCATAGGTAAGGTAAAGGTAAAGATCCCTCAATTTTATGGTAACAACGATCCAGATGCATATATTGATTGGGAAACTAAAATGGATCGAATATGGAATTGTCATAACTTCTCTGAACATAAAAAGGTGCAATTAGCTTCTTTAGAATTTCAAGGGTTCGTTTTAATTTGCTGGGATAGTCTAAATAAAGAAAGAAGAAGAGCCCTTGATGCGCCTATCGCTTCTTGGAACCAATTAAAAGCACAAATGAGAAGTAGGTTTGTTCCCCAACACTACTCTAGAGAGCTTAGACAACGACTAGAAAACCTTAGGCAAGGTAATAAAAGTGTTGAGGAAACCTTTAACGCAATGCAAGAAACCATGGCTAGAGCTAATGTAGTTAAACCCTATGAAGATACAAATGCTAGGTTTCTTAGAATATTGCACCCCGCCTTAGCTCATGAAATTGATTACTTTTCTTATTCTACGCCTACTGAACTTTTACATTTAGCTATGAAAGTGGAAATGAATGCTAGATACAGGAGCCAAGGTGGTAGAATGTCGAGTGAGCAACCCCAAAGGTGGCACCAAGGTCATGTGCAGCAGCCCCAAAGGAGGTTTGATGGCGGCTTAAGGGAGAAAGCGAGCCAACCCCAAAGGAGGAGTGAAGGCCGAATGCCTCAGGAGCCCATCGACAAAGGCAAAGCGCCTTGGAACGGATGTGATTCGTCTGGGGCATCTACTGGCCCTAAAGGGAGTAATCCTAACTCTTTTCCTCTTCAAGCTTTGTACATTCCTTGTTTTATATGCCAAGGTAGAGGACATGTTATGAAGGATTGCCCAAATAAGAAAACTCTCATGATTAATCATCTAGGCGATAATGAATCTGAAAATTCTAGTGGTGAAAATAATGAGCATGTTAATAATGATCAAGATCTTAGTTTACTTGCCCCTAAAGATGATTGCATTGAATATAAGCATGATGATTCTTTGATTGATAGTAAAGTTTTAAGTGTTCAACCTAGTCCTTGTGAGGATAATCAAATAGATGATTTGTGCTTAGCAAAAGGCAAAGTTTCTAATATGATCATTGATGGTGACAATTGTTCTAATATTGTTAGCTTTGAAATGATTGATAATCCAATCATGAAAAAGGATGAAAACTTGCTGGCCTTTGATGGAAACATAAAGATAAATGAACAAGCTATAGTGCATATTGAGTTAGAACACAATGAAGATGTTATGAAATATGAATTATGCACTAATAAAGTTTCTTTTCTTGGTTTTGTAGAAAGCTCTAATGGTCTACAAGGTGGCGACACCAAGATCAAAACCATCCAGACATGGTCAACTCCTGCAACAATCGGCCTCGAGAGGAGTTTCCATTGGCATGAGGTTTTCGATCCAGGAGCTCGTGTGGATGCATTTGGGGAATCTTATGTGACCTTGGATTCAAGGTCGAATCCTTTTCAAGAAAGGGGGAATGATGCGGGACCATCCAAGACACCTCCGAACATGCCTATACTTGGGGATGGACCTATGATTCAAGCTCGTGAGAATGATGTCATCCTCAAGAGGAAGAAGAAGGCTCCCCCATGGGAGAAGGTCCAAAGGTGCAAGCTTGATGGTCGTTCGTTTTTAGATTCGTTCAGCAGTTTGACAGCTTTTCGACGTCTCGGTAAAATGAGTCGTACGGATTCAATATTAATCGGATTGAGGCGTGCCATACCTTGTCGGAACGAGGACGAAGAGATGTACAACTTTGCTCTTGAAGGTTTTTCCAGATTCGACCTAGAGCTTGGCCGAAAATCAACTTCTTTGCAAGCAGTCACTGTTTTGACGGGAGTGCAGGCAATGTGCACGGGCGTGCAGGGGGAGCGCGTGGGCGTGCAGGAGGAGCGCGCGGGCGTGCGCGATGCTGCTGCTGGAATGCGGAAGCTGCTGGGCGCCGATCTTCCTTGGCCAAACTTGGCTTAATCCATGTGTTACTTTAAGACCTTTAATTAATTAAGTTATTTTTAGGATATTTTAAATAATTATTTTTAATTATTTTTATTAGAAAATAGTCTTTGTTAGGGATATATTAACCGGTCTTTTCCATTGTAGAGAACAGACGTCTCTTTTATGAAAATTTCAGTTTGTGTGAAACACAATTGAGAGAAAGTCAATCGACTCGAAGCGTGGCTCGTCAATTGCAACTATTGGTATAGATCTAACTTGGTTTGCTTTGAGTTCGTCAACCTCGCGAGAGCTTGGTGATCCAGGTAATCACAAGTCCCCTCCTTGTGTCTCCAAGTTGTCCGCTTGGTTGTGTAAGGTTGTAGAGGCGGGCTTTATAGTCGTTGGTATTTGGTTCCTACCCTCTTAGGAGGCCTGGGGTCTTTGCCTCGTTCTATTTTAGTTCGAATCAGTCCTTATCGGTCGAGTCTTTATTGTTTCTTTGTTTCGAGTCTTGCTGTGTTTTGTTCTTGTTCTTGAGTCTTTGCTTCCGTTCTTGTCTTTGAGTCTTGATTGTCGAAGATCGGGCCATCCTACGGCTAACCCCGTATCAGAAGGTCTCCGTCCACGATCCCTCACCACATGGGCTCAAGTAAAGCAGGAATTTCTCAACAAATTCTTTCCTTCTGCCAAGAAAGCGCTCCTCCGCCAAAAGATTACCGCTTTCAAACAGCAGCCTGGAGAGCCGCTAGCTAAAGCATGGGAACGCTATAAGGATCTACTGCGATCCTGCCCTACACATGGACAGCAACCCTACATCGTTCAAGAGATCTTCTTCAATTCTCTTGACTTGGCTGCTAAGGATAGGATCAACACGTATACTCATTATGAGTATCTGACAATGCCGCCAGCTGATATATGGGCTGCCCTCGACAAGCTGACCAACTACGATAACAAGTATGGGGCTCCAATCAACTATGATGAGAATGCATATGCCAGGCCAGCCCCATCCATGCCCCTCTATGAGCCCTCTAAAGAGATTGCATATGCCAGGCCAGCTCCAATCAACTATGATGAGAATGCATATGCCAGCAGTACTACAGAGATCAGAATCGCAAGCTCCTCAAGCAAGTAAAGTATCTTTCTATCAACCAGCCTTGCATTGAATGCGGATCACAACGGCACACCACTACTGAGTGCCCACACACAGAGCAAGTCGGGCTGGCAGAACACCACGAAGAGGTAGCTTACGCAGGGGGTCCCAATCGCTATATGGGGGACCAAAGGTTTCAGCAACCACAATGGAACCAAGGTGCCCCTAGGAACCCCCCTCCATACAGAGCTCCAAGACATCTAGAAAGGGACCAACGGAAGGATGACCTACAGCTTATCCTTGACGAAATGCGCCGGAATCAGGGCACCATCAGCAATCAGTTCTAGAACATCAATACAAAGCTTGGAGAAATCGATGTCTGGAGAAAATCAATTGATACACAGATTGACTAGCTAGCAGCAGGCATCCCCAGACAGTTAGGTTCGCTCCCTGGATCTTCATAACCAAATCCCAAGGGAAAGATCGGACACATAGCTGTTGTAAAACTCAGGAGCGGGTATCAACTACGCGAGCCAGAGTTCGGAAAGCAGCAGGACGAAGACGTTGAGCAACGACTGGATGTCGACCAGCAGCAAGTCGATGTCGACCAGACTTTGGTCGATGTCGAGCAACATCTTCTCGACGTCGAGGAAAATCTTGGCCACGATTCATCTGCACAGCACAACAACTCGACATCGAGGAAAGTAGTCGATATCGAGGAGAATCCTGTCAATGTCAAGGAGAACCAAGTCGACGTCGAGAAAGCTGCAACACCTCCGACATTTGTTCTGGCTCCGAACCAGAAAAAGAAGCTGCCTTTCCCAATAAAATCTCCAAAGGATCCAGCAGAGAAGAAGTTTCAGCGTTTCATCAAGATGCTTCAGAAGCTCAATGTCACCATACCCTTCACAGAAGCTCTTAATTAAATGCCATCGTATGTCAAGTTCCTCAAGGAGATCCTAAGCAAAAAGTGCTCAATGGCTGAGATTACAGAGGAGTGCAGCCAGATGGATGTTCTTGAGAAAATACCGGATCCAGGTAAGTTTGCTATAACCATTGGATTTGGTCAATATAAATTTAATGCTTTATGTGATCTTGGAGCTAGTGTGAGTATAATGCCTTTAACAATATGGTCCAAGATTAAGATAGGTGCCCTAGAGCAGGTGGATGCTAAGCTTTATATGGCAAACAACACGGTGGTCATCCCAACAGGCATGGTGGATAATGTGCCAGTGCAAGTAGGTAAGTTCTTTGTCCCTGCTGATTTTCTAGTTATTGACATGGCGGAGGACCCTACTTGTCCAATTATTCTTGGAAGGCCCTTCTTGGCGACAGTGGATGCCAACATAAGCGTAAGGAATGGAGTACTCACTTTCAACATCAGCGATGAGGTAATTGAGTATTCTTTTAATAAAACTGGAAAGCACACATGTCCCATGGAAGAGGTAAAATCTATATCGGCTGGTTACAATACTTGCGAGGAGCCTAAGGTAAGAAATATGACTCTTGAGGAGCTGGAAAAGAGGGATAATGATACGTTTGGGATACCCGATCCTTCGCCTGTGGGCTCAAGATCAAGAACCACGCCGTATATTTGCTTAGATCTTGCAATGCTCTTTGATATCTCATGATTGGAACAAATTAAACAAGTGATTAAAATTCTGAAATAGCGACAGTTCTATACTTAGTAAAATTCCAGCAATCAAGAACTCAGATTTAGCGACAGAAAACAAAGGCAAGGGACAGCGAGGGAAAAGCGAGGCCGGTGCGCAGAAGTCGGGACGTCTCAGGAGCCTTGCTTGCGGGAGCGAAGGCCAGACGCGGGCGGATGCGCTTCGCTGGAGCGAGGCGCTAGCGAGCAGCGCGGGAGTGCTAGCGAGAGCGAGGGCGAGCGGGTGCGCAGGAGCGGGAGCGAGAGCGAGGCGCCTGGGACGTCCTCGCTCGCTGGGAGCGGATCTTCTCGCGAGCGACGCCAAGGCCGGGACTTCTCGGAGCGCTGGCTTCACTGTCCGGGTTGGGGTCTTGATTTCTTCGATGTCGATGAACCAAGGTGAGGGTTTGGTGTTTGTGAATGCCGAAAATCTCAAGAACACAAGAGCGATGATAATGTTTTGGATTGATAACCAAGAACCCTTTAATCCATAAAGGGGTTCTCAATTCTAATTCAATCTGATTAATTCAAAGGTGCATAACATGAATTTATAGTAAACTATGGGAGATCTAACCAATCCTTCCTTGCAAAGGAAAGGGGTTTGGATAGATTTATTCTATCTAGAGATAAATAAATAAACCTAAGATAAATATTTCCTAATAAGATAAATGTTTCATAACTTGGTGACCAAGGATTATATCTAGAGGAGATATAATTAATTCCACCTTATTTATCTAATTGCATAAAATAATAACATAGGTAATTAATTAAATCCGGCCCAAGCATAATAGTAACTCGGCCCACTCTCTCGACAATGCTTTTGGCCCACTCGGCCGAGTGACCCAAGGAGATGCCGAGTTAAGGTGAGTCATGGTGGGTGCAGACGAGTCTTCATGAGCTCCGTGTGTGGACGCAAGCTCACTTCTTGTGCTGGTGGTGTAACCTTGAGCCAAGTGATCCAGGGTGGCCTGAACCCTTGCTATAAAGTTCCATGGTGACGGACAAGAAAGGCTTTAGTTGCAGTTTGAATCTTTTTGGCCCTTGCACGAGTGATAGGACCATCAAATGGAACCTTCATGTTGTCCTCAATGTCACCAGGAGTCATCGATAATTGCACGGCATCATTCTCCTCCACTTGACTTCGATTTGTCCTCAAATCGTCGTCAGAGTCATCGTCAGGCATGAACAAAGATAGGTCGGCGACGTTGAATGTAGAATGGACGCTGTACTTATTGGCAGGGAGATCCAGCTTGTATGCATTAGGACCCATCTTCTGAACCACTCTGAATGGTCCATCTCCCCTGGGGTCCAGCTTAGATTTCCGTTGTTGCGGAAACCTTTCCTTCTTGAGATGCAGCCAGACCAGATCACCAACGTTGAACTGCACATCCTTGCGACGCTTGTCCTTCGCGGCTTTGTATTGCGCAGTCTTCCTCTCCAGCTGCGCCTTGGTACGCTCATGCAAGCGCTTGATGAAGTCCACTTGCTTAGCTGCATCCACGCTCTTCTTTTCCTTGTATGGCCGAGGCAGCATGTCCACAGGAGTGAGTGGATTTCGGCCATATACCACTTCGAAGGGGGTAAGCTTTGTTGCAGAGTGCCTAGACCTGTTATATACAAATTCTACAAATGGTAGGCAGTCTTCCCACCTCCGGAGGTTAGTTCGCAGCATGACTCTAAGGAGAGCCTCAAGAGTTCTATTTGTGACCTCAGTTTGGCCATCAGTTTGTGGGTGACAAGAAGTAGAAAATAGCAATTTTTTACCCAATTTAGACCATAGAGTTTTCCAAAAAGAGCTTAAGAATTTAGGATCACGGTCAGAAACTATAGATAATGGCAATCCATGTAAGCGAACAACATCTTTGAAGAATAAATGAGCAACATGAATAGCGTCATCAGTTTTATGACATGGAATAAAATGAGCCATTTTGGAAAATCTGTCTACAACAACAAATATGGAATCATGACCCTTAGAAGTTCTAGGCAGTCCTACAATAAAATCCATAGAAACATCTTCCCAGGGTGAATTAGCAATAGGCAAAGGTTGAAATAGACCATTAGCATTAGATTTTGATTTGGCCTTAGCACATGTAACACAACTTTTGACAAATCTTAGCACATAATTAGACATTTTAGGCCAAAAGTAATGTTCCTTAAGTCCAGCTAAGGTTTTTTCGAAACCACCATGTCCTCTAGATTCATGAATTTCTTGAGTTAACAATCGGCGAATAGAAGAAGATGGGATACAAAGCTTGCCCATCTTAAATAAATAACCATTATCAAGAAAATATGAATCAACTTCACCTTTGGACACACATTGAGCATATATAGGTTTAAAGAAACCATCAGAAGCATACAATTCCTTTATCAAAGCAAAAACCAAAACATGTGCATCCATATGGTTTAAGAGGACATACCTGCGTGATAGCGCGTCAGCTACCACATTATCCTTTCCCTTCTTGTGGTGGACCACATAGGAAAAGGTCTCTATAAACTCCACCCATCGAGCAAGTCGCCTGCTGAGCACTGCTTGTCCTTTGAGGTACTTTAGAGCTTCATGATCCGAATGAATCACAAACTCCTTAGGCCAGAGATAATGTTGCCAAGTCTGTAAACAGCGAACTAGTGCAAATAGCTCCTTGTCGTAGGTAGAATAGTTGAGCTCAGCGGAGCCCAACTTTTCGCTGAAGTAGGCGATAGGACGCTTGTTCAGCAGCAGGACCCCTCCAATGCAGTGCCAGAAGCGTCACACTCAAGCTCAAAAGGTTGAGCAAAGTCAGGTAACTGCAGCACTAGGGCGTGTGTCAGGCGATCCTTGAGGGCGTCGAAAGCCTTTTGATGTGATTCAGTCCAGCGAAATGTCACATCTTTCTTTGTCAGCTCATGTAGGGGGGCGGCAATCAGGCTGAAGTCCTTGACAAAACGTCGATATAAACCAGCAAGGCCCAAGAATGAGCGGACATGAGTGGGAGTATTCGGCCTAGCCCACTCCTGAATAGGACGAATCTTCTCCTCATCCACCTTCAATCCAGATGCAGATACTACAAAACCAAGAAAAATGGTAGACTCGGATGCAAAAGAACACTTCTTTAAATTGGCATATAACTTTTCTTTCCTAAGGCAATCAAAGACCAATTTTAAGTGACTTAAGTGATCATGCATATTCTTGCTATAGATTAAGATATCGTCAAAATAGACAACGACAAATTTTCCTAAGTGTCTCCTAAGCACATGGTTCATAAGCCTCATAAAAGTAGAAGGTGCATTTGTCAATCCAAAAGGCATTACTAACCATTCATATAAGCCATACTTAGTTTTAAAAGCCGTTTTCCATTCATCACCCTGTTTCATCCTAATTTGGTGATATCCACTTCTAAGGTCAATTTTAGAAAAAATAGAAGCACCATGAAGTTCATCAAGCATATCATCTAAACGAGGAATAGGGTGGCGATACTTAACTGTTATTTGGTTGATTGCGCGACAATCAACACACATGCGCCAGGAGCCATCCTTCTTTGGAACCAAAATGACAGGCACGGCACAGGGAGACAGGCTCTCTCGAACAAAGCCTTTATCCATCAATTCTGTGACTTGGCGTTGCAGCTCCTTTGTTTCCTCAGGACTAGTTCTATAAGCGGCGCGATTAGGCCAGGCTGCCCCAGGCACAAAGTCAATCTGGTGCTCAATACCTCTAATAGGAGGCAAGCCTTTTGGTAGTTCAGCTGGAAGCACATCTAGATAATCCTGCAGAAGTGCAGCAATAGGTGCAGGAATATGACTCAATTCAACATTAAGTAATACCTGTTTCATTACCAGAAGAATATGAGGTCGATGAGCATTCCATGTAATGGTCCCTTTTTGAGGTTGAGAGACCAAAGATCGACGTTCTACAGAGCCCTTAAGTGATGCAGAAGAGGGCTGAGTGGACGTCGAGTGGGAAGGAGGAGGCGCCAAGGGGGCTGCAGGGGCGGCTAGAGCGGCCGCGGGCGCGGCAGGCTGGGCCGCGGGGGCGGCCTGTTGGGCCGAAATTTCCTTGAGCTTCTCCTTCCTTTGAGCTTCCTTCTGGGCGTCCTGTTGTTGCTTTTTGCGAACCTGGTCCTTCAGAATAGCGTGTGGCGAAAAGGATAGGAGAGTAACTCTCCTCCCATCAAAAGTGAAGGCATATGTATTCGCACGACCATCATGAAGAACAGAACGGTCATATAACCAAGGACGACCTAATAATATATGACTACAATCCATGCGAGCAACATCACATAATATTTTATCATGATATGTTCCAATAGAAAGGGAAACTAAACATTGTCTGGTGACCATTATATCAGAACCATCATCAGTAATGCCATTTAAGCCATAATGAGTAGCTCTAGGAGTAGTAGTTAAATGAAGGAAATCTACTACCTTTTCACTGATGAGATTGCAGTAACTCCCACCATCGATGATGAGGCTTAGGGTAGCCTCTCGAACTAAGCACCTAGCGTGGAATATGTTCTCCCTTTGATCAGCCATGGGAGATTTCTGAATGTGTAGGACCCGCCGGTTGACAATGCAAAGCAAGTTGTCGTACTCTGAATTATCGATCTCTTCAATAGGCTCAGACGGCTGGTCCTCCTCCACTTCACTCGAAATTACATGGTCTTCAACAGTCTCCTCCTCATAGTAATGGTCTCCCAAATCATTGAGAAGAACCTTCCTTTTCTGAGGGCAATTGCGAGAGACATGCCCAGAACCACCACAAGTGAAGCAGCGGATATCTTTGTTGCGATCTGTAGAGGGTGCAGCGACTCTTCTAGTTTCAACCTGATAACCCTATTGAGGTGAGTTGAAAACTCCCTTTTGCTGCATAGAAGGGTTAGAAGTAGAAGGTTTAGATTGACTAGAAAGGTTAAAGGGAACAAACCTGCGACCTTGAGAGGTCTGGTCGAATCTAGTCCTCTGTTGCCGCAGCTGTTGTTGCTGTTGTTCATACAGAAGCTGTGCTTTATGAGTCAAAGTGTTAATATCTCTAATGGAATGGATAGATAAAGGATTTTTAATAGAAATATTAAGACCAGCAAGAAATTGAGTACACAAAGCACATTCAGTAAGATAAACATTAGCCTGATGGGAGAGTCGTTCCAGCTCATCCCTGTAGTCATTAGGAGAGCGAGTTCCTTGGCGGCAGGTCGCCAGTTGCATCCTCATGGGCTCCGTGTATTCCTCAGGAACATGTCTCTTCTTTAGGAGATAGCGAAGTTGTGGCCAGGT
This sequence comes from Persicaria maculosa, assembly GCA_963922045.1. Taxonomy (NCBI): domain Eukaryota; kingdom Viridiplantae; phylum Streptophyta; class Magnoliopsida; order Caryophyllales; family Polygonaceae; genus Persicaria; species Persicaria maculosa. Next base: position 43,526,843 of record OY998256.1, read on the forward strand.
TTCAACAGGTTGCTTGTCCTGACGACGGCGCATCTCACGAGTGCGGAACCACCAGGTGCGAGCTTTACCTACTAAATATAATATAACAACTGCCAACTTCTCCATTTCCTCATAGCGTAAATGTTCAAGCATATAGTCAGTATGATTCTCCCAAACAAGATAAGCTTCAGGATCAGTGTTACCATCAAAAGTTTCCAATTTAAGCTTAACATCTCGTCTCTGTATAGCTTGAGCATTATCAAATCTAGGATGACCAAAATTAGAAGGGGGTAAATCATCAAAGTTAGGATTTACCTCATGGTAAGCATCCTCCAAATGCGGCGTCTCATAAAGATCATTATTGCTGCGACTGTCATCCCAGTTAACACGGCCATGCAACGGTTGCTGTTGACGCTGATTGAACCTCCCTTGCTGTTGATGCCGTGGTGGTGTGTACTCACGACGATCTTGGTTGCCATTGAAGCCCGCTAGATGATCGTTGTCATTCTCTCTAGTGAAAGGGTTAGGAGTAGCAGACTTAAGCGGCAAATATAATTGACCAGAAGGGGGGGTTTAGCAGTATAAGAAGTGTTACCTGCAGGGGGCGGATTACCTGTAGGTGGAGTAGGGTTTATTGGAGGTGTAGGGGTGGCAGGAGGCGGCATACCACCTAGGGGTGTAGAACCAGAAGCCTTCTGTTGTTTCAACTCCTCCAGATGTCGCAAAACACCATTTATAGACCGAGTAGTAACCATGCTAGCTTGTTGGGCTAACTGATCGTGGAAGCGCTTGTTCCAATGCTCCTCAGCAGCTTCGAGTTCTTGTCTATGTTCGGCCCTAGAAGCTTCAGTAGCGGCCTGAATAATACGGTCCAAGGCCTCATCAGAAATAGGGATAGGAGCAGCAGGTTGGGTAGGGGGTAGGTTGGGGTTGCTATCGTTCGACATGTTCCTGCAATATCAGAAGAGCAACAAGTAAACGAAGCAAAGACCATAAACCAAGTAATGCAAGCTCTAGTGATTCCTAAGAGTGATTCAAGTTTTAGAAATCAAAGAGCGAGAAAACAAGGCACAATATTCAAACAATTCTCCTGGACACAGAATTTTGCAATATTGAAGACAGCAAGTACTAATCAAAATTGCAATTTAAATCAGCCACAAGTCGGATATCAAGGATAGCAAGTATAAACAAGCGGCTTAATGTGGATAGAATAAGATCTACAATGTGATGCTTGAATAATATGAATGTGTAATAATCGACAATAGCAATCACAAGGGCAATCAAGTGCACACACTCCGTCAACTATTATCTGACGGTTGCAACACGGTTCAGAAAAAGAGGGGTGTGACCAAGGCTCCAGTGTCGGCACAACACAAAATCACACAAGTAGGGTTCTTTTGTAATGCTTAAAACCGATTAGATTATCTAACATGTAGCAAGAAAATAAATAACAAGAGAAGAGTTCCTAACTCAACAAGGTAATGTATGCTAAACTTTTCTTTCTTTCTCTTTTTTTTTTTTTTGAAGCTCTCGGCTTTACTGTTTTTTTTTTTTTTTGGCTATGAAATAGCTGCTGGAGTATGTATGTAGTAACCGAAAATAAGAGCAAGAGAAAAAAAAATAAAAATAACAAGCTACGATGATCTAAAAGTAAGCAAAAATAAAGGAAATAGGGAAAAATAGGCTAGAAACTGGAGAAATTAGGGTTCTTTAGTGGTGCAAGTTCATATGCTTTTAATCCAAGAATCACAGTCATAGGCATGATATGTAGCAACTAGGAATAAAAGATCACAACTTGCAGTCAAGAACTCAATATCTTCGAAATTAAAGATCCAAACAAAGAATAACAAAAATAAAGTGCCAATTTTGATGGGTGAATAATAAAGATTTAACTTTTATGCAGCGGCTATGGTGAAAAATAGGCACGAAAAATAAATCACTCAATTAAGAAATCAAGAGAGTAAAGAACTTGCATTAACCTGAAATCCGATACCACTTGATACGTTTGGGATACCCGATACTTCGCCTGTGGGCTCAAGATCAAGAACCACGCCGTATATTTGCTTAGATCTTGCAATGCTCTTTGATATCTCTTGATTGGAACAAATTCAACAAGTGATTAAAATTCTAAAATAGCGACAGTTCTATACTTAGTAAAATTCCAGCAATCAAGAACTCAGATTTAGCGACAGAAAACAAAGGCAAGGGACAGCGAGGGAAAAGCGAGGCCGGTGCGCAGAAGTCGGGACGTCTCAGGAGCCTTGCTTGCGGGAGCGAAGGCCAGACGCGGGCGGATGCGCTTCGCTGGAGCGAGGCGCTAGCGAGCAGCGCGGGAGTGCTAGCGAGAGCGAGGGCGAGCGGGTGCGCAGGAGCGGGAGCGAGAGCGAGGCGCCTGGGACGTCCTCGCTCGCTGGGAGCGGATCTTCTCGCGAGCGACGCCAAGGCCGGGACTTCTCGGAGCGCTGGCTTCACTGTCCGGGTTGGGGTCTTGGTTTCTTCGATGCCGATGAACCAAGGTGAGGGTTTGGTGTTTGTGAATGCCGAAAATCTCAAGAACACAAGAGCGATGATAATGTTTTGGATTGATAACCAAGAACCCTTTAATCCATAAAGGGGTTCTCAATTCTATTTCAATCTGATTAATTCAAAGGTGCATAACATGAATTTATAGTAAACTATGGGAGATCTAACCAATCCTTCCTTGCAAAGGAAAGGGGTTTGGATAGATTTATTCTATCTAGAGATAAATAAACAAACCTAAGATAAATATTTCCTAATAAGATAAATGTTTCATAACTTGGTGGCCAAGGATTATATCTAGAGGAGATATAATTAATTCCACCTTATTTATCTAATTGCATAAAATAATAACATAGGTAATTAATTAAATCCGGCCCAAGCACAATAGTAACTCGGCCCACTCTCTCGACAATGCTTCTGGCCCACTCGGCCGAGTGACCCAAGGAGATGCCGAGTTAAGGTGAGTCATGGTGGGTGCAGAAGAGTCTTCATGAGCTCCGTGTGTGGACGCAGGCTCACTTCTTGTGCTGGTGGTGTAACCTTGAGCCAAGTGATCCATGGTGGCCTGAACCCTTGCTCTAAAGTTCCATGGTGACGGACAAGAAAGGCTTTAGTTGCAGTTTGAATCTTCTTGGCCCTTGCACGAGTGATAGGACCATCAAATGGAACCTTCATGTTGTCCTCAATGTCACCAGGAGTCATCGATAATTGCACGGCATCAGATATGGAAGCCCAGATGGAGAAGATCATGGCCATCCTGAACGACGACACGGATGATCTGCTCAACATCGACCAAGGTAAGTCAACGTCGACTAATTATTTCTCAGATGCCTTGACAGGATGCAAGTATGGGGTCGAAGTCGACAAGAATTCCTCGACATCGAGTAATTTGGTCGACATCGACCAAACTCAGAGTCCTCCACCAGCAGCAGCTTCATCGAGCACTCCACTGGAAGCCAAGGAGTCCTCGACATCGAGGAAATTAGTCGACATCGACCAAACACCGACGTCCTCGACTTCTCCTCCCCTGTCGAGCAACCCACTGGAAGCCAAGGAGTCCTCGACATCGAGGAAGTTGGTCGACATCGACCAAACACCGACGTCCTCGACTTCTCCTCCTCTATCACTGGAAGCTGAGAATTCCTCGATGTCGAGGAAATTGGTCGACATCGACCAAAAATCTTCTTCCTCGACTCGGCCATCTTCGAGCAGCAGCCCACCAGAAGAAGGGAATTCCTCGACATCGAGTAATATTACTCGAGATCGACCAAAACAGGAGCTTCCGACATCTGATTCTGCGAAGGTAAGCCAAGGTATGGATCTTTCTTCTCCTATTTCAATTAAAGATTTATCTATACATGGGAGAGGTTTGCCTTGGTATGTGCGCTTATGTAGGATTTCCAATGATGAGCCTAAGGAGTATGAAATTGGAGACAAGCTCTATGTTTCCAAATCGAAGGATCATTGGTTTTCTAACAAATTCAACAAGAAGAAGATGGGGCCCTTCGTGGTGAACAAGATCCATTCAGGCGGACTGCAGCTGATGGACAAAAATGGAGTTCTATTTGAAGCCCAAGCAACATGGGCCCTGCAAATGCCACCTTGAGCTTAATGGAGAAAGTCGGCCTAGCGACTATAAAATCTAGAGCTTGTAAATGGACATTTACTTTTTGGGACTTTTGGACATTGTTGCTTTTGTTTTTGGTTTTGAACGTTTAGTTTTTCTATTGTGGGTATTTCTCTTCTACATTTTTCAGGTCCATAGGGATAGAAGCAAGCTAAAAACAGGACTAGGCCCAGCAACATAGGACTCGATTCTGACGATCTGCACACCTGTCTAGTGAGTTTCTTTCTTTACCCTTATTTTTTATACAGTGAGGACACTGTAATGTTTAAGTATGGGGTGGGGGAAGGGCTTACTTTGTGCATATTTGATTTTACATTATGTGTGCATTTTTAAGGTTTATTTCTTGAATTGCTTATACATGGCTATTTTGGAATTCATTATTGATTTATGTACTTACATACATGTTTTCCAAAAGTTTATAAAAAATCACCCCCATTGAAATTTTTTGATTAATGTCATGGAAGCCATATTGAACTCGACGATGCAAAATTGGATTCATTAGAGATATAGCATGAAATTGCCTAGTAAAGGGAAGTCGCAAAGAAATGCATATTTTCTTGAAAACCATGAAAGGAGGTAAAATTTGATGTTGCTTTTGACATGTTGCATGATAAAAGGATGGAGGACTTTATATTTCCATATAATGCTCATTGTTTATATTCCTAGCCTTACCTATGCTTATGCATCACAAAAGCCATATATATGCCTTATTTCATATATTGCTCCACATGATCTAAATATTGCCATTCTTTACCTTATTTCCTATCCAGGGATTATGTTGAAAATGATGTCACATTATGGAGATTATTGTATGGTTGTTGTGTTGTTGTTATCATATATGGAGTTTGGAAGGAAATTGTTTAAAAAATATGGAAAATTAAATGAGTGAGAAAAAATCCAATCACCTCAGGAGATAAAGGTAGATTGACCCTGCTTACTGAGATAATAGTTCAGTGAGATGGGACACACAGGTGAGGAGTCTGACGCACTAAGTATCCGGGGCCATTCATGACACCCATGTTTGCGACTCGCGAGAAGGCAGTGCTGAGGTTAGAGAGGTAAAATGATTATGATTGATAAAAGCAATAAGCAATATGAAAGGTGATGAATCTTATGAAGAAGGAATGTTGAAGTTCAATTTGGAAATACTCCATTTCCCCGGATCATTAGCACCACATTGCCAAATATTGCCCACCTTTAGCCTTTTACCAATCTACTCCTTATTGAGCTTAATTAAAGTCTTCTTGATTATTAATGCTTTGTCACATGAATTGTTTTTTCATAACCCTCTTTTTGTGAGTAGATGTTGCTTTTTAATTGCACATGTATGAATTTGTGACATAAGTACCTTTTCGAAGATGGTAATTAATTGCAGGGACATATAAGAATGAATCTGAGATGTTGAGAGTTTTTGATTTCTTCCCCTGAATGACAATTAAAAGTATTGCTTGAGGACATGCAAGCTTAAGTATGGGGTGTTTATTGTGAGCCTAATTTGTCATGTTTTACACTTACTTTTATATCGATTTCTGCATGCATTTCATGCATTTGGGTTAAAGTAATACAAAATATGTGTAGTATATGTTTATTTGCAATATATGGAGGTCTACACAAGTTTTTGTTATATTTCGCAGAAATCGGACGCATTTTGGAGCTTAAAGGAAAGCCATGGAGAAGCTAAGAATGGTGCAGCTGGAGAAAAGGCCACTTTTCGGTATTCATCATTCTGAATCAAGTTGTGATGTCTTCATGAGAGTTGTAGCCCTCGAAAAGAGCTTTCCAACGCATGGTCATATGTGTCAATCCGACAAACGAGGACTCGGGAAAGTGCGTTTCAAGAACGGAGAAGAAAGCTGAGAGATTTACTCGATATCGAGGAATTTTAGTCGATATCGAGGAAGCCCAAATCGAGCTGAGCACCAGACATCGACAAGTGAAGCTGGGAGCTGAAGATGTTCGTCGACGCCGAGGAATTTACTCGATGTTGAGGAAAAGTCACGTCGATGTGCTGTCCAGGAGTCGAGATCGACGAAGAAGACTGAAGACAAAGGAACGTTACTCGATGTCGAGTAAAAACCCAAGACGACATGTCTCCTATTGGCCAACATCGAGTTGCTGAGCGGAAGACGAAGAAAATGCTACTCGATATTGAGGAATCCTACTCGATGTCGAGGAAATCCCCAGAAGCCGACGTCGAGTAGTCCGAGAATCTTGTTAAGTTTCTATCCCGAAGCCAATGGTGATATTTTCGAGATGAAATTCTATCAAGATCTATCAAGTGCCATCAAGTCAAGGGAGAAGATATTTTATCCACATTAGATATAGTCCTAGTTGATTTATTTCTTTTATTCCATTATTTAATCTTTAAGTAAGTAGATAAATAGATATAGATATAGATAGACTTTCTTACCTTGATTAGCAAGGATCGGAAGCCTATAAATAAAGCCCTAGGGGCTGGATTCCATTCATTCAATTTCACACACAATTAGTTACATAGAGAGAGTAGAGGAGAGAACTTGTGGCGAGAGAAGTTGGAAAGGCGAGAGCGGATTTGGCTTCGATTGGTTGTAAGTTCTCTTTAGTTTATTTTAATGCAATTTATTTTCCTGAAATCTTTGATGAGTTTCTTGATGATGAAGAGCGAGTAGTCCACCCACTTCTAGGGTCAGGGTGAGCCCGACGGTAGCCATGTGAGATGATGCGGTAAAGGTTTAATCTTTTTATGCAATTCGTCTTCTATCCCTGCAAGCATGATTCTTTTGCGAAAGTTGAAGGTGATCCTTGTTTGTGTTATTGAAGCGAAAGTGATCTTAATACAACTTGGATTAATTATGTGAAAAGGGTTAGTAACAATTAGGGTTTATGCGAAAGCCTCTATATTCCTATTTGTTAATAACGAAAGTTATTTGATGAAAAGCATGATCTTTTATGCCTTTATCTATTATTTTGCATGGTTATCGTTGTGGTGTTGATACACTGGCTTTGGAAGTCTTTAGTTTATTGGTTTATTTCGTCCAAATCCGTGTTCTGCGTTCGAAAGGTTGCAATTTTCAGTTTCTGTCTTTAGTCGATTTTGAGAAGATTTTTGTCGACATCGAGGAGTTTCCTCGATATCGAGGAGAGTTTACTCGACATCGGATTGTTCTGCTGAGTTCTGCTTTCTGTTCGTCGAGGTTGGCTACTGTTGGTCGATATTGTTACTCGATATCGAGGAACTGTTGTCGATATCGACTAGATTCTGCTGCTTTGCTTTATTTTCCGCTTTTATTTGCTATTTCTGTTTGATTTTCTGTCTGTGAGATTTGCTGCTACCTGAGATCCGTTGACGTGCTTCCTCGAGGATCGATCCTGACTTCCTGCTGCTACATCAGGAGGAGGTCTTGTAATTATTTGCAAGGGACGGAATCTGATTTGCTTTACTTTATTTATATTTTCAATTGCAAGTCTCGATTTCCTCCTACAACATACGTCAACTCCGGTACTTCGATACCAGCCGAGGACATCCACCCGTTCTGGATGGATTTATCATGGACTGACATCGACGACACCCCACTGCCGTATGAGCTGTCATCTTCATATACGGCATCCAACGATGTTTGCGACGATGAGCTCCACCCACCCTTATCTGCAAGCGTCCGAAGGAAAGGGAGGCCTCGGGGTCGAGGAATGCCTTCAGAACCAACCCATTGCCATACGAGGAGTTAAGGGAAAGATTTGAGAGAGAAGAAGCACGTGCTGCTCGAAATGCTGCTCGACATCGTCCACAAGCGACCTCAGCTCGACGTGGACGTGATGATGTGTTCGGAGGGTTCAACTGGGGTCGAAACAACGTTGATCTCTTCATGCTCGGTCATATTGAGGGTGTGAGGGACACTGTTGGAGATGGTCATTGTGCTACTGTGCTTTTGCGTCATTGACATCACCGATCGACGAGTCTGCTTTCCCGGAACTCAAAACGTTATTATGCAATCACTTGGAGGATCACACCGATCTCTACGCCGATTGTTATATGGGAGGCTACCCATTCCAGCAGTTCGTCGACTACCAGAGATGGGCGGGACTTGTGCATGGTGATAGGAGACGGTGGATAGAGCTACCCATCATGGGTTTAGTATTTGCAACGGTATATGTCTCCCCATGACCTCGCCGACACCTGCTAACAACCCTCAATCAGCAACCCTTGGTTTAGCCTGCATCGGAAACCAAGACCATTTTATCGCGGTACGACTTCAAACGTCTTTTTTTATTACCTATTCTTGCTTTTCATCTATATGTCAATACTCTAACTCTAATTTTCAGTTCTCATAGATCTGGTTGCGTCCTAACGCTCCTATTCCGCCGCCTCCGCCAGAATGGGTCGCACATCATCAGCCGAGCGCCGAAGGATGGGATGCTCCGTTTCAAGCTCAGTTAGAGAGATTTCGAGCCTTACGTGTCGAGTCCGGTCGCCCTTTACACTTTTCCTAGATTTTATTCCACCAGTTTATTAAAATTATGGATGTAAACCTTTTTTTTCCATTCCTTGTAACATTATTCGCATATTATCCGAATGAAAACCTTAACAATTATTGCTTTCCATTTAATTAGACCCTAAATCCTTCAACTCGACTAGCTAAACCCTTCAATTTTTTCAATTAACAATAAAAAACCCTCGGAAACCCTAAACCCTAAACCCTAAACACGAAACCCTAACTAGGGTTTGCACGTCGAAAGCAACGTGCAATATTTGCACGTTGCTTTCGACGTGCAAACCCTAGTTTGCTAGTCGGCGTGCACAATTCCACACTTGCACGTTGTTAACGACGTGCATGCACGTCAATAAGGACGTGCAAATCCTTAATCACTATTTGCGGTGTATCTATCAACACCCTTTTTTAAGCATGCTTTTCTTGTAAACCGGGTTAAATATTTTATAAAAAAATAAACAAGAACGGTTTTAAAAAAAAGTGTGTTGCTTTTAGTTAAATTTGGTTTTGGGAACACACTTTGCAAATTGAATCGTGTTCATTTTAATTATTTTAATCACGCTTTTCTCGTAAACCGAGTTAAATATTTAAAAAAAATAAACGATTTTAAAGAAAAACGTGTTGCTTTTAGTTGAATTTTGTTTTAGGAACACACTTTTTAAACAAAACCGTGCTTAAAAAAACACGCTTGTCAAAAACCGTAGCCAAACACCAACAAGGATGTCACATAGGGTGATAGACTATCAGGGTGGTATTCTAAATATTTTCCTTAGAGCAAGCCCAACAGCTCTTGTAAAAGTTCTCTAAAATAGAGATCAAAACACCAAAATCTCTAAAAAAATTATCCCCCAATTCCAACAGTTTCTCTATTATACAGATTTTTACATTTATTATATATTATAATAAATGCAGAATTTCATAATATAATAAATGATTTTTTTTAAACATTAGGTAACTAGTATAGTTTTCGTACCTTGTAAGAGATTTATCCCATAAAATAAATAAACTATATATTATAATAAATGATTTTTTTTAACTTTAGGTAACTAGTATAGTTTTCGTACCTTGTACGAGATTTATCCCATAAAATAAATAAAATTGATTTATTTATTATTATAATTTATTTTGTTGAAAATATCAATGTCTTCATTTTATTATTTTTCATTTACTATTACAAATCATGTATGGTTTTTAAGGATGATAAAAACTTTATAAAATATCAACCTTTTATTTAATTTTTTTTATAATTTCATACTATATAATATTTATAATATATATTAAATTATATAATGAAATTATGAATCCAACAAAGCTTTATATTTTGAATCCCATTTTAGTTTCATATATTATATAATATTTATAAGTCCAACTAAGCTATATATTTCGAATCCCATTTAAATCTTATTTATGACTTAAATGATTGGCATGGGGTTTGATGAAAACATTTAATTTTAGAGGTTTTTCTTTTCCTCTAAATATAGAGAAATTTTTACTCTCTCTCCTCATTTATCTATTTTACAAAACAATATAGAGGAGCTGTTGGACCATGAAATCCACCATTTCTCTAAATTTTCCAATTTTCTCTATTTTGGAGCTTCTCTTGGGGTTGTTCTTAGTGGGTATTAAAAATTATTAAAAAATCAGTTGAAAGATGAATTTTTTATTTAAAAAAAAAAAGAAGTGTTTTGTGCAAATTGCCATAGATTTTGAAACAGAGGTAGTATAACTTAACCATGAATAGGTAGGTATGTAGGGTCGTCCATCCATGAGTGCCCAAAAACTGAAAGGGGAGGGGGGAATGCTTCCAAAAGGCAGCACTCAACAACAATGTCATGTTTACAGATACCCCATTACCAAGTACATCAAAAGTCAACCCTTCTTTTTATCACTTTCCTCACATGGGTCCCACCATTCCCTCTCCCTCTCCCTCCTTTTGTTTTTATTTATTTATTTATTTTAAATACTCCAATTGGGTTGGGCTGTGAGCTCATTTGACCTGATAAGAAGCACTAATCCCTCCCTCCCTCCCACTATCATTTCTGATTTGTGGCACCAAAAGTCAACGCTCCACCTCCTGGCAGTGGCAGGTTAACCCCATCCTGATTTCGGTTTTCAGAGTTAAATCACACCTCACTCCTCCTCTTCCACCTTTTCACTCCTCTCCCCATCCTCTTTCTCTCTACTTCACCCATGGAGGATCTTCCCTCTGGCTATCGTCCCAACGTCGGAATTTGCCTTATCAACGCCGACAATCAGGTTCCCCTTCTTTTTCTTTTTCTGTTTCTTCTTCCTATTCGAATTCCCTAATCTTGTTTCCCATTCCAACTCCATCCATATTGTCTCTTGATTTTACAACTCTCGAATCTCGATCGATTCCTCTGACATCAGTTATCGTTCTAATTTGTTTAGTGCCGATCGGTGATTCACATGATTGATTATCATAAAATCAATTTGGTTTTTCAGTCTGAGCAATCGAGTTTATGCTCTTTGTGTCTAAACTCCCTTTTGGGGAATTGATTCTGGATGGCTTCAACGTAGATTCTACAGTATATAATAATAAGCCTTTTCACTCTGGAGTTAAATTGATCGAGTTTAGTTTTTTAGTTCCTATAGCCAAAACCATGTTCAGTAGAGGCGTTCAACTGGTGATTAAATAATTTCCTACTCAATGCCGTGAGAGGAGAATCATTCGCCATGCCGTGAGGAATTCTGGCTTCGTTTTTCTGCAACAAGCTTAAAATCTCCTTATGCATCTTTATGGAAACATATTAAGAAGGCAACAATTAGCGCATGGCACTAAAAGAATCCTATTATTTACAGGAGTTGTAGATGAAGACAGAGTGTAAGTACTGTGCTGTCTACCAGTAAGAAATACTCCGTAATTTAGGGGAGAGTTTGATGTCTATATGTGTATATTTATATTATATTAGATGACCATTTTAGGAGATAGAGGAACAGAGATGAATTTTCTGGATCCATGTCCAGTTTTTGTATGTTTGTAGGTGCATAGATGAGAAATGGGGAAGGGTATTATATAATTATGGCTACTTTACCCTTCCTGCAATCCTCTCTAAGAAAGATGTGAAGGGGGCATAATATTTGCTCTACATGACTGCAGGTTTTTGTGGCTTCAAGGTTAAATGTTCCCGGAGCATGGCAGATGCCACAGGTGAGGATAAGTTAATTTTTGTCATGCTTGTATGGCTCACAACCTCACTGCATTTTAGATCATCAGTTTCGGTAGAGAACGTACCTAGAAGGGAACTTGTTCATGTTGATGGGTGCGGCTTTTCTATGAATGTCTAAATCTTCGTATTAACTTGTTGGTCTGTCACTCTCTGGTGTATTATGAGCTTTTTTGTATCCTCCCTCAATGCTTTATTAACATTCTGACATCTTAATTGCATTGGTGGTGATAATAACTTCAGTTCATTTGCTTTCTTTTTCTTATCAACCATAGGGGGGTATTGAAGATGGTGAAGACCCTCAAGCAGCAGCAATTAGAGAATTGCGTGAAGAAACAGGCATTGTATCTGTTGATATCATTTCTGAGGTTGGTAGGAAAAATAAGGACCACCAGATTTTCCACCAACAATTTATTAGGAAATTCTAACCTATAATTTTGTTTCTGCACTACTCCTTGCCACATTATTGACACAAAAAGCTTAAGAAGCAAAATAATGCAACTTTACTTTGTGCTCAATCGTAAAAAGAGATGATGATGACATAATCAGGAATAACTACATCCTCTGGCCTTAGTTGGGGACCCAACTTTCAGTTCATTGAGTCTTGGAGGTCATCACTCTCTACTCTACAGTTGCATTTGACATCATTTGTGCTTTTATTGTAATCTGATTATTAAAGCTGGAATATTTGCTTCTCTGGATGTTATTATCCACTTTCTATGATGTATGTGCGATTAAGGGTTCAAAGCATGATTACAATATAGGAAATTTATACAAGGATAAGACAATGTGTAGGGAAAAGGATACCTTGGACACAATAACTTTCTAAACCACTTACCACACTGCATATTTGGGATTCAGGGTTGTAAAACTATATGTTTCCATCATCTCCCAGTTTGAGTTTCTGTCATCTGGTTGCTTGAGCTCACCGTTGTTACTGATTTGAAAATTTGAGCAACTGATTTTGGAGGATATAATGCAAATCTATTATTGATCCTTCATTTAAACGAGATCTTGAAAATTGCAGGTTCCAAAATGGTTGACTTACGATTTTCCTCCAGCCGTGAAGGCAAAGGTTAATCGTCTGTGGGGAGGAGGTGAATGGCATGGACAGGCACAGAAATGGTTAAATGTTTCCCCCTTTTTTAATTTTTTTTAAAAAAAAATTCTTGCTTTCTCATATAAGACAGCTATAGGATAAATCTTGTTGATGGTAACAATTGATGTTACATGACGTTTCTTCACATGCACTCCTTGAGTATATATTGTCATTTTTTTGTTGGAATATTTTGTCAACAAAACAGGGTTACGAATTCTTGTGTTGCTGTTGGAAACTCTTCATTCATGCATGGATGTGCCAAATCTTACTAAACTTTGGGATTTTATAGGTTTCTTATGAGGTTCAAAGGAGATGACAATGAAGTGAATCTTGCAAATGGAGAAGCAGACGCAGAATTCTCCGAATGGAAATGGGAAAACCCTGAAGATGTTATCGAGCAGGTATATCTCCTCGTCTTCTTAAAAAATTTGCCCGTTTTCTTATTTTGTTATTGAAAAACAAGGAAAAAATTCAAGCTCACTGAAAAAACTGCTAATTACCATTTATATGTAACAGGCAGTGGACTATAAAAGGCCAGTCTACGAGGAAGTTATGAGAAACTTCAAGCCGTGCCTCAATGAAGGAAAATCTGAAAAATGCAAATCTTCAAGATGGTGAAACACTTTGGCTGTTGCCTATGCAAGTCTCTTGAGAAGTACTAACCTGCCTCTCCTACACTACTGAGACTGTAAAATCTTGCTTTCCTGTCTGTATATGAGCGCCGCAACTCCTTTCTTCCTCTCACAATCACGGAAAATTGCAGTTTGTGACTAAAAAATAGCAAATTACTTTAGTCAGATTTTCAATTATGTACCACAATTACGAGCTATGTACCCAGAAATGATGTTTTCCAGTTACTAGGCTCGCGTTTGAATGCACAATGTAAGAGTGTAAATGTGTATCCTATTCTGCTTGTAACTTGTTGAACCGGGTTTTTTTTTCGACATTTGATATGTGATCCTAGCATGCTTCTTCATAAGTGCAGCTTGAAACATGCATATATTTGGGTTTTATGTTTCATGTGATTATCAAAGTTTCTGCTTCATCTTGCAGTTTCAATTTTCAGCTTGTCATAGTCTAATACGATGCATACAGTTATATGCTGCTCAGGGCCGTGTCAATCATTTTGAAGGCCCTGTTCAAAATAAAATTGATCATATTAATTAATTGTTATATATTTTTTCTAAATTTATAATTATTTATATTTAATTAAAACAATGCTCTATTTATAAAATTTTAGATTAAATTTAACGATTTTCTTAAGAATAAGATGGTCATTAATTGTTTATAGACACTTTTTTTACCTAAAGAGGATTTGGGTGGTTCTTAAAAGTACATACATATGTATAGTTTTGTGTATTTTTCTTTACTTTGCTTTTTACCGTTTAAAAATTCAATTAATTTCATCAAGTGGTGTAAGTTAAAAAATATTATTGAACGGGAAAATAACCCCGGGTTTATTTAGAGAATTATTTATCTTCATGAGAAAAATACACTCACAATAAATTTTAAAATTTAAAGATAAAAACTATTTTAATTCACATTATGGGTTTGTTTGGATTCCAAATCAATTATGTTTATAAAGATAAATACTTTGATTAGCACAATTTATAATGTATTTAAAACAATATAAATTTAAAATAAAATACTTTGTAACATACATTATTTAATTATATTAAGCTTAAAATATAATTATGAACTTTACATAATAGTCCAAATGAGGTTAACACAACTTATATGGTATTTAAATTAAAATTCAAGTTATTTTAAACACACTATAAATAATATTAAATAAATACTTTCAAATTGTTTGGAATCATATAAAGAACAAAAAAAATGCCAATTAAAAATTACTAGGCCAAATAAAAAATAAAAGTCCCCATTGGACCCTTGGTTTCAGATAGTGTATGAAAAATAAAGATAAAAAGAACACAAAATTCAACTGTGTGGGCCCTGTTCCAACGACCCACTTGAACCTGCTTAGGCACGGGCCTAATGCTGCGCATTGGTCAAGTGGATTTGGTAGGAATTGATTTTTTGTAGGATACTAGAAGCTTATTTTCAATGAGTATTGGGTCCTGCTATCCTCTCACTAGCCTGGTGCTCAAATGTCAAGATTTTTTTATTTTCAGAACTGGAAAATCCATTTCTAACTTATCTTTGGGGACGGTATTAAGGGTCTATGATACCTCGAAACTCCATTTTATAGCGGTTTCACGTTTCTGCATATGAAGAAACTTTGAAACTCCGGGGAAACGCCTCAGAAACGTTTTTGAGAGGTCAGAAACATTGACCATTTCATTGACTAAATAAGTCAGAAACTTTGACCGTTTCCGTTTGATTAGAAACGTTTATGACTTTTCAAATGACGTTTCCACTAATTTTATAGTTAATAAAAAAACCCTAAATCAGTTTTCCCCTTCCTCCCGTCTGAAACTTTCGTTTTCCTCTATCCTTGCCGCCTCCTTCTCCTCCATTTTCAGTCCTCCCTCCTCTCTTCCCTTCCGGCGACCCTTTTCTCCCTTCCGGCAACCCTAGTCGCCTCTCTCTGTGCTCGGTGTTCTCGCTTGCAGCCTCGCTGAGTTGCTCTTCTCTGGTTTTTTGCTCAGCGGCGCTAGCAGCAACGCAACCTCTCGGCCCTCTCCTGGTAAACTCTCACATGTTAAAGTTTATCTTGATGAGCCGGAACTTGAGGAAGTGTTAGCTAAGTAGAAGATTGATGTTGGATTGATTACTTTGTGTTGTTCTTGATTATATTTTTATTTTAAAACTAAGTTACTTTATTTTGTTGGTTTGCAAGACATTTACACCATAATATATTTGACATGTTTGTATTAGTTTCTGTTAAGAAGTAAGGACATTATTTATCGCGGTATTGAACATTTCAACTTGTAGCCTTAATGATGCATTTTATATGTATCACTTAATTTCTGATATGTTTATTGCTCTTATTTAGACCTTTAAATAAACATATAATTCATGTTGTCGTTTCCTCGGTGTTTCCGTTTCCTATAAAATTTGGATTGTCGTTTCCCCGTTTCCATTTTCCTTCCTGTTTCTGTTTTCGAAGTTGACAATTTTTGTAATATTGTCGTTAATGTTCCAGTAGGTGATGTAGGTCCCGGGTTAGGGAATCTGGAATCTTGTCAAACTATATACACGACCCAACTGCACTAAAAGGGTCAGGTTCGATCACGGGGAAGATTATTTAGTCTAATTAGATTTATGAAAACCTAAACATAGTAATTGTACAATCACAAGTCCTCCAATGGTTTCCGAAAATCCTCACAACAAACCATGCCTTCTCCTCCTCGACCATTGTCCAGTATCCTTTGAAATTCGAATGGATAACCATTACAAAGAAAAACCCTTTAAATTTGAAAAAATATGAATGATTAGACAAGACTATAGAAACATTGTAAACCATGCTTGGACAGCAAATGCAATGGATCTCACATGTTCACCCTTGTGCATAAAACAAAAGCGCTTAAGAGACTATCAATAGAGTGGAACAAAAAGTCATTCGAAAAGAAGTAGATGAAAAATTAGTACAACTCCAAAAGCACTACACTACGGATGAACAAGCAAAGGCAACCCAGATTCGACTTCTATGAAAAAAAAAAAAAGAAAAATTACTCGACTATCATAAGATTTGCTAGAACTCTAGAACAAAACCGAGTAGATGAAATACCTCAACTTTGTTGTTACAAATTTAGACTATTTTCATAAGATATCTATGGGAAGACAAAATAGAAAGATAATTAGATAAATAAGAACAACGGAAGGAACTATTGTTGTAGGTAAAGAAAACATAGCTAGAGAAATTAAAAATGACTTCAAGAAAAAGATTAAAGAAAGGAAGTATTAACCTGCGACAACTTAATGAATATCTCGACCTCATTGATATGAAAATCACGAATGAAGAAAATGAAAAACTAACTAGAGCAGTAACCAATAGCAAAATCAAACGAGCTACCCTATCGATTGGGAAAAACAAAACACCAGGACCGCGAGTGTTAACAAAAATATAGGAACATTGTAGGACCTCATATCATAGGAGTAGTGGAAGGATTCTTCATATTAGGTAAATTACTGAAACATATCAACCAAACATTTTATTTCACTTCTACCAAAATGTGAAAATCCAAACACAACAAGTCAATACAGACCAATAAGCCTATGCACAACTATCTACAAGATCATAGCTAAGATCATTGTCGATAGTCTTAAAGACGTGTTAGGGAAAATTATCCACCCGCTTCAAGGGGCTTTTGTCGCCAATCTTACTATCCAGGACAACATTTTGACAGCACACGAGACTTCCACTCATTCAGAGGAAGGAAAGGAAAAAAGTTTGGATGGAAATAAAACTTGACATTGAGAAAGCATATTACAGACTGGAATGGGACTTATTGTTCCATGTTCTGACTAAATTCGAATTTTGTGCAAGATTAATTGCATGGATCGAGGAATGTGTCAAAACAAACACATTCTTTATGCTAATCAATGACAGACCAACTGAACTTTCAAACATGGTCGAGGAATTAAACAAGGAGACCCACTTTCACCTCACCTATTTATCATAAGAGCTAAAATTCTAGCCAGGAAACTACAATGAACATGTGACGAATCCAAGAAAATAGTCGGATTTGACATCATTAGGTCAGGATCGGAATTCATTTTCTCTCGTTAGCTGATGACATCATGATATTCCCAAAAGTGGCTAATGAATAATGCAACAAAGTGAAATGAATCATTGATGATTACTATAACATTTCAGGGCAAACGGTGAATTTGAACAAATATGCCTTTCAACTGACTATTGGAATCCCGAACCAACAAAAACATCACATTTAAAGCACCTTACATATCATTAGCAATGTTGCTCTAGACAAATACCTAGGATGCCCTATCATAAATGGAAAAGTAAACAGGACATTTGCTTAAACAATTCAGAAAACAGGTAATTAGCTAACAAAATAGAAGGCTAATTCACTTTCACAATAAGGACGAACGGTTCTAATTAAATCTAACCAATGAAACCAAATTATAAGCAAAACTTTATGCTGCAAGCGGAAATTCAAATTCATAAGGAATTAGACCAAATCAATAGATCATTCTTTTGGAACAAGGACAACAAGTACAAACCACTAATTAGTGGGACAAAATATGAAAATCGAAGAAACAAGGAAAAATTGGACTACACAAGTCAAAAAGATATCAACAAAACCCTACAAATGAAACTGTTGTGGAAAGTCTTGGCAGAACCGAACAATTTTTGGGTTAAAATCACAAGGAAAAAAATGTGAAAGGATCAAATCATGGGAATATAAAAAGAAGAAACAAACATCATGACAATATGCAAAACTCATGAAAATGAAAAAAGGAGTTCCTCGATTGACTTTTATGGCCAGCTGGAAACGAAAAAATGACAAGATTTGGGAAAGATAATTGGACACAAAAAGGAAGACTTATAGACCAACAACAACCAAAAAGTACAATCAATGAGAATGAAAAAAACTAATAAGCATATAGGACCAAATAAGCGATGCAAGATTGAAAAATTAAGCCAAGTACTACCATAAAATATTATATAACGAATTCAAGAAATCAAACTTCTAATGGCAAATATTGAGGATCGAGTCCATTAGCGAACCAGCCGCCACGGTTGATTTATGATTGCGTCAGCACTAGACAAGATTACAAGGAACCAAAGAGCCAAAGCAAGTGATATTGCTTCGATTTGGGAGATGGATTGCCTTTTGAAAATTGAAATCTTTCTCTGAAAACTTGTAATGAATGGAACTCCAACGAAAATGGGACTAGCAGAAAAAGGAGTTGCGGTACCTATGCATTGTATATTTTGTAACCATTTCGAGGAAGATTTCATACATTTATTCACAATTTGTAATCATTCATTACAAATGATCACCAAGCTCTACAGCAGAATCACGCACACTATCTACACGATGACCAAAATTGACCAGACAACCAAACAAATTATGAGTGATATTTCCTCACGGCTTAACAAAATCCAAAGATCCATCCTAGGCACAATAGGGTGGGGTGTTTAGATCATTAGGAATAAAATTGTCTTTAATGATGAAAATTTTACGAAAGTAAAAAAACCGGAAGAATACATGCGGCAACTCCTACAACAACTACATGCCTCTAAAAATGCTTCATGGGAAGGCACCACCACAATGGATTCACGACCAGAACTCCCATGCATACGTTAGAGAAAACCATCAATGGAAAAAACCTAGAGTAAGTCACTAGATGATTAATTTTGATGGATCCAAGCTCTCATCCAGACTTGCTGCTTCAGGCTTCGTCATCCGAGATTCCACCGGCTTAGTCACAACTTCAAGTAGCTCACATTGTGATATGTTGTCCCCCTTGATGGTTGAAGCCCTGACACTTCGTTCTAGTCTGTTGATGGTCAAGGATTTGGGTCTACGACATGTTGATATTGAGGGCAATAACCTTATGATTATCAATTACATTTCAAGGAAATGAAAATCCCCCTGGGAGATCGAGATAATCTACACATACATTCTGCATCTCTTCACGTGTTTTGAGTGGGCGACTTGCACAAATGTCTTTTGCGAGGTCAAGCAGTAGATAAGACGATCCAACTCAAGCATACTATGGACCATTAGGTGCTCACATTACATTTGAATTTCCTTTTCCATCTCTCTCTGAACCTTTCTTTCAGATTTTTAGCACTTTTCACTTTTGTAAATTATTTAAATGTTATAATAGTATCTTGTATTATTATATTGGGATGGATAACAAATAGAAACCCTAGTTCCCTTTGTATACTCCTATATAATGGGTCTTTTGGAACCCTAATGAAAACATCAATTACTCCTCCCATCTCTCTACATCTTCCTCCTACTCTCTCTCTCTCTCTTCTGTTTTGATTTATCACACGTTATCAACACGAGTGAGTCTAAAGAGAAAAGGTAAGCATTGGTCGGTTGGTATATAAATTGACCGATATATATATATATATATGCATGTGTATGGAATTCATATCTTCCTATATTACGGAGTATATCTCATCTACTGCGCGCCGTCGATCAATTTTTTTTCCTATTTCATCAATTTGTATGTTTAATTGTATTTTTATACTCTTTATAGCATCTCTAAAGTGATAAATTGTATCCCCTGAAGTGGATCAATTAATATTATTTCGACCCTTGAAGTAGTTGAATTAATTGAAATTTTCATATTCCTGGAGTTGATACCAATTAATTTCAACCCTAAAGTGTTGAATCAATTAAATTTTCATATCTCTTAAAGTAGATATAAATCAATTTCAATTCTTGAATTTGATTTCAATCCTATCTTCAACCCCTGAAGTGGTTGAAGCGGACCTGGAATGGTTGAATCAATTGAATTTATAATATCCTCTAAAACAAATAAACTAATGTCAATCACTGAAGTGGTTGAATCAATCGAATTTGTAATATCCCCCGAAGCGAATAAACTAATGTCAATCTCTAAACTGGTTGAATTAATTGAATTTGTAATATCCTTAAAGCGGATAAACTAATTTTCAATCCCTGAAGCGTTTGTATCAATCTGTCATATCCCCTGAAGTGGATAATTTATCTCTACATCATGAAGTATTTGGACGATAATCCTAAAAATTTTTACGCACTTATGTTATATTTTCGATTCGTACCTACCACATTCGACAATTAACAAAATTGGATTACATCGATAGTTAATAAATCTGATTACGGCTTTCGTCCATTACGACAGTCAATTCAATACATACATGCAAAATGTTTGATATAAACATTCTGTTTTTTTTTTCACAAATCGGACTTTGATTTTTTATTATTATTAAATCATATACATTATACGGCAATTACGACGTTTGAATATTTTCATCATGCAAATGTATATATTATAAACTATACGCTTTGAGCACCAGAAGACTATCATCCTCCCTCGTGCGAGGTATGAGAGGATGCAATTGAGGCTGCAAGATTTCAAGAAGGTCTCAGACTACACCTCTGAAATACATCGCATTCATCAATGCTAAAATTATGTGGAGAAAACATACAAGAGGTGGATATGTTAGAGAAAACTTTATCAACTTTCCATGCATCAGACCTTGTGCTCCAGCACCAGTTAGGGAACGCGGGTTCAAAACATTTTATGAACACATCTCAAGCTTGCTTTTAGCAAAAGAGAATAATCCGTTGCTTTTGAGAAACCATGAGACATGACCTAAAGGGTCAGCACCACTTGCAGACAACAATCAAGGCACGCCTGAAGCGAATGCTACCTCCTCCCGAAGAGGTATTGTCACTAATTTTGTCGAATGAGAGAGTCCCGTTGACTCTTTCCTTGACGGATTTGAGGATACATATTTTGTGGCATGATAGACTCTGTCACTCATCTCGAGGTCACCAATTTCTTATAGTAGAGTGAAGATGGCAATTTTCTGCTTGACATTAACTCAAATGCGATTGCTCTCCAAAATGATGACGACTATTTTATCAATTAAATTTATAATCTTTTCAGACGGTTTAGCACTTAAAGTTTTGGATTGTCTTGAACTATTTCAGATTGGATTTTGGTTGTTTTGCTAAGTCTTTGAACTACTGCATGCTTATTTATTGAATTTGATATTGTCTTTGGGAGGTTGGTTTTGATTGTCTTTGTTGAACTATCTTAAGAAACCTGAAGTTATTTTATCGAGCATGCAAATGACAATTTTGGAGAAATACTTATCATAATCCAATAGATTAGGATGATTTTAGCACCTATATAAGACTCTAAATATAATGGTTATATAATCCAATAAATTGTGAGATTATTCATCATCTCCATAAGAGCCCGAAGACTCTATTGATGGATTTTTTTATTAACTCCTGAAGAGTAAAGGATTTTACAAACTCCAGAAGAGTATATATATGATCCTAATTTTATCATTTCTACTCTTGAAGAAGTACATGGAATGTGGGTTTTTATCAAATTCAGAACTATTTTCATTTGGTTGGTACAAATAATAAAAGTAACAACATAACACAATCCGGTTAACAATGTCACTTCCTAACATTCCTCTAAGCATAGCCTGAAGCATGCCCCTCAACATTAGAGGGTATGAAAGAGGTTAAGGTTAAGCGCACAACCGATGCTATTGTTGTAGCTCATAGATAGGTAGCTGTTATACGGTTAATTCTAAATGTCTTGAAGAACATTATAAATGACTCATACCTGAAGTATGACACCAAAGAAAGTTCTAACAGTACCCATTCAATGACATTTAAATTAAATAAATGGATCACCATATACAAAGTTCAATGGTTGAATATTATGGTTTTAGAAGTGTCAAACAATTTTGAAAACTTGAAGTTTTCTCAAACAATCTTGAATGGAAAAACCAAGATGAATACTATATATCTCCAGAAGAGCATTAATCTTGTTGCTTGAAGTAACAATGACACATATGTATGAATTGACATGGTATTAAACACCAATATCTCATATGACTAGCCATAAGCAAGTCTTACAGAAAATGAGAATGTATATATAGGGTTTAATTGACACTTATTTATCCCATTGAAACTTATCACTAACCAGAAGTTAGTTAATGATAAAATATTTTTTCTTTGTGGCATCTGGTCACTCATGTGAATCAATGATGTGCGGGATCATTGAAATTCACATAGACACCCACTAAGAGGGACCAGAAGATCCTAGGACCCGAAGATCCTCAATATGGGTGACCGAACATATAAGGTCTATCATCTTGGCAAAATCAACAATAAGACCATATATATTTAGAGTAAATGCAAACTCTCTAATGTCTCTGGATTGGATACAATGAGACATCTATAGAACACTACCATATAGACCAATGTAATTCTAGTATTATAGATGTCTTGACACTTGGTCATATGAAACAAACAGGTAGAGAATGCTATCACGACGACCCAAAAGAGTCATTAGTCAAATGGGCCCATGCAAGCTAGTTTTCATTTCGAATTTGATACAATAACATCTCCCTAATTATCTCCAGAAGAGAGCATGCCATTCAAAGGTCTTGAATGAGCAACACATGTTCCGAGACGTACCTCCTCCAAATGAACTACAATGAGACCACAAAAGAAGTTGGATGATACATGAGGGTTGAGTCCCTATTTATATCAAATACCTAGAGCTTTATAATGGTGATAAAATGATCGGTATATTTAGGGGGAGAGGAAATGAGACTAAATATTAAGAAAGAGATTACACGGAAGCAACTTCTCTATCATTTCATATCCGCGGATAAATAAAAGTGAACCAAAAGTTCAATATATGACATGATTTTGTAGTTTGACAAATAAGCTTTTACTAAAGGCCAAGAAAGTGATAATTAAAGTCACAAATCATACTAGCTCATTTGGAATTCCAGAAGTAACTCCAACTCAATGAATATCAAGTGGTTCTCAAGTACACCAGAAGTGTTGGAGATCACCAGGCTCTTAGTATACGATTCCTCATAAGTGGAAAGAGCATATGAGAATATGATGATCATCAAATAAATAATGGATGTCGACATCGAAATGATAGTAAAGAGATAGAAAAAGGAAATTCATGCAAGAATGAATTCTTTAAGCATGATGACATTGGACCTGTAGTTCCAAAACCGGAAAGTGTAACATCATTTGGTTTTAAGTGGGTGTTCGTACAAAGTGTAACATCATTTGGTTTGAAATACCTTATGTTTGTGCAACTCAATGCCAACAAATGAAAGTCAAGCATTCAAAGTCAATTGTAATGTATGAAAACATCTCAACATATACACGTCAAAGGAAATGTTAAGACTCGGCTATGCAACTCATACAGTCAGCATCATCAAGAAGTTCAAAGAGCTTACCCGAATGAGAAGACTACAAGAAGGGTGTTGAATTTAGGGGGAGTATATGCGCACTGCACTCTTTTTCCCTTCGACCAAGTTTTATCCCACTGGGTTTTCTTGATAAGTTTTTTAACGAGGCAGTATCACCAAAGCATATCACATGTCATTTGTATTTTTTCCATGGTCTTAGTTTTGGTCCCATTGGGTTTTCTAAGCGAGGTTTTTAGGGTGTGTTTGGGAACGGGATGGATTTTAGGGGATGTGGTAGATGGGGATGGATTTTTGGGATGGAAGAGATGAAAACTCAACACCCAAATTTTGGGGTTTTGTGTTTGGTTGTATTTTGAATTTTTGGTGGATGGAGTGACGGGCAAAGACCGAATCACCCCCACTTACGCACACGAAAAGACTAAATTGCCCCCAATTCATACCCCTCTTGAAAGTGATTTCACTCATGGTTGTCGACATTATTGGTGTTGTTCGAACCTCTGCCTCCTGGTCATCGCGGCGGCAACAGAAGGCCTCCCACGGTGAAGAGGGACTACATCCGACCACCCTCGCTGGAAAGCCGACAGCTGCGGCGGCACTCGACGACGAAGCCGTCTACTGGTCGTCGAACATGTAAGTTGTCCTCATCTCCCACCTTAGGAGCTCGAATCGAAATAAGGCCGAGTTGTTAGGGTTAGGTCGTCTATGCAATTGGGGAAATATGTGTTAATTGAATGGGGGTTTACTTGTGTTTGGGGCCGTGAGTCATATGGAGTCGATTGAATGCATACATGACGGTTGAGGGCGGGAATTGAGGGTTTCACAAGTCCGGAAGGGCAATTGAAACGCAACCCACCTCATGAATTGAGTTCGTACTTGACTTGCAAGAGCAATTGAGTTTGATAGGGTTGGGAAGGTGTTAATTGAGATGGGTTTTCTTGTGTTCTGATTCCTGAATTTGCTTCATTTGTGTCGAGTGTTTTCGTTCCGGTTGAAGTTGAATTCACTATTAATTTGCTTGGAAACATTCGATTGTTGTTATGCATTGCCATCCATTGAGCCCTGGCATTCCTCGCCATCCACCCATTCCAGATTGGCATGGATTCCACGCCCGTTACCAATGACAAAGGTAAGCGAAAGGCGACGAGTAATCGAAGGGGAAAAGTTAAGCCACCTGCCAGTGGTGACGACAAGGTCCCCATTCCAGCCGCCTTCTACTGGTCGTACGACCTGACGATGAAGCTGATGCGAGTTCTCCTCGCATACCAGAAAAAAATGGAAGGGAGCAGGCCTTCCTTTGGGCTCCCCTTACAGCTCAGTTTGAGGAATTGACGGGGAAGAAGTGCAACACCAACACTCTTAAGAATTGCACTCACGATATGTAAGCTTATTACAACTGTTGGAAAGAGCTGAAAAAGGATGAGACGGGGTTGGGTTGGGATCCCGTTAGAGGAACCATCATGGCGTCTGACGAATGGTGGGAGAAGAAAATTGCGGTACGTTCTCGTTTTGTGTTTGTCTCGTCTTCAATGTGCACACCGCAATTACGGAAGTCCCACATACATGCCTTCATTTCCCATTGAGCAGGTCGACCATAACTTCAGGAAGTTTACGGTGGCATCGTCGCCACCGGTGAGTACTGCATCGCCCCATCCATGGACCCATCGGCCCGGGCATCTCAGGAACCCCCCCGCGATGAAGGACAGCCGGAGTGCATCTCCATCGATGACGATGATGGTTGATAGGGGAATGGAGGAGAAAATGTAGGGGACCCTACGGTTTCCCAATATGAGAGGGTAGACGAGGATTTTGATGAGATGTTCCCCAGTCAGACCCGAACTCCATCTATGTCTAAAGCAATGAACGACATCTGCGATGAAGAGCCTAACCACGGGAGCACACCTGACAATGTCCTTGCCTCCGAGGGTTCAAATGGGGCAAGGTCTGGTCCTTCAACTGCCCAATGCTCTGGTCCTTCAAATGCGGCAGGTTCGGGTCCATCCATCATCAAAAAGCGAGGTCTAGCCAGTTTCGGGTCTAGGGCATCAACCGTCGCTCCAAAACGCAACATTCGGAAGTCAGAGGGCTCAAAGCTTGCTTCACGACATTTTGAATTGGCGGAGGACACCAACAATTTATTGAAGGCCATGCTGGAGAGGGATGCGAGGGAGGCGAGGGAAGAGAAGGAGGAGGTGTCATCCAACAAACCACATGGGACCACCCGAGAGGTGATGGACATTGTGAAAACCATGGTGACAGATGGGCTAATGAAGGAAGGTGATCCCATGTGGTGCTTCAGCTTGGCCGTTCCCACCCCCAAAAGGTTGGAGGTGTTCCGAGAGATTAAGAGGAATGAGTCGGGATGGCGTGGCTCAAGTGGCTATACTCCACGAACGATGGGCAGCATTTGGGCGCTTGTCCCCCTTGAATCCCACCAGTGCAACATCCAACTCTGTTCGAGCCTTCCGATGGCCCTCCATTTTCCTTTGCAACTTCAAAATTTTCGTTCATTAAACTTGTTAGTTTGTAATGATGTGACTTTGCGTTCGGCTTTCGTTTCCATCATTTGAGGTTGTGAACAGTTTGTTATGGTTTGCGTTACAAAACCAAATTATGAATAATATGTGTGATGTTGGGACCTTCATCACATTTGTACCTCATTTCCTTCGTTTGTGTAATAGGTGTGATTGTGTAATAGGTGTGCTTGTGTGACCTTCTAACAAGCAAGTAATTAATGATGCCTTCACAATTTGGTTTTGCTGTTGCAGGCTGCAACCCAAGGGGTACGAGCGTCGTCGTCGTAGGCGTCAACGACGGCGAAGAATTGTCATCGCTTGCCTCATCCTCCAGCAGCAGGCCATCCCCATTGTTCAGCACTACTTTGTGCATGTGCATAAAGTCCCCCAATACATTGGCCCGTACACAGGAGCACGTTGGGTCGATGACATTGTGACGCATTGGTCGCAGACGAGGAGCGTCAACTCCTTCAGAATGGAAAAGGGTGCATTCGTGCGGCTATGTGGGATTATTGAGCATCAATACGGTCTGCGAGGGTCCAACCAGATGTATGTGATGGAGAAGGTTGCCATCTTCGTCAACACGATGGCTTGGGGGGCCAGCCATCGGAATGCTTGTGAACGGTTCTAACGATTCTCGTACACTATATCCGACAACATAGGCCAAGTTCTAGACGCAATGTATGGGGATAGATGCAATGGCTACCGTGGCTTCGCAGGAGACATCATCCGCCCTCGGGACCCCCACTTCAACAACATACCCGACGCCATCCAGAACGACAACCGGTACTGGCCGTACTTCAAGGGCGCTATCGGTGCAATAGACGGGACCCACATTTGAAGCGGCGATACCCAGGGGCAACCAGATCAGGTTTCGGTGCAGGAAGGGCACATGCACGTACAATGTGATGGCGGTATGCGACTTCGACCTGCGATTCACGTTCATATCGGCCGGTTGGGAGGGTAGCGCACACGATGCACGTGTGTTTGATCACGCCCTAAGGACAACCGCGTTGCGCTTCTCACATCCTTCTGCCGATACGTTTGATAATTCATAACTTCATACCAAACTGTGTCATGCAGAAGTCAAGTGGTTTAGCCTTGTCTAATGCACGTTCGATGGTTGTGAAGCGGCGAACGAGAAAGAGGCCTTCAACAAGTCACACTCGTCCCTCAGGGGCGCTATCGAGAGGTCGTTCGGGATATTGAAGTCCAAGTCGAAGATCCTGATGCAACTCCCGAAGTACCCTGTTCGAAAGCAGATTGCAATCATCATAGCTTGCTTTGCGCTCTATAATTACGTCAGGAAGTCTTGTGCGGAGCCAGAGATCGTAGAGGACGATGACCTGAGGTTCACGGAGTCCACCCTTGATGTTTCCCCGTCCGACGGAGAGGACGAAGATGACCCCTACGACAACGAAGAGGAAATTGGTCACGAGGACGATGATCCCTTGTATGACTCGGACGAGGATGACGGCCCTGTCACAGGGATGAAGGGGCTGAGGGACGAAATCGCTCGCCAGATTTGGAACGACAGGCGCATGCCGCGTTTTGAAGGTTAATGTTAATTGGCTTATTGTAAAACACAAGGCCTTCCTTTCGAAGATGACCCGAGGTTCACGGAGTTCACCCTTTGAAGGTTAATGTTAATTGGCTTATTGTAACACGCAAGGCCTTCCTTTTTTCGATGGAGGTGCTACTACCTAAGCGAGGATTGTCGAGGGAGGATTTCCCTTTGTAGGTGCACACGCTTATTCACAGCTTGCTTGGCGGTTTAGGCAAGTCTTTTGTGCAAACTGCCAAGTCTTTTGAGATGATCATGTTTCGTTTTGCAGCATTACTTTCCAATTGTAACTCCAATTGATGACAACGATAACTTCACATAACAAGTAAAAACCTAAACACTTGAGCATATAAACATAAGCATTTCATAGTTGGTTCATAATAAGGCGGCCCTGCTTGCCCGGAACGGACACAACAACCTGCACAAAATGTCACAGGCAAGCAGGAGAGAGATTGTTTTTTCCTACACATTCTAACCCCAAAACATGCACAAAATACGGGGCAATCACTTCAACCAAATTGTATCTGCATGCTACAAGTAACTTACAAGCCACACAGATATTACAAAAAAGGTCTTCAACACCGGGACTGGCTACACCCTGAACCACAGGCACAGGATGACGGCCACCGCCAGAACGAGCAGCCACCCTCGAAGCTTCACCACACGGCCCAGCTGCTGGTTGTGGACTTGCTCGCAGCGTGGTCGACCCACCTAGCGCACAGGTAGGGGCAGAGGTCAGCAATCCTCTGCACCAGGTGTTCGTTCCTCACCTCGGAAGCGACCAACCGGGAGGCAAGGCTAGAGTTGTGTGCCGTGGTAGCCTGGAGTTCCCCCCCCCCCCCCCCCTCGTAGCCACGAGCTCACCCCTTGTTACATGGAGCTCCAACACCCGTGTAGCGTCCTGGGCCACTAGCGTCCTGTTTCGTTCTCTAAGTCCCTAGAGCTCCTCCTTGGCGAAGTCGACGGGGGCATTTGTCTCCTCAGGGTCCTCTCTCCGCTGTTCAGAAGTGGCGTCGTCCTGGAGCTCCTTGTCCTCGCGGTCCCATCCATAAGTGTAGTCAGATCGGAGCCAGAAATACTTCCTTGGCCCGCCACTCTGGTAGGAGGCGTCCGAGTCCGAGTCAGTGTCCGAATATGGATACATGTTGCCAAGAGAAAGGCAAAAAATGAGTAGGCACAATAGAAGGTGCAACAATAGACGATGCAACAATAGAAGTAATGAAAAATGTAAAAGAAGATGCAACAATAGAAGGCGCAACAATACAAGTAATTCAAACACCCTAAACCCTCAGGCAACAGAAGTTGAATTCACAATAAAAGGTGCAAACAGATACTGCATAGTGCAACAATACCAGCTCAAGCATGAAAAAAAAATTGCACCCAATAGATCACTTGAATAGGCATATTGTAAAAGGTAAAGAGGAAAACATCATTGGGCCCTCAGTAGTCCCACATACATGAGGTGAAGAGGCAATGAACAAACCCTAACTCGAACAGAACAACAACAGTTGAAAAGATAAGGACAACAGGCTAACAAGAGTATGCAAAACTAGTTGCAACAGGTTATAAACTCACATAACAAGAGAATGCAAAACAAGTTGCACCCGACAGATGAAAACATCATTGGGCCCTCAAATAAACCAGCTTGTGCAACAATATCAGAACTTGCAAGAGTAATGAAAACATCAGTTCAAACATCATTGGGCCCTCAGGCAACAGAAGGTGCAGACAGAAGGTGCAACAATAGAAGATGCAACAATAGAAGTAACTTCAAACTGTAAAAGAAGATGCAACAACACAAGGTGCATGAATACAAGTACTAAAAACATCATTGGGCCCTCAGGCAACAGAAGGTGCAAACAGAGTCTGCATAATGCAATAAGCTATACCAGTTCATTTGGGCCCTCACTAATAATCCAGTTTGTGCAACAATACCAGTTCAAACATGAAACAAAAATTGCACCCGACAGATCACTTGAATAGGCATACTGTAAAAGGTCAAGAGGCAAACATCATTGGGCCCTCACTCATGCACGTACAAGTAATGAAAACTGAGATAGACAAACCAAGGGAAGGTAATAATATGTGAAAAATAACTCATTGGGCACTCAAATGAATGCACAACTTGTGCAACAATAACAACTCGGCCTAGTAATGAAAACATCAGCTGAAAAGAGGTTGTGAAAACATCATTGGGCCCTCAGGCAATAGAAGGTGGAACAAGAGAAGATGCAAACAGAATAGGCATATTGCAATTACTTGACACCCTAGTTAAATGCACAGGTTACCTTGAAGAGGCAGTAGTCCCACATACATGAGGTGAAGTGGCAATGACCAAATCCTAACTCGACCTGAACAAGTGCATACAACATGAAAGAAAAAATGTGACAGGTGACTTGAATAGACGCTCAACTGTAAAAGGTAAATGCAAACATCATTGGGCCCTCACTTTGTATACAGAACTCAAATGAACCAATTCGTGCAACAATATCAATTCAAACAAGTTCATGAAAACATCATTGGGCCCTCAGGCAACTGTGACAGGTAATGAAAACATCATTGGGCCCTCAGGCAACAATATCAGTTACCTTGAAATCAGTTGATCAACACAACAAGTTGGCAATGAATGCCAACTTCACATGTCAATTCAAAACTGAGACAGGGAAACCAAGGAAAAGGTAATAAGCAATGACAACATCATTGAGCCCTCAAATAAACCAGTTTGTGCAACATCATTGGGCCTCACTTCATATACAAGTAATGAAAACATCATTGGGCCCTCAGGCAAGAGAAGGTGCAACAATAGCAGATGCAAATAGAATAGGCATAACTCGAGGACAACGACACCCAGTGCTTAAATAAATGCACATGTTACCTTGAAATCAGTTGATCAACATGAGGTGAAGAGGCGATGAATGCCAACTTCATATGTCAATTCAACACTAAGACAAGAAAACCAAGGGAAAGGTAATAATTGACAACATCAATGGGCCCTCAACTCATATGCAAATCAACCAGTTTCTCAAGCAACAATATTGCAAGAGCAACATGAATGAAGAGGCATATTGTAAGCAATTTGAAGCATCATTGGGTCCTCAACTCATATACAAGTAATGAAAACATGTATAGATGGAAAGAGGTCAACGACAAACATCATTGGGCCCTCAAATCAACCAGTTTCTCAAGCAACAATATAACATGCAACATGAAAGCAGAGGTTTTCCAGGGACAATCCATAGGCATAATGTAAGTAATTTCAAGCATCATTGGGCCCTCACTTCATATACAAGTCCTGAAAACATGTAAAGGGGCAAAGAGGTAAGCGACAAACATCATTGGGCCCTCACTTATATATATATATATATATATATACACCAAAAAGTTCATATCTGTTACAAAGCAGTTCATAGAGGTAACAAATTTTTTGCTTGGAAACATGTACAGAGGCAAAGGGGTAAGCGACAAACTGACATTATTGGTGTGTAGTCACATGCCCTGAGGTAAATGACAAAACTTCAGGGGAACAAGTTGCCAATTAATAGCAACCCTAACATTGCCTCATTAACCCAACAATGTCCGATATGCATGCTTCATAAAAGGAATGACAACAGCAACTACAAAGTCATAGTTTTTTTTTTGAAAGAACCCAAAAATGGAAATGGATGACAACAGCAACCCTAAAATGGCAAATGAATGACAAGAGCAACCCTTCGTTTGCAACAAGTAAAAACCTAAACAATGACTGAACAAGTGCAGACAACCCTAATCGAACTCAACAAGTGCATACAAACCTTAAAAATGTCAGATTTAATTTAAAAAATCCCCAAATCATATGAACAAACCCTAACTCGAACTGAAAAAGTGCATACAACCCCTAATCTGTACACATACTCGAACAGAACAATGGTGGAGGGCGTCAAACGTACCTGATGATGACGACGGAGGAGGAATGGTGGTCTGGATCGTCGGAGGTAGGCGGTTTCGATCGCTTGAGGAATCGTCGAGTTTTTTCGGCTTCCAGAGATTAGCGTGTGGGGGAAGAGTGGAAGAATCGATGCATTTATGGAGGGTCTGGGGAGGCGAAGAGGCAAAACGGGGGAAAAACCAATCACCATCCACCAAACCTCCTTGGAGGAGGATCCATTTCCCATCCGAGAAACCCCCAAATCCTCAACCCTCAAACACGCTAAACCCCTACACCCAAACACGCTGGCGGGAAACCAGAGGCAAATTTTCCATCCCCCAAGCCCCATACATCCTACACCCAAACACAGCCTTAATATGTCAATTTTGTAATATTTAGGGATGTTTAACCAAGGGGGAGTGTTATAATATTATCTTGTATTATTATATTGGGATGGATAAACACTAGAAACTCTAGTTCCCTTTGTATCTATATCTATCTATCTATATACATATACTAAAACCGATGTATAGCGTCCTATGTGGCGCGTTGTAGTTGATTCTAGGAAAAAAAAATCTTATGTGGCGCGTTGTGGTTGATTTTAGGGGAAAAATTAATAAAATAATATGTTATCATAGTTTATAGAAAGTTATATAAGCCACATTCTATCTATATATATTCGTTAATTGAAAAAAATATAAATAAAAAATGTTTTATAGTCATACTTACAAAAAATATTAATAGATAAATATGTAGTATTTGATAAGTTCTGTTTTATTTATATTTATATTATTTATTGGCGGAAAACATTATTTATATCAAAATTAATTATTTAATAATTGTTATTTTTATTTATATCTATATTAGTTTTTGAGGTCAAAATAATTTATCAAAATATTATGTAGCCACAATCCATCCGTGGATCTATTTTAGTAAACTAACGTAATAAATATATATATACTATATATTTAATAAAAACAATATTAAAATATTTTTAAAAAACAGTTATCTATTAAATTATATGAGATTCAATTGCGGTAGATTAGAAAAAAAAAATCTAAATATCTTTTATTTAGATTTTTTTATAATCGTCGAACTAATTTTATTTATATCTATATTATTTTTTGGTGGAAATATTAATTATATTTAGATTATTATTTTTTATTTATTGAAATCTATTTAAATTATTTATAATATCGTATTAATGTATTTTCCGTACACGGAACGAGACCTACACTAGTATTCCTATATAATGGGTCCTTTGGAACCCAAATGAAAATATCAACGGAAATTTCGCGAGGTACCCCTGTGGTATTGCAATTTTTGTGAGGTATACAACTCTTTTGCATATTTCGCATGGTACCCCTGGGGTTTTCATTTTTTTCGCCTCGTGCCCTTTTGGGTTAAATCTAACGGTTCTTTTTTATTCTCCGTTAATTTGCCAAAAAAAAAAACAAAACAAAAAATTTAAGAAACGCCTTCTTCAAAGCACCAGGATCAACTTAATGATTATGGTGAGAAGCTTCAAAATCCCCGACAGAGGAATCAACATCATCAACTCTCATAATCTTTACAGGCTTGTTAGTTGTTACTACTGGTAGTGTCCCCTGAATTATTAGCCGCAGACACGTCCGCAAATTGCAAACCTTGAAATGAGATCTGAGAGATGTTGGGATGAAACAAGAGGGATGCAAACAATAGGTCCAAGGCAGAAGAGACCACCGTGCAGGCTCGCCGCCGAGCGCAAGTACGCTGCCACCCAGGACACCCCAGGAGCAACAGGGCACCGGGAAGACCAACTGTGAGCAACCCACCGGCGGGAAGACGCCGACCCGGCTCGACGGAGACGAATCGAAAGCCATCGGAGCAGCGAAAACCCATTGGGATCTAGGTCGTGTATGCTGCGGGATGGAGAGAGCCAATCGGAGCCAAATCTTTCCGAAATCCCGATGTCTTGAGCCAATCTCGCCTTCAAAACTTCTTTTATTTGTCCTTTTCTTCGAAAAGGCTGCCATTGAATGCCATCTTTGAATCGGATTATGCAGGGTTTTGTATTTTGGGATTTGGTTTGAGGTTGGATTTTGATGAACTTACTCAAATTTGTGACCAGATCAGGGAGCTCTTGTGGCTTGATTATAAGATCTCCCCAAGTAAATGGCGGATCTAGATTTTTGTGTCAGATCCCAATCGGGTAGATACACTTTTCGGTTGCTTCGGTTTGGCGAGTTGGGTTTAGGGATTCTGGGCTCGAGGTCTCTCCATCAGTTCGAGCTTCTTGGAGTCGACATCTTCTCTTGTGGCATCGGTGGGCTGAACAGAAGGTCGGCGGCGGGTCTAGGGTTCGTGGGGCGCGTTGGTCGGCGGCGTTCTCTCGCTCTCGCTTTCTCATTTAGGGTTTTTTCTCTCTTCGCTCTCCTGTTCCAACTTCTACAGCTCTATGTCCTTTCTTTCTTTCTTTTTTTTTGTTTTTTGACAAACTAACGGAGAATAAAAAAGAACTGTTAGATTTAACCCAAAAGGGTACGAGGTGGAAAAAATGAAAACTCCAGGAGTATCATGCGAAATTTGTAAAAGAGTTGTATACCTCGCGAAAATTGCAATACTCCCAGGGTACATCGCGAAATTTCCAAAATATCAATTACTCCTCTCAACCTCTCCCTCCTACTCTCTCTTCTGTTTTGGTTTATCACATTAAATGAATTTTCTTAAAAAAAATTATGGAAAAAAAGTAAAGGAGTGAAGTAAAGGTTAAAATTAACACTCACAAATTTTCAATGTCTCACGCGGGGACCACTCATAAATTTTGTGTGGGAAGGACTTGAACCAAATTGAGTGTTTAGACCAAAAAGAATCGTTATTATGATCAGAGAGAGACCCTCTCTGATCATATGCTTTTCTTTTTCTTAGCAACTCTCTTCCATGGAGAAACTACAAGAAATGGTGGTCGAGCTGGCGATTGCAAAGCACAAGCAACCGTTATCATCTTCCCAAATCTCCCTCATTGATCAACGTCTCCGCCAAGCGTTTCCACTTGGCCTTTGCATTCCCAACCATCCCGCCTACGCCTCTGTAATCTCTCTATCTCTTTGTATTCATTTTCCTTCTTTTTCTGTTCGACTTTTTTTTTTTTTTGGCTATCAGTGAGTGGTCGATTGTAAAAATGTTTCTTTCCGTACTTGCTTGATCTTTCCAATTTTGAAGTAGTATCCCTTTGGTAAGATAAACAACGAATTACGGTGTGGTTTCCCTCACACATTTCCCCCAATTTTTATTTTAAAATTATCTTTGATTTGATACAAGATTTCAGTCCGGCCTATGAAGATTAGGGAACTTGCTGGTTGTTGTGGTCAGAGATTAAAGTTAACCGCTTTTTTTGAATTTCACGCTTTTTGTTTGTGCTTCTGTTGGTGGATTGATTGCCTATAGATGATAAACAAGGCTATAGAAGAGCTAAATGAAGAAGGTGGGTCGAGTGAGGTGTCGATTTCAGAGTACATAGAGGGGAATTTTGAGGGTTTTCCATGGGCTCACAAGAGTTATCTGAAACACCACTTGAATAAGCTTTGTGA
The DNA here is from genome assembly GCA_963922045.1 of Persicaria maculosa. Taxonomy (NCBI): domain Eukaryota; kingdom Viridiplantae; phylum Streptophyta; class Magnoliopsida; order Caryophyllales; family Polygonaceae; genus Persicaria; species Persicaria maculosa. Next base: position 43,562,130 of record OY998256.1, read on the forward strand.
TGGGGGTTTCCTTGTACTTAGTACCGGTGATTCGGTGAACGTTACTCAATGCCGTTGTTGAGAGAAGTGAAGGAAAAGGGGTTGATGGAAGCTGATATTCATGGCATTGGAGACGAGCATTCAACTATTTTATGTGAAGTTCAGGCGTTGAGAGAAAACTTGGGGCGGAAAGTACAGGCAGATCAGGAGCAGTGCAATACAGTGATTGCCAATCCAAGTAGAGATAAATATTTGCTGGATGAGTATCGAGATGACACCGGGATCAATGTGCTATCCCTGGAACATCATTACCATGGTGCTGAATTGATGGTGACTCCTAAGAAAAGCGTATCTTCGGGTATCAAGACAAGGAAGAAAGAGGCGATGAAGTGGGCCGACAGACACGCTGTCATTGTTTGTGGCCTCCCTGCCAAATTGCCTGATCCAAGAGAACCAAGGCATTGCACAACTAGGAACAGAATGAAGTCAAAGAGAAACCGAACATCATTGATTCCAGTTCGTATTGAGTATCCGAGTTCTAAGCTTCATCAACACCAGAATCAAGTAGAGTCCAAGGTCGGTCTTGAATTGTGTGTTTGAACATTATGAAGTAGGTTGCTCATACTATTTCGTGTTACCATGTCCATCTTTCTGCAGATTATAGACGGTAAAGCGAGCAAGTGGCCATCTTGGGTTCAATCACTTCTCCAGACTCGCTTCTTTGGGGAATGCAAGGTTCATTCGAATACTAAAAAGTGCATACGCAACTTCTACTGCCTAAACTGCATCAGTGGACCCGCCTGTGCCTTATGTGTTAAAGGTTATCATGAAGATCACAATGTCATAAGGGTTTCTTTCTAAACACTTGATCCGTAATCAGCGTTATCTGTCTCTGTCTGTCACCTGTTGCTTATTTTGAGTTCAAATACGGTGGTAAGAAGAAGCAAGCTTTAGCCTTCAGTAAATTGGTGGCTATTGAAGGAATGTCTGTTAGAAATTTGGAGGTGCATTGTTTCACATTAAGTCCATCTCATGTATTTTTTTCAGATAAGGAGGACACCATATGAAGACACAGTTAACGTTGCCACTATACAAAAGTACCTGGATATTTCCGGACTACATCTCCACAAGATAAATGCCAGTAGTTCCTCCATGGTGTCCCTGAAGAGGATGGCTCCATCTAGAGGTCGGGGCACAAAATGTAGTCACTGCATTCGCTGCAATCGTCACGTTCCCAATCCATTCTGTTACTGTTCTCTTAGCTGCAAGGTACCCCTCCCTCGTCTCTAATTTGTTTCCATTTTATCTCCAATGTAAGAATCCTATTATTTACATTATCTAACAATCGAAATTAATGTGGGGATGATTCCAGTATAAGCAAGAAATGGATGCTGGTGCTCCTTCCATTGTCAACTGAGGTTACTCCCGCGCCTTTTGGGGGATCTCTAACCTTCCTTGCATGATCTTCACATGCTCACTTGATTGTGTTCTGTTTTTGAATTGGTTCATATTAATCCTCTAAATGTCAACTCTATAAGATAGAAGTTTTGTTAGCATGGGTATAATTTAAGAGGACTGTGTTTGTTTTTGTTGAATATGTGAAATGATATAAATTAGGGGTGAATTCAAATCATGCAAATCTCGTCCCGAACCCGATGAGATTAAAAAAAAAAATTCAATCTCGTCTCGCAAAAAATACGTGCGATGGGGAGTTTTCGTCCTGCAAATCTTGTCTCGTCCCACACACACACACACACACACACATATATATATATATATATATATATATATATATATATATATATATATATATATATATATATATATATATGTAAATTTATACAAATTTATACTCCCCCATATCTAAAATGTATGATTTTTTTTTACTTTTCGGCACTTATTTTAATGAACTAAAAACTACATAAAATATTGATTTTTTTATTAAATTTTTTTATTGATTTTTTTAGAGGAAATTTGGTGATTTAAACCTTTTAGTATGTTTGATTAAGTGGTTAGGCTCTTTATTTATTTTTTTAGCCGCTCTAAACCTTGTAATTGTTTATTAGGCATTTGGACCCCTCTTCCTTTCTCCTTCTATCACACCCTCTTTGTTGCTCACTTGTTCTTCCAACCGGGACTAAACACGACGCACGTCTCCCGCCGATTGCCAACCCGAGGCTATGGAAGCAAGCCCTCCTCTCCCTCTCCCTCTCCCTCTCCCTCTCGACCTCACGTCTCCCGCCGATTGCCAACCCGAGGCTGAATCGTCGCTTCTTCGCCCAAATCCGAAAGAGTCACAGCGCGCTCTCGGGATCTCGACCTCACACTCTCGCCTCAACGACAGCAGATCCGCAGCCGGAGCTCGCTCTCCCGGTCCATCCTTCCGCTTCGAAACCCTTCTAGAGAGGACTGCCTGCCGCCGCCGACATGGCATAGCCACCCGTGCAGCAACCCCTCCTCTTCCACCTTCTCCTTCCTTGTCTTCCTATTCCCCCATATGAACCTATTTTACCTTGATTTATGGTAAGTCTCAATCCCTCTAATCTTTTTTTACATTGAATTTCATATTGATTAATGGTTTATCTGGTCTATTTGAAGATTTGAATTGTTAGGGTTTGGGAGAAATTGATTAATTTGGGGGTTTGTGATTTGATAAGGCTCTTGGTTCTTACTTGTTTCTTAGCACATGTTTGCTCTCTTCCTCCAACACTCCAACATTCAATCGTTTATGAGTCTAGCTGAATTTGTTGTTTCTCCAAAATCAGGCACCAGTTATTTGATTTCCCCCAAATAGAGATGGTTTATTGGACTGTGGTTTAAGCTACAAATTATGAATTATAGTGCTTGTGTGAACATGAAAAAATGTTTCTTCATTAATCTGTGGGCTTGCTTCAATTGATTGTTGTAGAGCTATGGTCACCTGTCATGATTTATTGTTTCCTTGTATTTCAGACTTTTGGTTGTCTTTGAGTTCATGATGGCACAAGGTAGTGCTACTGCCTACTGAAATATAAGGGGAAATCAGGCTGAGGTGGTATAATTTGGATGTGGAATGTAGTGGGAGGGGTAATATTTTAGGTTGGAGATTTAGCATTGGTATGGAGGTGTGAGATTAATGAGATCATCGATGATATGGATTATTATTCTGCAAGAGTCCTTGTATTTAGCATTGTTATTCTCCTTTTTTTTCTAAATAAATGAGCTTGTTAATATAAATACATGTTTTTTAGTTCATGGGTTTCTTCAAAACATTTTTTAATCTCACATCTGACTGCATTTTATTTTATTTTGCTTGGGTTTGAGATTCCAACAAATGCAGCTGGTTTGATTGAATATCTTACTTTCCTTGATATTCAAATGTAGATTCCAACAAAAAATGCATTTAAAATTAGTGTAGCTGATGCCTACAAAGACATTACATAGATTGAAATTGAGAACAAAATTGCGTGTATATATATGTGCATTTGAATCTTTTCTAATGTGTAATTTGTGTGTGCTATGTGTATTTGTATGATTGATATATTGTCTTCATTTTAGTATCTCATTGTTGCAAAGATTTTGGACTTTTTGATGACACCTCATGCTACTACTAGTGTGTTGCTTGCAGAGAAAGAGCAGGTGCTTTCCTTAACCTCTTGGACCATATTAACTTGTTTATTACTTGATGACACCTCATACCTAGTAGTTTGAAATCAACTTGTTTATTAATTGTCTTTACTAACTAAACCCTTTTACTTGTTTTATTATTGCTAAATTAAAGCCTATTAGCTCAAATTGGTAGAGCGTTGTGCTCAAGCACATAGATGCGGGTTCAAATCCCGCATAGGTTATTTTTTAATCTTTCATCTATTTTCGCAACAAAATCTATGTCGTTTTGCGATGAAAATTTTAGTGGCCAATAAAATAGAAACAATTTGTTGTCATCATTAAATCCTGAGTTTTTTATTTTACGAGATCGTATTGCCTTGTTTGGTGACACTGTTTTGATTCCACATTTTATTCTTCAATGTCACCAATTTTATAAAAATATCATCACAAATGTGTCATTAATGAATAAAAGTCATCAATAAAAAGATGTGATCAATGAAGTGTAACTACATATTAAGCTCATATGTCATCAATTGTATAAAAATATCATCAACAAAGAATGTCATCACAAGTGTGTCATCACTCGTCAGTAAATAAAAGTAGAATCAATGAAAATATATCGATATACAATTTACTGAATTACAACAGTGACATCAAACAATTTGATTAAAAAAGTGGCATCGAATAATTTACTGAATTACAACAGTGACATCAAACAACAGTATAATCACAAACGTGTCATCAGTGAATGAAACTATAATCGATGAAAATAAATCGATATACAATTGATTAAATTAAAAACATGTGGCATCAATCGATTTGGTTAAAAAAAATGGCATCAAATAATTACATTATAAAAATGACATCAAAATACCACTTTGAAAATTTTGTATCACATTAAAGGAAAAAATGTCATCAAAATACTACTTTGAAAAAATATCATCAAAAATATGGCATCACGGTAAAAAAAATATTATCAAAAAATTGACATAAAAAAAAGTGGCATCAGTTGTTAACAGTAAAAAAAAATGGCATCAATGATCAACGTGACATTACTGTAAACAAAAAATGTCATCAAGGTTTAAAAAAAGTGACATTAAAAAAGTGTCATCAAATCATTTTAGTAGAAAAGTGGCATCAAAGTGAAAATAAAATATAATAAAATTTTGGCATCAAAACGGTAAAAACATCTAAAGAATATATAAATGCTCAATAGCCCTATAGAATATATAAATATCAAGAAGTAGCACAAGTAGTGTAGACTTACTAATTAGGGTTTCTATTGGCACGATGAAGATTTCGCATAATACACGGCATCGGTCACGGTTTTATAAACTATAGGAATATTATTATCCTAAATAAAGTCAATATCATGGGATTTAGTAGTAGCTTCCAAAATCGTGGACAATTTTTTATTTTTTGTGCAAATTACATCAAACCACCTCTTAAATATGCAGGTTTACATAAAGGCTAAATTACATAAAATCACCCATTAAATATCACTCTTTTTACTTAATCACCCACTACAATCCAAATTACATAAAACCACCCATTAAAGGGGTCTGTCAACAAAACACCACCCAAATGAAAATCTCTGCTAGAAATTTATTGAAATGACTAAAATACCCTTAGGCCCCGTTTGGTATAAATGTAGTAATTGGAATGAGGATGAGAATCGGAATGGGAATCAAAAGTCGAAATGAGTGATTTCCTAAGCGTGTTGTTTGGTATACTATCGGAATGAAAAGTTCACAAATCCAAACTAAACATCCAAAAATTCAAAGTACCAAATTCAAGAGCAAATCTATTCAATCTTTCAAATTAACACTAAAAATACACAAAATCAACATACAATTTCAGAAATTCAACAAAAAATAAACAAATTTTAACAAATTTAAAGCGTGGAACTTGGATGGTGGGTGAGAGGGAAACCCTAACCGGAGGCTTGAGGACGGAGGCCAATCTGGACGAAAGACGGAGAAAGGAGGCCGATCTGGACGAAGGTCGACGGAGGAAGTCAGAAAGGAGGCCGATCTGGATTCGATAGAGGAGCACAGATGTGGGTTCGACGCGGGGGGGGGGGGAGAGAGAGAGAGAGAGAGAGAGAGAGAGAGAGAGAGAGAGAGAGAGAGAGGGAGAACCAGGTCTGGTGCGGTGGCGGCGGTGGCTTCAGATCGAGGCGGGAGGAAGGAGGCCGATCTGGATTCGACATAGGAGCACAGAGGTGGGCTCGACGCGGGGGGAGAGAGAGAGCCAGGTCTGGATTCGACAACGGTGGTGGTTGCGGCGGCGGCTTCAGATCGAGACGGTGGTGGTGGCGACGATAGCAACGAACTTGGCCGGTGGTGTTAGCAGCGGCGACGGCGGCACTAGAGGTGGAGTTCCAGGGAAGAGATGGTGAAGTGGGGGGTTGGGGAAAATCGGTAATGAGCCATTCCCTGGGTTTTCCAGTGGGATGAAAGGGGTTCAAAATCAGGGATGATAAGATTACTGGTAATCAGTTTAATTACCGATTTTGACATACCAAACACCAAATTGGGAATCACTCATTCTCATTCCCATTCCCAATTTCGAGTGATACCAAACAGACCCTTACATATTAATCAAATTTTCAAATGATTACCACTTATTAACCTTACCCATACATATATTAGAAAATTAGAGTATTCTAAATTTCTGTACAAACTCTTATATTAAGGCATTATTGACCGAAATCAATCCATCTTCAAAACAACAAATAACGAAAATGTTTGGATATAATCCAAAATCGACCTTGAATTGAGCCCACAATTTTATTTATTTATTTTTTTATCAAAAATCAGTTCTTCCCAATCAATACACTAAAATAAACAAGTACAAACAGTCTTAAGATTTATAGGTTCCAATTTTGAGCAAGTGATTCTTTAAAACAATAAATTTCTAGAGTTAGGAGGTTTGAGAAGATTTTGTTGGTGTGAAGTGTAGATGCGTCCTCAGTCCCAATTGGAAGTATCTTTAGATTAACAGTATGAACTTGTGCCGAAAAACGCTAGGACAGCACGGCGGCAATGACATGGATAGAGCTTAAACACGCAAGGAGAGCACGCCGAGGCATATGAAGAGGAGAGCGGAGGCGGAGAGGCGCCGAAGGTGCCGATCTCGAACGTCAGCAACTAAGAATGCAACAACCGAAGCGGATAGGGATGTGGATGTGGTCGGCGGGAGGATGAGAGGGAAAGAGGATGGTGGTGAGGCGGTGGTGGTGAGCGAGGTTAGAGGTTTTCATATATGAAAGTAGAGGAGGAGGAAAACGAACAACAGAGGGAGGGTTATGGGTTTTAAGATCTGAAAGTAGAGGAGGAGAAGGATGAACAACGGAGGTGAGTTACGCGGATCTCTCCAAATTAGGATGAAAGTAGAGGAGAAGGATGAGAGGGAAAGAGAGAGCCTCTGACTTATTGCTTTCGATTTCTTTGTGGTTTTGGCGTTACAGATTAGGAAATGTGGACAAGGAGGCTCGACGATGAATGACGGTGGTCGGATCTAGGCTGGTTGGGCAGGTTCAAAAGTGGCGGCACGGTTAGGGTTCGACATCAAAAAGGGGGTTTAAGAGGGAGGGAGAGAGGAGGCATCTCTTGTCTCACTTTTTCCATAAATGATAAATGAAAAATATGAACAACTTAATTTGATTTTTATTTCCTTTTAAAAAAGTAAAGCACTAAGGATGATTTTTGAACACTTTTGACGAAAGTTTAAGAAGATTTAACTGAATATTCCACTTGGGTGGTGTTTTGTAAACTAAACCTCTTTAATAGGTGGTTTTATGTAGGCTGGTTGGGCAGGTTCAAAAGTGGCGGCACGGTTAGGGTTCGACGTAAAAAAGGGGGTTTAAGAGGGAGGGAGAGATGAGGCATCTTTTGTCTCACTTCTTCCATAAATGATAAATGAAAAATATGAACAACTTAATTTGATTTTTATTTCCTTTTAAAAAAGTAAAGCACTTAGGATGATTTTTGAACACTTTTGACGGAAGTTTAAGAAGATTTAACGGAATATTCCACTTGGGTGGTGTTTTGTAAACTAAACCTCTTTAATAGGTGGTTTTATGTAATTTCAATTATAACGGGTGGTAAGTGAAAAGGGTGATATTTAACGGGTTGTTTTCTGTAAATTAGCCTTATATAAAACCACCCCTTAAATTGACTATTATAGAAAACCAATATTAGCAAATCACCACCCACACCCAGACTTACGTAAAAAATCTGTTAAGTTTGTGAAAAATCCATTTTACCCCTCATTATTGTAATTATTATTATTATTATTATGGTTAGGGATAGACAATTTTTTCATTCCATTTTCCTATGTATGGCTAGGTATAGGATAAGAGTACTAATTTGGAAATATTTTTCAAATTTTAATTAGTTTAATTTTTTTAAATTAGAAATATGTTTAGTACTCCCTTTTTTTTTATCAAGTAAGAATTCGAGATCAGGAAAGTCTGATTCTCGAGAGTCCGATGAATCGGCAAGCGAAAAACGCCTAAACATATAATAAAAACAGAAACGACGATATGAAACAAGTAGAAATAACTCTACAACAAGATTGATGTAAGAACAGTAGCATCGCAGGCCAGGGGTTTAGTACTGCCTTTTGAAAATATGTTTGAAATATGTTTAGTACTACAATGCCACATGTTGGGGTTTGTGAGATTCCGAGAAACCCGAGCCAGGTCGTATCAAATCGGGAGTCGTGTCGGATTTATTTTATTTTTTGTTTAGAAGGTCGGGATCCACCACTTTACACAAAAGCTTAAGCCATTGTATAGGAGCTTCCTCTCTCCTTATATCTTGTTGTGGTTTTTCACCTATTTTTCAATGTGGGACTTTTTACCCCCAACCCCCAACAGGGTTCGACTCTTGGTAAGCAGGGGCGGAGGGAGGGGGGGCATGCGGTGGCTCAAGCCCCCCCCCCCCGGAAAGTTAAAAAAAAACAAATTTTTTTTTTATATATATAGCAAATAAGGTGCATATGAAACAAAAGACCAATCTAGCATAGTGGTTGAAGGCTGTAGTAAGGCCCAAAGAGATTGGGAGTTCAATTCACTCTTCCACCTTCTGTCCAACATTTTTTTTAAACTTTATTTCCCCTTCATCACATGCTACTGCGAGACTTAAGAGAGACATACAGCAAGGCTCGCTTCGTGACACCAGGTTCGGTTTTTTTTAAACTTTATTTCCCCTTCATCACATGCTACTGCAAGACTTGAGAGAGACATACAGCAAGACTCGCTTCGTGACTCCAGGTTCGGTGGCCGGCTCGCTCCTCCAGTCCAGGTTCGGTGGCCGGCTCGCTCCTCCAGTCCAAGTTCGGTCCCCGCCTCGAAACTGCGAGCCCTCTTGGAAATACTCCTGCCTCCGCCCTTTGTGTATTGGTAAATAAAGAGCGGTCATTCCGAGGACGGCCTCCGCCCCTGCTGGTAAGGGATAGAGAGAGAAGAGAATGGATGGAATAAAAAAAAAAGAAATATGTTTAGTACTCCCTTTTAATTTGGAAATATGTTTCTCTACCTTTTCCTTTTGAAAAAAAAGGGTAAAATCCACCTATGGTCCCTGAACTTTGACCAAATGTTCAAATGGATCCCTGAACTTTATTTTTGTTCATTAAAGTCCCTGAACTTTGATATTTTGTACACGTTTGGTCCCTCTGTTAGTAAATTTGTTAAATATGTGTTAAGTGGTGATATGGAATCAATGTATTTTTGTATTAATTACAAGAGTTAGGTTATACAATTGTAATTGCCCAGTATTTGTTTTACTAAAGTAAAAAATTAAGCTTTTTTCTTCTCAAAACTCATCGTATATAATAGATTTTTCTTAAAACAAAGCATATTTTAAAATATATTTTTATCAAAAACACTTTCTATTTTTTTTACCAAATGTTATAATTTTCCAATAATAGTTTATTTTAAAGTATTTTAATGACTAAAATTTCCTTATTTAACTAAAAACAGAGTTTATTTTGTTAACACAAATATAATTTTTTTTATAGCAAAAGTAGAGTTTATTTTTTAAACAAAACACATTTTAATTTTTTTAATTAAATAAGAAATTTTTGGTCATTAAAATACTTTAAAATAAAATATCAACGGAAAATTATACCATTTGGTTGGAAAATAGAAAGTTTTTTTTATTATAAAAAATATTTTTTAAAAACATATATTTTTAATATAATATAATTTTTTTTACTTTAGTAAAACAAATATCAAGCAATGACATGTGTATAACTTAACTTATTCCATTAATATATCAAAATACATTGATTCTATATCATTATTTAACACATATTTAGCAAATTTATTAAAAGAGGGACTAAACGTGTACAAAATATCAAAGTTCAGGGACTTTAATGAACAAAAATAAAGTTTAAGAACCCGTTTAAACATTTAATCAAAGTATAGGGAGCATAGGTGGTTTTTACCCTTTGAAAAAACGTGATGTAGTATGAGGGAGTGAAAAGATTGACAACCAACCTCCGGAAAAAAAGAGCAAAAGATTTGAGAAGTAAAAGGATTGTGGAAGAGAGAGAAAACACGGTCTTCTCTCTTTAAACGCTACTCCACAGCGAAGCAAAGCAGCTGTCTTTCCTTCACCTTCCCCAACAAAATTCAACACGACACAAGTCTCTCTTTACCAACTCACTATTTACTTGTTTGTTTGTTTGTTTTGAACATTATAGAGACAGAGAGAGACAAGAGAGAGAGGTTTGGTTAATCCTGGTAAGCGATCGCCGCTGATTCACTGCTGTATTGCATCCACCATCGCCGCCTGTCTTTGTAGTAGTCATCATGGGCGGAGGCGGAGCATTCGATGGCTTTCGCCGCTGGTTCCACCGCCGATCCTGTGTTACCACTTCCGATTTCACCCGCTCTGACTTCCCCGAGGATGACTCCTCCACCTCCACTGCTGCTTCCTCTTCATCGGCTCTTCCTTCCGCTCACTTCAATTTCTCCCATCTCAAGGCTGTCAGAGTCCCCAAGCGCCATTACCAACCCCACCACAACAACCTACTTCCTTCCGATCCTCACAACAAGGTCAGCTTTTCTTGTCTTCTTTTTAGCTGGAGTGTCTCTTTGATTTCTCCCTCTCCGTTTGTGGAATCGCTGCAGTACAGCCCTGCTGCAGTATTGCCATTTCGTTAACCGATCGATTGCACGCAATAAATCTACCTCCTTCAAGTCTCGAGTTTACTCTTTTCGATCTGAATCTGAATATCTGACTGTAATAGGACAAAAAAGAAAAAGAAAAGAAAAGAAGACTTCTTTGTGGTCGTCCTTTTGCTCTAATCATGTGGAATCATTCTCTCTGTGTAAATACACTGTTCTTTATGTGAATCATTCAAGCATGAATACATGAATATGAAGTTATTTATTCATTGTAAGTCCTAGCAGTTCAATTTTAATGTTTTAGGTCAGTTTAGGACAATGACTTTACTGAATTAAAATGTTGATCTCTGTAAATCATCAAAAAGCAACATCCTGTTATGGACAGTTTTAGCAAGAGTTACTATTTATGAAAGTTGATTTCTTTGTCACATTTGAGAAACTATTGTTCACTAGCAATTTGTGGGTGGATGTGCTTGGATTTATCTTTTACCCTGGGAACACCCATTATTAATATGCTTCCGAAAGTCCTAGTTCTAGTTACGAAGATCTAATGGCAAAATTGATTCTCCTTCCTATTTCAGCTTGCAGTTGATTCTGAATTTTTTTTAATTCTTGTAGAAATCCTCCTCCATCGTGCACATAGTGATATGTTTTGGATGGTGCACTCCACTCTAGACTATAATATCCTGCTTGCTTTCTTAAGTTTCCCATCTTCACAGACTTGATAAAATTACAATTAATGTAATGCAGGACACAATTGATAAGGATTTCTTCACCGAGTATGGTGAAGCTAGTCGATATGAAATTCAAGAGGTTATTGGAAAGGGAAGCTATGGTGTTGTTGCATCTGCAATTGATACCCACACAGGAGAAAAGGTGGCTATAAAGAAGATCAATGATGTTTTTGAGCATATCTCTGACGCCACACGGATTTTGAGAGAGATCAAACTGCTACGATTGCTCCATCACCCAGATATTGTTCAAATTAGGCATATAATGCTTCCTCCATCACGGCGGGAATTCAGAGATATATATGTAGTCTTTGAGTTAATGGAATCCGACCTTCACCAAGTAATAAAAACAAATACTGATCTAACTCTTGAACATCATCGATTTTTCTTGTATCAACTTCTCCGAGGTTTAAAATATATACATACAGGTTAAATACTTCTCCCTTGACGGCTTACTGGGTCCATACAAGGTATTTGATGTGTACCCTTACCATCTTTTCTTCTTATGATGACACAGCAAAAGTATTCCACCGTGACTTGAAGCCAAAAAATATCCTTGCTAATGCAGACTGTAACTTGAAGATTTGTGATTTTGGACTTGCCCGTGTATCATTTGATGATGCGCCATCTGCTATATATTGGACGGTTTGTATCTTTAATTCTTGATTGTATTTCATTCATATATGTGACTTATGACACTTCATTCTGGCAAAAAATTGTAACATGGTGATTACTGATTCTATTGTACTTCAGGATTATGTAGCAACTCGATGGTATCGTGCACCTGAGCTGTGTGGCTCTTTCTTCTCAAAAGTAAGTCATTGTAGTGAATCTATGTCTGTTTTGGTTTCTTCTCATCCTTTTAGCTTGATGATAGTTTTTATTTGTGTTCGATATGGAATTGATTATTTAATGTTTGTCTTGTTCTGTTCCACCCCCCCCCCCCCCCCCCCCCCCCCACCACCACCACCACCACCACCACTGCTGGTCTCCTTTTTCCTGTCTACACCTACCAAACCAGCACACACTTCAATTCATTGGTTTGTCTATAATAGTTGAAAAAGAATATCCTAGCCAAGCAGACTAAAAGAGCTGAAATACCTGTATTTTTTGCTTTATTTTTTTTATTTTTATGGTTGGATAATGTTGATTCTCTTCAACCAGAGGGCTTTTCAGACAAGAACTCTTTCCTCTCTTGGTTCAAGGGACCTTGGATACACAAAAGTCTAATAGATTACAAGATAAAAAATACTAACAAACTGGTGCATTGATTATTTCAAACCTAGTATTGGAAGATTTGTGTGTGTGTGTGTGTGTGTGTGTGGTCTAGGAGCCTTTTGCAATTGGGAGCTTTAAAATTCCAAGGAAGTTGGATACCATGTGGATTATGCATTCTGATAATAATAAAATATCATCTTCCTATCAATAGTGTCTAGAGCTAATCAACCGATCTTTCACCTCGTGATGGCGAGCTCATATGAATTTTCATCACTTCTGTCACATGAATTTCAAACCTAGTATTGCAACATATATTGGGACGTTGTTATATCGTGCACCTGAGCATTGGATGCTCAGGTGTTTATTTGTGTGGCGTATAATTATTCTAAGTTTCTATGCTTTGTTCCGGCTCTTACCTACCTGCTATCTTTCTGCGAATTTGTTCTATTAGTTTTGGGTCTATCAGAAACACTCTCTCTTTACTAGTTCGGGAAAAAGTGCGTACATCTTGACCTCGCTTAATCGCGGGATACACTGGGACGTTGTTGTTATATATATATAGACAATAGATCATATGTACACAACCCTTATTATTGTATATCATTTAACAAATCTGGGCCATTGAAAAATTGCGAGACAAATGGAAAGTCCCTCTTAATTGCAAATCTAATCCTCTCAAGATCTGAAAACAATCTCCTCAGTGGTCTAGGAGCCTTTTGCACTCGATAGTTTTCCTTTCCTGGATTTGTTACTTTGTCTGATACTCATCAAATGAGTTGGGAGCTTTAAAATTCCATGGAAGTTGGATACAAATGTGAATTATGCATTTTGACAGTAATAAAATATCATGTTCCTGACAATATTGGCTTTAACTAATCAATACATCTTTCATCTGTGATGGTAAGCTCATATGAATTTTCATCACTTTACTTAATTCTCCATTTTATTTAAAATATAAAAGTCTCATTCATCTAGCAAAAAGAAAAATTAAATGCCAATGCACTCAATGATCTGCTGTGATTTATTTTCAGTACACACCTGCTATTGACATTTGGAGCATTGGATGCATATTTGCTGAAATGCTGACTCGAAAGCCACTTTTTCCTGGCAAGAATATCGTGCATCAGTTGGACATAATGACTGATTTGCTTGGTACTCCTTCTACTGAATGCATTTCAAGGGTTAGTTCAAACTGCCTAAGAATTATGATCTCTTGCTATAAAAAAATCTTTGTTATCTTAGCTTTTATCCTTTCTAACTTGTTTATATATCGCTTATTTCATCTTTGTTATCTAAGCTTCAGTCTTTTCTCAATTCCTACAGATTCGAAATGAGAAGGCTAAAAGATATTTGAATAATATGAGGAGAAAGTCACCGGTTCCCTTTTCACAGAAGTTCCCTGATGCAGATCCCCTGGCTCTTCGTCTGCTTGAACGTTTGCTGGCATTTGATCCTAAAGATCGTCCTACTGCTGAAGAGGCAATGAATGTGTACAATTGTTTTATTCTGTTATATTACTGACTTTTTTCTTTCTTGCTTTATTATGGTGATATTACTTTTATACCTTTATCTTTTTCATAATGTTCTATATCTCTCCCCACAGGCATTGTCCGATCCTTATTTTCGTGGATTGTCTGAGGGGGACAATGTACCATCTACACATCCTATCTCAAAACTCGAGTTTGCATTTGAGAGGAAGAAGTTGGCGAAAGAAGATGTTAGAGAGCTCATATATAGGGAGGTATTAATCCTTCTTTTCACAATTGCATCTACACTAGTCCTGTCCATCAGCCATGATAATGATTCACCGATTTATCTCAAGCAGATTCTGGAATATCATCCACAAATGCTTCAAGAGGACCTTAATGGCACTAATCACACCAGTTTCTTATATCCGAGGTGAAGCTTAATGCTATATATATACACTTGGTAGTGAATGTACCCAACGAGCTTTACTGTTTGCACTTTGCAGCTCAATATTTTTTTTCATTAATATTTGATGTGGTTTATTTGCATTTTTTTTTTAACTGGTTGTATTTTGGCGAGTTCAATTACCATAATGATTTAGAATTTTCTGGGCACAAGCCAGCTCTCATATACATTCCTATGGTGGCCAGTATACAGGTGCTTAAATTAAACAGTGTAGAAAACATTTCTCTGCAGCTTTACATTAAAGAAGTTTTACATGTATGTCCAGGCATCTTGAGATAGCAACAAGAATATGTCCAGTCATGTTGAGATAGCAACAAGAATCTAAATTCAAATGGGGATTTTGTAAATGGGGCAAGGATTATAGGAAAGCTACATTTTCAGTAGAACAGGAAATTGTGAGCACACTCTTTCCTATTATAGGCTGGATAATGTAGAAGGTTGACACAGCAAAGAAGAGGAATACTATCTAGATTTAATGTCTGCAAACATTGAGGTTATGTTTTTGGTTTCATATTTGGGGTTTGTTTGGTGCAGATGCTTTACGCCATGTATGACATCCACATTAGTACAAAACTACCTTATAAGTTATCTTATTAGGCCATATAAGTTAATTTATGCTCCTTCGATCTAAAATACATGGTCTTTTAGGTCAAGAAAATTTATCAACTTTAGATGCTCTTTTAGATTTTTTAGGTAGAGATCACTGGATTGTAATCACTTATTCACTTGTATTGATTCGTGTGTTATTGACTTTATAAAATCTTTTGATTGGTTAAAATGTGTAGCGGGTATTAAAAAGTACTAGTAAAATTTATGAAAAAGTTGGTAGAATGATTATGTTTTTAGGGAAGTATTTTCTTAAAGCTTGTGTCATTTGCTGAAATCCCATCTATTTTATATAAGAGGGAGTAAGTCATAAGCATCTGTTTGGAATGTACCCTTGATCACCCTCCATAAAAGGGGTACTTAAATGGCAAGGAATGGGTGCAATCAATAAAACTACCATCCTTTCTCCATTTACGTAAATGGCAAGGAATTAGTACTTAAATAGACTTGAGATGAAAGCAATAGGTGCAGTCAATGAGAGGAACAAGAGAAGTTGGAAATTTAACATTCTTTCTCTATATATAGGGACGATGAGATTTCGGGAAACATAAAACTATCACCCTTTCTCCATTTACTTTGTTGCTGAGAAGCTCTGAAGAGCTAAAGTGGATGGGTTTGGTTTGGGATGTTTTCACCAATGATAGAAGTAGTGTCTGCTGAACATTCAGGATCCTGGAATGATGCAAATAAAAAAGTATTAGGTGCCATTTGTATAAATTTCAACTATTTTCAACGAAAATATTTCCTTATTTCAAGTGGTTGACGAAAATATTTTTAATGTTTTCTTCATTCAAACATGAAATTTATGTGAGGCTATTTTCTTTGGTAAATTTTCCAAGGGGTAAACCGTGCATTTTACACATAAGATATTTTAGATCCAACCAATCAATGCCTTTGTTTCTTAAGGGATTTCATATGTGAAAAAGTTTACCTTCATGTGATAAGTTGACCCCGACAAAATATTTAGAATTAAATGTTATTTTGCTTTGCAATCACCAGCCTGACTGGGACTTTCTATGTTGATCTAGTGGAGTAGATCGATTTAAACGGCAGTTTGCCCATCTAGAGGAACATTTTAGTAAAGGACAAAAGGGTGCTCCTCTTCAAAGAAAGCACGCATCCTTGCCAAGGTGAAATATTTTTTTTTTTTTTTTTGTTATCGCATCTCTCAGACACACAGACACAAAATGCTTGTGATAATTCTGTCGGTGTCCTTCCACAGGGAGAGGGTCTATGCTCCTAGGAGTGAAGCTGATGATAGAAATGCTAGATCAGAGAACGGTGCCATGGCTGGTAATGCCCCTTTACCAGACACTTCTAAAGAAGTTTTGCCAGCACAAATTGGCCACATGACAAACAATCATATCCACAACCTGACGAAGAGTGATACCATCAGTGCTTCAACATGCATGCCCATGAGGGATCGCAAGGTTGGCTTTCTTTATTATAGATTACATTATCACAGAAGTAATAAATATTTTTTTTCCATAAAAATGCTTGGTTCTTCTGCAGCTTGTATACATAATTTAGCTCCCTGGAAAATTCCCAGATTTGATGGTAGCAGGCAGTGAAGAAAAAAGCCTCATCTAGGCTCACGCCTCGCTCTCAGGCCCTAGGTGCACCTTTTATCATCTAGGCAGTGAAGAAAAAAATGTTTGGTGCGCCTTTCAGTCTTTCTAACATTCCATAGAGGGGAAAAGATAACATTTTCACATTTCAACTAAGCAAACAAACTTATTTTCCTGATTGGCAATTGGGTTATAGAATCTTTGATTGCTATTGGATGATATTCTATTTGAATTGACTAATTTTTTTGATAATTTTAAAAATTTTACTCCATATGCACCTACACTTCATGTAGTACATAGCTTATATTCTTGCTCTTTGTATCATAAAATTATAGGTTTACACAACATTTATGGATTTACGTATTATAACACATTTTGTAAACATGTGCGCCTTGGATCCAAATCACTCTCTGCTCCTAGGCTATAGACCCGCTATCACCTTTTTTTGGTGCCTTACGCCTTTTTCTTCACTGGCAGCAGGGAATATGACAGGGCTCATCTGTTGTCACCACTCAGCACATGTTCTCATATTTCTGTTTCATTTGAGAATGGACAGCATCACTCAAAACTGCTTCCATTCTCAGTTCGTTCATGAGTACTTCGGCTAATTACCTGTTGGATATGATAAGAATTGTGTGGATGGGTTTTCATTTTATTGGTTTCATCATTGTGGACAGGAAAATACGGGCTCTGAACAAGATGAAGAGATGAACCAATTGTCAACTGAGACTTCCTTTTTACATGTGTAAGTGTATGCGAAAGAATATTTATACCCCCAGAAGATCAAATGAAGGGAGATTATTGCTGTGGTTCGTCCTTGATTCTTAAGTTAAATAAGAAGACCATTGCTATTCCTTTATCGTCTTGATCAGTTACATCTGCGCAACTATCTCCAAGCAGCTCGTCCTTGAGATTTACTGCATTTTATGACAGTAGTTGGTTGTGTCACTTTACATCCAGATAAATGATTGCCCTAGAGGAGAAGACAGTGGACTGTTGCTGTGTTAGAGCAGCTCAAACCTTTCCAATGCTTGGTTTAACCCATTACTGTAGGTGATGTTTAGTTGAGAGCAATTGACGGCTAGATTGTTTTACTGGTTATTGTATCCCAATAGTTATGGAACAAGATTTAATTTATGGAACAAGATTTTAATTACTGTAGTAATTAGAGGGTTTGAAACATAATTAGCTGAGACCCACCGTCTTCCTTATCTATCCCAAATTCTGTCATGGAGAGCTACCCAACATAGAAAGATTAGAAACCCTCCCTCCTCCATGTCCCACAACTACAAGATCTCGACCGCCTTCATTTCTGGAGCTTCTCTGGCACTGAATCTGCCTCCTCCAATCCAAACTGGATTCCGGAGGAGAAAGCCCGAGACAGTGCTGTACCGATGAAGAAGATGGTGAACAGGAGCTCGGGCTGCACAAAATGGCTCGAGCATTTGGGTTTAAGTTGCTGGGTCTGGTTGCTGGCAAACCTTTGAAAAAGAAAAAAAAAATGAAATTTGAGGTTTTAGGAATTGATATGAGAAATCGAATGGATCAAGATGTTTTTGAAACGGCGTGGGTAGGCTTCGAAAATGTTGGAATGTTTTCGAAACCAATTCCACCAATTAAACATGGTTTTCGAATAGAGAATATACAAAGATAGAGATTACACAGATATGATAGGATATTATGAAGATATAATAATTAACGGAAATTTCGTGAGGTACCCCTGAGGTATTGCAATTTTCGCGAGGTATACAACTCTTTTGTATATTTCGCGTGGTACCCCTGAGATTTTGAATTTTTTCGCCTCGCGCCCTTCCTTGTTAAGTTTAACGGTTTCCGTCGGTGTCAATTAAAAAAAAAAAAGAAGAAACGGAAAGAAGCGTCCTCCTCCCTCCGCTCAGGAACCTCCGGTACAATCTCGGCGACCAACACCGCCTCGACTTCCGCCCTCCGTCCTTACCGGCGGCGGCGTTCTTCTTTCCAATTCCGTCGCCTCCCCTCCCCGCCGTGGAGGATGCGGAGGTCGCAAGCGCTGGGGTCGGAGTTGGAGCCACCGTCGCGGCGGTGGTGGTGGCTATCGCCATTGAGTGACCAAGCGAACCTCGTCGGCGGTGGTGGTGGGCGGATCTGGAGATTGGTTCCATAGTTGAGCAGATCTAAGCCAATTCAGTTTCTTAGCGCCTTAGCAGCGTCGGATTTGGCATCGCAGTCATTAAAATCGGCGGAAATTTTGCCAGATTCAGATCACTAAAAGAAACCAAACCCTCTCACATCTCCGAATCGAATTCAAAATTAGGGAGAAAACTCGTGTCCCTCTGCAAGTTCTTGAAATTTGAATTTTAGAGTTCATCTTCGAAGCTGGTAAGATTGCAAGGTAAGATTTTCTCTGCGTGCTATATTAATTTTTCGGAAATTTCATGAGGTACCCCTGAGGTAAGGGATAATTCACGGGGTATACAACTGTTTGACATATTTCACGTGGTACCCCTGAGGTTGTAAATTTTTTTGTGTCGTGCCCTTTAACGTTATTTTTAACTGTGTTCCGTTAGTTTGTTTAAAAAAAAAGAAATTGATTTAAATTAAATAAAGAAGAACTAAAGGCTGGAGAGAAGAGATCCCCATAGCCAAGTACTCTGTCAGTCGCACAGTCATAGACTAGAACCCCTCACCCATGAAGAACGCGCTTACCTTCTTCATCCACGCGCCCCCAAATTTGTCGAAGAACCCTAATCCCCAACTTCGCCGCCGGCAACAATCAGCAAAAATTCAGGCTTGTTTGAAGGCTAATTAATCAACCACGTCAAAGAGAGAAAACCCTAGCATCAAGAGCCTACGTCGCCATCAAATTGAAGCAAGAAATCGGTACAAATCGAGCATCAATGATGCAATTCAAGATCAGATCTGAAGCCGCGACCTTGGTGAAACAAGAAATTTGTGCAAATCAAACACCAAAGATCCTTTTTTTCCTGAGTTTTGGTTGTTCTCTTTCACACACTTGGCTTGGGAGGTCTACTGATGGTTGGTTGTGCCCAATCTTTATTGAGATTTCAGGAAAGTAAAAGCAAGAATTGTAGCCATCAGAGAGAAGGCAAGAGAAACAAGATGAGAGATGTTGAAGAGAAGACGATTTTCAAGTCCTTGGCGATTTTCAAGTTCTCGTCGATCGTCGAGATCATTGTAGCCGGAATCACGTCACACCCCTCCAATCAGAGCCACCGACGCCGGCGTCCAGAGGGTCTTCCACTCGTCGATGTAATTAAGGTCGCGCCTGGTCGCCTATTCCCTTCAGCGAGGAGCATCGTCTCTTCTCTCCAGCCTTTTGTTCTTCTTTATTTAATTTAAATCAATTTCTTTTTTTTAAACAAACTAACAGAACTCAGTTAAAAATAATGTTAAAGGGCACGGTGCGAAAAAATTTACAACCTCAGGGGTACCACGTGAAATATGTCAAACAGTTGTATACCCCGTGAATTAAGCCTTACCTCAGGGGTACCTCGTGAAATTTCCGTTAATTTTTTTTGCGAAATATCGGCGCGTGAGATCAGAAATAGGGATTTTTTTTCTTACAAAATTGGAAGAGTCGGAGTCGCTATTTCTTCCCGGTAAGGATGTGCGATTAGTGGAAATTGTTCCTCTTTGGTGGAATAAAATGTGTGTTTAAGTTGGAGTTTTCGATTTTGAATTTTGATCTGCTTGTTAATTCATTCCATTGAGTAGTTTTTCGAGAGGAATAGTGGGTAATTTGAGTTAAATCATAGGTTATGAAGCTTGACTTGCTAATTGGGTTCAAACTGTGTCTATCAAAAAAACTGTGTCTTGTATTCTAAACAACCAAGTGATCTTACAACAAGCAGCTCTCAGCCACAAATTAGGGTTTTTCACCTGATGATACTAGAGATCCGCCTTACAAGGTGCAAAGTCAAATTGAAGATATATTTTCTTCGGTGGTCAAGATTTCCGTTTCTTCTTCGTTTCTTTTTTTTTAATTGAAACTCACAGAAACCGTTAAACTTAACAAGGAAGGGCGCGAGGCGAAAAAATTCAAAACCTCAGGGGTACCACGCGAAATATGCAAAATAGTTGTATACCTCGCGAAAATTGCAATACCTCAGGGGTACCTCGCGAAATTTCCGAATAATTAATATCTATTTACGGATACAATCTTATCCTAATACCCCACAAGCTCAAGCTTGGAACAAAGCATCTGAAACCGAGCCGTACCAACGACTTTCGTCAAGAGGTCTGCAATCTGATCTTGGGAGCGAACATGTCTGTCAACTAGTGATCCATCTTCAACTTGTTTACGGACAAAGTAGTAATCAATCTTGATATGTTTGGAACGTTGATGAAATACTGGATTTGTCGATATATAGGTAGCACTGAGATTATCGCAGAGCAAAATTAGAGGCTGAACAATGGAAGTGGTGCGCGTTAGAATGATGTGTGTTCTAAAACCCCAAATAGTAAATCCATACCTTCAACTAATAATGAGTATTAACAGCAAGTATTTGTCGATCCCACAAAGAGTGCGTGCGACTTTGGCTAAACGTAGTAAGCAAGCAATACGTAGCAAAAGTAATAGTAATAATGAGAGAAAGGTAGTAAGTAAAGTAATGATTGTAACAGAAAATAATAATGATACGAGAATATAGTTCTACTTATATTCGCAACATAGGTAATTTCATGATCATTGGGTTGTTTGGTTATGCTTGACGATCTTAGGGTCGGTTTGTAGGCTCGTGAGCAGAGCTTGAGCACAAAAAAAGCTCGTATAAATTTTAGGCTCAAGCTCAGCTCGACTCGTCTATCGTTCGAGCTAAACTTGAACCTGTCAAGCTCAGCTCGAATAACACTCCTATCGTTTTGTGCACATAGTAGTATAGCTTCCTGATTCGATCACTACCAACTCCCTAAACTCTTGCATGAGGTTCGATAAGCAATAAGTCTCTAATCGCATCCGCTAAGAATAACATTAAACTATCTGCCATTACTCTTTCATATGCATGAATTCCAACATGTTCATCAAGATATGCTTGCTACTATATTGAGTTAAGGCCTACCAGATTTAACTATAATCACTTAACACGTTGTTTACCTATCTTAGTGGCCAGTTAAGACGAATAAACAATATAAACATGTAAAGAACATGCATAAACCAAATATAAACTATAAAATAGTATTCAAACAACCCTTACATGTCCTTAACCTATGCATAAAATATAAGCAAAACTATATAAAAGGTTTAGCCGAGCATGACTTACCTAAAATAGCGGAAAAGGAAAAAGAGAGGAAAGTGGTGAGTGAAGTGTGTTGTGAGTTGTGAATTGATGTGTGGAATGGATGAGGAGAGATGTATTTATAGGCTTAGGAAACCCTAGGAGTCAGCAATCTTAAGGTAGAAGCAAAGCCCAATGGGCCAGATTCGACCGAGAGAAAATCTTCTGGAATTTGCGATCGGCGGGCACCGATCCAGCGAGTGTTGTAGGATCTTCAACGGGTGTTGCGAGTCAGCGAACACCGCTCCTATGGCCGCGGGCGCCGTCTTTGTAGTCTTCGTATTTCTTTTTTCTTCTCATCTTGTCTTGTCCGCTTCTTCTTTTATCTTCTTCCTTGACTCTTCTCTAAGCTTCTAAGATTCCACAATGTAGCCTTTCTCTTCTCTTTTAGCTTGACTTTCGAGAATCTGCATAAGTAGGCATAAAACGCGTAGATTTTGAACTTTGCAACTTTAAAAACAATGAATGTACTTCATACTAAAAACCTATCTAAATGCAACCTAAATGACTTAATAATGACTCAAAATTCCTATAAAAATCATGCATTATTAGGGAGCTCGGAGCTCTAAGAGCAGTTGTTGAAGCCAAATTAATTATGTCATAGTGAAGGCAATAGCGCGATATATACTCAGCCTCAGAACTGGACTTTGGCACTTTATAACCACATTTTGCTTCTTGGAGGCCCAAATGACGAGGTTGCCACCATAAAAGATTGCAAAACCGTGTTGTGAGCGACAATCATCACCATTGGATGCCCCTCAAGCATATGAAAATACTCAAGCCTAGAGAGAGAGAGAGAGAGAGAATTTCAGATATTGGAGAATTCGTTTGACAACCGACCAATCATGAACTGACAGACGTTGTTGACAATATAGAAAATCTCTAGATGACTGATATTGACATACTATGATGCCCCAACAATATTCCTGTAATGATAAGGATCCTGGAATGGATCACAATCTCAAATTAGACGAGAGACCGGCTCGACAGGGGATTATATGGGGGCGTGTGCATCCTGCATTTTACTATGCAGAATAAGGTCCCTGATATTCTTCTGCTGAGATAATAGAATAGTATTATGAGCACGCGTCATCTTTATGCCAAGAAAATAGTGGAGATTACCAAGATCACTTAGTGAAAAAGCATGATTAAGAAAGGTGGTGATGCCGACATAGGGAGAGTGGTGGCGGAGGGTAACGTTGGTGTAGTGCAGCCTGATCAGGAGCAACTATTGTAGGGGGTGACAATGGCCAAGGAGATCAAAGCCACTTGCTGTAGTTGAGAGACGGTGGGAATGGATGGCGGCATGGTGTCGGGGGAGCCTTGAATGCTTGAAACTAACAATCTGACCAATTGGATATGTAAGCGATTAATCCCATTCCAAAACTTCAATAACTGAATTAGGGGATTTATGAAATTGGAGTTATTCACATTATACATAAAATGCTTCTTGATCTTTTCGACGTAAATTATTCAGATTGTTTTGTGCAAGTGCTTTTGGTGGCCTTAGTTGTGCTTTGGATGGATTGAAGATCCTGAGTCGAGACTGACCAAGGTCATGGTGGTGTTGAAGTGCTTCATTGGAGTTCATCTTCAATTCACCGCCCATAGGAGATAGCATCTTGATGTACCGCTAGCTAATGGTGTCTCCATGGTGGTGCTTGGCTTAGTTCTTCGTGTGCATCTTCGACTTGACTGTCTTCATTTTGTCTAGGTTCCACTTTACAGTAGGGTGCTTTCGGCCTATAACTTCGCCTTTATTTTCAATTATGTTTTCCTTGCATTGTATCATGGTGGTTAATTCGTCTGCTGATTCGTTGGCCTCTCGAGGATCAAGTAGTAATTGCATGATCTCTCAAATAATTTCTTGTATAAAAAAACAATATAGTAGTTCTACTACACATGATAACAACACTAAAGCCGTTTTAAATTAATCAATGTTTTAAAAGATCAATTAACATTCAAGGCCACTACAAATTAGATCCAACCTTACCATTTTAAGCATGTACATGGAATTATTATATGCTTATACGATAAAAGTATATAGTATAGAACAAGATTGCATGTTTCTCAATTTGGTATCATATTTTCATTGATCGTATATGTTCTTTTTTCGGGGAGACATAACCGTAAAAAGGGGAAAAATATGGTTTAACGATCCTTCAAATATCTCGACATGTACAAGGCGAGTATATTTGTAATATTTGGCACAAAATATCATGTGCGTACGTAGCATAGTTGATGGAGCCAGAAATTTATTTGGGGGAGGGGTGAAGTTTTCTACAAATTATTGAGTCACTCTTCGATGGATTTTTCTTTAGTTTAGCGAACCAAGACTATGATATTTTAGATTAAACGATGATATTTTAGTTTAAGACAACGTTTTTTTTAGTTCAAAATGATGGTGTTTTAGTTCAAAACCGTGTTATTAGTTGTTATATATTTTTTTCTCTTTAAACGAAAAAATGATGTCGTTTTATTCTATAACAACATTCTTTTTGTCTAAAAAGAAATCGTTTAAAACCTACAAAGTCAATACGTAATATGTTATTCTCTTATTCTCGTAGCATGCAATATCTTGTAACAAGATATATAAAATTTAAACTTGCATAATTTCTTATATAATTATATAATATAGTAATATAACCTCTAGTTTCGAAGCGCTTGGATTGAATTATATGGCCAAAATATCAAATTAAGTAAAATATAAAAGCATTGTGATTTATTTAAAGACATTTGAAATAATTAATTTGTATTTATCTTTCAAATGTTCATAGCTTTTTACTATCGGATTGAGGTTTATAATATATCAAAACAAACCTATCAATGAGTAGAACAAATATAGGTAATTCTTCAGATGAAAGGAGTGGAGAATGCTCCCCCTTGCCCCCTAGTTCCGCCCTTAGTTCTATCACTCTAGAACACGTACACAATTTTGTAAGCAAGTTATTTGGTTAATTATATCTTAGTAAACAAAAATATATTTTTAAGAATTAGTTTTGAAGAAACCAAAAGATTTGTCCAATATAACAAAAGACAATTTTCTTGACATATATAATTATTGCCTAAGATTTAGAATTTTTTTTCAAAATATTCACAAAAAAATAATTAATTACCAAAATATTCTACCTTTTAAACTATTTACAAAAATATTCATTATTTGCAGGGTTGACAGAGAAACGCGGGTTCAAACCGCGTTTCATTCCTACTTTATAAATTTTGAAATCGAAGAAATAAAGGGAAAAAAACTAACGAATAAAACGCGGGTTCAACCCGCGTTTTATTCTTTTATTTTTTAAATGACAAATAAAAAAATAAAAAATAAAATAAAAGGGGTAAAGCGCGGGTTGAAACCGCGTTTCTCCTACCTCCTGATTTTCCAAGGCCGACGGCACTAGATCTGGGCAAAGGGAGGGAGGCAGCGGGGAGGAAGGTGAAGGGGGAGGACGACAGGCCTCCGTCTCCGCTCAATTGAAGCCGGCACCGTTGGCGGCCTCCGTCTCCGCTCAATTGAAGTCGGCACCGTTGGCGGCCTCCCCTAGATCGGGCCTCCGTCTCCGCTCAATTTCACGGCCGTCGATGGGAACTGGGAAGCAGAAGCAGAGGTTGGAGTCGAGCCCGAGCCCGCGTCACCGGAGGAGGGAGGAGGGAGGAGAGGCAGAAGCAGAGGCCGGAGCCCGAAAGAGGAGACGCCGACAACCCCAAATCTTCCCGCTCGTCTCCGGAACCCACGTCTCCGATCGACGGGAGGCTTGATATCGCCCATCTTCGATGGAAGTCCGTCTCAGATCGAAGAGGAAGGCAAGGCCGGCTCCGATCGACGCTCGCTTCCAATCGCCGCTCCCACAAGCTCTCTCCCTGTGCATCAAAAAGTAGCGCCGATACGGGAGGAAGGCGGCGAGCTAGGGTTGAAGATTTGGGGGTTTCCGGCGTCGAAGCTTCCGCCGTTGACGAGAACTCCAGAGACTAGGCTTCCGGCCTCTCCTCCTTCCTTCCTCCTCCAAAAACGCGGGCTCGGGCTCGGGCTCCGGCCTCTCCACCTTCCTCCTCCGGCCTCTGCTTCCACCAACCTTTCCATCTCCATGTTTTCCCTTTTCTGAAAAAAAAAAATACAAGAGACGCGGTTTGAAACCGCGTCTCTTTGTTAAAAAAATTATTTCCACTTATAATTCATCCCGAACCAAAATAAAAATAGAAACGCGGTTTGAAACCGCGTTTCTTTTGTTTTTCTTATTTATCACATTTTATTCTAATTTCAAAATTTAACCATGTGAATAAAACGCGGTTTCAAACCGCGTTTTTCTGTCAAACCTGTAAAAAATGAATATTTTTGAAAATAGTTTAAAAGGTTGAATATTTTTGTAATTATTTATTTTTTTGTGAATATTTTGAAAAAAAATTCTATGATTTACACATTGAACTATAAAAATTTTTCCAACTTTTTTTTTTCCCGATATTGCATTAACAAGTATAGTGTGAATTCTCACTCCAGTTTTACCCTCCGTAGAAGATTTGAAGGATAACAAGTATTGAATGTTGACACATATTTTCTTATTGAAAGTCAACATGGAACTAGACAAACTCCAAACTAAATGGGTTGCTATAATGAATCCAACAGATTAAAACATTTGTTCTATATCGACGATGACAATATTATATACTATAAAATAATGTGGCTTTCATATTTCGTTAGTAGTTTATCATCAAGTGAATTTTTTCCATTATTTATGATTATCAATACTTTAAATTTCATGTTTTATTTGTTACCTATTTATACACTCAATTTGATCTGACTCGATATAAGTCATGTCTCGTGCATAGCAGGGATCTACCACCCTCTAGTCCACTTCAGATCATAAATCACTTCAGATCTACCACCCTCTAGTTAAATATAAATTTATGTTACTCCCGAATTAGATAACTCTTTTTTCCATCTAGATTTAATCTCTTACAAGTAGATTGATCAATCGGATCATTTGGTTCGAGTTTAGGTTTGAGTCATTTAAGTCTTGGGTAAATCGGGTTTCAGTTCAATCGAGTTACCGGTCATTCCGGATTGAGCTAAATCGGGTTTGTCTCGGGTTCGGGTCGACCCGGCGGGTAAGAAAAAACTCAAAACTTTTTAAAGATTTTTTAAAAATATTGTCAAAATGAAATTGTAATATAAATATGTCAAATTAAACTAAATAATAATATTATAATTAAATTTATAAATATTATCATAATAATACTATTATGTTAATATTTTAAGCATAAAAAATCACATTTATACAAATAAGTGTTCTAAACATACTATAATTATAAAATATATACATTATTTAATTTATGAGGTACCTTAACGAATACAATTGTATGACGAATTTGTATGAGATCAATCTGGTACCTGTGTGGCGTCTACATGGTGTTGACTTACCGAGTAGATTTTACCCAATGGGTCATCGGGTCTCGATCCTAAAAGTCATGGATCATTTAGGTTAGGATCGATTTCGGAGCCCGGGTTTAAAATACCGGGTTCAAACCCGCAAACTTATCGGGTATACGGATCCAATTTTTCGGATTGTTTTGACATATCTAATTAGAAGGTCTCTAGTTAATAAATGAATACTTTAGCCTTAGGTATGTTTTAGGTGGGAGATGTGTGAGAATCCGAGAATCCCGGTCGGGTCGTATCAAATCGGGAGTCGTGTGGGGTTTTTAATTTTGTTTTTGGTTTTAGGTATGTTTTTTGGTTATAAGCCAATGTGTAGGGGCTTCTCCCAACCTTATATTTTGGTTTGTTATACCACCCACAATCAATGTGGGATGGCTATTTATCCCAACACGCCCCCTTAAGTGTCAACCCTTAAGTGTCAATCCGCAAACTTATCGGGTATACGGATCCAATTTTTCGGATTGTTTTGACATATCTAATTAGAAGGTCTCTAGTTAATAAATGAATACTTTAGCCTTAGGTATGTTTTAGGTGGGAGATGTGTGAGAATCCGAGAATCCCGGTCGGGTCGTATCAAATCGGGAGTCGTGTGGGGTTTTTAATTTTGTTTTTGGTTTTAGGTATGTTTTTTGGTTATAAGCCAATGTGTAGGGGCTTCTCCCAACCTTATATTTTGGTTTGTTATACCACCCACAATCAATGTGGGATGGCTATTTATCCCAACACGCCCCCTTAAGTGTCAACCCGATTGACACTTGAACAATTTTTTTTTTCCTTCTTTAAATCTTCTCCCGGGTCGAGACTCTCAATCTCTTTATAGCTCGCCCGGTTTTTGGTTTTTACGACGGGGTTCGGCATCTGAATCGCCTGCCCCGAAGCTAGGAAAATCGACCCGACTCGAACCTGCTCTGATACCATGTGAGAATCCGAGAATCCCGGTCGAGTCGTATCAAATCGGGAGTCGTGTGGGGTTTTTAATTTTGTTTTTGGTTATAAGGTCGGGATCCACCACTTGACACAAAAGCTTAAGCCAATGTGTAGGAGCTTCTCCCAACCTTATATTTTGGTTTGTTATACCACCCACAGTCAATGTGGGATGGCTATTTATCCCAACAAGTTTGTTGATTTTCATTAACAAACTGCCTATAATATCAAATCTCGAGGTTTAGTTTGTCCACTTCCTTCTCACCGAGGAAAAAAGTTTGTCCACTTCCTAAAGGCAAACCCAATAGAAAAGTAGCAATAACCAAATAAGATGCATCCTCTCTCATCTTCAATTCTCTATCTAATAATGCACTGGGGGACTTGTAAGTGTTGAAACCAGGCTGACTGTAAGCGGAGGAGGTCAACAATGGCTTCTCCCATCTCCCATCTGGTCATCTTTTCGCTCTCTCTCCTCCTAATTTCACAATCCAACCTCACTGCAGCAGCACCTCTCTTCCCAAAGGAAGCTTTGCCTACAAAATCAGGCCACCTGGTTGTGAACTCAACCACTGGATCCTCCATCTTCTATGCTTTCTATGAAGCCCAACAACCCACCTCTCCACTATCCGAAACCCCTCTCCTCATCTGGCTTCAGGGCGGTCCCGGTTGCTCCTCCATGACTGGCAATTTCTATGAGCTTGGTCCATGGAGAGTATACCCTGTCAACCAAACAGTGAAGCTTAAACCAAACCCAGGTGCTTGGAACCACAGGTTTGGCCTCATTTTCATTGACAACCCAATTGGTACTGGATTTAGTATTGCTTCTTCCCCAGATGAGATACCCAGGGACCAAACTGGTGTTGCCCATCACCTGTGGGTTGCTATCAAGTCGTTTATTAGATCAGACCCAGTGTTTGAGTCCCGCCGGATTTACATCACCGGCGAGAGTTATGCCGGAAAGTATGTTCCGGCAATTGGGTACCACATATTGAGGAAGAACTCTGGGCTGCCGATTTCCGAGAGGGTTAAATTGGCCGGCCTTGCCATTGGGAATGGATTGACTGATCCGGTTGCGCAGGTAAACACTCATGCTGACACTGCTTACTTCACTGGCTTGATCAATGAGAAGCAGAAGACCCAGCTGGAAGAGGCACAAAAGGAGTCAGTGAGGCTGGTCAACTCCATGGATTGGAGCGAGGCAGCGGATGCCCGGAATCGGGTGCTGCAGATGCTACAAAACATGACAGGGCTGGCCACATTGTACAACATGAGGAGGAAAACGCCTTACGAATCGGAGCTGGTGGCGAGGCTGCTGGCCAATGTGGAGGCTAAGAGGGCTATGGGAGTGAATAATGCCTCCTTTGTGTGGGAGGAATGCAGTGAAACCGTTGGGGCTGCGCTTCATGCGGATGTGATGAAAAGTAGCAAGTACATGGTGGAGTACCTTGTGAAGGAGACGAGGGTGTTGCTCTACCAAGGGCAGCTGGACCTGAGGGACGGCGTCGTTTCGGTGGAGGCATGGGTGAAGAAGCTGCAGTGGGAAGGAATCGATGCCTTTGTGGCTGCTGAGAGGAAGGTTTGGGAGGTGGAGGGTGTGCTTGCTGGGTATGTCCAGAAATGGAAAGGCCTGACCAATGTGGTGGTGTTGGATGCAGGCCATTTTCTGCCTACTGATCAACCGCTTCATTCTCAGGCAATGATACAAGATTGGGTTTTGGAGAGAGGTTTATTTGCCAAAGATGAACCTCTGTTGGAATCTACCTATTTAAGGACTTCTTCCCTTTGACCACTTTGTTTTTATATCTACTTTGAGATGAGGTATGCCGTATATGCGATCTCATGATTGTCTTCTATGTATCTCTTCCGTTAGCTTTGTCTATGTAGCTAATAAAGACTACTTATCTATAATAATAATAATAATAATAATAATAATAATAATAATAATAATAATAACAATAATAATAATAATAATAATAATAATAATAATAATAATAATAATAATAATAATAATAAGTTGGCGCCATCACCTTCCAGACATCCTGACATTAGCCATGATAGTGTTCTCACCCAAGCTATCTCGAGGTATGTCGCTCGTATTGGTTCAGATATTGATGACTTGTTTGTATCCCCCGCCCCCAAAAAAATCATGTCAGTATTGACGGATTGATACTTCAAATTAATTGATAACAATTTGATGTCCACACTCAATCCGACTTCAAGGCAGTTGCAGGTTTTGCAAGCAGTGAGAGGAGAAAGGGCACATGATTTTTTGTTGACTACTCCCATTGAGGGTCTTGCTCAGACTATGCCGTCTCGCCAATTTCGTTCTGTCCTCCAATACCATCTCTCGATTCCTATGTTTAGTGGGTATCCGACCTGTCCCAGTTGTGAGCTGGATAAGATGGACCCTTTTGGTGACCATGCTCTGCATTGCAGTCGAGGCATCGGGACTAAGCACCGACACAATCCGAGATGTTTTGGCAGACATGTGTTATAAAGTGGGTATCGCAGTTCAGAAGGAAGTGCGTACTAGTATGAGCAGTGACGATGGTTTTGAGTTGAGGCCAGGTGATTTGTTGGTTTATGGGTGGGACAAAGGTAGGGACACTTGTGTTGATGTAGTTGGGGCTTCGCCGTTTACTACTAGAACTAATGATTCCTTTGTACATGGCAAGGCTATTTCCCAAGCAACTGAAAGGAAGGAGAAGAAGTACACAGATATTTGTGAGGCTAAAGGGTATTCCTTCATGGCATTTGCGTTCTCTACTTTTGGGGAACTAGGAGTTGATGCTATTGGTTTTATGAAGCGGGTTCAATTGGTTATGAACTTATGAAGAGTCATGGGGCGGGGTCTGATAATGGCGATTTTATATTCCACAGAGTGGGATTTACTATTCAGAAGGGGGTTGGAGCTCAATTTGTTATGAGACATCCAACTAACTTTATTTAAATAATTTTATTACTAATAATAATAATAATAATAATAATAATAATAATAATAATGATGATAATAATAATAATAATAATAATAATAATAATAATAATAATAATAATAATAATAATAATAATAATAATAATAATAATAATAAGCCCCTTCGTCTGGCAGATTTGCTCCTTTATTCCTGGGAGACAAAGGGCGGGATGTGTGTATAGATCTGATGGGATCCTCCCCTTTGACTTAGTCTGAGATGTTTGACTTTGTAACCGGTCGTGCTTTTGTTGATGCTGCTTAGCGTAAGTGTGCCAAGTATCAGGATTTGTGCACGGTGACTGGTTATGATTTCCTACCCTTCTCCTTTTCTTCATTGGGGGAGTTAGATAAGGATGTCGTTGCCTTGCTGAAGCGGATTCAGAAATTCTCGGTATCTCAGGATGCTGGGACTCGTGCTGCAGCTTATATCTTTACTAGACTTAGTTTTGTTATCGCTAAGGGAGTGGGTGCCCAGATAGTATCTCGGTTTCCCACTAATTTCTTGTTATCGGTTTCTTTATAATCATAACAATAAAAATAATAATAATAATAATAATAATAATAATAATAATAATAATAATAATTATTATTATTATTATTATTATTATTGTTATTATTTTTATTATTATTATTATTAGAGATTTTCCCGAACCATATTCGGTTTTTTTATAATATTTTCGCTCAAATTTGATGTTTTAAACAAAATACTTAACACGTCAATTTTATACTAATATCATTTTTCTCATGCTTCTTGTCATGTCATCCTCCGAAATATTTGGTTAT
Source organism: Persicaria maculosa (assembly GCA_963922045.1). Classification (NCBI taxonomy): domain Eukaryota; kingdom Viridiplantae; phylum Streptophyta; class Magnoliopsida; order Caryophyllales; family Polygonaceae; genus Persicaria; species Persicaria maculosa. The sequence continues at coordinate 43,594,275 of OY998256.1, forward strand.
CATGTTGAAGTCTTTTTCCGGGACGATTGATACTTCAAATTTGCAAAGACCTAAAATTTTGAGCTATATAGAAATATTTCTATGGAGTTATTTATCATATTTATTCGTGTTTATTTAAAATTTTAAATTGATTTAAATTACATAATTGAACTATCCACTCGGGTTATAAATTTAGAATATGTTTAGAATTTTTTATGAAACAATTTTAGTAAGTTTCGATTTAAATATATTGAGCACTCTTAAGATTTATAGAGCTTGGTAATAAAAATCTTTGTGTTCAAGTATAGTAAGAGGAATTTGAGAAAAACCTTTTTGGTGTTTTCAATTCGAATAAATAGAGATTGCAGGTTGTAATTTAATTTGGGGTAGAATTCTTATAATTGATAGAATATCGGGTTATTTTTGTAATTCATCCTAAGACGACCCTGAAATACCCATATAAATGCCCGCTACTTCGAAACACTAGCCGCCCAATCCGCTAACTGTATATTCTCTTCCCCCCTTTCCCTCATATATGAAATTTAAAGGTTGAAATATCCATCTCGCCGACCCTCGAACTCTCCCATGGTTACCTACTTCCCTGCATGTCTTAATCGTCTTTCCTGTTTTCTCGACCTCGATCTTGTAGGGGTGTTATGTGAACACGAGTAGCTCGAGTTCGGCTCGTACTCGGCTCGAAAAAACTCGACTCGAGCTCATTCACATTTGAAAACGAGCCGAATGCGAGCAGCTTTTCAAGCTCGCCACAAGCTCGAGCCGAGCTCGAGCTTTATACGAGCTTACTCGTAAAGCTCGTTTTAAGGGCATAAATTACTTATATGCCCTTAGGGTTATGTCATCCTCTTTATAAAACCCGTCTCGCCGCCTCCAACCTCCTCACTCCATTTTCCCATCTACCCTTCCAATCCTTCGGTGCCTCTAGCCTCACTCCCGATTCCTGTCTACCCTTCCATCCCTTGTGCCTAAGGTCGCGGGTCTTCCGTCGGGTTGTAGATCTGAACTTTCCTTGGCGAAGCGGAGAACCATCGATTGTAGATCTGAACTTTTTCTGTTTGCCTGAGGTCGAGAGTCTTCCGTCGGATCTCCCTATCCAGCGTCTGGTATGTTCCCTTCTCCTTTCTTCCTCTTCATCTCCCTTCCAGATCTGAGATTAGTTCCGCTAGTTTTTTCCTCTTCATCTCCATCATTTCCCGGCCACTGTCCTTATTTGATTTTCTATTCTTGATATCAATTTTTCCAGATCGCCTATAAGGTCGATGGTCCTCTTTATTTCTTCATCTCATGTTGAGACTGCCAAAGACAGGTTTGCTCTCTTCTTCCGTGAGCTTTTTTTTTTCTTCTATTTAGATGAGAATGGATGAAACTGGATATTTGGAGTTGCTATTATAGTTTTTTTCCAAGCACTCTTGGAGAAATTGAATGTTTTATTGTGTTGTATGTGTTGTGATATGAAGAAACTGAATGTTTTGTTGTGTAGTAATATGGAGTTGCTATTATAGTCTCTTCTTCTGTGTTGTATTTGGTGAAATTTGCCTTGTTCTTAGTTAAATTTTTGGTGTATTTGTTGCTGAAATTTGTATTATTCTTGCTGAATTTGTTATGGAGTTGTGGTGTTGCATAATGTTGAAAATACACGAGTTTGTGGGAACTTATTGTGTAGGAACAATATTGGACAGGAACTTGATTCCATCAGCCTATGAAAATTATAGCACTTGGAGCGACAAGTTGATCACATTGGCGTAAGGAAACTTCAAACCATAAAGGTAACAATGTTCCAATTTCAGCATAATATGTCAATTCAATATATGCATTAATATGACTAATTTCCCCCATTGCATAATGAACTTATGCATGAGTCAATATATGGGTGAATGGGTGATGAACCCTTTTTGTATTTTTGCTGAATTTCTTGGCAAGCTACTGCTGAAAATTGTTGTTGAATTTGCCTTATTCTTGGTGTTGGAAGTGATAAGTTACCGCTATATTTTTTGCTAAAATGTGTAATGTTTGTCTTATTTCCAGGTTTTGTTATTGAAGATTGAAAAATCCAAGATCTAGGAAGACTATGATAAAGTCCATGGTTCAAATAAAAAGCCGATCTTGCTTCCATAATAGTCACAAGTGTAGCTGGAGAAGTTCAATCTCACAATTTGCCTTATTCTTGGCGAATCTGTAGAGTTTAACTGTGTTTTTTTAGATGGAAGTATTTAGCGTTTGTAGATAGAAATTTTTAGGTTATATTAAATTGTAATGCTTCTATCACAAATGATTTAAACTCATAATGTGTTTACTTGTATTAGTAGTTTAGTAAGCTTAAACAAGTTTTACAACAAATGAGCACAAAACGAGCAAACGAGCTCAAAACGAGCTCACGAGCTCGAGCTCGGCTCGAAAAAATGAGCTAAACGAGCTCGAGCTTGTTAAAATACTCGCGAGCCGAGTTCGAGCCCACTTCTAAGCTCGACAAAAATTCGAGCCGAGCTCGAGCTCGAGTATAAATGAGCCGAGTATGAGCAGTCCATTACTCGGCTCGTTCGACCTGAATAATACCCCTACCATCTTGGGGATCTCCAGTAGCGGAACCAACCTCAAGCATTGGAGCTCCTGTGACTTAGCTCCTCCTCTCCCTGGATGTTGACCTGGCGAACGGGCTCCTGTGGCCGCTTTGTCTTCCCCGAATTCCCCCCCCTCTCTCTCTCTCTCTCTCTCTCTCTCTCTCTCTCTCTCTCTCTCTCTCTCCTGAAGACAAAAGCATTGATTTATGTTTATTCTTCATTTGCTCAAGGACAAGCAAACGTTTAAATGTGGGGGATCGAGTTTGATAATGCATATTTTAGATAAGCATTATAGATAGTTTTATGTGCATTTAGATAGATTTCTTGCATGTTTTATGTTTAATTCACATATTATCTATTTGAGCATTCGAGTTCGAAATCTACGCTATTTTGTGTTTATTCTGCAGTTTTATGATCCGAGCTTGGAGGAAGGCTTAAGATGTCTAGAAGAGGCTAGTTTTGAGCATAAAAGAGGCTAAGAGGAAAGATCATCAAGGGACATAAGGAGAAGAATGTTGAAGACAAAGAAGAATCACGTAGCCAGAGTAGCGGTGCCCGTCGGTTTCGCAGTATCAACAAATCCAATTTCATCTGATTCTATCTTAATTAATCAGTTTATTATTATTTTAGATTCTAGGGCTTTTAGCTGACGATTTTAGGCAGGAAAATTACAACCACTTTTCTATTGATTGTTTCAGTACACTATGAGTTGCTAAACTCGTAGTTTCATATGTGATTCGAAGACATGATTGGTTGAATGGAGGGGATTTTATTTTATATTGTTATTCATTAGTTGGTTCATTATCTTTGTTCTTATAATTATTATTTGCACATGTTCTCTCTTGATTGATCATCTTGATAAAATTTGCATCTTTGCTAGTGACTAATGATTTCTTGCGAATAGTTAATCCGTGGTAGCAAGCAATAGGTAATTGATTCCGTGACAGCATTGATTGTCTATGCAGGATAATTACTGTTGGTTGAATGTTGATTTCTATGAGATTAGGGTTAAAATAATTTCACTCTTTTGACAATCTAATTGCTTGATATTTGATATTACCATTTGGCCAAGTACTTTGGGATTTCATGTTGCTGTGTGTTTAAGAATCCAGTTAGGATCGCATATAGTGTAAGGGGTTGGTGCCTTTGCCGGGTTATCAATCTAATTAAACCAAAGTCGGAATAACTATTGATGTCAATTGCATTGCATATTGAATTAAGAATAACAATGAAATCATTCCAAGGATCATGAACCCCAACCATCGTCAAGAATCACAAGTGAAAGGTTTTCCTCACATTGGTAACATTTGCAATCATTACAACTTTTACTTATTTGTTTGCTTTATTCATCTCAATCTTGTTATTGTTTGCTTTAAATCATCATTGGATACACGAATGTAGTTTTCCCTATGGATTCGACTCCTACTTGTCCGCTTTACTAATTTATTAGTTAGCATGAATTAGGATTATTATTTGCATTTGGGACTAGGACCAACGACACATCTATCCTAGATACTCTATATTTAAGTGTATAAACCCTAAAAGGCCAAAATATAAAAAAAATGTTATACTTCTCAAATTATTCTAAATTATAAAGCAATTTCAATACTCCATACTTTAATTTAATTTAACTTTAAATCCAATTCCATATTTGACATATTAAATACTTGGAGGCATTTTATCGAATATCTCACAGGCAATGATTAAACCGATCAAATCACAATTTATATTCGATTCACTTGCATAATACCAATATCGATCTTATGATGAAATTTCATCAATAATTTGTAATTTTCAATTTCACAAATTTCATCAATAGATTAAACAATATATATGCCTTGCTATCTAAATATTTTGCCAAAAAAATATTCCAAATATGAAATCTTGTTTGAAGTTGATGAATAGTGAATATAAACTAACCAATGTCGGAAATAAGAGGTGATTATCTTTGGAGAAGCGACGCTGACATGTTTTAGGAACCATGCATGTTTTATGATGCCGACATTACTTAGTTAAAACCATTGTACGAAGGATTTGGTTGAAGCCTAACATACAAGGAAAAATATGACTTATCATAATTTTTTTAATCCTATTGTGTTTTATGGTTAACCGTTAATTTCATCGTAAGTAACACATCTTTTACTTCCAATTCACAACTGACCAATAATCCCAGATGAGCACGCACACCTACATGTTATGAAACATAGCCAAGATCGCCTTTATCACGCTTGCTCAACCTAGTGAGATTTAAAGCATGTTTTTTTTTTTCCATGGCTAGCCTAAGTTAAGAAACAGAATGAACAATATCAATGTTGTGTATTATGATTCATTTTAAGACCAATTTTATTTTCATTGGAGTCTAATGACACTATATCACCTTTAAATGACTATATTTTCAATTCACTTTCTTCATGATCATGTTGTATTTCGTGAAACCCTTGTGAAATTATCGACAAATAATTTATTCATAAATCTGTCGACAAATAATTATCGACAAATAATTTATTCATTATCGACAAATAATTTATTCATAAACCCATAGTACACCATGATGATGCCGTTAATAAATATAAGTAAATACGAGCATAAAAGAGGTTCCCGCTATATAAATACAATAACCTTGCTAAAACAATACATGCATGGAAAATGACAATTACAGGTCGGCAGGCTCTTTCAAGCCTGCACGTACATGAGATACACGGTACATGTAAAGTTAATACACCAGTGTGGCGCGGAACAGGAACTAAGCTCGAGGTCCCCGCAGCCAGCTAGTCATGGATAGGGGAAAATCTACTAAGTATGGAAACCCCAGTTAAACTCTCTGCCGCCCACGTACCTAAAAAGCATCAGTAGATAGCAATGACAACAAAACGTCGGAAAACCCACTAACCCACCACATGAACACGTGGCTCGTCCCGACGCACACTTGACATCCACTGAATGCCACATGTCATCAACTAGTGATACACTTGTCGGATACCATGCAATAATAACCATGCACCTAATTCTCCTATAAATAGATGAAAAGGATTCATTCACGAGGGTCGAATTTGAATGGCTCGATTAGCCTTTCCGAGCGGGATTCGTCTTGGTTAGTAGGAGCCGACATTTGATGGATTCCAAGGGAGAAAGGTGGTCCGCGGAAAGCTTAAAATTGGATCAACATAGTGATGCCGTGCAATTATCGATGACTCCTGGTGACATTGAGGACAACATGAAGGTTCCATTTGATGGCCCTGTCACTCGTGCAAGGGCCAAGAAGATTCAAAATGCAACTAAGGCCTTTCTTGTCCCTCACCATGGAACTTTAGAGCAAGGGTTCAGGCCATCCTGGATCACTTGGCTCAAGGTGGCCCTGCCAGCACAAGAAGTGAGCCTGCGTCCACACACAGAGCTCATGAAGACTCGTCAGCACCCTCCTTGACTCAACCAAACTCGGCACCATCATGGACCACTCGAGACCATCACATACCGAGTGGGCCAAGAAGATGTCGACTAAGATGGAGGCCCATGTCGAGTACACTAGGGTGTTGGGCCGAGATCTCTTAAGTCATTTAATTAATTTGTTATTTTATGCAATTAGTTAAATAAGGTGGAATTTAATTATATCACTTCTAGATATAATACTTACCCACCAAGTTATTAAATATCTATCTTCTTAGGATTTATTTATCTTTAAGTTATTTCATTTATCTTTAGATAGAATTAATCTATCCAAACCCCTTTCCTTTGCAAGGAAGGATTGGTTAGATCTCTTAGAAACTTTACTATAAATTCATGTCTATGCACTTTGATTTAATCAGATTGAAATAGAATTGAAGAAACCCTTTATGGATTAAGGGTTCTTCGATTATCAATCCCAAAGCTATTGTGTTCTATGCTATATTCGGCCTTCACAAAATCATCTCCATCACTTTGATCTAAATCGGCAACCCTAAAACTAAACACAACCCACAAAACAGAAACTGTCGCAACAAGGAGAGCACAGGCCTTTGGCGTCATCCGCAGGCAGGGCCGCTCCCAGCGAGCGCGGACATCCGCTCCCGCGCGCTCGCTCTCGCTCCTGCGCTCCCCGGCACCTCGCTCCGCAGTTCCCAAGCGCTTTCCTACGCGTGCTCGCCATCGCCCTCGCTCCCAGCGAGCTCTCCTGCGCGCATCCGGACACCCGCACACCCTGAGGCCGAAGCCTGTGTGCCAGCTCCGCGTCCTGAGATCCGCGCACCCACCTGGCCTCGCTTTCTCTCTTTCTGTCGCTATTTCTCTGTTTCAAGTTGCTGAAATTTCTAAGTATAAATTCTGTCGCTATTCCAGAATTTTAATTAGTTGTTTGAATTGTGTCAAATCAGGAGATATCAAAGAGCATTGCAAGATCGAAGCAAATATACGGTGTGGTTCTTGATCTGAAGCCCACAGGCGAAGGATCGGGGATTCCAAACGTATCAAGTGGTATCGGATTTCAGGTTAATGCAAGTTCTTTACTCTCTTGATTTCTATTTGAGTGATTTATTTTTCGTGCCTTATTTTTCACCATAGCCGCTGCATAAAAGTTGAATCTTTATTATTCACCCATCAAAATTGGCACTTTATTTTTGTTATTCTTTGTTTGGATCTATAATTTGGAAGATATTGAGTTCTTGACTACAAGTTGTGATCTTTTATTCCTAGTTGCTACATATCATGCCTATGACTGTGATTCTTGGATTAAAAGCATTATATAAACTTGCACCACTAAAGAACCCTAATTTTTCCAGTTTCTAGCCTATTTTCCCTATTTTCTTTATTTTTGCTTACTTTTAGATCATCGTAGCTTGTTAATTTTTTTTTTCTTTTGCTCTTTATTTTCGGCACTTCCAGCCTATACAGTAGCTATTTCTTAGCCAAAAAAAAAAAAAGAAAACCGAGAGCATATATTCAAAAAAAAAAAAAAAGAGAACATTCTTTCATTACATTGTTGAGTTAGTAACTCTTCCTTGTTAGTTCTTTGATTGCTACATGTTAGATGATCTAAACGGTTTAAAGCATTACAAAAGAACCCTACTTGTGTGATTTTGTGCTGTGCCGACACTGGAGCATTGGTCACACCCCTTTTTCTCTGAACCGTGTTGCAACCGTCAGATAATAGTTGACGGAGTGTGTGCACTTGATTGCCCTTGTGATTGCTATTGTCGATTATTACACATTCATATTATTCAAGCATCACATTGTAGTTCTTTTTCTATACACATTCAGCCGCTTGTTTATACTTGCTATCCTTGATATCCGACTTTGTGGCTGATTTAAATTGTAATTTGGATTATTACTTGCTGTCTTCAATATTGCAAAATTCTGTGTCCAGGGGAATTGCTTGAATATTGTGCCTTGTTTTCTCGCTCTTTGATTTCTAAAACTTGAATCACTCTTAGGAATCACTAGAGCTTGCATTACTTGGTTTCTGGTCTTTGCTTCGTTTACTTGTTGCTCTTCTGATATTGTAGGAACATGACGAACGATAGCGACCCCAACCCTTCCCCTACCCCACCTGCTGGCATTTCTGCCGATAATATGCGGTTCATTATTGACTCTGCTGTCCAAGAATCTACTTTGGTTTTCCGTAAGGAAATGGCAGAGGCTGAAAATCGTCGGGCTATTGAACGCCAGGAGGACCGCGTATACTGGTCTAACCTCATCAGACAGGCAGTTACACGACAATTGGATGAGGCCAAACAGGCGGAGGCTTCTGGATCTACACCTCCCTCTGGAGGTAGACCGCCACCACCACCTACGGCTCCTACACCGCCAGTCAACCCCACTCCACAGTCAGGTAACGTACCCCCTACAGGTAATACTTCTTATGCTGTTAAACCCCCTCCTTCTGGTCAATTATATATACCGCTTAAGTCTGCTACTCCTAATCCTTTCACTGGAGAAAACGACAACGACCATCTAGATGGCTTGAATGGAAACCAAGATCGTCGTGAGTATACATCGCCACAGCATCAGCAGCAAGGGAGGTTCTATCAGCGTCAACAGCAACCGCCGCATGGCCGTGCTAACTGGGATGACAGCCGCAGCAATAATGATCTGTATGAGCACCCACATTTGGAGGATGCTTACCATGAGGTAAATCCTAACTTTGATGATTTACCCCCTCCTAATTTTGGTCATCCTAGATTTGATAATGCTCAAGCTATCCAGAGACGAGATGTTAAGCTTAAGTTAGAAACTTTTGATGGTAACACTGATCCTGAAGCTTATCTTGTTTGGGAAAATCATACTGACTATATGCTTGAACATTTACGCTATGAGGAAACGGAGAAGTTGGAAGTTGTTATATTACATTTAGTAGGTAAAGCTCGCACCTGGTGGTTCCGCACTCGTGAGATACGCCGTCGTCAGGACAAGCAACCTGTTGAAACTTGGCCACAACTTCGCTATCTCCTGAAGAAGAGACATGTGCCTGAGGAATACACGGAGTCAATGAGGATGCAATTGGCGGCCTGCCGCCAAGGAACTCGCTCTCCTAATGACTACAGGGATGAGCTGGAACGACTCTCCCATCAGGCTAATGTTTATCTTACTGAACGTGCTTTGTGTACTCAATTTCTTGCTGGTCTTAATATTTCTATTAAAAATCCTTTATCTATCCATTCCATTAGAGATATTAACACTTTAAACTCATAAAGCACAGCTTCTGTATGAACAACAGCAGCAGCAGCTACGGCAGCAGAGGAGCCGATTTGACCAGACCTCTCAAGGTCGCAGGTTTGTTCCCTTTAACCCTTCTAGTCAATCTAAACCTTCTACTTCTAACCCTTCTATGCAGCAAAAGGGAGTTTCTAACTCACCTCAACAGGGTTATCAGGTTGAAACTAGAAGAGTTGCTGCCCCTTCTACAGATCGCAACAAAGATATCCGCTGCTTCACTTGTGGTGGTTCTGGGCATGTCTCTCGCAATTGCCCCCAGAAAAGGAAGGTTCTTCTCAATGATTTGGGAGACCATTACTACGAGGAGGAGACTGCTGAGGACCTGGTAGTTTCGAGTGAAGTGGAGGAGGACCAGTCGACTGAGCCTATTGAGGAGATCGATAGTTCACAGTACGACAACGTGCTTTGCATTATCAATCGACGGGTCCTACACATTCAGGAATCTCCCATGGCTGATCAAAGGGAGAACATATTCCACACAAGATGCTTGGTTCGCGAAGCTACCTTAACCCTTATCATCGACGGTGGGAGTTGCTGCAATCTCATCAGTGAAAAGGTAGTAAATTTCCTCCATTTACCTACTACTCCTAGAGCTACTCACTATGGTTTAAATGGCATTACTGATGATGGTTCTGATATATTGGTCACCAAACAATGTTTAGTTTCCCTTTCAATTGGAACATATCATGATAAAGTATTGTGTGATGTTGCTCGCATGGATTGTAGTCATATATTGTTAGGGCGTCCTTGGTTATATGATCGTAATGTCCTTCATGATGGCCGTGCAAATACCTATGCCTTCACCTATGACGGGAGGAGAGTTACTCTCCTACCTCTTTCGCCACAAATTATTCTGAAGGACCAGGTTCGCAAGCAGCAACAAAGGAACGCCGACAGAGAAGCTGTAAGATTGGAGAAGCTCAAAGGCAGCTCGGCTGAACATGCCGCACCCGCGGCCCCAGCAGCAGCGCCCGCCGCCGCCCCTGCAGCCCCCTTGCCGCCTTCTCCTTCCCATTCGACACCAACTCAGCCCCCTTCTGCATCACTAAAGGGCTCTGTGGAACGTCGATCGTTGGTCTCTCACACTCAGCAAGGGACCATCACCTGGAATGCTCATCGACCTCACATTCTGCTGGTCATGAAACAGGTATTACTTAATGTTGAATTAAGTCATATTCCTGCACCTATTGCTGCTCTTCTGCAGGATTACTGGGATGTGCTTCCAGCTGAACTTCCCCAAGGCTTGCCTCCTATTAGAGGTATTGAGCACCAGATTGACTTTGTGCTTGGAGCAGCCTTGCCTAATCGCGCTGCTTATAGAGCTAGTCCTGAGGAAACAAAGGAGCTGCAACGCCAAGTCACGGAGTTGATGGATAAAGGCTTTGTTCGTGAGAGCCTGTCTCCCTGTGCCGTGCCAGTCATATTGGTTCCAAAGAAGGATGGCTCCTGGCGCATGTGTGTTGATTGTCGCGCAATCAACCAAATAACGGTTAAGTATCGCCACCCTATTCCTCGTTTAGATGATATGCTTGATGAACTCCATGGTGCTGCTATTTTCTCTAAAATTGACCTTAGAAGTGGATATCATCAAATTAGGATGAAACAGGGTGATGAATGGAAAACGGCTTTTAAAACTAAGTATGGCTTATATGAATGGTTAGTAATGCCTTTTGGTTTGACAAATGCACCTTCTACTTTTATGAGGCTTATGAACCATGTGCTTAGAAGACACTTAGGAAAATTTGTCGTTGTCTATTTTGACGATATCTTAATCTACAGTAAGAATATGCATGATCATTTAAGTCACTTAAAATTGGTTTTTGATTGTCTAAGGAAAGAGAAATTATATGCCAATTTAAAGAAGTGTTCTTTTGCATCCGAGTCTACCATTGTCCTTGGTTTTGTAGTGACTGCATCTGGATTAAAGGTGGATGAGGAGAAGATTCGTGCTATTCAGGAGTGGGCTAGGCCGACTACACCCACCCATGTCCGCTCATTTTTGGGCCTTGCTGGCTTCTATCGACGTTTTGTCAAGGACTTCAGCCTGATTGCCGCCCCCCTACATGAGCTGACAAAGAAAGATGTGACATTTCGCTGGTCTGACTCACATCAAAAGGCTTTCGACGCCCTCAAGGACCGCCTGACACACGCCCCAATGCTGCAGTTACCTGACTTTGCTCAACCTTTGGAGCTCGAGTGTGACGCTTCTGGCACTGGCATTGGAGGGGTCCTGCTGCAGAATAAGCGTCCCATCGCCTACTTCAGCGAAAAGTTGGGCACCGCTGAGCTCAACTATTCTACCTACGACAAGGAGCTATTTGCACTGGTTCGCTGCTTACAGACTTGGCAACATTATCTCTGGCCTAAGGAGTTTGTGATTCATTCGGATCATGAAGCTCTCAAATACCTCAAAGGACAAGCAGTGCTTAGCAGGCGACTTGCTCGATGGGTGGAGTTTATAGAGACCTTTTCCTATGTGGTTCACCACAAGAAGGGAAAGGATAATGTGGTAGCTGACGCGCTATCACGCAGGTATGTCCTCTTAAACCATATGGATGCACATGTTTTGGGTTTTGCTTTAATAAAGGAACTGTATGCTTCTGATAGTTTCTTTAAAACTATATATGCTCAATGTGTGTCCAAAGGTGAAGTTGATTCATTTTTTGTTGATAATGGGTATTTGTTTAAGATGGGCAAGCTTTGTATCCCATCTTCTTCTATTCGCCGATTGTTAACCCAAGAAATTCATGAATCTAGGGGACATGGAGGTTTCGAAAAAACTCTAGCGGGACTAAAGGAACATTACTTTTGGCCTAAAATGTCTAATTATGTGCTGCGATTTGTCAAAAGTTTTGTTACATGTGCTAAAGCCAAATCGAAATCTAATGCTAATGGTCTATACCAACCGTTGCCAATTGCTAATGCACCGTGGGAAGATGTTTCTATGGATTTTATTGTAGGATTGCCTATAACTTCTAAGGGTCATGATTCCATATTTGTTGTTGTAGACAAATTTTCCAAAATGGCTCATTTTATCCCATGTCATAAAACTGATGATGCTATTCATGTTGCTCATTTATTCTTTAAAGATGTTGTTCGCTTACATGGATTGCCATTGTCTATAGTTTCTGACCGTGATCCTAAATTCTTAAGCTCTTTTTGGAAAACTCTATGGTCTAAATTGGGTACAAAATTGCTATTTTCTACTTCTTGTCACCCACAAACTGATGGCCAAACTGAGGTCACAAATAGAACTCTTGGGGCTCTCCTTAGAGTCATGCTACGAACTAACCTGCGGAGGTGGGAAGACTGCCTACCATTTGTAGAATTTGCATATAACAGGTCTAGGCACTCTGCAACTAAGCTGACCCCCTTCGAGGTAGTATATAGCCGAAACCCCTTAACTCCAGTGGACATGATGCCTCGGCCATATAAGGACAAGGAGAGCGTAGATGCAGCTAAGCAAGTGGACTTCATCAAAAGCTTGCATGAGCGTACCAAAGCGCAGCTGGAGAGGAAGACTGCGCAATACAAGGCCGCGAAGGACAAGCATCGCAAGGATGTGCAGTTCAACGTTGGTGATCTAGTCTGGCTGCATCTCAGGAAGGAAAGGTTTCCGCAACAAAGGAAATCTAAGCTGGACCCCAGGGGAGATGGACCATTCAGAGTGGTTCAGAAGATGGGTCCTAATGCATACAAGCTGGATCTCCCTGCCGATAAGTACAGCGTCCATTCTACATTCAACGTCGCCGATCTATCCCTGTTCGTGCCTGACGATGACTCTGACGACGATTTGAGGACAAATCGAAGTCAAGTGGAGGAGAATGATGCCGTGCAATTATCGATGACTCATGGTGACATTGAGGACAACATGAAGGTTCCATTTGTTGGCCCTGTCACTCGTGCAAGGGCCAAGAAGATTCAAAATGCAACTAAGGCCTTTCTTGTCCGTCACCATGGAACTTTAGAGCACGGGTTCAGGCCACCCTGGATCACTTGGCTCAAGGTGGCCCCGCCAGCACAAGAAGTGAGCCTGCGTCCACACACAGAGCTCATGAAGACTCGTCAGCACCCTCCTTGACTTAACCAAACTCGGCACCATCATGGACTACTCGAGACCATCACATACCGAGTGGGCCAAGAAGATGTCAACTAAGATGGAGGCCCATGTCGAGTATACTAGGGTGTTGGGCCGAGATCTCTTAAGTCATTTAATTAATTTGTTATTTTATGCAATTAGTTAAATAAGGTGGAATTTAATTATATCACTTCTAGATATAATACTTACCCACCAAGTTATTAAATATCTATCTTCTTAGGATTTATTTATCTTTAAGTTATTTCATTTATCTTTTAATCTATCCAAACCCCTTTCCTTTGCAAGGAAGGATTGGTTAGATCTCTTAGAAACTTTACTATAAATTCATGTCTATGCACTTTGATTTAATCAGATTGAAATAGAATTGAAGAAACCCTTTATGGATTAAGGGTTCCTCGATTATCAATCCCAAAGCTATTGTGTTCTATGCTATATTCGGCCTTCACAAAATCATCTCCATCACTTTGATCTAAATCGGCAACCCTAAAACCAAACACAACCCACAAAACAGAAACTGTCGCAACAAGGAGAGCACAGGCCTTTGGCGTCATCCGCAGGCAGGGCCGCTCCCAGCGAGCGCGGACATCCGCTCCCGCGCGCTCGCTCTCGCTCCTGCGCTCCCCGGCACCTCGCTCCGCAGTTCTCAGGCGCTTTCCTACGCGTGCTCGCCATCGCCCTCGCTCCCAGCGAGCTCTCCTGCGCGCATCCGGACACCCGCACACCTTGAGGCCGAAGCCTGTGTGCCAGCTCCGCGTCCTGAGATCCGCGCACCCACCTGGCCTCGCTTTCTCTCTTTCTGTCGCTATTTCTCTGTTTCAAGTTGCTGAAATTTCTAAGTATAAATTCTGTCGCTATTCCAGAATTTTAATTAGTTGTTTGAATTGTGTCAAATCAGGAGATATCAAAGAGCATTGCAAGATCGAAGCAAATATACAGCGTGGTTCTTGATCTGAAGCCCACAGGCGAAGGATCGGGGATTCCAAACGTATCACATAGTTTATGGTACGCGGACGGCGGTCTCGTCGCGTATCTCATGTAAACCCGATCATCCGAGGTCAGCCGCGTTCTGCTCGATCCCAGAACCTGATGGATCAGGATTCTGAAACCGGGCTTCATCATCAAGATATATCCTCCTGAAATCAAGACGGAGCTTGAAAGGGATACTTTTGGAAGTCGCAAACCGTTGCTCAAGGAAATGCTCAAACAAATGCTCGTCGAAAACCAAATCCCTCGGCCTACGTATATCAACACTCTGAACTGTAAAAGCTCGGGATTATGATTCTCGGTTACGTTTCGAGGGATGAAAACCCTCGTTAGGATCTTGCGCCCCGAGTACAGGTTGAAGGTTTGGAATCAACAATTGCGCTTTGAAAGTGAGATTTCACACCCAAAAGCCGAGATGGATCATTTGAATCCCCGGGGTAAGTCCCCTGTACCTGCCCTATGACCTAAGCCGTGAGATTCATTGATAATACAAACCAGTAAAGTTTCCCAATTCATACATAAGGTTTCTAAGCGGAGCCGGGTCAAAACATGATCGAAACATTCAAATCCAAACCGTTAGCTCTTCCCTTCATGTTGGCGCTCGTCAAGGGATAGCGAGCGTTAATAGCTACGGAGGTAGGGGAGAGACAAGGGCGGACGACACACTTCTTTAAGGATTTTAGACATGGACTAGGACTAGAGACGAAGAAACCAAAGATAGAATCCCAACCCGAGGTTTACAACGATGCTCTTAGGGTATTCCATGAGGTTATAATTATGGGATGCAAACATATAATAATCACGAATATCATCACATCATTCCACGCTAACATGCACATACCTCGAGGAGTAGCGATCTATGCATTCATAACATGTTCATATAATCAAGTTTACATGTGCGCAGAACAAGCTAGCAACCTATCATTTCATTCACCAATCATGCCTGACAGACTAAGAACATGTATGCACAAACTGACATGGACATATATGGCATAAGTTATGCAAGACCTAGCAAACATAACAGGATATCATATGTATGATTTGTCACTCATTCAGATACACACATGAGTAGGTCATAAGATTGCGGGGTCAAGGCAAGCATGCTAAGATGTACCCTAATGATCATTCTATAGGACGTGGGGAGATCATTCCGGGGCGGTATAGCAACTATCGCATCATATACATCCATATTCACATAGTAAAACAAGGGTAGCACATAATCATACGAGGGCCTATAACTGGGAGGTGTATGTCCTACATGATACTAGCAATACTCATTAAACACGTATATGGTCAACGAGGCCCAATTCGGTTACATTAACATGCTAAAACATTCATCTCACATAGTAGACATACAAAAGGGTTGACCACACTATCATGGACCTAATTCATAGGAAGACAATAATCATGAGAATTCCATACACACGGCACATACATCCTCTCATAAGTGCAACCATGCAAGATTATCAGGCAAGTCATGCTGAAATACATCAATATCCTATGTCATGCAATCACAAGAATGGTTACTACTATAACTGACAGAATTCTCCAAGGGCATTCATCGACTCATCACCCCTTTTCCCCGTGGGACACTAGTATGACTCGCTGGGTAGGACACAAGGACATTCACACTGTTTCCGAGAGGTGAGGGTAGATCAAACTCGTGCTTAGACTCTTGCGGCAAGAAGACATGGTTGACCATTACTAGGACCAAAAAGGATGACTCCATTAGATAACTCACTTCTAACTCGAAACTACTTCAATCATCACCTCCACTAATATACTCAGGTAACCCTCACATCCAACACGATTTCCGAAGGTATTTAGTTGACCAACCCAAATTTCCCGTTGAAGTCACCAACCTCAGGTACGAGACTCGATAGAAGCATAGATAGTGGAATACCAAACAAGACTCGAAACGGGGAAAGCAGACGCTTCTTGACCCTTGCTAACATGCCTAAACGTTTTGGTGGGACGGATGACGGAGTCAGAATCATCAGGGGGTTTGAATCATGGAAGGGCTATTCTGACAAGACAGGAATTCCGATTACATAAGAACAAGGTTCTCTCCCGCTATCGCATTTACATAGTGATTGAATAGATGATTCATGTCAAGGCATACTAATTAGTTCTCTATCATAAGCACAATAGCAGTCATCACGGAAGCAATCAACAATATTAATATAATCCTCTTCGAGGAGGATAGCCCTCGGGCCCAATTGAACATATATGACTACAAGCATAGAGATGATCTATACCGTCCTTCGAGGCACGGCCGACCGGAGGGGGAAATTACCTCACGGCCTCCTAACCCATGCTACTCCAACCCTCGGGCTCCTTGGAGTCTTCTAGACCCATCTGTAAATAAAAGCTAGTATTTTGCCTATCGTTCCCCGAATTCTACATCCATAAGAGATGTCTACCACTTGGGTCTCTACCCACAAGTTTGATTCGAAAGGCCGGTTAGTCTAGGCTTAGGTCCAAATAAATTCATTTTGCCCTTTTGAAAACACTTCAAAACCATTTGAAACCATTAAGCCACTTTTCAAAACCACTTCAACCTATCATACTCGGATTGCAAAACCTCGCTCTGACACCACCTTTGTAACGGCCCAGGTTTATGATTTCCGAGTTATGTTTCGAGGTTTGAAACCCTTCGTTAGGATCTTGCACCACGAGTACAGGTTATGGTTTGAAATCAACAATTACGCTTTGAGAGTGGGATTTCACACCCATAAGCCGATAGGGATCATTGAAGTCTCCGGGGTAAGCCCTTTGTACTTTCCCTATGACCTAATTCCTGAGATTCATTGATTATACAAACCAGTAAAGTTTCCGAATTCATACATAAGGTTGCCACGGCAGAGCCGGGTCAAAACATGATCAAAACATTCAAATCGAAACTGTTATTGATTTAGTGTAGTCAAATCTCAACTCTCTCTTTCTGCCAAGTCAAAACCCCGCGGTCATAGAGCCAAACCAGCATCAATAGTGGTAAGCATAATGGATACCTAAATATGTTAATAGTGGGTGGGATCAGATGATGCCCACTTGCTCTTTCCTCACCCTAAGTACACACATATGCTATAGCTAATAATCATGCTTCTAGGATGCAAGACGGAAATCTTAACACACTAGTATGCTCCTAATTTCAAGTGCGTAATAATAATGAATGCCTTAACACAGAATACCAAATGGTATGTCCCTCTTCCTACCCACCGCCCCATTCCCGATAGGGCGTTGACTAGCCATCTTGTGAATGCATTCCAATTCATTGATGGGGTGAGGTCTGTCTTGGTACCCGACCTCATATTGCATGCTTATTAATAAATCATGAATGTGGTCTTAAAAGAGAAAAAAATAAGATAATGCAACATGTAAATAAAGATTAATAATAAAGTTGTAATCATGACTCGAACGACTCAGGTCGAACCCGATGAGACTGGGCTGTCCTATGACACTAGCAAAGACTCTAGATACTTCACAGATAACGACCGTTCTGTTTACATACGCATAAAGAAATAAAATGCTCAATGGTCAATGTAACCTAGCATGATACTATATGGCATGCTGATAATGAATGCAAACACCTAGTATATCATGCACCTAAAGCAGGGAGTTCTCTCTATTGTTGTGAGTCTAATTTGCCATGTTTTATAGTTACTTTTATATCGATTTCTGCATGCATTTCATGCATTTGGGTTAGAATAATACAGAATCTGTGTAGTTTACACTTATTTGCAATATATGGAGGTCTACACAAGTTTTGGTTATATTTCGCAGAAATCGGACGCACTTTGGAGCTTAAAGGAAACTCATGGAGAAGCTAAGAATGGTGCAGCTGGAGAAAAGGCCATTTTTCACCATTCTTCGTTCTGAATCAAGCTTTGATGTCTTCATGAGAGTTGTAGCCCTCGGAAAGAGCTTTCCAATGCATGGTCATATGCGTCAATCCGACGAACGAGGACTCGGGAAAGTGCGTTTTAAGAACAGAGCAGAAAGTTGAGAGATTTACTCGATATCGAGTACTTCTACTCGAGATCGACCAAAAATGTCCAAGGAGTGCCTGGTCGAGGAGGAGCTGATCGAGAATCCGAAGACGAAGACATGCCGGGTTACACTCTACTCGAGATCGAGGAACCCGGAAGCCGGCACCCAAGCCATGTCGAAGAGAGGTTGCTCGACAACACCAGAAGACCTAGTCGACGAGCCACCTTTACTCGAGATCGAGTAAGGTCCTCGAGATCGACCAAGCCAGGAGCACCGGTCCGAGCCATGTCGAGCAGAGATACCCGAGAAGCCCAGCCAACCATGGTCGACGTCATCTCTACTCGATCTCGAGGAGCCTTGGTCGAGATCGAGGAGCCGCGTCCCAAAGCCGCGTTACGCGGTTTGAGCTGTCCTACGTGCTGTGGGAGTCCTTGGAGCCGAAGGAGATCGAGATGGCCGAGATCTATCCTACATCTATCTATCAACTATCCATGGAAGACAAGATCTATCAACATGAAGAGACTTACCTATTTAGATTTAATTTCCCCTTATAGATTTAATTCCTAAATTGCATTTATTTATCTTTTAAGCTTTTTAGATATAGATAGATATATTCTATCCTTGATTAGCAAGGTATAGAAGGCTATAAATAAAGCCTTAGGGGCTGGTTTTTCATCATTCAATTCAGAGCAAGAGAAGTAGTACACATAGAAGTTTAGGAGTTCGAAGGTTTTTAAGGTTTTGGCATTCAACGAAAGTTGGTGCGCCGGGATTGTAAAGGCTTTGAATTTAGATTAATGCAAGTTTCTTTTTATACATCAATGACTGCTATTGCGATGAAGAGCGAGTAGTCCACCCACTTCTGGGGCTGGGGTGAGCCCAACGGTCGCCATGTGAGGTGATGCGGTAAAGGTACTATCTTTCTACGCAATTCGTCTTCTATCCCTATGAGCATGATTCTTTTGCGAGAGTTGAAGGTGATCCTTGTTTGTGTTATTGAAACGAAAGTGATCTCAATGCAACTTGGGTTAATTATGTGAAAAGGGTTAGTAACAATTAGGGTTTATGCGAAAGCCTCTATATGTCTATTTGTTAGTAACGAAAGTTACTTTGATGGAAAGCATGATCTTTTATGCCTTTATGTGTTACTTTGCATGGTTATCGTTGTGGTGTTGATACCCTGGCTTTGGAAGTTCTTTATATATTGATTTATTTCTGTCGAAATCTGAGATTCTGTGTTCGAAATTTGCAATTTACAAGTTTCTGAGTTTTGGTCGATCTAGAGAAGGAGCTTGTCGAGATCGAGTAGGCCCTTTGTCGATCTCGAGTAGGGTCTTGTCTAGGTCGAGTTGAGTTTCTGCTTTCTGTCGTCGATTTTTAGTTTCTGTTTTTGCTGTCCTTTGTCGATCTCGAGTTACTGTTGTCGAGATCGAGTTAGTTTTTGTCTTTGTTTTATTTCTTGCTTTTTTTGTTTTTCTTTCTTTGTTTCTTTGTTTTTGTCTTTTCTGCTTGCTTTTCTGTGAGATTTACAGCTGCCTAGGATCCGCTGACACGCTTCCTCGTGGATTCGATCTTGACTTCCCACTACTGCATTCGAGGTAGTCTTGTAATTATTTGCGTGGGCCTAAATCTGGTTTGATCTATTTTATTATATTTCATACTTGATTTCGTCCTCACAACAAATTGGCGCCGTTGCCGGGGAAGCTATCATTCGCGCCTTAGGTAGTCAGTTCTCACTTTTTCTTTGAGTTACTTTACAGGTGTATGCGCCGTTCTGGTCAACCACCTGAATTTGACGGCTTAGACAAACTAGAGCGCCTTCTACACATCAGAGCTAAACTACAAAGAGCCATGACAGCTGCAGAGACACAGGAACAGCTGATCGAGAGGCTCACGAGGGATCTAGCCGCCAGGGATGCTGCTCTCGCCACTGAGAGAGCAGGCAGGCAACAGGAAGCTGAGCGTGCGAGGCAAGCAGAAGCTGAGCTTGCCCTATACCCAACCACTGTAGAGGATTATATGCACCCGACTCTCGTCGTGCCTGAATCGGCCATTCTAATCCCTGAAAACAACTATGAAATTCGCACTCAATTCCTTATTGAAATTAAAAATCATGCTTTTCATGTTAGATTTAATGAATGCCCTCTGCGCCATATTACCAACTTTACTGACATGTGTCGTACTCTTTCTGAAGGTACCACCTTGAAATACATCCTGATGAAAGCTTTCCGTTGGTCTTTGGCTGGTCTTGCATTGAAGTGGTTGGAATGGCTGAAACCACGATCTCTCACAACATGGGCTCAAGTGAAGCAGGAATTTCTAAACAAGTTCTTTCCTCCTGCCAAGACAGCACTCCTGCGCCAAAAGATCACATCTTTCAAACAGCAGCATGGGGAGACGCTAGCAAAGGCATGGTCAGCAACCCTGCGTAGTTCAAGAGATCTTCTTCAACTCTCTGGACTTGGCTGCAAAGGACAGAATCAACACATATACTCACTATGAGTATCTGACAATGCCACCTCCTGACGCATGGGCTGCTCTCGACAAGCTGACCAACTATGACAACAAGTATGGGACTCCAGTCAACTATGAGGAGAACCCCTACATCAGGCCACCACCATCCATGCCCCTCTATGAAACCCCTAAGGAGATTGATCCAGATGTTAGGGAGCAGTACTACAGAGACCAGAATAAGAAGCTCCTCAAACAAGTAAAGTATCTTTCTGTCAACCAGCCTTGTATTGAATGCGGATCACAAAGGCACACCACTACTGAGTGCCCACACACTGAGC
The DNA here is from genome assembly GCA_963922045.1 of Persicaria maculosa. Classification (NCBI taxonomy): domain Eukaryota; kingdom Viridiplantae; phylum Streptophyta; class Magnoliopsida; order Caryophyllales; family Polygonaceae; genus Persicaria; species Persicaria maculosa. The sequence continues at coordinate 43,615,379 of OY998256.1, forward strand.
AAGTCAGGCTGGCAGAATACCATGAAGAGGCAGCTTACGCATGGGGTCCCAATCGCTACATGGGGGACCAAAGGTTTCAGCAACCGCAATGGAACCAAGGTGCCCCTAGGAACCCCCCACCCTACAGAGCTCCAGGACATCCAGAAAGAGACCAGAAAAAGGATGATCTACAGGCTGTCTTAGAGGAAATAAGGAGAAATCATACAGAAACCAGGCAATCCTTCAACTCTATCTATACTCAGATTCAGGGCGTCAACTCTAGGCTTGGGGAGATTGATATATGGCGGAAAACAGTTGATATACAGATTGGTCAGCTAGCAGCAGGAGTCCCCAGACAAACAGGGTCACTCCCAGGATCTTCAGAACCAAATCCCAAAGGGAAGACTGGACACATCGCTGTTGTGAAACTCAGAAGCGGCCATCAACTACAAGAGCCAGAGGTCGGAAAGCAGCAGAGCGGAGAAGCTGAGAAACAAGTCGATCTCGACAAGGATCTGGTCGATCTCGAGCAGAGTCAACTCGAGATCGACAAAAAGGAAGTCGATATCGAGAAAAGCCCCGTCGATATTGATCCAGCTGCAGCACCTCCGACATCTGTTCTGGCTCCAAATAAGAAAAAGAAGCTGCCTTTCCCCACAAAATCTCCAAAGAACCCGGCAGAAAAGAAATTTCAGCGCTTCATCAAGATGCTTCAGAAACTCAATGTTACCATCCCCTTCACAGAAGGTCTCAATGAAATGCCATCCTATGTCAAGTTCCTGAAGGAGATTCTGAGCAAAAAGCGATCAATGGCTTAGATTACAGAGGAATGCAGCCATTTGGACATACTGGAGAAGAGGCCAGATCCAGGTAAGTTTGCTATAACCATTGGATTTGGTCCATATAAAATTAATGCCTTATGTGATCTTGGAGCTAGTGTGAATATAATGCCTTTAACAATTTGGTCCAAGATTAAGATAGGTGCCCTAGAGCCTGTGGATGCTAGACTTTACATGGCCAACAACACGGTGGTCATTCCAACAAGCATGGTGGACAATGTGCCAGTACAAGTAGGTAAATTCTTTGTCCCTGCTGATTTCATAGTTGTTGATATGCAAGAAGACCCTGCTTGTCCAATTATTCTAGGAAGACCCTTCTTGGCGACGGTGGATGCCAACATAAGCGTGAGGAAAGGAGTGCTCACTTTCAACATCAGCGATGAGGTAATTGAGTATTCCTTTAATAAAACTGAAAGGCATACAGGTCCAATGGAAGAGGTAAAATCTATCTCAGCTGGCTACATCACTTGCGGGGAACCCAAGGTAAGAAATATGACCCCTGAGGAGCTGGAAAAGAGGGATATGGAGGCCCAGGTGGAGGAGATCATGGAAATCCTAAAGGAGGACACAGAGAATCCAATTGGCACAGACCAAGGTACGTCGTTATGGACTAACTATTTTTCGGATGCCTTGACAGGAACCAAGTATGGGGTCAAAGTCGACCAAGATTCCTCGACATTGAGGACTCTAGTCGATCTCGACCAACACCAGGAGCCTCCACCAGCACAAGCGTCGTCGAGCAGCCAGACAGAAGCCGAGCCCTCCTCGAGATCGAGTACACTACTCGAGATCGACCACCACCTCCCTGCCTCGACTTCGCCTTCCTCGACGCTGACTCCACCAGACGGCCAAACCTACTCGAGATCGACCACCTTAGTCGAGATCGACCAAGCTTCCCCAGCTCCTGCATCCTCGAGCAGCTCGCCACTAGAACCTGAAAACTTGTCGAGATCGAGTACCCCTACTCGAGATTGACCAAACACCGTGGTCCCCGATTCCGTCTCTGCAAAGGTAAGCCAAGGTATGGATCTTTCTTCTCCTATTTCCATTAAAGATCTATCTATACATGGGAGAGGTTTGCCTTGGTATGTGCGCTTATGTAGGATATCCAATGATGAGCCCAAAGAGTATGAAGTTGGAGACAAGCTCTATGTCTCTAAATCAAAGGATCATTGGTTTCCTAACAAATTCAACAAGAAGAGGATGAGGCCTTTCATGGTGAACAAAATCCATTCTGGAGGATTACAGCTGATGGACAAGAATGGAGTTCTATTTGAAGCGCAAGCTACATGGGCCCTGCAAATGCCACCTTGAGCTTAATGGAGAAAGTCGGCCTAGCGACTATAAAATCTAGAGCTTGTAAATAGACATTTATTTTGGGACTTTTTTGGACATTGTTTTGTTTGTTTTTTGTTTTTGAACACTTTTAGTTTTTCTATTATGGGTATATGTCTTCTGCACTTTTTAGGTCCATGGATAGAAGCAAGCTATATTCAGACTCGGCCCAGGCAGTTCTTTCATTCGAAATTAAGAGGCCCTGCACACCTGTCTAGTGAGTTTCTTTCTTTACCCTTGTTTTTATACAGTGTGGACACTGTAATATTTAAGTATGGGGTGGTGGAAAGGGCTTACTTCATGCATATTTGACATTATTTGTGCATATTTAGAATTTATTGCTTTGAATTGCTACATGGCTATTTTGGAATGCATTATTGATTTATGGGCTTATATGCATGTTTTCCAAAAAGGTTTAAGAAAAATGACCCCCATTGAAAATTTTTGATTAATGTCATGGAAGCTTTATATTGAACTCGACGATGCAAAATTGGATTCATTAGAGATATATCATGAAATTGCCTAGTAAAGGGAAGTCACAATGAAATGCATATTTTTTATGAAAACCATGAAAGGGGGTAAAATTTGAAGTTGCTTTTGACATGCTGCATGATAAGAGGATGGAGGACATTATATTTCCATATAATGCTCATATTGTTTATAATCCTAGCCTTACCTATGCTTATGCATCACAAAAGCCATATTATGCCTTATTTCAAATATTGCTCCACATGATCTAAATATTTTCCATTCTTTACCTTATTTACTATCCGGGGATTATGTTGAGAATGATGTTACATTATGGAGTTGTTATATGGTTGTTGTGTTGTTGTTATTCTTATTGGAGTTTGGCAGGAAATTGTTTGAAAAATATGAAAAATTTAATGAGTGAAAGAAAATCCAATCACCTCAGGAGATAAAGGTAGATTGACCTTGCTCTCTGAGATAATAGTTTGGAGAGATGGGACACATTGTGAGGAGTTCAAAGCACTAAGTATCCGGGGCCATTCATGACACCCATGTTTGCGACTCGCGAGAAGGCAGTGCTGAGGTTAGAGAGGTAAAAGCATTATTATTGAGAAAAAGCATTATGAAAGGTGATAAATCTTATGGAGAAGGAATGTGGAAATTCAGTTTGGAAATACTCCATTTCCCCGGATCAAGAGCACCACATTGCCAAAAATTGCCCACCTTTAGCCTTTTACCAATCTACTCCTTATTGAGCCTAAATTAACGTCCTCTTGATTATTAATGCTTTGTCACATGAATTGTTTTTGCATAACCCTCCTTTTATGAGTAGATGTTGCTTTTGTATAAATTGCACATGCATGGATCTGTGACACTAGTACCTTTTCGAGGATGGTAATTGATTACAGGGGACATATGAGAATGAATCTAAGATGTTGAGAGTTTTGATTTCTTCCCCTGAATGACAATTAAAAGTATTGCTTGAGGACAAGCAAGCTTAAGTGTGGGGTGTTTGTTGTGAGCCTAATTTGCCATGTTTTATAGTTACTTTTATATCGATTTCTGCATGCATTTCATGCATTTGGGTTAGAATAATACAAAATCTGTGTAGTTTACACTTATATGCAATATATGGAGGTCTACACAAGTTTTGGTTATATTTCGCAGAAATCGGACGCACTTTGGAGCTTAAAGGAAACTCATGGAGAAGCTAAGAATGGTGCAGCTGGAGAAAAGGCCATTTTCACCATTCTTCGTTCTGAATCAAGCTTTGATGTCTTCATGAGAGTTGTAGCCCTCGGAAAGAGCTTTCCAAGGAGTGCCTGGTCGAGGAGGAGCTGATCGAGAAGCCGAATATGAAGACATGCCGGGTTACACTCTACTCGAGATAGAGTAAACCTACTCAAGATCGAGGAACCCGGAAGCCGGCACCCGAGCCATGTCGAAGAGAGGTTGCTCGACAACACCAGAAGACCTAGTCGACGAGCCACCTTTACTCGAGATCGAGTAAGGTCCTCGAGATCGACCAAGCCAGGAGCACCGGTCCGAGCCATGTCGAGCAGAGATACCCGAGAAGCCCAGCCAGCCATGGTCGACGTCATTTCTACTCGATCTCGAGGAGCCTTGGTCGAGATCGAGGAGCCGCGTCCCGAAGCCGCGTTACGCGGTTTGAGCTGTCCTACGCGCTGCGGGAGTCCTTGGAGCCGAAGAAGATCCAGATGGCCGAGATCTATCCTACATCTATCTATCAACTATCCATGGAAGACAAGATCTATCAGCATGAAGAGACTTACCTATTTAGATTTAATTTCCCGTTATAGATTTAATTCCTAAATTGCATTTATTTATCTTTTAAGCTTTTTAGATATAGATAGATATATTCTATCCTTGATTAGCAAGGAATAGAAGGCTATAAATAAAGCCTTAGGGGCTGGTTTTTCATCATTCAATTCATAGCAAGAGAAGTAGTACACATAGAAGTTTAGGAGTTCGAAGGTTTTTAAGGTTTTGGCATTCAACGAAAGTTGGTGTGCCAGGATTGTAAAGGCTTTGAATTTAGTTTAATGCAAGTTTCTTTTTATACATCAATGACTGCTATTGCGATGAAGAGCGAGTAGTCCACCCACTTTTGGGGCTAGGGTGAGCCCAACGGTGGCCATGTGAGGTGATGCGGTAAAGGTACTATCTTTCTACGCAATTCGTCTTCAATCCCTATGAGCATGATTCTTTTGCGAGAGTTGAAGGTGATCCTTGTTTTTGTTATTGAAATGAAAGTGATCTTAATGCAACTTGGGTTAATTATGTGAAAAGGGTTAGTAACAATTAGGGTTTATGCGAAAGCCTCTATATGCCTATTTGTTAGTAACGAAAGTTATTTTGATGGAAAGCATGATCTTTTATGCCTTTATGTGTTACTTTGCATGGTTATCGTTGTGGTGTTAATACCCTGGCTTTGGAAGTTCTTTATATATTGATTTATTTCTGTCGAAATCTGAGATTCTGTGTTCGAAATTTGCAATTTACAAGTTTCTGAGTTTTGGTCGATCTAGAGAAGGAGCTTGTCGAGAACGAGTAGGCCCTTTGTCGATCTCAAGTAGGGTCTTGTCTAGGTCGAGTTGAGTTTCTGCTTTCTGTCGTCGATTTTTAGTTTCTGTTTCTGCTGTCCTTTGTCGATCTCGAGTTGCTGTTGTCGAGATCGAGTTAGTTTCTGTCTTTGTTTTATTTCTTGCTTTCGTTTGTGTTTCTTTCTTTGTTTCTGTCTTTTCTGCTTGCTTTTCTGTGAGATTTACAACTGCCTAGGATCCGCTGACACACTTCCTCGTGGATTCGATCCTAACTTCCCACTACTGCATTGGAGGGAGTCTTGTAATTATTTGCGTGGGCCTAAATCGGGTTTGATCTATTTTATTATATTTCATACTTGATTTCCTCCTCACAACATCTATCGATCTGAGTAAGCTCCGAAGAGACTTACTTGGCTATGCAAAATAGCATAATAGAAGGTCTGACACGCATCAATCATAATCACAAAGTATCACCTAGATACATGTAAAACACACACACACACACACACACACACACACACACACACAAAAACACACACACACACACACACACACACACACACACACACACACACACACACACACACACACACACACACACACACACACACACACACACACACACACACACACATGTCTACGTCTAATCATTCAAGCACTCAAAGCATACATCATTCAACGAGAATAACAACCATATCGCAATCGTCATTCCATCAAGTTCAACCATTCATCACATTTCCACATTCCGTAAGACCACATCATTCTCATCGTTTCATTCAGCCACATTCATATGTTCATAGAATTCATATATTCGCAATAATAATCCGCATAGTCATATATCTAAAGGTTCATCATATTCATCATAGTTCATAAGGCATAAGTTAACGGTATATAACTTTAACATCTCATCATGCTATTAGTCACCCAATCATGCTATTAGTCCACACAAGTCATGATATTAGTCAATCAATCACATCAACATGCTAGTTAGTCATCGATCACAAATTCCCTTAGTTAGTCCCAAAAACCGTTTCGAAAACCAAGCTCTTCGATTAGGATATTCGACCTCGACGCACTCATGAAATTCGTTTTCCAAAACTCCAAATCCGATCATCAAGTCAGTCCTTAAAAATCCCAAAAAAGCGTCTAAAATGAGTTGCGAAAATGAGCGTCGAAAACATCGAGAAACGAAGTCCAAACCATTGAACATGAGGCATGTCGTGGCTGCGAGAGAGGCTCTTGCACCCGCGAGACCTGGGTGCCCACGAGTCTCTCACGGTAGCGAGCATCTTGCGCCCGCGAGATCTCGAGTCACGGCCGCGAGTCTGGGGTGTCCCTTAGGGCACCCCAGCTGGGCTCTCTCGCCACCGCGAGTTCCTTCACGCGGCCATGAGTAAGAACCCTAGGTTGGGTGTTCTAACTCGCGGCGGCGATTCCGGGGCTCAATCTTAGATTCTAGCCCCGTTTTCGACCTTGTTTGATGTTGTTAGCCTCTTTCCTTTTCCCCAATTTTGCCTAGAGCGTCTAGGAACATGTTAGAACAAGGATTCAACATAAAAATCGAGGTTTGAAAGGATTTCTCACCCAATTTCCTTCTCTTTCTTCGGTTTGCTTGGGAAGCTTCATCCGAGCTCCGATTGGACTCGTTCTTGCGCGAGGGTGCCTAGGATTTTTAGAGGGTGTTAAAGGTGTGAACTTTGTTTAGTATGAGGTGGGAGGAGGGAAAAATGAACTGTTACCTTCTTGAATCCAAAAATGGAGAGTTTGAGTCTTCTGGGGCTTCTCGGGGCTTCTTCGACTTCTCCAGACTGTTGGAGCTTCTTCTTCCACTTCGAGGACCTCATGGGGAGGCTAAGGGAGCTGCTGGTCAGCCATGATTAAGAGGAGGGGCTGAACTTGGGTTGCTTTGGACCCAAACAAGAAGAGAGGGGGCTTAGAGTCCTTGCTCTTGGCTTCAATGCAGGAAAGGAGAAGAAATGTGTTGTTGTTGGAGTTGTGTGGTGATTTTTAGCTGCTGGAATAAAGGGCCTTAGGTCTGCTGGAAAATCTCATCATAGGAGGAAAAAGGAAGCGAGAAAGGAGGGGAGAAGATAACGTTTCTTTGGAGCTTTTGGATAAGATTTTTGGGAGAGGATTTTTAGGGATTGTGTTTTGTTTTGTGGTGAGGCAAGAGATCCCCAAAATCTTATTTTAAAGTGCAAAAGAGGAGCCTTTGATGAGATACAATCGGATGGGTAAGGGAGGATTGAAGATTGTTTTGTCTCATTGCCATAGAAGGGGAGACAAGCATGGGAAGGAGAAAAAAGCAATGATGGGTGTTTAGTTATTTTGGTTAATGGGAATCTTTGACTCAATTCAAATGGTTCACATGTCTTCCTTGTCTCCAAGCTTGGGGTGGGATTTCAGTTATGGCTTGGGAGAGTGAGGGTGGGAATCTTCGTTCTGACGTTTCGAGCTCAAATCCCGAGGTCCGACAGATAACCAACTAATCATCCACCGTAGAAACAAAAAAAAAGAGACAAGAAATATAAACTACGTTCCAATTTCAGCAAGTAAGTATCCATCCTTATTTGTATTTGTGATTCTTCTACGACAGTAGTAGGTGATCCTTATTTGTATTATTGAATCAAAAGTGATCTTAATATGAATTTGGATTAATCATTAGAAAGGGTTAGTAACAATTAGTGTTTATGCGAAAACCTCTATATTCTTGATTGTGAATGACGAAAGTTATTTGATGAAAAGGCATAATCTTTTATACTTTACATAATTTTTACATGGTTATTGTTGTGGCATGAATCCCTGATCTTGGAAGTTTTTAGTTTACTGAATTTACAAATCCCAAATCTGTGTTATTTCAATTCATCATCTTCTTATCCATCCTCTTATTCTTCGGAATTTCTTTTCCAACACAACTTTTTATTTTCCTGCTAAGTTACGATTTTTCTGCACAGGACAACTCGACATCGAGTCCAACTTGACATTGAGTCTACACTACTGAGTCGGCATCGATTACTACTCAACGTCGAGTGCGTTTGTCTTCTGTTGTGCAGCTTTACAGGAACACGACAGCTTGGGTCGACGTCGAGTCATCTGGTCGACGTCGAGTCAGCTTCTTAGTCGACAACAGGGTGGATTTAGGAACTATTTAGGCGAGCGCTAACACGCTTCATCCTGGATACGATCTTGATTCCTACTAACGATGCCATAGAAAATAGACCTATTAATAATTAACAAGGATATGACGTTATAAGTAGACCACCCAACGCAAAAGACATAGCTTGATCTATGGGATACATCACGAGCAATATGCTTCGCCAAACCCCCTTCCTAACCTAGTACCCTAAGCATCATCGATCTAAGGAAGATCGCGATCAGAATCATAACACAGGTAAGTGTATATCTCATAAACGGGACCCACCCATACCTCGAGGTCCTTTAGAGCAACGACGAGCAGCTCGCTGGTAAAGCACATCCCCTCTAACAGTGCCAGGTGTAATACCTAACTCCCCAGCATGAGGGCATGCATTACACATGTCCCCTGTTAGCCCACGAGGTTACCAACAAGCTGTTCGCTTCGCCTTCCTATAAATACCCCCCTCCTACCTCCAAGAAAGGGATCCAATTCAAGAGAGAAGAAGAAGAGCTCTGCATATCTCCTTGACCTAAAACCCCTGGAGTTGAGTTCTTAAAGTCTTTGGTCGGATAAGAACGTATCTGGAATAAGAACATCATCTTACTTCCTTTTGAGACGACGATTGAACAGTAATTACTCCTTCACGAGCCAAAAACGTCATTAACGCTGAATAGACCAATAGGTGAATTAATTGACCCCCACCCATCTTGACCAGGCTTGCAGGTAAATTAGGACATTTTGTCGCCACCCTGAGGTAATAAGTATAGATGAAATTCCATGGTCGCGTCATTCACGCCGTTTGTGGGAACCTTTCGCAATGAGAGGTTCCGTGTACCTATATGCTTTTTTACATTACATCTTTTCTTATTGTCGTTTCTTATTATTTACTCTATTCTTCGTTTTCCTTTTACCATTGATCTCGTTTAAATGAATAAGCATATCCCATTTTTTACTTTTAATACTAACAAATTTTGCAGGAATCATGAATTTTACACTGTTCGGTGAAGAGTTTGGAAACCAGCATCATGATGTCGAAGAAACTGACGGCCTCAACCTCAACAATCCCCCGAACGAGGAAACTCAACACCACAACGACGAGAATATCCCTCAACAACCTCCTTGGGACGCTGCTCAACCCCCTCCGTTGGCCCCTATGGGATGTGGGGTACTTACCCCCCGTATCCATTCTTCGCGGGGAATTACCCACAGAATCCATACTTTGGCCAACAAGCAAACGGGATGCCATTCCAGCGCGATCCCCATGTCCACTATCAAAAGCAGGGTCATGTACCTACAACGGTCAACCACTTTCCTAACCCTGTCGGCGGCCCTCTTAACCCCGGTCTAAAACACAACGAGAACATCGACAAGACGGTCCGTGACTACAACACCAGAGATGTGTCATCACTCTCTAATTCTCCCGGGGCACCTGGCCCAACCCACAAAGGTTAGCCGACTTTCCCATCTACCTTCTGCAAACAGATACGCGAAGCACCTGTCCTTAAGATATGGAGGGATGTGTCCATCACCAAATACAAAGGAGACACTCATGCTAATGATCACCTCAACCAGTTTACAATGTCGATGGGAATGAACGAGGACAATGATGCTATGTTCTGCCGCTCATTTCTGTCCACATTAAGCGGAATGGCTCTCACATGGTTCACTAATCTGGCCCGGTCGTCCATTAACAACTTCGTAAAATTATCAAGCACGTTTGACACCCATTTTGGTCGTGCCCGCACAAGAAAAAGGACCATGCTGGACCTCAATTCCATCAAACAAGGATCGTCCGAATAGTTGGGAAGCTTCTTCAGTAGGTTTACTAATATGGTGGTGTAGATCCCAAAGTTTAATCAAGAGTTCACGAGCACAATATTGATGGGCAACCTGGCTGAAAGGGATTTCAACATCTCCCTATTCCGAAAGGAGCCAGATAATTATGGCGATCTACGAGAGCTCTTCACAAAGCAAATCCACGCTATGGAGGCTGCAAGTTCAAGTTCGAGACCCATTGAGATCAAGCCTTCTTTTTACCATAAGGTCCCCAAAAAATACCGAGGGAAGGGAGGGTTCGAGAATCAGCAACGCTATAACCACCCTTGGCAATACCCCGTTGCCCCACCGAGGCGTCCCCAACAAGGAGTACAATACAACCAGCAGACAAGACCAAGCCCGCATGATGCCCCAACGAATGTAATGATGGCTCATCCCGACCATATTTCGCCCCTTTTTTATGGGATTCCACCGGCTTTCCCCCAAAAGAAAGTGCCCTTACAGATATGTGCCCCGCTAATAAATCCCGACCAGCCTGTCGCGGTGTCGTAGCAATACAATCCTCCCGTGGTCCCTCCCCGACAGTATAGACCGCCTTCTACTCCACCCTGGCCTTACAATCCCCAGTATGCAGCTAGAGGAAGATGAAGGGGGAATTACCCCCAAGGCAGGGGAGGAAGAAACGGGAACAGAGGAGGTTGGTACTGGCCTCCCCCCAGGGACGCGAGGAATGCCCTTGATGCAAGATCCTCATCAAACCGACCTGATTATTCCAATAGGGATCAACGGAAACCACCTTCCCCAGACAGATGTATCAATACCATCGCAGGGGGACCCACCTCGTCTAGCACCAGCAAACAAAAGAGGAAAAACTATGAAAGGGAAGCTAGATATCCCCCCCTCCGAAGCCAGCGTGAGACAAGCATCCACTGCACACGCGGTACTATGTTTTCCCGTTTCTGACGCTCGTGACCTCAGGATGCCACATTCGGATCCTATGGTCATTCATGTGCAGCTAGGGACCAAAACGGTCAAGTGAGTAATGGTATACAACGGTTCGTTAGTAGACGTCCTCTATTGGAACGCCTTTGAGAAGCTTCGCATCGCGGAAAGCGCTTTGTGTCGCTACTCAGGAAAGCTAGTCTCTTTCTCAGGAGATGAAGTTGAAGTGGCTGGAACGATCGAATTAGCTCTAACACTGGGGACGGCTCCGAATAGAAGAACTCACATGATTGGGTTCACGGTGGTCCGACTACCATCCATTTACAATGCTATCATGGGTCTGGTGAGTCTATTCAAATTCCAAGTAGTATGCTCTATTTATCATTTTAGCATCAAGTTTCTATGTGCCGATGGAAAGGTAGGCGAAGCCCAAGGGGAACAGGCAGAAAGCAGAGTATGCTATTTGACTTCACTAAAAAGGGAACACAGGTGAGTGTTCGCGACCGATAAACCCCGTTAGGGGTCGTTAAAAATAGAAGAAACTGTCGAAGACGACCAGGAATCAACATCTGAAAAGCAACAAGCGGAACTGGAGGTGAGGCTCGAGAAAATGATAGAAAAAATAGTTGAAGAAAAGGTAGCTTTTTTCCCATTCCCATATAAAGCTGAAGCCCTTTACCACGACCACATCCACAGCTTGACCAGCCCGACTTTAGATCGTATAAAGCGTATATTGAAAGAAACACGGGACGTCTTTGCATGGTCGCCCCAAGATTTGAAGGGTCTCCCTCGCGAGATCGCGGAGCACTCTTTAAGACTCAACCGAGATGCGAAGCTTGAAATACCCCAAATTTTTTTTTTTTTGGGTTATTTCTTATTTTTGTTTAATTAAATAACTCTATATTATATCAAACCATAGTTTATATCCGGTGAATTTGGTCATTTAATAAATTCACCTAAGATATATGGTATGAATTAGAATAATTAAATTATTCTAAAGATTATAATATATGATGGATTTAATTACATAAATCATCTAAATACTTTTATTATTTAATTTATAAAGATAAATTAAATAATATTCATCTCAATAAACAGGGAGAAATCTATCTTCTATCTAACGGTATAAATACACGGCAAGTCTTAGGGTTTTCCCCAAATCAAAAATCACAAGCCCTCCCCCGCCTCTCAAAAGCACCGTCTCCAAATTCCGCCCAAGCCATCGAGCTACTGCAACCGTGAGCGTCCCCGAGCCATCGCTGCGCCGTCGAGCACTGCATCCAAGCGCCGCCTCCAATAACTGCTGAACCCACCGCAGTGCAGCCTTGCCGAAGAACACCCACGATCAGGGCCCTCGCTGCATCCGCCTCCGATCGCCACTGCCCATCGCCGCCGATCGATTGCTCTGTCGAGGCCACCTGAGTCGTCTCCGATTGCCGCTGCTGTGTCATCGCCCCAGACCGTCGGCGACCCGAGCCACCAGAACTGCAGCCGCAATCACAGCCCTTGCCCGGAGATCGCCCAAGGCCGGGCCTTGCTGCCTTAGTCTTCGATTGCCGCCGCTTTTCATTGTCGACCAACCGCCTCTGTTGTTGCCTGCTTTGCCGCCGCTCATCACCGACCGAGCCGCCGGAGGGAGTGCTTTGCCGCTGCCCATTGCCGTCGAGGCCCTCGCCCTCGCCGTTAGCCCTCGACGCCAGAGGGACAGCCGCACCGAGCCTCGCCACACTCGCCCTGTTCTCCTTCGCTGTACGAAGATTCCATTGGAGCAAAGCTGGGAGTTTTAATCCTTTTGGTAAAATTACAGAAACTCTCCCCTTATTTAGAATATTCTCGTTTCTGGCCCTAAGTTAAATATTTATTAAGTTTTACGGCCAGTATTCTTAAACTATTAGATTCTTGCCCGTTTCAGCGATACTAAGCCATCTCGAAGCACCCACGCTGGATCCCGCTTCCCGAGGAATTTATATTGGTATAAATAATTAACTTTATAGAATTAATTCAATTTCAAATTGAGTTAAGTAAAGTTAATTGTATCAAATACCAATATTAAATATTCCTTTTCTGTTGGATTCAATAGGTGCTAAAATCTCGCTTTGTTGTCGTCAACCGATCGTCGAAGGTTAAGGCAAGTGATTTCGTTTATCGCCCTTTTGCGTGTTTCGTGATTCTTTTGATGTGCCTTTTAAATTCTTCCGTGTCGAATGCGGCCCTGTGGCCAATTTTCTTGCCAGTTTCGATAAATTGCATATTCGTCTGCTTGATGTAATTTATCTTCTTATTCATAAACTGGCATGAGTATAAATGATGGGCAATTGATTAAATTAATTATAGTGATATGCCAATTAAATACGTTGTTTGTTTATAACTTGAGATAAGTGAAAATTGCCCATTTTCTTCTTCTTAAATCGTTGCATGATACCCTGCTTGTTTCTTTCATGCAAATTAATAGCATGCGGTATTAAGATCCTTGAAATATCCGTGTTTGTACGTCCTTGTTGGTTTAATGTCATTATTATGATCACCTAATATAAACTGGTTATGTATGATAAGTTAAGATAGCTAGGCACCATGTGATGCTTAGGTATGATATGTGAAAATGCCCACCACGTGATGCGAGTGGCTATATGCCTTTGGCAAGTTATGCAGTAGACTGACTTGCAGGTTGTGGTTCGTTAAGCCACCGCCTTACAAGGTTTCATGAAACACCATCCCGGAATGCATTCTCTGCGGGATGATAAAACAACGATCTGATGTAGGTCGTGGTCCTTGTTAAAGGCCCGACCGGTACCACGTAGTAATATTATTATTGTTATTATCATTGTGATTAGTGTGATTATGGTTATTATCGACTGTTAAATAGGTGATCATTTCAGTTATTATACTTATCTGCCTCGAGTATAATTCCATTTCTTATCTTATAATCGATCATTACGATCATCCGAGTCATGTGTGAATTTTTACCTTTTTATTCAGTTTCCACTTTAAATATTCGTGTATTTCCCTTAACCTATGACATACCGTTTTATGGTCACTGTAAGGTTAAAGTCTGAACATTTTCCCTATCATTTGCTAGTCTTAATTGTACTAACCATCCTATTAATTGGATGGCTGGTGTCCTTCATACTCACGAAACACCAGACCATATTCCACAGGTCTAGTGCAAGCAACAGAGCAGGAGAGAGTTGAAGAGCGGGCTATCATTTATGAACCTTTACACTACAAGTTTTTGAACCTTTAAAGTTTCTGCAATGCTACTTTGGTGTTAGCTATTTTTGGAGCTTATTACTACTTTATGATTTTGACACGTTAGATTTATGGCTAGGATTTGATATTTTGTACTTTGTTATTTAAATTACTTCTGCATTAGTTTATTCAACTGCTTAAGTACCGTCTTGTTTATGGGAGCATGGTTGCATGTCCCTATAAGCCTCCGGTGAGTTCAAAGACATTAAAGTATGCGGATTCACTAGCGTTGTAACGTTCCCTTGGGATTTAAAAGGGGGTGTTACAAAGCCCGTGTGCAAAAGGAAAAGAAAGATGGCTGATGAGAAGTCAGAAGTGGCAAAACAGGAGGTAAACAAGCTTTTACAAGCCGGATTCATCCGCGAAATCAACGACTCGAAATGATTGTCGAATGTGGCATTGGTAAGAAAGAGAAATGGAAAATGGAGAATGTGTGTAGATTTAAAAAATCTGAACAAGGTTTGCCCAAAGGACAGTTACCCTTTACCTTCCATTGACGAACTGGTAGACACCAACGACGAAGCCCTTGAATTGGAGCTCCACTTGCGAGAAGAAAGAAGAGACACAACTAGTCTCAAAGCAAACGAATATCAGCGTTGACTGGCTAAGGGGTACAACAAGCGTGTCTTCCTACGCCTAATTCAAAAAGGAGACATGGTCCTTCGACAAGCAGCAGCAGGGGGAAAACTTGAACCCAAATGAGAAGGTCCTTACGTCATCCACAAGGAAGTAGGCAGAGGTTCTTTCAAGCTTCAAAATTCAGAGGGAGCTATCCTCGCGAAGTCATGGAACGCTAGAAATCTCAAAGCTTATTTTGCGTAAAGATTAGGAATATTGGAAACTTGGTGACTTAGATTTTAAGTGTAGAGGGGTCACCAGGATTCCCGATTGGGTACGCATAAATTTAGCAATCGCGTGTGTTTCGAACACATATGTGCAAACAAGCTTCAAAGGAGAATAAATTTAGCAATCGTGTGTCTTTCGAACACGGATGTGCAAACAAGCTTTCAAGGAGAATAAATTTAGCAATCGCGTGTCTTTCGGACAGGATGTTCAAACAAGCATCCAAGGAGAATAAATTTAGCAATCGTGTGTTTTTCGAACACGGATGTGCAAACAAGCCTCCAAGGAGAATAAATTTAGCAATCACGTGTCTTTCGAACACGGATGTGCAAACAAGCCTCCAAGGAGAATAAATTTTGCAATCGCGTGTCTTTCGAACACGGATGTGCAAACAAGCCTCCAAGGAAAATAAATTTAGCAATCGCGTGTCTCTCAAATACAGATGTGCAAACAAGCCTCCAAGGAGAATAAATTTAGCAATCGCGTGTCTTTCGAACACGGATGTGCAAACAAGCCTCCAATGAGAATAAATTTAGCAATCGCGTGTCTTTCAAACACGGATGTGCAAACAAGCCTCCAAGGAGAATAAATTTAGCAATCACGTGTCTTTTGAACACGGATGTGCAAACAAACCTCCTAGGAGAATAAATTTAGCAATCGCATATCTTTCGAACACAGAGGGGCAAACAAGCCTCCAAGGAGAATAAATCCATCAATCACGTGTTTTTTCGAACACAAATATGCAGACAAGCCTAAAAAATAAACGCAAAACGATCATTATATTACATGCAAAGTGAGATACAAAAACGATTAACAAGATAGTGTTTATACAAACAACAGACGAATGATAGGCTAAAAAGGAAAACAAAAGATAACCAAATCTCGATCCACCCTCGCGAACTCATTCACTCTCTTCCAGAACAATTATCGTATAGCGATTGCTCCCTTCATCCTTAAATGATAAGAGATCCCCCAACACGAAGCCCACTATCTTCAGCAAAAGCACGCCAGCCTTCGGTTAAAATATAATGACCTTGGCTATCCCGAAATACCATTACGCAAAATTCTCGTCCGGTAAGGGAAACTAAACAGACATGGCTTGACACCACACGACCATACATAATACCGAAAGAGCCCGACAACAACAGCAAACAATCAAAGCAAAGCTCTATTAAAAAGGCCATAAATACAACAAAACCACGAATAAAGAAGTAGAATAATTACCAGATATTCAAGCTTCTCTTCAAAATCAATGGAACGGAAAAAATCGCGACGACTAGGGTGGAGAGAAGTCATGGTTCCTCACTTCCGGTCAGAAAAACAGAAACAACACGAAAGGACGATTGAGACAGGCTACTCCCTACACTCTCATATATATATATATATATATATATATATATATATATATATATATATATATATATATATATATATATATATATATATATATATATATATATATATCGATAAACAAAACCCATCCCGTTCAAAACGGGCATCAACACAACAAACAAGAGACCACCTCAATCTATAAATTTCCCGGATCAACTGCATGCAAAGTAAGTGGTGAGATAACAGAGCACGCCTCTGCTACCCTAACTACCCATGTCATGTCTAGGATGGTCACATCCAGTTCAAAAACAACCAAAAAACACGAATATCGAAACTTTGCTCAAAAACAATATTATTAAGTAAAAAATCATTACATAAAGCCCCGCGAATAAATTACGCATTACTGATGATGTAATTAGGATTGGCAAAAGTACGAAATAAAAACATCTACCCTATTACAACAGTATCGCGATGTTAGAACCCTACTAATCTTCAAGAACAAGAATCTTGAAGCGATTCCCCCTATGTGTTTAAAAAACACCATTGATGCTCCAACCCGAACATCATTATTAATCACGAATCTTCCCCAACCTTCAGTCAACCACCAACGATTGAAGCTATCCTTGGAAACCCCAACACGAAAGTTTGCCCAGTTGAGGAAACCAAACAAACATGGTCGGATACGACATGACCGTACATCCTTTCAAAGGCACAGGGGAGAGACTGCAAGAAAAAACATCATTTCGTAAAGAATCGAAACTGAACAACTATAAAGCAAACCAGACATTGAGATCGTACCAAACGATGGAGCCTTTCCTCTGCATCTATACAACGGTAAAAATCTCGCATCTCAGAATCGGGCGACGTTATCTCTTTTCTACCAAACAAAGATAATAAACGATTAAAGAGAAGTAGATGAATGGGTTGATGCAAATACCACGCCTTTATATACCCAAAATAAAGCTGTGCAGACCATGAAACAACATTTATTAGATGCGCCGAACGAGGAAGGGGGGCTGAATCACGGTTTCCCAAGATATCCTGCATGGCCTACACATGGCAAGAATCCATTCAGAATCCGACAAATTCATTTGTACATTTCAAATCCGAAAACAGTCATTTATCACGAGAAACTTCAGGCCAACCCCTATTACACCACTATAAAAAGCTGTCCTATCACTGCACAAACCATCGCATACAAGCAAGAAAATGGCAACCAACACAGCAACTCCAAATTCAAACAACCTTCTCATCTTCGATATTTACTTAGTAGGCGAGGAGCAATACATACGCATGATGCTACCTTAATGCTTCAGCGAACATTTTGAACCCCAGGTACCAGAACAAATCTTTTTTATCCACTCGTATCATAAAGTATTTCCCTGTTCATATCATAGGAGGCGCCTACGGTTCCCATTGGGTGACAGAAAGATGGAAAGACTTTGTCGAGATTCACGGCCTCGAACTGCAGATATCGATAGTGTTCACCCATCTAAGCGAACCAAGGTTTGAAGTCCACTTTTTGGACAAACTGGGCTACATCATCGAAGAAGAGATGGATGCCGCTGGAGACGTGTTGTGAGCTGAATCTGCCATGTGTTACAGTAACTTTTATATCGATTTCTGCATACATTGAATTCATTTGGGCTTAGATAATACATAATCTATGTAGTTTATGTTTATTTGCCAAATTATGGAATCTACACCAGTTTCTGTTTAAATCGCAGATTTCGAGGCATTTTACAGCAATTCTACAGAAGGTCAGAAAAGCTCGGAAAACCACTACAGAAGTCCAAGGTCAATGCAGCGGAACCAGTCGAATCGAGCCGAGGAACCAGACTACTCGATCTCGAGTAGACCTTACTCGACCTAGACGAGCATGTCCGAGCAACCTTGTCGAGCAAGCCTGATCGAGAGAGCCAGACCACCCGACTTCCGGACCCTACTCGATCTCGACAAGCCCTAGTCGAGATCGACGAAGCCCAGACACCACACCCGGAGTCGACGAAGAGAGAAGTTGCCCGAGAAGCCGAGGACGAGAAGCCGACCACACCTCTACTCGATCTCGACTACGCCTTGTCGAGATCGACGAGCTTCTGAGTCCAGACCCGGAGTCCATCGAGCAGAGCCACCCGAGGAGACCTAGTCGACAGAGCCATCCCAACTCGAGATCGACAAGGCTTTGTCGAGGTCGACGAGCGCCTGAACCAAGTCCGAGCCACATCGAGCAAGATCTAGCCGAGGAGCCCAGTCGACGAACCATCCTTGTCGAGGTCGACGAGCCGTGGTCGAGGTCGAGTAGAGCCGTTTCCAGAAACTTCTCGACGAGACCTGTCCGAGTAGAATTGAGATTCCTTGGGCGCGAAGGAGTCGATTTGGCCGAAGTTCTATCCGATTCCATCAAGTTCTATCATCAAGGAGACAAGATCTATCAAGACATGAAGACTTACCTATTTAGTTTTATCTTTTCCTTTTAGATTTATTTCCATTAAACAATTTATTTATCTTTTCAAGTTTTAGATATAATTTTAGATAGAGATAGATATCTTCTTTCCTAGAATAGCTAGGGGAATGAAGCCTATAAATAAGGCCTTAGGGGGCTCAGTTTTATTCATTCCAAGACACACATTATTCCAAGTCACAGACAATTAGTTAGTTACACAGAGAAGTTTAGGAGTTCTAAGGTTTTTAAGGTTTTGGCTCTCTGCGAAAGTTGATTGCAAGGATTGTAAAGGCTTTTGAATTTAGTTTTAATGCAAATTTCTTTTCATCAATCAATGTCTGTTATTGCAATGAGGCGTGAGTAGTCCACCCACTTCTGGGGCTGGGGTGAGCCCGACGGTGGCCATGTGAGGCGATGCGATAAAGGTCAGATTTGGTTATGCAATTCATCTTCTATCCCTATGAGCATGATTCTTTTGCGAGAGTTGAAGGTGATCCTTGTTTGTGTTATTGAAGCGAAAGTGATCTTAATGCAACTTGGATTAATTATGTGAAAAGGGTTAGTAACAATTAGGGTTTATGCGAAAGCCTCTATATGCCTATTTGTTAATGACGAAAGTTATTTGATGGAAAGCATGATCTTTTATGCCTTTATGTGTTGTTTTGCATGGTTATCGTTGTGGTGTTGAAACCCTGGCCTTGGAAGTCTTTTAGCATATTGATTTATTTCACCGAAATTCTGAATTCTGTGTTCGAATTTGCAAGTTTAAGTTTCTGTTTCTTGTCGATCTAGAGTAGTGCTTTGTCGATCTCGAGGAAGCTGTGGTCGAGATCGAGTAGGACTTGGTCTAGGTCGAGTTGGTTTTCTTCTGTTTTCGTCGATTTTCACTTTCTGTTGTTCACTGTCTTGTCGATCTCGAGGAGCTGTTGTCGAGATCGAGTACGCCTTTGCTTTGCTTTTCGTTTTTGCTTTGTCTTTGCTTTATTTCTTTGCTTTTGTTTTAGTTGCCTTTGCCGGGTTTATTTGTTTCTTTCCTTTCTGTGTTTCTGTCCTTTCTGCTGCTTCTGTGAGAATTTACAGCTACCTGAGAACTGCTGACGTGCTTCCTCGAGGATTCGATCCTGACTATTCTCTTACTACAACGGGAGGAAGTCTTGTATTCATTTGCTGAGACAGGGAAGTCAGTCTGATCTATACTTTATATTTATTTCATACTTGACCATCCTCCTGCAACAACAAATTGGCGCCGTTGCCGGGGAAGCTATCAATCGCGCCTTAGGTAGTCAGTTCTCACTGTTTCTTTGAGTTACTTTGCAGGTGTATGCGTCGTTCTGGTCAAACACCTGAGTTTGCCCAATATCCAACCACGGCAGAGGACTATATGCACCCAACTCTCGTCGTGCCTGAATCGGCGATTCTTATCCCTGATAACTCTTTTGAAATTCGCACTCAGTTTCTCATAGAACTTAAAAATAATGCCTTTTATGGTAGATTTAATGAGTGTCCTCTTGAACATATTACAAACTTTGCTGACATGTGCCGTACTCTTGCTGAAGGTACAACTTTGGAATATGTCAAGATGAAATCTTTTCGCTGGTCTCTCGCTGGGCCTGCACTGAAATGGCTGGAAGGGCTGCAACCAAGATCACTCACAACCTGGGCCCAAGTAGAGCAAGAGTTCCTGAACAAATTCTTCCCACCCGCCAAAACAGCACATCTCCGCCAGAAAATCACCGCCTTCAGACAGAAGCAAGGGGAACCGCTGGCAAAGGCATGGGAACGCTACAACTCTCTTGATCAAGGCACTAAGGACAGAATCAACCATTATACTCGCTATGAGTATCTGACAATGCCGCCACGTGACGCATGGGGTGTGCTAGAGAAGCTCACTACCTATGACAACAAGTATGGGTCTACTGCAACCTATGAAGAGGACCCATACGCCAGGCCAGCACCATCTATGCCCCTATACGATCCACCTAAGGAGATCGATCCAGACGTTAGGGAGCAATACTACAGAGACCAGAACAAGAAGCTCCTCAAGCAAGTCAAATATCTCTCTGTCAACCAGCCTTGTATTGAATGCGGATCGCAGCGGCACACCACTCCTGAGTGCCCACACACAGAGCAAGTCAGACTGGCAGAGCATCATGAGGAAGCAGCTTACGCAGGGGGTCCCAATCGCTACATGGGGGACCAAAGGTTTCAGCAACCACAATGGAACCAAGGTGTCCCTAGAAACCCCCTGCCCTACAGAGCTCCAGGACATCCGGAAAGGGAGCAGAAAAAGGATGATATACAGACAGTCCTGGAGGAAATACGGAGAAACCACTCAGAAACTAAGCAATCTTTCAACTCCGTCTATACTCAGATGCAAGGTGTCAACTCTAGGCTTGGGGAAATTGATATCTGGCGGAAATCAGTTGATACACAGATTGGTCAGCTAGCAGCAGGAATCCCCAGACAGTCAGGGTCGCTTCCAGGATCTTCAGAACCAAATCCTAAGGGAAAGACTGGACACATCGCTGCTATAAAACTCAGAAGCGGCCATCAACTGCGAGAGCCAGAGGTCGGAAAACAGCAGAATGACGAGGAACAGCAAGTCGATCTCGATAAAGCCGTGGTCGATCTCGACAAGAGCCTCGTCGACCTCGAGGAGACACTTCCAGAATCTTCGTCTGCACAACACAGCAACTCGACTGGGCCCAATCTGATCGATGTCGACAAAGGCCTTGTCGATGTCGAGGAGCCCCTGGTCGACATAGAGCAGCCTGCAGCACCTCCGACGTCTGTTCTGGCTCCGAATCAGAAAAAGAAGCTGCCTTTCCCCACAAAATCTCTAAAGGACCCGGCAGAGAAAAAGTTTCAGCGCTTCATCAAAATGCTTCAGAAGCTCAACGTCACCATCCCCTTCATAGAAGCTCTCAATGAAATGCCATCTTATGTCAAGTTCTTGAAGGAGATTCTGAGCAAAAAGCGATCGATGGCTGAAATCACAGAGGAGTGCAGCCATCTGGACATATTGGAGAAGAGGCCGGATCCAGGTAAGTTTGCTATAACTATTGGATTTGGTCCATACAAAATTAATGCCCTATGTGATCTTGGAGCTAGTGTGAGTATAATGCCTTTAACAATTTGGTCCAAGATTAAGATAGGTGCCCTGGAGCCTGTGGATGCTAGACTTTACATGGCCAACAACACGGTGGTCATTCCGACAGGCATGGTGGAAAATGTCCCAGTACAAGTAGGTAAATTCTTCGTCCCTGCTGATTTCTTAATAGTTGATATGCAAGAAGATCCTGCTTGTCCAATTATCTTAGGAAGACCATTCTTGGCGACGGTGGATGCCAACATAAGCGTAAGGAAAGGAGTGCTCACCTTCAACATCAGCGATGAGGTAATTGAGTATTCCTTTAATAAAACTGAAAGGCATACATGTCCAATGGAAGAGGTCAAATCTATCTCAGCTGGCTACATCACCTGCGGGGAACCCAAGGTCAGAAATATGACCCCTGAGGAGATGGAAAAGAGGGACATGGAGGCCCAGGTGGAGGATATCATGGCAATCCTCAAAGAGAACACAGAAAATCCAATCGACACAGAACAAGGTACGTCGTTATGGATTAATTATTTTTCGGATACCTTGACAGGAGCTAAGTATGGGGTCAAGATCGACCAGGGCTCCTCGACTTCGAGTAGAAACCTAGTCGATCTCGACCAGACCAAGGAGACTCCACCAGAGCCAGCTTCGTCGAGCAGCAAACCAGAGGAGCCACCCTACTCGACCTCGAGTAGACTTGTCGAGGTCGACCAGCAGTGCCCTAACTCGACTCCATCCTCCTCGACACAGAAGCCGCCTGACGAACCAGCCTCGTCGATCTCGACTAGTCTTGTCGAGGTCGACCACCACTCGGCTCCACCAGATCCGCCTTCGTCGATGAGCAAACCACCAGGAGCGGAGTCCTTGTCGAGGTCGACCAGGCTTGTCGATATCGACAAGCCATCGTCTTCATCGACTTCTGCCTCTTCGACCAGACCACCACCAGAACCTGCAGTCTTGTCGAGATCGACTAAGCCTAGTCGAGATCGACCAAATACAGTGGTCCCCGATTCTGTCTCTGCTAAGGTAAGCCAAGGTATGGATCTTTCTTCTCCTATTTCCATTAAAGATTTATCTATACATGGGAGAGGTCTGCCTTGGTATGTGCGATTGTGTAGGATATCCAATGATGAGCCTAAGGAATATGAAGTTGGAGACAAGCTCTATGTCTCTAAATCAAAGGATCATTGGTTCCCTAATAAATTCAACAAGAAGCGGATGGGACCATTCGTGGTGAACAAGATCCATTCTGGAGGATTACAGCTTAGGGACAAGAACGGAGTCTTATTTGAGGCCCAAGCTACATGGGCCCTACAGATGCCACCTTGAGCATAAATGAAAAGTCGGCCTAGCGACTATAAAATCTAGAGCATGTACATAGACTTTTTAGGACTTTTTGAGACTTTGTTGCTTTTGTTTTTGGTTTTGAACATTTTACTTTTAGTTTGCTATTATGGGTATATGTCTTCTACTTTTCAGGTCAATGGATAGAACCAAGCTACATTCATACTCGGCCAGGAGGTGCTCCATTCGAAATTTAGAGGCTCTGCAAAAGTGTCTTGTGAGTTTCTTTCTTTACCCTTACCTTATTTTTATACAGTGAGGACACTGTAATGTTTAAGTATGGGGTGGGGGAAGGGCTTACTTTGTGCATATTGATCATATTTGACATTACTTGTGCATTATTTCTTAGAATTGCTACATGGCTATTTTGGAAGGCATTATTGATTTATGTGCTTATATGCATGATTTCCAAAAAATGAAAAATGACCCCCATTTAAAATTTTGAATAATGTCATGGAAGTTATATTGAACTCGACGATGCAAAATTAGATTCATTGGAGATATAGCATGAAATTGCCTAGTAAAGGGAAGTCACAATGAAGTGCATTATTTCTTGAAAACCATGAAATGAGGTAAAATTTGAAATTGCTTTTGACATGTTGCATGATAAAATGATGGAGGACTTTATATTTCCATATAATGCTCATTGTTTATAATCCTAGCCTTACCTATGCTTATGCATCACAAAAGCCATATTATGCCTTATTTCAAACATTGCTCCACATGTTCTAAATATTTGCCCATTCTTTACCTTATCCGGGGATTATGTTGAGAATGATGTTACATTATGGAGATGTTATATGGTGTTTGTGTGATTATTATCATTATTGGAGTTTGGCGGAATTATTTGAAATATATGGAAAATTTAATGAGTGAAAGAAAATCCGATCAAAGATCGACCCTGCTCGCTGAGATAATAGTTTGGCGGGATGGGACACCAGGTGAGGAGTCCGACGCACTAAGTATCCGGGGCCATTCATGACACCCATGTTTGCGACTCGCGAGAAGGCAGTGCTGAGGTTAGAGAGGTAAAAGCATTATTATTGAGAAAAAGCATTATGAAAGGTGATGAATCCCAAAGAGAAGGAATGTGGAAATTCAGTTTGAAAATACTCCATTTCCCCGGATCATAAGCACCACATTGCCAAAAATTGCCCACCTTTAGCCTTTTACCAATCTACTCCTTATTGAGCTTAAATTAAAAGTCCTCTTGATTATTGTTGCTTTGTCACATAAAAATTATTTGCGCATAAACCTCCTTTTGTGAGTAGATGTTGCTCTTACATATTTGCACATGCATGGATCTGTGACACTAGTACCTTTTCGAGGATGGTAATTGAGTGCAGGGACATATAAAGAATGAATCTAAGATGTTGAGAGTTTTGATTTCTTCCCCTGAATGACAATTAAAAGTATTGCTTGAGGACAAGCAAGCTTAAGTATGGGGTGTTTGTTCTGAGCTGAATCTGCCATGTTTTACAGTAACTTTTATATCGATTTCTGCATACATTGAATTCATTTGGGCTTAGATAATACAGAATCTATGTAGTTTATGTTTATTTGCCAAATTATGGAATCTACACCAGTTTCTGTTTAAATCGCAGATTTCGAGGCATTTTACAGCAATTCTACAGAAGGTCAGAAAAGCTCGGAAAACCACTACAGAAGTCCAAGGTCAATGCAGCGGAACCAGTCGAATCGAGCCGAGGAACCAGACTACTCGATCTCGAGTAGACCTTACTCGACCTAGACGAGCATGTCCGAGCAACCTTATCGAGCAAGCCTGATCGAGAGAGCCAGACCACCCGACTTCCGGACCCTACTCGATCTCGACAAGCCCTAGTCGAGATCGACGAAGCCCAGACACCACACCCGGAGTCGACGAAGAGAGAAGTTGCCCGAGAAGCCGAGGACGAGGAGCCGACCACACCTCTACTCGATCTCGACTACGCCTTGTCGAGATCGACGAGCTTCTGAGTCCAGACCCGGAGTCCATCGAGCAGAGCCACCCGAGGAGACCTAGTCGACAGAGCCATCCCAACTCGAGATCGACAAGGCTTTGTCGAGGTCGACGAGCGCCTAAACCAAGTCCGAGCCACATCGAGCAAGATCTAGCCGAGGAGCCCAGTCGACGAACCATCCTTGTCGAGGTCGACGAGCCGTGGTCGAGGTCGAGTAGAGCCGTTTCCAGAAACTTCTCGACGAGACCTCTCCGAGTAGAATTGAGATTCCTTGGGCGCGAAGGAGTCGATTTGGCCGAAGTTCTATCCGATTCCATCAAGTTCTATCACCAAGGAGACAAGATCTATCAAGACATGAAGACTTACCTATTTAGTTTTATCTTTTCCTTTTAGATTTATTTCCATTAAACAATTTATTTATCTTTTCAAGTTTTAGATATAATTTTAGATAGAGATAGATATCTTCTTTCCTAGAATAGCTAGGGAATGAAGCCTATAAATAAGGCCCTAGGGGGCTCAATTTTATTCATTCCAAGACACACATTATTCCAAGTCACAGACAATTAGTTAGTTACACAGAGAAGTTTAGGAGTTCTAAGGTTTTTAAGGTTTTGGCTCTCTGCGAAAGTTGATTGCCAGGATTGTAAAGGCTTTTGAATTTAGTTTTAATGCAAATTTCTTTTCATCAATCAATGTCTGTTATTGCAATGAGGCGTGAGTAGTCCACCCACTTCTGGGGCTGGGGTGAGCCCGACGGTGGCCATGTGAGGCGATGCGATAAAGGTCAGATTTTGTTATGCAATTCATCTTCTATCCCTATGAGCATGATTCTTTTGCGAGAGTTGAAGGTGATCCTTGTTTGTGTTATTGAAGCGAAAGTGATCTTAATGCAACTTGGATTAATTATGTGAAAAGGGTTAGTAACAATTAGGGTTTATGCGAAAGCCTCTATATGCCTATTTGTTAATGACGAAAGTTATTTGATGGAAAGCATGATCTTTTATGCCTTTATGTGTTGTTTTGCATGGTTATCGTTGTGGTGTTGAAACCCTGGCCTTGGAAGTCTTTTAGCATATTGATTTATTTCACCGAAATTCTGAATTCTGTGTTCGAATTTGCAAGTTTAAGTTTCTGTTTCTTGTCGATCTAGAGTAGTGCTTTGTCGATCTCGAGGAAGCTGTGGTCGAGATCGAGTAGGACTTGGTCTAGGTCGAGTTGGTTTTCTTCTGTTTTCGTCGATTTTCACTTTCTGTTGTTCACTGTCTTGTCGATCTCGAGGAGCTGTTGTCGAGATCGAGTACGCCTTTGCTTTGCTTTTCGTTTTTGCTTTGTCTTTGCTTTATTTCTTTGCTTTTGTTTTAGTTGCCTTTGCCGGGTTTATTTGTTTCTTTCCTTTCTGTGTTTCTGTCCTTTCTGCTGCTTCTGTGAGAATTTACAGCTACCTGAGAACTGCTGACGTGCTTCCTCGAGGATTCGATCCTGACTATTCTCTTACTACAATGGGAGGAAGTCTTGTATTCATTTGCTGAGACAGGGAAGTCAGTCTGATCTATACTTTATATTTATTTCATACTTGACCATCCTCCTGCAACAACAAGACGATGGTCCAGAAGGAAATGGTTTCTAGTTTATATTCATATGTAGGTCGCTAGGTAGTAATTTTTTTATCAAATACAATGAAATGTAATGCGAACTATTAATGAAAAGCCCCAATTCTCCATTACGATTAAATTTCAAAAGATTTCTCCTTTGCGCCACAGACGCTGGAGATTGTTTTTAGCTCTACCGGTTTCTCCATCGGGTAGCATACGCTGGAGATTACCTACTTTTGTTCAATCTCCTTTACGCCAAGGACGATGGAGATTGTTATTAGCTCTATCGGTTTCTCTATCGCGTAGCATACGCTAGACATTACCTACTTTTGTTCAATTTCCTTTGCACCAAGGACGCTGGAGATTGTTATTAGCTCTACCGGTTTCTCCATCGTGTAGCATACGCTGGAGATTACCTACTTTTGTTCAATCTCGTTTGCGCCAAGGACGCTGGAGATTGTTATTAGCTCTATCGGTTTCTCCATCGCGTAGCGTACGCTGGAGATTGCCTACTGTTGTTCAATCTCCTTTGCGCCAAGGACGTTGGAGATTGTTACTAGCTCTACCTGTTTCTCCCTCGCGTAGCGTACGCTGGAGATTATCTACTTTTTGATCAATCTCCTTTGGGTCAAGGACGCTGGATATTGCTTATAATTTTACAGGTTTCTCCATCGCGTAGAACATGCTGGAGATTACCTATTTTTTTTATCAATCTCCTTTGAGTCAACGACATTGGAGATTGCTTATAATTTTACAGGTTTCTCCATCGCGTAGAATACGCTGAAGATTACCTATTTTTCTAATCGATCTTCTTTGTGTCAAGGACGCTGGAGATTGCTTCCAGTTTTACAGATTCCTCCCTCGCGTAGACTACGAAGGAGATTACCTATTCTTGGACCAATCCCCTCTACGTCAAGGACGCTAGAGATTATTTTCGATTCTATAGATTCCCATATCTCACAGAATACACTGGAAGTTACCCATACAGAACACAATTGCGCTGGATTATTTATTACATACCAAAACAAAAACACACAACACATGTCGCGATTAACTCATCCAAAACTACAAAAACACAAAAGGGTACAGAGCAAGAAGTTCAACACCGAGCGGAAAAATCCACATCACCATTCTGATCGAGACCGTGATTTACAGCAGCAACATCAAAACAAGAGTGTCCTTCGTACTCAAAGATCAATCGTGTCCCCATCTGAAGTTCATTAGAAACAACAAACTTAGGCCACCCCAATGTAAACCAGTAGTTATTAAGACCCAAGGGCTCCACCCTCACCATAAATTCCTCATATGCTCGCGTCCACAATTGCACAAGGCCAAGGGATTCATCACCATAATTACGATACACATACGACAAAGGCTGCAATAACAAGACACACCTTAGAATGGGTCAACTTCTAGGTGGAAACTGGACTATTTAATAAAAACTCACCAGCTTGTACAAGTGTCCCTCCACTGCTATATCTCGGGTAAAACCTCTTACGCGAGGAATAGTTGTAGCCGGGATATCAACCGGCAATGTAGACGTCATTATTGAAAACAAACCACACCACGAAGCATGTGAGTATTCTCCCCTTTATAGTAAAGAACAGGACGCAAATAACAAAGAGCACTGCAAAGACAACTTATCCACTCCACGAGGTCGGTAAAGATCAACAATTACAATAAAAACCGCCGGATATGTACGTCCCACATTCAAGCAGCAACAAACAAACAAGCAAAACCAACACACTTAGCAACTCGGAAAACTAGCTTATGACACGCACCTTCTAGCTTAAGGGCACCTCAAGCTAACCCTAAAGAATGATACTTATCTCCGCAAGCGAAAACCTAGTATAAATATAGATAATCCTAATTTCGTAACATTTCCCTACCTAAAATAGAATGCCAAGTTTTGACATGGCTTCAGGTGAAGTTTCTCCACCTAGCTCTATCACAAATACTATGCTTTCCCCAAATCTCAAATTCATCAGAATAATCCTCATAGAAAGCCACTTATATAGGCTCCCCTTACCATACATCTTTGTAGAATTTGGGGACGAGATACTAGACCAAATCCTCCTATGTTCTCCTTTAAACCCAGAATTCCTAGTTTTAGTTGAAAGAGACGAAGGGATTGGTTCTCTCTATCAGAGGGATGGAGATCGTTTGCCACGGCTAACAACCTAAGGATAGGAAATTGCCTTACTTTCGAATACCAAGGAGAGTCACACTTGGATGTAACAATAGAACAACGAAGCCCAGAAGAAAACGGAGATGCGTTCCCCGACTTCTTATGCTACGAAGAAATATTAATATACATGATATAAATCGCTTTTTACTTTACATCGCAACAAATAAAAGACAGGTTTTTAAAGTTGCTAGTGGCAGTTCGGTATGTAATAAATCCGCGAACCCTTATTTTTGTCATCTCACAATTCATTTCATAAAACGTTTAATGACAGGAGATGGGTAAGGGTATCGCGAACAGACAAGAGAGTAATAACAATAGGTTAAACTCTAGAAAAACAAATAGAAAGCATGATGAGAAAGATACGAGAGTCAAAGATAAAATATTCACAACCACAAAATACCGTGACAAGGCATACCACTTGTCGCGGCCCAAAATATTTCCATCTAAAAACAAAATACGAACCGTTGCAATGCATAAAGCTCACACCACGGGCATAAATGTTTTCAACTTACTTCCCAACACTTAGACAAATTCAAATACTTGACAAAAAGTGGAAGGATGGCTTGTAACGCATCAACAGAAGGATCGTTGTTCTCGTCACGAGGATGTTCTGGGTAGTTTTCACCGGTAAGTGGAGGCTCGAGGGCAGCAACTTCTTCAAGAGGAGCATTGTGCGAAGTAGCAGGCAGACCACGCTCAGGGTCTTCAAGCTTCATATCCTTGAGAGCATAGCTGGGGGGGGGGGGGGGACATTTTCCTAGGATCCCCGAGATAAGCGAAGTGATTGACACTTTGAATAGAAGTGAAACATTCCAGCTGCTCTCTCGCGCTATTGAGTTCCTCACGATCTACTGCCAATTGGGCCTCAAGCTCCCTAACCCGTCCATTCAAGCACGTCATCTCCAACTCACGCTCAGAGCCCATCTCTTGAAGCTTTGAGACCTCGACTTATGATACATCTAGCTCGCCCCGCACTGCCTCCGCTTCCTTCTCAGACTTGTCTAGAGGCCCTCGAAGACTATTGATCGTTCCCTCCTAAAGCTCCATAATTGTAAGTTTTTCCATCTTCGCTTTTAAACTTTTGTTCACCTTCCTCAAATCATTCACGACCTCCCCGTAAATCCTCAAGTGACCAGCCACTTCAGACCATAGCAAATTACCCTATGATAACAGGGGAAGAATGATAAACGTACATGCAAAATAAAGTAAGTAAAGAAGGAATAAGCCTAGAAAATTACCCAACCCCCGGTTTTCTGGCCTTGCTCCAGTAATTCCTCGTCTGTCATATGATTTAGAAATTCCCTCTCAGCAGGACAGTTCCTTCTGGGGATCACCAGCTTCTTGATATCAAGTGGAGAAAACCCAGGTTGCTTGTATGCAACCATAGAAATTCCTGATGTGGTGATTGGCTCATTACTCAGAAGCTTGTTGGTTCCCACCTCCTCCTTGGGCCTCTTTTGTCCACGTCGGGTCAAGGGTTATGTCCTCGATGAACTCTCCCTATCTTCAAAAGGCTCTTTCCCTTTTGCACTTTTCTTCGTGAGAGGAGAGTCACGAGATACGACCTGCCGCCGAGTATTGCCCACTTGTGGAGTGATAGCAAGAGGAGTTTTGGCTGCATCTTTCTTCATGGCCATGGCAGAAAGTTTCGCTTTATCAATCAACATGTCCGCAAAAGAATTAGGGAAAAGGTCAAACGAAGAAAGCTGCGATCAAAATAATAAGAAAACCTAAACACCTAGGCACCGACCCTGATGGTGCGAAAGACTGAGCCCAACCATCTCTAGGCGAGCCAGAGTCACAACTTCCTTATAACTCCGTTTAGCCGAGGCCCCCTCCATCCGGTTAAACGCAACCCTCCATCTGTCCATCACAATACTTTTATTCTTAGGGGGAGGAACATAGAAACCAGGCGTAATCACAAAGTTCAAGAAGGTCTTGGTAGGATCGTGAACCAGAAACCATTTCTTCTTTCACCCCGATCTACTGGATAACCTTTAAACTATATTCCCAAATAGGGAAGCAGATACCAATCCCTCGCTATGTCTCAAAGAGATGACTGAAAAAATGTGATCCAACGTTGGTGTCTGCTTAATAACGGAACATCGCATAACGTAGGCCGCCACGTACATCCACACGTTGTGATGGGATACTCGATCCTTCGCATGTGGGCTCAAGATCAAGAACCACGCCGTATATTTGTCCGATCTTGCAATGCTCTTCCAATATCTCCTGATTGAAAAATTAAGTAAACTAATTAACAAACTAATTATAGCGACAGAATTTGAACTAGGTAATTTAAATAAACTAATAACAACGAAAAGAAAAAGCGAGGAAAGAAGGTCGGGAGCGCTCGCGAAGACAGGGGTCCGAATGCGCAAGAGCAGGGATGCGTCTTAGGGATCTCGCTTGCTGGGAGCGAGGATCAGACGCTGGAGGCGAGACCGAAGGTTGCCGAGGATGCCTGGTGTGTTCGCTGGAGGCAAACCCGAGCGCGATCGAGAGCGAAGGCCTGGAGTTCCGCGGGTGAGATCGCTAGGAGCGAGCGGAGCCGCGAAGACGAGCGCGAGTGCGAGAGCGAGACCAGGGAGCCGGGAAGCAAGAGCGATGGTGCCTGGAAGTGCCGAGTAACCCGAGCGCCTAGCGCCGAGGCCTGCGGAGCCTAGTGCCGGTGTCCACAAGCGCTGGAGCCGGTGTCCTTGATGCTTCGACTAGGTTGTGTTTGGTTTAGGGTTTTGGTCGATCAATAACAAAGGTAAGGTGATGGTGATGGTGTGGCGAAGGGGATAAAGGCTTTTGGGATTGAAATCGAAGAACCTTTTAATCCATAAAGAGGTTCCTCAATTCTATTCAATCTAAGAAATTCAAAGTACATGAGTTTGATTAAATAGAAAAGATATGGAAGATCTAAACAATCCTTTCTTGCAAAGGAAAGGGGTTTGGATATATCTAATTTATCTAAAGATAATTAAAACAACCCTAAGATAAGTAATTCCTAATAAAGATAGAATTTAATAACTTGATGTACAAGAATTAACCCAGATAAGATATAATCCTTGCAACTTATTAATTCTACTTATATAAAATAACAACTAATTAATTAAATGGATAAACCTACTCGGCCAAACACAATGTACTTGGCCAAGGCCCACTCGACACACATGGGAAGGCACTCGACATGGCCCAATCCGAGTGTGTACCGAGGGCATGCCAAAGGTGTCTTCAAGGTGGGTGTTGTCGAGTTTGCATGAGCTTTGTTTGAGGACGGAAGCTCATTTCTTGTGTCGGTGGTGTAGCTTTGAGCAAAGTGATCTAAGGGGGCCTGAACCCTTGCTCCATCGTTCCTTGGTAACGGACAAGAAGGGCTTTGTTTACATCTTGAATCCTTTTGGCCCTTGCACGAGTGATAGAACCATCGAACGAAACCTTCATGCTGTCCTCAATGTCACCAGGAGTCATCGACAATTGCACTACATCACGTTGAAAGCGAGCTGAGCGGGACAAGAATTTATCCGCTCCAAAAGATCAGAGTAGAGATTGGGTAGAGGAAGGGGGAACCCCTAAAGCAGGCTTCCGAGATGGACGACGACGTGATCCTGGTACGCGTTCAAACAAACCCCATTCCTAGTAGCCAAGCCTATCTCTACCCAATTAGCCAAGGGTAAATCTGAGCTATCATCTCCAAGTGATAGGCTTCGAGGATTGAAATTTCTCCCAGGGTTTCAGCATAGGTAGGAGCCATGCACCCCTTAAAGACCTTAGGGGCAAGTGGGGGAGCTGCAAGGACATAGCCTTCACAAAAGTTGCAGTTATCCACCTCTTTTTGCTTATAAGGGAGCACGGCGAAGTCACTTGGGACTACACGAACCGATTGTTTTCCCTCTTTGGATGCGTGAGACGACTCGCCTTTACCCAGTTCATTTATAGACTCTGAAGTGTGGCAATACTCAGTATTATCCATCGTTAAAGAACGCTTGATTGATCCGACCATCTTTTGCCGCTTCGCGCTCTGTGGAGCCATAGTCTTGGCTTTCTTTCCCCTCACCTCGTGTGACTTTTTCTTTTGCGGGGGAGGAATAGGAGGCGCCGAAGATTTTGATTCGTCATGTACTAACATTTCTGTCTTTATGCGCGAGGAGCTAACCTCCTTGTGCTCATAACAAATACTCCTGTTTTGGCTATCGCTCTCATTCGACATCACTAGGTGTATTAAGAAGAAAAGCCCCTGGAAAGGCGCAAAGAAAGAAAAATCAACAAGGGGAATGACCTTTTCATCATCGCGATTAAACAAATTTGGCGCCAAAAAACCCTAATAAGGTTCATGTTAGCGCCCTACGCATCCCTCTAAAGGACGTTGAAAAGACATTTCCCCCTCAGAGTGACGGTTAAAAGATGACTTTTCGTCTCCTCCATAAATTTTCTTTGTTTTCGAGAAACCACCTCTGAAAAAGAAAAAAAAGGGAAGACGAAAGGTTTCGTCCACCCACAACCGTCGAAGAATCCCCACGAAATCCCAAAAAAGGTACTGCCCCACCCCTACGCCACCAAAACACCACCAGAAAGGAAAAGGGAAATGAGACACCAGGAAACACCCCGCTGTCAAACCCCATAACCATTGTTCCTCTCGTCGGAGGAAGGCGGTTCAACCACCAAGGGTTCCCTCCCTCTACCCTAAAAATCTGATAACCAAATGGAAATCTAAGAAATCAAATAGTGTTTTTAGACGATCGGGATGTACTTACTTTAAGGAAGTAGAAAAGAAGCACCAAACAGCAAAAGAGAACGGGGAAATGGGCTGCCACCTGACTCCGGTGCCGTCACTTTTTAAATAAAAACCCTTCGAGTTCTCTTCCTTTCTCTCTCTATTTTTCTATCCTTAGAAGTGTAGAATGAAGCAACTAAAAGAAAAACCCTCACTTATAGGTCTATGTGGGACCACCCTTTCTAAATGGGCCAAAAACACAACTGGACCCATTATAGTCCATCCAAGAATTAAGTTTTTTAGCGGGAAGCATCGCTTTTTATCGAAACCTGATCGCGGGTGAAACATAACTCGCTGTCCGGTTACGAGGAGATATGACGATGCCATAGAAAATAGACCTATTAATTAACAAGGATATGATGTCATAAGTAGACCACCCAACACAAAAGACATAGCTTGATCTACGGATTACATCGCGAGCAAGATGCTTCACCGAACCCCTACCTAACCCAGCACCCTAAGCATCATCGATCTAAGGAACATCGCGATCAGAATCATAACAAAAGTAAGCGTATATCTCATAAACGGGACCCACACATACCTCGAGGTTCTTTAGAGCAAAGACGAGTAGCTCGCTGGTCAAGCACCTCCCCTCTAACAGTGCCACGTGTAATACCTAACTCTATATTGTGAGGGCATGCATTACACGTGTCCCCTGTTAGACCACGAGGTTACCAGCAAGCTGCTCGCTTAGCCTCCCTAAAAATAAGCCCTTCCTACCTCCAAGAAAGGGATCTGATTCAAGAGAGAAGAAGATGAGCTTTGCATATCTACTTGACCTAAAACCTTTGGAGTTGAGTTCTTAAAGTCTTTGGTCGGATAAGAACGTATCTGGAATAAGAACATTATCTTACTTCTTTTTGAGACGACGATTGAATAGTAATTACTCCTTCGCGAGCCAAAAACGTCATCAACGCTGAATAGACCAATAGGCGTATTAATTGACCCCCACCCATCTTGACTAGGCTTGCATGTAAATTAGGACATTTTGTCGTCACCCTGAGGTAATAAGTATAGATGAAATTCCATGATCGCGTCGCCTACCACTACAGTGGGAGGGGTTCTTGTACTTGATTTGCTTGGATAGGGAGTTGGTTTAGTTCATTTATATTCATATTTATTTACTTGACTAGTATCCCTCCTTAATATTGTTGGTAGGAGGAAATCGAGTATGAAATATAACAAAATAAATCAAACCAGATTTTGCCCACGCAAATAATTACAAGACCTCCTCCTGATGTAGCAGCGGGAAGTCAGGATCGATCCACGAGGAAGCGTGTCAGCGGATCCTAGGTAGCGGAGAAATCTCACGGACATAAGTCGATAACAGGGTCCTCGATCTCGACTAGGGTAGTCGACAGAAGATCGGACAGTCGAACACAGCGCAGCAGCAAGCACAGGGTGTGGTCGATATCGACCAGGTGGTACTCGATATCGAGTAGACTTCGTCTGGGTCGAGTGGGTCTGGTCGAGTTCCTGCACACAGTAAGCTACGGCGACTCTGGGTCGAGGATCAGTAGTCGAGATCGACCAGGGCTTGGTCGAGGTCGACGAGGGCAGAAACTTAAAACGAAAACGAAAGAAAGTAAAGGCAAATGCTTTGGGACTTTCGAATTAAACTTAATGTAAAAGGACTTCCAAGATTGGGGTTTGCAACGACAATAACCAAGCATGCATAAGGCAAAATCAAACAGATAATCATGTAATTCGCATTAAAGGACTAAGCTTTCGCCTTTTCCAACAATTAGACAACTCTCTCAAGAAACCCTAATTGTCTCTACCGATTTTATGTTTATAATCCAAGTTGTTAGCATGGATCTCCATTAGATGGGCAATAAACACATAAACAAGTAGGAAAATGCTCAAAACATGATAAAGGTCGGATCTTTACCTCAGGCATGCAAGGCTATCGTCGGGCTCGCCCCAACCCTAGAAGTGGGTGGACTACTCGCGCTTCATCATAGTTAAAGACATCAATAATAAAAGGAAATAAACTTGCATTAATAAAATAAAATAGAGCTTACAACCAAAGAAAGTCAATTCCGCTCTCGTTTCACAAAACTCCTATTGGCCACTCACTCTCTCTCTCTCATACTACTTCTCCTACTGAAATTGAATTGTGTGTGAATTGGAATGAATGAAAAACCAGCCCCTACGGCTTTATTTATAGCATTCTATTCCTTGCTATTCAAGGATAGAATCTTTTATCTATATCTACTTAAAGCTTAAAGATAAATAAATTGCATACTGGAAATAAATCTAAAAGGAAAAAGATAAATCTAAACTAGGTAAGTCTTCATGTCTTGATAGATCTCCCTTCCATAGATAAACTTGATAGATTTTGGATAGAATCTTCCTCCTTCGGCGCCAAGGAATCCCAACTCTACTCGGACAGCTCTTCGTCGACGCGTTTCTGGGATCCAGTCTACTCGACATCGACAAGGGACTCGTCGACCTCGACCAGAATTGTTCGTCGACTGGACTTCTCGGCTAGATCTGCTCGACAGGCTCGAATCTGGGTTCCTGGCGCTCGTCGATCTCGACTAGGACCTCCTCGAGATCGACTAAGGTGGTCGACGATGCTTGGACTGGTGATGTCGACTAGAGCTCCTCGGCATGGACTCGGACAGGGTGGCTCGTCGATCTCGACAAGGTCTAGTCGAGATCGAGTAGAGATGTGCTAGGCGTCCTCGTTCTCGGCTTCTCGATCAGCTTCTCTCCTCGACTCCGGGTGTGGTGTCTAGGCCTCGTCGATCGCGACTAAGTCTTGTCGAGATCGAATAAACTTCCGGAGCTGGGTTGGTCTGGCTCTCGACACTGCTCCTAGTCGACAAGTCAGTGCTCGGACATGCTCGTCGAAATCGAGTAAGGTCTACTCGAGATCGAGTAACCTGGGTTCACCGCTCGATTCGACTGGTTCCGCTGCTTCTTTGACTTTGGACTTCTGTAGTGGATTTCCGAGCTTTTCTTGACCTTCCTTAGAATTGCTGTAAAACGCCTCGAATTCTGCGATTTAAACAGAAACTGGTGTAGATTCCATAATTTGACAAATAAACATAAATTACATAGGTTCTGTACTATCTTAACCCAAATAAATGAAATGTATGCAGAAATCGATATAAACTTTGCTGTAAAACATGGCAGATTCAGCTCACAACAAATATGTACTATGTACAATACTCATTGACTTAAATGGACTAAATCCATCACTAGCTAAACCCAATTTGACATTACGCGAATCAAGAGCAATTGATGGATATAATAAATCAAAGTTCTTCCAAGCTTCACCATCAGCAGGGTGTCTTAACAATTCGGACGTCCATCTGCATGCCATGTCATATTCTGCGCAATCTCCCGACACATGAACAATCTCTTGCAGGTATTTGGGAAACCTTGATGGTTTCCTCATCTTTTTTATCTGATTTCCACCGAGAAGTCTTACAAACTGGACAGCTTGTTGCTGTGACATTCTCTTCCCAATACAAGATGCAATCATTAATACATGCATCAATCTTAGTGTACTCAAGACCCAAAACCTTAAGGATCTTCTTGGCTTCATTATAAGAACTAGGCAACATTACATCAGGTTACATGACTTTCAATTTTTTTAGCAAATTAGTAAAGGCACCATTACTCAGTTTATGATCTCGCTTATGAACAAATAAGCAAATTAAGAAGGAAAGCTTCGAAAAACTCTTGCAACCAGGGTACAAATCTTCTTGAGCCTCCTCCACTAACTTGTAAAAACTGATTGCCTCTTCATTTGGACAATTACTGAAAGTGTCATACAGTAGACCATCCATGTTATCATCAAACTTATTTTCCCCATTATCCACCTAATTACTATCACCAAGTGGCGGTTGCTCCTCTTCCTCGGACAGCATATGAAAACCCTTCAGAATCATATGATCTTTGACAATCTGTGCTTCCAAGCAATATCGACGAAAACAAACTTTGCAAGGACAATGGATTTCATCTCCTCGTGCTTCATTTGCGAATGCTTCAAGCTATTTTTATCCATGCCTAAAAAATGGTATTTTTTTAAGAACTCGATAGAGGAATTACTACATGATATGAGTTCTGACATTAATTTTTTATATATATTATTTTAGTTAGATATGATTTTTTTACGAGTGATTTATTTGTTATTTTACTAATAAGAACTCAATAGAGGAATTACTACATGATATGAGTTCTTACATTATTTTTTTATATATTATTTTAGTTAGATATAGTTTTATGAGTGATTTATTGGTTATTTTACTAATAGTGTTGATTTTCTTTAGTTGCTTGACCTTTATAGCTAACTCATAACAATAAATTAACAAACCACCCAATAAAAGAAAAAAAATGTTGGCAACAAAACTTGTATAAAATGTGTGCGGTGGTCACAAACAATCATTGTAAGTTAAGAGTGCAGAGTTAGATTTCAAATGAGCAACAAGTGTGTGGTCACAAGCATACTTACATGTATGGAAGAAAAACACTTAGAGAGAGAGAGAGAGAGAGAGAGAGAGGTCTTTCCAGAAAAGAGGGAGAAAAACCTGAGAGATAATCACCTTTAATTTTGTTTAGCTTATTCCTCCTTTATGGTATATTCGTGTATTTCAAATATAATAGCCACTTCAGTAACCTGTATATAACTTCAAAACATGAGCTTACAACCAACTTTTCAAAGCATTTGACAATAAAGGGTAAAGCATAAGAAAATAAAATTACTAAGTTTCATATTAAACATATTTTGTGACAAATATTGAAGTGTATTAGGAATATTATTTCTGAAACAAAGATTGAAATGAAAATTTTCAAATCGAATTCTAAAAGAATTTGAAAATGAATATCGTTAAAAATAACTTGTAAGAATATGCATAATGTAACAATAACAAATCGGAAACAAAACCAAACCATCAAACAAGAAAGACAATCAGCGCATGTTCAGTTGGAAACACTCTTACAATACATACATGGAAGTCAACATTACTTTTTTTTTTTCTATATCCAATGAACCCATCATTTTACTTATTAACTTGTTGATCTCATTTAAGATTCAAAGCATATTATACAAACAAGTATTCATGTAGTTTTTAATATAGATTTATTGGTCCAAAGTTGGAATGTAATGTGTAGCACTAATGCATTAAGCAAACATACCAGTTAGATTCATTAGAGAAGCTTTGATGGCATCATGTTGGGCTTCTCTTCTTGTGTTTCCTTTTCCTTTGCCAACTTTCTCACCAGCAAAAGACACATGTAGGAGTACAGTGAAGATCAAGATCGTCAAAAGGCAGAAATAAGAAAACATTGAAGTCAATAGGATCAATAATAAAATTTTCATAAAGATTCCATTAACTAATATGAGACATTTGTAGCACTCTATCTAAAAGTATCAACATCCTTAATTGAAACCCACCAAAAACACATCAAATAAACAAGAGGGTTAGAGAAAAGTAAAACTATTCAAGCACACAACTGGCACAACAACTAATAACTTTTTTTAGTTAATAGGTAAGCGTATACATGTTTCAGGTGAGATGACTCTTAAGATATTCTTGTAGAAAATTAAATCAACCTAGACTTGTTGGATTACCTGTCTCATATAAACAAATACATAAAAGGTGCTTTATAATGTACCTACATCTTGGATCATACACCATGTACAAAACCACGCAATTAACTTAGAGAAGGAAAAAAACCCACCCCATTGCACCAAATTACAAAACACTTTATACTGAGTCATAATAAATTACAAGATTCCTATTTAATTCACCCAATTTCCCTCCCCACTACTTTTTAGGCCAATAAATTATTAGTATTTTAGATGGTGGATATCCAGACTCATTGGCAAGGAGATCATGAAGTGGGATTCACTCGTAAGAACCCAATCTCATTTATGAATTTCTAAAAACATAAAGATCAACACTCTATTATTCTTTTTGGCTAATAAAGCTCATTGTCTATGCAACATCCCGTTTGAACAACACAAATTGCCGCACCCAAGTATATATAGCCAATTATCACCCAACTGCAAAAAATACTTTTAATTCATGGCTGAACTCACAGAGATAAATCAAGAAATAACTAGACTAATTTTATTTGAAGAACTGAATTACAAGAGGAGGAGTAGGGGACTTACCTAGAAGTCTGAGAGACTTTGAACTACACATTACAGTAGGTGCTGCCGGTGTTTCTTGTCGCCTGATTTTAGAGGATTAGGAGACTGCTTCTCACCCAAATCGCAATCTCCAACTCGCTTCTCCTTATCATTCAAAAATTGAAACTTCTAATCTCTCCCAAATGCCTTGAATTTGCTGTGTGCGGGTCAGACCTCCAAGTTCGCCATTATTCCCCCAAATTGCATGTTGCATCTAAACCCTAGATAATTGGGGATGTTTATGGGTTTTGCTGAAAAAAATATCTTATTTCATTTTGCTGGTTTTTAGAAAATTAAGGCGGGCCGGTAAAATAAAATAAAATAAGGGAACCCGTCAATTAATGGAGCCAAATTAAACCGCCCCCTTAGGTGCTTTATTTTACTTGGTTTTGGTGAACTGCTTCCATAGTTTTTTTTAATGAACCGTCTCTAAAGAGTAAATGGACCGCTTCCATAGAAAAGGGATTAGAAAACCGATTCCCCAACCGCCACTATAGATTAAACCGTTGCTAAACTTATAACACTTTCCTAACCCGTTGCCATGAACCGCTTTTTTAATAAGGCCGCCACCATAAACCGCAGCCTCTAATCGTAATTGTAATAGTGGTAACATCTTATTCTCTTAGTATGCAATAACGTATAATAAGATATAGAGACTTTAAACTTGTATACAGTAATTTCTTATATAATTATCGAATTTAGTAATATAACCTCTTATTTCAAAGCTCTTGGGTTCAATTGTACTACCAAAATATCAAGTTCAGTAAAATATAAAAGCATCGCGATTTATTAAAAAAACATTTGAAATAATTAATATGTGTTTAACATTCAAATGTTCATAACCTTTTTCTCGGTTATTGGATTGATGCTTATAATATATCAAAACAAAGCTTACGACGAGTAGAGAAAATATAAGTGATTCGTTGGATGAAAGGAGGGGTGAATACTCTCCATAGCTCCACCCATGGGCGTGGTATAGATTAATAGATTAATATTTGAACCCTAAGGTACCAATTGATAAGGAGGAAGAAGTCCATAAACTGTTGAAAAACAAGGTAAATTTCAGAATACTTATGGAAACACATTTTGTAACTTATCTTGGACTAAAATTATTTTACATTGTGATATAAAACACACCTCACTACACCGTGTGCATGTGAGCTTCCTATTTCATCTCTCAATAATAGAGGTGGAACAAATGAAATACCATTTTAAAAAAACCTCTCAAGTCCCTAGGAAACAATGTGGGACAGTAGAAACCTTTCACCTTCCATTTTCATAGAAGGAGACCAACCCTTCATGTACAATCTCGTAGGGGGTTTCATCAAGTCTATCTCACA
This sequence comes from Persicaria maculosa, assembly GCA_963922045.1. Lineage (NCBI taxonomy): Eukaryota > Viridiplantae > Streptophyta > Magnoliopsida > Caryophyllales > Polygonaceae > Persicaria > Persicaria maculosa. The sequence goes on from OY998256.1 coordinate 43,656,720, forward strand.
TAGACCACCCTTATCGGGCTATGAAACCATCAAGAGCATTAGCACAACCTCTACTATTTTAAGTGAATCCATCAAGTCCTTTTCAATGGGACCACCCAACTCTGGGTTATGAACTCATTAAGTGTACATGACTCAACCTTATTAAATACACCTACCCTGGGAACGAGATGTGGTGCATCTCTCATCATATGGGTTGGAATCCCAATCCCCTAAACGAACCAACAACCAATCTTCTGGGCAGCTTCTGTCAATGGATAAGCCAAGTTCCTCTCAGACTTCACATACTCTAAATAGATCACACCAGTCACATCTAGTTGTCTCATAACATCATGGTGAATCTGAATGTGTCTCTTATTTCCATTATATGTATTGTTGTTAAATACACATATAGAAGATTATAACTCACAATGTAGAGAAATAAATGGAGCTTTTGGCCCCCAAAAAGGTAAGTCATCTAGTAAGCTTCTTAACCACTCAGCCTCTTGTCCAGTTAACTCTAAAGTTGTGAACTCATATTCCATAGTTGACCTAGCAATGCAAGTTTATTTTGATGATTTCCGCGATATAGCACCACAACATAATGTGAACACACAACCACTAGTAGAGCTAACCTCATCATTATTAGTGACCCAGTTAGCATCACAATATCCATCCAAAGCTTTAAGGTACCCTACATAATATAAACCCTAATCCATTATGCCTTTCAAATATATCAACAATCTATGAAGTGCAGTATAGTGATCTCTACTAGGGTTATGAGTATATATATCGAGTACTTACAACATATGCAATATCAGATTGAGTGTAGTACATAAAAAACATTAAACTCTAAATTATTTTAGCATACTCATTTTGTGAAACACTGTTTCCAATTTTTTTCTGAAATTGCATGGTAGCATATGGTAGGGAGTTTTTACTAGCACGACATCAAATTTATCAAACCTTTTTCAACATTTGCTCTACATAATCTGCTTGAGATAAAATGAAGACATTTCCTTTTCAAGTTAATTTAACACCTAGAATCACTTTAGATTCACCCATATCTTTTATTTCAAACTGAGAGGATAAAAATTATTTGGTTGAATTTATAGCACTTATATATGTATGATCCAAAAAGTAACATATCATCCACATATAAGCATATAATCATGGAATCAACACCATTGAGTTTTGAATAAACACAAGCATCAGATCTGTTTACTTCAAATCCAAAGCTAAGTATGGTTTTGTGAAAATTTTCATACCATTGATACGATGCGTGCCTGAGTCCATACAATGACTTTTTTAGTTTGCACACTTTGTTTTCCTGTCCTAAAACCACACAACCTGGCGGCTATTTCATATAGATTTCCTCGTTGAGATCATCATTAAAAAAAGTTATTTTAACATCCATTTGTTGTACAAGCAGTTTATAGCTAGAAGGTAAAGCAAAAAACGTACGAATGGTAGCAATCTTTGAGTGAACACTCTTATAATTATTCTTGCCTTATATCTATCAACCAAGCCATCCACTTTAAGCTTCTTCTTAAAGATTCACACAACTAATGCTTTCTTTCCTTTAGGCATATCAACTATTCTCATGTGTGATTTGACATAATGGATTGTATCTCACTACTTATAGCATCTTTTCATAAACTAATATCTAATGAACATATAACCTCATCATAGGTCTTAGGCTCATCTTCTATCGTATGAAGACTACTGAACTTCTCATCTAGTTCATTTAAATTATTAAGTTCAATTATGAAAGCAGTGACTAAATCAGGACCAAAACTAATTTCTTTTCCGACCACCTCTTGTAGTTTGTTCCAGCTAGCGGCATCAACTTTTACAGATCCAATAATGGTTTGAAGAACTTATAGACCATTGTAAACAACAAAGAAATCACTTTCGAATTGTTGTTACAATTTGTTGATGTAGGGCCTTGAAAACCAACGAAAACCCTATGCAAAATAGAGAGCTTTAAAACATAAAGGTTGTGGAGTTGTCTAGATCTGAACACACTGCCTAAGAAGCGATTTTGCTCTGATCAAATTTGCAAGTCATTTGTCGGGGTCTTCTCCAAGATTGTTCAACACACCCTCGAAACGTGCACTCGAAACAAGGGTTAGGTATCACAAAGGATGATAAGAACATTTGTAAAAACAGAGGATTGGCGAAGGTTAATTTTCTATGTGTTGCAAACTGGAGATGTCGGGTCTTTAAAGAGGAAGAACATGCTCCACGTTAGAACGTGTAGGAGAAAATCTCGGAAGTAGTTAAAACCAGGGGATAAGGAGGAGAGAAATCCAAGAACAATTTTTATTTGTCGTTGTAAATTTTTCTTTGTTGATGCTATTTACACCCATATTTTTTACTATTCATACCACAAAATTCATTTTTTAATGTTCATATTCGAATACGTATGGATGTGACTCGTAAGGCACAAGCCTATATGACTCCTAAGTCACAGGTTTTTATTTTTCATATTAAGTAGTTTTGTACCTTGGAATTACAAATTAACCTGTGCATGCAAAAGCACACATATTTTTAAAAAAGTAAAATGTTGAAATTTTGGTGCCAGTAATAAAAAATATGGATGGATTTAAGATTTATGTTTTTTTTAATATATGAATTGGTTAATAAGTGTTATATTTTTTTATATCAATTTGAAAATTTGTTGGATGGGAAAAATGTGCTTTAGAGTGACAAGTTAGGATTGAACGAAGAGGGTAGACAATAGAACATAAGATAAAGAAAAGGCAAGATTTGCATTTGGATTAATGATAGAGCATGATTAGATATGCATACTAGGATTCATTTACCTTAGTTTGGTTGTAAATAATGCAGATTTTAGTTATAATTACATGTTCACCTATGGTGTTGGTAGAGTCGGAATCTATGCAATTTTATGGTTAATTTCAGGTAGATGTGGATCCGACGAGGAATGAGGAGACTCTTGGATGAAGGAAGATTCAAGTGGAGGAAGAAAAGTGAAGAGCATGAGAGCATGGGAGCATGAGCAACTAGACTCTTGTTAGTTTTTGGCCGACTCTTTGGAGGCTTTTAAAAGACTTTTCTAGGTTATTCTATCATTGACTTTATGCACTTTTAGAGATTATTGAGAGAGTGTCGTTGAGCATGAGCAACTAAACTCTCAAGGTTTCGCCTACAGTTTGGATCTTTGATTGTTAGATTGTGAGTTCTTTAATCTAGTTCTTATTCCTATTCGAATGTTTGACTTCTTTGCGTTTAATTCCTTGTATGACATAGTAGAGTTATTGTATGAGTTTATGAGTAGTATGATGATTTGGTTGCTTCCTTAGTTCCCGGATTATGAGCACCACATGGCCTAAATTGTTCCATACCTTATATTTTCTACTTTGGCCCCGTTACAACGTAATTGAAAGACCTCATGATTTTTGCTGTGTGTAGAGTCACCAACGGTGGAGAGCTAGAACACTAGTGCAAGACTATTGTAGCTAAGCTTTTGAAGATTGAGTTTTGAGCATAAACATTTAACCCTAAACACTTGAGCGAGAGTGAAACACATATTCCTTGTGAGGTCTAAAATGGATATGGTTGCCTGATTTCATTGATTATTGCAATTAAGTGCTATGTTGTTGTTAATCTATTGTGTTTTCTAGGTTTCCATGCACTTAAAGATTATTGAGATGGATACATGAATTGCTAATATGTGGGGTTGTAGAGTTGAATTTTCTATTGCTTGAGGACAAACAAAGGTTCAAGTGTGGGGGAATTTGATAGAGCATGATTAGATATGCATACTAGGATTCATTTAGCTTAGTTTGGTTGTAAATAATGCATATTTTAGTTATAATTACATGTTTACCTATGGTGTTGGCAGAGTCAGATTCTATGCAATTTTATGGTTAATTTCAGATAGATGTGGATCCGACGAGGAATGAAGAGACTCTTGGATGAAGGAAGATTCAAGTGGAGGAAGAAAAGTGAAGAGCATGGGAGCGGAGTCGAATTTCGAGAGCCTAAGTGAAGAACAAGTCAGAAGAAGTTGTCGCCAGACAAGCTGAACTTGTAACACACTTTCTGGAGGCCTCGGTGGTCCGATTGACTATTATAAACATGCGTTGGAAAGCTCTCTTCGAGATCTATAACTTTTGTGTTGACATAGAGACCTAACTCGACGAGGAAAAACCGCTATGAACAGTATGGCCGCCCCGTGGCTCGAAGCCCGTCCAAAGGATTTCGCTGATCGCCTGGCCGCCTCGCGACTTAGGTTGGCTGCCCCGCGGCCTTTGTAGAAACGCCGAATCAAATCGAACTTTAATTAGGGGTATTTTTTTGTTAGGTTTTGGCCGACTCTTTGAAGCTTTTAAAAGTCTATTCTAGGTTATTCTATCATTGACTTTATGCACTTTTAGCGATTATTGAGAGAGCGTCGTTGAGCATGAGCAACTTAACTCTCAAGGTTTCGCCTACAGTTTGGATCTTTGATTGTTGGCTTGTGAGTTCTTTAATCTAGTTCTTATTCCTATTCGAATGTTTTGATTTTTTTGAGCTTAATTCCTTGAATGTGTTTTATTCTCTCTGGCCTGATCAACTAGTTAGAGTAGATTCATTCAATTGCTACGGTTTTGTAGATTCCTTGTAGCAAACCTTAACCCAAGTGGCAATCATATCCCTTTAGGACTCGTAGGACTAATTGGATGTATAGGAAGTTGAATATATGTTAAATATCGACTCGTAGCTTGATATTGCATGTACCTCCGGTATGTTAACCATGTATTTGTATGTATATATATGCTATGTATATCTTGTTTTAAATGAAACCAGGTCGATCTTTGGATCCATCAGCTAGTCTTCATAAGTATATATTTTTCTAAAAATTTGTTAATAACATATTCGATCATTATTCTTAATTGATGGATTGGGTCAATTAAAAACAATTAATCTAGACGGAGAAAGAGATTAAAGCAGAAAGATGATCAGAGATCTGAATATAAATAAGGTGTCGGTAGATGAAGAAGGAGAAGACGAAGATGTGGAGGAGGATTTGGGGCATCCGCAAAAGAAGCTTCGACTTCGTTAAGAGCAGTCTCTTCTGCTTGAAGAGAGCTTTCGGCAAAACAACACTCCTAATCAGGTATACTAATTCTATCCTTGAAGAGAATAGTGTAATGTTATGTGATACTTTCCTATGTCTTGTATGCTTGTTATGTTACTTGTATTGTTGTGTGTATGCTTGTAACATGTATGTATATGATGATCATACTTATTGCATATAGGAAACATATATACTATGTATGGATGCATACATTAGCTTATAATCGACTGAGTTGTATTGAGCTATGAGAGCTTGATCCTCTAACAAGTATAAGTATAATGTATGTTGTGATAATACATAAGTAATATATGTATATTATATGCTGAATATGTGTAAGTGTAAGAGAGACTTTATATTCTCGGTTTTCGGCTTTTAGCCCATTATAGAGGAAAGGCCCATGATTGCTGAGAGGAGCTAGAGGAGCCCATGAGCTAGAGCCTGGTTCCATCTCGAGCTCGGCACTTTGTGGAACGCTACGTTTTGCTTTGGTTGAAGCTCTCCAGGTTGACCTAGCTATAAAAGCTCCTTGTGGAGCTTGTTTGTCGTTGTACTGTTTCTCTCTCTCTCTCTCTCTCTCTCTCTCTCTCTCTCTCTCTTTCTCCCTCTCTCTCTTCATCTTCCAGACGCTCTATTCTAAGGTTTGTTAGGGTTTGGTGTTCATCTCCCTTTGCCTGAAGTTCTCTGAGCGAGGAAGCGAATAAGGTGGCCGACGCTGTCCCTGGTGGTTCTCTGGTAGCCGGCGCTCTAAGCTCTGGGTGGCAGCTCTCCTCTCCAGGCGATCTAGGGTTCAAGATTGAAGACTTCTTCGATCTCTTGGTTCCCACACAGGGGGATTCTCTTTCTCTCTTGCTTTCTGATCTCATGCATGTCTAGATCTAGTAGTTTTGTATCTCTTTACTTGATCTGTCCCTGTACGAACTCATTCTAGTGGGTTTGGCCAACTCTTGAGGCCCCGTGGATGTAGGCATAGCCGAACGACGTAACATCGCTTCTGTTCGTTCTTTGGCTTGCTTGATTCGATCAGATATGTGTTTCTCTTGCTCGATTTCATACGCTTCTGTATATTTGCCTATCTCGTTATCGATCTTTAGGTTTTACAACGTGGTATCAGAGCTTGAGTGTCTCGCTCTCGATTTCCTAGCTCATTCTTGAGTTCTAGGGATAGAGAACGAACGTAGGGCCTCGAACGGACCTAAAAGGCGACATCGCTGGTGCCGAACCCCCCCTGCGTGACGTACCACACCCTTTTTTGTTAGATCTAGGGTTCTGTGCTTTATTTCTGGCTTCTGGTGTGTAGATCTGCCTTTAACTTGCTTGTTCATGAAATTTTTGAGTAGATCTACTTGTTGTTGTTAAGATTCAAGGCTTACTTGAATCTGTTAGTGTTTTATCCATATACTAACTTGGTTTCTTTGTTTTTTTGCGAGGTACTGGTTACAATGGGTGACAAAGGCACCTATCTCAAGCCCTTCAATGGCCACACTGATTTTGCTATTTGGCAACTTAAGATGAAGGCTTTCTTGATAAAAGAAAAATGCTGGGTTGCTGTGACAAACAAGTTTTCTAATGGAACTTCAAAGGAAAAAATCTTAGAAACTGATGAACAGGCCCACAGTGAGAGAATGCTGCGTTTAGGAGATGAAGTTGCTAGACAGGTTCTTAATTTTGAGACAGCTGAGAAGCTGTGGGATGGGTTGGAAGCCCTATACTTGGTAAAATCTCTCCCTTCTCGAGTTAACCTGTTCAATAAGTTGTTTACCTTTAAAATGGATGTGTCCTGTCCTTTATCTGAGAATCTGGATAAGTTTTTTACTATTATTGAAGATTTGCAGCGTTATGGTGACAAAGTTGAGGAAACTCAACAATGTGTGTTGTTATTAAATGCTTTGTTTGCTAAGTTTGACACTTTTAAAGATGTTGTTCAGTACAGTACTGATAAATTGGAGAAAAAGGTTATCCTTGAGTCCATTATTCAGAAAAATGATGCATTAAAAGTGTTTAGAAACAAGTATGAGTCTAAATCTGATACCAAAACTGAGAATAAGGGCTTAGAACATTTGCATAAGTCTGGCATTCTCAACTCTAAACCTTGCACTATTGATTTATGTGAAAACTGTGTGCTTGGTAAACATACTAGGAAAAGTTTTAAGTCTTCTATACATGTCTCAACTGCTCCTTTGGATTACATACATTCTGATCTTTGGGGCCCTGCCCAAGTTTCTACTGTTGGTCATAAAAGGTATTTCATGCCCTTGTTGATCACTATAGTAGATATGTTTGGGTTTATTTGTTGAGAACTAAAGATGAGGCTTTTGAAACTTTCAAGATGTGGAAAACTAGAGTTGAAAAAGAAACTGGATTATCGGTTAAATGCTTGAAAACTGACAATGGTTTGGAGTTTTGCAATTCTGTGTTTAATGCTTTCTGTCAGAGCATGGTATTAAGAGGCATTTAACCATTCCTGGAACCCCTCAACAAAATGGTACAGCTGAGAGGTTGAATAGGACACTTCTTGAAAAGGCTAGATGCATGTTAATCTCTTCTGGTTTGAAACATTGTCTATGGGGTGAAGCTGTGATTACTTCTGCTTATTTGATTAATAGAACTCCTTCATCCGTGATTGCTTTTAAAACACCTTATGAGTTATGGAATAACAGAATACCTAAACTTGATCATTTAAAACCTTTTAATTGCACTGTTTTCTCTTATGTCAATCAAGGTAAGTTGGAACCCATGTCACAGAAATGTGTGCTGCTTAGGTATCCTGAAGGGGTCAAAGGTTATAAACTGTTGATTGTCCAACCTGGTATTTATAAGACAATTGTGAGTAGGAATGTTATATTCAATGAGCATGAATTTCATTTTAAAAGGCTTCTGCTTCTTTGTTACATGAGACTGACTTGCAGGAACATGATGGTGATCAGTTCTATGTTCCTAAGGACATGGATTCTGATTTTGAAGATGAGTTTGACAGTGGTTATTCTTCTACACCCTCCCCTCCTCTCACTATTTCTTCTCCTGCCCCTCCTGCTTATGTGATTGTACAACCTCACCGATTCGGTGGGGAAAATAATGAATCTGTGTTACCTTCCTCTTCTGTTTCTCCTATTTTTATGAATGAGGATGTTGTTGTTGAATCCGTGTCTGCTTCTGGTTCTGGCAATTCTAGTTCTTCAGATGCTCTTAGACATGATTTAACCGATTGGCAGTTGACTAGGGATAGGAGTCCTAGGACTGTCATCCCTAATAAGAGATTCATTAATAACATTATTGAGTTTGTTTGTCTTGTTTCTTCTGTGGTTCAAAGTTATACTCTTGAAACTTATGAACAAGCTGTTAAATGTGCTCACTTTAAATTCTGGAAGCATGCTATGGATGAAGAAATAAATTCTATGAGAGTTAATAAAACCTGGACTTTGGTTCCCAAACCTGCTGATGCTAGATTGATTGATTGTAAATGGATCATTAAGCTTAAAGAGGGAATTTCTAAGTCTGACCCCTAGATACAAAGCTAGATTGGTTGCTAAAGGTTTTACTCAAAGGGAAGGAGAGGATTACACTGAGATCTTTGCTCCTGTTGTGAAATATAAGACTCTTAAATTGTTGCTTGCTATGACTGATGTCTATGACTTTGAGCTTGAACAAATGGATGTTAGAACTGCTTTTCTTCATGGTGACTTGGATGAGACAATATACATGAGACAACCTAAGGGCTTCATTGATTCTGTTCGCCCTGACTATGCCTGCTTGGTTAATAAATCTATATATGGCTTGAAACAGTCTCCACGTCAGTTGAATATCAAGTTTTATAGATGTATGAGGTTTAGCTTGGGTTTTAAGAGAAGTAAGTTTGATACATGTTTGTATTTCAAAGGTTTAAAGCATGCTGGTCCTTTATTATATGTTTTTTTATATGTTGATAACATCCTGCTTATTTCTAAGTCTCTTGATGGCATTCTTGACATTAAAAGGAACCTGCAAAAGCATTTTGATATGAAGGATCTAGGCATTGCTAAGAAAATTCTGGGCATGTCAATTGTTAGGGATAGAAAGCATAAGAAGCTTTGGTTGCATCAATGTTACTATGTTTAAAAATGTCTATGGTTGAGTTTAAAAGGATGAAATCTATCCCTTATGATGTTGCTGTAGGGTCTGTGATGTATTCCATGATATGCACTGGACCTGATTTGGCTTTTGCAATTAGCACACTTAGCAGGTTTATGTCTAAACCTGCTGAGAAGCATTGGTTGTCAATGAAATATCTGCTTAAATATCTTCTTGGATCTGTGAAATTATCTCTCTTATATGCTGAGCATTCTTCCTCTTATGATTTACATGGTTTTGTGGATGCTGACTATGCTAGTAACAAGGACACCAGGAAATCCATTACTTCCTATGTTTATACATGGGCTGGCAATTGTATTTCCTGGAAGTCCCAATAGCAACCTATAGTTGCATTATCCTCCACTGAGGCAGAGTACATTACAGCTACTGAAGCCTGTAAGGAGGCTATCTAGCTGCAGGGTATTCAGAAAGATATTGAAAAGAAGCACTACACTACTGTTTTGCATATAGATAGTCAAAGTGCTCTTTACTTATGTCGTGACCCCATGTATCATGAAAGAACTAAACATATAGATGTGAGATATCATTTAATAAGGGAAAAAGTTAAAGATAATGTGATTCATGTTAAGAAGATTGATGGTTGATATAATCCTGCAGATTTTTGGTACAATAATTGTTCCTCATCATAAGTTTTTGTACTGCAGGAACTTATTCCACTTGGAGAAGCTCACCTGATCTGTTATGTGAGTGTAGGTTGAGGACGGACCTGGCAGAAGAATCCACTTGATATGAAGCTGAGTCTGCCCAGTGCAAGACTTAGAAAATTACACGGCCATTTGTAATGTTATGTGATACTTTCCTATGTCTTGTATGCTTGTTATGTTACTTGTATTGTTGTGTGTATGCTTGTATCATGTATGCATATGATGATCATACATATTGCATATAGGAAACATATATACTATGTATGGATGCATACATTAGCTTATACTCGACTGAGTTGTATTGAGCTATGAGAGCTTGATCCTCTAATAAGTAAAGTATAATGTATGGTGTGATAATACATAAGTAATATATGTATACTGTATGCTTAATATGTATAAGTGTAAGAGAGACTTTATATTCTCGGTTTTGGGCTTTTAACTCATTGCAGAGGAAAGGCCCATGATTGCTGAGAGGAGCCCATGACCTAGAGCCCGGTTCCATCTTGAGCTCGGCACTATGTGGAACGCTGCATTTTGCTGTTGGTTGAAGCTCTCCAGGTTGACCTAGCTATAAAAGTTCCTTGTGGAGCTTGTTTGCCGTCGTACTGTTTCGAGCTCTCTCTCTCTCTCTCTCTCTCTCTCTCTCTCTCTCTCTTCATCTTCCAGACGCTCTCTTCTAGGGTTTGTTAGGGTTTGGTGTTACTCTCCCTTTGCCTGAAGTTCTCTGAGTGAGGAAGCGAAGAATGTGGCCGACGGTGTCCCTGGTGGTTCTCTGGTAGCCGGCACTCTAAGCTATGGGTGGCAGCTCTCCTCTCCAGGCGATCTAGTGTTCGAGATCAAACACTTCTTCGATCTCTTGGTTCCCACACAGGGGGATTCTCTTTCTCTCTTGCTTTCTGATCTCATGCATGTCTAGATCTATGAGTTTTGTATCTCTTTACTTGATCTGTCCCTGTACGAACTCATTCTAGTGGATTTGACCAACTCTTGAGGCCCCGTGGATGTAGGCATAGCCGAACCACGTAAAATCGCTTGTGTTCGTTCTTTGGCTTGCTTGATTCGATCAGATCTGTGTTTCTCTTGCTCGATTTCATATGCTTCCGCATATTTTCCTATCTCGTTATCGATCTTTAGGTTTTACATATAGATTCTGCTTGAAGAGAGCTTTCGGCGAAACAACACTCCTAATCAGGTATACTAATTCTATCCTTGAAAAGAGAATATAGATTCTGATCCTTATATAGTACGGTGAATGCCTCCAGTCATTCCAACTCTAATTATTTTTGCTGACAATTATTCAATTATCCTCAAAGCACCATCGACTTTTTCTGTTATTTGTGTGTATTTTTCCGTGTTGGAATTGTGAAAGACGATCCATTATATTTTTGAATTTAATATATTAAGGGGGATTTGCACCTTAGACACATTTTTTAAAAATCCCAAAAGTAGCATAGGAGTTAGTTCACATGGTATTTTCGCTTGATGGTACGTCGATAATCAATGTTTCGACCATAATAACATAGCCAACTACCGACCAACAAATATCATAAAAATATCATAACATACTACAACTTATGACCAACGAATATCATAAAGAAAGCAACAAAGTTCATAGCAACGTACTACAATAACAACCTAGTCAACTACATTCAGCAACTATATGTTTTGAGCAACAAAGTTCATAACAATAACAACGACGTTCATAACAACCTACTGCAATAACAACAAAGTTCATAACACTGGCCAATTACAATCACAACAGCTATCATAACCGTCTACCATGGAAGATGCCAACAGCAAGCATGTGCATGTACGCCCCGATGTATGCGTCTTCAAGACCGTCAAAAGTGGTGGCGTCCTTCGTCAGGAGTTGCATGAGCCTGAATGTTTATGGTCCGCAGTCTCCACTACAATAGGGATGTTTAAGTCAGATTCATAATAGCCGGATACCACTATCAGGTGATGAAGAGATATTTAAGGGTTGAACATAAATCGATAGGCAGTCTCTGAATTTTGGTCGATCTCGAGTTGTTTACTCGATATCGAGGAACTGGTCAACTTCGGGGAAATTCGTCGATGTCGAGTTGCCTGCAGAGACAGAAGCGGCGGCGATCTTGCTTGATCGAGAGTGAGAAGTCGACGTCGACCAGATTTGGTCGAAATCGAGGAAGAACAGTAACTACAAATGAATGCAAAACTTCGAATCTAAATGATGGATGAAAGAAAACTTCCAAGATTGGGGTTTGCAACAACGATTACCATGAAGGCGGAATTATAAATCATAAAAGATGGTGACTTTATCGATAAAGGAGAAGGCTTTCACGCAATCCGACAAGTAGGAATATAGATCTTGCAATAAATAACCCTAATTGTATCTATTCCTTTTCATAATTAGAATTTATAAACTTCCGAATAGAAATCCTAATTACTACCCAAGTTTCACAACATGAGTTCTTTAATTTCTCAATCAAAGATGAAGCACATGGAATAGAATAATATAACGATAAAATACCTCCTTTTACAATCGCTAATCCACCAACATGGCTCTCGTTGGGCTCACCCCAACCCTAGAAGTAGGTGGAATGCTCGACCCTCATCATAGAAATTGACATTATTGAATGAAAAGAAATAACTTGTATAAACTATATTCAAAGTCTTTACAATCCCGGCACTCAAACTTTCGTAGAATGTCAAAACCCTAAAACCTTTGAACTCCTAAACTATATGTGGGACTACTTCTCTGAAAATTGAATGAATAGAAATCAGCCACATGGGCTTTATTTATAGGGCTTAATCCTTGCTAATCAAAGAAAGCAAACTGTATATACTTTCTAAAGATAAAAACTAAATAAAGATAAAGCATAAATCTAAAAGGAAATATCTAAATATCTCTTAATTGATGAATAATCTTCTCTGCTTTGATATATCTTGATAAAACTTGATAGACTCGTACCTCCTTCGCATCCAAGCAAATCAACTCGACTTTGGATAAGCCCAATGGACTCTCAGCCCAGAAAACTTTTGGTCGATTTCGACCAATTTGGTCGATATCGAGTAAACATGTCGATCTCGGCTTCACTGGGCTTTCTCGAGTAGCTTCTCCTCGGATTCTCGAACTCGAGTAGCTTCTGGTTTTGGTTGATGTCGAGCAAATATGTCGACATCGAGTAAAATGTTACTCGAGTTGCCTTCTTCTTCTGCTTTTCATGACCAGGCTTTCCTCCAATAGGCTCTGCTCACATTTTTGGTCGATATCGAGGAAGTTTCCTCGAAATCGAGTAACTCTCAGCTTCCTTCTTCTCTTCTTGGTTTCGTCCCGGAATGGCTCCAAATTTTGTAATATTAAACCAAAACTTATGTAGACCTCTATTTCTTGCAAATAAGCATATATTACATAAATTCAACATATTCCCAGCCCGAAATATGCAAAGTATACAGAATAAGGAGCCAAAATGTGCATAAAAACATGGCTATTTTAGTGGACATCAAATCACCCCATACTTAAGCTTGCTTGTCCCCAAACAATAACTTGGATGGTCACTCAGGGGAAATCTGTAAAGACTCTCAACATAATGGTTTCATTGTAATATTACCCAACACTCAATTGCCATCCTTGAAAAGGTACTTGGTGCCTACAAATCTGTGCTTGTGAATGAAAAGCAATTTCTGCACAAAAAAGGAGGTTTATACAAAATAATTTTATGTGACAAAGCAACAATAATCAAGAGGATTTTATTTAAGCTAAAAAAGGAGTAGATAGGTAAAAGGCTAATGGTAGGCAATTTTTGGCCGTGCGGTGTTAAATCCGGGGAAATGCATTATTTCCAAACTTTCTCTACCACATTCCTTCTTCATAAGATTCATCACCTTTCATAATGCTTTTGTCAATAATAATGCTTTTACCTCTCTAACCTCAGCACTGCCTTCTCGCGAGTCACAAACATGGGTGTCATGAATGGCCCCGGATACGTATTGCTTTGGACTCCTCACCTGTGTGTCCTATCTCACCGAACTATTATCTCAGCGAGCAGGGTCGATCTACCTTTATCTCATGAGGTGATCGGATTTTTTCTCACTCATTAAATTTTCCATAAGACTTGATTTTTTCTTGTCAAACTCCAATAATGACATAAGAACACAACAAACCATATAATGTCTCCATAAAATGATTTCCATTTTCAACATAATCCCCGGATAGGGTATAAGGTAAAATATGGGCAATATAAGGCACATGTGGAGCAATAATGATATATAGGCAAATGAGGCTTATAATATGGCTTTTGTGATGCAATTGGGTAAAGGTATGGCTAGAAGTATAAAAATGAGCATATATGGAAAATTAAAATCCTCCATCATCTTATCGTGCATAATGTCAAAAGAAACATCAATTTACCTCACTTTTGTGGTTTTACCATAAAAAATCGCACGTCATTGAGACTTCCCTTTTCTAGGCAATCTTGTGCAATATCTCTAACGAATCCATCATTTGCATCGTCGAGTGTTGCCTTGGCTTCCATGACTCTCTTTTTTGAACTTTTTGCAAGCTTGGGCAATATCCTTACAACTCTTCTTCAAAATGCAACTTTTTGAATAATATAGAATTTAACCATGCAAATGCGATATTCAAAATATGCCACTAAACTCAATACAGAGTTGTGCCATGTCCTAAATAATTTGATACAAACCATGCAATGAATCTTTAAAATACAAAGTCTGGAAGCAAAATAAAAACAATAAAGTCCTAAACATAGTCTTTAATCCCACCCCATACTTAAAATGGACAATGTCCTCACTGTCAAACAAATATAACCAAAGGGAGAGAAAATACTTACAGAGTTGCTCACTGGTGGGGCGGTGGACCGTAGTAGGGGAGGTGGAATCCGACCAGGTAGTCAGGAGCTCCTCCATGGTAAGAGCTACCAGGCTGTTGTGAAGAAGATCCCACAGGGTCATGAGTACTCCCCTGCTGCTGGAACTGTGATGGGCGGCCCCAGAGACACTGATCCATGCCGTCGAAGCGATCTCTGACCATGGAATAGTGATCCATGGAAGTTGAATAGAACTGCTCCCGGTGATGGTCGATGGTGTCTACTCTGAGTGTCAAGGAGGTCATCTGGTCAAACATGGCCTCCTGTAACTGTCGTATCTAGCGCATCTCAGTAACCAACTCATCTGGAAACCCCCCAGTATGGTCAGCCTGCTGGGTATGGTGAGAGGGTATCTGCTGGGGAGAATGGTAAGAGTGGTGAGAGGGGATCTATTGGTGGGAGTGGTAAGAGTGGTGAGATGCTTGTGGGCTGTCAGCCTCTTCGTTGTCATCATCCCCGTCATCCTCACCATCTGCAGGAGCTGGCTGGGGGTCTACGGCCATATGGACAGAGTCAGGGTGGTCATAGAGGCTGGGTTGATGGTAGGGTGGTAATCGATCCTGCAGGGTAGGGTCAGCGGCTGGGTTGATGGTATGGTGGTAATCGATCCCTAACGAGGTAGTGTACCAGTCACGGACATGATGTAGGTCCAACTGATGCTGGCGAATAGGTATCCCCGATGAATAATGGACCCATCGCCCATTGCGGCGTGCTATAATATGTCCCTTCTGCAGGGACATCAGATCAATGTGCATCACATTCCACGCAGTGTAGCGGTGGACGGGGAGCTGAAGGTGGATGGCTAGGATAGCCACCACACAACCGTCATAGATGGCTACTCGCGGGAGGTTCTGGCGTGTAATGCAATGCTGTAGCCATGCGAAGGCAAGCGACAGGGGGTCAGACTGAAAAAGCATTCGCCACAGACACTCTAGCTCTGGCTGGTTGGGCCGCCGCAGCTCGGGGCGGGCCCAAATAGTGCTCCCCATAATTGTTGTGAGCTGAATTTGCCATGTTTTACAGTAACTTTTATATCGATTTCTGCATACATTGAATTCATTTGGGCTTAGATAATACAGAATCTATGTAGTTTATGTTTATTTGCCAAATTATGGAATCTACACCAGTTTCTGTTTAAATCGCAGATTTCGAGGCATTTTACAGCAATTCTACAGAAGGTCAGAAAAGCTCGGAAAACCACTACAGAAGTCCAAGGTCAAAGCAGCGGAACCAGTCGAATCGAGCCGAGGAACCAGACTACTCGATCTCGAGTAGACCTTACTCGACCTAGACGAGCATGTCCGAGCAACCTTGTCGAGCAAGCCTGATCGAGAGAGCCAGACCACCCGACTTCCGGACCCTACTCGATCTCGACAAGCCCTAGTCGAGATCGACGAAGCCCAGACACCACACCCGGAGTCGACGAAGAGAGAAGTTGCCCGAGAAGCCGAGGACGAGAAGCCGACCACACCTCTACTTGATCTCGACTACGCCTTGTCGAGATCGACGAGCTTCTGAGTCCAGACCCGGAGTCCATCGAGCAGAGCCACCCGAGGAGACCTAGTCGACAGAGCCATCCCAACTCGAGATCGACAAGGCTTTGTCGAGGTCGACGAGCGCCTGAACCAAGTCCGAGCCACATCGAGCAAGATCTAGCCGAGGAGCCCAGTCGACGAACCATCCTTGTCGAGGTCGACGAGCCGTGGTCGAGGTCGAGTAGAGCCGTTTCCAGAAACTTCTCGACGAGACCTGTCCGAGTAGAATTGAGATTCCTTGGGTGCGAAGGAGTCGATTTGGCCGAAGTTCTATCCGATTCCATCAAGTTCTATCATCAAGGAGACAAGATCTATCAAGACATGAAGACTTACCTATTTAGTTTTATCTTTTCCTTTTAGATTTATTTCCATTAAACAATTTATTTATCTTTTCAAGTTTTAGATATAATTTTAGATAGAGATAGATATCTTCTTTCCTAGAATAGCTAGGGAATGAAGCCTATAAATAAGGCCCTAGGGGGCTCAGTTTTATTCATTCCAAGACACACATTATTCCAAGTCACAGACAATTAGTTAGTTACACAGAGAAGTTTAGGAGTTCTAAGGTTTTTAAGGTTTTGGCTTTCTGCGAAAGTTGATTGCCAGGATTGTAAAGGCTTTTGAATTTAGTTTTAATGCAAATTTCTTTTCATCAATCAATGTCTGTTATTGCAATGAGGCGTGAGTAGTCCACCCACTTCTGGGGTTGGGGTGAGCCCGACGGTGGCCATGTGAGGCGATGCGATAAAGGTCAGATTTTGTTATGCAATTCATCTTCTATCCCTATGAGCATGATTCTTTTGCGAGAGTTGAAGGTGATCCTTGTTTGTGTTATTGAAGCGAAAGTGATCTTAATGCAACTTGGATTAATTATGTGAAAAGGGTTAGTAACAATTAGGGTTTATGCGAAAGCCTCTATATGCCTATTTGTTAATGACGAAAGTTATTTGATGGAAAGCATGATCTTTTATGCCTTTATGTGTTGTTTTGCATGGTTATCGTTGTGGTGTTGAAACCCTGGCCTTGGAAGTCTTTTAGCATATTGATTTATTTCACCGAAATTCTGAATTCTGTGTTCGAATTTGCAAGTTTAAGTTTCTGTTTCTTGTCGATCTAGAGTAGTGCTTTATCGATCTCGAGGAAGCTGTGGTCGAGATCGAGTAGGACTTGGTCTAGGTCGAGTTGGTTTTCTTCTGTTTTCGTCGATTTTCACTTTCTGTTGTCACTGTCTTGTCGATCTCGAGGAGCTGTTGTCGAGATCGAGTACGCCTTTGCTTTGCTTTTCGTTTTTGCTTCGTCTTTGCTTTATTTCTTTGCTTTTGTTTTAGTTGCCTTTGCCGGGTTTATTTGTTTCTTTCCTTTCTGTGTTTCTGTCCTTTCTACTGCTTCTGTGAGAATTTACAGCTACCTGAGAACTGCGGACGTGCTTCCTCGAGGATTCGATCCTGACTATTCTCTTACTACAACGGGAGGAAGTCTTGTATTCATTTGCTGAGACAGGGAAGTCAGTCTGATCTATACTTTATATTTATTTCATACTTGACCATCCTCCTGCAACAACAATAATCCTTAGGATAGTAGAGAAGAGGGGACTAGCGATGTTGCTAGTGTGAGTGGTATCAAGGGTAGGCACCAGCACGCCGGACAGGTAACGCCACATCACATTTGTGTCCTGTATGTGGAAGGCGTTGGTGGTGTGGCGGAAGTCGAAAGCTGCACTCAACTCCTCCTGAGTAAGGGTGAACCACCTGTTGGTTAGCTGGAAGTGGACCCGGCGGTGGGAGGCAGGGGAATCATGAATCTGGAGAGCTGCTAGGAACTCTCCTGTCAGTTTCGGTAGTGGTGGTCAAGTGGCTGAATCAACCGCTCAGCATCTATCCAGCCAAACCCCTGAATCATCCAGAAGTGCATGCCGAGCTCTTTCATGCTCGGCCGGTGATACCAACGGGCATTCTCAGCCCGCTCTACTAGATCCTGAGCTCGCTGGCAGGTCTCCTCATCATCAATCCTCAAATGATCCATTTAGGGTGGCCGGATCTGGGCTCGAGGAGGCCGGAATCGGGGAATGGTGGCCGGATCCGGGGAAAGGAGGTAGTCGGCGGGTGGTTCTGGGTAGTGATGGGTGAATACAGCAATGGCGGTGGGGAGGGAAGGCTGGGCTCGGCAGTGGCGACAGGTGCTCGGCGGCTGTAGATCCGGGGGCAAGATGTCCGGATCTGGTGGCTGGTGGCCAGCGAGCAGAGATCTGGGCAGTGAGGGAGATCTTGGGACGGGGTTCTGCGGAGCGAAGAAGTGGGATGTGGGCTCGGTGGTGCTCGGACGCAGTGGATCCGGTGCTCAGGAGGCCGGAAATAGGGCAAGGGTGCCGGATCTGGTGAAAGGAGGATGTCGGCGGCTCTAGGTAACGATGGTGAAGACAGCGAGGGTGCAGGGAGGAGGGCTCGGTCTCGGTGGGGGCTGCTGGTGGCGGTTTTGGTGGGCTCGGAAGGGCCGGATCTCGGCTTGGTGGCAGTAGGGTGCAGCGAGAGCTCGAGGGAGAGGGCAAGAGGAAGGAGACGAAGATGGCGGCTGGGTTTGGTCGGCTAGGGTTGTCGAGGTTGAGAAAGCAGAAGAAGGGAGGGGTTCCAGGAGGCTTTAAATATGGGAAAAAAATAAAAAACCGAAAATAAAATAACTGTAAGTAATTTCTATTTTTCTGTTTTTAAAATTTTTTTTTTGTTAAAGAAAGAAAAAACGTACCTGAAGCCTTGGTCGACATCGAGCAAGTTGCTCGATGTCGAGGAACCTCCACTTACCTGTTGGGCCTTAATCGATGTCGAGGAAACTGCTCGACATCGAGGAAAAAGAATCCTCCTGCTTAATTCGACTAGAAGAACTCGACATATAGTGAACCACCCTTGAATTTTGGTCGACGTCGACCAAGTTTGGTCGATGTCGAGTAGACCTTGAATGCCTGAATTTATCAACGAGAAGAGATTATGCACGAATTTCAAGAAAATAAAATAAAAATAAAATAGAATTAAAGAAAAAGGAGTAAGAAAAGCGGGTTGCCTCCCGTAAGCGCTAAAGTTTAAGTCGTTAGCTCGACCTACTTCCCTGTTTTAGGCTTTGACCAACGCCAGGGTGGCGCGAATCTCTTCCTCCGGATCTTCTTTGTCATAGTATTTCTTGACCCTGTGCCCATTTACCTTAAAGGTGGTTCCATCAATGCCAAGTAACTCTACTGCTCCATGAGGGTATATGTGGTGAACCACGAAAGGTCCACTCCATCGTGTCATATCTTGGTGCGCTCCTTGTAGATTTCGGCATTCTCATATGCCTTCAGCCTTAGCTCTTCTAACTCCTATAAATCGATCAATAAAGCGTTTCTTACCTGCCTCGTCGAGATCCATGTTGAGCTCTTTGAGGGCCCACATTGCCTTATGCTCCAGTTCGATAGGCAAATGGCAAGACTTGCCATAAACTAGGTTGTAAGGAGTTGTTCGCAGCGGTGTTTTATAGGCCGTCCTATCAGCCCATAGTGCATCATCAAGCTTAGATGGCCAATCATTTCTTAAGCGGGAGACTGTCTTTTCCAAGAAGGCTTTGATTTGACGATTAGAGACCTCCACTTGGCCACTAGTTTGGGGGTGATATGGTGTTGCCACCCTGTGCGTTACCCCATACTTAGCCAAAAGAGCCTTAAACCCTCTCTCGATGAAATGTGAGCCACCGTATGAAAAAAAAAACTCTAGGAACACCAAAGCGAGGGAATATGTTAGTTTTAATAAACTTGGAAACTACCTTCACGTCGTTGGTCCTAGTTGCAACTGCCTCAACCCATTTAGAGACATAGTCGACCGCCACAAGGATGTATTTGTAAGGTCCTGAAGCAGGGAATGGTCCCATAAGTCAATTCCCAGACATCAAATAGCTCAACCTCCAAAATCCCTGTGAGTGGTGTCTCATTTTTCCAAGTAATGTTGCCCGCTCATTGGCACTCATCGCATGAAGTGACATAAGCCTGTACATCCTTGAAAAGATTAGGCCAATAGAAACAACATTGAAGTACCTTAGATGCAGTTTTGAAGCCTTTTGCATGTCCGCCTGTAGGGAGAGTATGGCAATGGCAAATGACACTTTCTACTTCCTCTTCCGGTACATAATGTCTGAAAATATGCTCCTTTCCTTGTTTGAACAAGTAAGGGTCATCCCAATAGTATTGCTTGACGTCGTGGAGGAACTTCTTCTTTGCCGATGAAGATAAGCCCGACGGAATCTCTTTTCCTACAAGACAGTTAGCAAAATCCGCATACCAGGGTACCTTTGATCCTCTTATAACATATATATCATGTATAGGACTAGTAGGAGGGGTAAAGAAGAAATCCTCACCGGAATCTGTACAGAAAATCTCACCTGAAGATTCACCAGAGGCTGGTTGATTTCGAGTAAAGTTACTCGATATCGAGGAAGGTTCAGTGTCTGATGGTGTTGTGCTCGACTTTTGGTGGTCCGTGGAGTTGGATTTGGTCGACGTTGAGTAAATATTTCTCGATGTCGAGTAACTCTGTAGCTCAAAAACATGCAAGGAAGAATACTCACCAGGTTTAGTCGATGTGGAGGAAGGTTGCTCGATGTCGAGGAAGACTGTTTTAGTCCGCATTAGGTGCTCGTCGGGGCGAGAGTCGTCGATTGGTGTGGTGTCCTTAGCTTCCTCTAGCATGTCTTTGGGGAGCCTGGATAGGTGATCGGCGACTGAATTTTCTATGCCCTTTTTGTCCTTTAGCTCAACATCGAATTCTTGGAGTAGGGGCACCCATCGTAACAGCCTTGGTTTAGCATCCTTCTTTGTCATTTAATATCTAAGAGCAGCATGGTTAGTATGGACAATAACTTTAGATCCAACAAGATAAGAACGAAACTTTTCAAAAGCAAAAACCACAGCTAAAAATTCCTTCTCTGTTTTGGTGTACTTTGCCTGAACCACATCAAGAGTCTTGCTTGCATAGTAGATGGCATGAAGTTTCTTGTCCTTTCGTTGTCCTAGAACTGCTCTCACGGCATAATCGCTGGCATCACACATGATTTCAAAAGGTAGTGACCAATCCGGCGATTGAATGATTTGAGCGGAGATAAGAGCTTCCTTTAACCTGTTGAAGGCTTCAAGAGATTCGCTGGAAAACACAAACTTAACATCTTTCATGAGAAAGTTAGTTAGTGGTTTGGTAATTTTAGAGAAATCTTGAATAAAACTTCTATAAAAACCTGCGTGACCAAGGAAACTCCTTATCTCTTTGATGGATGATGGTGGGGGCAATTTCTCCACTAGCTCTATCTTGGCCCTGTCCACCTCAATGCCTTTCTTAGATACCTTGTGGCCTAGCACGATTCCTTCCCTTACCATAAAGTGACACTTTTCCCAGTTGAGAACCAAATTTGTCTCTTCGCAACGCTTGAGGACCCTGCGCAGGTTAGAGAGACAAATATCGAAAGTAGTAACATAAATAGAGAAATCATCCATAAATACCTCCACTATATCCTCTATCATTTCGGAGAAGATGGCCATCATACACCTTTGAAAGGTGGCAGAGGCATTGCAAAGGCCAAAGGGCATCCTCCTATATGCAAAAGTTTCATAGGGGCAAGTGAAGGTTGTCTTTTCTTGATCTTCAGGATGAATAGGAACCTGCCAAAAACCAGAATATCCATCCAGGTAACAAAAGTAATCATGTTCAGCTAACCTTTCGAGTACTTGGTCAATGAAGGGGAGCGGGAAATGATCCTTCTTGGTGGCGGTGTTGAGCTTTCTGTAATCTATGCACATCCGCCAGCTGGTAATGATTCTTTTAGGAACAAGCTCCCCCTTCTCATTCTCCTCAACGGGGTTTCCACCCTCCTTAAGGATAACATGAACTGGACTTACCCACTTGCTGTCGGAGATTGGATAGATGATTCATGCGTCTACCATGCGCATGATCTCTTTCTTGACCACCTCATTCATGTTGGGGTTAAGCTTCCTTTGATGCTCAATTGTTGCCCTGTGATCATCTTCCAAAAGAATTCTATGCATACAAGTAATGGGTGAAATACCTTTTATGTCCTCTAGAGAATAACCAATGGCTTTCCTGTGAGTGCGGAGGACTTCCACTAGCTTGTCTGCTTCCTGTATGTTTAATGAAGTACTGATAATTACAGGAAAAGTAGAGTCAGGGCCAAGAAATTCATACCTTAGGGTGTCAGGTAAGGGCTTCAGCACCCGAGAAGGTCCTTGTGGAATCAAGATGGGCTCCACTTCCTCCGTCTTCATGATCTTTCCTAGGTAATCCGTCTCAATCCTCATGAAAGAAGCATCCAAATCAGCTACAGAAGTTGGCGTCGACCAAGCATACATCGAAGACAACGCTGAATCGGACATAGGGCTGTACAACTGCAAAGAACTGCTCGACATCGAGTTAGAATAATCGAAATCGAGTAAAAAATCAGAATTCACCTTTGATGCAGAATCGGTAGATGTCGAGTAGTTTTGCTCGATATCGAGTAAAATGGCAGTGGTCGAGTTACCTTTCTCGGCTTCGGGTGTTCCTGCAGGGACAAAAGTAGTCGATGTCGAGGATAACTGCTCGACATCGAGGAGATTGGGAGGACTTACATTTTCTGGAGGAGTGATCGAAGTCGATGTCGGGCAAGATTCCTCGAAGTTGAGTTGACTGGTCGATGTCGACTTAATCTGCTCGATTTCGAGTGAGTCGTTCAGCTCCGCCGATAATGCGTCGTCGAAGAACTCTTCCTCGCTTGACTCTGCAGCAACTAGTTCCTTCTCCAGCGTGGATTCTGCCTTTATAACAGCCTCTTCTTGTGCCAAAAGTCCTCCTGCAGGCTCATTGCAAGAGATAACGTTAAATTTTGAATAAATAGCTTTTATTTCCATTACCTCTTCCCTGTTAGGATTGAAAAAGTATTCAATAATCTCATCCCCAATGGTGAAGGTGAGAAGTCCCCTTTTCACACCAATGTTGGCATCTGCTGTTGCTAGGAATGGTCGCCCTAGGATGATGGGGCAAGCTGGGTCCTCTGCCATTTCTACTACAAGAAAATCTGTAGGGACAAAGAATTTACCAACCTTAGCAGGAACATCATCAACAATACCTGTGGGGATTACCACCGTGCTGTTTGCCATGTAGAGCTTGGCATCCACAGGTTCCAGGGCGCCTATCTTTACCTTTGACCAGATGGATAGGGGCATGTTGCTTACGCTTGTTCCTAAGTCACACAGTGCCTTAAAACGATGTCGACCAAGTCCAACAGTGATAGCAAACTTACCTGGGTCAGGTCGCTTCTCAGGGAAATCCATCTTCTTGCATTCATTAGCAATCTCATTCATCGATCGCTTGTTGCTAAGAATCTCCTTGAGGAACTTAACGTAGGCACGCATCTCATGAAGTACTTCTGTAAAAGGAATAGTAACATTCAGACTTTGAAGCAATTTCACAAAACGCTTAAACTTACCATCAGTTGGATCTTTCAGGTTCTTAGAAGGGAACGGGAGCGTCTTCTTAGTTTTCTGAGCCAGAACAGCTTTCGGAGGTGATGAAGACTTCTCGACATCCGCATGTTTCTGCTCGACATCGACAAGATTTTCCTCGATATCGACCACTGTAGTCGACTTCGAGTTGGAGTGATATGCAGACAAGTCTTGCCCAGGATGGTTCTCGACGTCGTGTTGAGTATGGTCGACATCGACCAAATTTTGGTCGACATCGAGTTGCTGTTGCTCGTTTTCGAGGACGGTTTTGCTCTTTTCTTCTCCGTTCTCTGGCTCGTGTAATTTGTGACCGCTCCGTAGCCTTACAGCAGCGACATGTCCGTGCTGCCCCTTGGGATTTGGTTCTGTATGCCCTGGGAGCTGCCCGGTTGGTCGTAGAATCTGTGCCGCGAATCGACCCATCTGGGTCTCTATGTTTCTCTTCTAAATGTCCAGCTCTCCAAATTTCGTATTGATGTTTTGGAGCTGATTGTTGATGGTGTCTTGGTTCCGGCGCATCTCATCGAGGATCATCTGTAGATCATCCTTTCTTTGATCCCTTTCCGGATGTCCTGGAGCTCTGTATGGCTGGGGGTTCCTAGGAGCACCTTCGTTCCGTTGTGGTTGATAGAACCATTGGTCCCCCATATAGCGATTGGGACCCCCTGCGTAAGCTACTTCCTCATGAGTTTCTGCCATCCTGACTTGCTTTGTATATATGTGGGCACTCTGTAGTGGTGTGCCGATGTGAGCCGCATTCAATGCAAGGTTGGTTGACAGTGAGGTACTTGACTTACTTGAGTAGCTTGCGATTTTGATCCTTGTAATACTGCTCCCTGACATCTGGGTCAATCTCCTTAGAAGCCTCATAGAGGGGCATGGATGGGGCTGGCCTGGGGTAGGCATTCTCGTCATAGTTTTTCGGAGCCCCATACTTATTGTCGTAGTTGGTGAGCTTGTCGAGAGTAACCCATGCATCAGCTGGTGGCATCGTCAGATACTCATAATGAGTATACTGGTTGATCCTATCCTTCGCGGCCAGATCAAGAGAATTGAAGAAGATCTCCTGAACGACATAAGGTGGTTGTCCATGTGTAGGGCAGGATCGCAGTAGATCCTTATATCATTCCCATGCTTTTGCTAGCGGCTCCCCAGGCTTCTGTTTGAAAGTTGTAATCTTCTGGAGGAGGAGCGCTATCTTGGCAGGAGGAAAGAATTTGTTGAGAAATTCCTACCTTACTTCAGCCCTTGATGTGAGGGATCGTGGAGGGAGACCATCAAGCCAGTTCAATGCTGGACCGGCCAGAGACCAACGAAAACCCTTTATCTTGACATATTCCAAAGTGGTACCTTCAGCAAGAGTATGGCACATATCAGAAAAATTGGTAATATGTTCAAGAGGACATTCATTAAACCTTCCGTAAAAGGCATTATTTTTTATCTCAATTTGAAAAGCAGTGCGAATTTCAAAATTATTTTCAGTGATTAGAATGGCCGATTCAGGCACGACGAGAGTCGGGTGCATGTAATCCTCTGCAGTGGTAGGGTATTGGGCAAGCTCAGCTTCTGCCTGCCTTCTGAGTTATGCTTCCTGCGCAGTGCGTGCTCTCTCAGTGGTGAGAGCAGTATCCTTGGCGGCTAGTTCCCTCTGAAGCCTCTCAATCATCTCAGCTTGTGTTTCGGCAGTCGCCATGATCCTTTTCAGTCTAGAATGGATGTGTATAAGACGTTCTGGATCATCTAAGGGGTCAAACTCAGGTGGTTGACGAGAACGGCGCATACACTTGCAAAAATCAAAACTTAAAGGCAAACGTGAGATCTATCTACCTAAGGCGCGAATGATTGCTTCGCCGGCAACGGCGCCAATTTGTTGTAGGAGAAAATCGAGATTGCAAATAAAATATAATTAAAGTAAAGCAAACCGATCTGGTTTCCGACAAATAATGTTCAAGACTTCCTCCCGATGTAGCAAAAGGAAGTCAGGTTCGATCCTCGAGGAAGCTGGTCAGCGGATCCTAGGCAGCGGAGGAATCTCACGGGCAGAAATCGACTTCAGGGTGCTCGACCTCGACTAGGGTTAGTCGACAGGGGCCAGGCACAATTGAATTCGAGCAAGCAGCAGTCTCTGGATTTTGGTCGATCTCGATTTGTATACTCGATATCGAGGAACTGGTCGACTTCGGGGAAATTCGTCGATGTCGAGTTGGGTGCAGAGACAGAAGGGGCAACGATCTTGCTTGATCCAGAGTGAGAAGTAGACGTCGACTAGATTTGGTCGAAATCGAGGAAGAACAGTAACTAAAAACGAATGCAAAACTTCGAATCTAAACGATGGATGAAAGAGAACTTCCAAGATTGGTGTTTGCAACAACGATTACCATGAAAGCGGAATTATAAATCATAAAAGATGGTGACTTTATCGATAAAGGAGAAGGCTTTCACCCAATCCGACAAGTAGGAATATAGATCTCGCGATAAATAACCCTAATTGTATCTATTCCTTTTCATAATTAGAATTTATAAACTTCCGAATAGAAATCCTAATTACTACCCAAGTTTCACAACATGAGTTCTTTAATTTCTCAATCAAAGATAAAGCAGATGGAATAGAATAAGATAACGATAAAATACCTCCTTTTGCAATCGCTAATCCACCAACATGGCTCTCGTTGGGCTCACCCCAACCCTAGAAGTAGGTGGACTACTCCCGCCTCATCATAGCAATCGACATTATTGAATGAAAAGAAATAACTTGCATAAACTATATTCAAAATCTTTACAATCCCGGCACTTAAATTTTCGTAGAATGCCAAAACCCTAAAACTTTTGAACTCCTAAACTATATGTGGAACTACTTCTCTGAAAATTGAATGAATAGAAATCAGCCCCATGGGCTTTATTTATAGGGCTTAATCCTTGCTAATCAAGGAAAGCAAACTATATCTACTTTCTAAAGATAAAAACTAAATAAAGATAAAACAAAAATCTAAAAGGAAATATCTAAATATCTCTTAATTGATGAATAATCTTCTCTCCTTTGATATATCTTGATAGAACTTGATAGACTCGGACCTCCTTCGCATCCAAGCAAATCAACTCCACTTCGGATAAGCCCAATGGACTCTCGGCCCAGAAAACTTTTGGTCGATTTCGAGCAATTTGGTCGATATCGAGTAAACATGTCAATCTCGGCTTCACTTGGCTTTCTCGAGTAGCTTCTCCTCGGATTCTCGAACTCGGGTAGCTTCTGGTTTTTGTCGATGTCGAGCAAATATGTCGACATCGAGTAAAATGTTACTCGAGTTGCCTTGTTCTTCTGCTTTTCTCGACCAGGCTTTCCTCCACTAGGCTCTGCTCACATTTTTTGGTCGATATCGAGGAAGTTTCCTCGATATCGAGTAACTCCCAGCTTCCTTCTTCTCTTCTTGGTTTCGTCCCGGAATGGCTCCGAATTTTGTAATATTAAACCAATACTTATGTAGACCTCTATTTCTTGCAAATAAGCATATATTACATAAATTCAACATATTCCCAGCCCGAAATATGCAAATTATATAGAATAAGGAGCTAAAATGTGCATAAAAACATGGCTATTTTAGTGGACATCAGTATGCCACATGGGCGCTGTAGATGCCTCCTTGAGCTTAAACTGGAAAAGCCGGCCTAGCGACATTAAAGTCTAGATCTTGTAACAAAACAATCAGTTTTTAGGATTTTTAGACACGTTTACTTTTTGTTTTTGGTTTTGAAACATTATTTTTGGGTTTTTCTATTGTGGATATTATCTATCTAACGAATCTTGCAGGTACAAAAAAGTTGTAGAAGTACTCGACGTCGAGCACTCTTTTCGAGAAGAGGAGCCTGTGGTCGATGAAGGATCACCCTGAGGTTTCAACTTACTCGAGATCTAGTAGATCTAATCGACGTCGACTAGTCTTCTCGAGATCGACCACTTCTGCAGCAACTATAGCACTCGATTCCGACGTTCTGCACACCTGTCTTGTGAGTTTCTTTCTTTACCCTTGTTTTTATACATTAAGGACACTGTAATGTTTAAGTATGGGGTGGGGGAAGGGCTTACTTTGTGCATATTTGATTTTATTTGACCATATGTGTGCATATTTAAAGTTTATTTCTTGAATTGCTTATACATGGTTACTTTGGAATTATTATTTATCTATGTGCTTATATGCAAGTTTTCCAAAGTTTATAAAAATCACCCCATTGAAATTTTTTTGATTAGTGTCATGGAAGTTTTAATTGAACTCGATGATGCAAAATTGGATTCATTAGAGATACAACATGAAATTGCCTAGTAAATGGAAGTCACAATGAAATGCATATTTCTTGAAAATCATGAATGGAGGTAAAATTTGAAGTTGCTTTTGACATTATGCATGATAAGAGGATGGAGGATTTTATATTTTCCATATAATGCTCATTGTTATATTCCTAGCCATACCTAAGCTTATGCATCACAAGCCATATTTTGCCGTATTTCGTACTTTGCTCCACATGTTCTAAATATTTCCCATTTTCTACCTTATTTACTTATCTGGGGATTATGTTGAGAATGGAAGTTACATTATGGAAATTATCATATGGTGTTTATGTTGTTATATATCATTATTGGAGTTTGGCAGGAAAGTTTAGTGAGTGAAAGAAAATCCAGTCACCTCAGGACATAAAGGTAGATCGACCCCGCCTGCGTCGAGATGTTCGTTCCACAGGATGGGACACCAAGATGAGGAATCCAAAGCACTAAGTATCCGGGGACATTCATGACACCCATGTTTACGACTCGCGAGAAGGCAGTGCTGAGGCTAGAGAGGTAAAAGCATTATATTGAAAAAAGCAATGAGCGATGAGAGAAATGTGAGAAATCAAATGAAGAAGGAATGTGGTATGAATGTTTGGAAATTACTCTATTTCCCCGGATCATTAGCACCACATGGCCAAAAATATCCCACCTTTAGCCTTTTACCAATCTACTCCTTATTGAGCTTAAATAAAGTCCTCTTGATTATTGTTGCTTTGTCACTTATGAATGTTTTTGCATAACCTTCCTTTTGTGTGTACATGTTGCTTTTATTCACATGCATGAATTTGTGACATTAGTACCTTTTTGAGGATGGTAATTCATTACAGGGACGTATAAGAATGAATCCACGGTACCAAATTATGGAGTCTACACTAGTTTCTGTTTAATTTCGCAGAAATCGAGGCATTTTACAACAATTCGGAGAAGGGAAAAAACCATGAGGGAGCTCGAGGTCGACTACACAAAGTCAGAGGTCGAGTAGCTGCTGAGCCAATGCACGTCAACCAGAAAATAAGAAAGGAGGCACTCGACAACACTAGTCGATGTCGACCACTCTGGTCAATGTCGAGTACATCTGGTCGAAATCCACCAGTCGAGCTGCAGATCACTCGAGAAGCACAACTCTACTCGATATCGAGTACCCATCGAGAGTCCTAATTCTACCTGAGCTCGAGCACATTCCGAGGAGAAGAGTTCTACTCGACGTCAACCACATTATTCGATGTCGAGTACTTCCCATCATCAATCCGAGTCGAAATCGAGTGAAGATCCGAGTGTGTGGTTACTTGCAAGCAGAGGCACGTGGAATTCTATCAACTTGAAGAGAAGATATATCAAGATCTATCCACTATAGATATTCCCTCAAGGATTTATTTGTTTTATTTCCAATTTTTATCATAAAGCCTTAGATAGATAGTTTTAGATATAGATAGATTATTCTTTCCTTGGATAGCGAGGATTGAATACTATAAAGAAGGCCTTAGGGGCTGATTTTAGAAATAATCCAAGCCACAAGCAATTGTGTTCCACACTAGATAGCGAGTTTAGAGAGTTTAGAGAGCTTGGAGCCGAGAGAGATGTTTTTTTGCGAAAGCGGAGATGGCTTCGATCGGTTGTAAGTTTTTATTTGATTTAATGCAATTTAGTTACCTTTTGTTATTGATGTGTGTTTCTATGATGAAGAGCGAGTAGCCACCCAACTTCTAGGGTCTGGTTGACCCCGACGATAGCCATGTAAGGTAATGCGATAAAGGTACAACTTTTAATGCGATTTCATCTTCTATCCCTATTAGCATGATTCTTTTGGGAAAGTCGAAGGTGATCCTTGTTTGTGTAATTGAAGCGAAAGTGATCTTAATACAACTAGGATTAATTAAGTGAAAAGGGTTAGTAACAACTAGTGTAATACCCGTGCCTTCAAGGCATAGGAGTTTGATCTATTTTAATTTGAACATCATTTTATTTAAGAAACCTCATCCAAAATGTAAAATAAGCATAAGTAATGCTTATAAGTCTTAAAATATTATTTATTTTTTGATAGTCATTTAAGATGCCTAAAATAAGTAAATTGTAAGAAAAAAAAACCTTTTGTTTTGGCTCTAATTGATTTGTATAATTAATTTTTGAAATCGAGTATTCACAAATAGATTATTTTTCCTAACTTCATAAAAAAAAACTTTTGCAAGCCTTAAAATATTGAATTTATAATAAGGGTCTTCTAGGTTGTATAAAATAAATATAGATGTAAAATATCATTTTGAATTTTTTTTCTTCAATATTTGAACCCAAACACCCAGAAATTAATCATAATAGAGTGTTTATTTATTTATTCAAATTTCATATTTGCTTTTCTAAAAATTCTTCAATTTTTGTATGTAGATCTTAAAATGTTTTTTTTTGTATTCCCAATAGTCATTTAAAATGTTTAGAATAAATATAATTTCTATCTGAAAAAATCTTAGGTTAAAAATTTAGATAGATGTCATGCATGTAGAATGTATAGAGGCAGTATAGATTTATTCATTTTCGATAATTAATTTTTCTACAATTTTTGAAGGATAACATGTGCAAAAATAATCTCTTCTTAATATTAATGATGTTTTGCTTCCATCTCGAAAAATATTTAAAAAAATTCAAGAAAAAAGATGTATATACCATATAATATGTCAATTTTGAAAAGAATTATGATTTCGAGAATCATTGATTTTTATAATTACTTTTTATTTTGACATTTGAATTAAATATCTACCCATTTTTAATATGACTCATAAATATAATATTGGAAACAAATATTTAAACTTACCTTAATAATATCGATTAATAAGAAAAGAAACTTTTGATTAGTATGAAAATAGGAAACAAATATGTTTAAAATAGGAAACGTGTATTTTAAAATTTCAGCAATAATATTGACCAATAATAAAATACCATTTGAATAAAAAAAATTAAGTTTAATTGTGGACGTGACACGTAAGCAATTAGTATTATTAATATATAGATTAATATATTGATTTTTATTTTGACATTTCAATTAATTTTCTAGACATTTTTAATACGATTGTGATAAATATAATATACGAAACAAATATTTAAACTTCCCTTAATAACGTCGATTAATAAGAAAAGAAACTTTTGATTAAAAAATTCAACTTTAATTTACAGAGCGACACGTGAGCAAAATGCTAGCAGAATTAGTAATATTAATAGATTAGGGTTTATGCGAAAGCCTTTATCTTCGTACTTGTTAATTACGACATTTATTTGATGAAAAACATGATCTTTTATACCTTTAGCATGATTCTTATATGGTTATCGTTGTGGCGTTGAAAAGCATGATCTTTTATACCTCGAGTGGGTCTCAGCAGTGGTCGACGTCAAGTAGCATACTCGAGGTCGAGTAGTCGTCGTGCTCGAGTATACTTCGTCTTCAGTCTTCGACTTGTTTTGCTCTCAGCTATAGTCGACGTCGAGTACACTACTCGATGTCGAGTAGAATCCTGCCTTTGTCTCTTCCTTTTGATTTCATCTCGGAATGGCTCCAAATTCTGCAATATTAAATAGAAACTCGTGTAGACCTCTATTTCTGGCAAATTAGGTCATACTACACAAATTTAACATATTCCCAACCCGAAATATTCAATGTACTTAGAATAAGGAGCGAAAATATGCATTAAAACATGGATACTTTAGTGGACATCAGCTGTCGACATCGAGTGGGTCAATTGGCTCATCGGGAGGAGGGCATGGTCCTTATGCTGAATGGAAGCCTCAAGCCTTCGAATTTCGTCTTCCAGCCGGGCTATTTTCTCTAATCGTGCCTACTCCACTGCGATCCTATTTCTCCGTCTCAAATCTTGGAACCATTCTTCCCATTCAGGATTCCCTTCGACAAAGTCTTCCATCTTTGTACCTAAGCTTTGAAATCACAATCAGGAACACAAATTAGTAGCAAAAGCTCGGCACTTAATTGATACCGATGAGGTAGGTGGTGGTAGGGTAGGTGGTAAGAAAAAAGGATGGGTTTTCCTGAACCTTAAACACAACTAAACTAGGCGCAATTGATATCTCCCCGACAACGGCGCCAATTTGACGAGAGGGTTTCTCGGCCAAATAAATTTGTTGTCAAGACCCTGTTATAGGATAGTGGAGTCAGGTTTGTCCTCAGGAGACAAGTCAGCGATTCTAAATTTAGTGTGTTTTGGGGTTCAGGGATAGCGGGAAAAAGTGAGGAGATTGCTGTCGACGTCGATTAAGACTTGGTCGATGTCGAGGGATGGAGGGGGAAGTCGTGGTTGGTGTCGAGTGGTTGCGTAGGAACTTTAAAATAACAAAAATAGAACAAATAAAGATGCAAACTTCCAAGGTTAGAGATCACCGCAACAATAAACATATGTGAAGATTATAAATCACATAAAGATGCATGCTTTATATCAAATAACTTTCGTTATTAACAAATAGGAATATAGAGGCTTTTTCATAAACACTAAGTGTTACTACCTTTTCTTAGTAACGATTAGTTGGCTTTCGCAAATAAACCCTAATTACCATTCAAATTCATAATAAGATCGATTTCGCTTCAATATCACAAATAAGGAATTTCCTCAACTCTCGCAAAGGATTAAGCACATAGATAGACGATGATAAAGACATACAAATTCATGGATTTATAAATCAAACACACATATCTATGTTGGGATCACTTCCACCCTAGAAGAAGGGAAATTAGAAATAAAACATAATATGATAACTCCCTCCCTTGATGAAAATCGGAATAAATGTTTCAAAGGCCTTGACAGGATGTTTGTGTCAAAGGTCTTGGAGCATTAACAGTTGATGAAATACAAAACCTGTTTTATAAGTCCAAATATTATTTAATCTTATTATATACTTCCTTTATATTATATATATATGTATGACTAATCTTTCAGGAAGTATTTCGAGATTATATCTTTCCTTTTGGTGCATATTGAGGAGATCCAATTCAAAGAAGATCATGTCTTCGAAGTGTCCTAAAATAGAAGATCCGGGCACGTCATGATCTTTACTAGCCGTTGTTGAAGATCCGGTGTTGAAGAACCTCATGCTCCATATTACTTCTATAAAGGAAAGGAAGAAGAAGACAGAACACACAAGTGCTACACGAGCTTTCATTCATTCAAGCAAGATCTGTCTTCCAAGTGTCTCTCTGCTAAGCGCTCAAGAGTTTGTTGTTTATTTCAACGCCTTTGAGAGTCACTGTGAGCTTATAGGATATATTCATTTATAGTGTTACTCGAGAGTTTGTAACTCGGGAAGTTGCACTAGGCTATTGATTTGTGAGAGTAAGAGGATTGTACTAGATAGCTGAGAGAGGTGGGGCTCTTCTAGATTGGTCTAGGACTCCAAGGGAACGTGAGTTGACTAGATTGCAATTGTATAGGAGAGAGGCTTCTCGGTGAGCTATTACGATCCTAAGCTAATCGAATCAATAAAGCCTTTTGAATCCTAGGGTTGTGGAAGAACCCTAGGCGGGGACGTAGGCCAAGTTCGCGCCGAACCTCGTAAACAATTACTCGTGTCCTTTACTTATTGCTTTACCTTATTTCCGCACTTGGTTCGATTGTCTAACTTTGTGATTCAGGTTAATCTCAAAGGGTTTTATACGAGCTCCAAAAGTCTTGAGACTTTCTGCGAAAAACGGGCATACTCTATTCAACCCCCCTTCTAGAGTATTTCTATATTACATTGTTTTATATTATTGAACCTTCAATTGGTATCAGAGCTTTACTCACTGTTTTTGATCTAACAATCTTGTGAGTTTTCGATCATGTCTGGTGAAGCAAGCGGAGGATTTGCACGGGGAAGGTCCACAAGCAGACCGCCACTCTTTGTAGGAAATAACTTTGTCCACTGAAGATCTTTGATGAAGATGTTCATCATAGACCAAGATCTAGAGCTTTGGAACATTATAGAGAATGGTCCGAAGATTCCAGAGAAAGATGGACCAAATGATACCAAAGTTGCAAAGAAGGAGTCTGAATACAACCAAGCAGATCTTGAAACCATCTCCAAAAACTACAGGGCTATTAACTTACTCTATTGTGGTCTTAGCACTGATGAGTTTAACCGTATTTCATCTTGTAGGTCAGCTAAAGAGATTTGGGACAAATTGGTCGTCACCTATGAAGGAACGAGCCAAGTGAAAGACACCAAGATCAGCATCTTCCTTAGAAAGTATGAGCTCTTCAAGATGAAGTCTGATGAGTCAATCAAGGCCATGTTCACACGATTCACAGAAATCACCAACAACCTTGACTCTCTTGGCAAGAGCTTTACCAACGTTGAGAAAGTGTGGAAGATACTGAGGTGCCTCCCAAAAGAGAAATGGGGTCCGAAAGTAACAGCTATAGAGGAAGCCCAGGACCTCACCACTCTACCCCTTGATGACCTTCTTGGGAAGCTGATCACGCATGAGATGATCCTTAATGAAGACGATGGAGAACTTCCAGCTAGCACTAAGAACTTGGCACTCAAGTCTAAAAAGGATGAGCCCAAGGATGGATCTGATTCCGAAGATGAGGACGACGATGAGGATGATCCTTTTGCTCTTATCACAAGAGGCCTTGCTCGAATTCTCAAAATGAAGAAGCAATTCAACAACAAGGATGGCTCAGAGTCTTCAAAATTTCGAGGTAAGCCTCAATACAACAAGTATGAAAAGAAGACTAAAACGTTGTCTTGCTTTGAATGTGGTGAAACAGATCATCTTGTGAAGGACTGCCCTCAAAAGACAAAGAGCCAGCCCAAGAAAGGTGACAAATGGAAGAAGAAAGCCATGGTGGCAACTTTGAGTGATTCCGACTCTGACTCCGATGATGAGAAGGCCAATATTTGTCTTATGGCCTCAGAAGATGGATCCCACGATGAAAAGCTTGAAGCTACTATAAGAGAACTTATGGAAAGTCCAAAAGAGGTATTATCGGAATTCCTTTCCAATATGATTGCCAATGAAGAGAAGCTTATTGCCCAAACTAACATCCTTATTAAGAGAACTGTGGACCAGGAAAGAACTATTGAGGATCTGTCTATGAGGGTCAAAAGTCTTGAAGCTTCTTATTCAGGTCTTGACATTAAAGTCAAGACGCTTGACTCAGAGAAATCTGAACTCAAGCAAGATCTCTCCTCTCTAAGAAATGAGCATCATGACTTAGAGAACGAGAAGATCTCCCTGAATAATAAGATTCAAGACCAACAGACAGCCCTCATAAGTTTTACCAAATCCAAAGGTACTCTCGATAGGATGTTGGGTGAGCAACAAAGCTCTCTAAACAAAAGTGGTATTGGTTACAATCCAAAGTTTTTAAAGAAGCAACACATTACCACTTTTGTAAAGGCAAAAGGAAGCAGAACCTCTCCTATATGTCACCATTGTGCTAGAAAGGGACATGTAAAAGAGACCTGCCCCTATTGAAGAAAGGATCCATATATTATTCGCAATACATTTCCTGTTCATTTGAGAAAAGAACGGATAACACAAGTTTGGGTTCCAAAAGGCACTATTTTACCAAATATGGTTTACCCCAACAATGGATCCAAATTTGCTTATTGGTCTAGCCACAAAGGTTGATGTTTGTCTTGCAGAAGATCACCAAGGTGAAAGATCACAAATGGATTATTGATAGTGGATGCTCGAGGCATATGAGTGGGAAGAGTTCTCTCTTTCATGATCTAAAGGAGCAATCCATGGGAACAATCACTCTTGGTGACAAAGGAAAATGCGACATCGTTGGTATTGGTAGTGCTGGAAGTGATTCCAGCCATAGTATTAAAAATGTCTATCTTGTTAATGGTTTAAAGTATAATTTGCGTAGTATCTCTCAATTATGTGATAGTGGTAACAATGTCAGATTTAACAAGAAAAGATGTATAGTGTGCAGAGAAGATACAGGTGAAGTTATATTAACTATATATCGGTACAATAACATATACGCCGTAAACGCTGATCAAGTGGCACAAGGAAGCTTAACCTGTCTAAAGGCTTTGACAGACGATCCAAAACTCTGGCACAGGAGACTCAGTCATGTGAGTCCACATACACTACAGAAGCTTGTGTCTAAAGGGCTTGTAAGAGGGCTACCTGAAATGGACTTCAAAGGTATTGATATGTGCAACGCATGCACACGAGGTAAGCAAACACGTAGCTCTTTCAAACCCAAAAAGATATAGATCTTAACATCCATGAAGAGAACGAGGAAGGTGATGATGTTACTACCAAGAACACAGAGAAGAGGAACATGCAGGAACAGATTCTTAACACTGAAGAATTGGCCCAAGGTGTTGAAGATTCGTCCAAAGCCCTTGGTGTCCAATCCAATAGTGTTGAGACGTCAGAAACTGTTGTAACTGAACCTAACAGAACCACGGAGTCAGATGTACTACAAGTCAATCCTACCAGTGTGACGAATCAAGGAGTCGAGACTAGCAAAAGGAAATTCAAATACTCCTCATCACACTCATTAAAGGATATCATTTCTGACCCTACTTCTAGTGTTCAAACTCGTTCTAAACTTAAAGATCTTTGTGCTTTTCACGCGTTTGTTTCTCTTATTGAGCCAAAGAAGGTAGATGAGGCACTTAAGGAGCCAGACTGGATCATTGCTATGCAAAGTGAGCTCAACGAATTTGAAAGGAACAAAGTCTGGACCTTGAAGCCTAGGCCAAAGCATCAATCAGTCATTGGCACACGATGGGTATTTCGAAACAAGCTAGATGAGAATGGTAAGATTGTGAGGAACAAGGGAAGGCTTGTTGCTCAAGGCTACAATCAAGAGGAAGGTATTGACTACGAGGAGACCTTTGCTCCCGTAGCCAGGCTTGAAGCTATTCGCATTCTATTAGCATTTGCATCTTTTATGAGCATAAAATTATATCAAATGGATGTCAAGTGTGCTTTTCTCAATGATTTCTTAGAGGAAGAAGTATATGTGGCTCAACCCCCAGGTTTTGAAAGTTCAGAATTTCTCAATCATGTTTATAAACTTGACAAAGCGCTTTATGGTTTGAAACAAGCCCCAAGAGCTTGGTATGAGCGCTTGTCAAAATATCTTTTAGAAAATGATTTTAAAAGGGGGTTGATCGACAAGACTCTTTTTATCAAAACCAAAGGAAAGGACATTTTGGTTATTCAAATTTATGTTGATGATATATTATTTGGTGCTACTAACACATCTTTGTGCAAGGAATTTTCTGACATCATGTGCAGTGAATTCGAGATGAGCTTGATGGGTGAACTCAACGTCTTTTTGGGATTACAAGTTCATCAATCCAAGAAAGGGATCTTTGTCAACCAAAGCAAGTACACTAAGGATCTCTTGAAGAAGTTCAAAATGGATCAATCCAAAGCAGCCAAGACTCCCATGAGCTCAACATTGTCTCTAGATCAAGACAAGACTGGAATAAGTGTCAATCAAAAGGAGTATCGAGGAATGATTGGATCTTTATTATATCTCACGGCTAGTAGACCTGACATCATGTTTAGTGTTTGCATGTGTGCTAGGTTTCAGACTGATCCTAAAGAATCTCACCTCGTGGCTGTGAAGAGGATCTTTCGATATCTTAATGGCACTAAGGAGCTTGGACTATGGTACCCAAAGAAAAAGGAGTTCACATTAATTGGATATTCTGATGCAGATTTTGCAGGCTATAAGGTGGATAGGAAGAGCACATCAGGATGTTGCCAATTCTTAGGAGCATCTTTGATCAGTTGGCACTCAAAGAAGCAAAATTCAGTTGCTCTATCCACTGCAGAAGCCGAATACATTGCAGTTGGAGCCTGTTGCTCCCAAATCCTTTGGATAGCTCAACAAATGCGAGATCTTGACATCAACCTCAAAGGTATTCCAATTAAGTGTGACAATACAAGTGCCATCTCCATCACTAAGAATCCTGTTCAGCATTCAAGGACCAAACATATTGATGTAACGCATCATTTCATTAGAGACCATGTTGAAAAAGGTTCACCTTCATAAGACGAGAGATTGGGATGCTTAACAAGGATGCACTTTTGTAGGGGGAGCATTCCCTTTACGAAAGATAAATTCTACTTAGTGTCAAGACCCTTGAGAACTATGTCAAGGTGTGTGAACTAAATGGTGGATTACATTTATCGAATCATATATTTTTGGTTAATATCTTTTTAGATATTTAATCAATTATATCTTTTATCGGATTTCAAAAATTGCCTATTTATGTTATATTCTTAACCGTTAAGATATTCTTTAAATTTGGAACTAAATCCTTCAGATTTTCAGTCCGATTTTAATGGGAAAATTTGAATTTGAATTGGAAACTCTTCAAATCTTGCAATGTTATCATTACCCTCCCTTGGAACTCTAAACCCGTCCCATCACTCCATCACTTCTCTCTACTTATACCCACCTCTGTACCCGAATTCCTCACACTCTCAAAACTGATCCAAACCCTTTCACTTTCTTCTTCTTCAACCTCTCAACCTTTTCTAAAGAAACCCTAGCCAATTTCCTCCATGGCACCCAAAACAAAGAAAGCTGTCACACCCAAAAGACTTGGCGCCACCCCCAAGGGACGTCAGGCCACTGCCATCTCTCCCACACCTGAACCCAATCCTCAAGCCATTGTCCCAACTGTTGTCCAGAGCACCATTGCTGAGAGCACGGCCACTGCTACCAAGGGCACTCAAAAGCGCTCTGCTAAGAAGCCTCTCAGTGCCAAACAGAAAGGGAAGAGGAAGATTTTGGCTGAGGAAGTGGACGAGGAAGAGGAGGAAGATGACCTAGATGTCATCCTGGAGAGAGATGCTGCCAAGGAAGCCGAGGAGGAAGCCTTGAAGAAGAAAAAGGCCGATGAGGAGGCCAAACTTGCAAAGAAACTGGCCGAGGAAGAAGCTGAGAGGATTCGGAAGGAAGCCGAAGCCGAGGAGGTTCCATCCGAGGAGGAGCCTGAGGAAGAAGAAGAAGAGCAAGAGGAATCTGGAGATGACGAGGTAGTTGAAGGAGATGAAGCGGGGTCCGGTGAGGACTCGGGGTCTGAGGAAGAGGAGGAAGAATCTCCCTCTCCTTCTCCTCCTCCACCGTCTCCAAAGAAGCGGAAAGCCCCTGCTGCTGTCAAGCCTCCATCTCCCAAGCGCACCAGGAAGGGCACCCTCAGGTGTCTTGTAGCGCCTGTCAAGAGATATGCTACGACAATTTCTCGCAGGAAGAATGCCGACCCCCCGGCCTATATCCAGGTAAATCAATCCTTGCCCTCCTCTTGGTTTCAAGATGCTGAGACTGCTGGTAAGTGGGTAGATGAGTTTCGAACTCGTAGGATTAGCTGTTCTGATTTTTTGGATTTTGAGTTCTTCGAAGCTTTGAAGTTACCCTGCATTGATCTTCTAAAAAAATCCCCAGTCTGGACCCTTCTCAACCTTGAAACCGTCTACTACCCCCAGCTTACCCGTTTGTTTTACATTAACCTAAAAGCCAAAAACGACACCAATGGTTGGTCTTTGGAGTCTATTGTCAATGGGGTTAGAATCTCTCTCAACTCCAATAATTTTGCAGATTTCCTTGGCTTACCTACCCCAGTTCCACCCTCTGAAATACAC
Organism: Persicaria maculosa; assembly: GCA_963922045.1. Taxonomy (NCBI): domain Eukaryota; kingdom Viridiplantae; phylum Streptophyta; class Magnoliopsida; order Caryophyllales; family Polygonaceae; genus Persicaria; species Persicaria maculosa. The sequence goes on from OY998256.1 coordinate 43,696,381, forward strand.
CCCTCAAAAGAGAATTGCATCATCCTTGCCCGAGCTAAGTACCTTCTACCCGAAGCCTCCAACAGCACCTCAAAGCAACTCACCCACTCATCCCTAACCCTTGAGGCAAAAATAATTTTCAACATCATTGTTCGATGCCTCTTACCCCGTCTTAACTCTGGCTCACTCCTTACCGACAATCACATAAAGATGCATTCTTTATATCAAATAACTTTCGTTATTAACAAATAGGAATATAGAGGCTTTTTCATAAACACTAAGTGTTACTACCTTTTCTTAGTAACGATTAGTTAGCTTTCGCAAATAAACCCTAATTACCATTCAAATTCATAATAAGATCGATTTCGCTTCAATATCACAAATATGGAATTTCCTCAACTCTCGCAAAGGATTAAGCACATAGATAGACGATGATAAAGACATACAAATTCATGGATTTATAAATCAAACACACATATCTATGTTGGGATCACCTCAACCCTAGAAGAAGGGAAATTAGAAATAAAATATAATATGATAACTCCCTCCCTTGATGAAAATCGGAATAAATGTTTCAAAGGCCTTGACAGGATGTTTGTGTCAAAGGTCTTGGAGCATTAACAGTTGATGAAATACAAAACCTGTTTTATAAGTCCGAATATTATTTAATCTTATTATATACTTCCTTTATATTATATATATATGTATGACTAATCTTTCAGGAAGTATTTCGAGATTATATCTTTCCTTTGGGTGCATATTGAGGAGATCCAATTCAAAGAAGATCATGTCTTCGAAGTGTCCTAAAATAGAAGATCCGGGCGCGTCATGATCTTTACTAGCCGTTGTTGAAGATCCGGTGTTGAAGAACCTCATGCTCCATATTACTTCTATAAAGGAAAGGAAGAAGAAGACAGAACACACAAGTGCTACACGAGCTTTTATTCATTCAAGCAAGATCTGTCTTCCAAGTGTCTCTCTGCTAAGCGCTCAAGAGTTTGTTGTTTATTTCAAAGCCTTTGAGAGTCACTGTGAGCTTATAGGATATATTCATTTATAGTGTTACTCGAGAGTTTGTAACTCGGGAAGTTGCACTAGGCTATTGATTTGTGAGAGTAAGAGGATTGTACTAGATAGCTGAGAGAGGTGGGGCTCTTCTAGATTGGTCTAGGACTCCAAGGGAACGTGAGTTGACTAGATTGCAATTGTATAGGAGAGAGGCTTCTCGGTGAGCTATTACGATCCTAAGCTAAGCGAATCAATAAAGCCTTTTGAATCCTAGGGTTGTGGAAGAACCCTAGGCGGGGACGTAGGCCAAGTTTGCGCCGAACCTCGTAAACAATTACTCGTGTCCTTTACTTATTGCTTTACCTTATTTCCGCACTTGGTTCGATTGTCTAACTTTGTGATTCAGGTTAATCTCAAAGGGTTTTATACGAGCTCCAAAAGTCTTGAGACTTTCTGCGAAAAACGGGCATACTCTATTCAACCCCCCTTCTAGAGTATTTCTATATTACATTGTTTTATATTATTGAACCTTCATAATAAAAGAAAACAACTTTAATATAAAACTGAAACTAGAACTTACAAAATCTTCCAAACGTTCCTCCTCCTTCTCTCTCACGCCTTCTCTCTCTCTCTCTCTCTCTCTCTCTCTCTCTCTCTCTCTCTCTCTCTCTCTCTCTCTCCCGCCCTCCTTGCGTCCGAAGACGACTTGGCTTGAATTCGAATGAAAATCAGCCCCATAGATCTTCACTTGAATAAAACAAAGTGGATAAATATTCCTTCTCTTGATAGATCTTCACTTGAATTGATAGAATATGTCTTGCTTCATGTGGAAGAAAGCCCACTCGGATTCTGGACTCGTACTGCTCGAAATCAGCTACTGGTGGTTACTCGATATCGACCCGGCTTCTCAGCTTCACTCGGTTTCGGCTTCTGGAATGGATTTCGACCTGTCTTTACTCAATATCCACCCAAGGTGGTCGATATCGACCTCTTCTGTGTTGCTCCAAGTGTCTGGTCGATTTTTGGCATTCCTGGTCTACGGGATCCACTCGATATCGACCAAGTTATGTCGATATCGACCTCTTTGACGGTTCCAAGCATTCTGCATCTGTCTTCAAACGCACTTTCCCGAGTCCTCGTTTGTCCGATTGACGCATATGAATATTCGTGGGAAAGATCTTCTCGAGGGCTATGTTGTGAGCCTAATTTGCCATGTTTTTCATTAACATTTATATCGATTTCTGTTTATATTTCATGCATTTGGGTTAGAGTAGCACAAATTCTATGAAGTTTACACTTATTTGCCAAATTATGGAGTCTACACTTGTTTCTGTTTATTTTCGTAGAAATCGAGGCAATTTACAGCAATTCAGAGAAAGGATGAAAAGCTCAAAGTCAACTATAGAAAGTCCAAGGTCAAGAAGCAGCTGAACCAGGACAATTCGAACAAAGAACAAGAAAAAGCACTCGGCACGGTTCTAGTCGACGTCGACTACATCTGGTCGAAGTCGAGTACGATTGGAGCCAGAAATTCACACGAAGTCGAGCAGACCCCTCGAGGAGTCCAGAGCTACTCGACGTCGAGTAGTTCTACTCGAAGTCGAGTACACCCGTCGAGTTCATATGGTACCCGAGCTCGAGTGCAACCCAGGAGAAAAAACCGTAGTCGACGTCGACTAACTCTAGTCGAAGTCGAGTACTATCCAAACGAATTCGAGTCCCAGATCGAGTGGAATCCGAGTTGTTAAGCTTACTTCTACACCAAGGCACGTGAATTCTAGTCGAAGTCAAGTGAAGATTTATCAAGATAGAAGGGATTTATCCACATTAGTCCTATTTCCTTATAGATTTATTTCCTTTATCAATTAAGTTTTATCTTGTATTTTTAGATAGAAAGTTTTAGATATAGATATAGTTGTTCCTTCCTAGATTAGCTAGATGTAGGCCTGTCAAACGGGTCATTCGGGTTGGGTTCGGGATGGGTCACATCGGGTTTCGGGTAAAACGGGTCTCGGGTAAAACGGGTTTCAGGTTTTTTTGGTTGACTCGAACCCGGGTTTGACCGGGTTTCGGGTCGATTTCGGGTTTGTCAATTTTTTCTTTTTTAAATTAAAAAAATCATGATTTGATAATTTTGTGATAAATTTTAATTATATATAAAAAAAATTAATTATATATAATAATAAATCAACCGGGTCAATCGGGTAAATCGGGTCAAAATTACCTGGTCAATCGGGTCACCGGGTCGAAACCCAGATTACCCGGAAAATTTCGGGTTTTTCGTGTTCGGGTTGAAAAAAAAATTCGGGTCAAAATTTTCGGTTCGGGTCGGAAATTTTTCTGGTCGGTCAGGTCAGGTCATCGGGTCGGGTTGTGTTTTGACAGGTCTAGCTAGATGGAACACTATAAATAAAGCCTTAGGGGTTGAGTTTTAGGCATTCAATTTCACACACAATTAGTTACATGTAGAGAGAGAGAGAGAGAGTGGAGGCCGAGAGGAGTTGGAGAAAGTGAGAGCGAGATTTGGCTTCGTTCGATTGTAAGCTCTATTTTAGTTTATTAATTCAATTTAGTTCCTTTTTGATATGTTTGGGATACCCAATCTTTCGCCTATGGACTCAAGATCAAGAACCACGCCGTATATTTGCCCGATCTTGCAATGCTCTTCCAATATCTCATGATTGAACAATTAAACAAACTAATTAAGTAAACTAATTAAGGCGACAGAAAATAACTTAACCAAATTAACTAATTTAATAGCGATGGAAAAGCGAGGCTAACGAGAGCGAGGATCAGCGCGCGCGCGTCTCAGGGGTTCGGAGGACCATACGCGAAGCGAAGCCGAGGCGTTGTGAAGACTTACGGAGCCGGGTGTTGTTCGCTGGGAGCCGATGTTGCCGAAACCCGTGAGCAAAGACGAGAGCGAAGCCTTAGCGAGCGAGAGCCTGGGGTTCCGTGAGTGAAGCCGCAGGAGCGAGAGGGAAGCGAGGGCGAGTGCTAGCGCCGGGGATGCCGAGTGTGCGCGCGCGGGTGTCCAACAATGCTTGCTAGAAGCAAGCGAAGCCAGATGCGAGCGAACACGGGAGCGAGGCGCTCCTGGACGCCAGGCGCCGAAGCCCAGGGAGCCGATGCCGAGGACTCAAGCGCCGGTCTTGTTCTTCGCTTTTTGTGACGATTCTTGATTAGGGTTTAGGTGTGATTGGTTTCGGTGATGATGAAGGACGAAGATGATAGTGATGATTGAGTGCCGAAGATCATAAGAACACAAGAGCAATAAGGCTTTTGGGATTGAAATAGAAGACCCCTTAATTCATAAAGGGTTTCTCCAATTCTATTCAATTTGAGAAATTCAAAGTACATGTGTATGATTAAATAGAAAAGCTATGGAAGATCTAACCAATCCTTTCTTGCAAAGGTAAGGGGTTTGGATAGATCTAATTTATCAAAAGATAATTAAAACAATCCTAAGATAAGTAATTCCTAAATAAGATAGAAATTGAATAACTTGATGTACAAGAATTAATCTAGAAGAGATATAATCCTTGTAACTTATTAATTCTACTTACATAAAATAACACTACTTAATTAATGGAATAAACTAACTCGGCCCAACACATGATGTGGTTGACATGGGCCTTGTGGGTACTCGACATTGCTTGGCCCACTCGACATAGTGTCGTCTCGAGTGGCCCATGTGTATGTCGAGCTCTATTGTCTTTTTGGCGGATGTTGTCGAGTCTGCATGAGCTTTGTTTGAGGACAAAAGCTCATTTCTTGTGTTGGTGGAGTAGCTTTGAGCCAAGTGATCCAGGGTGGCCTGAACCCTTGCTTCATCGTTCCTTGGTAATGGACAAGAAGAGCTTTGGTTGCATCTTGAACCCTCTTGCCCCTTGCACGAGTGATAGAGCCATCAAATGGAACCTTCATATTGTCCTCAATGTCACAAAGAGTCATCGATAATTGCACTGCATCATTCTCCTCCACTTGACCTTGATTTGTCCTCAAATCGTCGTCAGAGTCATCGTCAGGCATGAACAAGGATAGAGTGGCGACATTGAATGTAGAATGGACACTGTACTTATCGGCAGGGAGATCCAGCTTGTATGCATTAGGACCCATCTTCTGAACCACTCTGAATGGTCCATCTCCCCTGGGTCCAGGTTAGATTTCCGATGTTGCGGAAACCTTTTCTTCCTGAGATGCAGCCAGACCAAATCACCAACGTTGAACTGCACATCCTTGCGATGCTTGTCCTTCGCGGCCTTGTATTGCGCAATCTTTCTTTCCAGTCGCGCCTTGGTACGCTCATGCAAGCACTTGATGAATTCCACTTGCTTGGTTGCATCCATCATCTCCTTTTCCTTGAGTGGCCGAGGCATCATGTTCACTAGAGATAGTGGGTTTCAGCCATATACCTCTTCGAAGAGGATCTGTTTTGTTGCAGAGTGCCTAGACCTGTTATATGCAAATTCTACAAATGGTAGGCATTCTTCACACCTCCGTAGGTTAGTTCGTAGCATGACTTTAAGGAGAGCCCCAAGAGTTTTGTTTGTAACTTCAGTTTGGCCATCAGTTTGTGGGTGACAAGAAGTAGAAAATAGCAATTTTGTACCCAACTTAGACCATAAAGTTTTCCAAAAACAGCTTAAGAACTTAGAGTCAGGATCAGAAACTATAGTCAAATGCAATCCATGTAAGCGAACAACATCTTTAAAGAATAAGTGTGCAACATGAATAGCGTCATCAGTTTTGTGACATGGAATGGAATGAGCCATTTTTGAAAAACTGTCTACAACAACAAAGATAGAATCATGACCCTTAAAAGTTCTAGGCAATCCGACAATAAAATCCATAGAAACATCTTCCCCAGGTGCATTAGGAATAGGCAAAGGTTGATATAGACCATTCGAATTGGCTTTCGGTTTAGCCTTAGCACAAGAGACACAACTTTTGACAAATCGTAGCACATAATTAGACATTTTATGCCAAAAGCAATGTTCCTTAAGTCCAACCAAGGTTTTTTCGAATCCCCCATGTCCCCTAGACTCATGAATTTCATGAGTAAGCAATCGTCTAATAGAAGAAGATGAGATACAAAGCTTGCCCATCTTAAACAAATAACCATTATCAAGAAAATATTAATCAACTTCACCTTTGGACACACATTGAGCATAAATATGTTTAAAGAAACTATCAGAAGCATACAGTTCCTTTATTAAAGCAAAAGCCAATACATGTGCATCCATATGGTTTAGGAGGACATACCTGCGTAATAGCGCGTCTGCTACCACATTATCCTTTCCCTTCTTGTGGTGAACCACATAGGAAAAGGTCTCCAAAAACTCCACCTATCGAGCAAGTCACCTGCTGAGCACTGCCTGTCCTTTGATGTACTTCAAAGCTTCATGATCCGAATGAATCACAAACTCCTTAGGCCAGAGGTAGTGATGCCATGTCGGTAAGCATCCGATAATCGCGAAGAGCTCCTTGTCGTAGGTAGAATAGTTGAGCTTAGCGGGGCCCAACTTCTCGATGAAATAGGCAATGGGGCGCCTATTTTGAAGCAGAACTCCACCTATGCCAGTGCCAGAAGCATCACACTCGAGTTGAAAAGGTTGTTGGAAGTCGGGTAGTTGCAGCACTGAGGCATGGGTGAGGCGATCCTTGAGAGCGTCGAATGCCCTCTGATGTGCGTCAGTCCAGCGAAATGTCACATCCTTCTTGGTCAACTCATGGAGGGGGGCGGCAACAGTGCTGAAGTCCTTGACGAAGCGTCGATAGAAGCCAGCAAGGTCCAGAAATGAGCTGACATGTGTAAGAGTCTGGGGCTGGGACCACTCCTAAATAGTGCGAACCTTCTCCTCATCCACCTTTAATCCAGATGCAGAAACTACAAAACCAAGAAAAATGGTAGACTCGGATGCAAAATAACATTTCTTTAAATTGGCATATAATTTCTCTTTTCTAAGACAATCAAAAACCAATTTTAAATGACTAAGGTGATCATGCAGGTTCTTGCTATAGATTAATATAACGTCAAATTATACAACGACAAATTTTCCTAAGTATCTCCTAAGGACATGGTTCATAAGCCTCATAAAACTAGAAGAAGCATTTGTTAACCCAAAAGGCATTGCTAACCATTCATAAAAGCCATACTTAGTTTTAAAAGTTGTTTTCCATTCATCTCCCCCTTTCATCCTAATTTGATGATATCCACTTCTAAGGTCAATTTTAGAGAAAGGACAAGCACCATGAAGTTCATCAAGCTTATCATCTAAACGAGGAATAGGGTGACGATACTTAACCGTTATTTGGTTGATTGCACGACAATCAACACACATGCGCCAAGAACCATCCTTCTTTGGAACCAAGATGACAGGCACGGCGCAGAAGGAAAGGCTTTCTCACACAAAGGCCTTATCCATCAGCTCTGTGACTTGGCGTTGAAGCTCCTTTGTTTCCTCTGGACTAGCTCTATGGGCGGCGCGATTGGGCAAGGCTGCGCCAGGGATGAAGTCAATCTGATGCTCAATCCCTCGAATAGGCAGCAATCCTTGTGGTAGATCTGCTAGAAGGACATCTAGATAATCCTGCAGCAGAGCATAAATAGGTGCAGGAATATGACTCAAATCCACAACATTTAACAATACCTCTTTCATTACCAGTAGGATGTGAGGTCGATGTGCATTCCAGGTGACGGTCTCTTTGTGTGGTTGAGAGACCAGGGAGTGACGTTCAATAGAGCCATTGAGCGAAGAAGGGGAGGGAGGTGTTGATGCCGAGTGGGAAGGGGTTGGCGCCGAGGGGGTTGCGGGTGCGGGGCTGGGGGCCGCGGGCGCGGCAGTGATGGCCGAGGGGGCGGTGTGTGCAGCCGGTCCACCTTGGTGCTTCTCCTTCCTCTGGGCCTCCTTCTGACCGTCCTGCTGTTGTTTCTTGCGAACTTGTTCCTTCAAAACAGCTTGAGGCGAAAGGGGTAGGAGAGTAACTCTCCTCCCATCAAAGGTGAAGGCATATGTATTCGCACGACCATCATGAATAACATAACGATCATATAACCAAGGACGGCCTAACAAGATATGACTACAATCCATGCGAGCAACATCACATAACATTTTATCATGGTATGATCCAATAGAAAATGAAACTAAACATTGTTTGGTGACCATTATATCAAATCCATTATCAATTATGCCATTTAAACCATATTGAGTAGCTCTAGGAGTAGTAGTTAAATGGAGGAAACCCACTACCTTTTCATTGATGAGAGTGCAGCAACTCTCACCGTCGACGATGACGCTTAAAGTAGCCTCGCGAACCACACACTTGGTGTGGAAGATGCTCTCCCTTTGATCAGCCATGGGAGACTCCTGAATGTGTAGGACACGTTGATTGACAAGGCAGAGTACGTCGTCGAACTCTGGGTGTCGATTTCTCCATTGGGATCAAATGGCTGGTCCTCCTCCACTTCTCTTGAAATTACATTGTCCTCGACAGTCTCCTCCTCATAGTAGTGGCCTCCCAAATCATTGAGAAGGACCTTCCTTTTCTGAGGGCATTCACGAGAGACATGCCCAGAACCACCACAAGTGAAGCAGCGGATGTCTTTTGTGCGCTTCTTGGATGGTGCCGCAACCCTTCTAGTTTCAACCTGATATCCCTGTTGAGGTGAGTTGAAAACTCCCTTTTGCTGCATAGAAGGGTTAGAAGTAGATCTAGATTGACCAGAAGAGTTAAAAGGAACAAAGTTGCCACCTTGGGAGGTCTATTCGAATCTGGGCCTATGTCGCAGCTGCTGCTGCTGCTGCTCATATAGAAGTTGTGCTTTATGAGACAAAGTGTTAATATCTCTAATTGAATGAATAGCCAAAGGATTTTTAATAGAGACATTAAGACCAGCAAGAAATTGGGTACACAAAGCATATTCAGTAAAATAAACATTAGCCTGATGAGCGAGCCATTCAAGCTCATCTATGTAATCCATGGGTGAGCGAGCTCCTTGGCGGCAAGAAGCTAGGTGCATCCTCATGGTCTACGTGTACTCCTCATGCACTTGTCATTTTTTCAGAAGATAGCGAAGTTGTGGCCAAGTCTCAACAGGTTGCTTGCCCTAACGACGGCGCATCTCACGAGTGCGGAACCACCAGATATGAGCCTTCCCTATCAAATGTAATATAACAACTTCCAACTTCTCTGTTTCCTCATAGCGCAGATGTTCATGCAAATTGTCAGTATGATTTTCCCAAACAAGATAAGATTCAGGATCACTGGTTCCAACAAAAGTTTATAACTTAATCTTAACATCGCGCCTTTGTATAGCTTGTGCATTATCAAATCTAGGACGACCAAAATTAGGAGGAGGTAAATGATCAAAGTTAGGATCTACCTCTTGGTATGCGTCCTCCAAATGGGGCATGTCGCGCAGATCAGCGTTGCTGCAGCTGTCATCCTAGTTAGATCTGATGAACAGCGGGTTCGTGTGTTGTTGATGATGCTGGTGTGGCCGGCCCTACTGGTAATGCCGAGGGGGAGTGTACTCCTGGCGATCTTGGTTGCCACTGAAGCCCGCTAAATGATCATTATCATTCTCTCCATTGAAAGGGTTAGGAGTAGCAGACTTAAGCTTAAAATGTAATTGACCAGAAGGGGGTGGTTGACCAGAAGAGGAAGGATTACCTATAGGGGGGTTATTACTTGTAGGTGGTGTATTACCTGTAGGAGGTGGAGGCGGCTTACTTCCTGAAGGAGGAGTAGATCCAGAACCATCTGTTTGTTTTGACTCCTCTATTTGCCGAGCAAAAGCCTGGGTGATCAGGGTGGAGAAATGTGAGCGATCCTCATAACGTTCGACGACTCGACGATTTTCAGCCTCTGCTAGCTCCTTTCGCATAGCCAGGGTAGATGCTTAGACGATAGAGTTAATGATATACTGCATATCAGATGCATAAAGGCCAGTAGGTGGGGTAGGGGAAGGATTGGGATCGCTATCGTTCGACATGTTCCTACAATATCAGAAGAGCAACAAGTAAACGAAGCAAAGACCAGAAACCAAGTAATGCAAGCCCTATTGATTCCTAAGAGTGATTCAGGTTTAGAAATCAGAGAGGCGAGAAAACAAGGCACTAAATTCAAGCGATTCCCCTGGACACAGAATTTCGCAATATTGAAGACAACAAGTAAAAATCAAAATTGCAAATTAAATCAGCTTCAAGTCGGATATCAAGGATAGCAAGTATAAACAAGCGGCTAATGAGTAAGAACAAAATACAATGTGATGCTCGAAATATATATGAATATGTATTAATCGACACAAAGCAATCAAAAGGGTAAGCAAGTACACACACTTCGTCAACTATTATCTGACGGTTGGAACACGGCTCAGAAAAAGAGGGGTGTGACCAAGGCTCCTGTGTCGGCACAACACAAAATAACACAAAGTAGGGGTCTTTTGTAAAGCTTGAAACCATTCAGATCATCTAACATGTAGCAGAAAGAATTAACAGAATGTAAGAGTTACTAACTCAACAATGCAGGTAAGATGAATGCTCTTTTTTTTTTAAGCTCTCGGCTTTTTTTTTTGAATAAACTGTCACTGTGAGGGACTGTAGTAGCGACGAAAATAAAGAGCAAAAAGAGTCCTAACATACAATATCATAAATTAAATACATATATGACCTCAAAACCCTCAAACACCCCCCCCCCCTAAAAGAATAAGGATATAAAACACAACCAAAAAAAATGGATGTTAACAAACCATTAGTTGCACATCGTATTATTATAGTTGCACAAACAACTATAGTATATACACATTTGTTAGGTGCGTACATTTCATACAGATTTCAGATGAAATAAAAAATGCAATTTCATAAAAATACAAAGGATTACAAATATGTTGTCGTCTAAATTAATTTAAATATAAAGTCATTACTACAAAATACATTATTAAAATAAATTCTTTGTTTTTAGATCAAACATATGAATCTTAGATTAATGGCCACCATGTTGTAATAAAAAGTATCATTTTTCTCCCTCCTTATTCAAAATTAATAACACACATTATCACATAAGTATCTTTAAAACACACACATACTCCCCTCAATATAAATAAAAAACAATAAACAAAAAGTTTAAAGATATGCAATAACTACTTCATTGGGAATGTAAAGTTTTTGAACAATTAAACAGGGGTAAATAAACAGATATACATGCATTGGTGCTCATAGATTTTTCAGGCAAAAAACAGTTAGATATACGAAAAAAACAGCACACTTGTCTATTCAAGACTTTTCATATCATGCCTACTCACTTCAACAAACTTGTATTTAAATAGAATCTCACTGCATCAGGAAACATTGTACAGTATATGAAAAACAATAATAGAATTAAGAAAAACATAAAACTTCAAATAATGAATAAATAAACTAAACTTACGTGGCAGAAGCTGTCCTTTTAGCTAAATAGGCAGACATAATACGCTTAGTACCAGACATAATAATATCATTGATATCAACAACTCTTGAAAAGTAAGGACTCCGCAAGGTTACAACAGGTTCGGAAGACCTTCTACCAGCACCACCTTCCATCTTCACAGTATATTGTTCTCCCACAATTTTACTAATATTGCAGACCCGAGAAGACTTACGTGAAGGCAAGGGGATAGGAGATTTATTCTTCCTTATAAACACCAAAGGATTGCCAGTAGGAACGCTGCTTGCAAGAAGAACAACTGGTGAAGAAACAAAATCAGAAGCCTTTTGTGCAGGAGCAGCCTGATATTCTTGTTTTGTAGGTGTATCCTTCACATATTCTTTGGCAATATTAAGAACTGCTTCTGGCATCCCATGTACATCGGCAGAAGTATTTGGTGCATCCTTACCAAACTTTTTTGCATCTTCAGCCCCCATTTGTGCATCCTTATCAGACTTAAACGCATGATCAGACCCAAATATATCAAATGAAGTTAAATCTTAAAACATATTCATTTTTATTTTCCTCCTGTTCTTTGCAGCCAACTCAACCTAAGTAAGACAATCAAGCAATGCAGGGTCCAACCAAAATAGGTGTTAGGAGTAATTCCAAACTGTGTTTGGAGAATCGTTCAAAGAAGACTTCTCAGCACAATCAGTGATAGGAACATCTGATTCACCCACCAACCCTAAAAGCATATTTTCCTAAGTAACAAGTGTTTTCACTTTGGCATCCTTTTGAAGCTCAGATGAGATTTTGAAAGAAAAATCAGCAAAATCATTAATAGCGAACGCAAGCATTGATGTCTTCTGCGCAAAAGACTGTATCCAAGCCTAAAAAACAAAAAAAAACAACAACACAAGACACACGCAAGTAATTATAAATACATCAACTAATTGGATCAAAAAAAATTATCCTCAAAAGATATAAAAAAAAATTTAGTTAAAGAAACAAGAAAGAAAAGTATATTATCATATTAGCACAACAAAGGGATTTAGATGCACATATGTAGATTATATTTGAACAATTCATAATTATATTTGCACAACAGTAATTTATAATTACACAACATAAATTTATGGTTGCATGCATATGCATTACTTATACATAAGCACAATAGCATTTTACATTTGCACAATATTTAGATTATATTTGAACAATTCATAATTATATTTGCACAACAGTAATTTATAATTACACAACATAAATTTATGGTTGCTTGCATGATGCATTACTCATACATGAGCGCAATAGCATTTTATATTAGCACAATATGAAGTTTTTTTTGAATGACTGGAGGTAATTGCCACCCAACCACCAAATACGTTTACACCTCAGATTCAATGATTTCAACACACAAACCCAGGAAAATCAGAAACAGCAGACGCATAAAAAAATGTGCAATTTATGAAATTATGAATGAAAATAAGATTATTACGAAATAATGAAAGAAAAATATTTAAAACGTCGAGTGGGGATGGATCCTTCTCAAATACAGGGTCTTTAGCAGTCGGGTGAGCGTTGCACTGAGCAGTGGATGGAGAAGCGGCATTACGATCACAAATAGGATTGCCCTGTGTGGACGGAATAGATTGGCGATCCTTGATCAATCGACACCCAAAACAACCACTCGAAATTTCATCAGTCTTCCGCTGACGCAACAATGTGGAATTCGAACCCACAAATACTGGAAAAAACCGAGAGAACCTTCTATACGCAACACTTGTAAATAACTTGACCTTATCCATATAAAACAACTACAACATAAAGACAAAAAAAAATGAAACCAATGTCACAAAAAGATGAAGAAAAATTGAACAATATAAAACACAAATAAAAACAATGACAAAGGGGGCACTCACAATCAAGAATAAAATAGGCCCTCAAAATTAACCAGTCTTGTTATTCTCCCACCCCTTCTTTACATCTACCAAACTTTCAAGTAAAAGTGCACAGTAGTTCAGGTCTTTAAAGTCCCTTAAATCACCTTCATCTGACCAAACTTTGATTTACAAGACCATTCCCAAGACTGTCAACTACCAAAGATCGGAATACCACAAGGAAATTGATCAGAAACTGATTAGAACATTCAATATCAGCGAATAGGTTCTCGATAACAATGGACGGAGTGATATTTTCCTCATCTCTAAGTGAACTCCTCAAATTCTTCACAATATCAAAATTCTTTTTGCAACTTTTCTAGACACCAAATTCTGTCCAAACGGGATCCTAAAGTGATATGTACATCTATATCACTTATTTTAACTTTCCTACCATCATTCATGAGCAAACAACACTTGTTTGCATCAAAGTTATCGACAAGCCAGTAGCCTAAGCATAGTGGCAAGGACCCTATATCCAACTTAAAGAAAAACCCAGATCCAATCCCCCGAATGCAAGCTTTTTGCTTGTCATTCAATTTACGAAGAGTAGATACAAATAGACGAGTGTGGGACCTTGACTTTAATGATAGGAAGTTTTTAGCTCTAGTATTCCTCTGCTTCTTCACAAACAAATCACTAGCTCCCCCGTTAGCCTGAACATCAGATGGATGAGATGGCACATTAGAAGTGTAATTCTCAACATCTGCCTTTTCAGAATGCACACCATCCAAATCAGTGACCTCTTCCTCAACAGGTACCTCAGTGCACTTTTCATTGCATGCAGCACTAGAGCCCCCTCCCTGAGCAGGTACTTCAATGCATTGTTCAATCCCTACAACACCAGTGCCCTCTGCACTCCCTACAACACCATAAGGGTCCTGTTAGGAGTAAAATCAAGTATGAAATATAAATTCCAAATTCGACTCCCTGTTCTCCGTAAATTAATTACAAGACTTCCTCCCGCTGTAGTAGAAGGTAGTCAGGATCGATCCATGAGGAAGCGTGTAAGCGCCAACCTTTTCAGTTCCAGAAAATCAGCAATTTTGACCAGAAGAGCGCTCGATATCGACCTTACCACTCGATATCGACCACTACGTCGACAGAAACTGTAAAACACAGAAACAAGCAGAAATAGAACAGAAAATGAACTGGTCGATATCGAGCTATAAATTTCGACCAACAGTGCTCAATTTCGACCTATCACAGAAACCAAAAATTCAAAACTTTTCGCAAGACATAACTCAAAACTGATGAAATAAATTCAATAAACTAAAGACTTCCAAGATCAAGGTTTCAACACCACAACGATAACCATGTAAAATAACACATAAAGGCATAAAAGATCATGCTTTTCATCAAATAACCTTCGTTATTAACAAATAGGAATATAGAGGCTTTCCCAAAAATCCTAATTGTTACTAACCCTTTTTCACATAATTAATCCAAGTTGCATTAAGTTCACTTTCGCTTCAATAACACAAACAAGGATCACCTTCAACTTTCGCAAAAGAATCATGCTCATAGGGATAGAAGACGAATTGCATCCAAACATTGTACCTTTACCGCATCACCTTACATGGCTATCATCGGGCTCACCCCGGCCCTAGAAGTTGGGTGACTACTAGCTCTTCATCATCAAGAAAGACATTAATAATAAAAAGGAACTAAATTGCATTGAATAAACTAAATAAAACTTACAATCGAACAAAGCCAATTCCACTCTCGCAAGACAACTCCACTCGGCCACAAGCTTCTCTCTCCCCTAAATCCTACTCGATATGTGTGTTGAAAGATCCCCTAAAACTCTATTTCGGATGCTGACAGAATATCTCTTGCTTCAGGTGGAAGAAAACCAGCTCAGCACTCGGAATCGCTCGAAATCGGCTTCTGGGGACAGGTCGATATCGAGTTGATTTCTCGGATTCTTCTTCTGACAACTCGATTTCGGATGCTGACAGGATTTTCGACTTGGTTTTTGTCGATATCGACCAGTATGGGTCGAAATCGACCTATCTTCATTTCTTCACTCGATATTGTCCTTCTGGGTGAAGATCGACCTGGTTGACTCGATATCGACCAGATGTGTCGATATCGACCTCCTCTGTTCCGCTCCTATTCTCTGGTCGATTCCTGGCTTCTCGGCTCGATTTGCTTCACTCAATATCGACCAAGTCTGGTCGATATCGACCTCTTTGTGGTTTTCCTTCCTTTCTCCGAATTGCTGTAAAACGGCTCGATTTCTGCGAAATTAAACAGAAACTAGTGTAGACTCCATAATTTGTTAAATAAGCATAGCTACATAGATTCTGTGTTATTCGAACCCAAACGTATGAAATGCATGCAGAAATCGATATAAATGTAAGTGTAAAACATGGCGAATTAGGCTCATAACAAACACCCCATACTTAAGCTTGTTTGTCCTCAAGCAATACTTTTATTTGTCATTCGGAGGAAGAAAACAAAACTCTCAACATCATAGATTCATTCTCATATGTCCCTGTAATCAATTACCATCCTCAAAAAGGTACTAATGTCACAAATCCATACATGTGCAATTATAAAGCAATATCTACTCACAAAAGGAGGGTTATGCAAAAACATTCATAAGTGACAAAGCATTAATAATCAAGAGGACTTTAATTTAAGCTCAACAAGGATTAGATTGGTAAAAGGCTAAAGGTGGGCAATTTTTTTGCAATGTGGTGCTTGTGATCCGGGGAAATGGAGTACTTTCCAAACTTTCATACTACATTCCTTCTTACTTTTGATTTCTCACCTTTCGCTCATCGCTCAATGCTTTTTTTCCATATTATGCTTTTACCTCTCTAACCTCAGCACTGCCTTCTCGCGAGTCGCAAACATGGGTGTCATGAATGGCCCCGGATACTTAGTGCTTCGGACTCCTCACATGTGTGTCCCATCTCGATGAAGTATTATCTCAACGAGCAGGGTCGATCTACCTTTATCTCCTGAGGTAACCGGATTTTCTTTCACTCATTAAATTTTCCATAATTTTTAAAACATTCCTGCCAAACTCCAATAATGATATATAACAACAACACAACAACCATATAACGATCTCCATAATGTAACATCATTCTCAACATAATCCCCGGATAGGAATAAGGTAAAGAATGGCAATATTTAGATCATGTGGAGCATAATATGAAATAAGGAATAATATGGCTTTTGTGATGCATAAGCATAGGTAAAGGCTAGGATATAACAATATGAGCATTATATGGAAATAGAAAGTCCTCCATCCTCTTATCATGCAACATGTCAAAAGCAACATCAAATTTACCTTCTTTTATGGCTCTCAAGAAAAATATGCACTTCATTGTGACTTCCCTTTACCAAGCAATTTCATGCTATATCTTTAATAAATCTACTTTTGCAACGTCGAGTTCAATAAAGCTTCCATGACATTTATTTAAAAATTTCAATGGGGGTGATTTTAATGAACTTTGGAAAACAACATATAAACACATAGATAAATAATAAAATCCAAAGTAGCCATGTCTAAGCAATTCAAGAAATAAACTTAAAATTATGCACACATAATGTCAAATAAAGTTAAATATGCATAAAGTAAGCCCTTCCCCCACCCCATACTTAAACATTACAGTGTCCTCACTGTATAAAAACAAGGGTAAAGAAAGAAACTCACTAGACAGGTGTGCTAATCGTCGGAAACCGAGTGTAAATGCTTCTGTAGAACTTGGTCGATTTCGAGTGACCTTGGTCGATATCAACCTAATGTACTCGAAATCGAGAGAGCTACTGCTTCTTTGTACCTGCAAAAATTATTAAAGAAGAAATACCCACAATAGAAAAACATAAAAAAATAATGTCCAATACCAAAAACAAAAGAAACATTAATGTCCAAAAATCCCAAAAACTAAGTGCCTATTTACAAGCTCTAGACTTTATAGCCGCTAGGCCGACTTTCTCCATTAAGCTCAAGGTGGCTTCTACAGGGCCCATGTAGCTTGGGCTTCAAATAAGACTCCATTCTTGTCCATCAGCTGGAGTCCCTCAGAATGGATCTTGTTCACCGTGAAGGGTCCCATCTTCTACTTTTTGAGCTTGTTAGAGAACCAATGATCATTTGATTTGGAGACATAGAACTTGTCTCCTATTTCTTATTCCTTAGGATCATCATTCGAAATTCTGCATAAGCGCACATACCAAGGAAAACCTCTCCCATGTATAGATAGATCTTTAATTGAAATAATAGAAGAAAGATCCAGTCGATATCGACTGCTGCTGTTCTGGTGGAGGTTCAGTCGATGTGGACGAAGACGGGTCGATTTGGTTTGGTGGATATCGACCTAGATTGGTCGATATTGAGTTGTTCTGCTCGAAATCGGCTGGCTTCATCCCGAGAGATGAAATCGAGTCGACTTGATCTGGTCGATATCGACCAAGGGTGGTCGATATCGATTTGTCCTGCTCAGTCGAGATTTCTTGGTCGATTTCGACCCCATACTTAATACCTGGCAAAGCATCCGAAAAATAGTTAGTCCATATCGACTTACCTTGGTCAACGTCGAGTGGATTTTCTGTTTCTTCGTTCAGGATGGGCATGATCTCCTCATACCTGGGCTTCCATATCCCTCTTTTCCAGCTCATCGGGGGTCATATTTCTTACCTTAGGCTCCCCGCAAGTGATGCACCTAGCTGATATGGACTTGACCTCTTCCATTGGACCTGTATGCCCTTCTATTTTATTAAAAAAGTACTCTATTACCTCATCACTGATGTTGAAAGTGAGCACTCCCTTCCTTACGCTTATGTTGGCATCTACCGTCGCCAAGAAGGGCCTTCCTGGAATTATTAGACAAGCAGGGCCCTCCGCCATATCAATAACTAAGAAATCAGCAGTGACAAAGAACTTACCTACCTACACTAGCACATTGTCCACCCTGCCTGTTGGGATGACCACCGTGTTGTTTGCCATGTATAACTTTGCATTCACAGGCTCTAAGGCACCTATCTTAATCTTGGACCAGATTGATAAAGGCATTATACTGACACTAGCTCCCAACTCACATAAAACATTGAATTTGTATTGGCCAAATCCAATGGTTATAGCAAACTTACCTGGATCCGGCCTTTTCTCTAGAACGTCCATCTGGCTGCATTCTTCTGCGATCTCAGCCATTGACCGCTTTTTTCTCAGAATCTTCTTTAGGAACTTGACATAGGATGGCATTTCATTGAGAGCTTCTGTGAAGGGTATTGTGACGTTGAGCCTTTGAAGCATCTTTATAAAACGCTGGAACTTCTTCTCAGCCAGATCCTTCGAAGATTTCATCGGGAAAGGCAGCTTCTTTTTCGTCGGAGGTGCTGATGTCGAGTAGAGGGGGTCGATTTCGACCTGTGTTTGGTCGATATCGACCTGTGTTTGGTCGATATTGACTGGACTAGTCGATCTTTCTACTGGCGGGGCATTCTGGTCAATATCGGGTGGGGACAGGTCGATATCAACCAGTTTGGTCGATATCGACTCGTCTCCAGCTCCTTCCTCCTCCGTCGTTGGCTCAGGCGTTTGCATCTATCTCCCACTCCTTAGATTC
Source organism: Persicaria maculosa (assembly GCA_963922045.1). Lineage (NCBI taxonomy): Eukaryota > Viridiplantae > Streptophyta > Magnoliopsida > Caryophyllales > Polygonaceae > Persicaria > Persicaria maculosa. The sequence goes on from OY998256.1 coordinate 43,715,300, forward strand.
ATGGACGCCACATGTCCTGTAGTTTTACCCTTAGGGTTAGGTTCAGAGGTTCCAGGGAGCGTACCTGATTGTTTGGCAACGGATGTAGCCAGTTGACCAATCTGGGTGTCAATTGATTTCCGCCAGATATCGATTTCCCCAAGCCTAGAGTCGACACCATGCATTTGAGTGTAAATGGAATTGATAGATTGGTTGGTGTCTGAATGATTCGTCCGCATATCTTCAAGAATGGTCTGTAAGGAGGGGGATTCTGATGCTAGGGCTGGCGATAGTAGCTCCCGTTCTTGTTTTAATGTGACCCTGAGTAGTGTCCCCCTGTGTACCTTACCTCTTCGTGGGACTCTGCTTGATGTACTTGATCGACGTGTGGGCATGCAGTAGTGTTGTGCCTCACAAACCCACATCCGAAGCAAGGCTTATACTTAGACAGAAACTTAACCTGCTTGGTAAGACGGCGTACCTGATCGTTGTGGAACTGGTCCCGGACGTCTGGATCAACCTCCTTTGGTGGCACATACAATGGCATAGATGGGGCAGGCCTTTCATACCTTTCGTTAGAAGAGGTCGCAGAAGTCTCATATGTGTTGTTGTAGTTAGCCAACATCTCAAACACCTCACAAGCACGGCGTGGAGTGTACTCGAGATACCCATAGGCGGTGTAGTTGTTGATCCTATCCTTAGTAGGCGCATCCAGGCACTCCCAGACTTGAGCAAGTGTTTCCCTTGGCTTCTATCTGAAAGTCGTGATTTGTTGTCTGAGAGCAGCTGTCTTTGCAGGAGAAAAGAACTTGTTGAGGAACAAGTCATGTAGTTCGTTCCAAGTGCGAATTGATTGTGCTGGCAATCCTTACAGCAACTGTGAGGCTATTCCTGCAAGGGACCAACGAAAAGTCTTTAGTTTTAGATATTCTAGATTTGCACCATCAGCAATTGCTTCACATAAATCTAGAAAAGTAGTAACATGTTCTAAAGGACATTCATTGATTATTCCCCTAAATTGACTCCTCCTAGTATCGGTAATAAAAGAAGGACGAATTTCAAAATTAATAGCGGGAAGAACGATCGGCGATTCTGGAACTTCCAGAGTACGATACAGATACTCCTTTGCGTTGGCTGGGACATGCCCAATCAGCTTCTCAAGTTCCCTTCTCGCGTTGATCTCGCGATCAACCCTTGCCTCCCACTACTGTTGATTCTGTGCATATTCCGCCTCTCGTCGGGCGTGTTCTGCTTCTTTGGTGGTGAATTCCTCTATCCGTAGGCGGAGTTGCTCAAGCTCCTGTGTTGGTGTGAGCGGGCTCACATTCTCGTCGTTGGGATGAGTCGCCATAATTCTCCTCCTAAGTCTTTGCTGAAGATGGAAGAAACGTTCGGGCTCGAGAAGAGGATATATGGGTGTGCGATCAGTTCTTCGCATGCACCTGAAAAGCAAAAACAAAAAGAAACAAGTAAAAAGAAACTAAGAAGCAAAAAGAAGAGTAAAAAGAACTAAAAAAGGCGCGATTGATTGCTTCCCCGGCAACGGCGCCAAATTTGTTAGGAGGAAAATCAAGTATGAAATATAAATTCCAAATTCGACTCCCTGTTCACCGCAAATTAATTACAAGACTTCCTCCCGCTGTAGTAGAAGGTAGTCAGGATCGATCCACGAGAAAGCGTGTAAGCGCCCGCCTTTTCAGTTCCAGAAACTCAACCAATTCGACCAGAAGAGCGCTCGATATCGACCTTACCACTCGATATCGACGACTACGTTGACAGAAACTGTAAAACACAGAAACAAGCAGAAACAAAACAGAAAATGAACTGGTCGATATCGACCTACTTGCTCGATATCGAGCTATAAATTTCTCACCAACTGTGCTCAATTTCGACCTATCACATAAACCAAAAATTCGAAACTTTTCGCAAGACAGAACTCAAAATTGATGAAATAAATTCAATAAACTAAAGAATTCCAAGATCAGGGTTTCAACACCACAACGATAACCATGTAAAATAACACATAAAGGCATAAAAGATCATGTTTTTCATCAAATAACCTTCGTTATTAACAAGTAGGAATATAGGGGCTTTCGCATAAACCCTAATTGTTACTAACCATTTTTTACATAATTAATCCAAGTTGCATTAAGATCACTTTCGCTTCAATAACACAAACAAGGATCACCTTCAACTTTCGCAAAAGAATCATGCTCATAGGGATAGAAGACGAATTGCATCCAAAGATTGTACCTTTACCGCATCACCTTACATGGTTACCATCGGGCTCACCCCGACCCTAGAAGTTGGGTGACTACTCGCTCTTCATCATCAAGAAAGACATTAATAATAAAAAGGAACTAAATTGCAATGAATAACTAAATAAAACTTACAACCAAACAAAGCCAATTCCGCTCTTGCAAGACAACTGCACTCGGCCACAAGCTTCTCTCTCTCCTAACTCCTACTCGATATGTGTGTTGAAAGATCCACTAAAACTCAGCCCATAAGGCTTTATTTATAGTGTTCATTTTCCGCTAATCTAGGAAAGAACAACTATATCTATATCTAAACTTTCTATCTAAAACATTAAGATAAAACTTGGGAAATAAAACAATTAAATCTTTAAGGAAACTATATCTAAAGTGGACAGATCCTTCTTGACTTGATAAATCTTCTCTTGAGTTGATAGAATATCTCTTGCTTCAGGTGGAAGAAAACCAGCTCAGCACTTGGACTCGGAATCGCTCAAAATTGGCTTCTGGGGACTGGTCAATATCGACCAAGTTTGGTCGATATCGAGTTGATTTCTCGGATTCTTCTTTTGACAACTCGATTTTGGCTCCTGACAAGATTTTCGACTTGGTTTTGGTCGATATCGACCAGTATGGTTCAAAATCGACCTACCTTCATTTCTTTACTCGATCTTGTCCTTATGGGTGAAAATTAACCTGGTTGACTCGATATCGACCAGATGTGCCGATATCGACCTCCTCTGTTCCTCTCCTATTCTCTGGCCGATTCCTGGCTTCTCGGCTCGATTTGCTTCACTCAATATCGACCAAGTCTGGTCGATATAGACCTCTTTGTGGTTTTCCTTCCTTTCTTCGAATTGTTGTTAAACGCCTTGATTTCTGCGAAATTAAACAAAAACTAGTGTAGACTCAATAATTTGGCAAATAAGTATAAACTACATAGATTTTGTGTTATTCGAACCCAAACGTATGAAATGCATGCAGAAATCGATATAAATGTAAGTGTAAAACATGACGAATTAGGCTCACAACAGGTCCCCCTCTCAAATAATTCTTGGACTTGCTGACCTTCTACAGAGAACCTCAAGGGTTCCAAAGATCAAATCAGGGCCTTGAGAAGCTGAGACTTTAACAGGACTGGGAGAAGACAAGACATCAGCAGCACACTTAGAGAAGTGGAATTTTTACGAGTTCGGTGAAAAAGGAGGGGGGGGGGGGGTGTGTGTCTTCAGAATCAAGTGAGTCTTCAACTTGAGAATTAGAGGAAGGGGGAGACTCCCTTGACAAATCTACTACAGAGCGTTTTACACGAGATTTTTGCATGCATTTGGCAGTCGAACTTGGAACAATGAATGCGTTAGACTGAGACCTAGTACATGGACGTTTACCTATATAAATATAAAATGCATTCAACAACATAATAACCAACAGATCAGGAACTGAATCAAAGACAGAATTAAAACTGAAAATGGAAAACAACAAAACCCTACCACAAACCCACAATCAAAGGCAGAAACCAAAACACAACACTTCTTGTATTGGTAAATAAAGAGCGGTCATTTCGGGGTTCGAACCGGGGACCTATGGGTGCTACCCACAAGTCCTTTCCGGTGAGCCATTTCGGAATGGTTAAAAAACAACACTTCTGAAACCACATAAATTAATGACGGAAATAGAGGACATAAATACTCCAGAATAAACCAATGACAAACAACACAAAAATCGAAAGCACATCGAAACCCTAAAACAAAACCCAAAATCAAGGCAAAAACTAAAAACAACACATGCGAAAACACATGCATAATGGAAATATAGAACAAATATACTCCAGAATCACACAAACAACAAACAACACATAATCAAAACCCCATCGCTAGCTAATCAACCAAAACCTAACAATGAGAGGTCAATCGAAAACGAAAAAAAAAACTCGAAAATCAGAAGAATGTATAAATCAAAAACAGAAATAAAAGCGAAAACCTAACCTTGAGAAGCTGAAGCCATGACGAAGAGAGCTCAAATCGATTATACACTCCAGAAATGATCGCCAAATGATCGAGAGCAAGAGAACGAACAAACAAAGGAATAGAGATGAGATTGAATAGAGCAAATGGTAATCACAAATGCATATGCGGGTCGGGATTTTATTTAAATAGCGGCCTAAACAATAGAATTAGACCCATTTTCACTTTAAGAGACATTTTCACATTAAGAGCCATTTTTATTTGAACCCACACACATATATACGGTTTCTATCCAATGCCCCAAACACGAGTGTATACAAGATAAACTATATTATAAAATAATTTTCATATTTTTATAAAATATTATTTTTGAAAAATTTCACAAACACAAGTGTACAAAATGTTATATATATATATATATATATATATATATATATATATATATATATACATATATGTATATATATATATATATATATATATATATATATGTATATATATATGTATATATATACATATATATATGTATATATATATATATATATATATGTATATATATATACATATATATATGTATATATATATATATGTATATATATATATATATATATATATGTATATATATACATATATATATATATATACGTATATATATGTATATATATATATGTATATATATATATACATATATATATATGTATATATATGTATATATATATATACATATATATATATACATATATATATGTATATATATATATATATGTATATATACATATATATGTATAAATACATATATATATGTATATATATATATTTATACATATATATATATATACATATATATATACATATATATATACATATATATATACCTATATATATATATACATATATATATATATATATACATATATATATATATACATATATATATATATATATATATATACATATATATATATATATATATATATATATATATATATATATATATATATATATATATATATATATATATATATATATATATATATAGGGTTTACTTCAAATGTAAAAAGTCCTTAAAGTGTAAAATATGCTTATTGTGTAAAATTTGCTAATGGGCCTAATTTAATTACTATTGGGCCTAATTTAATTACTAATGGGCCTAATTTTATTAGTAGAATATCTGCCCCCCTTGCCCATGTGTGTGCCCCCCCTTCTCGGAAGCCCAGAATTTTTTTTTCGTGGTAACACTTTCTGTTGTGCAAGTATAACTTGCTTTTGTGCACATATAACATCTTATTGTGCAAATATAAGTTTATTTTGTGCAGACAAATAATTCATCATGGGGTAAATAGGTAAATGTGTCTATTTCAATTATAAAAATTTATAATTGAAATATGTTTAATTTATGGGTAAATTGGTAAATATGTCTAATTTTATGGGTACATGCACTTTTTCCCGTTTTCGATACCTTTTGTGCAACTGTGAAGTGCATTTGTGGAACTGTGGAGTGCATTTGTGCAACTGTGAAGTGCATTTGTGCAACTGTAAAGTGCATTTGTGCAACTTTAATTGTGCAATTGTGCAAATTTAAAGTAGGATACAATTGTGCAAATTTAAACTACAATTGTGCAAAATTAAGATACAATTGTGCAGATTAAGAATACAATTGTGCAAATGTAAGATCATAATGTGCATTAATAAGACAAAAGATGTGCTTTTGAAATCGATGTTTTAATTTTGTTTTTTTTTTTACTTTTGAGAGTTTGGGTTCACCTCTCGGCTAATTTAGGTTGATAGATGTAAGTTTGAAATCGATTTTTTTACGTATAAGCTTTTAAAATTAAAGTGCATAAATAAGATTAAAATGTGCATAATTAAGGTTAAAAAGTGCATAACTTAGATTATAATGTGCATGATTAACAATTTGCGATTGTTGCGCTCTTGTCTATTATGTAACCTATGTGGGATTTGAACCCACATCTCTTGTGCAAACGCACATTGCTCTACCAATTGAGCTAATAGGCTAAATTATGATTTTTATGCTAAAATAGAAGAACCTAATCGACCTAAAGCATATTGGAATAAAATTTTAAAATTCAATTAGCTCATGATTCACAAACAATTTGACAATGCTATAAACATGAAATTAGCTCCAAATCAACCCAACAACACAACCATAGCATCAATTTCAGTTAATTTGGCCGTTGGCAAAAAACCCCAAATTCTAAAGCAAATCGCAATATAAAATTCCAAACTTCAATTAGATCATGATCCATAAACAATTTGACAATGCTATGAACATGAAATTAGCTCCAAATCAACCCAACAACACAACCATATCACCAATTTAAGTCAATTTTGCTTTTGGCAAAAAGCCCCAAATGCTAGAACATATCGCAATATAAAATTCTAAAATTCAATTAGCTCGTGATCCATAAACAATTTGACAATGATTTGAACATGAAATTAGCTCAAAATCAACCCAACAACATAACCATATCATCAATTTCAATCAATTTGGCTTTTGGAAAAAAGCCCCAAATTTTAAAACATATCGCAACCTAAAATTCTAAAATTCAATTAGCTCATGATCCATAAACAATTTGACAATGATATGAACATGAAATTAGCTCAAAATCAACCCAAAAACACAACCATATCATCAATTTCAATCAATTTGGCTTTTATCAAAAAGCCCCAAATTCCGCTCCTAAATCAAACCCTAGGTTTTAAATCTCAACCTAAATCATTCAAACAATCCAAATAACTGTAATAAACAAGTTTAGAGTTAGAAATCATACCAAATTTGAGTGGAAACAAGGAGAAAAATCGGGATTTCGAAGGTTTTCCGAGCCAAAAAGAACCGATTAGCGCTGTTGGGGAAGATGGCTCGGTGTGGGCTCGGCTGGGCACGAACCAAGGGGGTTCCGGGCTCGGGGGGTGCGCCTGAGGGAGGGGGTTCGAGCTGGCCGGGGCTGGTGGTCGGAGGTGGCTCGTGGGTGGCGTGGGAGGCCGACAACCGAAGCCACTGGTGGCTCGACGGTGCTGCGAGAGGTGGGCGCGTCTGGGCTCGAACCAGGCCAGTCCAGGGCTCGGGGGTTGCGCACCGGGGTGGGCTCGAGGGCGGCTGGTCGCTGGTGGCCGGAGGTGGCTCGAGGTGGGTGCGGGTGCGGGAGTCCGAGGGCTCGGGGGTTGCGCGCGTATGTTTGTGTTGATTTGAAAATTTTACACGTTAAGCAAATTTTACACGTTAAGGATATTTTACATTTTAAAGCTTCCCTATATATATATATATATATAGGGAATAATGTTTCACATTTCACCGAATAATGTTTCACATTTCACCGAATAATATTTGTGAACAAGGTACACCGTAAGGGGTGTGTACACCGGAACCACACCCTATATATATATATATATAGGGTGTGGTTCCGGTGTACACACCCCTTACGGTGTACCTTGTTCACAAATATTATTCGGTGAAATTTGAAACATTCTACCAAATACTGTTACGGATCTTTTGTTCACAACTCTTACGGTGTACCTTTTACACAATTGTAGACCATTGATTTGATTGAGATGGATGAGTGGGATTAAAAGGGGATTTTTTTTTTAATTAAAACAAGTGGGTCCCCACTCATTTTTCAGAAAACCGCACTTACTCGCCTAAGGGGTGCGCGTGAGAGGGAGGTGAAGTGCGTTTTGGTGATTTGTGGGTCCCTCAAATAACTAACAGAAATCAATCCCTTCCATTTTCGATTACCTTTATAGGATTGAAGTTGATCCAAATATTTGTTAATGCAAATAATTAGAATTAGATCAGCCCATCAAATTCCGGTTTGATTTTTATGAATTTTAATTGACGATATTTCATAGCTTAGTGCCTTAGTCCATCATCCACTCCCCTTTTTATTTTGTTTTGATTGACAAGTAGGTTATCTATATCTTTTTTATTTGTAAAAATTTCGTTTTAGATAAAAAAAAAAAATTAAGTTGACAATCTTTAAGATTATATACATCCATTCCCTTTATATATATATATATATATATATATATATATATATATATATATATATATATATATATATATATAGTGTACGGATCATTTGTTCACAAGCCTTAGGGTGTACCTTGTTCACAAATATTATTCAGTGAAATGTGAAACATTATTCGGTGAAATTTGAAGCATTATTCGGTGAAATGCGAGTATTGTTTAGGGGAATGTGAAACATTATTTGGTGAAATTAGAAACATTATTCATATAAATTGTAAGTATTGTTGAGAGAATTGAGGTTTTCTTTATTTGAAATAGATGAATAAAAAAACTAAACATTATTCGGTAGAATGTTACAAATTATTCAGTGGAATTGGAACGTTTTCATCTGAACTGAACTGAAAAAGAAAACATAACAGTATTTGGTAGAATGTTTCAAATTTCACCGAATAATGTTTCACATTTCACCGAATAATGTTTCACATTTCACCGAATAATGTTTCACATTTCACCGAATAATATTTGTGAACAAGGTACACCGTAAGGGGTGTGTACACCGGAACCACACTATATATATATATATATATTATAAGTTGACAATCTTTAAGATTATATATTATAAAAAACAAAGAAAATTGCACCCGCACAAATCAAATCACGTCCATTCTCTTTTTTCCCTTTAAATTCACAATATAGTTTATCCATATCTTTTTTATATGTAAAGACATAGATTTAGGTCAAAACAAACATTTAAATTTATTCACAATTACTCCATATAAACGGGTTATGATGTATATTGTCTTAATCCATTACAGCGTAAAAAAACCCCTTTTCTTATTCGGGCAAGCGGCATAAATTGTAGTTAATATTCGTGCAAAAAGCTCCTTTTTCTTTTTTGGTTGAATCGATCGATTTATCGCGCACATTCAACGATAATTGGGAGATTTTTCAGTGAAATTCTTATTTTTACGAGGTACATAGAAGTGATGAATAATTGCATAACCATTGTGAATAACTAAATTTTTGTAATTATTCGGTTGAATCAATCGATTTATCAGGAACATTAAACGATAATTGGTAGATTATTCAGTGAAATTCTTATTTTTACGAGGTACATTAAACGATAATTGGTAGATTATTCAGTGAAATTCTTATTTTTACGAGGTACGCATAAGCGATGAATAATTGTATAACCGTTGTGAATAAGTAAATTTTTAGAATTATTCGGTTAAATCGATCGATTTAACACGTACATTGAATGGTAATGGAGAGATTATTTGTTGGAATTATTATTTTCACGAAGTACACAAAAGCAATGCATAATTGCATAACCGTTGTGAGTAAGTGAATTTTTAGAATTATTCGGTTGAATCGATCAATTTAACGCGTACACAGAAGCGATGCATAAATGCATAACCTTAACCTAAGTAATTTTTCGAATTATTCGGTTGAATCGGTCGTTTTAACCCATACATTGAATGATAATTGGGGGTTTATTCGGTAAAATTCTTATGTTTTTCGAGGTCTGGAAAACAAAACTCAAATCAAAAGAATATCAATCTAGCCAAATAAACTACACCTAGTCGATGAATAATGAAAAAAATTTCTAGATAATCTAGCCACCTGTTCTACTCACCCAACAAACCGATCCAAGCACCGCCTTCGATTCGCTTCCGAATAGCCGGACTTTTTGCTCGGAATCGCACAGAGATGCCCTTACCACCGCCGGAGTTGAACAACCACTCGGAATCGCACACCGAAGAAGAGGAGTCCTCGCTGTGCGCCTCCGCCTTGCCGACGCTGCTCATGTGCAACCCTTGCCACCGCAATTGCCGCCGGTTGAGCCGGAATCCATGAATAATTTCGTTCAAAAACACAAATCCCAACTTCATCACTATAAACCTTTAACAATCGATCCCAAATATTCAATAAAATTGGGGCTTCCCATCAAGCACTCGGAATCGTACCCGGAATCGCACAAGGAGACCCTCACCACCACCGGAGTTGAACAACCACTCGGAATCGCACACCGGAGAAGAGGAGTCCTCACTGTGCTTCTCCGCCTCGCCGACGCTGTTCAGGTGCAACCCTTGCCGCCGCAATCGCCGTCGGTTGAGCCGGAATCCTCGCCACTGGAACCGCACCTGTTCCTCCTAACACCAGCCGCCGATTTCGCAGCCAGAATCGCCGGGATGGGTGCGCTCAGGGCTGATGTTGCCGGCGAGCAGTTGGGAAGCTTCGAAGGGATGCGAGGACGGAGATTTTTGAAGTTTCGAAAGGGACCACTTTGAAAAGGTGTGGGGAAGATGACGATTCTAGTCTTAGGGTTTTAATGGCTTCTCTCTCACGCGCATCACTCTCCAATTTTTGTGTTGAGATTAGTTTTTATTTTTTTAATCTGGCCACATGGCGGAATCTCCTCCCTCCATTCCATTAAGATCAATGGATGAGATTTGTGTACAAGGTACACTATAAGGGTTGTGAACACCAGAACCACACCCTATATATATATAGAGGCCCACTTGGACTATTAACGAGGCCCAACGAATGATACATTGTGTATAATAGGCCCACAAGGACTTATTTCAAGTGGGCATATGAGTGACATTTGGAGTAAAAGATCAAGGATCACAATGTGATGCGCAATAAACACTAATTCCTGTCTTTGTTGTCGATTGAGTGTGATGCGCAGTGAAAATTAATTCATACCTTTATTGCCGGTTGATTCACCATGATTTACCACTTTCGTAATTTCGGGCAGGTGAGAATGTGTATAATAGAGGATACACACTAGTCCAAGATGCCATATCTCTATCCTCTGCCACGTGTCCTCCCTCATCTTGGTCTAGTTCACTCCCCCATATTATTTATTCGGCCAACTATGCCCACTTCTTGTGCTTCTCCCAGTACCTCCATTCCCCTCTCTATCTGTCGATCTCTCTCTTTCTCCCCCCCTCTTTTCTGCAAACCTGATTTCCCCAGTAACTCCAACTCCCAATTCCAACCACTAGAAATCTGCCGGGCGCCCTCTTATCCTAATCCAGAACCTGAACCCCAACCCCCCTCCCCCCGATTCCCCATAAGTTAGTTATATAACGGCCACCTCAAGTTAATTTCCCAGCTAGCTAGCTCTCGGGAGCGGCGTACCTCAAAATCAACATCATCAGCAAAGGAATTAATCGAATTAATTAAGCAGTACAATAAGAAGATGATATCTTGGCATGATTTCTACACTGTGATGGCGGCGATGGTGCCGCTTTACGTGGCCATGATTCTAGCCTACGGGTCGGTTCGGTGGTGGAAGATATTCACGCCGGACCAGTGCTCGGGGATCAACAGGTTCGTGGCGGTGTTCGCGGTGCCGCTGCTGTCGTTCCATTTCATATCCAGCAACAATCCGTACGAGATGAACCTGAGGTTCATAGCCGCTGACAGTCTGCAGAAGGTGATCATGCTGGCGGCACTGGCGTTGTGGACCAACCTCACCCGAGGCGGCTCCCTCGAGTGGATGATCACCATCTTCTCCCTCTCCACCCTCCCCAACACCCTCGTGATGGGGATCCCGCTCCTGATTGCCATGTACGGGCCCTACTCTGGATCGCTTATGGTCCAGGTGGTTGTCCTACAGTGCATCATCTGGTACACGCTCCTCCTCTTCCTCTTCGAGTACCGCGGTGCCCGCATCCTTATCCTCGAGCAGTTCCCGGAGACCGCCGCATCTATTGTATCTTTCAAGGTGGATTCCGACGTCATGTCCCTCGACGGCCGCGACTTTCTCGAGACAGATGCCCAGGTCGGCGTCGACGGGAAGCTCCATGTCACCGTCCGCAAGTCAAACGCCTCCCGTCGCTCCCTCGGCGGCGGCCCGTCCTTCACCCCGCGCCCCTCCAACCTCACCGGCGCCGAGATCTACAGCCTCAGCTCCTCCCGGAATCCCACTCCCAGGGGTTCCAATTTCAACAACGCCGATTTCTACTCGATGATGGGGTACACCTCCACCTTCGGCCCCCAGGCCCCCAGGCACTCGAATTTCGGCGCCGTCGACCTTTACTCGGTTCAGTCGTCCAGGGGGCCTACTCCCCGGCCCTCCAATTTCGAGGAGAATTGCGCTGCTAACAGCGTCGGCGTCGGTGTCAGCTCGCCCAGATTCGGGTTCTACCCTGCTCAATCCGGTCCTGCTGCCGTGAATTCGTACCCTGCTCCCAACCCGGAGCTCGTGGGCGGAGGTGTGGCGGACGGGAGCGGTGGAAACGGGAAGAGCGGGAGGAAGAACAGTGGTGCTAACAGCACTAATCAGCTGCAGAGTAAGGCAAGCCACGACGCTAAGGAGCTCCACATGTTCGTATGGAGCTCCAGCGCTTCGCCGGCCTCGGAGGTCAGTGGGCTCCACGTCTTCGGCAGCGCCGATTTAGCCATCCCTGACCAATCCGGGCGTTCGGCCGAGGGCGCCAAGGAAATCCGGATGTTGGTGGGCGACCACCCACAAAATGGGGAGGCCAAGGGTACTAATCAATTCTCCTCTGTTTCAGTGTCTATTATTTCAGAATTAATTATCTCCCCTGTTTTGTTTTTTAAAATAAATCTTCAACTAATTGGTCTAGCAGATCATCAAGGAGGGGAAGTGTACGGAGGGGAGAATTTCAGCTTCGGAGCGGAGGAGGACGACAAAGAGAAGGTGATGGAAGGCCCCATTGGGCTTTCGAAGTTGGGATCGAGCTCAACCGCGGAGCTCCACCCCAAGGTCCATGGAGGCGGAGGAGGAGGCCTGGAGCCGGTTTTGGGGAAGCAAATGCCGCCCGCGAGTGTGATGACAAGGCTCATCTTAATCATGGTTTGGCGTAAGCTTATTCGCAACCCTAACACGTACTCGAGCCTAATCGGTCTGATTTGGTCCTTGGTCGCCTTCAGGTAAATGTATATATAAGTATATGCAATTAAATTCAGGAGTTGGTTCTTAATTTTGTATGAACTGTGTGTTGTTCATACTAAGTGATCGATCTCAAATAAATCAATGTGTAATTGTAACATGTAGATGGAATGTGATGATGCCCACGATCGTATCGAAGTCAATCTCCATACTCTCGGATGCTGGTCTCGGGATGGCTATGTTCAGTTTAGGTACTTCTATTCAATTCCATTTTTTATTTTTGATGTTTTCATATTTGGAACTTATGCGATATTCTCGGTAGCTTATTTAAAAAAAAAAAAGAAAGAAAGAAAAGAAAAGATGCATTTATGAAGACAGATACATCTGGGGCCGTCGTAAGAAAAGCAAAAGCTAAAAGGAAAACTAGTAGTGGAGAAAAATCTATCCATCGTTCACGTTGATGGGGTGTTTTGCCGACATGCGGGGCCCTGGAAACGACATGGTGTCGTGGTGGTCCATGCGTTCGGTGGCCATATTGGGTTTTCAATTATGACCATTTAGATAAGGAGAGTTGTTTGTCTACAATTCCAACTTTCACGTAGTTGTATTGTAATTACAATTTACGTTACTTGAGACTTGAGAGTAAACGGGTGGTTAGATTCGGTCAAAAATGACATGTAAATTAACAGTATGTATATATGGCCGACTCACTTTAATATATTTATATGAATCGTATGATGTGGCAGGTTTATTCATGGCTCTTCAGCCAAAGATAATAGCCTGTGGGAATTCCGTGGCTCTGTTCTCCATGGCCATTAGATTCATTACCGGCCCAGCTGTCATGGCGGTGGCCTCCATAGCCATTGGATTGAGGGGTGACCTCCTTCGAGTTGCCATTGTTCAGGTGTGTACTCATCTTCTAGTCTCTCTCTCTATATATATACTAATTAATAATTGCTCCTTTCTAATTACATGTACTGTTTATCAAAATGAAGATGAAATAATACAGTACGTACGTACGTAGAATACTAGTTTCTCAAATTATAATGTATGGATCAGACATGGAGATTGATCTGATTTGGGGTTGTAGCTAGCTGATGGACCACGTATGTGGTATGATGGAGTCGCATCTTCTTTTATATATGATGCCCACTTTCTAACCCATAAACATTTCACGTGCACTTTCAACCTTTTTAGTACTACCCTTTCCCATTCTACGAATTAGCAAAGGAAAAGCATCCGTTTCCTTGCTCTTTTTTACTAGCTCAAATAAAATTCCGGCCACTTTCATTCAATTTTATAATTTTCACTCAAATTTGTAGCTAACTACTTTATTTATTTTTATTTTATACATATGTTTGGTGTGAAAAGAATTACACCACTTTGCTCCCAATACAATTAAATAACTTGTTAATCAGGGTCTTCAATAATTTAGTGGCCGGTGTCCTTTAGTGAACTTGTGACATTACTTTTTTGATTTGGATAGTGGCCCATTTCCTTCAAAACAGAAAAAACTGTTTGGACCTTTCAGCGACCATAATGACCATCAGGCGACGGACATAATCCGTCGCTACAATGTATAACTGGCAATTGCGCCAAAGATTTTACTTGCTCTCTTAATTATAAAAGAATAAATCTTATATTTTATTTTACAAATTATATATCCAATAAACTCATACTCCGTATAGTTTGATTTTTCATTCTATCTTTTTATAATTCCGGTGGCGATTTTTAGTGGCTTAATATACATCTGAAGTGGAGTGGCTTAATATACATTCATATTCATATTATAGTGATGAGTTGGTTACTAATTCGATCAATGTACGTTATTGTGTACATATAGGCTGCACTACCACAAGGGATTGTACCGTTTGTATTCTCCAAAGAGTACAATAACCATCCCGCAATCCTCAGCACAGCGTAAGCATACGAACTATGCAACTCTCCAATGCCTAACTTGATCTCAGTTAATTAACTTTATGGTATCTTAATCGACCGGTGTTGTTGAAATTTGCAGGGTGATATTCGGGATGCTAATCGCGTTGCCAATCGACTTGCTCTACTACATTCTACTGGGGTTATAAAAGAAACTTATGCACCATATATATGATTTATGGATCGATCACACGCTGGCACGGACGCACGCACATAGGTATCCGTACTTGTAAACCTAGCTAGCTAGGTAGAAAATGGATGAATTTAAGGTCGGTTCAACATTCATGATAATTCCAACAAGTCCAAGATCCAACGTCACCCCAACTCCTCCGTGGTTTGAGTCATTGACCTGGTTTTGTGGCCAAACCATGTTTTTCGTTGTATTTTATTTCAAGGTTGCGAAATGCAAGGAAGCTGATCTTGGAATGATGATCGGGTGTCTACAGTTTCTATGGAAACAAAGAGGGAGCAAAGTTGAGGAAAACAAGGATTTATATATAGGTAGTGCCGTAGTGGTCCCTTATTTTCTCCTAGATGTTACTCACTTTTTCTTCTTATTCCTTTTTTTTCCCAATGTTTTTCCTTTTAATTTACAGTTAAATGTATGCATATTAATTTTACGTTTTGATTAGCTTGTAAATGAAGCTATTATCCCTTTAAAGGGTCTGTGTGTTACTCTTTGTATTGTGTTTGTACTTATAATTATTGCACATTCCTCGCTTTTAATCGTGGTTTATGCACGAATGCAAAAATTATGTTATATGCACCTACCTGAATCAATGGTGTACAATAAAATCAACGCAACATAGTATCACAATTCTACAAGATCATAAAGTTAATGATTCACCTCTAATTAAAAAGATCCTATCTATCAAAAACGAGCTTCTAACCACTGCAGGATCAGAAGAAGAAGCACAAGCTTTGCTAATCTCATGGAATCATGTAGGGAAATATAAGATAAGCTTAGCTTATGACTACTTTAGAAGGAAAGCTGCAAAACCTCCTTGGAGCTCAGTGGTGTGGGATAATGCAGTCATCCCTAAGCACTCCTTCATTTTATGGTTAGCAGCAAAGGAAAGACTAGCTACAATGGACAAGATCAAGACGAGAGAAGTGACCCTGGAATGTGTTTTCTGCAATCAAGAATTAGAATCACATGGCCATGTTTTCTTTGCATGTAATTTCTCTTCACAAATTTGGTTGCAGATAAAGCAATGGATGGGTATTTGGAGAGGGATGAACACACTAAAAGGATCATTAAAGTGGCTCAAGAAAGAGGCGAGAGGCAGAAGTTGGCAATCCAAAGCCAAGAGAATCGGCCTAGCTGCTACAATATACTACATCTGGAAGGCCAGAAATGAGAGAGTGTTTGAAGACAGCACAAGGAGCACTGAGGAAGTCATACATCTGATCAAAATCCATGTTTACAAAGTGATCCACCAAAGATTTTCCCTACCTTTCAGACCAAAGATTTTCCCTGCATTTTAATGCTGCCCCAATGCTGCATGGCGGACTAATTACAGATGATGGACTTGAGGAGCTCCTGCGCTGAATGAGGCAGACCAGCACAACATCTTCTTTTTGTACAATTGCTGGGTCTCATATATGGGGTCCTACTGTTTTATCTTTAGCCAGGGCCTATCAAGCTGATTTGAGTGTGATGGCAACCTTTTGTATTTCCAGTTGCCACACCACTGTAACAGGTTGTATTCATATGTTTTAGAGGCGATAAGGGCTACAATGTAACTCATAGACACAAGGGTGCTCAAAGTGTTAAGTGGTTACCTCTTTGATGGCCGAGCCGAAGGGGGGGGGGGGGGGGCACTACCTAACACTTTTGAGGTGTGTGTTCGACTTCTGATAGCTTTTGCTTGAAGAGACAGGATCCACACAATGGCTATAGTTGACACCCTTAGAATGAAAATGTAGGATGTGAGCCTCACTCACTAAAGGCCACAAAAGAGCTAGCCTCAATTGTAGCCTATGGTCCGATCCAAACTTTTGTACATAGACTTTTCTCTTTCAATATATTTACCTTAAAATCAAAAAAATAAAAATTCAACTAGATCGCGCAACACTTAGGTTCGAACATAACATTGAAATCACAGTTTATAATGCAAAATTTTATGTTACCGTTATCAATACATAAAGAACTTGATTAGATTTGACACAAAAAAAATAGCTGGATTAGATTACCAGAACTTTCTTTTTTTAACAAAGATTTACGTATGGACCCCTGATTAGTTGAGACGGGATTTGCAAAGTAAAAAAGTGTGGTGGCTTGGACCTAAGAAATTGAAGGATATGAACGAGGTCTTACCGATGAAACTAATATGGAAAATCCTAGTAGAACCAGATAACACGTGGGTTAAACTGGTGAAACATAAATACTTTAGATCATAAAATATCCTAAGCTATAAAAGATGGGGGGGGGGGGGGGGGGGGTTGTCTATGGCTTGTGGCAATTGTCCAAACTTTACCCTCAAATAGATGAATTTAAATCCAGGCTAGATAAGAATAGGTAAATCTATTATTTTTTTGGACAAATAATGGGTTAATAACCTCACCACTCTGGATTATTTTTTTGGACAAATAATGGGTTAACAACCTCAGCACTCTAGAGTATGGCAGATTGTCCGATTAATATTGACAAAAATGAAAAAGTGAGTTATTATATTAAGGGTGAAACCTGTTTGAAGACATATTATACTAGTGGTTGGACAGAGAATGACTCCTGGTGACATTGAGGACAACATGAAGGTTCCATTCGATGGTCCTATCACTCGTGCAAGGGCCAAGAGAATTCAAGATGGAACTAAAGCCCTTCTTGTCCGTTACCAAGGAACTATGGAGCAAGGGTTCAGGCCACCCTGGATCACTTTGCTCAAGACTACACCACCAGCACAAGAGTTGAGCTTCCGTTCACAAACAGAGCTCATGAAGACTCGTCAACATCCGCCATGACAAGCCTTCACTCGGCTCAAGCCTTCGGTACACACTCGTTACACTCATGTCGAGTGGGTGGTGTCGAGTGGGCCTTGCCCATGTCGAGTCTCCTAAGTGTTGGGTTGAGTTCTTTTGTTATTTAATTAATTCTATTATTTTATGCAACTTAGATTAATAAGGTGGAATTAATTACATCTCCTCTAGATGTAATTCTTGTACACTAAGTTTTATCTTTCTAGGTTTACTTATCTTTAGATATTTTAATTATATCTTTTATCAACAAAACTCTATCATGCATGATAGAATTGGTGATACAATTTTTCTTTAAACAAACTTATGTACTTTGAATTATTCAGATTGAAAAAGAATTGAGGAACCCCTTTTAGAATTGGTTATGCAATTCAAGTGCTCTTGTGATCTAGTTACAATCGGCCATCACCATCACCAACCTTCACACAATCGGCCGAACCCTAAACCAAACACAGATCCAGATTCGTTGCAACAAGGAAGAGGTGTATGCAAGTTCTTTACTCTCTTGATACTTTATTGAGTGATTTGTTTCATCCCATGTCTTTCACCATTCCCGCTGCATAATTTTTAGATTTTTATTTTTCACCTTAAAATTTGGCACTTTATTTAGGTTTATTTTCTTGTTTGAATCTATAATTTGGAAGATATTGAGTTTTTGGTTGCATGTTTTGATTTTTATTCCTTTTGCTACATATCATGCCTATGAATGTGATCCTTGGATTAAAGTTTGTTATGAACTTGCACCATTAAAGAACCCTAATTTTCCAGATTTCTAGCCAATTTCCCTTCTTTTCTTTATTTTAGCTTACTTTTAGATGATCGTAGCTTTGTTTATTTGATTTTTCTATTTTTTCTGTTTCTTTTGCTTTACAGTAGCTTACAACAACATTTTAGTTATAAAAAAAACAGAAAAAGCCGGGAGCAAATTAAAAAAAAAAGTGAATAACATACCATCTTTGTTTGAGTTAGTAACTCTTGCATCTTGTTATTTCGTTTATTAGCTACTTGTTTGATGATCTATTTGGTTTCAAGCATTACAAAGAACCCTACTTGTGTGATTTTGTGATGTGCCGACATAGGAGCCTTGGTCACACCCCTCTTTTTCTGAACCGTGTTGCAACCGTCAGATAATAGTTGACAGAGTGTGTGCACTTGCTTAACCTTGTGATTGCATAGTGTCTATTGCTACATATTGATGAAATTTCGAGCATCACATTGTTTTTTTTCTCTACACATTAGTCGTTTGTTCATACTTGCTATCCGACTTGTGGCTGATTCATTTGCAATTTGATCTTACCTTGCTATCTTCAATATTGCATATCTCTGTGTCCAGGGAAGATTACTTGAATATTGTGCCTTGTATTCTCGCCTATTTGATTTCTAAAACTTAATCACTCTTAGGATCAAAAGGGCTTGCATTAAATGGTTTCTGATCTTTGCTCTATTTACTTGTTGCTCTTCTGATATTGTAAGAACATAACTTAGGACAATAACCCCAACGCTTTCCCTACCCCCCTGCTAGCCTTACTACATCCGGTATTGATGCGGATCAAGATGGCATTCTGTGGGTCAAACAATGATGTTGATCCAAGCGAGCTCTCAAGATCGATTCGAGGGCTATTGATGGCGAAGAGTGTCGTCCTCAAGATGAAGAAGAAGGCTCCACCATGGATTGAAGAATATATATTTTTATTTATTTAATTATTACTAGTTTTAGGTTCTTTCCATATTTAGTAACTCCTATGTTAGTTCGAGCTATTTATGGAATGTCTTATTTTTAGTAATACTTAGTTAGGTGAATAAAGGTGGAAAAGGAAAGTTTATCTCTTCTAGATATTTTCCTTGGCCACTAAGTATGAATATTTATCTAGAAATTTATTTAGTTTATTTTATCTAGGATTTATCTACTTTAATTATTATTTTAGGAAGTCAAATTCTATCATTTGTAAGGAAGGATTGACAATGCTTTGTTATTTAAACCCTTTTCTACATTCAATAAAATTAGATTGGAAAATATAATTGAAGAACCTTTTTAGGATTAAAAGGTTTCCCTAATTCCCCAATCCAAAAGCCTTTGCAATCTTCTATGTTTTTATTGTTCATTCATACAATTAAGATCCAAACACAACTCACCCAAGCACAATCCCAAACCAAACACAAAGGAGAAACCCATCCTGAGAAACCGTCGCTGGATCAGAGAAGCTGTCGCTGAGTCTGCCCAGAACCGTCTCCACTGTCCGGGCCGCCCCGCGGCTCCCTTGGCCGCCCCACGTCCATTCCAGCGTCGTCGCTGTTGCTTGTCTTTTCCGTGATTGTTTGCCTTTGTTTGGTGTTGCTTTATTATTCTTACTTGTTTCCGCCACAAGTCAAAACCTTTATTGTAATTGATTGTAAACATCGAGAATAGCAAGGATAATTGCAAGATCGGCCATCGAAAAGTTGGTGTTCTTGATTCTAAGCCCACAAGCGAAGGATCGGGAATTCCAAACGTATCAGATATGCAGTCTATCATTGCGGTTGTAATGGCCCAGATTGAGGAGTCCAACAAAGCCCGCGATAATCATTTAGCCATTGAAAGGGCTCAAGACCGAGCTCTTTTCATTGCCCAGATCACCCAATCGTTTAATCGAAAATTCGAGGAAGTGAAACAGAATGAGGCTTCTGGATCTACACCACCAGGTGGTAACCCGCCTCCGTCAGGTAATACACCCCCCACGGGTAATACACCTCCCTCAGGTAATATACCCCCTTCAGGTAACTTACCCCCTTCTAGTGAATTGCATTTTAAACATAGATCTGCTACTCCTAATCCTTTTGATGGTGAGAATGACAACGATGGTATTCTATCATCCTTCAATGACAATCATCACCATAAGGGACAGCAGCAGAATCGACAACAACCCCAGAACTTCGGGAACCCACACTTTCCCAAAGGTAATTAGGAGGATAGTCGTGACAACGCTGATCTGAAGTACATGCCACACTTTGAGGACGCTTACCAAGAGGTAGACCCTAATCTTGATGATATTCCTAATCCTCATTTTGGTCGTCCTAGACTTGATAATGCACAGGTTATCCAACGACAAGATGTCAAAATTAAACTAGAAACTTTTGATGGTGCTAATGATCCTGATGCTTATATTATGTGGGAATATCATACTAATTATGTGCTTGACCATCGTAGATATGATGAAACAGATAGGTTGGAGGTTGTTACATTGCACTTGACAGGTATGACTCGCTCTTGGTGGTTTCGCACTCGCGAAATTCGACGTCGTCAAGGTACGCAACCTGTTGAAACTTGGCCTCAACCGCACTATCTCCTGCAGAAGAGACACGTTCCAGAGAAGTATACAGAGATTATGAGGATGTGTTTGGCTTCATGCAGACAGGGCTCTCGTTCCCCTATGGAGTACAAAGATGAGCTCGAACGCCTCGCTCATATGGCTAATATTTACCTTACTGAACGTGGTATATGTACTCAGTTTCTTGCTGGTCTTAATATTTCTATTAAAAATCCTCTAGCTATTCATTCGATTAGAGATATTAACACCATGACTCATAAAGCACAACTACTATATGATCAGCAGCAATAGCAGAGGGCCAGAACAGACCAATCCTCACAAGGTGGCAGGTTTGTTCCCTTTAATTCTTCTAGTCAATCTAAATCTACCACTAACCCTTCTATGTAGCAAAAAAGAGTTCCCAACTCACCTAAATAGGGTTATCAGGTTGAAACTAGGAGAGTTGCTGCACCATCTAAGGAACGCACTAAAGACATCCGTTGCTTCACTTGTGGTGCTTCTGGACATGTCTCTCGCGAATGCCCTCATAAAAGGAAGGTCCTTCTCAATGATTAGGGAGACCATTTTTATGAGGAGGAGACTGTTAAGGACCATGTAATTTCAAGTGAAGTGGAGGAGGACCAGATGTTTGAGCCTGAAGACGAGATCGACACCAGCAACTTTCAGGATACTCTCTGTCTTGTCAATCGTTGGGTCCTACACATTCAAGAAGCTCCCATGGCTGATCAAAGGGAGAACATCTTCCACACCAAGTGTGTGGTTCGCGAGGCTACCTTGAGCGTCATCATCGATGGTGGGAGTTGATGCAACCTCATCAATGAAAAGGTAATGGATTTCTTACATTTGACCACTACTCCTAGAACTACTCACTATGGACTAAATGATATTACTGATGATGGATCCTATATTATGGTTATTAAACAGTGCTTAGTTCTTTTTCTATTGGATCATATCATGATTGTAACACCCCCTTTTATAACCTAAGGGAATGTCACAGCGCCAGTGATTACGCGGACTTTAATGTCTTTGTAACCACCTTAGGCTTATAGGGACATGCAACCATGCTCCCATAAACAAGATGATAATATTAAATACTTAAATGAAATACAATTAAATCGCGGAAGACTTTAAGTGAAACAAATAATTAAATATACAACAATGTCGTTACAATGTCTCGATAGCAAAACTAAGATAATATTTAAACTCTTGAATTAAAATACTAAAAATATTTGAAGACGATTCCGACTCACATTTCCAACCTTCGACCTTGTAGTGCTTTATCTAAACCTGTGGAAACCAGCCATCCAAACAAAGGACGGTTAGTTCGCGAGAACTAGCAAGTGACGACACGAAAGCAGAGACAACTTTGGATTCAAGTGACCATGAAACGGTAAGAATTTAAATCCAAATGAGATTTGAATATTTGAAGTGAATTGGCTTATTTGTAACCCGACCCTCCTATGACACGGATAATCCAAAAGGATTGAGTAACAAAAGATGTATTAGGAATCATATTCCGATTGAGGATGGAATATGACATAGCTTGAAACGATTCATGATTACTACCCATTACATTATTAATACGTTTTATTATAATGTCTAAACTAAGTATTGGTTCAAAAGGTACTCGATGTGGCCCAAAATCGACCCAGAGGGCAGGACTCTTCCGGAGAGTTTTAAACCGCGGGCTGAGACAGTCGATTAAGGGTTGATCTTGTGTCCCCCAATACCTAGTTCAAGCCATGTTCGTTACTTATACATTAATCTTCACTCACTTACACACATGATATGCATTTTACGTCTTTTATCCTTTTATGGACTACTACCGGTCCCACTCTGTCTATAGTGGATAGCGACCTACAACCATTGGTTGTGTAACACCTCGCATGGAAGTGTAGTTTCATGAAACCTTAAGACCGAGGAGTAACGGCCCCGACCTGACTTTTAAGACCGAGGAGTAACGGCCCCGACTTGACTTTACCAACACTCTACTTTCCAATTTCACATTGTTTTTCATTAATTGATACATTTTACTTTAACTGACATTACAATTTTAACTTTATGATTCACATTGCTTTTGATTGGTTTGGATTCAATTTAGTTTCACTCGCAACAAATGATCCTCACATTATTACTACTTATTTACAACATTGATCACAACGAAATAAATAGAATGGATACATGAAAGAAACATATCCCTTTCTTAACCAATTAGCATGAAAGAACAAAATAAATCATGCTTTAATAAAAAGGTGGGTATCTATGTCATTATTATATAGAGACGTCGAATAATAACATTACCCAATTATACTTGCCAAATTCAAACTGAACGGTAAATAAATCACACAAAGCGGATGAATTGCAATTTATTTTAATTAATTTGGCAAGCATTCCAACGGAAAGAAAACAACTGGACACGAAAGCACCGAAATGAGCGGAAAAGCTCGGAAAGTCACTTGCCTCGATTTGGAGTTGCAAGCGTTAACGGTTGGTAGGACTCTAATTCCTTGGTAGCGGCGTAAGGGTAGCCTAGCTTCTGCGAATTAATGATATTGGAAGCAATTTATGCCCACATAAAAATACGGGTTAGAATCTGGAATTTTAGAAAACTGAACAAGGGCATATTTTGCGAAAATCGGAATTATGGGAGGTTTGGTGTAATTAGATCACCTTCTTCCTTCTCCCGACACGTTCAACAGTAGCATAAATCCGGCGAGGTCCCGGCTCTACTTTGGCGAGATCCTGGCGGTGGCACGGGTCACGACGGCGCACGAGGCTCACGGCAACGGACTCTTTGTTGCTGGGCGCTCCTCCGGGTGGCGGCTGGTGGCTCCGGCAGCGGCGGACGAGGGCTACCGAGTGGCTCCGATGAAGGGATTCGAAATTGGGGGTTTTGGATTCGGGATGATTTTCTGAAAACTTTGTGAAGGGAAATGTTGCTAGAGGCGGTTAGAGTGCCATGGGACAGGTTGAGAGCTCGGAGATGGAGAGAAGTGGTGATGGTGTGCTTCGAAAGTGATCCCGAAAGGGGTATTTATAGGGGGATGATTAGGGGACGAATTGAATTAAAATAATTCTACAAATCGATCAGATAATCACTCTTAACGCTATCCCGATCCTTAATTTAGTGAGATTCGGCCTGACTGGAGCGGATTGGGGTGATTTTCGAAATTGGGGATAAGCTCGTTCGGTTGCGTTTTTATACCGAATCACAAAATTGGTTACATAAATCTCATTTGTAACGAGTAGGGAACATTCTAGAAACAAAATCGTTGAGCTTCGGGCGAGATTTGAGGAAGGTAAAAATTTCACATCTTCACCTGCGTTTTACAGTGAACTGAGGAAGGAGAAGCGGTTCAAGGGTTCGGTTCACGCATTTTCTTTTTCTCTTGCTCCGGTTCGGTTTAAGTGCACCCAAAGGAAAAAAAAATGCTTTACCTACAACTATATATGTATGATGTATCCGATTTTTTTTTTTGTTTTATTTACAAATCCATGCCATTCAAATAAAAATTATAAAATATTTAATTAAATAGTACATTTTATTTTATATACCATATTTTCCTAAAACCTCATATTACTTATATTTTTCGGAAATTAAAATAAGTTACACCTCTTTATTTGAAGGAAAAAAATGCAACTTGTTTTAAAATAATATGACTAAAAATAAATAACTTATTTATTAAATTTCACTCAAACGAATAAAAATGAAATGTGTCAAAATAGTTACGAACTTTATATACATTTAATTTCCAAAAATCATTATTAAGTTCAAAAATAAAAGAACTTTTATATAAATATATATTTTCTTAAAAAGAAATCCCCAAAAATACTTTGGGGTATTTCAATGATAAGGTTGTATGTGATGTTGCTAGAATGGATTGTAGTCATATTTTGCTTGGTCGTCCTTGGTTATATGATCGTTCTGTTATACATGATGGTCATGCCAATACATATTCCTTCACTTTTGATGGGAGGAGAGTTACTCTCCTACCCTTGTGACCTCAAGCTGTTTTGAAGGAACAGGTTCGCAAGCGACAACAACAAGACGCTCAAAAGGAGGCCCATAGGAAAGAAAAGAACCGTGTGCCCTCAACCGGCACCACTGCGCCCGCGGCCATGGGCATCGCGCCCGCGGTCGTGCCTCCATCCACATCTTCCCCTTCTGCTTCAACACAGCCTTCGTCTACTTCGCTTAAAGGATCCGTTGAAAGACGATCTTTGGTCTCTCAACCTGGAATGCTCATCGGCCTCATATCCTTTTGATCATGAAATAGGTATTACTTAATGTTGTGGACTTGAGTCATATTCCTGCACCTATTGCTGCTCTTTTGCAAGATTATTTAGATGTCCTTCCAGCTGACCTACCACAAAGATTGCCACCCATTCGAGGGATTGAAAAATCAGATTGACTTCGTCCCTGGCGCAGCCTTGCCTAATCGCGCCGCCTACAGAGCTAACCCCAAGGGAAACAAAGGGGATGCAATGCCAAGTCACAGAACTCATGGACTTCAAGAGAGCTTAAGTCCTTGCATCGTTCCTGTGATTTTGGTCCCCAAAAAGGATGGCTCATGGCGCATGTGTGTTGATTGCAGGGCAATCAACCAAATAACAGTTAAGTAACGTCACCCTATTCCTCGTTTAGATGATATGCTTGATGAACTTCACGGTGCATATATCTTTTCTAAAATTGATCTTAGAAGTGGATATCATCAAATTAGGATGAAACAGGGAGATGAATGGAAAACAACGTTTAAAACTAAGTATGGACTATATGAATGGTTAGTAATGCCTTTTGGTTTAACCGATGCTCCTTCTACTTTTATGAGGCTTATGAACCATGTGCTTAGAAGATACTTAGGAAAATTTGTCATTGTTTATTTTGACGATATCTTAATCTATAGTAAGAACCTGCATGATAATCTAAGTCACTTAAAATTGGTGTTTGATTGTCTTAGAAAAGAAAAATTATATGCCAATTTGAAAAAGTCTTCTTTTGCTTCCGAATATACTATTTTTCTTGGATTTTTTGTTTCTACATCTGGTTTGAAAGTAGATGAAGAGAAGGTTCGCGCTATACAGGAGTGGGCTCATCCGCACACTCCCACTCATGTCCGCTCATTCTTGGGCCTTGTTGGCTTCTATCGACGCTTGGTCAAAGACTTCAGCACCATTGCCACCCCCCTACATGAGCTGACCAAGAAGGATGTGACGTTTCGCTGGAGAGACAAACATCAGAGGGCATTCGACGCTCTCAAGGATTGCCTCACCCATGCCCTAGTGCTGAAGCTACCCGACTTTCAACAACCCTTTTGACCTCGAGTGTGATGCTTCTGGCACTGGCATTGGTGGAGTTCTGCTTCAAAGGTCAGTAACGCATGTATGTCTTCCTAAACAGAGCTCATGAAGACTCGTCAACATCCGGCATGACAAGCCTTCACTCGACCCAAGCCTTCGGTACACACTCGTTACACTCATGTCGACTGGGTGGTGTCGAGTGGGCCTTGCCCATGTCGAATCTCCTAAGTGTTGGGTCGAGTTCTTTTGTTATTTAATTAATTCTATTCTTTTATGCAACTTAGGTTAATATGGTGGAATTAATTATATCTCCTCTAGATGTAATTCTTCTCAACTATGTTTTATCTTTCTAGGTTTACTTATCTTTAGATATCTTAATTATATGTTTTATCAACCAAAACTCTATCTTGCATGATAGAATTGGTTATGCAATTTCTACCTAAACAAACTTATGTACTTTGAATTATTCAGATTGAAATAGAATTGAGGAACCTCTTTTAGGATTAAAAGGGTTCTTCGATTATCAATCCCAAAAGCTTCAAGTGCTCTTGTGATCTAGTTACAATCGACCATCACCAACACCAACCTTCACACAATTGGCAAAACCATAAATAAAACACAAATCCAGATTCGTTGCAACAAGGAAGAGGTAGAATCGTCGCATCAACAGGCTTGGCGTCTTCGCGGAACCGGCTATACACGCGCAAGCGTGGGTGCTCGGCACCCAGCCTCTCGCTCCCGCAGCTTCGCTCCCTCGCCCTCGGTGCCACACCATGAGGAGCCACTCGCTTCTGCGCTCCTGAGTTCGCTCTCGCTCCTGCACCTGGTGCTCGCTCCCAGCGAGCATTGCCCGGACGCCCTCCCACACAAACCCCGCGCATCACCCGCGCTTCCCTCTTTTCTCTTCCGTCGCTACTTGTTATTTGATGGAATTTATTCTAAGTTTATTTCGTCGCTTTAATTAGTTAATTAATTAGTTGATTAATTTGTTCAATCAGAAAATATCGAAAGAGCATTGCAAGATCGGGCAAATATATGGCTTAGTTCTTGATCCTGCATCCACAAGCAAAGGATCGGGTATCCCAAACGTATCAACAATCGCTAGTGCATACATGCTAATTAATTTCCAAGAAAACTTAAATACTGACGATAATACTTGGATCTGGAAACTTGACATTCCCCTTAAAATAAAGAATTGAACTTCTTATGGAAGTTATGTCAGAAAGGTTTCCCAACGGAAACCAGACTACCTTAAAAGGAGATCTAGGTCCCACCTACCTGTTGTTTGTGCAATCAGGGGATAGAAGACGACACACATATTAGCATAGAATGCAAATCCATAAAAGTGAAACACTCCCTACCAGTTATGATTTGCCAAATGATATCTAACATGATTGTGATATCCCGTGATATCCATCCATTCCTAGCTTTCGTCAAACTTTCGACGAAAGTATTCTCTCAAAATCTGATAAGGAATTGCTTGAAGTCACTTGTTGGACTACCTGGTACACCCGAAATCAATTCTTGTTCAGGCAACTGTCTATCCCACATACGATCATAACTAAATAAATTATTACAATTCATAGGGAGAACTAGCAAGAGGTTGTTTTTTTTAGCACGCCTTAACTGATAATGACTATGATGATAAACCAAAAACCAAAGAAGCAAAATGAAGACGAAAATAACGACATATTAAATGGCGAATGCCTCCCCAATAAGGTACGTTTAAATTATATTTCGATGGGTCAACTTTTGCAAATAACGAGAGTACAACTGGCACTAGGATTGTGCATGATTCGGTCCAAACTGAATTTTCGGGCCGAACCAACAGGAATCGAACCTAACCGAACCTAACAGAAGTTTTTTGGTTCGGCTTCCGGTTCGAGAATTTCCATTTTTCGGTTTCGGTTCGATTTGTCTTCGGTTTGGGCTCGGTTTCTATTAAACCGATTTTCAAAATATTCCAATGTAGGTTTATAATCCTTATATGGTAAGCATATTATATTATTAGTTTTTTTTTGTTTTTTTTTTAATATTCCACTTTAGGCTTTGACACGATCGTGGAATTTCACCTATACTTATTACCTCAGGGTGACGACAAATGTCCTAATATACCTGCAAGCCCAATCAAGGTGGGTGGTGCTCAGTTTATACGCTTGTTGGTCCAAGTGGTCTAGGTGATACTCTTGGCTCGTGAAGAGGTAGTTACTGTTCAATTGTCGTCTGTAGAGAAAGTAAGATGATGTTCTTATTCCAGATACGTTCTTATCCAACCAAAGACCTTATGAACTCAACTCCAAGGGTTTTAAGTCAGGGAGATACACAGAGCTCTTCTTCTTCTCTCTTGAATCGGATCCTCTACTTGAAGGCTCAAGGGGATATTTATAGGGAGGCTAAGCGAGCAGCTAGCTGGTGACCTCGGGGATTAACAAGGGACACGTGTAATGCATGCCCTCATGCTAGAGGGCTAGGCATTCATATGTGGCATTGTTAGCGGGGAGGTGCTTAGCCAGCGAGCTGCTAGTCTTTTGTCCTAAAGGACCACGAGGTATTGGTGGGTCTTGTTTATGAGATATGCACTTACCTGTGTTAGGATTCTCATCGCAATTCTGCTCAGATGGCTATGCTCGCGATGTATTGATAGTGGACTAGATGTCTTTTACGTTGGGCGACCTACTTATGACGTCATATCCTTGTTAATTAATAGGGCTATTTTCCATGGCATTGTCATATCTTCTCGTAACCGAATCGCAAGGGATATATTGTCCGCGATTAGATTTCGATAAAAAGCGATGCTTCCCACCAAAAAACTTATTTTTAGATGGGCCTGAAATTGGGCCCAACATACTTTGGCCCATTTGGGGACGACCCCACGGAGACCTATAAGTGAGGATTTCACCTATAGTCGTTTAATTTCGCACTCTCAGAGACAGAAAAGAGAGAGAGAAAAAGAGTGAGAACTCGAAGGGTTTTGATTCCAGAAAGACGATACAGGAGTTAAGTGGTGGCCCATTTTTCAGTTCTCTCTTGCTTGCCGGTGCTTCTCTTCCACTTCCCTTGAGTAAGTACTTCCTGATTGTCTTCATGTTTCGTCTAATTTCTAGATTCCTACTCGTACTTAGTCTTTTTAGGGCAAAGGAAAGAAATCCTCGGGGGTGGAACCACCCTCCTCTAGTGAGGGGCATGGTGGTTATGGGGCCGAGAGTAGGGTTTTCCCTGGTGTCTTGCTCTCCCTTTTCTTCTTTCTTTTCCTTGGGGTATGATTGATTTGCCCAGGGGTATTTTAGGTCATCTAGTGGTGGATATGGCGGTGTTGGCGCGGGGGGAGTGCCTTTGTTGGGATTCTGGGGGACCTTCTAACGGTTGTGGGTGGACAAAACTTTTTCGTCTTCCCTTCTTTTTTACTCTTCGAAGGTGGTTTCCCGAAAACCGAGAAACTTTATGGAGGATTTGAAAAGGTGTCTCTTAACCGTCACCCCGGGGGGGGGGGGGGGGGGGATGTATTTTCAATGCCATTTTGAGGGGCGCGTGAGGCACCAACATAAACTTATAAGGGGTTTTTTGGCGCCAAACTTGTTTAATCGCGATACTGGAAAGGTCATTTCCCCTTGTTGATTTTTTTTCCTTTGCGTCCTTTCAAGGGCTTTTCTTCTTAGTATACTTAGTGGTGTCAAATGAAAGTGATAGCCAAAACCGAAGTGTGGGCTACGAGGATGAGGAGGTTAGCTTCTCGCGGACCAGAGAATCGATAGTGCACGACGATTCGGAAGCCACCATGTCTCCTGTTCCTTATACGCAATAGAAGAAATCGCGTGTGGTAGAGGGAAAGAAGGTCAAACTTGCAGCCCCGCAGAGCACGAAGCGGAGAAAGATGGTTGGGTCCATCAAGCATCCTCTAACGAGGGATAATCCTGAGTACTGCCATACTTCTGAGTCTATAAATGAACTGGAAAAAGGAGAGTCATCTCACGTATCAAAGGAAAGAAAGAAACCGGTTCGCGTGGTCCCTGACGACTTCACCGTGCTTGCCTACAAACAGGAGGAGGTAGATAACTATAGTTTTTACGAAGGTTACGTTCCTGTTGCCCCCCCACTAGCCCCCATGGTTTTTAAGGGGCGTGTGGCTCCCACCGTTGCTGAAACTAGGGGGAGAGATCGATCCTCCAAGCTTTTCACCTTGAGATGATAGCTCAGATTTACCCTTGGCCAGTCGGGGTAGAGATAGGTTTGGCTTCTGAGAATGGGGTTTGTCTGAACATGTATCGGGATCACGTTGTCGTCTATCTCGAGAGTTTGCTTCAAGAGTTCCATCTTCCTTTGCCCAAGCTTTGCTCTGATCTTCTGAAGAGGATAAATACTTGTCCTTCCCAACTTGCTTTTAATGTATGGATGTATCTGGCGGCCTACGTCATGTGGTGCGCCATCATCAAGCATACACTAACGTTGGACCATCTTTTTTCAGTCTTGTCTTTGCGACACCGTGAGGGATTGGTGTCTACTTCTTTGTCCGAGAATATAGTTAAAAGGTTGTCTAGCCACGCTGGGTGAGGAAGAAATAGTTTCTGGTT
This sequence comes from Persicaria maculosa, assembly GCA_963922045.1. NCBI lineage: Eukaryota > Viridiplantae > Streptophyta > Magnoliopsida > Caryophyllales > Polygonaceae > Persicaria > Persicaria maculosa. The sequence continues at coordinate 43,746,432 of OY998256.1, forward strand.
CGCGATCCCACCAAGACTTCTCTAAATTTATATATCATGCCTCGTTCTTACGTACCTCCTCCGAAAAACAAAAGTATTGTGATGGACAGGTGGCGGTCCATTTTCAACCGGGGGGAGGGGCCATCGGTGAAACGAGGCTATAAGGATGTCGTGACCCCAACTCGTGGTTTGGTGCAAAGTGTCGTTACCTTTCTCTAACAACAAAAAGAGTAACCCAAACCAACAACACAACTAGCAAACTAGTAACTAGTATAGTGGAATAGTAAGGGGTCGATCCCACAGAGAGAGTACCTTTCCAGTTTATCAAATTGCTATCAGAATCGCACAATATCAATGAGTGATTGAATATCAAAGCAGATGAACTCAACAAAAGTAACAATGGTGAATTTGTGATAATTATGAGTGAGATAGTTTCCCTTACAATTCATCAACAATGGTTATGTCTTTGATCCTTGACTTTATCTATCTTTCCTTGTCGGATTCATCTAATGGTGGATCACTCCAACCCTAAGCAATGCAACAATAACAATCACACAAACAACCAAAGATAGGGGAACAACTCCCTAACCCTAATTGGTATAATTGATAAAGTAGAATTGCCAACGTCCTGCACACCCAATCGATGCTTTCAGGGAATCAATTAGTTATGATGTGCTACTAATCCAATTAACTTGCAACGGTTAATCAAACCTTTAGCAGGCAAGCGAATTCCATCAAAGTGGCCAATCAAGAGGGAAAACTTGCAATTAATCAATAACAAACAAAGACATTGAATAAATCAAACTCATAATAGATAGAAATTAAGTCTCACAAACCATATAACCATGTCTCCAAATTGCAGGCGAAACAAAAGAGGCTTAGTTCCTCATGGAAAGTCTTCCTCTCAATATTTCCATTGGAGTTCTCTTCATTAGGTTTTTTCCACAATACTCCAACTCTCTCTCAAAAGTCGGCCAAAAACAATAATATAGTTTTAACCTAATTGGTTTCCAAAAGATGGAATAGAAATCCGGTAATCGACACGGGTGGTGGGCGCCATGCTTTAGGCAGCGGGCGTCGTTCCATCAGTAGCGACGTTCTTCAATTTGTGCATTCTGGATCCAAGCTAACTTCTTCCATGCCTCTTCCTAGCCTTCTTCACATGAAAGAAGGGTAAAATAGTATACCAATTCGACTTACACTCAAATCTTGAACCCTCAGGGAGATCATAAAGTCTAATTACAAGTGGCTGAGCACTCAAATTAGGTTCCTTTAGGTTTCTCAAGGTCCTTCTTGACGGATTAGCAATTTCATTTCCCATCTCCTTATTTGTGTCAAACTCGAGCCTCCTTTTCAACCTAAGAGATCTTTCAATCTCAGAATGAAAAGACAAATGCAATGAATTAGAAGATCTAGTTTGAACCATACAAGGACACAAAAGACTCAAAGAAAAGAATGAAAACAAAAACAAAAGAATGTATGAATGAAAGAGATAAAGAAAAGCAAACTCCTTTCTTCTCCTCGGCAACGATGGCAAGAATTTGATGCGAGACGAATGTCGTTGGCACTTTTTCCCCTTACCATATAGTAATAAAATCCAAACTCAAACACAAAACCAATAGATTAGTAAATCAATCACTTGATCAACCAAATAACTACTAGTATAGTAATTAAGTTCGGTGTCGAACCTACAGGGAGAAGAGATTCACTATTCAATAACTCTTAAAAAGAACTCTTATGACCAAAAAATGATTTAAGACAAATAGCCAAGATGTAAAGTTACCAACTTTCTGATTGCAAAGTAAATTGATAATAAGGTAGAGAAAATATTTCACCTGTAATTCTCTGACAATGGTTGAGATTCATGGTCCTAGGATTGTTCTATCAATTACTTATAATCATATGTCTACTTGACTAAAGTTGAGAGATCCGTAAGGATATAATCATCTTATTCAATATCACTAAAGAATAGCATTAAGGACTCAAGTAATTAGATCAATTGGCATATTGATTCAATCCAGTTAAGACAAACCGGAACAACCCTAAATCATCCCTAATCGACATATCCCCAACATAGATCAATTGAAATCATCCACTACAAAGACAAAGAAATATCACTACTTCAATGCCTTCGTTTTCTATCAAGAACACAACAACGAATTCATAGTTAAGATGCAATTCCTAACATGGTGATCAATCATAGAAAGGAGCACAAATATAAACAATAAGCACAAGATGATAAATAGGAATATGAATAACTAAATAGAATCAATCCCCACAATCTAAACAACCATGTCTTTGAATCACATGCGAAACGATGAGTTTAGCAACTCATAGGCCAAATCTCTTTCTCTCTCTCTCTCTCTCTCTCTCTCTCTCTCTCTCTCTCTCTAATTGTGTTCATAGTCTCACACAATAATCACACACACGGCTGAACAAACAAAATAAACCAAATAAAGTCTCACAAAGAGTCGGCAAAACCCTAGAAATACAATAGTAAAATAATATAAAATAGAATCTTCGGATCGGGAATCGCAATTGCTGGAAACCGACCCACAGCGGGCGTCGTGCAAGAGGCGACGGACACCTCCATCTCAGTGACGGGATTCCCTCTTTTTCCTCGATTGTCTTTAATGTCATGCTTCCTTGCTCCTCTCTATCCTCTTCCTCAGCCTCCATATGCTCCAAAACATGTCTCTTAAGCTCTTCTACGATCCCTTCAAGGTCGGAATGTAACTCCGTAGAATAAACACTAAAAAAGCGTAGATTCCGAACTCGAATACTTCACAAGCAATATACAAAACTAGACTCAAACATATGCAAAACTCCTATCTAAATGCAATAAGAAATACCTATAATGCCTATATGAAATATGCATTATCAGGTGGCCTATTTATGATGTCTATCCTCTGTTTATTAAGAGGTCTATTTTCCAGGGCATCGTCATTAGGGTTTTGGAAATTGGATTTGAATAGGAGGGTTTAGGGTTTCTTGTGTTGCTTGAAGAAAAAGTTTGAGAAAGAGTGGAAGATAGAAGATAGATGGTATTTATATGGAAATGTAGGGATAGAAAGATATAGGCTAGACAAATATAAAATTCCGTGGCATTTTTCCAAGATAGACATCGTGTCTCACACTGAATTAAAGAGTTGCGGGTGCTAGTTTGTCCAGTGCTCCAACTCCGTTCTTTTCTTCGTTCAACTCATCTAAAAGTTAGTTCTCACACAATATCTTATAAAAATACATCAAAATAGAGTTGTCCTACTTTATTGAAGTGAAAAACAAATGCAAAAATCAAAGAAAACTGTCTACTTACCTTGGGTTGCCTCCCAAGAAGCGCCTTTGTTTCACATCTTTGGCTTGATGTGTTGCTCTTCTTGGCTCTAGTCACTCCACCCGGATCCTCTACACTTGTCAGTTTATTGACAAGTGAAGGAACCTTGGGAAGGTGTAACACTCTATCCAAGCATTCATCCATTTCTTCAATCAATTTCTTCTCTTGAACATGTATCACTCCTGCAGGTTGCCCTGAAATTGCAAAAATCTCCACACTATTTGGAATTAGTTTTTCATAGGTTAGAAGAATAGGTTCGTGTAGACTAAGCTTACTCTCAATCTCCATCGTAAGCTCTTCTTTTCCTACATTAAATTTTACATTGTTAGAATATTCAACATTAAATAAATCTTTTTCCTTAGGAATTTCTAACAAATAATTAGGTTTATCACTACAATCAACATTGTTAGCATTAGGGACATCCAAAGAATTTTCAGGAGAAATGTTAATAGGATCATAAATAGAAAATTCAATCTTTCTATCGTCAAACTCCATGGTCAGTAAACCTTCACAGTAATCAATTTTTGTCTTTGCCGTTCGCTGGAATGGCCTTCCTAAGATAATTGGTGTCTCAGGTGTTCCCTGTTCCATATCTAATACAAAGAAATAAGCAGGAAAAATCAAATCATCAACTTTCACTAAAACAATCAAATTAACTACTGTAGAGGGCGGCAAGCATCGGTCAGTGCGACGGGCGCCGGTTGACGGTGATGCAAAATCCGAGATGCTTTGTCATTCCTTCTCCACGTCTATGACTTCCGTAGGCTTTTCTTCCATACTTTTTGTGGGAATTTTGACTTCTTTTCCTCCTCTAAGGATCATGACACTTACATTCTCCTTCACATTAACTACAACTTGCGAAGGTAGCTTGCCTGAATCCTTAGCTTTGAGTTCTCCAATCTCTTCGGTCATTTAGCTCAATAACTTATCTTGGACACTCATCTTGTCCAACAATAACCTCAATATTTTTTCTCTATCCTCTTGTTGAGGATTTTTTGAATGGTTCTCAAATTGGCCCCTTCCCTGATAAGGTGCTTGTTGCTATTGACCCCTGCCTTTGAAACCACTTTGATAGTTGGAATTGTACCTTGAATAGTAGAATTGTTACCAAAGTTTCGACGATGTCCATAATCCATTGCATTGACATCAACAACCTCTTCTTGAATCAATGGCACTTATCATTGGGGTGACTTGGATCTCCACAGACTCCGTAGGGTTTAGGCTATTGTGTCTGATTCATCTGCATATCCATATTCTTGACTATCTCAGAAAGCCTATCCAGATCATCTCTGTGACAGTCTTCAAAGTTGTCCAATCTATGAACTCCTCTCACACCTTGGTGTCTCCCATATTGTTGTGAAGCATTGGCTAAGTCCTCAATAATTTGCATTGCTTCCCCATGCATCTTGTCTAAGACATCTCCTCCACTTGTAGCATTGATGACACTACGATCTCTATCAAGCAAGACTTTATAGAGATAGAGGACTAGATCATCCTCTGGTATACCATGATGCGGAAAACTTCCTTTAAACTTCTTGAATCTCTCAACATACTCATACAAGCTCTCTGTAGGTGATGGCTCAATACTATACAATTCCTTCTTGAGTTTGTTGAGGCGAGTGGCAGGGAAGTACTTCCGAAGGAAAGTTTTCTTCAATCCAACCCAAGTAGTGATGCTTTTCAGAGGAAGATAATATAACCAATAACTAGTTGCATCCTTTAGAGTAAAGAGAAATACTCTAAGCATCAATTGGTGATTCGTCAGGCCTTGAGGTCTCAATCTATCGAAGACACTAGCAAACTCTGCAAGATGTTTGTTTGGCTCTTGTCTAGACTTTCCATGAAAATTAGGAAAAATACTAGACCAATTGGATTTATACTCAAACCTTGAACCCTCAGGGAGAGTAGGAAGTCTGATTGCAAGTGGTTGTGCACTCAGATTAGGCTCCTTTAAGCTTTTCAGGGTTCTTCTTGGAGGATTTTCAATGTTGTCATCATTGTTGTTGTTGTCTTTCATCTCTTATTCTTAATTAAAATCAAGTCTTCTTTTCAACATGGATAGAGATCTTTCAATCTCTAGATCAAAAGATAAAGGCGTTGAATTAGTAGCACGGGTCTGGATCGTACAAAGTAGCTCAAACCAAATAGTAAATAAAAGTAATGAGAGAAATCAACAAAAGAACACGAATACTAGACTGCCCCGGCAACAGCGCTAAGATTTGGTGCAGCTTTTTAACCAGGTATAATATTGACATTGGTTTCTAGTCCACCAAATGCAAATTATATCCTTAACTCAATGTTAAACAAAAGATTAATAAAGCAGACAAGTGAGGAGTCGATCCCACAGAAAAGACTGATTCGTAGTTCTTATGATGATTCTCAAGCAAATAGCAAATAAAGTTGTAGCAAACAATTGAAACAAGTAAATTAGAAAAAAGAAGTAATGATTTCAAAGTAGTAATAATATGAGGAAAACGCTTCACCTGCAATTCTTGGCAATGGTTGGTGTTCATGTTCCTTGGAATGATTTCATTGTTATTCTTAAGTTATGCCGACTTGTCATAGATAAATTGATTAATAAAGACACAATTACTTACATTCAATGTAACACTACAAAGAACTGCATAAAGACTCAAGTGCTTTGGCCAATTAGCAATATCAAATAAATGCAATTAGGAATCATAAGAATACAGTCGTAGAGCTTCTAACCCTAATCTCATAGAATTCAATATAAACCAATAGTCATCATCCTACAGAGACAATTGATGCTTTCAGTGGATCCATTTCCCTTGCTTGCTACAAAGAAACCAATCTAATGAAAGAAATCCGAGCTTGAAGGGAGGCTTAAGATAAAGTTTCTGTCTAGATGATCAATCATAGAGAGAACATGTGCAAATACTTAATTAATGAATAACAAATATAATAAATAACGTATGCATAACAATATGAAATATAATCCTCACAATTCATCCAACCATGTATTCGAATCACAGACGAAACTATGAGTTTAGCAACTCATAATCAAAGTATATATCTCTCTTTATTGTTCAACAACTCACTGCACACACGACTGTAAATGAATAGAAATAACCTAAATAGAGTAGTGCATAACCCTAAAGAATATAATAATATTAAACTAATAAGAATATCTTCGGACGAAATCGCAATCGTTGAACGTGCAGAACAGGCGGGCGCCGCTCCTATAGATCCGTGATTCTTCTTTGTCTTCGACATTATTCCCTTAGCTCTCTTGATGCTCCTTCCTTAGCCTCTCTTATGCTCTAAAATAATCTGTTCTAGATCTCTTAAGCCTCCCTTCAAGCTCGGATTATAAAACTGTAGAATAAACAAGAAATAGCGTAGATTCCGAACTCGAATACTCCAAATGCAGAACAATGTAAATAAGACAAAACACATGCAATATGAATACTTAAATGCAATAAAACATATCTATAATGCCTATCTAAAATATGAGTTATCATTCTCGCACAAAAATTCGCAAAAATACAGCAAAAAGACATGTCCTACTTTATTGAATTGAAATCTAATGCAAAAATTAAAGAAATCTACCTACTTACTTTGGTTTGTCTCCCAAGAAGCAAATTTGTTTCACGTCTTTGGCTCAACGTGTTGCTCTTCTTGGTTTAAGTGCGTCCACCAGGGTCCTCTACACTTTTCCTTTTCTTTATAAGTATAGGCACCATTGGAAGATGTAATGCTCTATCCAAGCATTCATCCATTTCCTCAATCAATTTCTTTGCTTGTATTTGAATTCCTTCTGGAAGTTGTCCTGAAATTGCAAAAACTTCCACACTATTTGGAAATACCTTTTCATAGGGTAAAAGAACGGGTTTATGTGGACCAAGCACAGTTTAAACCTCCATCTTGACTTATTCTTTCCCTAAACAAAATTGCACATTGTTAGAAGATTCAACATTGAATAAATTTTTCTGTTTTAGAATTTCTAAGACATCCTGAAGTTCATTGCTGCAATCAACATTGTTAGCATTTGGAACATCCAAAAAATTATCAGGAGAAATCTTGATAGGATTAAAAAGAGAAAACTCTATCTTTCTTCCATCATACTCCATGGTCAATGAAACTTCACATCAATCAATCTTTGTCTTCGCAGTTCTTAGGAATGGCCTTCCTAAGATAATTGGTGTCTCAAGGGTTCCCTATTCCATATCTAACACAAGGAAATCAGCAGGAAAAATCAAATCATCAACCATAACTAGGACATCTTCAACAACGCATCTAGGTTTGATCTGACATCAATCGGCAAGTTGCACTGTAACTCCTGTCTCTACCAGAGCATTCAGACCCAAAAACATGTACAAGTTATAGGATATAACAGTAATTAAAGCCCCTAAATCCAACATAGCTTGTTTGAATTTCGTATTTTCAATTGCAAATGGAATTGTAAACATACCTAAGTCTCCGTACCTTTCAGGCAATCTCTTTTGCAAAACAGCAAAGACATTTTTATTCAAACTTACCTTTTCATTCCTCTTCCTTCTTTGCCTTCTCTTTATAATGCATAATTCTTTCAAAATTTTAGCATAGCGAGGCACAGACTTAATTAAGTACAAGAGTGGAATATTTATCTCACAATGCGTGAATGTGTCGTACACGATCTTCTCCTCTTCCCACTTCCTATATTCTCTTAAACCTTCTAGGAAGGGTGATTCAAACTTATAGGCATCACAAGACCACTCCTTTGGCAATTGCTTTGCGTTAGAGTCAGGAAAGACAAACGGTTGGATTTTTGGAGGGAGCGGCGGACTCTGATTTTGGGGGCGGCGGGCGCCGGTTAATGGGGCTGAAAAATCCGATTGCTTTGCTCCTTGCTTTTCCACGTCTATGACATATTTCAGCTCTTTCTCTATGCTTTTTTTGGGTACCTTCACTTTGTTACCTACTCTAAGGATCATGACACTTACATTCTCTTTCGGATTGACTACCACTTGCAAGGGTAGCTTGCCTGAATCCTTAGCTTTAAGTTCTCTAATTTCTTGAGCCATTTGACTCAAGAGCTTCTCTTGGACACTCATCTTGTTCAACAACAATCTCAAAGTTTCTTCTTTATCCTCCTGTGAAGAGTTTCTTTGACGATTCTCAAATTGGCCCCTTCCTTGATAAGATGGTTGTTGCTGCTGGTGATTTATCCTGCCATTGAAACCACTTTGTTAATCGGAATTATAATTTGAATTATAGAAATTATTACCAAAGTTTTGGCTAGGTCCATAATCCATAGTATTCACATAAGCAACTTCTTCTTGAATCAGTGGGCATATATCATTAGGATGATTTGGATCTCCGAAGACTCCGTAGGGTTTAGGCTGTTGTGTCTTATTCATCAGCAGAGCCCTGCTCTTGAATATTTCAACGAGCTTATCAAGATCATCTCTGCGACTGTCTCTAGAGTTGTCTAGCGTGTGAACTCCTCTAACATCTTGGTTTCTCCCATATTGTTGTGAAGCATTGACTATGTCCTAAAAGATTTGCATCGCCACCTCAGGCATCTTGTCTAAGACATCTCCTCCACTTGTAGCATGGATGACACAACGCTCACGATCAAGCAAGCCTTCATAGAGATAGAGGAGTAGATCATCATCTGGTATGCCATGCTGCGGGCAACTTCATTTAAGCTTCTTGAATTTCTCAACATACTCATACAGGCTCTCTGTAGGTGATGGCTCAATACTGGACAATTCCTTCTTGAGTTTTCTAAGGTGAGTGGCAGGAAAGTACTTCTGAAGGAAAGCGTTCTTCAATCCAACACAAGTTGTAATGCTTTCTACAAAGAGGTAATATAACCAGAAACTTGTTGCATCCTTTAGATTAAAGGAAACACTCTAAGCATCAATTGATTATCCGTTAGGCCTTGAGATCTCAATCTGTCGCAGACACTAGCAAACTTTGCGAGATTTTTGTTTGGTTCCTCTCTAACCTTTCAGTGAAGACTAGGCAAAATATTTGACCAATTAGACTTGTATTCAAATCTTCACCCCTCAGGAGAGCAGCTGGTTGTAAGTGATTGCGAATTCATATTGGGCTCCTTTAGGCTTCTTAGGGTCCTTGGTGGTTGATACGGGGTTAGCCGTAGGGTGGCCCGATCTTCGACAATCAACAACAAACTCAAGAACGGAAGCAAAGACTCAAGAAACAACAAACGACGCAACAAACGAAGGACTCGATTGGACTCAATTTAGACTAAACAAAGGGACTTGACTCGATCAAACAAAGCAATGAAATAAAGACCGATAGAAGGGTGATTCTAACTAAGGTAGAACGAGATAAAGACCCCAGGCCTCCTAAGAGGGTAGGAACCAAGTATCAACGACTACAAAACCCTCATCTACAACCTTACACAACCAAGCGGACAACTTGGAGGCACTCAAAGCAAACCACGCAAGAACTCGCGAGGTTGATGAACTCAAAGCAAACCAAGCAAGATCAAGAACCAATTTGCAATCGATGAGCAACGGTACGAATCGATTGACTTTCTCACAGATGTGTTTCACACAAACTGTATTTTTCTATTTCAAAGAGGCGTCTGACTACAATGGATGAATCAACCGCTTAATATAATAACCCTAGGGCTGATTTTTGATAAAAATAATAAATTAAATATAAATTAAATAACCCTAAAATAGCTTAAAATAACATAATTAATTAAGGTCTCTAAAATAACAACACAAAGAAACCCAAATTCGGCATACGTGAGATTGGTCTTCCGCGCCCAACAGCCTAGGGCTGCACACCCGTGCGCCTGACCCGCACACCCGCGCACCCAACTGCACGCCCGCGCAAACAGTGACAGCTTGCAAAAAATGTGATTTTCTGCCAAGCTCTATGTCGAATCTGGAAAAACCTTCAATAGAAAAGTTGTAGATCTCTTCGTCCTCGTTCCGACAAGGTATGGCACGCCTCAATCTGATTAATATTGACTCCGTACGACTTAATTTACTGAGACATCGAAAAGCTGGCAAATACTGAACGAATCTAAAACGTCAAGCTTCCACCTTTGGTCCTTCTCCCTTGGTGGAGCCTTTTTCTTCCTCTTGAGGATGACAACATTCTCACGATCTCGAATCAGAGGCTCATCCCCAAGTATAGGTGTGTCCGAAGGTGTCTTGGATGGTCCCGTATCAGTGGTGCTTCAATTTCTCCATTGCCATCATTATTGGGATTATTGTTATCCATCTCCCTTTCTGGATTAAAGTCAAGTCTTCTTCTTAAACTGGATAGAGATCTTTCAATCTTTGGATCAAAAGAGAAAGGCAATGAATTAGTAACACGGGTCTGGACCATACTAAGTAGGTCACACCCAAGAAAATCAACAAAAGAACACAAATATATACTAGAACTTCCTCGGCAACGACGCCAAGATTTGATGACGCGTAAGAGTGATGTGTCATTAATCCTAGTCCCAAATGCAATATATCCCTAACTCAAGCTAAATAAAAGACTAGTATAACAGACAAGTAGGGGTCGAACCCACAGAGAAGACTAGATTCATTCTTTTTATGGTGATTCAAAGCAAACAGTAGTAATATTGAGATGAATAAAGCAAACAAATAAATAAATGTAGTAATAATTGCAAAGTGATAATAAGATGAGGAAAACGCTACCCCTGCAATTCTTGACAATGGTTGGGTTCATGATCCTTGCAATGATTTCATTGTTAATCTCAAATCAATGCAAAGCAATTGATATCAATAGTTATTCCGACTTTGGTTTAGATAGATTGATATCCCTCAAAGAGTTACCAATCCCTAACACTCTATGCAAAACACAATAGAATAACACAAATTCCCAAAGTACTTGGACAATAGAAAATATGAAATCTCAATGCAATTAGAATGTCAAAAGAGTGTAAATCTCTTAACACTAATCTCATGGAAATCAACATTTCACCATTAGTCATTGCCCTATGACAAGAGGAAAACCTGTCGTTGTTCTTGCCAAAGAATACTCAAACTCACAACTAGTATAGTGTATAAGTAAGAGATCAATCCACAGGAAAATCTATTCAATTCGAGTGTCAATTCTAATCGCTAGTAAGAATATGGGGGGTTTTTGGGTGTGAAAAAGATCCGCCTTTTATCAAAGCGGAAGCAAACAAACAAAGGAAATTAGTTTTAGAATGCAGTGGAGAGAAATAGGTTCACCTACAATTTGTCACTTCAATTGATGAATTCGATCCTTGTTTCAGCCTCTAGTTCTTGTCTTTTCCTATCAATGTCCTTGTCCAGATCTTAGGTAAATTACTAGTCCTACGAGTCCTAGCAACCCTTATCTCTAAATAACCCTAACACGGTTAAGATTCAACCTAGAGATAGCATTAAGATTATGAATTAACCAAGGTACACATAATATCAAGCTACGAGTCGATATTCAACATGTATTCAACTTCCTACACATCCAATTAGTCCTACGAGTCCTAAAGGGATATGATTGCTACTTGGGTTAAGGTTCGCTACGAGGAATCTACAAAACCCTAGCAATTGAATAAATCTACTCTAACTAGTTGATCAGGCCAGAGAGAATAAAACACATTCAAGCAATTAAGCACAAGGAAGTCAAAACATTGCAATAGGAATAAGAACTAGATTAAGAAACTCACAATTCAACAATCAAAGATCCAAATCGTAGGCGAAACCTCGAGAGTTTAGTTGCTCATGCTCAACGGCGCTCTCAACAATGGTGTAAAGTGCATAAGGTTCATGAAAGAATAACTAGAAAAGTCTTAAATAGTCTAGAGAAAGTCGGCCCAAAACAACATAATAAAAACCCTAAGTAGAATCCGCTTCTGATCCCAGCTACTGCACGGGCCGCGGGGCGGCCAGGCCAGGCCGCGGGGCGGCCAGCGATTCTGCGAACTCCTCCGTTTCTCCTTCGAGCCGCGGGGCGGCCAGAGATCCTGCGGGGCGGCCCTCGGTTCTTCTGAACTCCTTCCGTTACTCCAGCAGCTCCTTTGTACTTCTTTAACTTGTTTTCTCTTTTCAAATCCATTTCACCTCCAATCTACTTTACCTGAAATAAAACATAAAATCATGTAGATTCCGCCTCTTCTAACTCAACAAGTGAAAATGCAAATTCAACTAAATAAATGCAATATTCACACCTAAATTATACTAAATGCAATCTATTATGCAACACTAAACATGCTCTATCAAATTCCCCCACACTTGAACCTTTGCTTGTCCTCAAGCAATAGAAAACTTAACTCTGCAGCCCCACAGAATAGCAATTCATGTATCCACACCTCAATATTCTTTAAGTGCATGAAAACTAGCAAACACAAAAGATTAATAACATCGTAGCACATAATCGGAATAATCAATGAAATCAGGCAACCATATCCATTCTAGACCTCACAAAGGAGATGTGTTTCACTCTCGCTCAAGTGTTTAGGTTTAAATGTTTACGCTCAAAACTCAATCTTCAAAAACTTAGCTACAAGAGGCTTGCACCAGTGTTCTAAATCTCCACCGCTGGTGACTCTACACACAACAAAAATCATGAGGTCTTTCAATTGGGTTGTAATGGGGCCAAGGTAGAACATATAAGGTATGGAACAATTTTGGTCATGTGGTGCTCAAAATCCGGGAACCAAGGAAGCTACCAAATCATACAACCACTCATAAACATCTCATACCATATCTCTATAATGTCAAACAACACCAATCTCAAGCATAAAACTTTAGAAACCATAATCAACTCCTTCTTTTATTTTTCTTCTTTTTTTTTCTCTCTTTTTTTTTTTTCTTTTCTTTTTCATTCATGCTATATCAAATGATTTTTCTTGACTTTTACCCCTAAGTGAATTTTATCCTCCTTAGGTCCCAAGTAATAAAAATGCTAGCAATAATCAAACATCTCAATAATACACCTCCAACATACAATCCACCACAACAAACCATCATCCACACTATAAATATTCACCAACTATTCCTAAATTCTCGGATGGGGTCAGGCTATAATTGGCTATGGAATCATCTTGTGGAGCTATAAAAGAATAGGCAATTAGGCTCAAACTGGCTTCAAGCAGAGGATAATATGTAAGGTGGGAATAGAGTCAAATAGGGCTAATAAAGGTGCCTCAATCATGTTTAAGTCATGTGCAGAAATCATAATATGCACTCTTGAAAAAGATATCTAAATGCAAGTCAAAGAGGAAGTAATTGAAGAGAGTACACACAACAAGCAAAAGGACTCAATAAAGTGTAGTCCTGAATAGGCCAAAATAAGCTCACCAGGACATGTCTAGAACTTCAAGATCACCCTAAAAATTCAAGATTTTATGCGCTCAATCATCAATCAATCATGTCCACCAAATAGTGTAAAAAACATCTATCAAAGGCTTCAACAATCCAAGCACATCATGGGGCATAAATCTCAATAGAAAATATAGAGGACAAACGGCATCCATATGGGGAAATAAGACCTATTCCTAATAATGCAATAACTAAAACTGTTTTTTTTTTTTTTTTCATTTTTTCATATTTTTTTAAATAAGAAATAATGGTATAAACTAACTATGCATACAACCAATAGAACTAGACATGCAAACTTAAAATTTAAGATGCAGTGCAACTTAGGACCAAAATACAGAGAGTTTGCAAGTCTTCTCCCCCACACTTAGTTCTGACATTGTCCTCAATGCAGAAAAAGAGAACAAAAACATCAAAATAAAAATAAAAGGGAAAAAGAAAAGAAACAACTGACATGCTCACTGCTGAGGGGGTGGAGGCGGCGGATATGGTGGGAACTGTGGATAGGCGAATCGATAGAAGTCCTCTTGTCTATGCCATATCTGCTCCTGCATCCGTCGGATCGCCGCCTGGCTCTCAGAGACCTCCTCCAAGTGGGAAGTCAAGCCACGTACATCTCGACGAATGTCGCCGACCTCCACGTACAGCTGCTGGTTGTGGTCCCACATCGCGTCCTGGCGCTGGTGCATCCGCTGCTGGTTCTCCCACATTGCGTCTTGGCGACGCAACATCATCTGCTAATGCTCCCACATGGTGTTCTGCTGGAGAGACATATCAACTATCTGCTGTGCCAGCGAGTAGTAATCTGGACCAGCACCTCCAGCTGTGCCAGAAGGTCCAGCTCCTCCAAAATCCGTCTGAACTCTGGGAACATCCTCATCATCTTCATGCTCAGCATCAGGAACCTGCTCCTCCTCATCATCATCCTCATCCATCTCATCTCCCATATAGAAATCAGCAGCTGTAGGACCAAATGGGAGATGACGGGGCAATCTCAACTGGATCCTCCCCTGATGGCCTGCCCTCCAGATCCACATCGGTGCTCTGCCCTCCAGGTGGCCAGTTTTCCTCAACTGGGCCTCATCATAAAGAAATGATCCATGCTGAATGTCATGGACAGCGCTCATATCGATACATGCGCGAGCTATGAGGGTGATAAGACCCCCAAAGCTAATGGTTGCCTTGCTGCGCTTGTCCAGGATATCCTTGCAGTTAATTAGAAACAGATCTACCCATCCTGGAACCACAGGACTCTCTGGCGTCAGACACCACAGAAAAGACATGTCCTTCAGCGAGATCTTGTTGACCTCAGCCTGTGCGAAGAAGGTGTTCGCCAGAACCTTGTGAATCAGTCGTAAGGCAGGATGGCGAATGCTGGAGTTGTACTGGCCCTTCTTAGCCTCAAAGGGCACCCTAGTAGATGCCACCCAGAAAGCCACAGGGCCCTCTCCCTTGCAGACATCAAGCCAACCAGCAGTCGGCGCAGCAGTAACACCCAGAATCTCTGCCAATCTCTCCTTTGATAGCTCATGACCCCTCCCCAATAATCGAAACTCAATGGATGCACGCTTCACACTCAAAGTGGCTAGAAACTCCTTACATAAACTCGGATAAGTAGGAGCATTCTTCTCTAAAAACCCTCCTAGGCCCCCATGCTCTAATAGTTGCCTAGTGCAGGCATCCATCTGTAATAATCTCAAGGTAGGCTCATGAAAGAATTTTGTTACAAAGAAGTTTCTAGTGTTCAAAGCAGTCCATCTCTCCTTCTGATTTCTATTCATTCCATGTGGTCTCGACATTATGAATCTGAGCTAAGAAATATTACCCAAAAGAATGGAAATCCAGAAAAACTCATAGAAAATCAGCCTCTGCAGGGGCCGCGGGGCAGCCGAGGAGGGCGACGGGGCGGCTGGCGACGGGGTCGGCCGCAGGGCGGCGGGTCAGGTGACGGGGCGGCTGACGACGGGGTCGGCCGCGGGGCGGCGGGTCAGGTGACGGGGCGGCCGGAGAAATTCTGGATCTGTCCACTCCGACGTCGGATCTGCTCTTCGACGTCCCAAACCTTCCTTCTTCGTAGTGGATCCGAAAGAAAACCTTTGAAAGACTTTGGGATGAGCGGTTTTTTATGTAGATCTAGGAGAATGAGGTGGTGGGGTGGCGTTTTTGTGTAGAAGGAAGATGAGAGTGGAAGAAAAGAGTAGTTTTGTGGAGATTTGGGTGAAGGTAGGATGATTTTGGTGAAAAGAAGGAAACTTGGAGGTGTGCTTCAATGGAGTTTCAAGAGGATGAAGAAGGAAGATGAAGAGGAAGCAAATGGCGAGGGGGCGGCTATCTGAGAGAGAGGAAAGAAAAAGGAGTGGTTAGGGTTTATTATGTTTGGCAAGTGGGGGCCCACATGGGCCGCTAAAATTTTTTTCTATCCGGAAAAGGCCGCGGGGCGGCCAGGGCAGGCGACGGGGCGGCCAGCGATTCTCCGTCCCTTTCCTTTGTCCTTTCTCCCTGCAGTGTTAGTATGCCCAAGCCAAAAAACAAAACTAAAAAGAAAACGTAATCCACAAATAAAATAGAATCTAAATTACTTACCTTGGGTTGCCTCCCAAGCAGCGCCTTTGATTACCGTCGTTGGCTCGACGTTATATTCATCCACTCATTCAAGACTCAAGCGGACATCGACAGCGCCCTCAAAAGCAAATCAAACTCTCGTGCCCAACCGATATTCGAATGCACACTGAAAATGAAACAATTGGTAATTAGAAATTCAGCAATGAGAACCATTACCAACTTACCCTTCATTTGAGCTTGATTCTCCCTCGAGGGTATGTAGGACCACCAACACAGTTCTGCTAGTGGTTTGTTGAAGTAGTGGCTCCATGGATTGACATATTCACCAAAATCTCCCAATTTGCAAAAAGTACCAGTTTCTAGTTCGGGAACCACAGAAATTAGTTCCAGACTTGGCTCCTTGATAGGCGAGTTGGGGATGATTTCTACGAATGAAGGGGGCATCGAAACATCCTCAATCTCTAGGGACGTCCCCTGAGATTTCGTGTCGATAACCACTAGATGCTCTTCTTCATTATCAGAGAATTCATCATTGCTTGCATCTTGGCTTTCATCACGTTGAGGAATAGAACATTGCTGAACTACCAACTCCTTCAATGTTTGAGAGAGTCAGATAATTGATTCCGCATTTTGATTCATTGCTTCCCCAGTTTGATTCATAGCCGCCCCAGTTTGATTCACTATCTCACGTAATTGCTCTATCTGCTCCATCAAGACAATGGTTGACTCTTCCATGGATGGGTCGGAGTACTCCATTGGTTGAAACGTCGAAGTGTAGGATTCTTCCTCCGCCGATTGGTCACCCATGTAGCAGAGAAGATCCCATAATCCCGACACTCCTAAACCAGCAAAGCTTCCATTGTTTATGGACATGGCAAGTACTCGGGTCTGGGGAGCCATGCCCTCAAAAACGCAAACCACCACATCTCGCAAACTATCTCGGAAACCCCGTGAATAACGGATGTTAAATAAATTTTGCACTCTTGTGAGGTAGTTGTGAAAATATTCTCCCTGAAACTGCCATAACTTCAACATCTAGAAATATTAGTAATAAGGTGTCGTGAACCGTAAGATAGGTCCACGACGGGGTTAGATGTAAATATATACAAAAGTTAGCAATTAAAATAACACAAGAATTAAATAAGAATTTCCCCGGCAACGGCGCCAAATTTGACAAGAGGAAAACCTGTCGTTGTTCTTGCCAAAGAATACTCAAACTCACAACTAGTATAGTGTATAAGTAAGAGATCGATCCACAGGGAAATCTATTCAATTCGAGTGTCAATTCTAATCGCTAGTAAGAATATGGGGGGTTTTTGGGTGTGAAAAAGATCCGCCTTTTATCAAAGCGGAACCAAACAAACAAAGGAAATTAGTTTTTGAATGCAGTGGAGAGAAATAGGTTCACCTACAATTTGTCACTTCAATTGATGAATTCGATCCTTGTTTCAGCCTCTAGTTCTTGTCTTTTCCTATCAATGTCCTTGTCCAGATCTTAGGTAAATTACTAGTCCTACGAGTCCTAGCAAACCTTATCTCTAAATAACCCTAACACGGTTAAGATTCAACCTAGAGATAGCATTAAGATTATGAATTAACCAAGGTACACATAATATCAAGTTACGAGTCGATATTCAACATGTATTCAACTTCCTACACATCCAATTAGTCCTACGAGTCCTAAAGGGATATGATTGCTACTTGGGTTAAGGTTCGCTACGAGGAATCTACAAAACCCTAGCAATTGAATAAATCTACTCTAACTAGTTGATCAGGCCAGAGAGAATAAAACACATTCAAGCAATTAAGCACAAGGAAGTCAAAACATTGCAATAGGAATAAGAACTAGATTAAGAAACTCACAATTCAACAATCAAAGATCCAAATCGTAGGCGAAACCTCGAGAGTTTAGTTGCTCATGCTCAACGGCGCTCTCAACAATGGTGTAAAGTGCATAAGGTTCATGAAAGAATAACTAGAAAAGTCTTAAATAGTCTAGAGAAAGTCGGCCCAAAACAACATAATAAAAACCCTAAGTAGAATCCGCTTCTGATCCCAGCTACTGCACGGGCCGCGGGGCGGCCGGCGATTCTGCGAACTCCTCCGTTTCTCCTTCGAGCCGCGGGGCGGCCAGAGATCCTGCGGGGCGGCCCTCGGTTCTTCTGAACTCCTTCCGTTACTCCAGCAGCTCCTTTGTACTTCTTTAACTTGTTTTCTCTTTTCAAATCCATTTCACCTCCAATCTACTTTACCTGAAATAAAACATAAAATCATGTAGATTCCGCCTCTTCTAACTCAACAAGTGAAAATGCAAATTCAACTAAATAAATGCAATATTCACACCTAAATTATACTAAATGCAATCTATTATGCATAAACATGCTCTATCACCCTACATAGACAATGGATGCTTTCACGGGATCAATTACTATGGCTTGCTACTTTGGATCAACTCTTCTTTTGAAAAGTAATCAATAGCAAAGATAGAGATTTTGTCAAGGTGATCAATCAAGAGAGAATATGTGCAAATATGTAACAATAAGCACAAAGACAATGAAAGAAATAATGACTAAAAATATGAAATCAAATCCTCACAATTCAATCAACCATGTCTTCGAATCACATGTGAAACTAGGAGTTTAACAACTCATAGTCTACCAAAACAATCACCAGCAAAGTGGTTGTAATTTATCTCTCTCTATGTTTTTTCTCTCTCAAAACGGTTGAAAATAATAGTCTTATAGCCTAAAAGTGATGTGGATCAAGATGGCCTTCTGTGGGTCAAACAATGACCTTGATCCAGTCAAGCAATCAGGATCGATTCGAGGGCTATTGGAAGAGAAGTGTGTCGTCCTCAAGAGAAAGAAGAGGGCTCCACCAGGGATGAAGACTCGACACCATCCAGCCTGACTCGACATCGAGTATGCCCTGACTCGACATCGAGTGTGCATGGACTCGACATCGAGTGTGAGGAGGAGGGCTGGGCAATTCCACCTTTGGTTGAAGACTATTTTCTTATTATTTTATGAATTCAGGATTTTTTATGCATTTAGGAAATAAATGTGGGAAGGAAAATATCTTCTAGGATTTTTCCCTAACCACTAAGCCTAGGATTTATCTATCTTTATCTAGATTTTATCTATCTTGGTTAGGATATTTATCTACTTTATTTATTATTTTTATTTTATCCAAATCAATCCTTTACAAGGAAAGATTGGCCATGCTTTGTTATTTAAGAAACATTCTATTCATTCAATAAACTTAGATTGGAATTAGAATGGAAGAAACCTTTGGCTAAAAGGTTCTTCAATTGCCAATTCAAAAGATTTTGCATTCTTACAATTTCATTGTTGTTCATTCATCAAACAATCATCCAAACCCTCGTTCAAACACAAACACAAAAGCAAACCCAGAAATCGTCGCTAAAACAAGAAGGAGTCGTCGCTGCAGAGGAGCCGAGCCCGTCGCTATCCCTCGCGTAAAGCCCATGTGGCGGCCACTGCACCTTGGCTACGATCGCTGCATCCGTCGCTGCCCTAGTCGTTGCGTCCGTCACTGCACATCTCCATTCGCCATCGTTATTGCTTTGCTTTACTGTCTTCTGTTGCTTGTTTTACTTCCCTCGCTTTAGCAATTATTCCACACTCATTACTTGTTCTAATTCAAGAGAAGTCAAGGCAATAATTGCAAGATTGGGGCAATCAACAAGTCGTTGTTCTTTATTCCAAGCCCACAGACGAAGGATCGGGAATAGCAACGCATCAAGTGGTACGAGAGCCGTAGGTATACGCAAGTTCTTGTCTTTTCTTGATGTTACTGACATTTTGATTTAATCATTTGCACTATCTACGGAGATTGGGATGATAATTCCGATCCTTTGGACGGATTCTTCACCCTCGAAAGGGCAGCCGAACAACGACGTCAACGATAAAGGGGTTCAAAGGCATCGCCTTTGGCTTCAACAACAAGCGGAGATCGAGGAGGAGAGGCATCGACCACAACTACAACGTCGCCTTCAGATTTGGCTTCTCCAACAATGAGAGGCTGAGGAAGAACGCCTACGAGAGGAGAGGGCACAATTTCAAGACGAACTAGATGCCCTTGATGCCGAATGGAGGGTCGAGTTCAAGGAGGGCTTGAAGGAGACCATCTTGGATGATTTTCGTCAGCCTTTTGCTTTGGCCTTCACCCTTGCTCCAGCGGTTATAGTTGCCTCAACCAACGACGAGGTAATTGAGCTTGAGGAGCCTAGTGCTGAATTCGTTGCACAGGAATCAGCACACGTTGCAAATTCCCGTTGACTTCAACCTTGGAATTAAGTCAAATAAGGTGTGTACGTTGCAAAGCTGACTCGACGATCTTTCTAACGGTGGGCCACACGTTGCAAGACTCCCCGGGGAATGCATCGTAAAGTGCTCTGCAAATGGACTGCAGTGCTACGCAGGATGTTTTGGTCTCTTCTGACTACAACAATGAGGTCGTTGGGGACACTTCTCTCGAGTTAGCTATTGTACCTCGTGAGATTGATATTAATGGGGTTATCGAGCCTATTGATATTGTTTCTTTTGATTGTTTAATGACCACTATGACATGTGTTGTTTTTGGAGTTTCTATACCTCGAATTCTACTGGCACCTTTTCAACTTGCTTCTCAGGGAAACTACTTCGTGGTTGTTTCTCCTTCCCCTTTTCTCATCAACGACTCGATTCGAGGATGAATCGAAACTAAGAGGGGTAGAATGATGTGGATCAAGATGGCTTTCTGTGGGTCAAACAATGACCTTGATCCAAGCGAGCTATCAAGATCGATTTGACGGCTATTGGAAGAGAAGCGTGTCGTCCTAAAGAGGAAGAAGAAGGCGCCACCATGGATGAAGACTCGACACCATCCAGCCTGACTCGACATCGAGTGTGCATGGACTCGACATCGAGTCCGAGGAGGAGGGGTGGCCGATTCCAAAGTTGGTTGAAGACTATTTTTTATTATTTTATGAATTTAGGATTTTTTATGCATTTAGGAAATAAATGTGGGAAGGAAAATATGTTCTAGGATTTTTCCTTAACCACTAAACCTAGGATTTATCTATCTTTATCTAGGCTTTTTCTATCTTCGTTAGGATATTTATCTACTTTAATTATTATTTTTATTTTATCCAAATCAATCCTTTGCAAGGAAAGATTTGTCATTCTTTGTTATTTAAGAAACATTCTATTCATTCATTAAACATAGATTGGAATTAGAATTGAAGAAACCTTGGCTAAAAGGTTCTTCCATTGCCAATCCAAAAGATTTTGCATTGTTACAATTCCATTGTTGTTCATTCATCAAACAATCATCCAAACCCTCGTTCAAACATAAACACAAAAGCAAACGCAGAAACCGTAGCTAAAACAAGCAACCGTCGCTGCAGAGGAGCCATGCCCGTCGCTGCTCCCACGCGTCACGCCCAGGCAGCGGCCGCCACACCTTGGCTGCGCTCGTTGCATCCATCGCTGCCTTAGCCGTTGCCTCCGTCACTGCACAGCTCCAGCCGCCGTCGCTTTTGCTTTGTTGTCTTGTGTTGCTTGTTTTACTTCCGCCGCTTTAACATCTATTCCACACTCATTACTTGTTCTAATTCAAGAGAAGTGAAGGCGATAATTGCAAGATCGGGACAATCAACAAGTCGTTGTTTTTGATTCCAAGCCCACAGGCGAAGGATCGGGAATAGCAACGCATCAAAAAGTGACGGCTAAAAACCCTAGAATGCAAAATAATAATAAACTAATTAAAATAGATCTGAATGAAATCGGGTTTGATAAAGACTGCGAAACCGTCCGGAGTCGCTACTCTGGGTCCGCGATTCTTCTTTGTCTTCGACTTTGTTCTTTTCAGCTCCCTTGATGATCTTTCATTAGCCTTTTTTATGCACCAAAACCAGCTCCTCTAGATATCTCATGCCTCCCTTAAAGCTCGGATTGTAAAACTGCATAATATACACAAAATAACGTAGATTCCGAACTTGAATACTCAAATGAAAAACAATGCGAATTCAAGATAACACATCCAAGAAACTTATCTAAATGTATTTAAAACTAGCTACAATGCTTATCTAAAATATACATTATCACCTCTTCTTGCCTTGGGCCCCAAGGTCTTCCCTTGGTCCCGAGTTAGCCCGGTGCTGTTTGGTCTTGGTCCTAATTTTCTCTTTGGGCCCAAGGTTTTGCTTTGGGCCCAAGGTTTTGCCTTTGGCCCGAGGCAGTCCAGAGTATAAAAAAATCCCGTTTGCGGGTTGGCTAGTTGTGCCAAGTTGCTTGTAGTGTGGTTTGGCTTTGGGGCTAGCGGTTTTTTAGCAGTGTTCTTCCCTTTTATCAACGCACGAAAGGTCGTGGACGTGATCGAAACCTGAAGGCTCGTAGATTTTAGAGCCCAAATCTAAGGTTTCGACTTACTTCCCCAGGGATTCCTTGCATTCCTCTACCAACTAAAAGAAGATTTGTCGCACAATACTCTCGGTCCTTCATCGATAGTACTAACCTGAGTCTGTAATTGCACCTCTGTAATTAGGTATTTCTGCTTTATTGTGTCTTTGTCTTGTACTTGTATTGACGGTTTTTTATTCATCGATTTTTTCAGCCTATCGACCAACCGCGTTTGTCCGGTGAGTCAAATTTTTACCTAATAAAAAAATACAAAAATGAAATAATACTGGATTAAAGAAAAATTATAACCTAAAGCTACAATAGAGAAGCAACAACCACAACTATGGGAATTCAATATTATAAAGCATACGTATATCAACAACTATGATACTATTGATGGTGTGTCGAATTTTTTTCTGTTGACTTGTCGGCCTTAGAGGTTCAGATTTTTCTGACCTCGAATTTTTACCTTATTAAAAAAAATTGAACCTATCAAATTAATTTATGTCAGCACTTTTTGATATTTGAATGATAGGATGGCAGTAAAAAGGTTTTGAACAGATATCATCAACAATATATGTTCTAAATTTACCTTTTTATATGATTCCAACATTTTTATAAGGTGTTTTTGCTAAATAATACTAATAAGAGATTTATGCATTGTCAACAATTCATTAACTAACATTAAAAAACTAAAATAGTGTTGTATTAAAAATATATGCTAAAATTATAAACAAAAGCCGAAATTGAGAAGCAACAGCCACAGGCCCACAACTATGTGAATCGATTAACAAAAAGCATATATCAACAACTATGGTAATGCTGAGGTTATAAATAAATTTTGAACTAACAGAAAAGAGTGAATATTAAATATAAATAAGTAATTAATCAAACCTATCAAAACAGTGATAGAAAATTAAATATCTTATGGCGCGAAATCTTCGTTAGTTTTGCTTTTATTTTTGGAAGCGAATTAACAATGAATGTAATTCAATTACTTTTATTTAAGCCACGAGCTCAGTGAAAGAAGATGATCATTGTGCGAAATTGAATGGAGCAAGAAATCGTTAGTAGTTGTAGTCATAGAAGTAAATTCAACAAAGAAAGTAGCAACGAACTCGTTGATGGCAAGGAGAAAGCGAGCTGATTTCAACAACGAAATCGTTGATTAAGTGAGATCAATGCTTTTTTACTTGTCACGAAGCATCTGTCTAGATAGTTTTTTAGGAAGCACTAGCCACTAGGTGTATTTTGGGGTATTTTGAGAAGAAAAATGGATGGTGGACTTTTGGGTTAAGTAGGAAGGAGGATGGACAACTAGCTAATTATGCTTTATATAGTGAACAATAGTCTTTTTACACATACAAATTTCCCTTTTGCGGAGAAAGAAGGATCCATCATCATATGTAAAAATTGTTTTCATTTTTTTTTTCCGCTTCTTATACAACCATAAAATAGGAAGGGAAGGAGGGAGCTTATGACAGCTCTGAGTTCGGTAGGAGTTATTGTTCCTACTTTCTGGCGGTGTTACCCATGTACTGTTTGACTTGTTTTCAAATGGCTTATTTAGAGCGTGTTTGGGTGTAGTGTTTACAAGGTTTGGTGGATGCGGTTTTCGCCTCGGGAATACCGCCTCCATGTTTGGGTGGTGGTGTTTAAGAGGTTTGCAGTGTTTAAATGATGGTGTTAGCTGGATGGAATGGGATGCGGTTTCCCCCCTCCTCCACCAAGGTTTGGTGGATGGGAAATCCGAAACCCCTCATTTTGCCCCTTCGTCTTCTTTGCCCTCATAAATACTTACACTCTCTTCTCTCTTCTCTCACACGATTTCTGGAGAGCGAAAAACCCGACGAAGCGAGCGAAACCCTAGAGCGCCGACGATCCAGACCACCAGTCCGCCTCCGCCGTCATCATCAGGTATCGGAAAACGCCCTCCACCATTGTTCTCTTCGACTGTTCTCTTTGCACTTTTCGATTTTAGGGTTTGTTCGACTAATTTTGGGGATTTTGATTTTCTTGATACATTTTAGGGTTTGTTCATATGACATTTTGGGGATTTTCATTTTAGGGTTCCTGCATTTGCTATTTCGGGCTTGTTCATCATCGCACTTGAGGGGATTTTCGATGTCCTTCTGACTTTCTGCATTTGCTATTTCAAGTTTTCTTTGTTCTCTTGCACTTTTCGATTTAGCGTTTGTTCTACTGATTTTGGGGATTTTGATTATCTTCATAAATTTTAGGGTTTGTTGATGTTTTGGGGATTTTGATTTTAGGGTTTCTGCATTTGCTATTTCGGGTTTGTTCATAAATTTTAGGGTTTGTTCTACTTATTTTAGGGTTTCTGCATTTTCTTTTTCGGGTTTGTTGATATTTTGGGGATTTTCATTTTAGGGTTTGTTCATTGATGGGGAACAGGTACTTGTTTCTCGTACCCATGCTCGTGTCCTCCATTTCCTTTTTTGAATACTTTGCCTGAAGTTTTGTCTTTTACCATAAAAGCACAACTGAATGCACACCATCTCCCACTGTCACTTTTTTGTCGCTTACTCCTTTGGTTGTGTTCATGAATGTGCAAAGAATTTTTTTCCTTTACTGAACTGCTTTGTAACAGAAATGCAGGTTGTGGTTTCATATATATGTATACAGTGAGGGCCCTATGATGTCTGTCGCTTACCCCTTTGCATGTTCACATGTTTTCAGGAGTTGTATATGGAAGTGATGGCCCAATGATGATTTCATGTTGCTTGTCACATTGTCCCTTGAAAAACTGGTTGATTTTAGGGCCCAATGATGCTTGTCGTTTACCTCTTTTCCTCTATACATGTTTTCGCTTCTTTGATCTGACCTGAGGACCCAATGATGCTTGAAATTGCTTATTGCATTGGATGTGAGTTGAGGGCCCTATGATGTTGTCCATTACCTCCCCTTTGGTTTCCCTCACTCTCAGTTTTAAATTGACACATGAAGTTGGCAGCCATTGCCTCTTCCAACCGTGTTGATCAACTGATATTGGGAAGGTCACCAGTGCCTTTACTTATGCGTATTCTGCTTGCATGTTGTATTGTTTTCATCCATATCCCTAAGGGCCCAATGATGTTTTCATTACCATCGTCATGAGTTGAGGACCCAGTGATGCTTCATATTTCTTACAGAGGATTATTCATTCATGTTTCTATTGCAATGTTGTTGGTTGGGAAACTGGTTGATTTGCATGTAAATTGAGGGCCCAATGATGCTGTGATTTCATATGTCCTTTCCCTTTCCCTATCTCAGTTTTGTATTGACATGTGAAGTTGGCCTGAAAGCCTCTTCCCCCA
Organism: Persicaria maculosa; assembly: GCA_963922045.1. NCBI lineage: Eukaryota > Viridiplantae > Streptophyta > Magnoliopsida > Caryophyllales > Polygonaceae > Persicaria > Persicaria maculosa. The sequence continues at coordinate 43,772,311 of OY998256.1, forward strand.
ATGTTGATCAACTGATTTAAAGGTATATGAAGTGAGGGCACAATGATATTTTCATTATGCCTATTTTGATTGCATTTCAACTGTTGCGTGCTGGATAGAATGGGATGAGGGCCCAATGATGTTTTCATTACTTGTATATGCAGCTAGGGTGAACTGATGTTGCCCTGTCTCAGTTTTGAATTGACATGAGAAGCTGGCATTCACTGCCAACCGCTCTTGTTGATCAACTGATGGCAAGGTCACTGATTTTGTAGCTTGAGGGCCCAATGATGCTACCCACCTGTGGGGCTGCCTGAGGGCCCAATGATGCTAAGCACATTTCCCAGCTGCCTGAGTGCCCAATGATGTGTTCATCAACTTGTTTTTGCTACTATTGTTGGACGACCTCGTTCATTTCAGGTCGGTATATGAAAGTGAGGGCCCTATGATGTTGGAAGACAACTTATTTCTGCTTCAGGGTATTTTCAAGTCACCTGTCCCATTGTTTTTTTCATGTGAATTGCACTTGTTCATTTCGAGTAACTGTTTGGTCATTGCCACTTCACCTCATGTGTGTGGGACTACTGCATCTGAAAGGTAACCTGTGCATTTCACCTGTCACATTGTCAAGTACTTGGAATATGACTACACTCTTTGTATCATCTCTTCCTCTACCTTCTATTGCCTTTGGCTACGTGCAAATTTTGGTCTGGTCAGTTTGAGTTGCTCTTATTATGATATGTTTCTACTGCATGTTTGTGACTGTCCTTGCTGGGCATGGTTTTCTCATGAGTTGAGCACCTGAAGCCTCTCCATATTTGGCCATTTGAACTGCCTTTTATGCGCCTGAGGACTTGTTGGGCATGTTTTTGTTATTTCACTGAGGCCCCAATGATGCTTGCTATTGCTTACAGTCTGCCTTTTGTTATTTCATGTTTCTGTTGAAATGTTTATGGTTTTCGAACGAGTTGATTTGCATATGAGCTGAGGGCCCTATGATGCTGTGATTTCAGATTGCCTTTTCCTATCCCTGTATCAATTTTGTATTGACATGTGAAGTTGGACTTCCTTGCCTCTTCACCTCATGTTGATCAACTGATTTTCAAGAGCTATGAAGTGAGGGCCCAATGATGTTTTCATTATGCCTATTATGATTGCTCTTATGATTCTTGATATTGCTTACAGTCTGCCTCTACATTCATGTTTATGTTGCGATGTTATTGTTTGAGAAACTACGACTGCCATTGTTATGATATGTTGCATGTGCCTTTTCTTCCCATTAGTTGATGTACCTACATTAGTAGCAACTAATTTTTTATGGCCTTTCAGGATGTATCCTTACTCTGACACCGACACCGACTCGGACGCCTCCTACCAGAGTGGCGACCCAAGGAAGTACTTCTGGCTTAACTCTAACTACGATTATGGACGTCGCCGCGACGAGAGGGAGCTGGAGGACGACGCCACTTCGTCTCAGCGCAGAGAGGATGCCGAGGAGAACAATGCCCTCGTTGACTTCGCCCAGTCCGAGCTTGCTGTTGTGAGGGAGCGCAACAGGACCCTCATTGCTCGGGACGCTACACGGATCATCGAGCTCCGGGCTACAAGGGGTGAGCTGAATAACACTAGGGGGGAACTCCAGGCCGAGAGGGCACAAAGCTCCAGCCTTGCCGCGCGCCTAGTCGCTTTCGAGGCCAGCAACAACCAGCTGGTGTAGAGGATTGCTGAGCTTTGCGCATACCTGTGCGCCAGGTGGGTCGATCACGTTGGGGAGCAACTCCGGGGCGCTGAGCTGGCCCGTCTGGCGAGGATTAGAGGGTGGCTCCTCGTTCTGGCGATGGGGGTAATCCTCGTCCTGTGGTTGATGGCGTAGCCAGCCCTCCCCGTGTTCAAGACCTTTTTGGAAGATCTGTTTGGCCTCCTACCGGTTTCTGTACCATTCAGATACAATGTTTATGGTGATTTGCCCCGTATTTTGTGCATGTAGTTGGGGTTAGATGATGTAAGAACAAACAAATCTCCGTTTTATGTTGCCTGGGAGTTGTTGTGCAGGTTGTTGTGTAAGAACAAACTAATCCTCCGTCCTGCTTGCCTGCGACATTTTTGTGCAGGTTATTGTGTCCGTTTTCGTGGGCAAGCAGGGCCGGCATGTTATCCTCCAACATTAGTTGGATCAATTAATATGTAATGCTCAAATTTCAGGATGTTTATATGTTCTCAAACAGTCTGCGTGCAATTGTACTTGTGTGTCCGTGTCCACGTTTGCATGAGCTTGCCGTCTTGCTAATTACATGAGTACACAACACCAGGCCTTAAAGGACTTCGAAGCCATGTCTGAAGCCATATTTGAAAATTACGTGAGTACACACCAACATCAGTTTCACACACCACAAGTTTTAAGGAATTCGAAGCCAAATTGCCAATAGCCAAGTGCTTGGTTGCCGCTCAAAATGAATGCCATCCGGAATTCAACTTGTGTTTACACCAAAAGTTTTGCCAAATGCGTTGTTCATGGCATGCGCCTGTCGTTCCAAATCTGGCGAGCGATTTCGTCCCTCAACCCCTTCATCCCTGTGACAGGGCCTCCATCCTCGTCCGAGTCGTACAGGGGATCGTCGTCCTCGTGACGTATTTCCTCTTCGTCGTCGTAGGGGTCATCCTCGTCCTCCCCGTCGGACGTCGAGACATGCAGGGTGAACTCCGTGAACCGCGGGTCATCGTCGTCGACAATCTCCGCCTCCGCAGAAGATTGCCTTACGTAATTGTGGAGCGCAAAGCAAGCTATGATGATCGCAATATGCTTCCGAATAGGGTATTTGGGGAGTTGAGTTAGGATCTTCGACTTGTTCTTCAATATCCCGAATGACCTCTCAATAGCGCCCCTGAGGGACGAGTGCGACTTGTTGAAGGCCTCGTTCTCGTTCGACGGTTGTGAGGCGGTGAAAGTCGGGTGATGGTACTTGGTCGTGGAATAGGGAATCATGTAACCCGGCCGGAAGGGATACCCTTTGTCGCATAGGCAGTATCGGCCTACACAAAATGAATGCACATAAATGTTCATTAGCTAACACACAATGTCGTTTTGCATGGATAGCATGTGGTAGTTGGGGTTGGGTAAACACGTACCGGCTGGAGGGTGTGGGAATCGCAACGCGGTTGTCTTAAGGGCGTGATCAAACACACGTGCGTCGTGTGCGCTACCCTCCCACCCGGCCGATATGAACGTGAAGCATAAGTCGAAGTCGCAAACCGCCATGACATTGTAAGTGCATGTGCCCTTCCTGCACCGAAACCTGATCTGGTCGCCCCTGGGAATCGCCGCTTGAATGTGGGTCCCGTCTATTGCACCGATAACGCCTTTGAAGTACGGCCAATACCGGTTGTCGTTCTGGATGGCGTCAGGTATGTTGTTGAAGTGGGGGTCCTGAGGGCGGATGATGTCGCATGTGAATCCTCGGTAGCCATTGCATCTAGACCCACAGACTGCGTCTAGAACTTGGCCGATGCTGTCGGATATGGTGTACGAAGATCATTGGAACCTTTCACATGCATTCCGATGGCTGGCCCCCCAAGCCATCGTGTTGACGAAGATTGCAAGCTTCTCCATCACAGACATCTGGGTGGATGGGCGAAGACCGTATTGATGCTCAAGAATCCCACATAGCCGCACGAATGGACCCTTTTCCATCCTGAATAAGTTGACGCTCCTCGTCTGCGACGAATGCGTGACAATGTCATCGACCCAACGCGCACCTGTGTATGGACCGATGTATTGGGGGACTTTATGCACATGCAGAAAGTAGTGCTGAATAATGGGGATGGCCTGCCGTTGGAGGAGGAGGCAAGCGATAACAATTCTTCGCCGGCGTCGACGCCTACGACGACGACGCTCGTACCCCCTGGGTTGTAGCCTGTAATGCGAAGGTAACCATAACAATGAGGCGTCATTGATAATAGCTGTCGAAACACAGTAACGTCAAACACAACCACACAAATGACACAACGAAATAAGGTAATCTCAAACACACACGTTAAGGTCCCAACATCACACAGAGTATTCATGGTATGGGACTTGTAACGCAAACAGTTCCACAATGTTCACAAACTCAAATGATGGAAAAAACATCCGAACCAAAAGTCGTCGTCAGTACAAAGTAAAAAGTATGAGGACCGAAAATGTTTATGTTCTAGAGGAAGCGGTGTTATTGGAAGTCATGGGGGACAAGCGGACAAATGCTGCCCGTCGTTCGTCGAGTACAACCACCTCAGCCACGCCATCCGGGACTCGTTCGTCTCAATCTGCAGGAACACCTCCCGCCTTTCGGCTGTGGGAAGGGCCAAGCTGAAGCACCACATCGGATCCCCTGTCTTCAGTAGCCCATCCGCCACCATGGTTTTGACAATGTCCATTACCTCCCGGGTGGTCCCATAAGGTTTGTTGGATGACACCTCCTCCCTCTCCTCCCTCGCATCCCTCTCCAGCATCGCCTTCAGTAAATTGTTGGTGTCATCCGCCAAATCAATATGTCGCGATGCAAGCTTGGAGCCCTCCGACTTCCGAATGTTGCATTTTGGAGCGACGGTTGATGCACCAGACCCGGAAGATGACAGACCCCTCTTTTTGCTGGTGGATGGACCAGTTGAAGGACCAGACCTTGCCCCGTGTGAATGCTCGGCGGCAGGGGCCTTGTCAAGCGAGCTCCCGTCGTTCGAGTCTTCGTCGACGATGTCGTTCATTGCATGAGACATAGATGGAGTCCGGGTCTGACTAGGGAACAGCTCATCAAACTCCTCCTTTACCCCCTCATATTGGGAACCCTTTGCGTCACTTTCATTGTCTTTGCCATTCCCATGACAACCATCTTCGTCATCGATCATGATGCACTCCGGCTGCCCTTCAGCGTGGGGGGGTTCCTGAGATGCCCGTGCCTTAGGGTCCATGGATGGGGCCACGCAGTACTCTCCGGTCGCGACGGTGCCACCGTACACTTGGTCAAACAAAAGGCAAAGTTGTGGGACATTCGTAATGGTTGTGTGAACGCTCAAGACGACACAAACACAAAAGGAGAACGTACCGCAATTTTCTTCTCCCACCATTCGTCAGACGCCATAATGGTTCCTCTAACGGGATCCCAACCCAAGCCCGTCTCATCCTTCTTCAGGTCCTTCCAACAGTTGTAATAAGTTTTCATATCGCGAGTGCGATTCTTAAGGGTGTTGGTGTTGCACTTCTTCCCTGTCATTTCCTCAAACAGAGCAGTTAGGGGAGTCCACAGGAAGGCCTGCTCCCTTCCATTTTTTTCTGGTATGCTAGGAGAACTCGCATAAGCTTGATCGTGAGGTCGTACGACCAGTAGAAGGCGGCTGGAACGGGGACCTTGTCGTCACCACTGGCGGGTGTCTTCGCTTTTCCCCTTCGATTAGTCGTCGCCTTTCGCTTACTTTTGTCATTGGGAACGGGCGTGGAATCCATCGAAATCTGGAATGGAACGATGCCGATGAATGCAATGGGGCGATGGACGTCAATTCACAACAACATGCGAATTTTCCAAGCCAAATTAATATGCAATTCAACTTCAATCAAAACGAAAACAAGCCAGACCACAATCAGGTAAATCAGGATTCACAACACAACAACCCCAATCCGAAAACTGAATAGGTGAATTCATACGACAACCGACCCAATCCGAATACTCAATTGGTTCTGTCACAAACTCAAATACTCAATCCCCGCCCTCAACAATCATGCAATTCCTGAAGAACACTCCACTCCATATGACAACCCGCCCTAATCAGAAACAAACCCCCATTATTCCCCCATTTCAATTCCAACCTAACCCTAAGTGGAAGAAGGGAACAACTTACATGGTAGGCGACCAGTCCGAGCTTCGTCGTAGGGTGCCGCCCCAGATGTAGGCTTTCCGGCGCCGGTGTTGGGTTTTCCTTCCTTCTTTGACCTTCGAAGCAGCTTCAATCGCCGTCGTTCTTCCTCGGACTCCTCAGGTGACGCCCTCCACCAATAATGTGGACGGTCTGACGATTCTAATGAAATTCAAGAGGGGTATGGGGTGGGGGCAATTTGGTCATTTCACGTGGGTAAGTGGGGTTATTTCGGTCTTTGTCCGTCACTCAATCACCCAAAAAATAAAATTACAACCAAACACAAAACCCAAAAAATTAGGTGTTGACTTTTCATCTTTTACATCCCAAAAATCTTTTCCCATCTACCACATCCCATCAAATCCACCAAATCCCCAAAAATCCATCCCGTTCTCAAACACGCCCTTAGTTGAAGTGCAAGTATGGGGTTATGCGTGGCTTTCTTCGACGCCTTTCTCCTTCATTTTCATTTCTGTCTCCGGAAGTATGCCTTGTTTGTTTTTGTTGTGTATTTTGCCTCTTGATAATTTTCCGTTCTCCCTTTTGGATTTCGAATAACTTCTTAATTAAAAAAAAAGGAAGGGAAGGACCGAAGACGGAATGTGTCAGGACACAACTGGAGAAGGCAACAAGTGCACGTGAACACAAAGAAGCCCATCCAAACAGGGGCCCATTTGGCATGTGCCAGCCCATTCTCTCTTCATGTGTGCCCTTCATTTGTTCACTGTTAGTCTGTTACTGTCCAACCTAGGGGTGGGCACAAATCCCGCAAATCCCGATCCCGTCCCGATCCCGTCCCGATCCCGGTGGGATTTCGAACAAAATAGCGAATCCCGTCCCGATCCCGTCCCGTAAAAATTATGCGGGACGAAACGCTGGACGATCCTGGTGGGATCCCGCAAATCCCGTCCCGTCCCGCATATAATAATAATAATAATAATAATAAGAATAATAATAATAATAATAACATAATAGAATAGAATAATAATAATATATTATTAGTGTAATACCAAAAATCGTATGGATCTGATTGTATTGCCCAGAATCGTATGAATGTGATTGTATTCCCAAAAATCTCTTCATCCAACCCTCCTTTTTCCCCTCCTGTTATTCAATTGTAATTGGTCTTTTAATGATTACTGTTACATTGGCCATTTATGTTAGAAACGTTAGCCTTTAATTAGTATATATCTATGGATTGGCTTAGACTTAATTGGTATGCGGTCATTAATTAGCGAGATCATGAGCCCAATCAATTAGTATTATTATTTTGAGCAAATATTATAATTATAATTATAATCATAATCTTCCATTTATAATAATAATAATATTTGTTTATAATAATAATATTATTATTATTTGAGCAAATATTATTTATAATTATAATAATAATATTCAATTTATAATAATAATAATAATATTATTATATAATATTATAATATAATTTAATAATAATATTAATTTATAATTAAATTATTATTATTATATTATTATATCATATTATATTTTTTTCTTGTAAAGTATAATTATTTTATAATAATAACAATAAAAATAAGTAATATTATTTATTTTTTTTAATTATAACGTGGGATTATTATTATTATTATTATTATTATTATTATTATTATTATACCCATTTAGAGTTACAAGAGGCAAATAGCTAATTAAATACGGTATTCTCGATAATGAGACAATATTGGTAAATCTCGTCTCAATTCCTTTCCGTCCTGATCTAGTAAGATAATGTAGCCAAATATGTTGAACATTATAATTAATTATACAATCAATGTATGAATTAATAATAGTATTATAATATTAATATTAATATTAATAATAATAATAATAATATTATTATTATTGAATAATATAGTTGAGAATAATACCGTATTCAACATATTATACTAAATAATGAATTATGAAAGCATTTTTCACTTTGCAAATTTATATAATATTTTATTATTTTTATATGCGGGACAAGGCCCGTCCCGTCCCGATCCCGTCCCGTCTAGACACCATCCCGTCCCGAAAAAAAAATGTCAATCCCGTCCCGATCTCGTCCCGAAAAAATTTCGCGGGACGAGTCTCGTCCCGGCCCAATCCCGTCCCATCCCGTCCCGTCCCGTGCCCACCCCTAGTCCAACCCCATTCCCACTTTTGTGTTCTCACTTATTATTCCTTTTTTTAAAAACTTTTGTATTTGTTTAGAAAATTATATTTATTTATTTTTTGATGAAAAAAATTATATTTATTTGAGTGAGAGTATGAGAGATGTGCGATTTTATTAATCATAATCAAACTTTTGAAATTGCGCAAACACATTTGAAGCAAGGAAATATATATTTCTTTTATATGGTAGTTGATATGAAAATGCAATATAGAAATGGAATTATAGAATAGGTTTCTTTTTTACTAATTAAATTAAAAACGGATAAATTTGAAAATAAATCAAAAGATCTGATCAATAATTTACTTGGCAAACATTAAAGTCCACTAGTGTTCGTGATCGAGGGGTCTTGCACACTTGCGTACATACGTTCTACACATTAAAGCCCAAATGGATCACGGATTCCGTTTCTTTCATTTGTGGATGATATCATAATCTTTGTCAAAGTATCTCAGGAATCACGTGTTAAGTTAGAAAACATTATTGACGAATACTGTCAAATTTCGAGTCAAAAAGTAAACTTTAACAAAACAGCGTTCCATGTAACAAAAGGTTTATCCGCAACCCAAAAACTCCAAATCCAAAGCACCCCCCTTATAATGAACCGAGTAGCCTTGGGCAAATACCTAGGATGCCCCATAATAAACGGTAGGGTTGACAAAGAAACCTTTGAAGATGTTGTTGGAAAATCGAAAACGCAGCTGACAAAAGGGAAAACGAACACCCTCTCCCAATAAGGAAGGGATGTTTTAATAAAAGCAAACCTTATGGCTAAACCCAATTACGTTATGCAAAACTTTATGCTTCCGAAAAGTGTACACAATGAATTAGATAGAATAAATAGATGTTTCTTCTGGAATAAGGACAAAAAATATAAACCATTGTTAGGTTGGGACAAAATTTGCAAATAAAAAAGACAAGGATGTATGGGACTGATCAAAACAAAAGATATGAATAAAGCCCTATAAATGAAATTATTATGGAAAATTCTTGCGGAAACCCACAACCAATAGGTCAGAGTAATTCAAGAAAAATATTTAAAAGAAGACTAAATTTGGGATTACAAAAGAAAGAAAAGCTTGCCGTGGCAATGGGCCAAGCTGATTGACCTAAAGGATGAATTCTACGATGGGCTCATCTCGCAAATTGGAAATGAAAAAAACTGTTAAATTCTGGACAGATAAATGGCTAAATGAGGATAGAAAGCTTAAGGGCCATAGACTAATCCATCAAATTGATGATCAAGAAAGAGTTGAAAACTATATATATGCTACAAAATAAGACATGGAATGTACAAAAGATTCGAAAAATCTTATATATGGACCTTGTAGAGATAATTACCAGTATCCCCCTCCCTTCACGGGAGATTTGAAGATAGATTCTATTGGAAACCTAGCTGTGATGGCTTGTTTTCAACTTCAAGCGCCTTAAAATTAAGAGGAAATGGTACCAACTAGACAAAAAAATGGGCCTATTTGCAAAATTGTATTAGCAGGCCCAAAATTGGCTAAAGTAAACAAGTCTACCCCATGCAACAAAAAAAGGCCCGGTGGAAGGGGACTGTTCATGACTGGGGATAACAGGTTAGAAGGGCAGTCGCTTCTTCCTTCTTCGCAACCAGAGTCGTTCCTCTCCATCTCCTTTCCGCCGCCTCTCTTCTACCTTCTCCTTCCTCTTGGCATCGCTTTCTCCCTCCTTCTACATGTAACCGGAACCCCGTAGCCTTGCTGGAGAACATAATCAGTGACGCTCTTCATCCGAGGACGAGAAGAACCAGCCCTATCTGAATCCCCATAGCCGATATCAACCCCTCTGTCGTCCAGCACTTCTAGGGCTTCTACTACATCCCCTGGGTTCTCAAGCCCCTCTGGGGCCTCCTCACCGACGTCTTCCCCATCTCCGGCTACCGCCACCGCCCCTACTTCCTCATCGCGAGTTTCATCGGCGGCGTCTTCGTCATGTCGCTGGCGTTCATCCGCGACCTCCCAGCGGGGCTGGTGCTTGGCTCGATGGTGGGGATCAAGGCGGGGATGGCGATTGCAGAGGTCACAATCGATGCGTTCATTGCGAGGAAGAGCATCGAACATAAGTCGCTGGTGCCGGATATGCAGTCTCTCCGGGGGTTCTGTTCGTCGGAGGGATCGCTCTTAGGTTACCTGTCTAGCGGGGTTTTCGTTTAGAAGCTTAGCCCTCAGTTCAATTTCAAACCCTAATATTTCCTAAAGCCCTCAATTGAATGTTTTCACTTTTAGATCAGTTGTTGTGAACATGGAATTTGAATCTCACTACAAAAAAAAAATTAAATTTGCCACGCTACATAGCTTCGGCAAGGGTCTTGGCGTAGCAATTGGTCCCTTTTGCCACCCCTAGTAGCTTCGGCAAGGGTTTACCGTAGCTATTGGGTCAATTTTATCATCCTTGGTAGCAACGGCAAGGTTTGCCGTGACTATTAATTTTGTTTTTATCATTGTCTAGCTACGGCAACAGAGTACCGAAGCTAACTTTATTTATTTATAATAATTTAATATATACAGATATTATAATTAAAGTATTTGTAACCCTAGATCATCTATCTTCCCCGGTCTATTTTCAGATCTGAACCTCAACCTCCCTTCTCTCTTCACCTCGTCTGTCTCGGGCCTCCCCGGAGTTCCTGTAGTCACGCTCATCCCCTCGTTTGTCTCTCACTATATTCGCTCACCAGTCACCACCTCAAATCCCTTTTCCATCTTTCACCTCTTCTCCGCTATCTCTGAAAGTTTTTCGCAATTTTCGCTCACCACCTCCGAAGTCGTCGTCGTGGCCGTGGACGTGGCGTTCCGCTTTCACTTCTTCTCCGCTTTCCCGATTCCCCGATTTCCACTCAGTTTCCGTCCGGTTTCCCGATTTCTGCTCAGTTGTCGCCCGCTTTCCCGATTTCTGCTGAGTTATCGCCTCCATCTCGTCCCTCACTATATTTCAGCAACGTCAACGAGGTAATCTGACATTCTCTTCTGTTTCGTTATGAATCATGAGGATTTTATCTCGAAATTTCCCTGTATTTCAATCGCAGTACATTGTTCGAGCAATCTGCGAGTTAGGTAGGTGAAATTTAGCAAATTTCAGATCTGGTTTTCGAGTTAGGGTAGATGAAATTTACTAGATGAAATCTAGCAAATTTCCTTGTATCTTGAAATTTGACTTGGAATCGATGCTCAAGGACTCGCTGAATTGAGTTAGGGTAGATTTCAGATCTGGTTTTCGAGTTAGGGTAGATGAAATTTACTAGATGAAATCTAGCAAATGATATTTACCATTGGTGTTGGTGATGGCTAGTCAGAAACTGTAATGTATATGCTGCTTCGCTGTTATTGTTTTTCTTAGCGTATTTTATTTTTAGCTTCATAGGAACTAAAAGAAAGAATTGAAAGGGTGAAGGAAATAAGCATGAAGGAGAAACCTTGTCTGACATTAAGGTCAAGAGTACAAAAGAAGTTGCAAGTACCCGATGTCCCGACGAGGAATTTGCAAAGGTAAGCCTTGTTTAATTATGAAATCAAGTAATATTAAGTGCAAATGATAGACTACTATTTGTTGCTGCATTGCTTCTAAATTTTCAATCATGAATCATTTGATATAATAGATTATTTTAGGATTAAAAGATGGACACTATAATTGGTCAAATATCCCCTTGATCGGTGTGTACTTCAGTGTCCCTTGAATCAGATATGTCATTCTACGTGCTGTAAGGTTTTTCAGGGTATTGATAAGTTAATGTGAGTACCAAAAATGTGTTATAATTAACCTTCACTAAATCTTACATGGTATCAGCTCCATTGCTTGTTATACTCTTTGTTTTTTCTTGTTTGTGTTTTTTCTTTTTGAAATATGAAAGTTGCTTATTATAAGTTTCATTTGAAACTCTAAAGTAATTTATGGATTTAGTGATCTAAATTCTCTGATAAGAGGAGAGGGTATTCATTTTATTTGGCCTTTTGTTTTGGTTTTTGTTTTGTTTTATTTTTTATTATAACCTGATTGAGGTCCTTTTGATTCTTGACAGCTCTTACACTCACACTCCTTTCAGAACAAGGGATTGTGGGAAGAGATTGACAAGCAATGCATAGCATGGCCACGTATTGCTAGACCACTAGTTGTCATGGCAAATCTCTCTTTCCCTCCCTGGCTGTTCAACTCTCACGATTTCTAAGCATACATCCACTGGATCTTTGATGAAATCAGGTCCGAAAGCTTAGATTCATAGCTCCATTTCCTTCTCCTTGTTTCTCCTTCACCGCTCTCGGCTCGTTCCCTCAAATCCGAGCTTCAGCTAGCCATTCTCCCTCTTCTGCTGAGGTTGGTACGCTTCTTTCTCTTCCTTCATGTTCATATCCCTATCTGGATTTATCCCTTCGAAAAATCATTTTCTGTCAATGAGTATATAATCCGATTCTTTACAACTGGATCTGTTTAGGTCTTGTCAAGTATTTGGATGCTCTTTCTAGCTTCAGTGAGATCATTCTTTTAGAAGATGAATCCTATCGGCTATTCAAAGAGTAAAGTTTAAGATTCATCTTAAACTTTAGTGGATCGATTTTAAATGTCTCTAGTAATCACTCGTTGCCTAGTTGCTTAATAAATGCATTTCTGTTTATTTCATCAATATGTTATCTTAAAGAACATTCCATGCTTGAGGATCACTCGTTGCCTAGTTTCTTAATAAATGCATTTCTGTTTATTTCAAGATAGATAATCTCTTCTTTGACAATCTTGCAGGTTATACAACAAGCTTGAAATAAATGCATTTCTGTTTATTTCAAGATAGATAATTTTTGTTTATTTCTGTATTTTTCTGTATATTCTAAGACCAATCTAAACAATTCTATTTTTTTCTGCTTGTACAGATGAATGTACAACTATCGTTTCCTGCATTTAGGTTTTTATTCATCCTTTCTCACAAGGGTGTCCTATTGCGTCCTTGGGCGTGTGGTAAGCCTTTGTGTTTAATTTGTAACTTCATGACTAGATCCATGATTTTTGGGTCCTTTTACTCTGCTGCTTATCATTTTTTCTATTTGATGTAATGTTTTGATCTACTTGAGCGAAAAGAAGTGAAACAACGTCGGTGTTTTTTTTACTTGGTGAACATTGTTTCCCTTTTTTTTACCCTTGCTGACTGCCTATACGTTATGTCTATCACTAGTGAGACTATTTTGTTTCCATGATCTCTGGAATTGCGATTGCTACTGTTATAACATCTTCTTGTTCATTAATAGTTTGCATATGTGATTTCAGGGCCAAGGATGAGTAGATCAAGATGATGAAGTATGTTTAGTTTGATTGTGCTATGCTACAAGTATTGTTGCACCACCCTAATACCACCTTTCAAGCATTTTAGGGCACTTACTGTGTACTTTAAGGCTTAAGCAAGAATTACCCACTTTTATCAATCATCTCGTGCGATGAATGACTTAAGAAATAATTGGCGGCATCTTATTTTTATATTTGGCAGGATGTCTAATGATGAGTCTACTGAGGTTGTTCTTTCATCATTGCGCTTGGGAGGTGATCATGATAGGTAGGCTTGGAGTTTATCTTTTCAATTCATTTCTTTTAGTCACATGTAGCTGCTGTGAAATTAAAAAAAAAGCACATGGGTCAGCAAGGCACCAGTTATCCTTGTTTTCAAGATTTTTCACCTCTATTTTGAACTTTGATGTTTCTAGTGAACTCTTAAGGAATGTGATATTACTTATGGTGGTGAAGTTTGAGAGCTGAAATAAACTGCATTTTCTTGTTATATAAGTTTCTGATGGCTTTCTTGTATGCTCAACTAATTGGTGAAGTTTGAGAGCTGAAAATCTATCATCTTTGTAACATAGGCATTTGTTAGCCTTTATATGCATTTGTTCTACTTGCCTTCATATTCAGTTGACTATTACATCTCTGTAACACAGGTATTTGAATCACCCCATGCACACAACAACTCTTTTTCATATTTGAGGCAATATGGAGTGGAATCTGTTGGTCGGGCAACTATTTTTTTGGTTAAAATATAGTTTTGGACATTTATATGTAAATTTTATAATTATGTATATTTATTGTGTATTAATTATGTAGGTTTTGGCATTTTATTATATATATAAATATGTAAATTTTGTATAATTAATAAAATTTTATTTTATTTTTAATAAAAATATTGGACTTTTTAGCCCGGGTCTGAAAAATCCGGGCTTAAAAGCAGGATATTTTTTTTATTTTCACCCATATTTTAGCTACGGCACCGTGCCGTAGCAAATGTGTCATATCTTTCATCAGGGGTCGCTTGCCGTAGCAAATAACTTTGCTACGGCTACTTGCCGAAGCTACCAACTTTTGCGACCCCGAAATTCGTAACCCTCCCATTTCCCGTAGCAATGCCTAAGCTAATGGCCTTTTTCCACGCCTGGACAGCCTTTTGCTACGACTTTTTGCCGAAACTAAATTAATTATTTTTTTGTAGTGTCTTTTGAATGTGAATTTGTCAATTTTGGATGGTCATGTTCAATGTTTGAATCTTTTCACCATTAATCTCTCATGGATTACAATAGGAAAAGGTTTTTCTTAGTACATGTTGATCTGTAAAGGATTAGATATCGGATTCGAACTTTAGAATGGAACACAGGAAATCAGTCACCAGTTGTTCTGTTGTTCCAGTTCAAACTATAGTTGTGACTTGTGATATGTTTGGTGTAGGAAGCACTTGGGCTGCTCACAATATCACCAGCTGCAATGGTGATTTTGGGGTTTGTGATGTATGAGATGAGGGTTGTTAACAAAGATTAGGGCAGCCCCCATAAGCAGGTAATTAAACTCCACTTTTGATTCAGTTCCTTCGTTGTTAAACTTAAAAAGAAAATGTTAGGTTCATGTTGCTATGTTAGGCTGTTATGTGTGGGGTCTGATTTTATATTTTTCGCCGTTCTTTATTGTTTGTGTTACTACTTCTACGATCCTAATTTAAATTGCGCAATTCCTCACTCTTACATAGGGTTGTAGTTTATATAGAATTGTAGATCAGTAGGTGTTAGTAAGGTTTAGGTTAAGAAACCATTTGTGATTATGTGATTTTGAGAAAATGTGACTGGTAAACATAAATATTACTTCATTATCAATTGGATTAGATGTACCCAGGTGGATCAGTGAAGGTGCATTTCAGTTCATGACTACCCTCTAAACCCTTATGTGAGTAACCAACTACATGATATAGTGAAACAATGTAGTACTATACTGATAAATCCTTTTTTAGAGGATATTGTAAGATACATATTCCTAATCTTATGTTGATAGGTTGTATAAAAGGAAAATGGAGTACTTAATGGTAAGACCTTACTGGTAAGATGATAATCTAATCACCAAGTATAGCCCTACTGGTATGATGGCAATGGTAGGATCATAGGATGATAATAGTAAGGTATGTTGAAATTAATGGTAAGATAAAAATACCCCATTGGTAGGATGTTGCTATATCAACGAAATTATCAAGTGTAGCCCAAATGGTTGGATGATAATGGCAAATTATTTTTAAACTAATGGTATGATAAAAATCCGGTATTTGTAGGATGCATCTGGAAATACATAATATCTTCGACACTTGAAGACACTTGAGACAAAATTAAGATTACAAATTTATACTCTCTCTTTTTGATCAATTGCAGAACTTGCAAATTAAGATTACAAATTTAAGCGCTGTTTTTGTTTCTTGTAAAATTATCACTTCTTGATGCCCAGATGATCATAAGGACCCATTGAAAATAACCTATTAGCTCAATTGGTATAGCATTGTGTTTGCACACAAAGATGTGAGTTTGACTCTCACATAGGCTAATACAGAGTATGTGTTCATAAATCTCTCTGAACTTATACAATTATGAAACTGGCAGAAAATATATATACTAATGGTAGGACAAATTTATGAACATGGTAGGACAAATTCATAAATCTCTCTGAATTTATACGATTATGAACATGGTAGGAAATATATACACTAGTGGCAGGACAAATTTGTGAATCTAGTAGGATAAATTTATGAATATCTCTGAACTTATAAAATTATGATCTGGTAGGAAATATATACACTAGTGGTAGGATAAATTTGTGAATCTAGTAGGGATAAATTTATGAATATCTTTGAACTTGGTTGTGACAGCAGAAAGTTATAACACAAGATCTTAATAAATTTGACAAATGTAAGTTGCCGTTCCTGCAACAATAACCTCGTGAAGGCAGTGCTTGATCATGCTTTCTATGAGGATTTATTTCTGTCCTAAAGTGTTGAAAAATATCTCATGCCTATTATTTATTTATTTATTCCAAGTTTATTCACTCAGATTTTAGGAATGTATTCTCGCTTCTCTTTCCCACATGAAGACAAGGCGTTCTTGATGTGATCGTAGCCACCCATGAGCTCGACTCGGGCCCGAGCACGTCAAGTGGTATCACAGCAACGAAAAGGGTTCCTCAAGTTTTCGGGTCAAAATTTTCAAGAAAACGAGTTCCAAGCCTTTGTCCGAAGAGTACATCTGATGGGCTATTCAAGCCTATGATGATGGGTATCTTCGTTGGAGTGACATGGATGGTGCCACATATGATGTAGTTGATCAAGAGCTCCGGAGGAGATATCGAAAGAGAATGGCTCGAGAGAATGAGGCTCGACATAAGAAGAAGGTTGAACCACCTTGGCATGAGATCTGCAAGCTCGCGGAAAATTCAATGCAACAAGTAAAGGAAATTCGAAAACTCGTCAACTGATCATTGGGGTCGGCTTTATCGAAGCCTAAAACAGCCCCACCTACCTCTTCAAAGATGATATCCTCTACGGCCATGGGCGAGACACATGAGATTCAAGAAGGCAAGTCTAAGGATGTTCCGATTGAAATTATGAAGGTCAACCCTAAGCTTAATAAATATGAGAAAATCATCCAAGTTCGCAAGGTGGTGCTTTTGATAAAGGAGAAACGAATGTCAACTGACGTGCCTAGATTTCTGAGTTCCATGTCGAGTAAGTGGTTGGATGAAACCTCTTTCATTTTGTCTTACATGCCATTCATGAATCAAGAAGAAGAGAAGATTCAACATCCTTTCAAAGAAGATACCACATGTCCAAAGAAGTCGCTCATGTCCATCACGGATTCGAGGACGAATCCTATTCAAGGGGAGGAGGATGATATGATCGTAGTCACCCATGAGCTCGACTCTTTTTTCCTCCAAAGGTTTGTCTTCAGAGCTAAACATCAACTTTGATTTGTGAAGACTATTTGGCGACATCTTGGTATTTTGGCTCGTTTTGGGTGTATAAAATTCCGATTGAAGCCAATGAGAACTTGTTGGAAAGATATTTTAAGTGGATACAACTTTATTGAAGGATGCAATCGTCAATTCAGCTTGAAAGATGGCCGAAATTTGGAATCTTTGCAGTAGTCCAAAAATCTAGCAGCTTGTCGGAAATGCAATAAATGAAGACGGAATGCATTCAATAAAGTCGGATTAAATGACGGAGCTTTAGAGATTTCCGAACTTCCATCTCTTTGATGGCAACCAAGACCATTCGCCCCCCCCCCCTCATTATTGTCGCCCATCTCTCCGTCATAAATCATGGAAACCCTTTCGTATTATCCATCATTAGTTTATCGATTTATTTTAATTTCTTTTATTTTTCATAGCATCAATATTTTCCTATATAAGGGATGTAAGAACTTCTTTTGGAGGCAAGTTGAATTTGGAGAAAAAGTGAGCCTTTTAGCTTCCAGTGATTCGGGTCAAGAATCTCGTTCTTAGGTGAGAGGCCGGGAACAAAACCTTCAGTGAGAGGCTGAAGGATATTCCTTAGTGAGAGACGATGGAATCAAAGGGTCGGAAACCCTCGGAGTGCGAGGCCGAGAGTGCGGAAGATCGAGTGTTGGAGAGAGCTCGGAGTGCGAGGCCGAGAGCGATCTTGCATCACATACCCCTCAACCCCCATCCCCTACTTTACCACCATTCTAAGGCCTTCCATAGCCCCATCATAATTCTCAAATCACCCCCAAAACGTCACCCAAAATAGCCCTCAATACCTCTCAAAAGAGCCCTATTCGGAATCATCTCTACACCAGAACGACTCGGTAAACTCTATTTCCCACTTCGTCTGACCTCGAATTGATGAGATCTGCCCCAATACGCGACCGCGACTTCAATAGCTACAAAACTAGTACTCGCACGCCCCCAGCAGCCAAGCCAATCGATAAGAAATCGACATTCTTTATCGACTGATCTACTGCTCCAGAAACTGGCAACAACTTCCCGGCTTCTCGGAACTCTCATCGCCGGTCCTTTTGCTCGAGCCCGGGCCTGAGCGCGTCAGTTCTCCATTTCAATTATGTTCTGGATATTGAATTAGTTAGATTTTGTCCTAATATTTCCAGGTGAAGTATTTGATGAGTTAAGAGGTAGTCGGCAGTGCGCATAGACTTGTAGCATCAATTTCATTTTCATATAACATTTTCTGAAAATTTTGGAATCAACATAGGTTGATGATTGGTTGTGCCAAGATCCCACTCCCGGGAGCCCACCAACCGCCGAACACGACCTTCAGATAAACCCTGTCACCTGGGGTACGACACGGGAACAGAGGATTAACTTGAGGGTAGTTATGTTATAAGATAAGAGGAACAACTACAAAAGATAGGTACAAGATCACTTACCCATCGCTGTCAGTGCTACCGGACAAACTTCTTGCACTTTTCCAGGTATGGAAGGACAGTTGTACACTATTGGTAGGACGGAAATATTCTATTGGTAGGATGGGGACTATATCGTTTCCTGGGATGAACGGGTTGCTTTTCCCCTGTCCTTTCCGCTTCTCTCCTACTCTGCCTCACTTTTTGCAGAGCATATTATGGTGTTTCAGATCATCCTCTCAAGCTTATATATGTTCTTGGGGGACACCCATCAATGCAATCATTGCATTTTCCCCTCATAAATCCTCCCCCCTTTCCCTATAGGAGAAACCCTGTTTTGGCGCCAAAACTACACTGACAGCCCGCCAAATCAGCTACAGTGAATCCCCTCAAGATTCTCTCCAAAATATCTCCAGGTATGGAAAGACGGGTTCAGCCTATTGGTAGGACCAATTCTTTCTATTGGTAAGATGGGCAGTGTACAGTTTGCTGAAATGAACGGAGGATGCCTTTTGGTGTCAAATGTCACTGACAGCTACAGTGTAGCTACAATGTCCCTCCTCCCCCCTTCACCTGCTACTTTCCCATCCGGTTGCCCCAAAATTTTGCAAAACTAGACCATATTCTACCCTTGGTAAATTTCCAATGTACTAGTCTAGTTTTGCAATGTTTTTTTTTTCGGTCTAGTTTTGCAAATTGGCCAAAAATCAATCTCAAAATCAAATGACAATGAGATAGAATTATTTTCTGGTATATGGAAAGTTGAATGTCCACCAAAGATAAGAAACTTCTTATGGAAAGTAGGAATTGGACGAATTACCTATTAATCTAGACTCCGAAACAAATGGATTCATACGTCCATGGATTGTATCTTCTGTAACTATAGGTAGGAAGACGTTATCCATCTCTTCATGGAGTGCCTGAAAACTTTAAGAATCATTGGATCTTCTGATAAAGATATTGAACGAAAAATAGCAAATACTTACAAAAGTAATCAAAGTATAAGGACCATTACCAATCAAATATTTTGACAACTAAACCATGAGCAAAAGGCCACTTTGGCTTTCTCCTGGTGTTGCATTTGAACGAAAAGAAAAAAGATTATATTTGACAACCAGAACTTATGAACAACAGATGAACTGGTAGCCATAATCAAATACCACATGCAAAAGTAGAAAAAAAAAACTAAACAAGATGACTCATACGATGAAGAAGGAAAGAAACTATGAGTCAAACCTAGAGATAACCCTCCCAAAAGGAATATCATTAGATGGTGTAAAATTGAGCATGACGTCTTTAAACTTAGTTTTGATGGCGCTAAATCTTTATCCAGTTATGCTTCTGTAGGTTTTGTTATCAGAGATGATGATGGTAGGGTGATTGCGTGTGATGCCAGTAGATGCGGGATGGCGTCTGCGCTCCAGGCTGAGGCAGTTGGTCTGCAGCTCGGGTTGCAAGAAGCTCGAAGGCTGGGGATCCGAAGAGTTATGGTGGAGGGAGACTGCCTCGCGATCGTGAATGCTATCAATAGTTTATGGTCGACTCCGTTAGAGATCAAAATCCTTATGTTAGATACTCTTCATTTGCTTCGCTTGTTCGAGACGATTTTTGTGTCCCACATTTTCAGGGAGGCGAACAGAGTGGATGATCGACTCACTCATATGGCCTTGGAGTCTGGCTCATCGTCTTGCAGTTCTGATTTACAGTTTCAAACTCTCGTTCGTAGGGATGCTTTTTGGTGGTGGTACAACCGTGGTTGACACCCCTAAAATCTCGCCTGTATAAAAAAAATACATTCTAAATCTAGGATACAAAACGGTGTGATCTCTTCTTTCAATTAACCAACTAACAATAGTAAGACACATTCACATACTTATATGATATACTTGTATTGTTAAACCTTTAAATATGGAATAATTTTGTCTCATCACATCTCAATATGTCCCCTCAATTATATTGGGATTAGGATTGTCTTATCAAATTGACATATGGACAATGAGACATGCATGTAGCATCTCGTTCTTTTTGTAATTAGCCCAGACAAGGTTCAAAAGGTGCATCATTAGGCTAATCCCTCTAATGCCATACAAGTTTGTTGGGACTCATAACTAAGGGTTATGTGCACGGATACACACATAAGCACGATGGTTCTATCTTAAAATAAGTTAACCATAAAAGGAATAACCTACCCTGGCTTACATACTGCAGTTTTATTATTTAAATATTTTATGTGAGGAAATTTTATCTCTTCACATTTTAATAAAATGGATATCGTTTGATTAATCGAAGACTACTTTTGAATTGGATAGATAACACAAAATTTATAGTAAGAATAATAACGTACAATCCCTGTCAATTTTGTTGAGAGCAATGTACATTTGAGGAGAGAAAATATACACAATATTTCCCTCACTAGGTCGAAATGGTATTTTCAAGCAAAATTTATGGTAATAGAAGCTATATATAATTACACAAATTGTAAAGTTAAAGCATAATTAATTATAGAGATATGAATATTTATAGCGTTAAATATGTAATGGTTGACATCTATGACCCCATTGTTGAGTAAATGAAATATTTTAGAGCAAATTTAATGAAATATACCTTTAACAAAACTTCTTTCGATAATTATTCCCTCTCAAATAAAAATTGGCCGCTTTGTACTTGACCAAAAAAAAATTAGCCCTTTTGCACCCTAATTCTGTCCGCTCATCTTCCTCCTTCCCTAATGCTCCGTCCATCCATTTTCAGAGATCTCGCCTCATCTTTGTCGTCTCCCTCAAGCTGATGGAGATCTGCTATTCGCCGCCTCACACTCCTCCCTCTTGTCACTGACCATCTCTCCGTTCTCTGTTCTCCTCCCTCGTTCTCAGCCCGCCTCTGCCCAAAATTCGCTGATTTCGAAGCCGAAAGAGAGGAAGAAGGAAGATGAAGATGACACTGAGTGCGGCGGAGGCGCGTCAGATGAAAAGCATCGGCGGATGTTATGACGTTTTTATTCCTTGATTATATTTGCACTATTGATGCTGTTGCTTTTTATGAGTAAAATTGTGAACGAATCTTCTGTGGGATGCGCAGATGATGTTTTTGTCTTATGGTTGCTTGAGGACAAGCAAGAGTTAAGTGTGGGGGGATTTGATAATGCATATTTCATATAGACATTATAGGTATTTCTTATTGCATTTAGATAGTGGTTTTGCATATGTTTTAGTCTAGTTTCATATATTTCTTGTGAAGTATTCGAGTTCGGAATCTATGCCTTTTTAGTGTTTATTATGCATAATTATATCCCGACCTTGGAGGGACTTTGGAAGAGCTTAAGAGACATGGTTTAGAGCATATGGAGGTTGAGGAAGGAGCTAGAGAGGAGCAAGGAATCACGACATTGAAGACAATCGAAGACAAACGAGGAAATCCCGTCACTGTAAAGACGGCACCCGCCGCCATTTACACGGCACCTGCCGTGGGCCGGTTTCCAGCGTTTGCAATTTCGGATCCGAAAACCATATTTCCTATTATTATATTATTGTTTCTATTAGGGTTTTGTCGACTCCTTATTAGTCTATATTAGGTTTATTTAGTTCATTCAGCCATGTGTGGCTATTGTGTGAAACTGTGAACACCATTAGAGTTCCACACCATTAGAGATAGAGACATTTGGCCTATAAGTTGCTAAACTCATAGTTTCTCATGTGATTCGAAGACATAGTTGTTTAGATTGCGAGGATTTGATTCTATTTAGTTATTTATATTCATAGTTATCATCTTGTGCTTGTTGATTATATTTGTGTTCCATTCTATGATTGATCACATGTTAGGAATTGCATCTTAGCTATGAATTCATTATTGTGTTCTTGATAGCAAACAAAGTATTGAAGTAGTGATATTTATTTGTCTTTGTAGGGGATGATTTCAATTGATCTATGTTGTGGATATGTCGATTAGGGCTGATTCAGTGTTGTTTCGGTTTGTCTTAATTGCATTGAATCAATATGCCAATTGGTCTAATTACTTGAGCCCTTTATGTTATTCTTTATTGATATTGAATAAGGTGATTGTATCCCTGCGAATCTCTGAACTTTAGCCAAGTAGACATATGTTTATGAATAATTAATAGATTAATCCTAGGATCATGAATCTCAACCACTGTCAGACAATTACATGTGAAATATTTCTTCTACCTTATTATCAATCTACTTTACAATCATAAAGTTGGTTACTTTTACATCTTGGTTATTTGTTAAAAATCATTGTTTGGTCATAAGAGTTCTTGTTAAGAGTTATTGAATAGGAAATCGCTTCTCCCTATGGGTTCGACTTCGTACTTAATTGTTGTACTAGTAGTTGTTTGGTTTATCAAGCGATTTATTGACTAATCTATTGGTTTTGTGTTTGAGTTTGGATTATATTACTATTTGGCAAAGGGCGAAAGTGCCAACGACGTTCGTCCCGCTTCGATAACACTTAGCAAACAAACAACCTTATTTGTTTATTTGTTGTCATCAAAGCACTTTGGGTTCTATTTATAGAATCCCAACAATTTCCCCCCTTTTTGGTGATGATAAACAAATAACTTATTGATAGATAAATATATAAATAAAAACATTATTTGATTGTATTTTATCATCAAAACACTTTAGGAACCTAAAAGGATTCATAGAATCCCAACAAATTCCCCATTTTGAAAACATAGTGACCATCAAATTCCCCTCAATTTGAGAACACGGGTTCCATCAAGCTTCTCCTTTATTTGAGAACATAGTTTCCATCAAATTCCCCCTCACGACAGCAACACTACTCCAAACTAAACATATACTTAAGACTCAACATACATACATACATATAAAAGTTGGCATGTAGAAACCAATCTCAAAACAATGGGCATCTAGAATACCTAATTTAAACACCACATAACTTCCCACTTTTGGCATCATTGAAAAAGGATGGAGTCTCAATAAGAATAGAGAGAACAATTTAGACCAAGCCATGCAAATAATAGCAATTACAATTATATGAAAAAAGTGCATAATCGACCCATCACTACACCCTCATATGTCAAGACATTAAAACTTAAATGTTAGAATACAATGAGCATAGTCTACAAAAGCAAATGAATAAGAAAGACTCATCAAGATAAGAAAACTGGATGATAGAGTAGACATGGTCATGGAACAACATTTGAAAACGACATAGATTTAATTTAGCTTAGTTTGATGGCGCTTCACCTTTCTTCCCAACTTCTTTAATTTATCTATAACAAATGGATAATCCTCTATTATGTAAACAAAGTTTCCAGGCACTTTGTCTTACAAAAAGGCCATTTTTCTGTTTTTTCCCTTTTTTCTTTCAGGTCTCGGCATCCTAAATTTCTTCTCCATCTTTTCAATACCAAGCTACTCCTTCTCAATAAAGCTTCCTCATTTTTTTCTTTTTTCATTTTAATTTCTTTTTTTCCCCAAACATTCTAGAGTTTGATTTGGAGATTAAGCATAAGAAAGTCACTGAGAATCTGGTTGCTAATTATTTATCTAGGCTACCGTTAGAGTAGTTAGAGCACAATACAGATAAGATCATGAATATATATCACCACTTTTGAGGTACCGTAATGTACTGATTTTGTGAACTACATTTTTTGTAATGAGTTGTCTAGTGGTCTATCGTTCTAGCAGAGGAAGAAGTTCTTGAAAGATGTAGTGCATTACTATTGGAATGTGTCGTTTCTATTGAGATATCATATCTTGTAGATACCGATTTGATTCTTTCTTGTATATCAAGTATCATATCTTATATTTTAGGATAGATTTTCTCTAGTTTACCCTAATTCTTTTTTATAAGCACACATCTAATTTTAATGGAAAAGACACGATTTGCACCAAATATTCTTCTACATGGTATCAAGCTTTCCGATCCTATTCTCCTAAACACACCTAAACCCTTACCCTGCCAATGGCTGCCGCCACCCCTCCTACCTTACCCCGACCTCACCCTACTACCTTCATCCCTCCGATCACCCTGGTTTGGGTATTTGCCCCGTGATCTTGCGCGGTGAAAACTTCCCTGAATGGAAAACTTCTATGAGAAACGCCTTCTCTACCAAGTTCAAGGATGGGTTTCTCGATGGCACTATCACCGAACCGGCTACTGGTTCTCCTGATGCTGCTTACTGGAAGCGCGTCAACTCGATGCTTATCGGATGGATCGCTCAATCCTTTTAGCCATCCCTCCACTCTAGCATCACCTACTTTGCCACGACCAAGGAACTCTGGGACGATATTGATCAACGGTTCTCCGTCGGCAATGGTCCTCGCATTCTCCAGATTCGCTCTGAGATTGCCCGTTGTCGGCAAGAGGGCCAATTGGTCTCTGCCTATTTCGACCGCCTGAAGAAATTATGGGATGAACTCGTAACGTACACCACTGCCACGGCCTGTACGTGTGGAAATGCATCCAAGGAGCGGGAGATGGAGCGTGCTCCTCAGTTTTTGAGTGGTCTCGATGATGCGTCTTACTCCACCTTCCGCTCCACAATCGTCGCTCAAGATCCATTCTCTCATTTCAATAGGATCTACGCTCTTGCTGTTCAGGAGGAGCGGCTTCAGACGATTGCCAAGGACCGGGAGACTCGCTTTGACTCGTTCGCCATGGCTGCCCGCCCACCGTCTCGCACTCCCTCTGGTAAGTCGGACAAGACCAACCTTCATTGCACTTATTGTGGCTGCACTGGCTGTGACGTCTCGTCTTACTTTAAGGTGATCGGATTTCCGGACTGGTGGAACCACGACAAAGGTGTGGTCGACCCCACTACCGGCGCTCCTCCCGGTCGTGGTCACGGGACTCCAGCCCCTGATTCCTAGTCTCCCAAGGCTCCGACTCATGGCTCTGCGATGCACACTCTCGTCGCCAATTTGGCCTCTTTTTCCGGCTCTCCACACCTGACTACGGCCGACCGTGATGCGTTCGGCCCCACGTCTTTTAGACTGATTCGACCATGGTATTCGAAAAATTTAAGGAGTTTCACACCAAGTTCTCCAATGATCGAATATCAGGTATTATTTCTGTCCATTGGATCCTCGACTCCGGCGCCTCCTCTCATATGATGGGCGACAGTCGAGTACTTCATGATATTATTGATGTTCTACCGTGCCACATCAAACTTCCGAATGCTTCGATCTCTACTGCTACTCGAGCCGGCAACCTCGCCTTAAGCCATGGCGTTACTCTCTTTAATGTTTTGCTTGTTCCAGGGCTTGATTGCCACTTATTGTCCTCTACTTGTTTGTCTGCTGAGCTCACTTGCCTGGTTATCTCTTTTGACAAACTTTTCGTCATACAGGACCGCACTTTGAGGATGCTGATTGGAGCGAGTGAAGTTCGGGATAGGGTGTCTTTGCTGCGATGGCTCACTCCACCTCCGTCACCTCCCCATTTATCGTGTCATGTTCCTGCTGTCACCACTTCTACCTTGTGGCATCGACGCCTTGGGCAACCGTCTCGTTTGTTGGTCCCACCATTCTCTACCTCTTCCATTTCCACAAATAGCTCTAATAAAATTGACCCTTGTGACATTTGTCCTAGGGCCAAACAAACTCGTCTTTCGTTTCCCATTAGCACTTCTCGTGCTCTTTCTTGTTTTGATTTGATTCATTGTGACATTTGGGGTCCTTTCTATACTCCGTCTTTGTGTGGTGCTTCCTATTTCTTAACTTTGGTTGATGACTATTCTCGTACTATATGGGTTTATCTTATGATTCACAAATCTGAAGTTGCAACTTTAGTTCACAATTTTTGTTCAATGATACAAACACAATTTCAAAAGACAATCAAATGCTTCCGCAGTGACAATGACTCTGAGTTTATTGCTCTCAAACCACTCTTTCGGGACCTGGGTATCCTCTTCGAATCTTCGTGTGTTAGCACCCCTCAACAAAATGGTAGGGTTGAGCGAAGACACCATCATATCCTCAATGTCTCTCGATGCCTTATGTTTCCAGACTCGCTTCCCATCAAATTTTGGGGCGAATGTGTGCTCACCGCTTCCCACCTTATAAACCGTACTCCTACGGCTCTTCTCCACAATAAGTCCCCCTACGACTTCGTCTTTCATAAGCCTCCAGATTACTCTACTCTCCGAGTCTTTGGGTGTCTATGTTACTCCACCCAAATTCCTCGTAGCTCAAACAAGTTTGCCGCCCGTGGTCGCAAGTGCTTGTTCCTCGGGTATCCCTTCGGTCAAAAGAGCTGACATCTATATGATTTGGATCGCCATGTTCTGTTTACCTCCCGTGATGTCTCCTTCCACGAACATGTCTTTCCCTATGCTGACTCATCTAATCAGTCGCCTCCTCTGCATCCTACTTCAAGCCATCCTTCCCCGTTGTTTCACGACGATGAGGAGTTGTCCACTCCTCCCACTCAGACCTCAGGGGGAGTTCTCCTCTACCTCCTCCGCCTCCTCCGCCTCGTCGTAGTGGTCGGACTATCCATCCCATTATTCACCTTTGGGACTTCGTCTGCACCACTATCCGCCAACACCACCCTATCTCGTCGGATCCCTCTTCGCGCTCCTCGTCAGGTACAGTGTATCCTTTGGATATGTTTTGAGGCTATGACAAGTTTTCTGAGTCCCATTGCAGTTATCTAGCTGCTGTAACCGTGACTCCAGAACCTACTACCTTTCGTGAGGCAGTTCGTCATCAGCACTGGCGAGATGCAATGCGCCTTGAGATCGATGCTTTGCATTGCAATGGGACATGGGACCTCGTGGATCTGCCTGCCGGTAAGACCCTTATCGGCTGCAAATGGGTCTTCCAAATTAAGTATAAGGCGGATGGGAGTATCGAACGCTATAAGGCGCGCTCGGTTTTTCTTGGGAATTGACAAATTGAAGGTATTGATTATTCTGAGACCTTTGCTCCAGTAGCTAAGATGGTTTCTGTTAAAGTGTTCCTCGCAGTGGTCGCTATTTGAGGTTGGGAGCTCCATCAGATGGACGTTCACAACGCCTTCCTCCACGGTGACTTACATGAAGATGTTTATATGACGATGCCCCCTGGATTTTCTATTCTGGAGTCTTTGAAGGTCTATCACTTCCGTAAGTCATTGTATGGTCTCCGTTAAGCTCCTCGGTTTTGTTTTTTCAAACTGGCCTCTGCTCTGAAATATTTCGGGTTCCGTCAATCCTATGTTGATTACTCCTTATTCTCTTATATGTGGTCTGGTATTGTTATTCATGTGCTGATTTACGTCGATGATCTCATTATCGCCGGGAATGACTCCGCTACTATTTTCCATTTCAAGACATTCATGCACACCCGCTTTCATATGAAGGACCTTGAACCTCTGATGTACTTCCTTGGTATCAATATTACTCGTTCCTCGGATGGCATCTTCCAGTCCCAACGCAAATATGCGCTGGACATATTAGCCGAGACTGGTCTTTTGGGTTCTAAGCCGGCTACATTGCCTATCGAGCAGAACCACAAGCTCACCCTGGACACTAGTCCTCTGTGCGCTGATCCAGAACAATATCGCAGATTGGTCGGGAGTATCATATACATCACCATTACTCGCCTCGAACTCAGCTACTTATTCCACATTCTTGCTCAATTCATGGCAGCTTCTACAGCCAACCACTGACAGGCGACACTAAGGATTGTTCGCTACCTAAAGGGTTGTCTAGGTCCGGGTATCTTCCTCTCTCGATCCAGCGACCTTCGCCTCATTGCCTATTGTGACTCCGACTATGCTACGTGTCATCTTACTCGTCGGTCTCTCACTGGTTTCTTCCTTATGATCGGCGAATCACCCATCTCCTAGAAGACTAAGAAGCAGTCCATTGTCTCTTGGTCTTCCGCTGAAGCCGAGTACCGTGCTATGGCCACTACCGCTTGTGAGCTAGTCTGGCTCAAGTCTCTCTTGGCTTCATTGGGTATCTTTCATTGGCAACCAATGCACCTATGGTGTGACAATCAAGCTGCTCTTCACATCGCCTCCAACCCGGTATTTCACGAACTTACGAAGCATATAGAGGTTCGGGATCATGTCCGAGCCGGCACCATCGTTACTGCCCATGTTCTCTCAGCTCAACAATTGGCGGATATTCTTACAAAGGCGCTTGGGCAATCGTAGTTCCACGCTCTTCTTCGCAAGTTGGGCATTTGGGATCTTCACGCTTCAACTTGAGTGGGAGTATTGAGATATCATATCTTGTAGATACCGATTTGATTCTGTCTTGTATATCAAGTATCATATCTTGTATTTTAGGATAGATTTTCCCTAGTTTACCCTAATTCTTTTGTATAAGTATACATCTAATTCTAATGAAAAAGGCACGATTTGCACCAAACATTCTTCTACAGTTTCACTTTAAAGGGTGCTCAAATTAATGGACTCTTTAGAAGATGCATCTCGAAAGACGAAGTGATTAGTGTGATTCAAAATTTCCATTCTCTATCGGTTGGAGATAACGCTAGCACCTCCAAAGTTGTTGCTAAAGTGTTTTACTCGGGTTTCAGTTGGCCTTCTATGTTCAAAGACATTAAGGAGTTTGTTGTTGCTTGTGATTAGTGCCAAT
This sequence comes from Persicaria maculosa, assembly GCA_963922045.1. Taxonomy (NCBI): domain Eukaryota; kingdom Viridiplantae; phylum Streptophyta; class Magnoliopsida; order Caryophyllales; family Polygonaceae; genus Persicaria; species Persicaria maculosa. The sequence continues at coordinate 43,801,580 of OY998256.1, forward strand.
GAAGTAGCAATATCTCAAGGATGAATGAGATGCCGCTGAATAATATCTTAAGGGTACATCTAGAGAAGATTATATCCCTCTCTTAAAAGGATTAGGTGACGAAATTCGATAATACTATGTGGGCTTCCAATACTGCTTTCAAGAACCCAATTAGTACTCCTCCTTACAAGCTAATGTATGGAAACACTTTTCAACTACCCGTTTAGTTGGGGATGAAAGTCTATTGAGCGATTAAATCGCTAAACATGTATATGAAATTAGTGGGTAAAAGAGACAATTGCAGTTGCAATGGCTTGAATAACTACAGTTAGAAGCTTAACAAAGTACCAGAATATACAAGGAGAGGACCAAAAGTGGCACAGTAAGCACATTGCTCCCAATGAGTTCTAGGAATGTGTTCTAGTTCTCTTCCAATCAAGACTAAGGCTATATCCAGGAATGTTGAAATTGAGATGGTGTGGTCCATTCAAGATGAAGAGAATTTATCCCTATGATGATATTTCTACTTGGTGTTAAGAAATCGGTGAGTTCAAGATCAACGAGCAACGATTGAAGAAGTATTTCTTCGGTCATCCGATTGAGAAGGTTGTTTCTATTGACCTTTTTTATCCGATTACTTAAATGTAATGGAACCGACTTCAGATCCGCTAGCGTTTTTCGAGAGGCAACCCTAGATAAGTCTTCTTCTCTTTTGTTTTTAAAAATAAAAATAAAAGATGATCGTGTAATTTTTTCCAAACACTCGTGCAACATGTGTCTAGATGCTTGTCCAAACAAAAGGTTTTAGGTTGTTAGAATTTTATGCTACAACAAATTTACGATGATTTAGTGGAAAGATTTTCTACCATTATACACTTTGTTTGAGTTTATATTGTTATTCATATACAAATGAGAAACAATTAATTAACCATTCTAAAATAGTTCAATCGAAAAGGACATGTGAGTATTACTCAAAGGTCTCTGATTAGAACTGAATAACTGTTCTCTATTTACCAAAAGTATGCAAGAGAAGCAGTTAATTTAATTTCATACTAATAGCTTACGAAATATAAGGCTTGGTATATAAAGTTGAAAATTAAAATGTCTTTGTAAAAATAATGCACTCTTTTTCAAATGTGGAGGAAATCTGATGGAAGTGAAGGGGTGATCGTGGAATTGTAATAAACCATTTGGGCATTTGGCCATTGATTGGGTGTTTTTCTTTGAACGGAAACAAGCCTAAAAATGGACCCCTCAATTTTATTTTATTTTTTGGTAAAGATGGACCCCTCAATTAAAGAGCTAGAAAAAATGACAAGTATCTTATAACTACACATCGTTGTCTTCCTTGATGTAGGAAAATTATACATGGAGCTATATCGACTTTAATGTATGTGTGTGGTTCACAATATATGTTGGTCGAAATTCCTTTACTGATAAAAGTTTTTTTTGTTTATTAATATCCAAGATTACCTAATGGCCTTAATTATTGTATTACTTAATGCGTTTTAGGGATATATATTAACTACTTGCAATTGTAAAAACCAATTAGCTAAGTTATCAGTAGCAGAATTCGTTGATCGATGGACATGGCAAACTTGTACCACCCAAGCATTAAACTCAATTAGTCTGCCGCACTTCTCGATCGATCAGGTGATAATTAATCATGACGGGCAGTGAGGGATCTAGCACTAAGCAAATCACATGCAAAAAAGGAATTAGTCTCAGCAATTAAAGCTAGCTTGAATACCCAACCATATAGCTCATTGTAATTTGTAATCCATGAAAAACTAGCGCAAAGTTGAAAGGTTAACGTAGGACAATTACCACAAGGAAATGTGAATGCCCGCAAGAAGTCCTTGGTAGGATTGTTGTGTCCTATTACTATAATAGAATTAAAGTGGAGATTTAAAATCAAAATAATTTAGATAGTCAAACTGCTTTGTTAGAATTAAAGTGAAGATTTAAAGTCATAATAATTTAGATAGTCAGACTGCTTTGTTGAACGCTAAATACAATTTATAGATAAATTATATTAAATCTATTATTATTTTATTTGGGTCCTATAAGGTAAGCCACAATAGAGTATATATTAATGTTCAGATTCCCCTTGATATAGAACCTCTGTTTTACTTTGAGGTAGTTCAATCCCCTGATTGATAACATGCTATGGACATGGAAATACAAGCCCTCTAGAGAAACAACGCCTGGACTATAGTTGATCTTCCTCCAAGCAAGCATCCAACTCCAGCTAAATGGGTTTATAAGCTGAAATACAGAGTCGTTAGTTCTCTCAAAAGGCATAAAGGGACATTGGTTATCAGGAGTAGCTCTTAGACATTTGGCATTGATTATTCTGAGATACTTTCTCTACTTGTGAAGCTCACCACCATCGGGACTTTGGTTACTACTGATGTGAAGATGAATTGGCCAATGTCACAGCTAGATGTTGACAACGCCTTTCTTCACGGGCACATTGACACTGAAGTCTACATGAAAATTCCTCAAGGCATTGAGCATCTCTATCCATGCAAAGTTTATCGGATGAACAAATCATTGTGTGGCTTGAAGCAAACATCCACACAATGGTACACTCGACTGTTCGATGCTTTGCTAACTCAGAGGTTCACTCACTCCATAAATGATTACTCCCTCTTTCACAAGAAGATTAGAAGCTCAGTATTTTTCCTTGCCATTTATGTCGATGATGTTCTCGTCATAGGGAACAATCCTACTGCCATTGCAGAACTTAAAGTTTTTCTGCACAATGAGTTTCGAATTGAGGATCTTGATTCTCTTATTTAAATTTTGGGGATGGACCTATTTCCTCAAAGTTTTTGATGGAATTGTCATGTCCCAAAGGAAGTTTGCTTCTGAACTCCTTACAGGTTATGGTCTCGCTGAGTTCAAACCAGTTTCTTCCCCATTGAAGCCCAAGCAGGTTCAAGGTACACCTTTACCTGCAGATCCATCTGTCTATTGAAGACTCATTAGTAACTTGAATTTCCTCTCCAATACACAACCTAGTTTGTCTTTTGCCATTCAACATCCTTCTCGATCAATTTATGCAACAAAAAACTAATGTCCGTTGGGATGTTGCTATTCATGTTATTAAATACCTCAAAGGTACTTCTCAATATGCCTTGTTGCTTTATGCTTTATGTTATGCGCCTAAATTTCCATGTTGTATACTTACTTTTATATCGATTTCAGCATGCATTTCATACAGTTGGGTTAGAATAGTACAAAATCTATGTAGTTTATGCTTATTTGCAAAATATGGAGGTCTACACTAGTTTCTGTTTAATTTTGTAGAAATCGATGCAATTTACATCAATTCGGAGAAAGGGAGGAAATCATCAAGATGCTCGAGGACAACTACAGAAAGTCCAAGATCAGGCAGGAGTTGAACCAGGACAAATCGAGCAAGAAACAAGGAAGGAAGCACTCGACACAGCTAGTCGATATCGACCAACTCTAGTCGATATCGAGTGACACCCAGTCGAGAACGAGCAAGTCGAGCAAGCTAGTCACTCGAGGAGCCAAGAGCTAGCTAGTCGACGTCGAGTAACTCTACTCGATGTCGAGTACATGTCGAGTGTCCAGAAGGTGCCCGGGTTCGAGTGCAACACACGAAGACACAAGCTAGTCGACGTCGACTACACCTAGTCGATGTCGAGTACCCCAGTCAACAATCCGAGTCGAGTGGAATCCGAGTCCGAGAAGATAGATTACTTGCAAGTGAAGATATTTGGAATTCTATCCATCCACATAAAGAAATTTGCAAGTTCAAGAGGGATCCAAGTTCAAGAGGGATTTATCCACATTAGTCTTATTTCCTTTAGAAAAATTTGCAAAATAGGCACTTTATTTGGATGTATTTGCAATATGGTCGCGTTTATGGACAATTTAGCAAAATGGCCACTATATATACCTATTTTCGCTTTGTACGGACATTTTTTCCTGTTTCTGAGAAATCCGATTTCCTCCTCTTTTGAACTCTCTCTTTGCTTGAAGTTTTTCGTCGTGCGTTTTCCGGCTTGGTTCGTCGTGCGTTTTCCGGCTTGGTGCGTTATCCGGATTGGTTCGGTCGATTGTTCTTCCTTGCTTCGCTAAAGTTCGGAGTTTTCGTCGTTTGCTTCAATGTCGTCATCCAGCAGCTTAGGTATCAATTTCGCTTCTTTTTACGAACTTTGTCGTGCCAGGGTTTTGGATTAAGTTTGTTTATGTTGATTTTATTTTATTTGCATTATAATTTTGACAATCTATGGTTAAATCAATGCTTGATATGCATACTTATGTGCGTTTTTAGTAGTTTTCGTAGTTTATGCAAGTTGCATATGTAAATGCGTTGATTTTAACTGTTTCTTTTCATCAATTTTGTGGTGTGGCACTTTGTAAGTGCTTTTTTAGTGTTCTTCGTGTGTGTCAATCTGTTTTCCATGCTTTGGATTGTTTGTGTTGATGATAGTGTACTTATCTGCTGCTATGTTCATGTGTATGGTGGCTGACACTATCTGTTTTTATATATTATTGTGCTAGTTTATTGTAGTTCCAACAATGTCTGTCTTTGGATTTGGTATTTTGTGTTGTGTTTGTGATGTTTATGTTATTTTACTCTGTCTTGGTGACATTTTATTGTTATTGTTTATGGTTGTTTTCGTCATCAAAGATTCTGTTAATGTATATTTACATTGTTCTGTATGTTATTTCTTGCAGGAGCTCAATCTTCTGATTCATCCACTTCTTATCCTGGTTCTGATGTAAGTTATTTTAGTTTTCCATTTGGAATTCTTTTTTTGATGAGCAAGTTGTAATTTTTTCTCAATCTGATGGTTGTTTTTGTGCTTAATTGTCTGTGATTGATCAGGGTTTGGAATATTGCATTTCTGTTTCTGAGCGATTTCATTGTAGATCCAACATATATTCATATCCTTCTATCTGTGATCTGATCAAGGAGCATTTGTGTCCTTCTCACTACAATACTCTGAAAAAAAGTTGCCTTGGATGGGTGCTGACGCAAGGCACCGAAATGGTTACCAATTTTCAGCTTATGCATCAAATGGTGCTCCGTCAAGTACAAACACAAAAAGAGAATGAGTTGTGGTTTAGAGTTGGTGGACATCTCACACGTTTTTCCATTGCTGAGTTTCATGTGATTACATGCCTTCCTTGTGAAGACCGTGTTTGTAATATCCCAAAGAAAGTGTCAATATTTGAATTTTTTAGGCAGAAGAAAATGACTCATGATGAGTTACTTGATCGTTTCATATCTGAGAAAAAGAAGTCTAAGAAGAAGTTGATTATGGCAAAGTTGTTGTTGATTGAGAGGTTAATTGTTTATAGGAGGTCAGCAGTTGTAAGTGCACAATTCTTATCTCTTGCGTGCAATGAGAAGGAGTTTGAAGTGTATATCCTTGGGGTAGAGAGTCATACACCCAGTTGTTGAAGTCATTGAAGGGTTCTTCTGTTGTAGATCGGAATGGGGTTAGGGGTTCTTATCAAATGTATGGGTATTGCCTTGCATTCCAGGTATTGTGCTTTAGTGTTTGCATGTCTTATGTCATCATTTTTTTGTCTGTGTCAGCACAACTTTATTGTTTATGTGAGCATTATTTAAATATTATTTTGTAGTGTCATAACGAGTTTTCTTTTGTAACAGGCTTGGATATCAGAAGCTTTCCCAGCTATCTCCGTTAATTTTGACTGTAATTTTAAGATGCCTGATAGAGATCCATACTCGTTGCACTGGTAATGTGATTATAGCCATGTATACGTTGAAGCTGAGAAGTTCTTTCATGGCGATTTGGTAATAATTTTATATTTTCTCTCTTTAAGAACATTTTTATTTGATGCATCTTTAGGTTTTTATTCTAATACATGCATTTTGTCTAGACTCCGTTGTTCCCTATTTATGGGGAGTTTGCACGCACCGAAAGGATGGAGTTTGTTGATGAAAAAGCTGATGATGGAGTTGATGCAGTAGTTGATGCATCAGTTGAAGAAATAGTTTTTGGACCTGTTGATGTGACTTTGTATGAGAGTCGTCGTGTTCGTAGACGGGCATTTGAAGCTAGGTTTTCAAACAGGGCTCTCCAGGTTGAGGATGAAGAAGCTAATGTCTTGCAGAAACATGCTGAAGGAGAGACCTCAAAGAAGAAGACACCTGTGAAGAGAGGCAAGACTGCTAGAAAGAAACAGGATGGTAAGTCCTTTGAAACTGCTTTTGAAGTTTTCCCTGATGGGGATAAAGAAGATGTAGAGACCTCAAAAAAGAGGAAATCTTCCACCGGAGGGATGGGTGGTAAAAAGAAACAGAAGGTGGCGACCAGCGATACCTCTGAGGAACGGGTTCTCCTGAGGAGGGGTTGTTCTGCAAGTCGTGTTCTATTCAATCCATACATTGCTTTAGACCGTAAAAAAATCTGTCAAGAGTGATGTAAAGACTCTTAGACAGAAGGCTTCAGCAGTGAGGACAGGTGGTAGAGTTATTCCTTCTAAGGAGGTGAAGAGAGTTACTACTGACACAGATTTGCATAAGGAGGTTGATGTGGTTGCTTCACCTTCCAAGAGATGTTGGTTGGGTACTGATTCATGTGATCTATTAGACGATGATGTCCCGCTGAATATTGTCTTTCAGCAGAGGTATAAGATGAAGAAGAACGGTGGTGTAGGTAGTGGGAGGCCGTTATATGATAGTACTGCTGACAGGTCTTTTGTTCTTCCTTCAGTTCCTGTTGTTGATAATGAGGGTGCCCATGAAGTGGAGACCGTAGATATTCATGTTGCAGTCTCTACATATGATGGTGAAGTCAGTGTTGGTGATGACAAGGGTGATGATTTTACTGCTTACACCCATTCTTTCAAATCTTGTGGTGAAGTCCGTGTTTGCGATGACAAGGTTGATGTTTTTACCGCTGACACCCATACGCCTAAATCCGATAAATTGGATGCTTGTCATACTGCGAGGCTTTATGTTTTGGTCGATCTTGCAAATGTGATTGATTGTGGTGACACCGTTGAAGGAGTTGAGACACCTTCTGGTGACAACGATGGAGAGGGAGATGTAACGACACCTTCTGTGCAGAGGTCAACCCTGGGGAGTGTTGAAGCACATGACTTTGTTGATGGGAGGTCTGTGTTTGGGCAAACATCTACTGCCTGTGAAAATGAAGAAATTCGTGTTTCAAGTGTTGAAGCTGGCAAAATAGCAGTGTTAGCAGAAAAAGTGGAAGGTATTGAAGATGTTTCTCCTCAAATGGATGCCAACAATGATTCAACTTGTGAGTTGTCTCCAAAAACACATGGTGATGCTTTTGCTTCTTCTCTCCCATCTCATCCTGACTGGGTGAAGGAGATTTTTAGGAGGATTGAGAAGCTTGAAGAGGTCCCTAAATTTATGCATCTGTTTTCTGCGAGGGTTGATGCAATTGAAACAAAGATTGTGGAGTTGAATGGGAACCTTCAAGTGTTTGGTGAGATGTCGAAGAGGTACGATGAGCTTGAGGTTAGGATTGCTAATTATGAGGCTTTGTTTGAGATGTTGCAGTTAAATCCTGTCAAGCCTGATGATAAGCACATCCCTGCTAAGTCTGAGGGCACTTTTGCAAAAGTTGATGATGAAAGTGTCAGTGGTGGTAAGTGCCATGGCACACCCGTGAAGGCTGATGATAAGCACATTACTGGTAAGTTTGAGGGCACTCATGCGATAGTTGATGGTGAACATGTCACTGATGGTAAGTCCCAGGGCACACATGTGAAGGCTGATGATAAGCACGTTCCTGGTAAGTCTGAGGGCACTTCTGCGAAAGGTGATGATGAACGTGTCAGTGGTGGTAAGCCCCAGGTCACACCTTTGAAGGCTGTTGTTGAAGATGTGAATAAAACTTTGAATGATGTTGTGTCTGATCTTCAGCAGTCTTTCCCTGATGAGGAGTTAATGTTGAAATCATCTCCTGCTTCTATTAAAGTCGTGCACATGTCTTTGCCATCAGTAAGTGCTGAGGTTCCAGGAGTGGGTAAGGAGTCTCCACCTATTGTTGCTGACACTGAATTTAAGGTTCTTGGAGATGAGATTGGAATTCCAGCAACTTCTGCTGAAGTGCCTCAATCTACAAAGTGTGAAGGCGAAGGTGCTGGTGGTAAAGTTGCTGGAGTTAGGATTGACCCATCCCTGGAAAAGTACATTTGTCTGTCTGACAATGATGATGATAAGGGTGTGCAGGTGTTGATTGGGATTCTATCGCTAAGGATCCTGCAATTGAAATCGAAGTTGAGCAACTAAAGGCTTCCAATCTTATCCCATCAACCAGTACATTCCTGTATGGCCCAGTTGAGCGGGAGAAGAAAGTGAGGATGCCAAAGCATGCCCTTAAGAAGTCATTGATCAGCTTGGAAGATCATGAATTTATTTATGGACTTGTAAAGAAGCAAATGTATGGTTTATTTTTACGTTTAGTATTTGGTATGAAATGGTGTTCTTATTATATTAGTTATAGCATCTCATGCTAGAAATATTTTTATTCGTTTTGTGTAACCTTTGGTAGGAATTTTTCTGTTGCTGGTCCAATCTCAGGGTTTGACAAAAAGTTTTTCCATCACATTTTAGAGAAGGATATGTGGCTTGATTGTCAGGTAATAACTGCTTGTATTTTTGGAGTATATATATACGTGTGGATTGGATTTTATTGTATTAGTTGATTGTTGAATTCACTTTTTTACTTCTTTGTTTAGCATCTGGAAGCAGGTTTGATTCACATTAGGGGGCACATTTCTGAGGACCCTGTCAAGTATCGAGATGTTCTTGTTCTTGATTGGCTATTTCACCTAAAGTACCTGTCTGATTATGCTTTAAGTTATCGGGAAGACATACCTCTTGAAGTCAACACTGAGGATTATGGGAAGCCATGGGTATCTGTAAAGAAAATCTACACAGCTTTCAACGTGATAAACAAGCACTGGGTGGCGTTGGAGATTAAAATTAAGGATAGGATAATCAGCGTGTTCGATTGCAATGTCCCTGCTGTTAGGGAAGGTGTTCTTGAAGAACAATTGCAACCGTTTGCTATTTGGCTCCCAATTCATTTGGCAAAGGCTGGGCTATTTGAAAACTTCGATTCCTCTCCTTTCCAGCTAAACATGGTTCCTGGGTTAATGCATGATTCTACCGGGTATGTATTTGTTATCTTGTTTTGTTTGTTGGTTACGTTAAGATACTTGTTATTTATTTTCTTACATTACATTGTTTCTTTTTTTGTCTACAGGGCTTCATGTGGTGTATTTACATTAAAAGCGATTGAAGCTTCTGTATTTTGGGGAGATGGTAAAGATTTCAACAACGAGAAGATCTTTCGATTCAGAAAACTCATGTGCGCAGATCTGATCAAGGAAACCTGGAGTTTTAAATTTTAAAGCCAGCGGTTAGGTAGGTTGTTGTTGTGTAGATGGGGAAGTTTGGATGTAATCTGACAAATTAAGTGCTCAAAATAGATAAGTATGGTTACACTGATATGAAGTAGTGGTGTCAATATCCTTGTTTTTTTTTTTGCTTTTTGACATGTACGTGGTGACGTTTTATGTTATTGAACATTATGGGCTGACAACAGGTGCCTAAGTACGAAAATAGTGGTGACACTGATGTTAGTTTCAACCAGTGTTGATACTGTCGTTGTATTTGTTGATTATGAAGTGTATGTGGTGGCACGAGGTGGTTATAGTAGTTAGAAATCTTGGTGACATTAGAATTGTGTTTGCACACGAGTTGAGCCTTGCGAATTTGTGCCCAATATAATTTGATTCCTTTTCAATATAATTTTATACTTTTTCAATAGATTACTTGCATACCATTGAATTATTTTTTGATTATCATTTGAATAAATTATTTGCACATCATGTGCGATTGTTGGAAATTTGCTCAACATGATCTTATTTTTGATCAATAATATTTTATATTTGCACAACAATTGAGCATTGTGAATTTCTGCCCAATATGATCTTATTTTTCCTCAATAGAATTTTTGAATTTTTAAATATATTTTTTTCACGATGTTGTCTTGTTTTTGGTCATCATTAGAATTAAATTGCACACCATTGTCGATTGGTGAAAATTTGCTCAACATGATCTTATTTTTGCTGAACAATAGGTTAAATTTTGCACAACAATTGAGCATTGTGAATTTGTGGCCAATATGATCATATTTTTCCTCAATATAATTTTTGAAATTTTAAATATATTTTTTTGACGATGTTGTCTTATTTTTGGTCATCGTTAGAATTAAATTGTATACCATGGTCGATTGGCGAAAATTTGCTCAACATGATATTTTTGCTGAACAATAGGTTAAATTTTGCACAACAATTGATTCTTGTGAAATTTGTGCCCAATATGGTCTTATTTTTCCTCAATATAATTTTTGAAATTTAGAATATATTTTTTTTACGATGTTGTCTTATTTTTGGTTATCATTAGAATTAAATTGCACACCATGGTCGATTGGTGAAAAATTTGCTCAACATGATCTTATTTTTGCTGAAGAATAGGTTAAATTTTGCACAACAATAGGATTTGGACAACATTGGTGTTTGGTTTAGTTTAAACTTCATGATAGGAGACCGTGGCCCATTTTCCTGATCAAAGAAGTTGGCCCATTTCAGTTACTTTATATATGGGTTGTTTTTCAGTGTATCTCCAAGACTCCAACGTTATTTCAACCCTTTCCACTCTCTTCCCCATTACCGCCTCTCCAAGTCTTTTCATCTTCCTCCACACGCTCTTCCTCTTTCCGGATTTTTCTTCACAAGGTGCGCCCTTTCTTATGTAGTTCTCTCCCTTTCGTTCTTCTGTAAATTTTATATAATCGGTTAGGGTTTTTACATTTTTCCAGCAAGTTTTATGTTGTTTTTTTTTCTTGATTTTAGATGACTTTTTCATTATCTTTTAGTCGGTTAGGGTTTTCATTTCAGCAAGTTATATGAGTGTATATTTATTTTGTTTGTGTATGTTTTGTATCCTTAGATGACACTTCCAACTGGAACCCAAATGGGGTACCATTACACTGTCGGCTCCTTTGAAGTGGTTATCACACCAAGGGAGACCTCTGTGTATGGACCTACCCGTCTGCACGTGGCTATTCATTCTGATAGAATCCCTGAGCTGTTCCTGGACCATTTCTCTGATTGGAATGGGTTGTCAATGACTTATGCACAATGTGATCAGGTGTTAAGTGAAGCAGGGGTCACTGCTGGGGTTCGAACTCAGGTTAATAGAGATTCAGGTTAACCACTTGGATTATAAACATGAAATTGGTAGATACAATTAGGATTTCTTGAAAGAGTTGTCTAATTGTTGGAAAAGACGAAAGCCTGATCCTTTGATGTGATTGCATGATTATTTCTCTTTATCTTGCCTTATACATGCTTGGTTATCGTTGTTGCAAACCCCGGTCTTGGAAGTTTTCTTTCATATATTTATTTATTTCGAAATCTGCAAACCCTAGCTTTCATTACGTTTTTGCGAATCTACTCGACTTCGACCAAACTGGTCGATGTCGACTACTAATTACTCAATCAAGCGAGATCGATTGCCATTTGTGTTTCTACAGGTACTCAACTACGACAAGCCTACTCGATGTCAAGGAGACCTAGTCGACGTCGACTACTTCCGGTCGACTATACCCTAGTGGAGGCCAAGTACTCTGAGTCGACTTCTGGACGTGATTTGCTGGCTATCTGAGATCCGCTAACCAGCTTCCTCAAGGATCGATCCTGACTTCCTTTTGCTACAACGGAAGTGAGTCCTGTAATTATTTGCGTGGGCACAATCTGTTTTGATTTATATTTTTATTTATTGAACTCGATTTCCTCCTTACAACACTTTGGATATCTTTCAGTTATAGGGTCGGTCATTGTTACACTGATTGGGCATCTTGCTCTTGTTCACGCCACTCTATTAGTGGATATTACATCACCCTTGGTAAGAGGTCTCCCATCTCCTAGAAATCGAAAAAACAAGCTACAATATCTGTATCATCTGTAGAGGCTGAATATAGACCAATTCGTTGTATCATTGCAAAATTTCCTTAGCTTACTCGACTCTTTTCAGAGATGGAAGTTCCTGATGCTACACCAGTTCCAATCAACTGTAATAGTCAAGCCGCTATCCATATTGCAAGGAACCCTGTTTTTCATGAACGAACGAAGCATAAAGACATTGATTGCCACTTCGTTCATGACGAGAGGGTTTCTCGACCAAATAAATTTATAGTCAAGACCCCCACTATAGTATAGGGGAGTGAGGTTCATCCTCAGGAGAGAAGTAAGCGGTTCTAGGTTTGGTTGGTTTTGGGGTTAAGGGATAGCGAGAAAACGTAGCGAGGGTTGATGTCGGCGTCAACTAAGACTTGGTCGATGTCGAGGGATGGAGAAGGAATGGTGGTTTGTATCGAGCAGAATTTGTGTCGAATAAAAATAATAAAATACAACATATAAAGATGCAAACTTCCAAGGTTAGAGATCACCACAACAATAAACATATGTGTAGATTATAAATCACATAAAGATGCATGCTTTATATCAAATAACTTTCATCATTAACAAATAGGAATATAGAGGCTCTCGCATAAACCCTAAGTGTTACTATCCCAATTTCATAATTAATCCAAATTCATGATAAGATCACTTTCGCTTCAATATCATAAATAAGAATCACCTACTACTTTCGTAGAACAATCATGCATATAGGATAGAAGATAATAAAGACATACAGATTTATAAATCATAAATCAAACAAACATATCTATGTTGGGATCACCCCAACCCTAGAAGAAGGGAAATTAAAAACAAAACATAATGAAAGAAAATAGCTTTGACATTAAAAATAAAACTAAACTTGCAACCATGCAAACGTCTCTTTCCTCCTCTTTCTCCTCTCTCGCCTCCTCTCTCTCTCATCTCTCCTTGCACTCGAAGACAACTTTGCTTGAATCTCTGAAAATCAGCCTCCTAGGGCTTTATTTATAGTGCTCCATCTAGCTAATCTAGGAAGGAACATTATATCTCTATCTAAATCTATCTATCTAAACCCTTAAGATAAATGTTTAATAATAAATGAAATAAAACAAATAAAATTCTCTAAAGTAAATATGAGAATTACTAAAGTGGATAAATCAACCTTCAACTTGATAGATCTTCGTGTAACTTGGTGTAGAAGCAATCTCCTATCTGAATCTGCACTTGACTTCGACTCAGATTGATCACTAGAAGTACTAGACATCGAGTAAAGTACTCGATGTCGAGTAAAATTTGTCGTCTCGAGTGGTCCTATACTCAGTTCGTGCTCGATCTCGTCCTCTGGAGTGAATGTCGACCAAAAAGTACTCGACATCGACCAAAGTGGTCGACATCGACTAGTTCTGTGTGCTTTCAGCATTCTGCTCTGTCTTGAAATGCACTTTCCCAAGTCCTTGTTCCTCCGATTGATGCATATGAGTAAGCATTGGAAAGCTCTTTTCGAGGGCTACAACCCTAATGAAGACATCAGAACTTGATTCAGAATGATGAATGGTGAAAAGTGGCGTTTTCTCCAGATGCACCATCATGTGCTCTTCTTTAGCTTCTCCAATGTCTTCATGACTTTCCTTTAAGCTCCAAAGTGCGTCCGATTTCTGCAAAATTAAATAGAAACTTGTGTAGACCTCCATAATTTGAAAATAAACATAAACTACACTGATTTTGTATAAATCAAACCCAGATATATGAAATTTATACATAAATCGATATAAGTGTAAGCAAAAAACATGGTTAATTGAGCGCACATCAACACCCTATATTTAAGCTTGCTTGTCCCCAAGCAATACGTTCAATGGTCATACAGAGGAATAAACTAAACTCTCAACATCTTGGATTCATTCTTATATGTCCCTGCAATCAATCACCATCCTCGAAAAGGTACTAATGTCACCAAATCCATGCATGTAAATAAAAGCAACATCTACACATAAAAGGAGGGTTATGCAAAAAAACAATTTTATCCATAACATAACATTGATAATCAAGAGGACTTTTATGCACATGGTGAAGAAAAGATAAAAGTTACAGTGGTGGACTATATTTGGGCAATGTGGTGCTAAATCCGGGGAGAACTCTTCCAACTTGCTTTCTTGCTTTGATGCACTTTCTCCCATCATAATTTCCACATCACTCATCCTCTCAGGCATTATTTAGAACATGTGGAGGAAAATATTACATACGACATAATATGGCTTTGTGATGTATAAGCATAGGTAAGGCTAGGGTATGTAAGAATATATGGCAAATAAAGTCCTCCGTCCTCTTATCATGCATATGTCAAAAGAAACTTCAAAATTTACCTCCTTTTATGGTTTCAAGAAAACAATGCCTTTACTAGGCAATTTCATGCTATATCTCAAATGAATCCAATTTTGCATTGTCGAGTTCAATTAAACCTTCCATGACACTAATCAAAATTTTTTTGATGGGGGTGATAAAAATAAACTTTGGATGAAAACATGAAGCATATAGATGAATGAACATATCCAAAGTACCATGTAAATAGCAATATGAGAAATATGATAAAATATGCACAAAAGTAAACCTTTTCCCCACCCCATACTTAAATATTACAGTGTCCTCATGTTGTTGCATGAGGAGGGTCAAGTATGAAATAAATATAAAATATGAAATCAAACGGACTCCCTGTGCCAGCAAATAAATACAAGACTTCCTCCCGTTGTAGTAGAAGGTAGTCATGATCGATCCACGAGGAAGCGTGTCAGCGCCCGCCTTTCTATGTAACGACCAAGAATTATGATTTCCGGGTTACGTTTCAAGGGATAAAATCCCTAGTTCGGATCTTGCAATCCGAGTACGAGTCAAAGTTTCAAACTCCTTTTAAGATTAGTAGAAAGAGGGATTTCAAACCCTAAAAACCTCGAAGGGCCGTTGGGTACCCTTAACATGTCCTAAGACTATGTGGCGGAATCAATTTCAAATGGAAGTAAAGCAAAAGCAAGGTAAAGATACAAGTGCCACGGCAGAGCCGGGTCAAAACCAAATCATGAGTGGGTAATTACCATTTTGCTAACTTAGGATGTTAACCAGATTATTCGATTCGCCAAAAGGGAACCCTGTCATATAGACATCGAGCACTTAAAATCTGCAGAAAATACCTTTAAAAGAAAAACGGGGACAAGAGTCAGATCGAGCCACGCATACGGGACCGGCAGTCCTCGCTGAGGCCACATAGTATGTGCTGTACCTAATAAAGATGCTCTAATGCAGTACGAAAGTTAAACACACTAGCATGCTCTTAGTTATAATAATGTGCAGAAATACTGTAAAAGGGCCCAAGACAATGCCAAATGGCATATCCCTCTCCTACTCCACCCCCGTTTTCATGAGTGGACCTTGTCAGCACGGTACCCATTTCCTCGTGGTGGTGCACGGACTATAGTAACATGCTCATATTGACTGGATTGACTCAGGGCACCCGATGAGGCTCGGCTACCCTATGACCCTAGCAAAGACTCTAGGACTATCACAGATAACGGTCATTCTGTTTCAACCACACATAGTAATCACATGCTCAGTTCAATGCAATCCTAGCATGATACTACATGGCATGCTTTTATGCATAGGCAACACCTAACATAAAATGCAACAACGGGCATGAGTGTCCAACCTGAGTAAGCCCCCTAGGGAACTTACCTGAAGATGCAGAACAACAGGATAATACAAGCAAGGGCCCAAATGCAAGTCCAAAGCAATCCAAAACCAATACACACCTATCATCAAGCCATTTCCATAAGCCACCGGACCAACATTCATACGCACGAAACCCAAGTTCTCGACATACTCAAAACTAACCGATAGTGAAACCGTTTTCCAAAACATTTCCGATATGATCAACATCAACCAAAATCATTTACCTCCAATCAAACCCATTGATAAAATCGTACCAACCATATTTCCAAACTTTCCTCTCAAAACCAACATCATCAAATCAAGACAAAGAATCCCGACATTAAACATTTAAACCTTAAAACCAATACCTGAAAATCATGTTATAGAAATAATTCTGGCATTTTGATTTTCCAAACAACAAATCCTTAAAAGATATTTCCGAAAATTAAATCCTCTTCACAAATCATGCTTACTAAATAAACTAGTTATCAAACCATGCTTACTAAATAAAACAGTTATTTTAGAATCCTCTTTTTAAAAAGTTATCAAACCATGCTTACTAAATAAAATATCAAAATTAAATCATCTTCACAAATCATAATTATAATCCGAGCCAATAAGTTATTTTAGAATCCCTAAGAGTAAAATCCTTTAAAACGGATAATCATAATTTCAGAAAATATATTTTTTTCAAAATGGAATAATATAATAATGATAATAAACTAACACTAACTAAATCAAATCATAACATATATAACAACAAAATATAAGTAACCATTCATTTAAACATAACAAATAACAACAACAACCCAAACGATCACCCCACAACCGAAACCCAACCCAAAACCTTAGCTGAGGACCCGTCCAAGGAAAGAAACAAGAAAGAATAGGATCAGGATCCTGCTAGCCCAAATATGAAAATAGGTTTAATGAACCGGTAAAATAACCCAAACTGGCCGGTTCGATAAAAGAAAAGAAGGGAACTCGCCCCAACGGACCCGTCTTCCTCAACGAACAGGTCCTGCACACGACGGAAAGAAAACGGAAGAAACGAAGGTGAACCCAGGGCCTCAGGCGGAGCTCCGATCAACCCAAACCCGCACCCATCCTGACCGACACCTCTCCCCGACCACCACAGGCTCGAAAACCCAAATGCATGCAAGGAGAAAGAGGGAATGAAGGGCTCACCGAGATTTGAAACTTCGTCGGAGAACGTCTGATTGGTAGATTTGACTCTAACGATGATGGGAACTGTTTTCTCTTGGCCTAGGACGAAAGAGGGGTAAGGAAAGGAGCTCTTTTACGAGGTATTTAGTCGAAATCGAAATAAGAATGGAGAAATCGACCTTGCGCAGCGGAATCAAACGGAAAGACACATTCGCGTCCTCGAGGGCTCCTGGATCCGGCTCTCGGGCTTCGAATGCGCCTCCGACCTTTTGGGAATCGAGCGAGAAGCTAAAGTGGGTGCTAGTGCTATTGCTCGGATGATGGAGGAGGAGCGGCCTGCTGCAACGATGCTTCAAGCTCGGCGAGATAGAGGAAGGGGACGTTGGTTGTTGGCGGCTACAACCGGTGGTGGATGGTTTACAGGGATCAAATTGGGGCGGAGAATGGTGGCCCGGTAGAGAGTCTCAACAGTGATGGTGGTCGGAGAATCTGGGGGCGAAATGGGGTTGTTGGAGGCTCTCTGTTTGTGAGTTTCAAGTGGAGAGATGAGGGTTTCGCGATGCTTTACAGAGGACACAGGGGAGAGAGATAGAGAGCTCCTGCAGATTATGGTGTGGGATGAAAATTGGCGTGGGTCAGATTTGGCATCTTGCCACATTAAGGAAAAGCAAGGTGAGGGATTTGGTGCTAGCAGGGTGAGGATAAATAAATGGTGAATGAAGACAAATACAATGGGGATTGGGTGAGCTGTATATTTTGGTGCAACAGCAAAAGCATCCTCAACGGAAATCAAATCAGAGGGGGGGGGGGGGGGGGGAGAGAGAGAGGGTGGGGGGGGGGGGCGTGGGTCAGATTTGGCATCTTGCCACATTAAGGAAAAGCAAGGTGAGGGATTTGGTGCTAGCAGGGTGAGGATAAATAAATGGTGAATGAAGACAAATACAATGGGGATTGGGTGAGCTGTATATTTTGGTGCAACAGCAAAAGCATCCTCAACGGAAATCAAATCAGAGGGGGGGGGGGGGGGGGGAGAGAGAGAGGGTGGGGGGGGGGGGGAGCAAAAAGGAAAAAGAGGAAAATAAGTAAGATTTAAGGATTGGTCTCCTACTAAAGGATTCAAAATAGCACAATAGTTCGAAACCAAATCCCGACTAAACCAAATTTAATTCGAATATTCAAATCAATTTCAAGATAATCGGAATTAAATTAATTTTTAACCAAACATGGAGCTTGAGAGCAGAATTAAAGTCCGCTAGAATCTCAAATCTTAAAACGATGCCGGAATGACTTTAAAATCGAAACTTGCGCTCGATGACGAGTTTTCTCCCATTTTCTCAAATTGAATCATATAATAATATATCTAATTAGAATGCCATTAAAATAATATAAAAATATTCGGCCTTTACATTCATCCACCTCTAAAAACAAGTCTCGTCCTCGAGACTAAAAACATTCTAAGCAAGGGGATGAAGTTTGAAATTGGTGAGTCCGAGGATCATGTCTTTGATTCCGTAAGTGCCTCATAAGGGCTCGTATGAGGTCCTCACATTCCCCTCAATGTGATCACAATATTTCCAATTGGTCGTAGCAAGTATGCAATATGGGCCCCTATCACACCCTTACCCCGACCTTTCAGTCGTATCATAACTCGAAAGCAACTATAGCGCCCTAATAGGTCTTAGCAAGCATTCTATATGCGCCCCTATAAAATGCTTGTATCCACTTCGTGAGGTGTTATAATATAAGCTCGGGTGTAAAAATTCTCAAAAAGGGATTCCGCAATTGGAAAAGATTGGCCTCAAAATCGTTGAAATTCTCGGTAACGTTTATTTTTTAAAATTCCAAGTAATTCCTTTTCAAACCGCTGAAAATCTTCAAATAAGACGTTTAACCAAGCAACTTTATACCAAAACAAGTAAAATCCTTTCGATCAAATTTCGCCAAAATCCTCCAAAACCAAATCAGTTTCCTGCATAATAATCAATCAAATTCAGAAGCTCGGAGGTGGAATCATCCACCTCTAAGGGCTAATCCCCTATTCTCTTCCTAGTTTCCAGATCATGCAACATCATTCACAACTCAACAAGTACCATAACCAAAAGCCTCATCAACTTTTATATAAGCATAATACCATAAGCCATCTCACACATGGCAAGTCCCACATCATATCATAGTCACAAACTATCACAAAACCATCTAACATAAACATAAACATGCCAACAAGTTTCGAGTACCAAACAAACAACAAGCCTGAACATACTACGAATCATAAGATATATCTATATCATACTAAAGGAATCACAAGTGCATAATCGAATGTTCATCACTCATCACGTAAGCACACATGTCCAGAAATCAATGGGTTAGGTGTTATGGGGTTAGTACGTTAGTACACATCAAATCTCACAATCGCATATCGATATCGCAACACAAGTAGAACAGATTCATCACATTAACATATCAACACAACAAGTTCATGCTATTTAAGATTCAGAAAAGGAAAGATCAAGCAGTATATAAATCATCAAAATTTCAATATGCCCTAAAAGACATCACCTTAACTCGTCACAACACCATATAACGATCATTTAGCCATCAGACACCATTATTTCATATATAAACCAATCATATTCATGCTGCAAGCCATATTCATCAGTTACATATTCATAATCATGCTTACCGACCATATAATATAATATCATTCTTACTACTTCATAATATGACATCATGCCTTCGCATAATAACACATTATGATCTCATATATTACCATATCACAACACATCCTAACATGCTTCGAAAACAACATAACAGGATAGCAAAACATCAATATGTCATGATAACACTTGTCACTACCAATTAGATTTCAATATTGCATATCAACATGTAATATCATTCAATATCAATTCATCATGGTTGTTATCTAACATCATGCCAGTACATATTAATAAGTCGCATAATCCAGAAAATTCTCTCATCATCAAGCATTGCAAATGTAGCAATTAGTCTTAATTTACCGTCATGCTCAAAATTATTGCAAAACATCATATATACACATAAACAAGTCAAGTCAACAAGTTTCATCATGATCTAATCAGGTAAACAATTCAGGCTTCTTAGCATTTGCAGCTCATATTTTATAGGCAAAGGAATTTAAATCATTCTTAACAACTCAGAGTATCAACACATCAAGGCATCATGGCACATGAGATCTATAAGTCATCAAATCATATCATCATAGACAATAGGCAATTAGGCAGCAGTCATCATCGAGTCAGCACATCAACACGTAAATCTCATCGCTAGGTCAGTGCAATATCATCGTCAACAAGTTCAAAAGGGTTAGCAATTCGAACGGAGAACACTCCCGCTTGCTAGTCCTATCGTACTCTATAGCCGTAATTCTCGATGCGTGCCCGTTCCGCCGCCATCGTTGATCCTGAGGCCCGTGGGTTATGGGCCCACACTTCTGCTGCACTGCTCTATCGCTATGTAACTTTTCGTTCCCTCTTCCACGTGGTCGCTCACCCAACGTATCGCGCAAGAGTCCAAGTTAGGAGAGATAGGGGAGTGACAAGAGAAGATAACCCAAATTCCTTTCGGGGACAAACACGGACCACAACTAAAGACGACAACTAGAGACGAAACTCCGACCCGAGAATAGCAACGATGCCCTTATGGAAGTCTATTTAGGTTGCAACTGTGACAAGCAGACACAATTCATCATGGGACATATCAATCATTCTAATCCACACTAACATGTACCTATCTCGAGGAGCACGACATACGTATTCATTTTTAAAGACACAATCGAGTCCTACACGGATGCATGCGAGACAAGATAGTAGTATGTGATTCAATGGAAGCAGATATGCTCAGGAAGTGAGGTAAAATATAGCATGGCGAGGTATATCGTAACAATCAGATTAAGCTCACACGAGAACACATAAGAGCACCATGGTAACTATCACATCTGACAACAAGGATCATATAATAGGTTGAGAACAACGTGTAATCATATGACAAGATACATTTAAAAGTGTAAGTAATACATGGTACTAGCGATACATGATAAGGCATGATCATAGTCAAGAGTCATTTAGAGGAGTTCATCATAATGTCCATGAAAATAATAGGGAACACCACAGAGTAACAAATAGAACATCATGACGATAGATCTTAATCATGCTAGGAATGAATTGTCGTAGGGCACCTAAAACGGTACAATAACTATCACATCATGGAACAAGTGTGGCATGTAATCATTTAGCGGGTAATATTAGAAAGCATAAGCTCTACAGGATACTACTAGCACATATAAAAGCATGAATAAAATCAAGGCAATTCGACCAAATTCATTCTAACATTCAAGTGTCATCCGTATGCGGAATCATGATATAATGTGGTGTGTGATCATGCGAGGTGCCAAGTCATACATCTATGCAAGCACGAGAGGATGTCATAGAGCAATAGGGAAACACTACCGATCGATGACATGTAAGAATGCTAGGATTACCCATTACAGAAAGCAAGTCAATCATCGAATTCGACAATAACTAGCAGGATAAGTACAAAAATTTAAGATGATAGAAAGGGGAAAAACCACACTATCAGCGACCTAGATCAAGAGGAGATCAGCAATACGGTAGGCAAGATATAATTCACAAGAGTCACGACCAAGGATCCTACATGATACTAAAGGCTCAACATACGATACATGCATGCAACTAATCATGACGACATGTAAGAAATCAATTCAATCACATTCTAACAATATAGAAGCATGAGGAAAGTTTAACGACGTATAATACGAGTCTAAGTAATGGGCAATATGACTAGAATACGGGGACATGAGCTCAAATCAACACATACTAGGGTAAAATATGCATTCCTCAAGACTCAATTATACCACATATTCTCCATCCCACACAAGTAATCACACAACAATACTAATTGCAAAACAACCAACATTAGTTAATCTGACGAGAACAGATGGGCATACTACAGATTCTTGTTACAAAAGGATAATAAGCATGGCCACGTCATCATCCAACATGCTAAGGCGATCATCTACAAGTACTCATACAAAGGAGAGTTGATCACACTATCGTGGACCTAATCAAGGAGAAAACAACAATCACATAGGTTCACATCACGTGGTTCATGCTTCAAATCAATCATACATGCAATACAATAGGCCAAGTAGACATGCTATGACAACATATAATCATGATGGAATGCAAGGCATAACATGAGTAGCTTTTTACTAATGATCATTTGCGAGGCACACGCGGAAGATTACAGAATCATGTCATGCAATTCAGAGAGAGTCACCATTACAACCGGACAGAGATCCCTAAGGGCAACCATTGACCTTCCCCAACTGACTCATCACCACTCTTTCCCGTGGGACTTTGGTACGACTCCTTGTGGCAAGAAAACTATGGTTGATCATCATAAGAATCAAGAGTGACAATGCCAGAACACCTTACTTTTGACTCAAAGGGACCTCGAGAACCACCTCCCCATACTCGCTCAGACAACCTTCATATCCAAACATGATTCCCGACACAATGTGTTTACCAAGTCGATTTCCCGTGAAAGATACTGACATCCGGGAAAAAGATTCGATAGAACCGAAAAAGTGGTGAACATAGCGGAAGGGGTCGTTTCACACAAGTTGGGCTTGACGATATGGAAATAAGGGTACTCCCTCTATCCAGTTTGCACAGATTAGTCAAAACATATTTCATTGATAGGGCACACCAATCAGACTTTAGCATATCAAGAACTCAACATAGAATCAGTCAATGACAATTATAATGACCTCCTTCAAGGGAGATCGTACCCGGGCTAAATATATAAAGCACATCAAGCTATCTAATGTCGCTCTTCGAGGAGCGACTGACCGGAGGGGCAAAAATCTCGCGATTCTACCTAACTCGCCACTCCAACCACCTTGGTGCAATCTCCTTGGAGTCTTCCGGACCCTCTGTAAAGAGCAAGCTAGTATTTTGCCTACCGTTCCCAACTACACCCAATAGGGGTTGTCTAGCGCCTTTACTACCCACTCGTGTCCCCGTTTGGTCACTTTTCCTCTTTTATTACAAGTCGAGTTCATTACTTAGTCCAATTTGGGTCAGGCATCTTAAGTTCATTTTGCCCCTTTAAAACACTTTCTAATCCTTTGGAATTCATGGACGGTTTTCCAAAACATACACTCGACCTTTGTGTACCCGAATTGCATAAGCTCAGCTCTGATACCAACTTTGTAACGGCCCAAAATTATGATTTCCGGGTTACGTTTCAAGGGATAAAATCCCTCATTCGGATCTTGCAATCCGAGTACGGGTCGAGGTTTCAAACTCATTTTAAGATTAGTAGAAAGAGGGATTTCAAACCCTAAAAACCTCGAAGGGCCGTTGGGTACCCTTAACCTGTCCTAAGACTATGTTGCGGATTCCATTTCAAACGGAAGTAAAGCGGAAGCAAGGTAAAGATACAAGTACCACGGCAGAGCCGGGTCAAAACCAAATCATGAGTGGATAATTACCATTTTACTAAGTTAGGATATTAACCAGATTCTTCGATTCACCAAAAGGGAACCCCGTCATATAGAAATGGAGTACTCAAAATCTGCAGAAAATACCTTTAAAAAAAGAACGGGGAAAGGAGTCAGATCGAGCCACGCATGCGGGACCAGAAGTCCTCGCTGAGGCCACAGAGTATCTATTATACCTAATAAAGATGCTCTAATGCAGTACGAAAGTTAAACACACTAGCATGCTCCTAGTTATAATAATGTGCAGAAATACTGTAAAGGGCCTAAGACAATGCCAAATGACATATCTCTCTCCTACTCCACCCCCTTTTTCATGAGTGGATCTGGCCAGCACGGTACCCATTTCCTCGTGGTGGTGCATGGACCACGGAATAAACATCATCATAAAGTAACATGCTCATATTGTCCGATGGTGCTGGGCTATAGTAACATGCTCATATTGACTCGATTGACTCAGGGCACCCGATGAGGCTTGGCTACCCTATGACCCTAGCAAAGAATCTAGGACTATCACAGATAACGGCCGTTCTGTTTCAACAACTTATAGTAACAACGTGCTCAGTTCAATGCAATCCTAGCATGATACTACATGGCATGCTTTTATGCATATGCAAAACCTAACATAAAATGCAACAACAGGCCGGCATGAGTTTCCAACCTGAGTAAGCCCCTTAGGGAACTTACCTGAAGATGCAGAACAGCAGGATAATTCAAGTAATGGCCCAAATGCAAGTCCAAAGCAATCCAAAAGCAATACACACCTATCATCAAGCAATTTCCATAAGTCACAGGACCAACATTCATACGCACGAAACCCAAGTTCTCAAAATACTCAAAACCAACCGATAGTGAAACCGTTTTCCAAACATTTCCGATATGATCAACACCAACCAAAATCATTTACCTCCAATCAAATTAAGACAAAGAATCCCGACATTAAACATTTAAACCTTAAAACCAATACATCAAAATCATGTTATAGAAATAATTATGGCATTTTGATTTTCCAAACAACAAATCCTTAAAAGATATTTCCGAACTTAAGATCTCTTTTTAAATAGTTATCAAACCATGCTTACTAAATAAAATATCAAAATTAACTCCTCTTCACAAATCATAATTATAATCCGAGCCAACAAGTCATTTTAGAATCCCTAAGAGTACGTATTTAAACATCACAAAATACATATCTTAATAATATTATTTTAAAATCCTTTAAAATGGATAATCATAATTTCAGAAAATATATTTTTCTCAAAACGGAATAATATAATAATGATAATAAACTAACACTAACTAAATAAAATCATAACATATATAACAACATAATATAAGTAACCATTCATTTAAACATCACAAATAACAACAACAACAACCCAAACCATCAGCCCACAACCGAAACCCAACCCCAAACCTTAGCTGAGGACCCGCCTAAGGAAAGAAAGAAGAAAGAATAGGATCCGGATCCTGCCAGCCAAAATCTGAAAATAGGTTTAATGAACCGGTTAAATAACCCAAACCGTCCGATTCGATAAAAGAAAAGAAGGGAACCCGCCCCAACGGACCCGTCTTCCTCAATGGACAAGTCCTGTATACGACGGAAAGAAAACGGAAGAAAAGAAGGTGAACCCAAGGCCTCCGGCGGAGCTCCGATCAACCCAAACCCGCACCCAGCTTGACCGACACCTCTCCCCGACCACCACAGGCTTGAAAAACCCAAATGCAAGCAAGGAAAGAGAGGGAATGAAGGCCTCACCGAGAGTTGAAACTTCATCGGAGAACGTCTGATTGGTAGATCCAACTTCGACGATTATAGGAACTATTTTCTCTTGGCCTAGGACGAAAGAGGGGTAAGGAAAAGAGCTCCTTTACGAGGTATTTAGTCAAAATCGAAATAAGAAAGGAGAAATCGACCTTGCGCAGTGTTGTAGGAGGAAATTGCATAAAAAGATCGTACCTTTACCGCATCACCTCACATGGCTACCGTCAGGCTCACCCCGACCCCAGAAGTGGGTGGACTACTCGCTCTTCATCGCAATCGCATACATCATTGATGGAAAAGAAACTACTTGCATTAAGCTTAACCAAAGTTTACAACCGATTGAAGCCAATTCCGCTCTCGCTTCACAACTCCACTCGGCCACAAACTCTCTCTCTCTCTCTCTCTCTCTCTCTCTCTCTCTCCTTGTAACTTCTTGAGTATCTCTGAAATTGAATGAATAAAACTCAGCCCCTAAGGCTTTATTTATAGCCTTCATTCCCCGCTAATCAAGGAAAGAAAACTATATCTATATCTAATTCTATCTATCTTATAACATAAAGATAAAACATGGAAATAAATAAATAAATCAATTAGAACAATATCTAACTGTGGATAAATCCTCCTTGGACATGATAGATCTTGAAAGAATTTGCTCTCGAAAATATCTCCATCGGATTCGGGATAGAAACTTAACAAGAAGTCGGTTAAGCTCGGAATCCGCCTCTGTGGGTCCAGTCGATATCGACTAGCATGACTCGATATCGACCTGGCATTTTCCGTCTTTCAGCTTCAGACACTCAATATCGGCTCTCAGGGTCAAAATCGAGTTGGGTGTTACTCGATATCGAGTTAGTTAGCTCGATATTGACCATCAGCTCTCAGCTCCAGCTTCTTGACTCGATTCTGGGGTCTTGACTCGATTTTGGGCAACTCGATATCAACTTGGTTAAGTCAATATCGACCACTGTTCTTCAGCGTTGTCGATTATGGCCAACTCTGAGTCGATTTGGAGAATTTCGACCTAAATCTGGTCGATATTGAGTGTGCTTGGTCGATATCGACCAGTCTTCTCAGCACCCTGCTCTGTTCTTAAAATGTACTTTCCTGAGTCCTCGTTCGTCGGATTGACGCATGTGAGCATGCGTTGGAAAACTATTTCCGAGGGCTACAACTCTCATGAAGACTTCAGAACTTTGTTCGAAATGATGAATGGTGAAAAATGGGCTTTTATCCAGCTGCACCATCCTTAGCTTTTTCATGACTTTCCTTTAAGCTTCAAAGTGCGTCCGATTTCTGCGAAATATAACAAAAACTTGTGTAGACCTCCATAATTGGCAAATAAGTGTAAACTACACAGATTCTGTATTATTTTAACCCAAATGTATGAAATGCATGCAGAAATCGATATAAAAATAAGTGTAAAATATGGCAATTTAGGCTCACAACAAACACTCCATATTTAAGCTTGCTTGTCCTCAAGCAATACTTTTAATCGTCATTCATGGAAGAAATCAAAACTCTCAACATATTAGATTCATTGCCATAGGACCCTACAATCAATTACCATCCTCGAAAAGGTACTAGTGTCACAAATCCATGCATGTGCAACAAAAAGCAACATCTACTCACAAAAGGAGGGTTATGCAAAAACAATTTATATGACAAAGCATTAATAATCAAGAGGACTTTAATTTAAGCTCATGGTGAAGAAAAGGTAAAAGGTAAAATGGTGGGTTATATTTGGGCAATGTGGTGCTAAATCCGGGGAGAATTTCTTCAAACTTTGCTTTGATGCACTTTCTCCTTTTAATAATTTCCACATCACTCATCCTTTCATAAATCATTCTTTGCTTTTTTACTATAATGCTTTTACCTCTCTAACCTCAGCACTGCCTTCTCGCGAGTCGTAAACATGGGTGTCATGAATGGCCCTGGATACTTAGTGCTTTGGACTCCTCACTTGTGTGTCCCATCTTGCCAAACTATTGTCTCAACGAGCAGGGTTGATCTACCTTTATCTCCTGAGGTGATCGGATTTTTTCTCACTCATTAAATTTTCCATATATTTCAAACATTACTTCAGAACTCCAAATAATGATAACAACAACACAAACACCATATAACATCTCCATAATGTAACATCATTCTGAACATAATCCCCGGATAGGAAATAAGGTAAAGAATGGAAAATATTTAGATCATGTGGAGCAAAATATGAAATAAGGCATAATATGGCTTTTGTGATGCATAAGCATAGGTAAGGGCTAAGGAATATAAACATATGAGCATTATATGGAAATATAAAGTCCTTCATCCTCTTATGATGCAACATGTCAAAAACAACATCAAATTTTACCTCCTTTTATGGTTTTCAAGAAAATAATGCACTTCATTGTGACTTCCCTTTACTAGGCAATTTCATGCTATATCTCTAATGAATCCAATTTTGCATCGTCGAGTTCAATATAAGCTTCCTTGACACTTATCAAAATTTTCAATGGGGGTCATTTTTCTAAATTTTGGAAATCATGCATATAAGCACATAAATTAATAATGAATTCCAAAATAGCCATGTATAAGCAATTCGAGAAATAAAATTTAAACATGCACACATAATGTCAAATATGTCAAATATGCACAAAGTAGCCCTTCCCCCACCCCATACTTAAACATTACAGTGTCCTCACTGTATAAAAAATAGGAGTAAAGAAAGAAACTCACTAGACAAATATGCAGGATGTCAAGAATCGAGTGCTTATGCTGTAAGGCCCTGGTCCGATTTTAGCTTCTTGTTTCTATCCCCATGGACCTGTAAAATGTAGAAGAGAAATACCAACAATAGAAAAACTAAAAGTTCAAAAACCAAAAACAAACAAAAGCAACAATGTCAAAAAGTCCCAAAAATAAATGTCTATTTACAAGCTCTAGATTTTATAGTCGCTAGGCCGACTTTCTCCATGAAGCTCAAGGTGGCATTTGCAGGGCCCATGTAGCTTGGGCTTCAAATAGAACTCCATTCTTGTCCATCAATTGCAATTCTCCTCAATGGATCTTTTTCACCGTGAAGGGCCCCATCTTCTTTTTGTTGAATTTGTTAGGAAACCAATGATTCTTTGATTTGGAACATAGAGCTTGTCTCTAACTTCATACTCCTTAGGCTCATCATTGGAAATCCTACACAATCGCACATACCAAGGCAAACCTCTCCCATGTATAGAAAGATCTTTAATTGAAATAGGAGAGGAAAGATCCATACCTTGGCTTACCTTTGTAGAATCGGATGTCGGAAGCTCCTACGGGTCTGGTCGATTTCGAGTAAGACTACTCGATATCGAGTTGTGTTGCTCTTCAGGTGGACTCTCAGTCGATATGGAGGGAGATGGGTCGATTTTGTCAAGTCGATATTGAGTAAGGTCACTCGATATTGAGTTGACTGGCTCAATATTGACTGGCTTCTGCTCAATAGGAGGAATCGACTCGGCAAAGGTTGGTCGATATCGACCTAGGCAAGTCGATATCGAGTCGTTTTGCTCGATATCTGGTGGGGCTGTCTTGGCATAGGGAGGTCGATATTGACCTGTCGTAGTCGATATTGAGTGCCTTTGTGGCTCTGTCGACTTCTCCGGGTCGATATTGACCCCATACTTAATACCTGGTAAAGCATCCGAAAAATAGTTAGTCCAAATCGACGTACCTGGATCTATGTCGAGTGGATTCCCAGCTTCTTCGTTCAGGATGGCCATTATCTTCTCCACTTGGGCTTCCATATCCCTCTTTTCTAGCTCTTCGGGAGTCATATTTCTTACCTCAGGCTACCCGCAAGTAATGTAACCAGCTGATATAGACTTTACCACCTCCATGGGACTTGTATGCCTTTCAATTTTATTAAAGGAATACTCAATTACCTCATCGCTGATGTTGAAAGTGAGCACTCCCTTCCTTACGCTTATGTTGGCATCCACTTGGGAGTTCGAT
Organism: Persicaria maculosa; assembly: GCA_963922045.1. Lineage (NCBI taxonomy): Eukaryota > Viridiplantae > Streptophyta > Magnoliopsida > Caryophyllales > Polygonaceae > Persicaria > Persicaria maculosa. The sequence goes on from OY998256.1 coordinate 43,830,721, forward strand.
TGGCTCGCCGATATGTATTGATGAGAGAACTGCTATGGGTGAGCGCATATCTTATGCGAGACTACTTGTAGAAGTTTCTGTGGAGGAATCAGGGCTTGAACAGATTGAAATTGAGAATTTGGATGGAACTACTTATCATCAGAGAGTGGTGTTCGAATGGCTTCCCCCGAAATGTCTGACCCGTCATAAATTCGGACACTCGGATGCAAGCTGTGCTAAGAGGAAATCGGTTAGAAAAGGTCCAGGAAGACTTGTGTGGAGGCCTATTGCTTCTGCAGGGAATCAGGTGAACTCGGTTCAGACAGTTGATGATGCTGGAACTTCTTTTGTTAAGGTACAGGGGGAGAGGGCTCCCGACGATGGTACTTGTTCTAAAAGACGCTAGGCGGCCGCTAGGCGGTGGGTGACCACCTAGCGCCTAGGCAGTTAGGTGGGCGTCTAGGCAGTGCCTAGGCGGACATAGACTAAACTTGATTATTTCCCTATATTTCAATTGATAGAACATGCCAATAATTTATATAATGTAGTAATATCTATAATATCACTCATAAACCCAAATTTGGTGTCCTTAACTAACACTAAAGTCAATAAATGTAAAAGCGCTCATCCAACTGATAACTTTAAACCTCCTAAAATCCGAAACCATAGGCTTGAATCAAAAGTAAATGCATCCTGACTTGGGGGATAAAAAAAAACTACAAGCTCACTAATCACTCTCCTATAAACTAAATCTAAATAGTCACCCACCTAGGCGGGATTAGGCGGCATCTAGGTGGGATTAGGCGGCGCTTAGGCAGAAATCCGCCTAGAGACTGTCCAGGCGTAAAAATTCCTAGGTGCCTTGCCGCCTAGTGCCTAGGCGGTGCCCAGGCGGCGCCTAGGCGCGGTTTTTAGAACAGTGTGCTAGTGTCAGTGTAGTTCAGGACTCCCTTGGGGGTTCAACTGCATATGGGCAGGTTATAGAAACTAATATGCAAAGCAGTGTTAAGAAAGTTGACAGTGAAACTTGCTGGTCTGATGTGGGGAAAAAGAAAGCTGTTCGGTCACCTAAATCAAAAAGTGCAACACATATTGATCAGGATATTGAGATTCAGAAGTCCTGCTTTGCTGCACTTGAAGTTGAAAAGGTACAGGAGGATTGTGATGTTAATGGTGCTGGAAATCAGAACCCTTGCTCTAGCTCATGTGAGAGTAGCACTCACGTATCTATGTCTGACGGATAGATTGAAACTAGCAGCATGGAACGTTATTGGGATTAACGAACCAGTAAAAGCTAGTATTATAAATAGTTTTGCTTTGATAATGATATAGGGCTGATTGGTTTGCTGGAAACGAAATTACTGCACAGAAACATTGAAGAGGTTAAAAACAGACTTATGAATGGTTGGGGAAGCATTGTGAATGGGAGTGAGACAGTTAAAGGGAGAATTTGGGTAGCTTGGAATCCTGCTATTTTTGAGGTTAAAGCAGAAGTTGTTCATGATCAATTCATCCATTGCAGAGCTGTCTCTCGGAATAAGAAATTCAGGTTTGCTGTCACATTTGTGTATGCTCAGAACTCTAAACCGGAGATAGAACCACTATGGGATTGTTTGAGTAGATTAGCAGATAGCATGGATGTCCCCTGGACTGTTCTTTATGATTTCAATTGTATCCTTAGCATGGCTGATAAATGGCCCTCCAAGAAAGCCAAGAGAGATGAATTTGTGGAGTTGTCTGATTTACAGTTCTCAGGAGCTGTCATGACCTGGAACAATCGAAGATTGGATGAAGACAGAATTGAAAGGAAATTAGACAGAATACTAGTGAATGACCTATGGACGGATCTTTTTGGCAACACTAGAGGATTCTTTGGCACCCCTAGTATATCAGATCACTCCCCAGGGGTTCTCACACTGTATAACAGTAACAAGAAGAGAAGATACCCCTTTAAATTTAAGAATTTTTGGGGGAGAGAGGAAGAATTCAAAGCTCTGGTCAGTGCAGCGTGGACATCAGATTATGTGGGCTCTAGACAGCTCAAAATTGTGCAAAAGTTAAAGTGTGTCAAAGATGCATTAAAACCGTGGGACAAAGCGAGGTTTCCAGAGCTGCAAACATGTATAAAGCTACAGAAAGGGACATTGCATGAGCTACAACTCAGAATCAGAACAGAAAGAGATAATAGGGGGCTTGCTGTGCAGATTTCACGTGCTGAACTGGATTTGAGGAAGAGCATTAATAGACTGATCAGTCTCACATCGTAGCAAGCTAAATTACACTGGCTCACCATGGGGGAGGAAACCTCCTCAATGTTCTATAGAAATATGAAGGAAAGAAGTGCTAGGAATGCTATCCTTATGCTGAAAATTAACCAGGGAATTATGATGGAAGAAGAGGAGGATATACGATCTCATGTGGTGGATTTTTTCAAGGAGTTGCTGGCATCTCCCTCGCTCAACAATTCCCCTTTTATAGTGCAAGTAGGCCCTACTCTGAACTGTAACAGATCTGATGCTTTGATGAATCTCCCAAGTTATGATGAGATAAGGAAAGTGATGTGGTCGGTGGGGATAAACAAATCACCGGGACCAGATGGTTTTGGGAGTAAATTTTTCAAAGACGCTTGGAGCATTGTTGGTAAGGACACATGTCAGGCGGTGAGAGAGGTTTTCGGAAATGATAAAGTGCTGAAGCAGCTCAACACAACTTTTATCTCGCTAATCCCGAAAGTCTCCAATCTCACCCTGGTGACTGAATTATGCCCAATTTCCTGTTGTAACACCGTTATGAAGGTTATTACTAAGATCATCGCCAACAGAATCAAGTCTGATTTGCCGGAACTGATTTCAGATTGCCAAGGAGCTTTTATTCTGGGGAGATCCTTAGCTCATAATGTTGTTGTTGCAACAGAATTAGTGTCGGGGTATGGGACAAAGCGTGGGCCTACGAGATGCACTATTAAGGTGGATTTGCAAAAGGCTTACGATTATCTCAGTTGGGATTTTCTTAAGTCCAATCTTGAGCATCTAGAGTTCCCGAGAAGGCTGATCGAGTTGACAATGGAATGCGTCTCTACAGCTGCGTTCTCAGTGCTGATAAATGGTGAGCCGGAAGGCTTCTTCCAAGGGAAACGAGGGCTCCGGCAGGGAGGCCCTCTTTCTCCATATCTTTTCGTGTTATGTATGGAAATGTTCAGCAGGAAGATTCATGCTATGACTGAGAACCCCCTCTTTAAATTTCACCCTAAGTGCAAGGGGATCAGACTGGTACATCTAGCATTTGCCGATGATCTACTTATCTTTTGCCGGGCTGATCACAATTCTGTAGGCACAGTCAAGCAGTGTTTGGATGAGTTTCTAGCCATGTCTGGGTTGCGTGCTAACAGTGCTAAGAGTACTGTTTTTCTTGCTGTTGTTACTGAGGAGCTGGAGAAATCGATTCTTGATCAGCTAGGATTCGAAAAGGGGGTCTTTCCAGTAAAATACTTGGGGATCCGTTTGCAGTCAAGGAAATTAAGAGTACATGAGTACTCCATGCTGTATGACAGAGTGAGTGGACAGGTGAACTTTTGGACTGCACGAAAGCTCTCTTATGCGGGCCGGCTTCTGCTACTGAAATCAGTCTTTGCAGGGGTGCACAATTTCTGGAGCCAAGTCCTTCTTCTGCCTAAGGGCGCCATAGACAAGATAGAGGGGATATGTAAAAGGTACTTGTGGAAAGGAAACATGGAAGGAAAGAAATTTTTGGTAGCATGGGAGGATGTTACAAGACCTTTTAAGGAAGGAGGGTTGGATATACACGAACTCTTATCATGGAATAAAAATGTGCTTGCAAAATTATATGGTGACCTTGAGATGCAGAAACAGAGCGTGTGGTATCGATGGTGTCAATGTAATCACACGACTGATGGGGTGAACTGGGACTTCACTTCTCGGTCTCATGAAAATGGTCTTTAAAGGCAAATTCTGGCTGTCCAGATAGACTTGCAAGTAGCAATGGATACTGACAGCATATCTGGCAGCAGCATGGAACCGTTTTGTAAACCTGGGGGCTCTCTCTCTTGCTCCAAAGTTTACCAGATTTTGAGATTGAGGTCGGCAGAAGTAGAATGGGGAGATCTGATATGGAGTAGATTACAGAGCAAACAATGGGCCTTTATTATTTGGTTGGCTGCCAGAAAGAGACTACAAACCGGGGAGAAGACGAAGCACTAGAGACGTAATGACGCGGCTGAATGCGTTTTATGTAGACAAGCTGAAGAGAAGGAAGAGCATCTTTGGTTTAGCTGCCCTGCAATCCAAGAAGTGCAGAACATAGTTTTCGATTCGATTGGGATATCTTGTCGATTCCCCGCCATCGAAAGCTGGCTGGCTTGGTTTGCTAGAGAGCCAGACAAAATACAGAAAACGCAGCTATACCAAGCCAAGTTGATGGCTTTTGAGGCTTTGAACTACTTCACTTGGAAGTGGAGAAATGGGGTTATATTTAGAGAGGAGGAATTTAGAGCAACCGAGTGTGCAGAAGCTATCATAGCTAACTGTAGGTCTAGATTTTCAGCAAGATGGAAGAGTAAGTCCCTTGTTGCAAGTCTAAACCGAAGAGGGGTTGAGGAGAACTGAGATGCAAGGCTTGTATAGAGGGGTTGACAAGGAGAGAGGTTGATACGTTTGGGATACCCGATCCTTCGCATGTGGGCTTCAGATCAAGAACCACGCCGTATATTTGCTTCAATCTTGCAATGCTCTTTGATATCTCCTGATTTGGAACAAATTAAACAAGTGATTAGAATTCTGATTTAGCGACAGAATTAACACTTAGAAAATTCCAGCACTGAAACTCAAAAATAGCGACAGAAAGAGAGAAAGCGAGGCAGGGTGCGCGCGGATCTCGGGAGCGCGGAGCGGGTACACAGGCTTCGGCCTCAGGGTGTGCGGGAGTCCGGATGCGCGCAGGAGATCTCGCTGGGAGCGAGGGTGATGGCGAGCGCGCGGGTGAGCGCCTGGGAGTTCGCGGACGAGGCACCTGGGCACTGCGAGAGCGAGAGCGAGGCACCCGGGGAGCGGCTGCGCTCGCTGGGAGCGAGATGCTCGCGGAAGACGCCAAGGGCTGGGCACTGCGAGAGCGAGAGCGAGGCACCCGGGGAGCGGCTGCGCTCGCTGGGAGCGAGATGCTCGCGGAAGACGCCAAGGGCTGGGCTCTCCTTCTTGCGACGGTTTCTGGATTATGGTTAGTGTTTGGTTTAGGGTTTGCCGATTTAGATCAAGGTAATGGTGATGATTTTGTGAAGGCCGAAAGTCTTAGAACACAAGAACTTTGGGATTGATAATCGAAGAACCCTTAATCCATAAAGGGTTTCTTCAATTCTATCTCAATCTGAATAATTCAAAGTGCGTAACATGAATTTATAGTAAAGCTTCTAAAAGATCTAACCAATCCTTCCTTGCAAAGGAAAGGGGTTTAGATAGATTAATTCTATCTAAGATAAATAAAATAACTTGAAGATAAATAAATCCTAATGAGATAGAAATATAATAACTTGGTGGCTAAGTATTATATCTAGAAGAGATATAATTAATTTCCACCTTATTTATCTAATTGCATGAAATAATAACTTAATTAACTAGATTACTTTCGGCCCATGCACAAAGAGCTACTCGGCCCACTCGGCCCATGATGTTGTCGTGTGTCCAAGCCTATGTCGAGTGAGGTTGGCTCATGGTGGGTGCAGACGAGTCTTCATGAGCTCCGTGTGTGGACGCAGGCTCACTTCTTGTGCTGGCGGTGTAACCTTGAGCCAAGTGATCCAGGGTGGCCTGAACCCTTGCTCTAAAGTTCCATGGTGACGGACAAGAAAGGCCTTAGTTGCAGTTTGAATCTTCTTGGCCCTTGCACGAGTGACAGGGCCATCAAATGGAACCTTCATGTTGTCCTCAATGTCACCAGGAGTCATCGATATTTGAACGGCATCATTCTCCTCCACTTGACTTCGATTTTTCCTCAAATCGTCGTCAGAGTCATTGTACGGCACGAACAAGGATAGATCGGCGACGTTGAATGTAGAATGGACGCTGTACTTATCGGCAGGGAGATCCAGCTTGTAGGCATTAGGACCCATCTTCTGAACCACTCTGAATGGTCCATCTCCCCTGGGATCCAGCTTAGATTTCCGTTGTTGCGGAAACCTTTCCTTCCTGACTTGCAGCCAGACCAGATCACCAACGTTGAACTGCACATCCTTGCGATGCTTGTCCTTCGCGGCCTTGTATTGCGCAGTCTTCCTCTCCAGCTGCGCCTTGGTACGCTCGTGCAAGCTTTTCATGAAGTCCACTTGCTTAGCTGCATCCACGCTCTCCTTTTCCTTGTATGGCCGAGGTAGCATATCCACAGGAGTGAGTGGATTTCGACCATATACCACTTCGAAGGGGGTCATCTTTGTTGCAGAGTGCCTAGACCTGTTATATGCAAATTCTACAAATGGTAGGCAGTCTTCCCACCTCTGGAGGTTAGTTCGCAGCATGACTCTAAGGAGAGCCCCAAGAGTTCTATTTGTGACCTCAGTTTGGCCATCAGTTTGTGGGTGACAAGAAGTAGAAAATAGCAATTTTGTACCCAATTTAGACCATAGAGTTTTCCAAAAAGAGCTTAAAAATTTAGGATCACGGTCAGAAACTATAGATATTGGCAATCCATGTAAGCGAACAACATCTTTGAAGAATAAATGAGCAACATGAATAGCATCATCAGTTTTATGACATGGGATAAAATGAGCCATTTTGGAAAATCTGTCTACAACAACAAATATGGAATCATGACCCTTAGAAGTTCTAGGCAATCCTACAATAAAATCCATAGACAGATCTTCCCAGGGTGCATTAGCAATTGGCAAAGGTTGGTATAGACCATTAGCATTAGATTTCGATTTGGCTTTAGCACATGTAACACAACTTTTGACAAATCTCAGCACATAATTAGACATTTTAGGCCAAAAGTAGTGTTCCTTTAGTCCAGCTAAGGTTTTTTCGAAACCTCCATGTCCACTAGATTCATGAATTTCTTGGGTTAACAATCGGCGAATAGAAGAAGATGGGATACAAAGCTTGCCCATCTTAAACAAATACCCATTATCAACAAAAAATGAATCAACTTCACCTTTGGACACACATTGAGCATATATAGTTTTAAAGAAACTATCAGAAGCATACAGTTCCTTTATCAAAGCAAAACCCAAAACATGTGCATCCATATGGTTTAAGAGGACATACCTGCGTGATAGCGCGTCAGCTACCACATTATCCTTTCCCTTCTTGTGGTGAACCACATAGGAAAAGGTCTCTATAAACTCCACCCATCGAGCAAGTCGCCTGCTGAGCACTGCTTGTCCTTTGCCAAGTCTGTAAGCAGTGAACCAGTGCAAATAGCTCCTTGTCGTAGGTAGAATAGTTGAGCTCAGCGGTGCCCAACTTTTCGCTGAAGTAGGCGATGGGATGCTTATTCTGCAGCAGGACCCCTCCAATGCCAGTGCTAGAAGCGTCACACTCGAGCTCAAAAGGTTGAGCAAAGTCAGGTAACTGCAGCACTGGGGCGTGTGTCAGGCGGTCCTTGAGGGCGTCGAAAGCCTTTTGATGTGAGTCAGACCAGCGAAATGTCACATCTTTCTTTGTCAGCTCATGTAGGGGGGCGGCAATCAGGCTGAAGTCCTTGACAAAACGTCGATAGAAGCCAGCAAGGCCCAAAAATGAGCGGACATGGGTGGGTGTAGTCGGCCTAGCCCACTCTTGAATAGCACGAATCTTCTCCTCATCCACCTTTAATCCAGATGCAGTCACTACAAAACCAAGGAAAATGGTAGACTTGGATGCAAAAGAACACTTCTTTAAATTGGCATATAATTTCTCTTTCCTTAGACAATCAAAAACCAATTTTAAGTGACTTAAATGATCATGCATATTCTTACTGTAGATTAAGATATCGTTAAAATAGACAACGACAAATTTTCCTAAGTGTCTTCTAAGCACATGGTTCATAAGTCTCATAAAAGTAGAAGGTGCATTTGTCAAACCAAAAGGCATTACTAACCATTCATATAAGCCATACTTAGTTTTAAAAGCCGTTTTCCATTCATCACCCTGTTTCATCCTAATTTGATGATATCCACTTCTAAGGTCAATTTTAGAGAAAATAGCAGCACCATGAAGTTCATCAAGCATATCATCTAAACGAGGAATAGGGTGGCGATACTTAACCGTTATTTGGTTGATTGCGCGACAATCAATACACATGCGCCAGGAGCCATCCTTTGGAACCAATATGACTGGAACGGCACAGGGGGACAGGCTCTCACGAACAAAGCCTTTATCCATCAACTCCGTGACTTGGCGTTGTAGCTCCTTTATTTCCTCAGGACTAGCTCTATAAGCGGCGCGATTAGGCAAGGATGCTCTAGGCACAAAGTCAATCTGGTGCTCAATACCTCTAATAGGAGGCAAGCCTTGGGGAAGTTCAGCTGGAAGCACATCCAAGTAATCCTGTAGAAGAGCAGCAATAGGTGCAGGAATATGACTCAATTCAACATTAAGTAATACCTATTTCATGACCAGAAGAATGTGAGGTCGATGAGCATTCCAGGTGATGGTCCCTTGCTGAGGGTGAGAGACCAATGATCGACGTTCCACAAAGCCCTTAAGTGATGCAGAAGGGGGCTGAGTTGGCGTCGAATGGGCAGGAGAAGGCGGCAAGGGGGCTGCAGGGGGGCGGCGGGGGCTGCTGCTGAGGCCGCGGGTGCGGCTTGTGCAGCCGAACTCCCTTTGAGCTTCTCCAAACTTTCAGCTTCTCTGTCGGCATTCCTTTGTTGCTGCTTGCGAACCTGGTCCTTCAGAATAATTTGTGGCAAAAGGGGTAGGAGAGTAACTCTCCTCCCGTCATAGGTGAAAGCATATGTATTTGCACGACCATCATGAAGGACATTACGATCATATAACCAAGGACGCCCTAACAATATATGACTACAATCCATGCGAGCAACATCACATAATACTTTATCATGATATGTTCCAATTGAAATGGAAACTAAACATTGTTTGGTGACCAATATATCAGAACCATCATCAGTAATGCCATTTAAACCATAGTGAGTAGCTCTAGGAGTAGTAGGTAAATGGAGGAAATTTACTACCTTTTCACTGATGAGATTGCAGCAACTCCCACCGTCGATGATAAGGGTTAAGGTAGCTTCGCGAACCAAGCATCTTGTGTGGAATATGTTCTCCCTTTGACCAGCCATGGGAGATTCCTGAATGTGTAGGACCCGTCGATTGATCCTCCTCCACTTCACTCGAAACTACCAGGTCCTCAGCAGTCTCCTCCTCGTAGTAATGGTCTCCCAAATCATTGAGAAGAATCTTCCTTTTCTGGGGGCAATTGCGAGAGACTTGCCCAGAACCACCACAAGTGAAGCAGCGGATATCTTTGTTGCGATCTGTAGAAGGGGCAGCAACTCTTCTAATTTCAACCTGATAACCCTGTTGAGGTGAGTTGGAAACTCCCTTTTGCTGCATAGAAGGGTTAGAAGTAGAAGGTTTAGATTGACTAGAAGGGTTAAAGGGAACAAACCTGCGACCTTGAGAGGTCTGGTCAAATCGGCTCCTCTGCTGCCGTAGCTGCTGCTGCTGTTGTTCATACAGAAGTTGTGCTTTATGAGTTAAAGTGTTAATATCTCTAATGGAATGGATAGATAAAGGATTTTTAATAGAAATATTAAGACTAGCAAGAAATTGAGTACACAAAGCACGTTCAGTAAGATAAACATTAGCCTGATGGGAGAGTCGTTCCAGCTCATCCCTGTAGTCATTAGGAGAGCGGGTTCCTTGGCGGCAGGCCGCCAATTGCATCCTCATTGACTCCGTGTATTCCTCAAGCACATGTCTCTTCTTCAGGAGATAGCGAAGTTGTGGCCAAGTTTCAACAGGTTGCTTGTCCTGACGACGGCGCATCTCACGAGTGCGGAACCACCAGGTGCGAGCTTTACCTACTAAATGTAATATAACAACTTCCAACTTCTCCGTTTCCTCATAGCGTAAATGTTCAAGCATATAGTCAGTATGATTTTCCCAAACAAGATAAGCTTCAGGATCAGTGTTACCATCAAAAGTTTCTAACTTAAGCTTAACATCTCGTCTCTGGATAGCTTGAGCATTATCAAATCTAGGATGACCAAAATTAGGAGGGGGTAAATAATCAAAGTTAGGATTTACCTCATGGTAAGCATCCTCCAAATGTGGATGCTCATACAGATCATTATTGCTGCGGCTGTTATCCCAGTTAGCACGGCCATGCGACGGTTGTTGTTGACGCTGATAGAACCTCCCTTGCTGCTGATGCTGTGGCGGTGTATACTCACGACGATCTTGGTTGCCATTGAAGCCATCTAGATGGTCGTTGTCGTTTTCTCCAGTGAAAGGATTAGGAGTAGCAGACTTAAGCGGTATATATAATTGACCAGAAGGAGGGGGTTTAACAGCATAAGAAGTATTACCTGTAGGGGGTATGTTACCTGACTGTGGAGTGGGGTTGACTGGAGGTGTAGGAGCCGTAGGTGGTGGGGGCGGTCTACCTCCAGAGGGAGGTGTAGATCCAGAAGCCTCCGCCTGTTTTGCCTCATCCAATTGTCGTGTAACTGCCTGTCTGATGAGGTTAGACCAGTATACGCGGTCCTCCTGGCGTTCAATAGCCCGACGATTTTCAGCCTCTGCCATTTCCTTACGGAAAACCAAAGTAGATTCTTGGACAGCAGAGTCAATAATGAACCGCATATTATCGGCAGAAATGCCAGCAGGTGGGGTAGGGGAAGGGTTGGGGTCGCTATCGTTCGTCATGTTCCTACAATATCAGAAGAGCAACAAGTAAACGAAGCAAAGACTAGAAACCAAGTAATGCAAACTCTAGTGATTCCTAAGAGTGATTCAAGTTTTAGAAATCAAAGAGCGAGAAAACAAGGCACAATATTCAAGCAATTCCCCTGGACACAGAATTTTGCAATATTGAAGACAACAAGTAATAATCCAAATTGCAATTTAAATCAGCTACAAAGTCGGATATCAAGGATAGCAAGTATAAACAAGCGGCTGAATGTGTATAGAAAAAGAACTACAATGTGATGCTTGAATAATATGAATGTGTAAAAATCGACAATAGCAATCACAAGTGCAATCAAGTGCACACACTCCGTCAACTATTATCTGACGGTTGCAACACGGTTCAGAGAAAAAGGGGTGTGACCAAGGCTCCAGTGTCGGCACAGCACAAAATCACACAAGTAGGGTTCTTTTGTAATGCTTTAAACCGTTTAGATCATCTAACATGTAGCAATCAAAGAACTAACAAGGAAGAGTTACTAACTCAACAATGTAATGAAAGAATGTTTTTTTTTTTTTTTTGAATATATGCTCTCGGTTTTCTGTTTTTTTTTTTTTTTTATATGATGAACAAGCTGCTGTAATATGGAGGTAGCAACCGAAATTTGAAGAGCAAGAAAAAAATTAAAAATAATAAGCTACGATGATCTAAAAGTAAGCAAAAATAAAGAAAATAGGGAAAATAGGCTAGAAACTGGAGAAATTAGGGTTCTTTAGTGGTGCAAGTTTATATAATGCTTTTAATCCAAGAATCACAGTCATAGGCATGATATGTAGCAACTAGGAATAAAAGATCACAACTTGCAGTCAAGAACTCAATATCTTCCAAATTATAGATCCAAACAAAGAATAACAAAAATAAAGTGCCAATTTTGATGGGTGAATAATAAAGATTCAACTTTTATGCAGCGGCTATGGTGAAAAATAAGGCACGAAAAATAAATCACTCAAATAGAAATCAAGAGAGTAAAGAACTTGCATTAACCTGAAATCCGATACCACTTGATACGTTTGGATACCCGATCCTTCGCATGTGGGCTTCAGATCAAGAACCACGCCGTATATTTGCTTCGATCTTGCAATGCTCTTTGATATCTCCTGATTTGGAACAAATTAAACAAGTGATTAGAATTCTGACTTAGCGACAGAATTAACACTTAGAAAATTCCAGCACTGAAACTCAGAAATAGCAACAGAAAGAGAGAAAGCGAGGCAGGGTGCGCGCGGATCTCGGGAGCGCGGAGCGGGCACACAGGCTTCGGCCTCAGGGTGTGCGGGAGTCCGGATGCGCGTGGGAGATCTCGCTGGGAGCGAGGGTGATGGCGAGCGCGCGGGTGAGCGCCTGGGAGTTCGCGGACGAGGCGCCTGGGCACTGCGAGAGCGAGAGCGAGAGCGAGGCACCCGGGGAGCAGCTGCGCTCGCTGGGAGCGAGATGCTCGCGGAAGACGCCAAGGGCTGGGCACTGCGAGAGCGAGAGCGAGGCACCCGGGGAGCGGCTGCGCTCGCTGGGAGCGAGATGCTCGCGGAAGACGCCAAGGGCTGGGCTCTCCTTCTTGCGACGGTTTCTGGATTAGGGTTAGTGTTTGGTTTAGGGTTTGCCGATTTAGATCAAGGTAATGGTGATGATTTTGTGAAGGCCGAAAGTCTTAGAACACAAGAACTTTGGGATTGATAATCGAAGAACCCTTAATCCATAAAGGGTTTCTTCAATTCTATCTCAATCTGAATAATTCAAAGTGCGTAACATGAATTTATAGTAAAGCTTCTAAAAGATCTAACCAATCCTTCCTTGCAAAGGAAAGGGGTTTGGATAGATTAATTCTATCTAAGATAAATAAAATAACTTGAAGATAAATAAATCCTAATGAGATAGAAATATAATAACTTGGTGGCTAAGTATTATATCTAGAAGAGATATAATTAATTTCCACCTTATTTATCTAATTGCATGAAATAATAACTTAATTAACTAGATTACTTTCGGCCCATGCACAAAGAGCTACTCGGCCCACTCGGCCCATGATGTTGTCGAGTGTCCAAGCTTATGTCGAGTGAGGTTGGCTCATGGTGGGTGCAGACGAGTCTTCATGAGCTCCGTGTGTGGACGCAGGCTCACTTCTTGTGCTGGCGGTGTAACCTTGAGCCAAGTGATCCAGGGTGGCCTGAACCCTTGCTCTAAAGTTCCATGGTGACGGACAAGAAAGGCCTTAGTTGCAGTTTGAATCTTCTTGGCCCTTGCACGAGTGACAGGGCCATCAAATGGAACCTTCATGTTGTCCTCAATGTCACCAGGAGTCATCGATATTTGAACGGCATCAGAGGTGGTTGGGTTAGAGTAGTACGCATCAGCTGTTGCCACAGCTGCATGCTTTTTTGGGTGGGTATACTTAGCTATTCTCACACTTTTGGATAGGGATCACGGTTCCTAGTTTTTCTAGCGTGACCCTTTGTTTGGTCTTGTTTTTTTTGTACATCTGGTTTAACCACCACATCTATATATTTACCGGTTCAGAACTAAGAAATCAGCAGGGACGAAGAACTTACCTACTTGCACTTGCACATTGTCCACCATGCCTGTTGGGATGACCACTGTGTTGTTTGCCATATAAAGCTTAGCATCCATAGGCTCTAGGGCATTATCTTAATCTTGGACCATATTGATAGAGGAATTATACTTACACTAGCTCCAAGATCACATAAAGTATTAAATTTATATTGACCAAATTCAATGGTTATAGCGAACTTACCTGGATCTGGCCTTTTCTCAAGTATTTCCATATGGCTGCACTCCTGTGCGATCTCAGCCATTGATCGCTTTTTGCTTAGGATCTCCTTAAGGAACTTGACATATGATGGTATTTCATTAAGAGCTTCTGTGAAGGGTATGGTGACATTGAGCCTCTGAAGCATCTTGATGAAGCGCTGAAATTTCTTCTCTGCTGGATCCTTTGGAGATTTTGTGGGGAAAGGCAACTTCTTTTTCTGATTCGGAGCCAGAACAGATGTCGGAGTTGCTGCAGACTGGTCAATATCGACTGGGGGTGACTCGATATCGACTTGAGACTGCTCGATATCGACTGGTGGAGTCGAAGTCGAGGGGGCTGGTGCTGTAGGGGCAATGTCGACTGGTCCCTGCTCAATATCGACTACTGTTTGGTCGATATTGACCTGCTGTTCAGTAGTTCCGTCAGCTTCTCCGTTCTCTGGCTCGTGTAGTTGATGCCCGCTCCTGAGTTTCACAGCAGCTATATGTCCGGTCTTTCCTTTGTGATTGGGCTCAGAAGATCCGGGGAGTGTACCTGACTGTCTGGGGACACCTGCTGCTAGCTGGCCAATCTATGTATCAATTGATTTCCTCCAGACATCGATTTCTCCAAGTTTTGTATTGATGTTCTGGAACTGATTGTCGATGGTGCCCTGATTCCGTCGCATTTCGTCAAGGATAAGTTGTAGGTCATCCTTCTGCTGGTCCCTTTTTGGATGTCCTGGAGCTCTGTATGGCTGGGGGTTCCTAGAGGCACCTTGGTTCTATTGTGGTTGCTGAAACCTTTGGTCCCCCGTATAGCGATTGGGACCTCCTGCGTAAGCTACCTCTTCGTGGTGTTCTACCAGCCTCACTTGCTCTGTGTGGGCACCCAATAGTGGTGTGCCGCTGTGATCCGCATTCAATGCAAGGCTGGTTGATGGAAAGATAATTTACTTGTTTGAGGAGCTTACGATTCTGATCTCTGTAGTACTGCTCCTTGACATTTGGATCAATCTCTTTAGAGGGCTCATAGAGGGGCATGGATGGGGCTGGCCAGGCATAGGCATTCTCATCATAGTTGATTGGAGTCCCATACTTGTTATCGTAGTTGGTCAGCTTGTCGAGGGTAGCCCATGCTTCAGCTAGCGACATTGTCAGATACTCATAATCAGTATACGTGTTGATCCTATCCTTAGTAGCCAAGTCAAGAGAATTGAAGAAGATCTCTTGAACGACGCAGAGTTGATGTCCATGTGTAGGGCAGGATCGCAGTAGATCCTTATATCATTCCCATGCTTTTGCTAGCGGCTCCCCAGGCTTCTGTTTGAAAGCTGTAATCTTTTGGCGAAGGTGCGCTGTCTTGGCAGGAGGAAAGAATTTATTGAGAAATTCCTGCTTTACTTCAGCCCATGTTGTGAGGGATCGTGGACGGAGACCTTCAAGCCACTTCAATGCTGGACCAGCCAGAGACCAACGAAAAGCCTTCATCAAGATATATTCCAAAGTGGTACCTTCAGCAAGAGTACGGCACATATCAGTAAAGTTGGTAATATGTTGAAAAGGACATTCATTAAATCTACCAAAGAAAGCATTATTTTTAATCTCAATCAGGAAAGGAGTGTGAATTTCATAATTATTTTCAAGGATTAGAATGGCCGATTCAGGCACGACAAGAGTCGGGTGCATGTAATCCTCTACAGTTGTAGGGTATTGGGCAAGCTCAGTTTCCGCTTGCCTCCTTCGCTCAGCTTCCTGCTCTCTCAGTGGCGAGAGCAGTATCCTTGGCGGCTAGTTCCCTCTAAAGCCTCTCAATCATCTCAGCTTGTGTTTCAGCAGTCGCCATGATCCTTTTTAGTTTAGAATGGATGTGTATAAGGTGTTCTGGATCGTCTAAGGCGTTAAACTCAGGTGTTTGACCAGAACGACGCATACACCTGCAAAATCAAAACTTAAAGGAAACGTGAGATCTAACTACCTAAGGCACGAATGATTGTTTCCCTGGCAACGGCGCAAATTTGTTATAGGAGGAAATCGAGTTTAAAATATAATGAAATAGATCAAACAAGATTTAGGCCCACGCAAATAATTACAAGACCTCCTCCCGATGTAGCAGTTGGAAGTCAGGATCGATCCCCGAGGAAGCACGTCAGCGGATCTCAGGTAGTGGCAAATCTCACAGACAGAAAATCAAACAGACAAACAGAAACAACAGAGAAAAGCAGAAAAGAAAGCAAAGACAGCAAACTTGGTCGATATTGACCTACGTTACTCGATATTGAGTAGAAAAATCAACCACAGTGACTCAATATTGACCCAAAACAGAAACAGAACACAAGTGCAGAACCTTGGTCGATATTGACTGGAGATACTCAATATCGACTACAAAAATCGACAGAAGACAACTCAATATTGACTGCAGAAACTTGAAAACTCGAAACTTTGTGAAATAAATCAATGAACTAAAATACTTCCAAGATCGGGGATTCAACACCACAACGATAACCATGCAAATTAACACATAAAGGCATAAAAGATCGTGTTTTTCATCAAATAACTTTCGTTATTAACAAGTAGGAATATAGAGGCTTTCGCATAAACCCTAAATGTTACTAACCCTTTTTCACATAATTAACCCAAGTTGTATTAAGATCACTTTCGCTTCAATAACACAAACAAGGATCACCTTCAACATTTGCAAAAGAATCATGCTCATAGGGATAGAAGACGAATTGCATAAAAAGATCGTACCTTTACCGCATCACCTCACATGGCTACCGTCGAGCTCACCCCAACCCTAGAAGTGGGTGGACTACTCGCTCTTCATCGCCATCGCAGACATCATTGATGGAAAAGAAACTACTTGCATTAAACTTAACCAAAGTTTACAACCGATTGAAGCCAATTCCGCTCTTGCTTCACAACTCCACTCGGCCACAAACTCTCTCTCTCTCTCCTTGTAACTTCTTGTGTATCTTTGAAATTGAATGAATAAAACTCAGCCCCTAAGACTTATTTTTAGCCTTCATTCCCCACTAATCAAGGAAAGAAAACTATATCTATATCTAATTCTATCTATCTTATAACATAAAGATAAAATATGGAAATAAATAAATAAATCAACTAGAACTATATCTAATTATGGATAAATCCTCCTTGGACTTGATAGATCTTGATAGAATTTGCTCTCGAAAATATCTCCATCGGATTCGGGATAGAAACTTAACAAGAAGACAGTTAAGCTCGGAATCCGCCTCTGTGGGTCCAGTCGATATCGACTAGCATGACTCGATATCGACCTGGCATTTTCCGTCTCTCCGCTTCAGACACTCAATATCGTCTCTCAGGGTCAAAATCGAGTTGGGTGTTACTCGATATTGAGTTAGTTAGCTCGATATCGACCATCAGCTCTCAGCTCCAGCTTCTTGACTCGATTGTGGGGTCTTGACTCGATTTTGGGCAACTCAATATCGAATTGGTTAAGTCAATATCGACCACTGTTCTTCAGCCTTGTCGATTATGGCCAACTCAGTGTCGATTTGGAGATTTTCGACCTAAATCTAGTCGATATTGAGTGTGCTTGGTCGATATCGACTAGTCTTCTCAACATCCTTCTATGTTCTTAAAACGCACTTTCCTGAGTCCTCATTCGTCGGATTGACGCATGTGAGGATGCGTTGGAAAGCTCTTTCCAAGGGCTACAACTCTCATGGAGACTTCAGAACTTTATTCGATATGACGAATGGTGAAAAATGGGCTTTTCTCCAGCTGCACCATCCTTAGCTTCTTCATGACTTTCCTTTAAGCTTCAAAGTGCGTCCGATTTCTGTGAAATATAATAAAAACTTGTGTAGACCTCCATAATTGGCAAATAAGTATAAACTACAAATATTCATTATTATTTTCACCCAAATGTGTGAAATGCATGCAGAAACCGATATAAAAGTAAGTGTAAAACAGGGCAATTTAGGCTCACAACACGCAGCGGAATCAAACGGAAAGACACGCTCGCGTCCTTGAGGGCTCCTAGATCCGGCTCTCGGGCTTCGATTGCACCTCTGACCTTCTGGGAACCGAGGGAGAAGCTGAAGGTGGTGCTGGTGCTATTGCTCGGATGATGGAGGAGGAGCGGCCTGATCCAACGGTGCTTGAAGCTCGGCGAGACAGAGGAAGGGGACGGTGGTTGCTGGCGGCTACAACCGGTGGTGGATGGTTTACAGGGATCAGATTGGGGTGGAGAATGGTGGCCCAGTGGAGAGTCTCAACAGTGATGGTGGTTGGAGAATCTGGGGCCGAAATGGGGTTGTTGGAGGCTCTCTGTTTGGGGGTTTCAAGAGGAGAGAGGAGGGTTTCGCTATGCTCTGCAGAGGACACAGGGGAGAGAGAGAGAGAGAGAGAGAGAGAGAGAGAGAGAGAGAGAGAGAGAGAGAGAGAGCTCCTACAGATTATGGTGTGGGATGCAAATTGGCGTGAGTTAGATTTGGCATCTTGCCACATTAAGGAAAAGCAAGGTGAGGGATTTGGTGTCTGCAGGGTGAGGAGAAAGAAATGGTGAATGAAGACAAATACAATGGGGATTGGGTGAGCTGTATATTTGGGTGAAACAGCAAAAGCATCCTCAACGGAAATCAAATCAGAGAGGGGAGAGAGGAAGAGAGAGATGGGGAGAGAGAAAAAAGGAAATAGAGGAAAATAAGTAAGATTTAAGGACTGGTCCCCTACTAAAGGATTCAAAATAGCAGAATAGTCTGAAATCAAATCCCGACTAAACCAAATTTAAGTCGAATTTTCAAATCAATTTCAAGATAATCGGAATTAAATTAATTTTTAACCGAACTCGGAGCATGAGAGCGGAATTAAAGTCCGCTAGAATGTCAAATCTTAAAACGATGCCGGAGAGACTTTAAAATCGAAACTTGTGCTCGAGGACGAGTTTTCTCCCATTTTCTCAAATTGAATCATATAATAATATATCTAATTAGAATGACATTAAAATAATAGAAAAATATGTGTACTTTACATTCCAGTTCCTTAAATAAACACGAACTCGACCAAAAGAGTACTTGATATCGAGTAGGGTACTCGATCTCGACCACGCCGTCGACTAACTGCAAAACAGAAACGAACAGCAACGAAAACGAAAGAAAGGTGGTCGATGTCGACTAAACCTAGTCGACTTCGACTACTGTAGCAGTCGACTTCGGGTAACTCTGGTCGATCTCGAGTAGGACAGAAATAAAAATCGAAACATTAAATTGCATAAAAACGAAGGCAAACACGAAATTGGTGAATGAAATCAATAAACTAAAATACTTCCAAGATCAAGGTATCAACACCACAACGGTAACCATATAAAATAATGCATAAGGTATAAAAGATCATGCATTTTCATGAAATAACTGTCGTTATTAACAAATAGGAATATAGAGGCTCTCGCATAAACCCCAATTGTTACTAACCCTTTTTAACATTAACCCAAGTTGTATTAAGATCACTTTTACTTCAATAACAAAAACAAGGATCACCTTCAACTTTCGCAAAAGAATCATGCTCGTAGGGATAAAAGACAAAATTGCATCAAAAGATTGTACCTTTAGCGCATTACCTTACATGGCTACCGTTGGGCTCACCCTGACCCTAGAAGTTGGGTGACTAGTCGCTTCTCATCATGAATAAACTCATCAATAATTTCAGGAAAATAAATTGCATTAATGAACTAAAATAAAGCTTACAACCAAATAAAGCCAAATCCCGCTCTCGCTTTCTCCAAGTCCACTCAGCTCCACTCTCTCTCTACTCGAAACTCTCTAATGGCTTGTCTTGGATTATTGGATGATTGAATGATTCTAATATCTAGCCCCTAAAGCCTTATTTATAGTGTTCCATGTAGCTAATCTAGGACGGAACAACTATATCTATATGTAAAACTTTCTATCTAAAAACACAAGATAAAACTTAATTGATAAAAGAAATAAATCCCTCTTTACTTGATAGATCTTCATGTGGATGGATAGAATTCCACAAATCTTCTCTTGCTAGAAATTCTATCTTCTCGGCACAACTCGATCTCGGGCTCGGATTCGGACTGAAACGTACTCGACTTCGACTAGAGTTAGTCAATGTCGACTAGCGTTTTTCTCCTGGGTTACACTCGAGCTCGGGCATGTTCTAGACTGGACATGTGTACTCGACTTCGAGTACTATAGCACTCGACATCGAGTAGTTCTGGGCTCCTTGAGTGATCTGCTCGACTCCGTGTGACTTTCTGGCTTGGGAGTACTCGACTTTGACTAGATGTAGTCGACGTCGAGTAGAACTGTCAGCTTTCAGCATTCTGCTCTGTTCTTGAAATGCACTTTTCCGAGTCCTCGTTCGTCAGATTGGCGCATATGAGCATGCATTTGAAAGCTCTTTTAAAGGGCTACAACTCCCATGAAGACATCAAAACTTGATTCAGAATGATGAATGGTGAAAAGTGGGCTTTCCTCCAGCTGTACCATCCTTAGCTACTTCATGACTTTCTTTTAAGCTCCAAAGTGCGTCCGGTTTCTACAAATTTAAACATAAACTAGTGTAGACTCCATAATTTGGCAAATAAGTGTAAACTACATAGAATCTATACTATTCTAACCCAATGATATGAAATGTATGCTGAAATCGATATAAAAGTAAATATACAACATGGCAAATTAGGCTCACAACACCTCACTGTAAAAAAATAAAGGTAAAGAAAGAAACTTACCAGATAGATGTGTAGATCCTCGAAATAGGTGTTGTAAACATCTGCCAGAAGTCGACGTCGAGTGGGCTTCCAGTTCTCCGATTTACCTAAAGTCTCTCAAAGGGAAAGAAAACCTTGCACGAAGTAAAAAAAATAAAACAAAAATATATTTATTAAAGGAAAAAAAAAATAGCGGGTTGCTTCTCTTCTAGTACTATTTCGCCTTGGGATCCTTCATATGGTTCATCAACAATAGGTAGAAAAGTAGGAATGAAATTCGAGGAAGGAGTTACCTGATTGTCAACATTGAGTGGGTCAATTGGCTTGTCGAGAGGAAGGCATGGTCCTTTAGACTGAATGGAAGCCTCAAGCCTTCAGATTTCCTCTTCCAGCCGGGCTATTTCCCTTAATCGTGCCTCCTCCACTGCGATCCTATTTCTCCGCATCATATCTCGGACCAATCTTTCCCATTCGAGATTCCCTTCGCAAAAGTCTTTCATCTTTGTACCTAAGCTTTGAAATCAAAGTAAAGCACGAATCAGTAGCAAAAGCTTGGTACCTAGTTGGTACCGGTGAGTTGGGTTGTGGTAGGGTGTGTGATAGTAAGAAAAAGGGATAGGCTATCCTAAAAATTAAACACAACTAAGCTAGGCGCGATTGATATCTCCCCGACAATGGCGCCAATTTGACGAGAGGGATCCTCGTCAAATAAATTTATAGTCAAGACCCCCGCTATAGTAGAGGGGAGCCAGGTTCGTCCTCAGAAGAGAAGTCAACTGTTCTAGGTTTAGTTGGTTTTGGGGTTAAGGGATTGCGAGAAAAGGTGGCGAGGGTTGATGTCGGCGTCAACTAAGACTTGGTCGATGTCGAGGGATGGAGAGGGAATGGTGGTTGGTGTCGAGTAGAATCTGTGTCAAATAAAAATAATAAAATATAACAAATAAAGATGCAAACTTCCAAGGTTATGGATCACCACAACAATAAACATATGTGTAGATTATAAATCAAAAAAAGATGCATGCTTTATATAAAATAACTTTCGTCATTAACAAATAGGAATATAGAGGTTCTCGCATAAACCCTAAGTGTTACTATCCCCATTTCATAATTAATCCGAATTCGTAATCAGATCACTTTCGCTTCAATATCATAAATAAGGATCATCTACTACTTTCGTAGAAGAATCATGCATATAGGATACAAGATAATAAAGACATACAAATTCATAAATCATAAATCAAACACACATATCTATGTTGGGATCACCCC
Organism: Persicaria maculosa; assembly: GCA_963922045.1. NCBI lineage: Eukaryota > Viridiplantae > Streptophyta > Magnoliopsida > Caryophyllales > Polygonaceae > Persicaria > Persicaria maculosa. Next base: position 43,852,346 of record OY998256.1, read on the forward strand.
AACCCTAGAAGAAGGGAAATTAGAAACAAAACATAATGAAAGAAAATAACTTTGACATTAAAAATAAAACTAAACTTACAACCATGCAATCGTCTCTTTCCTCTTCTATCTCCTCTCTCGCCTCCTCTCTCTCTCATCTCTCCTTGCGCCTGAAGGCGACTTCGCTTGAATCTCTGAAAATCAGCCCCATAGGGCTTTATTTATAGTGCTCCATCTAGCTAATCTAGGAAGGAACAATCTATCTCTATCTAAATCTATCTATCTAAACCCTTAAGATAAATGTTTGATAAAGAAATGAAATAAAAAAAATAAAATTATCTAAAGTAAATATGGGAATTATTAAAGTGGATAAATCAGCCTTCAACTTGATAGATCTTCGTGTAACTTGGTGTAGAAGCAATCTCCTATCCGAATCTGCACTCGACTTCGACTCGGATTGATCACTAGAAGTACTCGACATGTACTCGATGTCGAGTAGAATTCGTCGTCTTGAGTGGTCCTATGCTCAACTCGTGCTCGATCTCGTCCTCTGAAGTGAATGTCAACCAAAACGTACTCGACATCAACCAAAATGGTCGACGTCGACTAGTTTCTGTGTGCTTTCAGCATTCTGCTCTGTCTTGAAACACACTTTTCTGAGTCCTCGTTCGCTCGATTGACGCATATGAGTATGCGTTGGAAAGCTCTTTTCGAGGGCTACAACTTTAATGAAAACATCAGAACTTGATTCAGAATGATTAAGGGTGAAAATTTGAATTTTCTCTAGCTGCACCATCATGTGCTCTTCCTTAGCTTCTCCAATGTCTTCGTGACTTTCCTTTAAGCTCCAAAGTGCGTCCGATTTTTTCTAAATTAAATAGAAACTTTTGTAGATGTCCATAATTTGCAAATAAACATAAACTACACAGATTCTGTATAAATCAAACCCAGATATATGAAATGTATATATAAATCGATATGAATGTAAGTGAAAAACATGGTTAATTGAGCGCACATCAGTTCATGAAAAACTACTGAATGGTTTGATCTTCCTTACCTTTGCCCCCTCTTCTTCACAAGTTGCTGATGTGTTCACCAAGCCTCTTTCTGGGCCCAAACACTCAACGACAATGTCCAAGTTGGGTATGCTCACTCATCCTCCAGCTTGAGGGGGGGGGGGGGGGGTGATAGGATGTAAAGTGGAATTTGGTGTAAGGGTAGTTTAATAATTTTGCACACCAACTTATGTATATACACAAACTCTTTTGTACTTGTTCAAAACCAGCTTCATCAATAACAAACTTTTGGTTGAGCAACTCATATTCTTCCTTCTACCATTTCTTTTGCTTTATCACAATCAAATAGAACCTATATATCCAATCTCGTTTATTAACTTAAAAACTAGTGTGACGGATATCAGTAATTCTCAACAATCCCATCCCTTTATTCAAATAATCAAGAGACGATAATTTCGGTATCAAAAAATAATCAATAGACGAACTTCACAAGTCTCTTCAGCACTTGAGCCTTTTGACAATGTTTCCTATACAATCATTAATCGGCTACAGTATTTCCAGCGTTTGTTCTCCCTCCATTCGTCAAAACTTGTCACTTACTATTCACACACACTTCTTTACGATGATAAAAACTATATAAAATATCCATCTTTTTATAAAAATTTTTAACCAAGTTTGTACTTATAAATAGTAATTTACTATGAATTGTTAAAAAAATTATTAAAAAACTAGATATTTTTATCCCCTAAAAAAACGTGTGTGAATAGTAAAACGACAAGTTTTGACGAACGGAAAAAGCATTGTTTGTTTGTTGATCACACCATAATTCAACCATCAATTTGTCGACATTCATGTGCCTTGACAATTTCAAGATACCACATACGAATTCGTCACTTTAATTGAGTCCAATGTGCAACATCATATCGTTCATCATCACAATGCTCATGGGAGGGCATTCATGATTCATGCAATCACTTTTCATGCGACGACCTATACGTCGCTTAAAAAACGTAGTGACCCAATTCTCACTTAATTAGGCGACCAGTTCATGCTAGTTGATATGTCGCTTGAAAGACGTGATGTAGATACACATGACAATCACACACAAGGGTGACGATGCCATAGAAAATAGACCTAGTAATTAACAAGGATGGGACATCAAAAATAGGCCACCCAATGCAAAAGACGTATGTCCCCTCTACAAGGTTCATCGCGAGTAGAGTACTTGGTCAGATCCTGCCCCAATTCAACACCCTAAGTATCTTCAGCCTAAATAGCCTCGCGATCAATATCTTGACGTAATCGTACATGAAATCCATAGCAGGTCCCATAAGTAGCTCGTGGCTTGTCAAGGCCCAAACAAGAAGCTCGTTGGGTTAAACACCTCTCCTTTAACAGTGCCACGTGTAATGCGTAGCTCCCTAGCGTGAGGGCATGCGTTAAATGTGTCCCATGTTAAACCACGAGGTCGCCAGCAAGCTGCTCGCTTGGCCTCCCTAGAAATACCCCCTCCAGCCTCAAAGACAGGGATCCGATTCAAGAGAGAAGAAGAAGAAGAGCTCTGAATATCTCCTCGACCTAAAACCCCCTGAGTTGAGTTCTTGAGGTCTTTGATCGGAGAAGAACGTTCTTGGGATAAGAACATCGCCTGACTTCCTCAAAGTACGACTATATAACGAATTAATTCCTAGCGAGCCAAATGCACTACCCCCATCGCTTGGACTAGTAAATATATAATCTGATCACCACCCTTCTTAGCTAAGGCTTTCAGGTATTTTAAGACATTTTATCACCATGATGAGGTAATAATTATAGGTGAAATTCCATGATCGCGTCATTGGCGCCGTCTGTGGGAACCTTTCACGACGAAAGGTTCCGCGTAGCGATACACTTCTTTACATTGAATTCTTTAAATTCCCTTCGTGTCATCCTTTTTTACCTTTTACTTTTTTCCTTCTTTATGAATCCTATCTAAAGTGTAAAATAGCATTGCTTACTACTCTTTTAATTAACACTAATAATTTTGCAGGAGTCGTGAATTTTACACTATTCGGGGAAGAGTTTGGAAACCAACACCATGATATCGAAGAAACTAACGGTCTTAACCTCAACCATCCCCCCAGCGAGGAAGATCAATACCAAGACAACGAGAACATCCCTTAACAACCTCCCTGGGACGCAGCGTAACTCCCCCATTTGCTCCCTATGGGATGTAGGGTGGTTACCCCCTATATCAATTCTTCATGGAGAATTACCCCCAGAATCCCTACTTCAACCAACAAGCAAGTGGGATGCAATTCCAGCGCGATCCCCATGTCTACTATCAACAGCAGGGTTCTGTACCTACGATGGTCAATCACTTCCCTATCCCTGCTAGCGGTCCACTTAATCCCGGTCTGGAACACAACGAGAATGTCAACAAGATTGCCCGTGGCTTCAACAACAGGGACGTGTCATCACGTTCAAACTCCCCTGAAGCATATGATCCAATTCGCAAAGGTGAACCAACTTTCCCCTCTGCTTTTTGCAGAGAAATACGCGAGGCACCCGTTCCCAAGAGATGGAGGGACGTCTCCATCAACAAGTATAAAGGAGATACGGATTCTAATGATCATCTCAACCAATTTACTACATCAGTGGGGATGAACGAGGGCAACGATGCCATGTTCTGCCTCTCGTTTCCATCCACATTAAGCGGGGTAGCCCTGACATGGTTCACTAATCTGGCCCGATCCTCCATCAACAACTTCGCGGAGCTATCAGGCACGTTTGTCGCTCATTTCGGTAGTGCCCGCACAAGGAAGATAACCATTCTAGACCTCAACTCCAAGAAGCAAGGAACGACTGAATCTCTTGGAAGCTTCTTCAGCAGGTTCACCAATATGGTGGTGCAAATCCCAATATTCAATCAAGAATCTACGAGCACGATATTGATAGGCAACCCGGCCGAAGGAGATTTCAAAATCTGCCTATTCCGAAAATAGCCAGAAAATTACGATGCTTTGCGAAAGCTCGTAACCAAACAAATCCACGCCATGGAGGCCGCGAGTTCTAGCTCGCGACCCATTGAGACAAGGCCTCCTTCCTACCATAGGACCATTAACAAGCGTCAAGGAAGGGGAGGTTTCGAGAATCAACAATACCGTAACCCTCCTTGGCAATACCCGGTCGTCCCACCGCGACCTCACATACAAGAATGCAATACAATCAGCGAACGAGACCAGGTCCGCATGATGCCCCAACGAATGTGATGATGACCCATCCCGACCAGATTTCACCTATTGTCTATGGGATTTCACCTACTCTCCCTCAAAAGGAAGCACCCCTGCAGATTTGTGCCCCACCAGTGAATCCCACCCAACCTGTCGCGATGCCACTACAGTAACATCCCCCTCCTTCCGAAGCTAGTGTCAGACAAGCATCCACTGCACACGCGGTACTGAGTTTTTCTATTTCTGACCCTCGCGACCTAAGGATGCCACATTCGGATCATATGGCCATTCATGTGCAGCTAGGGACCAAAACAGTCAAGTGAGTGATGGTCGATACCGGTTCATCCGTGGACGTCCTCTACTGGGACGCCATTGAGCAACTTGGGATTGCGGAAAGCGCATTGCGTCGCTACTCAGGAAAGCTAGTCTCTTTCTCAGGAGATGAAGTTGAGGTGGCTGGAACGATCGAATTGGCTCTAACACTGGGGATGACTCCAAATAGAAGAACTCACATGATTGAGTTCACAGTGGTCCGACTGCCATCCATTTACAATGCTATCATAGGTCGGGTGAGTCTGTTCAAATTCTGAATAGCATGCTCCATCTATCATTTTAGTGTCAAGTTCCCATGTGCTGATGGGAAGGTAGGCGAAGTTAGAGGAGAACAGGCAAAAAGCAGAATTTGCTACCTTGCCTCGCTGAAAAAGGGGCACAACTGAGTTTTCGCTATTAATAGACACGGACAAGGGTCTTTGAAGAAAGAAACGGCTGATGAGCATGAGCAAGAAGCCACATTTGGAAAACAACAAGCCGAACTAGAAGTCCGACTCGAAAAAATGGTTGATAAAATTATTGAGGAGAAGGTCGCTTTCTTTCCCTTCCCCAACAAGACCGAAGCCCTATACCATGGCCACAATTTAACTTGTCCTACTTTAGACCGCCTCAAAAACATGTTGAAAGAATCACGTGATGTCTTTCCATGGTCACTATACGACTTAAAAGGGCTCCCCGGAGAAATCGCGGAGCATTCTTTGAGACACGATCGCGATACAAAGCCGGTGTGCCAAAGAAAGAGAAAAATGGCTACCGAGAAGTCAAAAGCAGCAAAGTAGGAGGTATAAAAACTTTTACATGCCGAATTTATCCACGAAATCAACGACTCGACCTGGTTGTCAAATGTAGTGTTCGTGTAAAATAGCAGTGGTAAGTGGAGGATGTGTGTAAATTTCAAAGACCTGAACAAGGCTTGCCCAAAGGACAACTACCCTTTGCCGTCTATCGACGAGCTAGTAGATACTACAATAGGGCATGCCACGCTATGTTCTATTGATGCTTACTCAGGCTACAATCAGATCAGAATGAGTACACGAGAAGAAAGGAATATCACCTTCATCGCCAACCAGGGGACTTTTTGCTATAAAGTAATGTCATTCGGACTCAAGAACGCCAGTGCCACTTTCCAACGAATGGTTAAAAAAGTTTTTGTGTCCCAAATTGGAAGAAACATTGCAGTCTACATCGACGATATCGTGGTGAAAAGCCTTACAAAGGAAAGCCACTGCAAGGATCTACAGGAAACAATCGACACTCTAAGGAGGAATCGAGTTTGCCTGAATCCAGAGAAGTGTGTTTTTGGAGTAGATTCTGGAAAAATCCTAGGCTTCAGGATAAGTAATCACGGGATAGATGTGAACCCATCAAAAGTTCAAACTATACTCGACATGGCTCCTCCAAAGACGTTGAACGACATCCAAAAGCTGAATGGGTCTGTCAACTATTTGAGCAGATTCTGCTCGCGATTAACTGACCACTCTCTGCCTTTTTTCGAACAGTTGAAAAAGGAAGGTCCTGTCGAATGGACTGTCACCCTGGATAAGGCTTTCAAAAGTATGAAGAAATACTTAGTGAATCGGCCCACTTTTCATTATCCACGCGAGCATGAAGCTCTACAGCTATACCTCATCATCGGATCAACAACTATTAGCACGGGGCTCGCTAGGGAATCCAAGTTTCTGATCTATTTCGCCAGCAGGGTCCTGCAACCAGCTGAATCCAGATACACCATAATAGAGAAGATGTCCCTATTAGTAGTTTTCGCAGCGCGAAGATTGAGGCTTTATTTCCAGGCTCACAAAATCGAGGTACTCTCTGATCTGCCCCTCCACCAGATCCTACACTCACCATCGCTTTCAAGAAGAATGGTGAAATGGGCAGTAGAGCTTTCTGAATTTGACATTCCTTTCAATGTCGACGGATCGGTATCAGCGTGAGGATGTGGAGCAGGAGTTACCATCACGAGCCCCAGTGGAGAGATTACGTATTTATCTTTCCAGTAATTATTCGAAGCTACCAACAACGAAGCAGAGTATGAAGCTTTGATCGATGGTATTGAAAAAGCACGGATCAACGGGGCCCGATAAGTCCAAATTTTCACAGACTTAGAAGTAGTCGCTTGTAAAGACCGGGAAATTTTAGAATATTAAATTATTAAAATAGTGATTTATAATCATTTCGATTTGTAAGATTTGGAAGGTTTGGAATTTCCGTCCTTGAGCTATTGGTTTTATTCTAAATATTTTAAATGCGTCGGAATAAGGGTTAATTATCAGGTACTTTGAGATATATTTTTCGAGCAATTTCAAATTGGGAATTGGGTTCCCTTTTTGTAAACTCTAGCTCTGTCCTAGCCTAGTACCCTTTGAGCGAACAAGCCCCACGCCACACGCCACCACCCTCCCTCTCTCACCATGCTTCTCTATTGCAGGCAAAATGCCAAACTCCCTCTCCAATGTACAGCTAGGAAACCTCCCCTTCCTCTTCAAATTGGAATCCAAGCCCACAAATGAAGCATTCTCTCTCTATCTTTCCCATTTCCCCTCTCACTCTCCATCGTTTCTCTAACCCATTCCTATCCCAGCAGCCCTTCTTCCAAGTCCAAAAACCTCCAAAGGCTCCCCTTTCCCTCTTGATTCATCGGCAACATCCCCACACCACAACCCCATTGTTCTTCACGCTTCCTCTCGACAAGCAGCGGCAAGAGCGCAGTGGACCACCCCGAATCCTCCGTCGAGCAGCAGCCAGTAGCACCACATCTGAGATTCCAGGCGAGCCGAGCAACCGAGGAGCCTCCACCGCCGTTGCCGAGCCCATTCCTCCTCCTCTTCCCCTGGTTTCGCGTGCAAGGCTTGGCTGAGGAGTACGATTTCCGACCTCCGGCGAATCCGGATCGAGCCCCGACGACCGTTTTTCGCCGACATTTCGAGTCCCTCGGTGAGCTTCCTTTCTCCTCTTACCTGGGTCGTTTCTGTGTAGCCGTATTCGGGAGGGAGTGAGTGTGTTCGGAGAGGGTGAGGAGTCCAGTGGGAGTGTCTCCGGGGAGAGCCCCATTTCCTTCTCTTTTCCTTCCGTCGAACAGGGGTTGGGGGAGATGAACAGTAACTCTGGGTTCGGTTTTATTTGTTTTGTTTTCTTGGTTCGGTTCGGTTTTCTTTTGACCTGTCCTTGGTCCGGTTCGGTTTCTTTGGGAAAAAATCATATTTGAACATGGGTTGGGCTTTGGATTTGGGCCGGGCTAGGGGTTTTGTTAAGTTGATTGATGTAAATTGTTTTATGGTATGTTATGACTTTATATTAGATTAATGTTAGGTATGTTATTATTGTAGATATATTATTTCAGACTTATGAAAGTAATTTTCTAAATTTCTGAAATTATTATATGTTATAAATGGTTTTTAAAAGAAAATAATAGTATTAATTGGAATATGTATTTTGTGGTGTTTTAATATGAGATTTTAGAAAGGGTAAAGTGATCTATTGAGGATGATTTATCAAATAAACTATTTACTGAGTTATAAATGAGGATTTAATGATTTATAAAATGGATTGATTTGTTGGTGTTTATTTTAATTAAACATTGATTGATTATTTACTTTAAAAAGCTTTTGAAATAAAATGCCGGAATTATTCCTATAATATGATTTTGAGAGATTGATTTTAAGATTTAAATGATTAATGTTGGAATTTGGCCAAGTATGATTTGTGAAATTATTTTGAATATGACTTGATTTAACTCGATATTTAAGAGTTTGAAGAACTTCGGGAAATGAGTTTGGAAATATTGCTGATAAGATTTATCGATGGGTTTGATGGGAAACGAAATGATTTTGGTTGATCACTAGTACAAAATGTATATTATAAGACGCCACATAGACAACGGTTTCTATAAAGATGGTGTCTATGTTGAAAAAAAATTAGAGATTTTGGGACGGACAACGGTTATAAATTTAACCGTTGTCTTTGGGTGTGTTGATATTTAAAAAGACAACAGATATTTAAAGAACCGTTGTTATATATACAAAGGATTTCTCAAAGAAAACGGTTCATAAAACCGTTCTGTAAGGCCTATTAGAATCGTTGTCTACTACGTTATAAAGACAACGAATATTTAAATAACCGTTGTTATATATATAGAAGACGTCTCAAAGAAAACGGTTATTAAAACCGTTGTCTAAGGTTGAATAAAATTGCGTTTAGTAAGTTGAAAAGACAATAGATATTTAAAGAACCGTTGTTATATATACAAAGGATTTCTCAAAGAAAACGGTTCATAAAACCGTTGTGTAAGACCGATTAGAATTGTTGTCTATTGTGTTATAAAGACAACGAATATTTAAATAACCGTTGTTATATATATAGAAGACGTCTCAAAGAAAACAATTATTAAAACCGTTGTTTAAGGCTGAATAAAATCGTGTTTAGTAAGTTGAAAAGACAACGGATATTTAAAGAACCGTTGTTATATATACAAAAGACTTCTCAAAGACAACGGTTCATAAAATTGTTGTATAAGGCCTATTAGAATCGTTGTCTATTACGTTATAAAGACAACGAATATTTACACAACCGTTGTTATATATATAGAAGATGTCTCAAAGAAAACGGTTATTAAAACCGTTTTCTAAGGCTGAATAAAATTGGCGTTTAGCAAGTTAAAAAGACAACGAAATTTTAAAGAACCGTTCTTATATCTATCGTTACTATTATAAAAGAGCCGGTAGAAGGACACTAACGGACCGTTCAACGCCAATTATTAAAATCGATAGATCGACGGCTCTTGTTCACTGCCTTCCTCTTTCCTTTCCTCCCTCGTGGTCACTGGCAGGTCCTCTCCCTTCTCTTTTCTCTTCATCATCTCTTGGTGACCGCTTTCTTCATCCCTCGTTGCTGCCTTTATCTCATTCGACCTCAGAACCTTCACTGCCGTCTTCCTTTGTTCGACCACTCTGGTGTAAATAGCCGCCTTCTACTTTTCTGCCCTCGTGTGCACCGTCTGTGGCTTTTCTATCCCCGTTCGTCTGCATTTTCGGTCACTCCGGCCTCTCCGGTACTCTCAATCTCTTCCCTTTTTTGATATCGATTAGTGCCTTCTGTTTCTCTCTTCCTCCCTGAATTTTTATTGTTCTGATTTCTCCTGTTTTGTTCTTATCATCGATGAACCCTAATTTCTAAACTGTTTTTCAATTCCATAGATTTCTGGTCTCCCCGTTCGTCTGCAATTTCAATGGCTCCGGTACCCTCTCCTCTCTTTTAGGGTATTCTTCTATCTCTTTATCTTTTCCTCCCTGATTTGTTATCGTCTTTATTTCTGTTCTTATTGTTGATGAACCTTATTTTGTAATTGCCGTTAAATTTCAGGCATTTTTGGATTATCTAACTGTTTGATTTGTCTGCCTTTTGCTTTTGCTTTTGTGTCTCTTAAGGAATAAATAGGTTTAGTTTTCCAGTGAGGCTGTCTTTCATGTTATATCTAAATTCCTTCCTATTTTTCGTGTTCTTTATTTGACTTTGGTTATTTCACATTCTTCCTGAACTGGTAAATTTATATAAATCTACCGGAGGAGGAAAGGGAAACCGAGTAGGCTTCCAACTACACAAAAGAAGTGATTCATAACGAGGAATCACTTGTAAGATACAAAAAGTGGCGAGGCAAACATGCTACGTTGCCCCCCGCCCCATCCTATAGATGGGTTTCCTTTTCACTCAGAATCTCTCTATACATTCATTCATAATTTGCTTTCCTGTTTCCGCAACACTCAAAAATTTGTTCTCCCATATACCTAATTTCTAAGTCTCCATATATGGTATACCAAGAAATTAAATGCCATCAGTCGCAGCTGGAACGTGTTGCATCATCTATTACTCCCTTCCGCGAACCAGTCTAACCAATCAGCTATACTGCCATGCCGACTCGAAACTCCTAGCCGGCTCCACACAAAATCCGACACGCACCAAGTGAAGGCACAATTAAACCATAAGTGAGCACTGTCTTCTACTTCCGCTGCACAAAACACACATTCCTGCACTTGCACCGCATTCCACTTAAAGAGGCGCGCCCTGGTGTACAATCGATCCTGGGCAGCTAGCCAGGTTGTAAAGCTCCAACGAGCACATTGCATCCCTGTCCAGAGCATCTCCCCCTACGGTTTCTGTGGTTCTTTCCTTCTCAACACTTCATAAACTATCCTTGGCAGATCCCTACCATTTCGGGCAACAAGCTCCATTGCCGACTCCTCCAACTCCAGTCTATCAGTTTGATCTTCATATTTCGAGACGAATTCTTGGAGCACGCCGACTACGCACTTCCATGTCCAGGAGTCCCTGGCAACAAGCTGCACCTCCCGGATATCTTGGCCTCCCAGGAGACTTTCATTGACCCATCTCGTCCATATACACTCCCTTTGCTGCACTATATCAGCTGAATAATGGTTTTCTTGTTATTTAACTGACATTATTAACTTCATTTTTGCCCTTTGGTTCATAGTAAGTGCGTAAGTAGATGCACCGTGAAACCGTATTCGAGTTCATTTGACTTTTTTGAGAGACAAATTAAACAAGTATTCTTTTCTTATTTGTTGATCATTTATAATTTGTGATTTGCATGATCATGATTCATATATAAATAGGGGAATTGGTATATGGTGTAGTTTAGAGGAGAATGATTTGTAGATGATACCTCTATGGCTACTTTGAAGATGGGGTGATGGAATACTTTTTAAACTGGATGCTGTGAAGGCATGTGATAAGTTGCAGGTCACTGGATAGAATGATGGATAAGTTGGATTCATGAACAAAATTGTAGGGTGTCATCCTCTAATACCATTGTGATTCTGTATAAATTTAAAAACAAAGAATTCCATATCAATCGTGTCCCTAAAAGCATGCCCATAAAGATAACTAAACCCAAGTTACAGTATTAATTAAAATCCATGTTTAGTCTTTATAAGACAGTCCAAAATAACATACATATGTCTTCCCCTACATCTTTCACTTCAAAAATTCTTATCCACGGTTCTTATTATTCCTGGGAATTATACAAGCAATCATCTTCAATTTGTTCGTATATTTTTGGACATGGACGTAACAACTCTTTCTGCTGGAGCTTTTACTTATTGAGTTATTTCACTTATGCGACTACACTTTTTAATTACTGATTGAACTCTATGCTTCTATTATTGATGAAAGGCCTTTCAGTACACTTTCAGTCAGGACGTGGGGACAAGTTATCAAGTCCTATCAAGCAATGCATCCAAAACGTCCTAATGTAATTTTTATTGCCTTCCTACTTTGATTCATTTTAAATTTCTTAATATCAATGACGGGACTTAATGATTCAGAAATATCTAAATTATAGTTGAATATAGAACGGCACTATGGACCTGAATGGCCTACTGAAGAGAAGGGGAAGTGCAGAGATATGGTTGCTTCTGAAGCACGCTACATATTTGTTTATGAGCTGCCGAATTGCAGGAATATTGATACATATTCATTGTCGGATCCCACTGAACCTAAGGGTGTTTTTGCGGGATTTGTGCACTATCGGTTTATTGTAGAGAAGGAACTACCTGTGCTCTATGTGTATGAACTGCAGCTGGTGCCTCATACACAGGGGGAAGGACTTGGGCGATTTCCGATGCAGCTTCTTCAGCTCATTGCTTGTAAGGTATCATAAATCTTCAAGTCCTATTTCATTGGAAAGTAAAACAGATTTTACATAAAGTAGAATAATGACCGGATTTCCTTCAAATTTGATCAAATTATGATTATATTTTCTGCCCTAAAGACTCCTCAAATTTCACTGCGAATCTCCCTTTTGTGGCTTTTAAGGAAACTTCTCAGTTTTGGGTTGGTATATTTATTCGACATAAAAATTGCTGATTTTCTAAGAGGGAGAGAAGCAATTGACTTTGTAATCATATATAATTCTCACTAGCTCTGAATCCATGGTGAATCAGAACATGACCAAGATTAATTTGTTCTAAGGTTCCTTTTGGGTATGATTTTTTGAAAAGGTGTTCCTTTACAAAATTGAGGAAATCTGATCTTTTATTTCGTTCAAATTTCTTTTGCTTTGTTGTTATTGTGTATTTGTTTCTGACTGGTGTGGCAGAAGTGGTCAAGAAATCATTGATCTCGTAAGTTTCTTTGTGTATAACATTCATTCCCCTCTGCAGAATTGCATGGCTGCAATCATGCTACCAGTTCAAAAGACAAATTCGTCTGCGTTGAGTTTTTACATTTCAAAGCTGAGGTAAATCTCTATACTCTTTTCAAACATAATAGTTTTAGCTTTCGCGTGCTGGAAGTTTGATTGGCTTCTATTGTCATTTGGTCTTTCCTTTGTTTAGCTTGAAAGGCAAGCATTGGCTCCTATTGTCATATGCGTTGGCAGTAGAAATTATAGTGATCCAATCGGATTCAGTTCCAAGGCTTCTCGTGGACATATCACTCCCATCCCTGAAAGGTCTGCTCAGGTTCCTAAAGAATGCAGCGATGGGAGTTTGAGTGACGATATTACAGATAAACCAAGTTCCAATGATCATTCTCATCCTCAGTATGTTTGAGTTTCGACCGGTCCATAATACAAGTTTAGTGCCTAGGGAAGTATAACTTCTCTTCAGCTACATTGAGAGAGGAGGAGCTTCTTGATGCTATGTAATTATTATATCACAAGGGTTTGGCTCCAAATTTCAAGCAGGTTAGATTTCTTGAATCTACATGAATTGTGAAAGTTGGATAATACAAGCTATGCTGTCTCATTTTGGATTCCTGAAGCATCAAATTTTGCCAGCCTTTTTTTTTAAAATGATTTCCTGTAAGTTCTCTCTTTGGCATCTGCAGTTTCTACATTACTTAATACATTTTTTAAAGATTGAACTTCTTATCTGGTATCTTTTTTGTAATCCGAAAAAGATGTTTGATTTCCTCCACAACTTTATCTGTTTTGTTATCCTGGAAAAGTGTGTGTTTTATAGGCTTCTTATTACATGTCACGACAGTTGACAGTCGCCGTCATTATTACACGACGACTAATGGAGCTTAGACAACGGTTTAAGCGAATCTAGCCAACGATTTTTTGAATTTAGACAACGGTTAATGATTATATAGACAACGAATAAAAGATTATATACAACGGTTCAAAGGGACATAGATAACAGTCAATAGTTTCTTAATCAACGGTTAGAATGTACATCGACAATGGTTAATTATATTTAGACAACGGTTATAATATATTTAGACAACGGTTACAATATACTTAGACAACAGTTATACAATATTTAGACAACGATTGAAAGTTAATTAGACAACGGTTGAAAGTTATTTAGACAACGGTGAAAGTTACGTAGACAACGCTTAAAGTTACTTAGACACCGGTTTAAGCGAATCTAGTTTACAATTTTTTAATTTAGACAACGGTTAATGATTAAATAGACAATGGTTAAAATATACTTACACAACGGTTTCAATATACTTACACAACGGTTGCATTTGTCTTAGACAACGGTTAAAATGTACCTAGACAACAGTTACAATCTCCTTAGACAACGGTTAGAATGTGATTAGACAACGGGTTAAATCGGATATCCTAACTCGAGACAACGGTTATATTGACCTTAAACAACGGTTAGAACCGGTTAATATGATTTGGAACCAATTTTGGAGATGCCTAGACAACGGTTATCCGAAATCTAACACAATGGTTATAACCATTGTCTAAGTGAACCGTTGTGATAAACCCAACCGTTGTAATTACAAAAACCACACGGGCTGATGCAACGGTTTCAAAACCGTTGTACGTTTTGTAAAATAACCGTTGTGTAAGAGTTGTTTTGTACTAGTGGATGTTGATCATATCGGAAAGGTTTTGGAAAACGGTTTCACTATCGGTTGGTTTTGAGTATGTTGAGAACTTGGGTTTCGTGCGTATGAATTTTGGTCCTGTGGCTTATGGAAATGACTTGATGATAGGTATGTATTGCTTTTGGATTGATTTGGACTTGCATTTGGGCCCTTGCTTGTTTTACCTTGCTGTTCTGCATCTTCAGGTAAGTTCCCTAGGGGGCTTACTCAGGTTGGACATTCATGCATGTTGTTGCATTTTATGTTAGGTGTTGCATATGCATAAAAGCATGCCATGTAGTATCCTGTTTAGGTTGCACTAATTGAATGAGCATCTGCTTACTTTGTGTGTTTGAAACAGAACGGCCGTTGTCTGTGATAGTCCTAGAGTCTTTGCTAGGGTCATAGGGTAGCCCAGCCTCATCGGGTACCCTGAGTCAATCGAGTCATGAACTTCCTAATATTATGAGATGCATGCGGGCTTTATTGTGGAGCGGGTTGGGCATGCATGCCGCCCGATTATAATGAATTGCATTCACGAGCTGACCAGTCTCCGCCCTATCGGAAGGGGGTGGAGGTAGGAGAGGGATATGCCACTTGGCATTGTCTTGGGCCCTTTACAGTATTTTTACACATTATTATGACTAGGAGCATGTTAGTGTGTTTGACTTTCGTACTGCATTAGAGAATCTTTATTAGGTATAGCACATACTATATGGCCTCAGCGAGGACTACCGGTCCCGCATGAGTGGCTCGATCTGACTCCTTTCCCCGTTCTTCTTTTAAAGGTATTTCTGCAGATTTTGAGTGCTCGATGTCTATATGACGGGGTTCCTTTTGGCGAATCGAAGAACCTAGCTAATTCTCTAACTTGGTATAAATGGTAATCATTCGCTTATGTTTTGGTTTTGACCCGGCTCTGCCGTGACACTTTGTATCTTAACTTTGCTTCCGCCTTACTTTCATTTGAATTGAATTTCGCGACATAGTCTTAAGATAGGTTAAGGGTATCCAACGACCCTTCGTGGCATTTAGGGTTTGAAATCCCTCTTTCTACTAATCTTAAAATGAGTTTGATACCTTGACCCGTACCTGGATTGCAAGATCCAAACAAGGGGTTTTATCCCTTGAAACGTAACCCGGAAATCATAATTCTGGGCCGTTACAAAGATGGTATCAGAGCTGAGGTTGTGCAATTCGGGTACGCAAGGGTCGAGTGTATGTTTTGGAAAACCGCCCATGAATTTCAAAGGATTTGAAAGGATTTTAAGAAGGGCAAAATGAACTTAAGATTCCTAACCGAAATTGGACTAAATAATGAACTTGACTTGTAATAAAAGAGGAAAACCGACCAAAAAGGGGACGCGAGTGGGTAGTAAAGGCGCTAGACCACCCCTATTGGGTGTAGTTGGGAACGGTAGGCAAAATACCAGCTTGTTCTTTACAGATGGGTTGGGAAACTCCAAGGAGATCATTATGATTGTCATTGACTGATTCTATACTGAGTGCTTGATATGCTAAAGTCTGATTGGTATGCCTAACAATGAAATGTGTATTGATTGATCTATGCGAATGGGATAGTGGGAGTACCCTTGTTTCTGTGTGGTCAAACTCAGCTTGTGTGAAACAGCCCCTTCCTCTATGTTTGTTGACCCTTTGACGCTCCTATTGAGTCTTTCTCCCGGATGTCAGTGTCTTCCATGGGGAAACGGGTTGGTAAACACATTGTGTCGGAATCATGTATGGGTATGAAGGTTGTCTGAGTGAGTATTGGGAGGTGGTTCTTGATGACATTTTGAGTCAAAAGTAAGGTGTCCTGGGGCTGTCTTTCTTGATTTTTATGATGATCAACCAGTGTCTCCTTACCATAAAGATTCGTACCGGAGTCCCACGGGAATGAGGGGTGAAGAGTCAATTGGGAAAAGTCAATGATTGCCCTTAGGATTCTCTGTCGAGTTGTCTTAATTGCTCTGCCTGTGATTGTGTGATTCTATATGTACTACTTCTTGACTTACGGATCAATCCTTAATGTGAACCTATGCTTATGTGATTTGATGCTCATGATGACCATTGTATAGATTCGAGCTACAATTGTTATATCCATATCATCCCGACATGATTTATTTAGTATATTGCATTATCATACTAAGGCACGAATATATATGTCATATACTAGGAAGTTGTGTAATTTATGTTCTCCCTGTGAATAGGTTAATGATAGTGTGATCGTTAAATTTTGTTATCCTGATGAAGCAAGTTCCCTACTTGATACGTGTTACAACTTGATGTCAACATGCCCTATATGATACGTAATTCCCAATACATGTAATGATGATGATCCTTAATGTAAAATTCGTGGTTGTATGTCATTCTTTATCCATGTTGGTCACATTGCTTAGGTCTCATATTGCATCTCGCTTCTTGTCATGATTATGTGTCGTCTTCGAATCTTTAATTGGACTGTTGTAATGATCATACTACTGATTGATTAGAAGCATGAATGTCATGATATGAGACTATGTGATTATTGCTTCCTCCCGGATTAGGTCCATGATAGTGTGATCAATTCCTCTTTGTATGAATGTTGATAGATGATCATCTTAGCATGTTGGATGATGACGTGTCAATGCCTATTATCCCTTTTATGACAAGAATCAATAGCATGCCCGTTTGTTATGTATACATCAGGTTATTTATTATTGCTTACTCTGCAATTTATATTGTTGTGTGATACTTGCACTGAATTGGGATTATGTTGGTGTAAATGAGTCTTGATAAATGCATGTTTTATCCTAGTATGTGTTGATTTGAGCTCATGTCCCCATATTCTAGTCATATTGCCATTACTTAAACTCGTGTTATACATCGTAAAACCTTCCTCATGTCCTATACTATTGGAATGTGATAGAATTGATTTCTTATGTGTCGCCATGATTAGTTGCATGCATGTATCGTTTGTTATGATAAGCCTTTAGCATCATGTGGGATCCTTAATTGTGACTTTTGTGAATTTATATCTTGCCTACCTTATTGCGGGTTTTCTCTTGAGCTAGGTCCCTGATAGTGCGATCCTCTCCCCTTTTTCCTATCATCTTAGATTGTTCTACCCATCCTAATTAGGTTGATGTTGAATTCGATGATTGATTTGCTTCCATGATGGTCTATCCTAGCATACTTACATGTCACCGCTCAGTAGTGTTTCCTCATTTACTCTGTGTTATAACCTCGTGCTTGTATGAACATATGAATTGGCACCTCGCATCACACACCACGTTATATTATGATTTCGCACACGCATGACACCTGAGTGCTAGGATAAATGTAATTGCATTATCTTGATTGTATTCATGTATCGATATGTGCCAGCAGTATCTTATAGTGTTTATGAATTCCGATATGGCTCCTTAGATGGTAACTTTTCGTACTTACTGCATTGCGTAAACATGCTTCATGAACCTTATGCTGAGCTCCCTTAGGCCACTCTTAACTATGTCATGCCTCATCTTGTATCGCTAGCATCATGTAGGACATATGCTTTCTAAAGGTGACCCTTTGTCTGATTGCATGCCATCCTTGACTTATTATATGATCATGGTTGCCAGATGTGATAGATACTATGCTGCTCTTATGTGTTCTCATATACCATTAGGTCGGATTGTTACGATAACCTCATCATGATGCATTGACCTTGATTGTTGATATATATACCCCACTAGTGCGTTGCTCATATATGTGATATTTGCTCTGTTTGGTAAATCATGCATATCTCGCTTAAGACTACTAGGCGTTATGGCTTTCATGAATCGATAGACTATTAGCTGGCCTCGCATGCACCTCAAGGTAGAACTCGAATGTGTCTTTTGAATGTACCTGTATGTCGTTGATCTTCGAGATAGGTACATGTTAGTGTGGGTTGATATGGTTGATTGCTTGAGACGAACCCTTGTTGCTTGTCACAAATTGTAACCTCATAGATTTTCATAGGGGCATCGTTGTCATTCTCGGGTCAAAGTCTTGTCTCTCATCTCGTCGTCCTTTCGCCTTGGTCTATGTTTGGTTCCGAAGTGAACATTGGGTTGCCTGTCCTTGTCACTCCCCTATCTCTGCTAACTTGGACTCTTGCGTGATACATTGTGTGAGCGACCACATGAAAGAGGGAACGGGAAGTAAATAGCGATAGAGCAGTGCGGCAGAAGCGTGGACCTATACCCCACGGGCCTCAGGATCAATGATGTCGGTGAAACGGGCACGCATCGAGAAATACGGTGACTGAGTACGATATGACTTGCAAGCGGGAGTGTTCTCCGTTCGAGTTGCTAACCCTTTTGAATTTGTTGGCGATGATATTGCACTAACCTAGCGATGAGATTTGCGTGTTGATGTGCTGACTTGATGATGACTGTGCATGATAACCTGTTGTCTATGATGATATGATTTGCTTACTAATGGACCTAATGTTCCATGATGTCTTGACGTGTTGCTACTCTAAGTTGCTAAGCATGATTTGAATTCCTTTGCCTGTAAAATGTGAACTACATATGCTAAGATACCTGAATTGTATCTGATAAGGTTATAGTGCAACATGCTAGCTTAACTTGATTACGTTCATATATGATGTTTGCAATGATCATTGAACATGATGGTAAATTGAGACTTGTTGAACCCATGATGTTATGTTTATAAATACTAGTTGGTATGATGTAGACCTTATGTTTGATGATTTTCATAATTGCTTCTTCCTTAAATCTGTAGGTGAGGTCATTTGGTAGCGTGGTTGGAGAGTGGTGAAAAAATTTTGGGGCGGTGATCGAGAAATTTTCTAGAGAAGGTGTGACTAACGGGGCACGATACTTTTGATACCTTGGGAAGTGGGGGAAGTGTAAGAAATGACCTTAAGAGAATTGAGGATATAGTATGAGAGGGTGATCGGGTGTGCTGTTAGAGACAGGAGTTGGATTCTTAGAGGTGGATGGTGTGTGTGAGAGTTTGGTGGAATGAGGGCGAGATTTGGGATATCGAAATGAATTGGGATTTCTTTAAGGTATTTTTGACTGAGTTGAGGTTGGTGAGTCTAGTAGAAGATTGGTCTTGGCTGGGAATTGGAATCGAGCGAGCGGAATTGCGTTTTATTTTGAACTAGTGATGATGTGGGAATCTTCTTGCTTACATGACTTGTTAATATGTACCGACATGATGTTAGATAACGACCATGATGAACCTGATGGGGAATGATACTACATGTTCATATGCAATATTGAAATCTAGTTGAAAGTGACAAGTACTATCATGATATATTGATGCATTGCTATCTTGTTATATATGTTATTTTAGAAGCATGTTAGGATGTGTTGTGATATGATATACGAACTATGAGATAATAATGTGTTATTATGTGGAGGCATGATGTTTTTATCTGGTAGTAAGCATGATGGTGTACTATATGGTTGACAAGCATGATTATTGATTATGTTAAGGGATGGAAATGACTTATAGTGTGAACATGACTTGTATATATGAGATATTGATGCATGATTACTAAACGATCGTTATGTGACTTTATAATGAGCTGAAATGATGTTTTGTGAGCATGTTCACAGTTTGACGATTGATATATGGTTAGATCTCTCCTTTTGCTGAATCTTAATAGCATGACCCTGTTGTGATGATGTGTTGTCAACTAGTTTTAGTTCGTTGGACTTATGATGAATTCCGTTACGACTACCTTTTCAATGTTAATGATAACATGAAGAATCTGTTCAACTTGTATTACGATATTGACATGCGATCATGAGATTTGTTGTGTAATGACGTACTAACTCCATGACACCTAACCCATTGATCTCTTGACATGTGTGCTTACGTGATGAGTGATGAGCATTCGATTATGCACTTGTGATGCCTTAAGTATGATCTAGATATACCTTATGATTTGTAGTATGTTGAGGTTTGTTGTTTCTTTGGTACTTGAGACTTGTTGGCATGTTTATGTTTATGTGAGACGGTTATGTGATGATTTGTGACTATGATATGATGTGGGACTTGTCATGCGTGAGATGGCTTATGGTATTATGCTTATATAAGAGTTGGTGAGACTTTGATTATGGTACTTGTTGAGTTGTGAACGATGTTGCATGATCTGGAAATTAGGAAGAGAATATGGGATTAGCCCTTAGAGGTGGATGATTCCACCTCTGAGCCTCTGAATTTGATTGATTGCTATGTAGGAAACTGATTTGTTTTTGGAGGATTTGACGAAATTTTGATCGAAACGATTTTACTTTTTTTGGTGTAAAGTTGCTTGGTTTAACGTCTTATTTGAAGATTTTGAGCGGTTTGAAAAGAAATTACTTGAAACTTTAAAGAATAAACGTTACCGAGAATTTCAACGATTTTGAGGCCAATCTTTTCCAATTGCGGAATCTCTTTTTGAGAATTTTCACACCCGGGCTTATATTATAACGCCTCACGAAGTGGATACAAGCATTTTATAGGGGCGCATATAGAATGCTTGCTAAGACCCAGTAGAGACGCTATGATTGCTTTTCGAGTTATGATGTGACCGAAAGGTCGAGGTAAGGGTGTGATAGGGGCCCATATCACATACTTGCTACGACCAATTGGGAATGTTATGATCACGTCAAGGGTGCTGTGAGGATCTCATACGGGCCCCTATGAGATGCTTACAGAATCAATGATGTGATCCTTGGACTCACCAATTTAAAACTTCACCCCCTTGTTTTAGAGTTATTTTAGTCTCGGGGACGAGACTTGTTTTTAGAGGTGGATGATGTAAAGATCGGGAAATTTTAGAATATTAAATTATTAAAATAGTGATTTATAATCATTTCGATTTGTAAGGTTTGGAAGGTTTGGAATTTTCGTCCTTGAGCTATTGGTTTTATTCTAAATATTTCAAAACGAGTTCCGACATGATTTAATTAGAAATTTAAAATATGTTATACTCTGTTTGTATATACCGAAAATTTAAAAATAATGCTCGGATTTGGAAAATTTAGGAGTATTTTAAACGCGTCGGAATAAGGTTTAATTATCGGGTACTTTGAGATATATTTTTCGGGCAATTTCAAATTGGGAATTGGGTTCCCTTTTTGTAAACTCTAGCTCTGTCCTAGCCTAGTACCCTTTGAGCCAACAAGCCCCACGCCACACGCCACCACCCTCCCTCTCTCACCATGCTTCTCTATTGCAGGCAAAATGCCAAACTCCCTCTCCAATGTACAGCTAGGAAACCTCCCCTTCCTCTTCAAATTGGAATCCAAGCCCACAAATGAAGCATTCTCTCTCTATCTTTCCCATTTCCCCTCTCGCTCTCCATCGTTTCTCTAACCCATTCCTATCCCAGCAGCCCTTCTTCCAAGTCCAAAAACCTCCAAAGGCTCCCCTTTCCCTCTTGATTCATCGGCAACATCCCCACACCACAACCCCATTGTTCTTCACGCTTCCTCCCAAGAAGCAGCAGCAAGTGCGCAATGGACCACCCCAAATCCTCCGTCGAGCAGCAGCCAGTAGCACCACATCTGAGATTCCAGGCGAGCCGAGCCACCGAGGAGCCTCCACCGCCGTCGCCGAGCCCATTCCTCCTCCTCTTCCCCTGGTTTCGCGTGCAAGGCTTGGCTGAGGAGTACGATTTCTGACCTCCGACGAATCCGGATCGAGCCCCGACGACCGTTTTTCGGCGACATTTCGAGTCCCTTGGTGAGCTTCCTTTCTCCTCTTACCTGGGTCATTTCTGTGTAGTCGTATTCGGGAGGGAGTGAGTGTGTTCGGAGAGGGTGAGGAGTCCAGTGGGAGTGTCTCCGGGGAGAGCCCCTTTTCCTTCTCTTTTCCTTCCATCGAACAGGGGTTGGGGGAGATGAACAGTAACTCTGGGTTCGGTTTTGTTTGTTTTGTTTTCTTGGTTCGGTTCGGTTTTCTTTTGACCTGTCCTTGGTCCGGTTCGGTTTCTTTGGGAAAAAATCAGATTTGAACATGGATTGGGCTTTGGATTTGGGCCGGGCTAGGGGTTTTGTTAAGTTGATTGATGTAAATTGTTTTATGGTATGTTATGACTTTATATTAGATTAATGTTTGGTATGTTATTATTGTAGATATATTATTTCAGACTTATGAAAGTAATTTTCTAAATTTATGAAATTATTATATGTTATAAATGGTTTTTAAAAGAAAATAATGGTATTAATTGGAATATGTATTTTGTGGTGTTTTAATATGAGATTTTAGAAAGGGTAAAGTGATCTATTGTGGATGATTTATCAAATAAACTATTTATTGAGTTATAAATGAGGATTTAATGATTTATAAAATGGATTGATTTGTTGGTGTTTATTTTAATTAAACATTGATTGATTATTTACTTTAAAAAGCTTTTGAAATAAAATGCCGGAATTATTCCTATAATATGATTTTGAGAGATTGATTTTAAGATTTAAATGATTAATGTCGGAATTTGGCCAAGTATGATTTGTGAAATTATTTTGAATATGAGTTGATTTAACTCGATATTTAAGAGTTTGAAGAACTTCGGGAAATGAGTTTGGAAATATTGCTGATAAGATTTATCGATGGGTTTGATGGGAAACGAAATGATTTTGGTTGATGTTGCTTATATCGGAAAGGTTTTGGAAAACGGTTTCACTATCGGTTGGTTTTGAGTATGTTGAGAACTTGGGTTTCGTGCGTATGAATGTTGGTCTGGTGGCTTATGGAAATGACTTGATGATAGGTGTGTATTGCTTTTGGATTGCTTTGGACTTGCATTTGGGCCCTTGCTTATTTTACCTTGCTGTTCTACATCTTCAGGTAAGTTCCCTAGGGGGCTTACTCAGGTTGGACATTCATGCCTGTTGTTGCATTTTATGTTAGGTGTTGCATATGCATAAAAGCATGCCATGTAGTATCCTGTTTAGGTTGCACTAATTGAATGAGCATCTGCTTACTTTGTGTGTTTGAAACAGAACGGCCGTTATCTGTGATAGTCCTAGAGTCTTTGCTAGGGTCATAGGGTAGCCCAGCCTCATCGGGTACCCTGAGTCAATCGAGTCATGAACTTCCTTATATTATGAGATGCCTACGAGCTTTATTGTGGAGCGGGTTGGGCATGCGTGCCGCTCGATTATAATGGAATGCATTCACGAGCTGGCCAGTCTCCGCCCTATCGGAAGGGGGTGGAGGTAGGAGAGGGATATGCCACTTGGCATTGTCTTGGGCCCTTTACAGTATTTTTACACATTATTATGACTAGGAGCGCGCATGTTAGTGTGTTTGACTTTCGTACTGCATTAGAGCATCTTTATTAGGTATAGCACATACTATGTGGCCTCAACGAGGACTGCCGATCCCGCATGAGTGGCTCGATCTGACTCCTTTCCCCGTTCTTCTTTTAAAGGTATTTCTGCATATTTTGAGTGCTCGATGTCTATATGACGGGGTTTCTTTTGGCGAATCGAAGATCCTAGCTAATTTTCTAACTTGGTATAAATGGTAATCATTCGCTTATGTTTTGGTTTTGACCCGGCTCTGCCGTGACACTTTGTATCTTAACTTTGCTTCCGCCTTACTTTCATTTGAATTGAATTTCGCGACATAGTCTTAAGATAGGTTAAGGGTATCCAACGACCCTTCGTGGCATTTAGGGTTTGAAATCCCTCTTTCTACTAATCTTAAAATGAGTTTGAAACCTCGACCCGTACCTTGATTGCAAGATCCGAACAAGGGGTTTTATCCCTTGAAACGTAACCCGGAAATCATAATTCTGGGCCATTACATCACTGTACAAGTCAAAGGAGAGTATGAAGCAAAGATAGGGATGATGCCCGAGTATTTAGCTCACGTACAAATGCTCACAGCCGCCTTCGGAAAAGGTTCTATTTCACCTATCCCTCTAGAGCAGAATGAGCGCGCCGATACACTAGCCAGAATAGGAGCTACACTACCACTGGGGTTGAGCGACCACGTGGTAATTGAACAAAAGCATGCTTGGGGAATCCATAAAGGAGTTTTCACAATATCCAACCTCGGAGACTGGCGAATACCTATCCTAGAGTACATAACTGAAGGTGCATTAGTGTTGTCCGCCTAATTCGCCATGTTTTATATTGACTTTTATAATGATTTCTGTATGCATTTCATACATTTGGGGTTAGAATATTACATAATCTGTGTAGTTTACGCTTATTCGCCAATTATGGAGGTCTGCACTAGTTCTTGTTTAATTTCGCAGAAATCAGACGCACTTTAAAACTCAAAGGAAAGTCATGAAGAAGCTAAGGATGGTGCAACTGGAGAAAAGCCCACTTTTCGCCATTCTTCATTTTGAATCAAGTTCTGATGTCTTCATGAGAGTTGTAACAATCAAAAAAGAGCTTTCCAACGCATACTCATATCACTACTAAAAAGAAGGAAATACCTACTGACTTTTAGCCACGGATGTCAGCCAACGCTGTTTTGGTTGCCAATAGCAATGACATTGGCTACGACTGTTCTTGACCGTGGCTATTTTCATGGCTGATGTTCACCCAATAATGCCACATCATCAAATTCGTTGGTAATAGCAACGAACACAGTTTCCGTGGCTGAAGAAGTGGTTGATAGTGGTAATTAGCCACGAAATTAGCCACGAATCCTTATTTCGTGGCTGTATTCGATGCTGATTTGGCAACAACATCAACCTCGTGGCTAAATTCATGGCTATTCAGCATCAGAAATCCGACGATGGAATGGACGCGAGGTGAGTGGGCTTGGATCGGTTATTGTATGCGGGTCGGACATGGGGTGAGTGGGCTTGAATTGTAGTTGAATGCGTGGCTATTAAGTCCTATAGGGGGTCAATCTCGTTAAAAATAGTCAAAGCCCAATGAATGCAATCCCAATAAATAGCTCGTACATCGTATTGATAAGCCCATCCGTAGTAGCCATGATTTTAGCTACGGTCACCTCCGTGGCTAAATCCGTTGCTATTTACAATTGAGCTCAAATAAGCTATAATTTATGATGGGTCCAAATATGACTATGTTTCTCCCGATTGGGCCATTCATGGGCCCATGTATGATTGTAAAATATTTTTATATAAATTAATAAGTGTTGAAAAAAATATATTAACTAATTAATAAATTCTTATGAGAATATTATAAGGATATGTTTAATTTTGAGGAAAACTCAAATAAGTGACTAATAAATTTTAAATAAAACCTTATATTAAGTAGTAAATTCTTATTAGAATACTATAAGAATATATTTTGAGGAAAACAGATATTAGTGACTAATAAATGTTTAATAAAACCTTATATTAACTAATAAATTTTTATTAGACTATTATAAGGGTATATGTTTTGAGGAAAACTAATATAAGTATCTAATAAATGTTTAATAACACATTATATTTAAGCAATAAATTCTTATTAGAATACTCTAAGAGTATGTTTTAAGTAAAACTCATATAAGTAGCTAATGAAAATTAATATTAACTAATAAATTCTTATTAGAATACTATAAGAGTATGTTTTGAGGAAAACTCAACTAAGTAATGAGTAAATGTTTAATAAAATCTTATATTGACTAAGAAATTCTTGTTATCATACTATAAGGGTATGTTATGAGGAAAACTCATTTAAATGGCTAATAAATGTTGAATAAAACCTTATATTAACTAATAAGTTATTATTATAATACTATAAGAGTATGATTTGATTAAAACTCACATAAGGAACGAATAAAATCTTATATTAACTAATAAATTTTTATTATAATATTCTAGGGGTGTTTTTTGAGGAAAACTCATATAAGTAGCTAATAAAACCTTATATTGACTAATAAATTCTTATTAGAAAACTCTAAGAGTATGTTTTAAGTAAAACTCATATAAATAATTAATATGGAACTCAAATTTGATTGTAAATATATTCAAAATTTGAATTTAAGGGCCCAATTATATTTTAGGGATCATTGTATTTATTTTTAAAAATAATAATCAATAAAACCAAGAATTATTATATTAATTTTTGTTTGAAAATGTTTATAAATGTTTAAAACATTATGTAAATTACTCTTATTTAAAATATAAATAAATAAGAGTCATTTCCATAATATTTTAAAATTTTATAAACATTTTCAACCATAAATTAAGATAATAATTCTAGGCTATATTTATTATTATTTTTTAAAAATAAATAAAATAATCCCTAAAATATCAACGAACCCTTAAATTCAAAATATGAATATATTTACAATCAAATTTGAGTTTAAAAATATTAAAATATAATATATTTAATGATAAATTAAAGAAACTAGTTTAATGGGTGGTGAATTGCAAACAAATACCATTTAAAGGGTGGTTTTCTGTAATTTTGAATTTTAGGGGTGGTTAAGTTAAAACACCCATATTTAAAGAGTGGTTTTCTGTAATTTTGCCTAATTAATAAAATCTTATATTAAGTAATAAATTTTTATTAGAATACTATAGGGTGTTTTGAGGTAAACTCATATAAGTAACCAATAAAACCTTATATTACCTAATAAATTCTTATTAGAATACTATAATTACGAGTATGTATTGAGGAAAACTCATGTAAGTAATGAGTAAATATTTAATAAAACCTTATATTGACTAATATATTCTTATTAGAATACTATAAGGTTATGTTTGGAGGAAAACTCATATAAGTAACTAACAAATGTTGAATAAAACCTTATATTAACTAATAAATTCTTATTAGAATGCTATAAGAGTATGTTTTGAGTAAAACCCATATAAGGAACGAATAAACCTTATATTAACTAATAAATTCTTATTAGAATACTCTAAGAGTATGTTTTGAGTAAAACTCATATAAGTAGCTAATAAAATCTTAGATTAAGTAATAAATTCTTATTATAATACTAGAGTATGTTTTGAGGATCGAAAACTCATATAAGGAACTAATAAAACCTTATATAACCTAATATATTTTTATTAGACTACTCCAAGAGTATATTTTGACAGAAACTCATGACGTTGAATTACATTTTTTGGGTAGTCTATGTCAATTTTTTTTACTTTATTAAATTTGTTTTAAATATATCCAATCCTCAAATTGTATTTATTATCTCCATTAATTTCATTAATTACATTATGTTTACAACAGTTGTATCATACTAGTCAATAATTTTTTTTGAAGTATTATCATTTTGTTTCTTAAACATTATTCTATCCATTGAAAATAAATAAATTAAATAAAAATAAGAAAGTGATAATAATTAAATTCAATTGATTCGGTTTGAAATAAAATATAAAAAATGATGATAACAATAATAATGGTAGATTAGTAAATGTACATTAAAATTATAAAACAATAATCTTTATATATGTTTATGATAATAAATACTGAAATACATAGATCGATTGCGGAATTTTTTTTCCATCCAAAATATTATATTTATAATAATAAATAAATAGATAGATTGAGCAATTAAATATCATTCCTGAATTTTCTTCTTTGCTTACTTTGGTAGTTTGGCGGCATTTTTTCCGCTAAAATTTTCGTCATAATTTGTAAATCCCTCCAAGAGCCAAGATAACCCTAAATTTATCTATATTGTGAACAGCTTCCATTTCATTTCTCGCCCTCCTCTCAATGCCGTTGTCTCGCCCTCTGTTCATTCTCTTCTTGCGGCCGCCATTGCTGCCGATCACCTTCTCCTATCTCGCTCCAAAGAAGAAGCGGATGACCTCCGCTTCGTCTTGCCCTCTGCTAAATTTCTTGCCCACCGCCTCCTCCTACTAGCGCTGAACCCGAAGCCTCCCCAAACCCACCAGCCCACATGAGCCACCACTGGCCGCCGCCCTTCCCTGTCCCCAAAGCCACTAGATCCGCCCGGGCCCGCCGCTCCTCCTCTCATCAGATCCGCCCCTAATCGAAGCTTAAACTTTCCCTCTCTCCAACTCGCGATTTGAAAAAGTTCCTCTCGGCGCTGCCCTAGGCGGTGGACGGAGGTTCCTCCACCACCGTTCGCCTCCCTAGCCCCCAAGCTCCAAGATCCAGCCTTCACCTCCCCAGATCCGATGGGTTAATGCTTAGAACGCGATTTTCGCTCGTTCTTCAGCCAGTAGAAGCCGCCTCTTCCATCCCCTTCCTCGTCTCCTCTGGGTAGCAACAGCACACCACAAGGACCGGAGCCAACAGCTGCACATCCCCTTTTCTCCGTTCCCCTCAAATCTGAGCGGTAAGGCCCCCTTCTTCACTTCCTTTCACTCTCAAACGTCGTAAGGTTCCACATTTTGACCTCCCACCTTCAGCCCAGGCTGAGCTTGCGCAGTTGAGCCTTTGACGAGCTCGAATTCACGTTGACGAAGCCTAGATCCGCCCTTGAGCATCCCGAAAACTGTCTTTGAAGGCACTCGGTGAGCAGACTCTTTCTTCTACTTTCTTCTCTCGTTGAAATCCTTCCGGGTTGGTTGTAGTCGGAGAGGCCGGCGTCTCCCTTCCCCTTTCTTTCCCTGACCGTCGAATGGGTCTCTTGAGGAAGAGAGTGAACAGTGCAACGGGTTGGGATTGTTGGGCTTTTTGGTTTTGGAAAATCCGATTTGGGCCTATTCATTAGAAATCTGATTTGGGTTTTAAAAGGGAAATTGTGATGTATGAAATACTATTAGGGCAGTTTAGGATCATTTATATACAAATTACTTATACAATTTCTTTTCTATAAAGTGCCAAGCTTCTTTTTAATGTGCGCACGATGCATCTTCATAACTTTTTATAATCTTACAAGTGATAACTCTTTATAATCTTACAATTTTGATGTCTGCACAGGTTGGTTCAAGGATGCTATGCAACATGAAGTTGTAACAAGAAATTGGATGTTTAATTTCTTCTTGTTGTAGTTTGTTTCTTTTGAATGTATAATATGTTCTTTATTTTTGTACTCCATTTATGTATGTTTGGATTTAATATTGCTTTGGATGTATCTATAAAAGTTTTGTATATTTTTTAAGTATACAAAACATTACCAATGAAATGAGCAATAACAATAGCAATGACACGAATATTGGCGTTACCAACGACCCTGGCAACAACCCTACCAACGACATTACCAATGAAACGAGTAACAACGTTAGCAACGACAAATGCTGATTTGGCAACAACATCAACTCGGCCAGGTTCCTCACCTGTTTGTAGATAACCCTATCAGCAACGGATCAGCAACGAACTCGGCCAGGCTCATCACCTGTTTGTAGATACGAACTCAGCAACGAACTTAGCCACGACTTTAATTTCGACGCTGTTTTCAAACCGGGTTTGTAGCCACAGCCACGTAATATGTCTTCTACTATTAGTCACGGACGTAGCCACGACCATAAAAATTTCGTTGCTAAAATCCATGGTTTATGGCCCGTCGCTATTAGCTACAAGGCATATATATAGCAAGGGATGGCCTGCCCGTGGCTGATTCCGTGGCTAAACCGGTT
This sequence comes from Persicaria maculosa, assembly GCA_963922045.1. Taxonomy (NCBI): domain Eukaryota; kingdom Viridiplantae; phylum Streptophyta; class Magnoliopsida; order Caryophyllales; family Polygonaceae; genus Persicaria; species Persicaria maculosa. The sequence continues at coordinate 43,882,189 of OY998256.1, forward strand.
AGCAACGGACATTCATGGCTAAATCCATTGCTATTTTCCGTAGCTATTTCCTGCGTTTTTAGTAGTGTATGCGGCAATCCGACGAACGAGGACTCGGGAAAGTGCGTTTCAGAAACAGAGTAGAAGGCTGAGAGCTGAAAATTCTACTCGATGTCGAGTACTTTAGTCGACGTCGAAGTCGTCGAGTACATCCAGTCAAATTCAGCAAGTCGAGCACGAGCAGAGCCATACTCAAGAGGACAAGACTAATCGACGTCGAGAAGTCTAGTCGACGTCGAGTACCCATCGATTGTCCGAATCCTACTCGAGCTCGAGTGCACACGAGGTGAAGAAGACCTACTCGACGTCAAGTACTCTCCAGAAGCAATCCGAGTCGAGATCGAGTGGAGTCCGAGCATGTGGATTACTTGCAAGCTAAGACACGAAATATTTTATCGACATCAAGTGAAAATCTATCAAGATGGAAGATATTTATCCACTTTAGATATATTTTCTTTACAGATTTATTTCCTTTATTTATCAAGTTTTATCTTAAGCTGTTAGATAGATAGTTTTAGATAGAGATAGCTGTTCCTTCCTAGAATAGCTAGATGAAGCACTATAAATAAAGCCCTAGAGGGCTGATTTTCATTCATTCAAGCAAAGCCGTCTTCGGACGTAATAAGGGAGGAAGGAGAGAGGACAGAGAGAGAGAGAAAGAGCCGAGTGGGTGAGAAGGAGGAAGAGATTGGAAGGTTTTGTAAGTTTTAGCTTGATTTTAATGTTGAAGTTAGTTTCTTTTATTATGTTTTGTTTATAGTCCACCCCCTTCTAGCTTGATATTATTATGTTTTGATCATCCACTGCCTTTTATTTATTTATTGCCTACTCGAAAGAATAGAGATTCATGTTAACAACTTGAATTATAAACATAAAATTGGTAGATACAATTAGAGTTACTTGAAAGGGTTATCTATTTGTTGGAAAAGGCGAAAGCTTACTCCTTTGATGTGATTACATAACTATTTTATCTTATCTTTTGTGTGTTTGATTATCGTTGTGGTGATCCCTTACCTTGGAAGTTTGCACCTTTATTACTTTATTTCTTTATTTACATTATGCCCAGATTTTACCCGACACCAACCAGCATTCCCTATCCATCCCTCGACATCGACGCATTCTTTGCCGACGTCGACAACAACCCTCATCACATTTTCATGCTATTTCTGAACCCTGAAACCAACTAAACCTAGAACCGCTAACTTCTCTCCCGAGGACGAACCTGACTCCACTATCCTATAGCGGGGTCGTGACTATAAATTTATTTGGTCGAGAAACCCTCTCGTCAATTAGCGGACGAGCTACAGGATATCGAAAGCATCAGAAGAAAAGCGGCTCTGTTTTCGAGTCAGTGACGACCGTTTGTACAAAAAAGGATTTAACCTCCCAGATCTCCTTTGCGTCTCAAACAAAGAGGGTCTTAACCTCGTCCAAGAACTCCACGCGGGCCTATATGGGAATCATCAAGGATGGAGGGCCGTTGCATCTAAAATCACACGGTTAGGATACTACTAGCCCTCTCCCAGAGCGGATGCTGAAATGATCATTCACATATGTGACCCCTGCCAGCGACATGCATCCCTAAACCATCGCCTTGCTCATCCACTGAACTGTATATCTGCGCCTTGCCCTTTCGCGATTTGGGTGATGGATATTTTGGGCCCTTTTCTGGCAGCACCATGCCGGCTATGCTTCATCATTGTAATAGTCGATTACTTCACAAAATGGGTAGAAGCTGAGGCCATGGCTACCATCACGGCGGAAAAAGTGCGCAAATTCCTCTGGAAGAATATGATTTTCCGATTTGGAGTCCCTCAATCCATCATCACCGATCATGGTCCCTAGTTTGACTGCGAGGAAATCCGTGATTTGTGCACCGGGCTCCACATCGATTTCCGGTTTTCATCGGTGGCTTACCCGCAATCCAATGGGCATGCTGAGACCACAAATCGTTAGATTTTGAATGCCCTAAAGAAAAGGTTAGGGAGAGCAAAAGATGAATGGGTTGAGATCTTGCCACTAGTGCTATGGTCTTATAGAACCTCAGCCAAGAGCCCAACTGGAGAAACGCCATTCGCAATGACGTTTGGAGTCGACGCAATTATCCCAGTAGAGCTACTGATTCCATCAGCCAGAATTGTTTATTTCAACAGAGACACAAACAATGAAGCTCTTGAATTAGAACTCCAGTTACGAGAAGAAAGAAGAGACACAACTTGTCTCAAAGCAAACGAATATCAATGTCGATTGGCCGAAGGATATAACAAGCGTGTTTTCTTGCGCCCGCTACAGAAATGAGACATGGTCCTACGACAAGCGACTACGGGAGGGAAACTTGAACCCAAATGGGAAGGTCTATACGTCACCCACAAAGAAGTGGGCAGAGCTTCGTTCAAACTTCAAAATTCAGAAGGCACAATCCTCGTGAACTCATGGAACACCAAGAATCTCAAGGCTTATTTTGCATAAAGGTTAGACATATTAGAAATCTGATGACCTAAATTTTCTATGTATAGGTGAAAAGTCCAAACCCAATCATTATTGTCGTCATGAATAAATTTAGCAATCGCGTGTCTTTCGAAGACGGATGTACAAGTAAGCCTCGAAGGAGAATAAATTTAGCAATCGCGTCTCTTTCGAACACGGATATGCAAGCAAGCCTCCAAGGAGAATAAATTTAGCAATCGCGTCTCTTTCGAACACGGATGTGCAAGTAAGCCTCCAAGGAGAATAAATTTCGCAATCACGTGTCTTTCGAACATGGATGTTCAAGTAAGCCTCCAAGGAGAATAAATTTAGTAATCACGTGTCTTTCGAACACGGATGTGCAAGCAAGCCTCCAAGGAGAATAAATTCAGCAATCGCATGTCTTTCGAACACGGATGTGCAAGTAAGCCTCAAAGGAGAATAAATTTTAGCAATCGCGTGTCTTTCGAACACGGATGTGCAAGTAAGCCTCCAAGGAGAATAAATTTAGCAATCGCGTGTCTTTCGAACACGGATGTGCAAGCAAGCCTCCAAGGAGAATAAATTTAGCAATCACGTGTCTTTCGCTCACGGATGTGCAAGCAAGCCTCCAAGGAAAATAAATATGGCAATCACATATTTCCTTGTTCACCAAATGATCTGAAAATCTAATAAAGGCAATGTGTTCTGCTTCCTATTCTTTTTTTGTTGGAAATATGGATTTGTTTTGTCATGATACCATAAATCTTTAATCTTCGTCCATCGCAATTAATTATTTGTTATATATGGCATATTAAGATAAAGCCACGCAAGCTATTTCAATACGAAACCCAACAAACTCGGCGAGAACAAATTTATCAAATCACGCATTTCTCGCAAGCGTGTATATAGACAAAACCACAAGCGAGTATACACACAACACGATCGTTATATTACATCCAAAACAGGGCACAAAGAAATAGCAGCAGTATACAGTCCGCGCGACAAACAATTGAATAACAAACTACAAAGGAAAATCAAAAACTGAATCGCAACCCAACCCTAAAAACTCACTCACTCGCTTCCAAAACGATTATCGTAAAGCGACTACTTCCCTCGTATTTGAAAATAATGAGAGATCCCCCAACATGCAAGCCACTATCCTCGGAAAAAGCACGCCAACCGTTGATAAGAATACAATGACCCTGACTATCTCGAAACATCCTCACACGAAATTCTCGTCCAGTAGGAGAAACCAAACAAACGTGACCATACATAGCCCCAAAAGAGTCAGGCAGCAGCTGCAAACCATCAAAACAAAATTTTGTTATGAAACCGAATAAGTCAAGAATGACAAATAAAGGACAGAAGAACTACCATGTATTCCAGTTTATCTTTACAATCAATGGAACGGAAAAAATCACGATGACGAGGGTTAGGGGAAGTCATAATTCTTCGCTTCGAATCAAGAAAGCACAGACAAAATACAAAGGCAATAGCACAACTTTCTCCTACACTATCGTATTTATCCAAAAGTAAAACAAACCATAAATAGAACCTGCGTCAACACGTCGTGGCAAAGAAATAGTATCAATGCAAAAGATTCTTGACAGCATCAACTGCATGCAAAACAAGTAGCGATATCTCAGAAACACGCATCTGTTACCTCGACAATGCGTATCATATCGTGTCAGTGAACGGTCACGTCCAATTCAGAGACAAACAAGAGCACAAGTATCGAAACTTTGCTTAAAAATATTATTTAAAAATCATTAGATAGCTCCTCGCAACCAAATTACACAATACTGATTACGTAATTAGGATTAACAAAGGTCCGACATAACAACATTTATCCTATTACATCAGGATCATGATCTTAACGCTCTACTCATCTTCAAATATAAGAACCTTGAAGCGATGCCCTCCCACGTGCTTAAAAAACGCCATAGACAATCTGACCTGAACATCAATACTGTTCGCGAACCTTCTCCAACCTTCAGTCAGCCACCAACGATTGAAACTATCCTTTGAAACCCCAAAACGGAAGTTTTTCCCAGTTGAGGAAACTAGGCAAACATGGTCGGATACAACATGACCATACATCCTTTCAAAGGCACAGGGGAGAGGTTGGAGGAAAGAACACCATTTCGTGAAAACTTTAAACCAGATAGATGTAAAGCACACCGGGCATTAAAATCTTACCAAGCGATGAAGCCTTTCCTCCACATCAATTTAACGATAAAAATCTCGCATCTCAGAAGTGGACGACGCCATCTCTCTTTTCACCAAACAAAGATAGCAAAGACTAAAAGGGATAAATGAGTTGCTACCACTCCCACGCCCTTACGTATTCAAAATAAAGTGATACGGACCACGAAGTCTGCAACAACATTCATTGCATGCGTTGAACCCGGAAGGGGGTCTGAATCGAGATTTCCAAAATAACTTGCATGGCCTACACATGACAAGAATCTTTTCAGAATCCAACCAAATCCATTGTTGCATTTCATATCTAGAAACAGTCATTTATCACGAAAGAGTAAAGACCGAACCTTCCTACGCCACTATAAAAGGCATGTCCCAATTCTACAAAAAACAATCGCTCACAAAACAAAAGAAATGGCGACTAGTACAGCAGATCAAAATTCAAACAACCCCCTCGTCTTCGATATTTACTTAGTCGGGAATGAGCAGTACATACGCATGATGTTACTGTATTGCTTCGGTGAACATTTTAAGACCTAGGTACCCGAGCAAATCTTCTTATCCACTCGCATCGTAAAAGACTTCCCTATTTATATCACAGGGGGCGCTTACGGATCTCACTGGGTGGCACGCTGATAAAGAGACTTTGTCGAAACTCACGGCCTCGAGCTGGAAACATCTATAGTTTTCACTCACCTGGGTGAAGCAACATTTGAAGTCCATTTTTCGGACAAAGAAGGCTACGACATCGAAGAAGAGATTGATGCCGCCGGATATGATAGACCGGATGCAAACGGGTTCCATTGAATCTAATCTTTAGTTCGCTAGGTAGTACATCTATTTTATGCAATAGGATGTAATGCGAACTATCAATAAAATCCCCTATTTCACTATACGGTTAAGTTCTTTTTTCTCAATATAATCTCCTCAGCATCCAAGGATGTTGGAGATTGTTTTCAATAGGTCTCTCCATCGCGTAAAGTACGCTGGAGATTACCTATGTTTTAATATAATCTCCTCAGCATCCAAGGACGTTGGGGATTGTTTTTAATAGGTCTCTCCATCGCGTAAAGTACGCTGGAGATTACCTAAGTTTTAATATAATCTCATCAACATCCAAGGACACTGGAGATTATTTTAATAGGTCTCTCCATCGCGTAAAGTCCCCTGGATATTACCTAAGTTTTAATTCAATCTCCTCAGCATCCAAGGACGCTGGAGATTATTTTTAATAGGTCTCTCCATCGGGTAAAGTACGCTGGAGATTTCCTATGTTTTATTTCAATCTCCTCATCATCCTAAGATGTTGGAGATTGTTTTTAATAGGTCTCTCCATCGCGTAAAGTACGCTGGAGATTACCTAAGTTTTAGTTCAATCTCCTCAGCATCCTACGACGCTAGAGATTGTTTTTAATAGGTTTCTCCATCACGTAAAGTACGCTGGATATTACACAAGTTTTAATATAATCCCATCAGCATCCAAGGACGCTGGAGATTGTTTTTAATAGGTCTCTCCATCACGTAAAGTACGCTGGAGATTACCTAAGTTTTAATATAATCTCCTCAGGATCCATGGACTCGGGAGATTATTTTTAATAGGTCTCTCTATCGCGTAAAGTACGCTGGAGATTACCTAAGTTTTAATTCAATCTCCTCCGCATACTAAGACGTTAGAGATTGTTTTTAATAGGTCTCTCCATCGCGTAAAGTACGCTGGAGATTACCTAAGTTTTAAATCAATGTCCTCAGCATCCAAGGACGCTGGAGATTATTTTTAATAGGTCTCCCCATCGCGTAAAGTATGCTGGAGATTACCTAAGTTTTAATTCAATCTCCTCAGCATCCTAAGACGTTGGAGATAGTTTTTAATAGGTCTCTCCATCGCGTAAAGTATGCTGGAGATTACCTAAGTTTTAGTTCAATCTTCTCAGCATCGAAGAACACTGGAGATTGTTTTTAACAAGTCTCTCCATCGCGTAAAGTACGCCGGAGATTACCTAAGTTTTAATTTAATCTCCTCAACATCCTAGGACACTGGAGATTGTTTTTAATAGGTCTCTGCATCGCGTAAAGTACGATGTAGATTACCTATGCTTTAATTCAATCTCCTGAGCATCCTTGGACTCTGGAGAATGTTTTTAATAGGTCTCTCCATTGCGTAAAGTACGCCGGAGATTACCTAAGTTTTAATTCAATCTCCTCAGCATCCTAGGACGTTGGAGATTGTTTTTAATAGGTCTCTTTATCGCGTAAAGTACGCTGTAGATTACCCAAGTTTTAATATAATCTCCTCAGCATCCAAGGACGCTGGAGATTGTTTTTAATAGGTCTCTCCATCGCGTAAAGAACACTGGAGATTACCTATGTTCTAATATAATCTCCTCAGCATCCAAGGACGCTGAAGATTGTTTTTAATAGGTCTCTCCATCGCGTAATGTACGCTAGAGATTACCTAAGTTTTAATTCAATCTCCTCAGCATCCAAGGATGCTGGAGATAGTTTTTAAAAGGTCTCTCCATCGTGTAGAGTACGCTTGAGATTACCTAAGATTTAATTTAATATCCTCAACATCCAAGGACGAAGGAGATTGTTTTTAATATATCTCTCCATCGCGTGGAGTACGTTGGAGATTACCTAGCTCTTAATTTAATCTCCGTCGTACCCAAAGACGCCGAAGACTGTTATCACTCTTACAATTTTCCTCCAACGAGTTTCAAACCCGAGGATTTTCACAATATATCCTTCGCGACATGAATATCGACACGTCACTTCCTAAACTACAACAATACAATAATTGCCCCCTACTACTCCGTTCAACACCGAACGGAAAATTCAACATCACCGTTTTGATCTGGACCATGATTTACATCAACAACATCAAAGTAAGAGTGCCCTTCATATTTAAAGATCAAACGTGTTCCCATTTGAAGCTCGTTAGAAAGAACAAACTCAGGCCAACCTGATGTGAACTTTAGTAGGAGGAAATCGAGACTTGCAAATAAAATATGAATAAAGTAAAGCAAACCGATTCCGTTCCAAGCAAATAATTACAATACTCCCTCCCTTTGTAGCAAACGACTCCTGATGTACTCGACCTCGACTAGGTAGTAGTCGACAAGGGTCAGCACAGTAGAATTCGAGTAGAAATCAACAAAACCGGGCACTGGGAGTAGTCGATGTCGACCAGTTTCCTCGGCGTCGAGTAAACCTGTTCGTCTCGAGTACCCACAGAGACAAAAACGAGCAATCGATCTCTTGATAGAGTAATTAGTAGTTGACGTCGACCAGTCTAGTCGACGTCGAGTAGTTCTGCAGAAACCTTCGTGCGTCGGCGAAAGATGGCTGAAGAATGTGAGGGTGGAAACAAAGTGTGAACAGAAAACAACCAGTTTGACAGAATTCAGATTCTAAACAGATTAAAATAAAAACTTCCAAGACCGGGGTTTGCAACAATGATAACCAAACATGCATAAGGAAAGATAAATATAGATAATCATGCAAATCACATCAAAGGATCAATCATTCGCCTTTTCCAACAATTAGACAACTCTTTCAAGTAACCCTAATTGTATCTACCATTTTTATGTTTATCATCCAAGTTGTTAACCTGAATCTCTATTAACTAGGTAATAAACATGATAAAGATATTGGATGATCAAAACATAACAAATATTGAATCTTTACCTCAAGCATGCATGGTTATCGTCGGGCTCACCCTGACCCTAGAAGTGGGTGGACTACTCACTCCTCATCGCAATCGCAGACATAGTTGATTGAAAAGAAACATGCATTCACTAAATCAAAGTCTTTACAATTCCGGCACTGCATTGGCAATCTCTAACAAATCCACTCTTGCATCGTCGACGTCAAATCCACTCTTTCTGTGTGACATGGTATTTCTTTACCAAGCCAGTGATAGTTAGGGCTGTTATGTGAGCTGAACAGCTCGAGCTCGGCTCGGGATCGACTCGAAAAAGCTCGACTCGGGATCGTTCAAAACCCTTAAACGAGCCAAGCTTGAACAAGCTTTTGAGCTCGAGATGAGCTCGAGCCGAGCCCGATCCCGAGCCGAGCCGAGCCCAAAAGCTCGTGGTTTTGACAAGGTTGCCCCTAAGGCAAATAAAGCCCAATTACCCCGGCCCAAATCTCGTCACTATACTCCGTATCTTATGTTGTAAACCCTAGCCGCCCCTCCTTCCCATTTGTACTGATTTCTCTCTCTCTCCTCTACAATTCCCCCGTCTGTGCGTCCTCTCTTCGAGTCTCACCGTCGTCTCTCTCCGAGTCTCACCGTTGTCATCGATATTCGACGTCTCCGTCCCGAGTTTGTTCGTCTTCGTCTTCATCTCTGTCTTGTACGAACAGATTTCAACCTCTTCACATCTTCATATTCATTCAATCAAGATCAAGGAACTGGTGGTTTGGTGTTTCTGCTTCCTCCAAAGGTACTGTCGGCGGCAGCCGACTCGTTTCTAGCCCAAAGCGGTGGGTTTTTGTTTCATTTCGGTTTTGTTAAATAGATCTGAAGATACATTGACTGGTGTTTGTGACTGGTGGTTGTAATCTCTTAGGGTTGCTCTTCTCTAATCTGTATACTCTCTCTTAAGATTTTTGTTCATTGTAGATGTTTTGTTGATCATCAAAATCTGATTGTGAAGATCCATCTTGAGAATCAGATTCTATCTCAGACAATTCGGTCTCTGTGTATGGCTTTTTTTTCAAATAGTTTCTAAACTATATTTTTTTTAGTTTGCTGCTGCTTAATCCTTATGTTCTTTTTAGTTTATCTTCTTGATTTTTGGCGATTGATTTTTGGCTAAGCAATGTGTATTCAATTGTATACTTTAACGCTTAGTCTGCAATTTTCCATTATCAAAAACTATTGTATTCTCTGTTTTATTATTTACCCCCAATAATCCAATATATTCACTCTTTGTCTGTTCGAGTATTTACTCATATAATAATAATATATTTAATTACACTACATATTTTTGCTCCTAATATATATACCCACACAGACACGAGCTGAACAAACGAGCTTGAACGAGCCTAATGAACGAGCTTGACCGAGCCTAAGCTCGTTCGTTCGGCTTGATCGAGCATATCAAGCCGAGCTCGAGCTTGGGGTAGGGCTCGCGAGCCGAGCTTGAACGTAAAAAAAAGCTCGTATAAATTTTGGGCTCGAGCTCGGCTCGGCTCGTTTACCTTTCGAGCCAAGCTTGAACATGTCAAGCTCGGCTCGTTCGGCTCGAATAACACCCCTAGTGATAGTCCTATTGCAGAAATGTGTCCCTCTGTCGCTAATTAGAGCCTTAGGCACCCCAAATCTTGTGAAAATGGTGTCTTTCAGGAAATCTGCAACAACTTTGGAATCATCAGTTCTGGTGGCTTTTGCCTCCACCCACTTGGAGACATAGTCCACCGCAAGGAAAATATATATATTCCCAAAAGAGCTAGGGAAGGGACCCATAAAATTGATACCCCAAACATAAAAAATTTAACAAAATATGACCGTTGTTTGTGGTATTTCATTCCTAGAGGATATGTTCCCAACCCTTTGGCATCTATCGCAAGATTTACAGAAAGTATTACAATCCCTAAACAAGTGAAGCCAAAAGAAACCTGCTTCTAAAACTTTCCTAGCAGTCTTTTGAGGACCAAAGTGGCCTCTACATTCATCAACATGACAGAAAGTAAGGACAGATTGTACCTCATTATATGGCAGACACCTCCTAATTACCTTATCAGCACAATGTTTCCAAAGGTAGGGGTCATCCTAAACGTAGAAGCGGGAGTCATGTCGAATCTTGTCCTTCTGAGCTTTCGTGAAGTTTGGTGGAAATTCTCCCGTGAACAAGAAATTCACCATATTGGCAAACCAAGGTCGAGGAGTATGGACACCCATCAATAATTCAGGGATGTCAGAACTTACCTCGTCAGATAGAAGGAAAAGAGACGAAGGTGGCACATGAGCAGCATGCGGCGGCCGCGGCATGGGAGCTGCGGCCGCGACATGGGTGTTGCGGCCGCGGCATCGGCCTTCTCCGTAACCTCCTGCAACTGCAACAACGAACTGTGATTTAAATAAAATAATGTATCATCAGTGAACTCATCGTGAATGGGTATTTGATCTTCCTGCTTGTCCTCTCCTTGGACAAGTCTGCTGAGGTGATCCGCTACTAAGTTATCTGCCCCTTTCTTATCTTTAACTTCAATGTCAAATTAACTCAAGAGTAAAATCCAACGAATCAATCTAGGTTTCGCTTATTTCTTAGTCAATAAATAGCGAAGAGCAGCGTGATCAGTGAAGACAATTACCTCAGCTCCTAGGAGATAGGAGCGAAACTTCTCCAGTGCAAATACTACGGCCAGAAGCTATTTCTTAGTGGTTGAGTAGTTTCTTTGCGCTCTATTCAGTGTCATTGAGGCATAGTAGATGACAGGAGAGCTCATTCCTTTCTTTTGTCCCAACACAGCACCCACAACATAGTCGCTAGCATCACACATAATCTCAAAGGGTTGAGACCATAGGGGTGCTTCAATTATAGGAGCGCTAGTCAGGCGACCTTTTAGCTCATCAAAGGTTTCTCTACACCTATCATGAAAGTCAAAAGCTACTTCCTTTTTTATTATATCACAAAGAGGTGTAGAAGTCTTAGAAAAATCCTTAATAAACCTGCGATAGAACCCTGTATGGCCTAAAAATGAACGAATCTCGCGCTCATTGGTGGGGTAAAGAAGAGATTAAATGACATCAATCTTAGCCTTGCCCACCTCAAGACCCTTGCTAAACACAATATGACCAAACACAATGCCTTGCTGAACCATAAAATGACACTTTTCAGAATTAAGAACTAAGTTGCTGTCTACACACTGCCTAAGCACAAGTGACAAATGGTGCAAGCAAGTATCAAAGTCATCTCCATGCACAGTAAAGTCATCCATAAATACCTCTATGAAGCGCTCTACATACTCAGAAAATATGCTTACCATACACCGTTGGAACCGACTTTGTAGTCTCCAGTGGTAGAGAAGAAGAAGAAAGAGGATAAGAAGAAGGAGGAAGAGGAGAAGAAAAAAAAGAAGAAGAAGAAGAAGGGGAAGAAGACGAAAAAGGCGTACCTGACACCGAAGGTTCGACGGGGGCACTGGCTGCGGCCGCCGCATCTGGCTGCGGGCGCAGCTCGTTTGATGTGCCGCAGCCGCGGCATGGTTGCTGCGGCCGCCGCACCGTACATCATCCATCCTCTTTGTCTATTACCTCTATTTCTTCGTCCATTATTTCCTCATCGTCCTTTTAAGGTGTGACAAACAGTTCCTTGCCACTTCTAAGCGTTACAACACTAACGTTCTCCTTATTAGGATTCTTGATTGTTTGTGATGGAAGCTTTCCTGAATTGTTTGCCTCCTTAACACTTAAGATCTGAATCAGCTAACTCATTTGATTTTCCAGATTTGTCATCCGATCCGATTGCTGCTTCTCTAGATTTGCAATCTGATCCGATTGATGTTTCTCATTCTTCAAAACCAATCGTGACAATTTCTATAGTGGATCCTCAGTATCCTCAGTTGATTGCTGCTGACCTCCCTGTCGAGGTTCAAATTGTTGTTGGGGCCTTGTCTGTTGCCCCCCTCTGCTGATTGAAAGAGGCTTGATAGTTCCCATAGCCCTGCTGATAGCCTCTGTTATAGTTGTTGTTGTTGAAATACCCAGGATTTCAAAAATTTCCTTGCCTAGGCCTTTGTTGAGCGAAATTCCCAATGGCATTCAAATCTACGTTAGGGTCTTGTAGAAGCGGGCACATGTCCATAGGATGAGTGAATTGATTGCAAAGTCCAGATGCTTTCAACTGTTGAGGAGTTCTACTAGCTACCAACTGTTTGATCATCTCCTTCACCTCTGCCATGTCTGTCTGAAGTGCAGCCACAGGGGCATCAACAGAGAGTACACCCCTAGCACGAGTGCTCTTGTTGAACTGTCTAGAGCCCTTAGAGAGCTCCTTAAACATATCCCAAGCCGCAGTAGGCGTCTTATTCAGCATGTTTCCTCCACAAGCAGAATTCACTGTCTTGTGCTCTATATCAGCAAGCATATTGAATAAAAATCCCTGGCAACGGCGCCAAATTTGACGGAGGGAAAACCTGTCGTCGATCCGTCAAAGAAAACTCAAACCTATAACTAGTATAGCAATAAGTAAGAGGTCAATCCATAGGGAAATTTTTTATTCAAGTATGATTTGGGTGTCAATTAAGTAACCAAAGAGGGGGTTTTTAAGTGTGAAAGTTCCGCCTTTTATCAAAGCGGATTGATGAAAGCAAAGTAAATGAATTTGTTATAAACAATTATGAGAAGCAATTCTACCTACAATTTTCCACTTTATTTGGTTTGAAACGATCCTTGTAACTTCTTCTCGTCCTATTATGTTTCCTATGAATGCCCTTCTTCCGACCGAATATAGTTACTAGTCCAACCAGTCCTAGCAATCCTTATCAATCGAACAGTCCCTAAAGAAGGATTTAACCCAATTGATAGCTTTAAGTTCATAGATTAGCCAAGGTATTTGAAATCCCTAAAGAGGGATTTAACAACACATTCAACTTCCTACTCATTCAATTAGTTCAACCAACCCTAAAGGAACAAGTTTGCCACTTAGGTTAAGGTTCACAACCAGGAATCTACAAAACCTTAGCAATTGAATTAATCTAACAAGTTGGCTAGACAAGATAGAACAAAACAATAAACAATCAAGCATAAATAAGTTGAAGCATTCAAATATAGGAGACAAGGAACGAGAATTAGAAACACACAATCAATCCAAATAAAGCTTCAAATTGCAGGCAGAACAGATGAGTTTAGTTCCTCATGGAAGACATCGCTCAGCGATCGATCTACATCTTTCTCTATAGTCCTGGGGCTGTGTCTCGATCTCCTACGTCTCTAAACTGTCTGATGAACGTAGAAAAGAATAGAAGTGACTGAAAAATAACATAAATCGGCCTTATAAAAAGTCGAGTCGGCCATGGAACAAAAATAACTAAACTAGGGTTTTCAATAAGTAAAGCGCCGCGCTAATGACCAATGCGGCGGCCGCGGCATATGTTGCGGCCGCTGCACATGCTGCTCCAACCTTGCTGCGGCCGCAACACGCATGTTGTGCCCTTGCTTCTTTCCAATGTCTTCCTTCCTCTTCAAGATATTTCATTTCCAATTTTTATTTATGCACATAGGAGGGGTAGAAAGCATACCTGAACTTACCTCGTCGAGTGGTGGGACCCCATACTTAGGCTTTTGGCAAGTTTGTAGCTCAACAGGAGAAGTCGACATCGAGTAGGGGTATTCGACATCGAGTAGGTGTCCTCGACCTCGAACAGAATTTTAGCGCCTTCCTCCGTTGTTGTTTGTTCGTTCTCGTGGTTGCCTACGCTCTTTACCTCCAGCCATGGGACTTCCTGATGTCTCCAAAGTAGTCATGTCTTTATTCATATTTTAGTTCCATATTCTTTACATTTTGCATATTTCGGGTTGGGAATATGTCGAATTTATGTAGTATATGCGTATTTGTCAGAAATGGAGATCTACATAAGTTTCTGTTTAATATCGCAGAATATGGAACCATTTCGGGAGAAAATCAAGAAGCAAGAATAGGAGCTCAAAGTCACTCGACATCGACAGGCCTTAGTCGATCTCGATAAATCACGCCTAGACACACCCTAGTCGAAGAGCACATGTCGAGGAGCGAAAGACGAGCCAACCCGGAGCCAGGAGGGGATTATCCGGATCTAAGGAGAAATTACCCGGAGTTGCCGAGAGACTACCCGACTATGCCCGGACACTCAACTCGAGATCGAGGAGTGTTCCTCGAGATCGACGACGCCCAGGCACCATGACCGAGCACATCGAGAAGGATTGCCCGACCAGCCAAGCCACACCAGTCGACGAGCCATCTTTACTCGATGTCGACAACCGTCCTCGAGATCGAGGAGATTGGTGAGCCAGAGCCCGAGTCTGTCGAGCACCAGCTAGCCGAGACGCCAACCAGCCCAGTCGACCAACACTTCTACTCGAGATCGAGTAGCCTTACTCGAGATCGAGGAAGCTTCCAGAAGCCGCGTAACGCGTTTTGATCTATCCTACTCGGATTGGGATTACTTGGAGCCGAAGGAAGCCGAGTCTATCCGGGATCCATCAAGTTCTATCTATGGAAGACAAGATCTTTCAGCATGAAGAGACTTACCTATTTAGATTTAATTTCCCCTTATTTAGATTTAATTTCTTTATAGCTTTTATTTATCATTAAGCCTTTTAGATATAGTTTTAGATATAGATAGATGTTTCTATCCTTGAATAGCAAGGATTAGAAGCCTATAAATAAAGCCATAGGGGGCTGATTTCAATTCATTCAATCAATTCAATTTCAGTAGGAGAAATAGTAGAAAGAAAGAGAGAGTGAGTGGCCAAGAAGAGTTGGTGAAGCGAGAGCGGAATTGGCTTCCTTTGGTTGTAAGCTCTATTTTATTTCATTAATGCAAGTTTATTTCCTTTTATTATTGATGTCTTTAATTGCAATGAAGCGCGAGTAGTCCACCCACTTCTAGGGTTGGGGCGAGCCCGACGATAGCACTGCGTGTTTAAGGTAAAGATCCGACTTTTATCATGTTTTGAGCATCTACTACTTGTTATGTATTTATTACCCATCTAATGGAGGTCCATGCTAACAACTTGGATTGTAAACATAAAATCGGTAGAGACAATTAGGGTTTCTTAAAAGAGTCGTCTAATTGTTGGAAAAGGCGAAAGCTTGTCCTTTGATGCAAATTACATGATTATCTGTTTTATTTCTGCCTTATGCATGCTTGGTTATCGTTGTTGCAAACCCCAATCTTGGAAGTCTTTTTACATACAGTTTATTTCCGAAGTCCCAAAGCCTTTGCATTTATTTTCTTTCGTTTTAGTTTATGTTTTCCTCGAGATCGACTAGCACTACTCGATCTCGAGTTACTGATCTTCGACCAAGGTCGCTATAGCTTCTGTGTGGAGGTGCTCGACAAGACCCAAGTCGACGTCGACGAAGACCCTACTCGATCTCGAGTAGCCTTTGTCGAGATCGACCACCACCCTGTGCTTGCTGATGCGCTGTGCTCGACTGTCCGATCTTCTGTCGAGTTGCTGTACTCGAGATCTAGGACCCCTGTTGTCGACATCTGTGAGATTTCTCTGCTGCCTAGGATCCGCTGACATGCTTCCTCGTAGATCGATCCTGACTTTCCGCTGCTGCATCATGAGGAGGTCTTGTAATTATTTGCGTGGGCAGAATCTGGTTTGATTTATATTTTATATTTTAAACTCGATTTCCTCCTACAACAAATTGGCGCCGTTGCCGGGGAAGCTATCATTCGCGCCTTAGGTAGTTGATTCTCACATCTACTTTGAGTTACTTTTCGGGTGTATGCGTCGTTCTGGTCAACCACCTGAGTTTGACGGCTTAGACGAACCAGAACGCCTTCTACACATCAGAGCTAAACTACAAAGAGCCATGGCGGCTGCTGAGACGCAAGAACAGCTGATTGCAAGGCTTACAAGGGAACAAGCCGCAAAGGATACTACTATCGCCGCTGAAAAGGCAGCGAGGGAACAAGAAGCTGAGCGCGCAAGGCAAGTAGAAGCTGAGCTAGCCCAATATCCAGCCACTGGTGAGGATTATATGCATCCAACTCTCGTCGTGCCTGAATCGGCGATTCTTATCCCTGAAAACTCTTTTGAAATTCGCACTCAATTTCTGATAGAGCTTAAAAATAATGCTTTTTATGGCAAATTTAATGAGTGTCCTCTTGAACATATTACCAATTTTTCTGACATGTGTCGTACTCTTGCTGAAGGTACAACTTTGGAATATGTCAAGATGAAGGCTTTTCGCTGGTCTCTCGCTGGGCCTGCACTGAAGTGGCTTGAAGGGTTGAAACCAAGATCACTCACAACATGGGCCCAAGTAGAGCAAGAGTTTCTAAATAAATTCTTCCCACCCGCCAAGACAACACTCCTCCGCCAGAAAATCACCGCTTTCAAACAGAAGCCTGGGGAACCGCTGGCAAAGGCATGTGAATGCTACAAAGAACTGCTGCGATCTTGCCCTACTCATGGACAGCCACCCTACGTCATTCAGGAGATCTTCTTCAATTCTCTTGACCAAGTCACTAAGGACAGGATCAATCAGTACACTCGATATGAGTACCGGGTTGGTCCGACCACGCCCACGCCCAGGCACCATGACCGAGCACGTCGAAAAGGATTGCCCGACCAGCCAAGCCACACCAGTCGCCGAGCCATCTTTACTCGATGTCGACAACCGTACTCGAGATCGAGGAGATTGGTGAGCCAGAGTCCGAGTCTGTCGAGCACCAGCTAGCCGAGATGCCGAGCCAGCCCAGTCGACCAACACTTCTACTCGAGATCGAGTAGCCTTACTCGAGATCGAGGAAGCTTCCAGAAGCCGCGTAACGCGTTTTGATCTATCCTACTCGGATTGGGATTACTTGGAGCCGAAGGAAGCCGAGTCTATCCGGGATCCATCAAGTTCTATCTATGGAAGACAAGATCTATCAGCATGAAGAGACTTACCTATTTAGATTTAATTTCTTTATAGCTTTTATTTATCATTAAGCCTTTTAGATATAGTTTTAGATATAGATAGATGTTTCTACCCTTGAATAGAAAGGATTAGAAGCCTATAAATAAAGCCTTAGGGGGCTGATTTCAATTCATTCAATCAATTCAATTTCAGTAGAGAGAAAGAGGAGTGGCCAAGAGGAGTTGGTGAAGCGAGATCGGAATTGGCTTCCTTTGGTTGTAAGCTCTATTTTATTTCATTAATGCAAGTTTATTTCCTTTTATTATTGATGTCTTTAATTGCAATGAAGTGCGAGTAGTCCACCCACTTCTAGGGTTGGGGCGAGCCCGACGATAGCCCTGCGTGTTTAAGGTAAAGATCAGACTTTTATCATGTTTTGAGCATCTACTACTTGTTATATGCTTTTACCCATCTAATGGAGGTCCATGCTAACAACTTGGATTTTTAAAATAAAATCGGTAGAGACAATTAGGGTTTCTTGAAAGAGTCGTCTAATTGTTGGAAAAGGCAAAAGCTTGTCCTTTGATTCAAATTACATGATTATCTGTTTTATTTCTGCCTTATGCATGCTTGGTTATCGTTGTTGCAAACCCCAATCTTGGAAGTCTTTTTACATACAATTTATTTCCGAAGTCCCAAAGCCTTTGCATTTATTTTCTTTCGTTTTAGTTTTTGTTTTCCTCGAGATCGACTAGCACTACTCGATCTCGAGTTACTGATCTTCGACCCAAGTCGTTGTAGCTTCTGTGTGCAGGTGCTCGACAAGACCCAAGCCGACGTCGACGAAGACCCTACTCGATCTCGAGTAGCCTTTGTTGAGATCGACCACCACCCTATGCTTGCTGCGCTGTGCTCGACTGTCCGATCTTTTGCCGAGTTGCTGTACTCGAGATCTAGGACCCCTGTTGTCGACTTTTGTGAGATTTCTCTGCTACCTAGGATCCGCTGACACGCTTCCTCGTGGATCGATCCTGACTTCCCGCTGCTGCATCAGGAGGAGGTCTTTTAATTATTTGCGTGGGCAGAATCTGGTTTGATTTATGTTTTATATTTTAAACTCGATTTTCTCCTACAACACTTCCTCCTTTGGGGGGCCGAAAGGGAATTCTAAGACCTCACTACCAATTGTGAAAGTGAGCAATCTCTTCCTGACGCTGATGTTGGCACCTGTTGTAGCTAGAAAAGGTCTACCATGAATAATAGGGCAAGCAGGATCTTCCGACATATCTATAACAAGAAAAGCTACGGGAATAAAGAACTTACCAACCTGGACAGGGACATTGTCAACCATACCTGTAGGGATGACCAATGTATTGTTTGTCATGTATTGGTTGGCATCCACATGCTCTAGTGCTCCTATCATTACCTTTGACCAAATTGATAAGGGCATGATGCTCACGCTTGCTCCTAGATCACAAAGTGCCTCATATCGATGTTGTGCAAATCCCATAGTAATAGAGAACTTACCAGGGTCAGGTCTCTTCTCAGGGAAATCCATTCTTTTGTAGTCGCTAGCGATCTTTGTAATTGATCGCTTGTTGGTAAGGATCTCCTTGAAGAACTTGGCGTATGCAGGCATCTCTTGAAGAGCTTCCGTAAAAGGAATTGAAACGTTTGGTTCCTGAAGCAATTTCACAAACCGTTTAAACTTACCTATAGTGAGATCTTTTAGTGCCTTGGAAGGGAATTGAAGCGTCTTCTTTGGTTTCGGAGCCAGAACAACCTTCGAGGATGATGCAGAGTCCTCAACGTCGACTGAAGGGTGCTCAACATCGACTACATGGGTCAACATCGAGGAGATCTATTGCTGTGCAGAGGGCTCATTGTCGAGTGAGTGCTCGACGTTGACTAGAGGCTGGTCGACATCAAGTACAAGTTCGTCCTTTTCTTCTCCGTTCTCCACTACTACAAAAAAGGGAAAATAACCCGGATATTTGACCCTATATAACCCGGATATGGTCCGGGTTAATGGTGAGCGGATTATATTCTCAGTACACTATATAACCCGGAACCTATATCCGAGTTATTTTATTCGGATTATCCGGTTATCCATACGACATTTACACCATCCGATCCGGGTTATTTGGGGTGTTAATATAACCCGGATATTAGAATATCCGTGTTATAAAAGGCTTATGAAATAACCCGAATATTTGAAGTCTGGGTTATTATATATTGTCATATTTTAACCCGTATTGATTTGCTCGGAGAATATACACCGGTTTAGGTAGACCCGGGTTATATTCTCTATCCTTTTTGCGGTGAAAGTGAGAACATATAAGCCGGGGATTTCAAGGTCCGGGTTATATAATATGTCTTGTTTTAATATAATATATTCATATTTCATTTAATTCACCCTTATAAATGCATAATCTGCGCATGCATATGCTAAATACATACACCACTCAGAACATCTCAATGAGTGCAATTACAAAAGTAAAAATAGATTTACCAAAATATACTAATTACGTCATAAAGAGTGCTTTAACAAATCCAAAATATAATAATCCCGTCCTAAAGAGTATGATACCCTTATCTAAAGAGGAAAACATATAAGTTCGAAGACCATGGCTACTTCATCATCAATCAATCAATCAACCTGAAAAGCCAATTGTAAGCAAGTTAGTGATGACAATGAAATTTTCTCTATGTACAAGAATAAGACATTGTAGTTATTGAATCTTGCTACATTAATTCCTATTATGCATTTCATACCTAAAATAAGACAGGAATCAGATACTCTAGGAACTCCTTTCGAACGTCATCAATATCTTGTTCTGAGAATGTTTGTTGTTTTCCGTACCACTAAACATATGGAGAAAATGCCTAAAAACTACGAAGTAGGAATATGGGAAAATGAAGGAACTAAATAGAAAATGGGTTAAACTGAATATAATAATAAAAATTAATAACTTTACAAGACTAAATATACTTGCTTTTAAATTACAATAAAATACTGAAAAAGAAAGACATGCTACCTGTGAATTTAAGCATTCAAGTCCGTGTCTCTCTCGGTGTAAAAGAGATTAACATTATAAGCACACCACATTTCATCACAAGATAATCTGTCATAGAGTGGTCTCAGTGGCAGCATTGGTGGTGGTGGTGGTGGTTGTGGTTTTTGTGGTGCTGGTGGCCGTTTAGAAATTGCCATGACAGCCTGCATAATTTTTTTTCTTGGCCCCTGGCAATTGAGAAAAAAGGAACCTTATGCAAAATGAGGCTCACCACCATATCACCAAGAATTATCATAGACATCTGATAACTCCCTCCCTTGATGAAAATTGGAATAAATGTTTCAAAGGCTTTGACAGGATGTCTGTGTCAAAGGCCTTGGAGCATTAACAGTTGATGAAATACAAAACCTGTCTTATTTGTCCGAATATTATTTAATCTTAATATATACTTCCTTTATATTATATATATATATATATATATATATATATATATATATATATGTGTGTTTGACTAACCTTTTCAGGAAGTATTTCGAGTTTATATCTTTCCTTTGGCGCATATTGAGGAGATCTTATTCAAAGTGGATCATGGCTTCGGAGTATCCATAAATAGAAGATCCAAGATCAGAGCCTAATTCGAAAGAGCCATTGGTGAAGATCCTTAGGCGCCATTCCACTTCTATATAAAGGAAAGAAAGAAGAAGACAGAAAATACACAAGTGCTACACGAGCTTTCATTCATTCAAGCAAGATCTGTCTTCCTAAGTGTCTCTGTGCTAAGCGCTCAAGAGTTTGTTGTTTATTTCAAAGCCTTTGAGAGTCACTATGAGCTTATAGGATATATTCATTTATAGTGTTACTCGAGAGTTTATAACTCGGAAAGTTGCACTAGGCTATTGATTTGTGAGAGTAAGAGGATTGTACTAGATAGCTGAGAGAGGTGGGGCTCTTCTAGATTGGTCTAGGACTCCAAGGGAACGTGAGTGACTAGATTGCAATTGTATAGGAGAGAGGCTTCTCGGTGAGCTATTAGGATCCTAAGCTAAGCGAATCAATAAAGCCTTTTGAATCCTAGGGTTGTGGAAGAACCCTAGGCGGGGACGTATGCCAAGTTCGTGCCGAACCTCGTAAACAATTACTCGTGTCCTTTACTCATTGCTTTACCTTATTTCCGCACTTGGTTCGATTGTCTAACTTTGTGATTCAGGTTTATCTCAAAGGGTTTTATACGAGCTCCAAAAGTCTTGAGACTATCTGCGAAAAACGGGCATACTCTATTCAACCCCCCTTCTAGAGTATTTCTTTATTACATTGTTTTATATTATCGAACCTTCAATTGGTATCAGAGCTTTACTCACTACTTTTGATCTAACAATCTTGTGAGTTTTCGATCATGTCTGGTGTAGCAAGCGGAGGATTTGTAAAGGGAAGGTCCACGAGCAGACCACCACTCTTTGTAGGAAACAACTTTGTCCACTGGAGATCATTGATGAAGATGTTCATCATAGACCAAGATCTAGAGCTTTGGAACATTATAGAGAATGGCCCGAAGATTCCAGAGAAACATGGACCAAATGATACCAAAGTTGCAAAGAAGGAGTCTGAATACAACCAAGCAGATCTTGAAACCATCTCCAAAAACTACAGGGCTATTAACTTACTCTATTGTGGTCTTAGCACTGATGAGTTTAACCGTATTTCATCTTGTAGGTCAGCTAAAGAGATTTGGGACAAATTGGTCGTCACCTATGAAGGAACGAGCCAAGTGAAAGACACCAAGATCAGCATCTTCCTTCGAAAGTATGAGCTCTTCAAGATGAAGTCTGATGAGTCAATCAAGGCCATGTTCACACGATTCACAGAAATCACCAACAACCTTGACTCTCTCGGCAAGAGCTTTACCAACGTTGAGAAAGTGAGGAAGATACTGAGGTGCCTTCCAAAGGAGAAATGGGGTCCAAAAGTAACAGCTATAGAGGAAGCCCAGGACCTCACCACTCTACCCCTTGATGACCTTCTTGGGAAGCTGATCACGATGAGATGATCCTTAATGAAGACGATGGTGAACTTTCAGCCAGCACTAAGAACTTGGCACTCAAGTCTAAGAAGGATGAGCCCAAGGATGGATCTGATTCCGAAGATGAGGATGACGATGAGGATGATCCTTTTGCTCTTATCACAAGAGGCCTTTCTAGAATTCTGAAAATGAAGAAGCAACTCAACAACAAGGATGGATCAGAGTCTTCAAAATTTCGAGGTAAGCCTCAATACAACAAGTATGAAAAGAAGACTATACTGTTGTATTGTTTTGAATGTGGTGAAACAGATCATCTTGTGAAGGACTGCCCTCAAAAGACAAAGAGCCAGCCTAAGAAAGGTGACAAATGGAAGAAGAAAGCCATGGTGGCAACTTGGAGTGATTCCGACTTTGACTCCGACGATGAGAAGGCCAACATTTGTCTTATGGCCTCAGAAGATGAATCCCACGATGAAAAGCTTGAAGCTACTGTAAGAGAACTTATGGAAAGTCCAAAAGAGGTATTATCAGAATTCCTTTCAAATATGATTGCCAATGAAGAGAAGCTTATTGCCCAAACTAACATTCTTATTAAGAGAACTGTGGACCAGGAAAGAACTATTGAGGATCTGTCTATAAGGGTCAAAGGTTTTGAAGCCTCTTATTCAGGTCTTGACATTAAAGTCAAAAAGCTTGACTCGGAGAAATCTGAACTCAAGCAAGATCTCTCCTCTCTAAGAAATGAGCATCATGACTTAGAGAACGAGAAGATCTCCCTGAATAATAAGATTCAAGACCAACAGACAGCCCTCATAAGTTTTACCAAATCCAAAAGTACTCTCGATAGGATGTTGGGTGAGCAACAAAGCTCTCTAAACAAAAGTGGTATTGGTTACAATCCAAAGTTTTTAAAGAAGCAACACATTACCACTTTTGTAAAGGCAAAAGAAAGCAGAACCTCTCCTATATGTCATCATTGTGCTAGAAAGGGACATGTAAAAGAGACCTGCCCCTATAGAAGAAAGGATCCTTATATTATTCGCAATACATTTCCTGTTCATTTGAGAAAAGAACGGATAACACAAGTTTGGGTTCCAAAAGGCACTATTTTACCAAATATGGTTTACCCCAACAATGGATCCAAATTTGCTTATTGGTCTAGCCACAAAGGTTGATGTTTGTCTTGCAGGAGATCACCAAGGTGAAAGATCACAAATGGATTATTGATAGTGGATGCTCGAGGCATATGAGTGGGAAGAGTTCTCTCTTTCATGATCTAAAGGAGCAATCCACGGGAAAATCACTCTTGGTGACAAAGGAAAATGTGACATGGTTGGTATTGGTAGAGTTGGAAGTGATTCCAGCCATAGTATTAAAAATGTCTATCTTGTTAATGGTTTAAAGTATAATTTGCTTAGTGTCTCTCAATTATGTGATAGTGGCAACAATGTCAGATTTAACAAGAAAAGATGTATAGTGTGCAGAGATGATACAGGTGAAGTTATATTGACTGCATACCGTTACAACAACATATACGCCGTAAATGCTGATCAAGTGGCACAAGGAAGCTTAACCTGTCTAAACGCCTTGACGGACGATCCAAAGCTCTGGCACAGGAGACTCGGTCATGTGAGTCCACATACACTACAGAAGCTCGATGGGTATTTCGAAACAAGCTAGATGAGAATGGTAAGGTTGTGAGGAACAAGGCAAGGCTTGTTGCTCAAGGCTACAATCAAGAAGAAGGTATTGACTACGAGGAGACCTTTGCTCCCGTAGCAAGGCTTGAAGCTATTCGCATTCTATTAGCATTTGCATCTTTTATGAGCATAAAGTTATATCAAATGGATGTCAAATGTGCTTTTCTTAATGGTTTCTTAGAAGAAGAAGTATATGTGGCTCAACCCCCAGGTTTTGAAAGTTCAGAATTTCCCAATCATGTTTATAAACTTGACAAAGAGCTTTATGGTTTGAAACAAGCCCCAAGAGCTTGGTACGAGCGCTTGTCAAAATATCTTTTAGAAAATGATTTTAAAAGGGGGTTGATCGACAAGACTCTTTTTATCAAAACCAAAGGAAAGGACATTTTGGTTATTCAAATCTATGTTGATGATATATTATTTGGTGCTACTAACACATCTTTGTGCAAGGAATTTTCTGACATCATCTGCAGTGAATTTGAGATGAGCTTGATGGGTGAACTCAACTTCTTTTTAGGATTACAAGTTCATCAATCCAAGAAAGGGATCTTTGTCAACCAAAGCAAGTACACTAAGGATCTCTTGAAGAAGTTCAAGATGGATCAATCCAAAGCAGCCAAGACTCCCATGAGCTCAACATTGTCTCTAGTTCAAGACAAGACTGGAACAAGTGTCAATCAAAAAGAGTATCGAGGAATGATTGGATCTTTATTATATCTCACGGCTAGTAGACCTGACGTCATGTTTAGTGTTTGCATGTGTGCTAGGTTTCAAGCTGATCCTAAAGAATCTCACCTCGTGGTTGTGAAGAGGATCTTTCGATATCTCAATGGCACTAAGGAGCTTGGACTATGGTACCCAAAGCAAAAGGATTTCACATTAATTGGATATTCTGATGCAGATTTTGCAGGCTATAAGGTGGATAGGAAGAGCATATCAGGATGTTGCCAATTCTTAGGAGCATCCGTGATCAGTTGGCACTCAAAGAAACAAAATTCAGTCGCTCTATCCACTGCAGAAGCCGAATACATTGCAGCTGGAGCCTGTTGCTCCCAAATCCTTTGGATAGCTCAACAAATGCGAGATCTTGGCATCAACCTCAAAGGTATCCCAATTAAGTGTGACAATACAAGTGCCATATCCATCACTAAGAATCCTGTTCACCATTCAAGGACCAAACATATTGATGTAAGGCATCATTTCATTAGAGACCATGTTGAAAAAGGTGATGTGTCCATATCCTTTATTTCTACTGATTATCAATGGGCTGACATTTTCACTAAGCCTTTGGCAGAGGACAGGTTCACCTTCATAAGACGAGAGATTGGGATGCTTAACAAGGATGCACTTTCGTAGGGGGAGCTTTCCCTTTACGAAAGATAAATTCTACTTAGTGTCAAGACCCTTGAGAACTATGTCAAGGTGTGTGAACTAAATGGTGGATTACATATATCGGATCATATATTTTTGGTTAATATCTTTTTAGATATTTAATCAATTATATTTGTTTTAATCGGATTTCAAAATTGCCCTTTTAGTGATTTTCTTAGTCGGATTTTAATGGAAAACTTGAATTTTGAATTGGAAAAATTTCAAATTGGCAATGTGATGATTTCTTTTCTTGGAACTCTAAACCCGTCCCATCACTCCCTCTACTTAAACCCAATCCTGTACCCGATTACAACCCACACTCAGAACTAATCCAAACACCTTCACCTTCTCCTTCTTCAACCTCCCATCTGTTCTAAGAAAACCCTAGCCAATTTCCTCCATGGCACCCAAAACTAAGAAAGCTGTCACACCCAAAAGACTTGGCGCCACCCCCAAGGGACGTCAGGCCACCGCTACCTCTCCCACACCTGATCCCGCTCCTCAAGCCATCGTCCCAACTGTCGTCCAGAGCACCATCGCTGAGAGCACGGCCATTGTTCCCAAAGGCTCTCAAAAGCGCTCTGCTAAGAAGCCGATCAGTGCTAAACAGAAAGGAAAGAGGAAGATTTTGGCTAAGGAAGTGGATGAGGAAGAGGAGGAAGAAGATCTCGACGCCCTTCTAGAAAGGGATGCTGCCAAGGAAGCTGAGGAGGAAGCCTTGAGAAAGAAAAAGGCCGATGAGGAGGCCGAGCTTGCTAGGAAACGGGCAGAGGAGGAAGCTGAGCGGATTCGGAAGGAAGCCGAAGCCGAGGAGGTTCGATCCGAGGAGGAGCCTGAGGAAGAAGAAGAAGAGCAAGAGGGATCTGGAGAAGACGAGGAAGCTGAAGGAGATGAAGCGGGGTCCGGTGAGGACTCGGGGTTTGAGGAAGAGGAGGAAGAATCTCCCTCTCCTTCTCCTCCTCCTCCCCAGTCTCCGAAGAAGCGGAAAGCCCCTGCTGCTGCTGTCAAGCCTCCATCCCCCAAGCGTACCAGGAAGGGCACTGTCAAGAGCCTTGTAGCGCCTGTCAAGAGAGCTGCTCCAACAGTTGCTCGCAGAAAGAATGCCGACCCCCCGGCCTATATTCAGGTAAATCAATCTTTGCCCTCCTCTTGGTTTCAAGATGCTGAGACTGCTGGTAAGTGGGTAGACGAGTTTAGAACTCGTAAGATTAGCTGTTCTGATTTTTTAGATTTTGAGTTCTTCGAAGCTTTGAAGTTACCATGCATTGAGCTCCTCAAAAAATCTCCAGCCTGGACCCTTCTTAACCTTGAAACTGTCTACTACCCCTAGCTTACCCGTCTGTTCTACATTAACCTAAAAGCCAAAAATGACACCGATGGTTGGTCTTTGGAGTCTGTTGTCAAAGGGGTTAGAATCTCTCTCAACTCAATGATTTTGCAGATTTCCTTGGCTTACCTACCCCAGTTCCACCCGCTGATATACACCCCTCAAAAGAGAATTGCATCATCCTTGCCTGAGCCAAGTATCTCCTACCCGAAGCATCCAACAGCACCTCAAAGCAACTCATCCACTCATCCCTAACCCTTGAGGCAAAAATAATTTTTAACATCATTGTTCGATGCCTCTTACCCCGTCTTAACTCTGGCTCACTCCTCACCGACAATGCTATGGTCCTGCTCTACCGCATCTTAAATGGCCTTGATCTTGATCTGGCCAACACTATCCTTGGAACCATGGCTCATGCTAGAAAAGCTAGAAAAGGCTCTCCCCTCCCCTTTGCTACCCTTTTGACCCCTATCTTCAAAGCTTCTGGAATTGATGTCAAAAATGAAGAACAGTTGCGTCATACGGGTAAGTTCGACTCTAAGGGCCTTGAAAAGATTGGCATCACTCGGTCTCCCCAAGGGACCTTGAGTCTTGCCACTCCTTCAAAAGCCTTTCCCACTGTTCCAGCTTTCGATGAACGCATGGACAACCTAGAGTTGGGCTTGGAGGAAGTTCGCCTGGATATTAAGGAGCTGCAGAAGGAGATGATGACGGAGATGAGCTGGATTTCCAAGATGCTGGAAGGACTGTGGACGAGACTCACTGATGATGTTCCGGATGACTAAGCCTAAACCCTAACCAACCCTATCCCACCCCTGAAACTTTTTACATTGCTGGTTTTTGGAAACGTTTTCAAAACATTTGGTACCTTTTTTGGTGACTGTTTTACCTCCTCCCTTTGTTGAAAGACAAAAAGGGGGAGATGATCTGTGGTGATTAGACTTTGAAAACCTCTGCTTAAAGGTCTTGGAAGACCTTGGTTTTTGAATTATGGTTTTCGGTTGGATGGTTTTTGCATGCTTTAAAATTTGATCCAACATTTGTCTAACCCTTGCAGGTACTTAGTCGGATTTCTATTTTATTATCTATGCTTGACTAAGTTGTAGGGATGCACAGGTTTTGTCTTTCATCAAGGGGAGATTGATAACTCCCTCCCTTGATGAAAATTGGAATAAATGTTTCAAAGGCTTTGACAAAATGTCTGTGTCAAAGGCCTTGGAGCATTAACAGTTGATGAAATACAAAACCTGTCTTATTTGTCCGAATATTATTTAATCTTAATATATACTTCCTTTATATTATTATATATATATATATCTGACTAACCTTTTCAGGAAGTATTTCGAGTTTATATCTTTCCTTTGGCGCATATTGAGGAGATCTTATTCAAAGTGGATCATGGCTTCGGAGTATCCATAAATAGAAGATCCAAGATCAGAGCCTGATTCGAAAGAGCCGTTGGTGAAGATCCTTAGGCGCCATTCCACTTCTATATAAAGGAAAGAAAGAAGAAGACAGAAAATACACAAGTGCTACACGAGCTTTCATTCATTCAAGCAAGATCTGTCTTCCTAAGTGTCTCTCTGCTAAGCGCTCAAGAGTTTGTTGTTTATTTCAAAGCCTTTGAGAGTCACTGTGAGCTTATAGGATATATTCATTTATAGTGTTACTCGAGAGTTTATAACTCGGGAAGTTGCACTAGGCTATTGATTTGTGAGAGTAAGAGGATTGTACTAGATAGCTGAGAGAGGTGGGGCTCTTCTAGATTGGTCTAGGACTCCAAGGGAACGTGAGTTGACTAGATTGCAATTGTATAGGAGAGAGGCTTCTCGGTGAGCTATTAGGATCCTAAGCTAAGCGAATCAATAAAGCCTTTTGAATCCTAGGCTTGTGGAAGAATCCTAGGCGGGGACGTAGGCCAAGTTCGTGCCGAACCTCGTAAACAATTACTCGTGTCCTTTACTCATTGCTTTACCTTAATTCCGCACTTGGTTCGATTGTCTAACTTTGTGATTCAGGTTTATCTCAAAGGGTTTTATACGAGCTCCAAAAGTCTTGAGACTATCTGCGAAAAACGGGCATACTCTATTCAACCCCCTTCTAGAGTATTTCTTTATTATATTGTTTTATATTTTCGAACCTTCAACATCTATTTGAATGTTTTCAATGCAATCACCAAAACACACTAAATTTTCCTACATGTTATTTGTTGCCCAAAGTGAGCATGGGTGACTTCCATGTACACGATTGAATTCTAAACTAATTCACTGACATAGTGTTTTGAGAACTTCCATATAAGCAATGAAAGCTAAAATCAATCTACAGATACATATGCCAGAACTTCCATGTATGAAATAAAAGGTGAAACTAATCTACATAACATGTGTCAGAACTAAGAACTTGCATGCACGCAATGGAACCACATACACAATGAAAGGTAAAATGACTCTACCACATATCCACTCAAAAGGTGCACAACTAATATATACAGATAACATGCGTAAGAACTTCAATTTATGCAACAAAAGTTAAAACTGATATACAGATAACAATAACAAGAGCAAGAGCTTCCAGACACTCAATGGAACTAGAAACTGTTCTAATGGTAACATATACCAGAACTTCCATGTACATAACAAAAGTCGAACATCAATCTGGAGATAACATGTGCCACAGCCAGCAAATAAATGTGAACAGACCATTTTCTGTTCAGCTTGCAAGTAAGAATGGCAGGTAGCTTAGCAAGCACCATAATAGCTCTATCCACTGATTAGCTATGCTTCTCAGTAAAGCAAAAGTGAATTGAACTACAATCTTGATTGCAAGAGAAGTGAAAATTTGAAATGCTGATAAGTGATAACTAGACATATGATGAGTTAGTAAAAGGCTCAGAGAAGTGAAAATTTTGAAATGCTCATAACTAGACATATGATGAGTTAGTAAAAGGCTCAAAGAAGTCGAAATTTTTAAATGCTCATAACTAGACATATGATGAGTTAATAAAAGGCTCAGATTATTTAAAGCACACAAGTTTCAAGGAACCAAATTTCACAATATGTAAGTACATGTGTGTAGGTTATAATTACCATAGGTATTTGCATATCTTTCAGGTCCTTCTCAGACATTTGCTTTAAGACAAACATGTCAATCTGCATATTAAAGAAGCAAACACGATATTTGATGGCCCCCTAAAGGCAGAGACCTATATTAGCATAAAAGAATAAATAAGTGTCATTATCAGTAGCATACAATTGCCAGTGTACAATATAGTCCCACAATAGGATAACATAAGCTCCAGATTTATAGACTTAGTAGATGTTTCAAAAACTCCAAGACGCTAAATACGAAACCAAAGCAAATCTTCTTTGAGCATGTATATCAATTTGATGGAAGAAAATAGATGAAGACTACACCTCCAAGATTAGCAGATCCTTTAAGACCTTTAGGTGGCTCATGAGCAAGACTCAAGTTGTAAAATTCTTTTGTCATGTAATTATATAAATAACCTTCAGAGGTAGATCAAAACAACAAGAGTCATAATTCAATTTGTGTCTGCCAAAACATAGAATACTAGGCTCTAAAATTAAGTAAAAATTACAAGAGAATAAAAGGCATGCAATGTTAATCAGATATTTTATGTGAAACCATAATTACTCTTCGGGATGTTTGCATTTCAAAAATACCTCATGATCACTGCTTTCTGAATCTCTCCTAACAACTCTCCTTGGATTTCTCAGTAGTTCTTCTGATATGGATAGTCCCATGAAGGCATCTCTCTCCACTTACATGCCACAGCTGAAAGCTTTCTTTGATCCCTCTTGGATTATCCCCTTTTGTCCTCTCTGGTGCTTCCTGCATTTTCCATTTTATTCCTCAATTTATCAATATTTTTCATGACATCTTAGCTCAAGAATGAATCTTGGAGTTAGGTAATACCAATGGCTTCTGCGCTCTTAATTGAGGGTGATCAAAACCTGGAATCGGAATAAGAAAATCAGGGCATAATTTTTCAAAAAGTCCAATCAGAATAAGCTCAAAATCAAGGCTTAACCTCTGGTGGATAATGATTAATAGAGAATCAAGACATTATGAAACTTTGGCCAAACACACCCAAAATGAATAGCCCGGAACCTTATGGGCCAATTGAACATTTAAGGCAAGACTTTCTTACTGCAAAATGCCAAGCGCACAGTACTAAATTGAGATCTAATATATGCATCTTCTGGATAACCAATGTTAACTCTATTTAAAGATAATAAAATTAAGATGACTGACACTGACAAAATATAAACTTACACTTGAGGCAAAAGGAAAAAAATATTACCTTTTGATAGACCTCTTCTTGAAAATCAGAATTACCAGCATTAAAAAGGCAAATACAATATAGAGCACCTAACCAAGAAGGCAATGATCAGTCAGGAAATCGTTCACTAAACAACATCATTTGAAACCGTTAACTTAACAAAATAATTTGACACCTTTTGTGGGCTGGAAGATGATTTCTGCACCTGCTTAAAAGTTGCCTGCAGAGGCGTCCTTTGGTTTAGACAAGAAGCTGGGTTGGTTGCTCGAAGACAGGAGCCTAGCCCACATTCGGTCCTTATCGCCACCTGGTTCGGTTTCTCTATGATGTGCTGCACAAATTTGCTAGGAAAATCATCGTTTTTATGTTCATTTTCAAGTTAGATATAAGAAAATCACTTGTCCGACTGTGAAACCAGTGAATCCAGCCATAGCGCCATGAATAAGGCAACGAGCAAGAAGGCAGTCCGAAATCTAATGAGCCTATTTTCCAATTCCTCACTTTCAGTTGGTATGTAGAAAAAACAAATGAGAGGAACAGAATCGAAGTGAATCATTAGAAACAAAAATATGAATCATTAACCCAACCTCAAACTTCATGCATAAGAATATGTACAACAATGTATAAATAGGTGTTCCATAACATACCAAGATCAAATATTTCAATTAGATGGATAAGGAAATAGATGATCAAAATCTGATATACAGGTTAACGGGAAGAAAAATATAATCGGAAGTACTAGGCAGTTCCATTATAGCTCCAACATATGACTAGTGTATGAAATGGAAACAATTGTCAAAAACCCGTATAATACTCCTCATAGAAAAAGATAATCGGAAATACTAGGCAGTTCCACTATAGCTCCAACCTTAGAAAAATTTCTAATGTTGGAGCACAAATTCAACACAAATTCAACTCAAAGTAACCAAAAATACAACTATATCTGAACACAATAGAGTAAGAAAAGATTAAAAAACATTCCTTTTGTTCAATTGAGGCAAAAATTCAACAAAGATGGGGTGAGCAGTTCGTCTAGTAGCAATAAATTTTGTTCAAAACTTAAAATTTGATGAACAGATCGGGATGACGGTAACAATAGAGAATCAAGAAAGTAGTAGCAACGAACATTACAGTCGAGCAGCAAACGTCGGGGAAGTTTCTTCGTAAAACACTGGGACGAATCGGACGATGTTCTGAACAGCGAACGCCGGGACTTCGTGAAGAACTAGGACCCCAGGTTCTGAATAGCGAGCGACGGGAAGCCACCTGCGATGGCGGGAATCCAACGGCGACTGGCAGAAAAGGCGGCAACCGGCGAGGGGCAGGCAACAGTGGGTGCAAACAGACGA
This sequence comes from Persicaria maculosa, assembly GCA_963922045.1. NCBI lineage: Eukaryota > Viridiplantae > Streptophyta > Magnoliopsida > Caryophyllales > Polygonaceae > Persicaria > Persicaria maculosa. The sequence goes on from OY998256.1 coordinate 43,914,528, forward strand.
GGAAGGCGGAGAACCGGTTAAGGACTTGAGGGTATCGAGGTTAGGGATTTTCCGATTCTATCTTCAATTTGGTACAAGGCCAAATGACCCGGATTAGTGGGATTTTCTTTTTTACCATATAACCCGGGCGTTTATTTTCAGAGTTATTTTCTTAAAAAATGCTTCTTTATACACCGGGCGGTACACTAACCGGTATATTAAGGTCAACTAAATTTAATTTTTCGGATTTCACCACTTTATATACCATAAATGGCACGCCCGGGTTATATACTATGGGTTATTTTCCCAATTTTGTAGTAGTGCTTTGGCTCGTGAAGTTTGTGTCAGCTTCGTAGCTGTACAACCGCGATGTGTCCGGTCTGCCCTTTGGGATTTGGATCTATATGCCTAGGGAGCTTTCCGGACGGTCATGGAATCTGTGCCGCGAGTTGACCCACTTGGGTCTCTATGTTGCGCTTCCAGATATCCATCTCCCCAAACCTTGTATTGAGGTTGTGGATTTGAGTCTGGATGGTCGTGGTGGATTGATCGTCCTTAGCCTGATTCCTTCTCGTCTCATCGAGAGCCATCTGTAGATCATCTTTCCGCTGGTCCCTCTCTGGATGTCTTGGAGCTCGGTATGGTGGGGGGTTCCCGGTGGCACCTTGGTTCCATTGTGGTTAGTAGAACCTTTGGTCCCCCATATAGCGATTGACACCCCTACGTAAGCTACCTCTTCTCGCATTTCTGCTTACTATACTTGTTCCGTATGTGGACACTCATGAGTGGTGTGCCAGTGTGAACCACATTTAATGCAAGGTTGGTTAATAGAGAGATATTTAACTTGTTTAAGAAGCTTACGATTTTTATCTTTGTAGAATTGCTCCTTGACATCAGGATCAATCTCTCTGGTAGGCTCATATAGAGGCATGGATGGGGCTGGCCTCGAGTAGGCATTTTCGTCGTAAGCCACAGGAGCCCCATACATATTGTCGAAGTTGGTGAGCCTTTCAATCGATGCCCAAGCCTCCGTTGGTGTTTGCGTCAGATACTCATATTTAGTGTATTGAATTATCCTCTCCTTGCTGGGTAAATCAAGAGAATTGTAGAAAATCTCCTAAATTACATATGGCGGCTGCCCATGAGTAGGGCAAGATCGTAGTAGATCCTTGTACTGATCTCATGCTCGTGCTAGCGGCTCCCTAGGCCTTTGTTGGAAAGTTGTAATCTTCTGGCGCATGAGCTCTGTTTTGGCAGGAGGAAAGAATTTATTAAGAAATGCATTCCTTACCTCATCTCATGTTGTGAGAGATCGTGGGGTCAGTCCTTCAAGCCACTTTAATGTTGGACCTGCAACAGACCAACAAAAAGCTTTCATTCTGACATATTCAAGAGTTGCACCTTCAGCAATAGTTTGACACATATTAGGAAAAGTAGAAATATGAACAAGATGGCATTCATGCGGTCATCCTTCAAAAGGAGCCTTTTTAATTTCAGACAGAAAGGAAGTGCGAATTTCAAAATCATTAGGAGGGATAAGAATAGCCGATTCATGCACGGTTAGAGTCGGGTGCTTGTAATCCTTAGCCGAAGCAAGATATAGGGCGAGCTCAGCTTTAGCCTGCCTCCTTTGTGCTTCTTCCTTATCAGCACATGCTGTCGCAGCAAAGAGAGCAGCGTTATTGGCTAATAGTTCCCTCTTAAGCCTCTCGATCATCTGAGCTTGTGTTTATGCGTCCGCCATGACTTTTTTTTAGTTTTGAATGGATACGTAGAAGGCGTTCTGGATTGTCTAAAGCGTCAAACTCAGGTGGTTGACCAGAGCAATGCATACACCTGAAAAGAAACTTAAAGAAAATGTGAAATCAAGCTATCTAAGGCGCAAATGATTGCATCCACGGCAATCACGCCAAATTGTTGTAGGAGGAAATCGAGACTTGCAAATAAAATATGAATAAAGTAAAGCAAACCAATTCCGTTCTGAGCAAATAATTACATGACTCCCTCCCGTTGTAGCAAAAGGAAGTTAGGGTCGATCCTCGAGGAAGCTAGTCAGTGGATCTCAGATAGCCAACAAATCACGTCTAGAAAACGACTCCAGAAGTACTCGACCTCGACTAGGTAGTAGTCCACAGGGGTCAGCACAGTCGAATTCGAGCAGAAATCAGCAAAATCGGGCACTGAAAGTAGTCGACGTCGATCAGTTTCCTCGACGTCGACTAAACCTGTTCGTCTCGAGTACCTACAGAGACAAAAATGAGCGATCGATCTCTTGATCGAGTAATTAGTAGTCGACGTCGACAAGTCTAGTCAATGTCGAGTAGTTATACAGAAACCTTTCTGCGTCGGCGAAAGATGGCCGAAGATTGTGAGGGTGGAAACGAAGTGTGAACAGAAAATAACCAGTTTGATAGAATTCGGATTGTAAATAGATTAAAATAAAAACATCAAAGACCGGGGTTTTCTACATCGATAACCAAACATGCATAAGGCAAGATAAATATAGATAATCACGCAAATCACATTAAAGGATCAAGCTTTCGCTATTTCCAACAATTATACAACTCTTTCAAGTAACCCTAATTGTATCTACCAATTTTATGTTTATAATCCAAGTTGTTAACCTAAATCTCTATTAATTAGGTTGATAACTCCCTCCCTTGATGAAAATCGGAATAAATGTATCAAAGGGTTTGACAGGATGTTTGTGTCAAAGGCCTTGGAGCATTAACAGTTGATGAAATACAAAACCTGTCTTATTAGTCCGAATATTATTTAATCTTATTATATACTTCCTTTATATTATATATATATATATGTATGACTAATCTTTCAGGAAGTATTTCGAGATTATATCTTTCCTTTAGTACATATTGAGGAGATCACATTCAAATAAGATCATGGCCTCGGAGTATCCATAAATAGAAGATTCAAGATCAAGCCATGATTCGAAAGAGCCGTTGATGAAGATCTGGTGTTGAAGACCCTCACGCTCCATGCTCTTATATAAAGGAAAGGAAGAAGAAGACAGATATAACAAGGGCTACACGAGCTTTCATTCATTCAAGCAAGATCTGTCTTCCAAAGTGTCTCTCTGCTAAGCGCTCAAGAGTTTGTTGTTTATTTCAAAGCCTTTGAGAGTCACTGTGAGCTTATAGGATATATTCATTTATAGTGTTACTCGAGAGTTTATAACTCGGGAAGTTGCACTAGGCTATTGATTTGTGAGAGTAAGAGGATTGTACTAGATAGCTGAGAGAGGTGGGGGTCTTCTAGATTGGTCTAGGACTCCAAGGGAACGTGAGTTGACTAGATTGCAATTGTATAGGAGAGAGGCTTCTCGGTGAGCTATTAGGATCCTAAGCTAAGCGAATCAATAAAGCCTTTTGAATCCTAGGGTTGTGGAAGAACCCTAGGCGGGGACGTAGGCCAAGTTCGTGCTGAACCTCGTAAACAATTACTCGTGTTCTTTACTTATTGCTTTACCTTATTTCCGCACTTGGTTCGATTGTCTAACTTTGTGATTCAGGTTTAATCTCAAAGGTTTTGGTACAAGCTCCAAAAGTCTTGAGACTTTCTGCGAAAAACGGGCATACTCTTTTCAACCCCCCTTCTAGAGTATGTTTATATTACTTTGTTTTACATTATCGAACCTTCAATTGGTATCAGAGCTTTACTTACTGTTTTTGATCTAACAATCTTGTGTGTTTTCGATCATGTCTGGTGAAGCAAGCGGAGGATTTGCACAGGGAAGGTCAACAAGCAGACCGCCACTCTTTGTATGAAACAACTTTGTCCACTGGAGATCTTTGATGAAGATGTTCATCATAGACCAAGATCTAGAGCTTTGGAACATTATAGAGAATGGTCCAAAGATTCCAGAGAAAGATGGACCAAATGATACCAGAGTTGCAAACAAGGAGTCTGAATACAACCAAGCAGATCTTGAAACCATCTCCAAAAACTACAGGGCTATTAACTTACTCTATTGTGGTCTTAGCACTGATGAGTTTAACCGTATTTCATCTTGTAGGTCAGCTAAAGCGATTTGGGACAAATTGGTCGTCACCTATGAAGGAACAAGCCAAGTGAAAGACACCAAGATCAGAATCTTCCTTCGAAAGTATGAGCTCTTCAAGATGAAGTCTGATGAGTCAATCAAGGCCATGTTCACACGATTTACAGAAATCACCAACAACCTTGACTCTCTGGGCAAGAGCTTTACCAACGTCGAGAAAGTGAGGAAGATACTGAGGTGCCTTCCAAAGGAGAAATGGGGTCCAAAAGTAACAGCTATAGAGGAAGCCCAGGACCTCACCACTCTACCCCTTGATGACCTTCTTGGGAAGCTGATCATGCATGAGATGATCCTTAATGAAGACGATGGAGAACTTCCAGCTAGCACTAAGAACTTGGCACTCAAGTCTAAGAAGGATGAGCCCAAGGATGGATCTGATTCCGAAGATGAGGATGACGATGAGGATGATCCTTTTGCTCTTATCACAAGAGGCCTTGCTAGAATTCTCAAAATGAAGAAGCAACTCAACAACAAGGATGGATCAGAGTCTTCAAAATTTCGAGGTAAGCCTCAATACAACAAGTATGAAAAGAAGACTAAACCGTTGTCCTGTTTTGAATGTGGTGAAACAGATCATCTTGTGAAGGACTGCTCTCAAAAGGCAAAGAGCCAGCCCAAGAAAGGTGACAAATGGAAGAAGAAAGCCATGATAGCAACTTGGAGTGATTCCGACTCTGACTCTGATGATGAGAAGGCCAGCATTTGTCTTATGGCCTCAGAAGATGGATCCCTCGATGAAAAGCTTGAAGCTACTGTAAGAGAACTTATGGAAAGTCCAAAAGAGGTATTATCGGAATTCCTTTCCAATATGATTGCCAATGAAGAGAAGCTTATTGCCCAAGCTAACATCCTTATTAAGAGAACTGTGGACCAGGAAAGAACTATTGAGGATCTGTCTATGAGGGTCAAAAGTCTTGAAGCTTCTTATTTAGGTCTTGACATTAAGGTCAAGACGCTTGACTCGGAGAAATCTGAACTCAAGCAAGATCTCTCCTCTCTAAGAAATGAGCATCATGACTTAGAGAACGAGAAGATCTCCCTGAATAATAAGATTCAAGACCAATAGACAGCCCTCATAAGTTTTACCAAATCCAAAAGTACTCTCGATAGGATGTTGGGTGAGCAACAAAGCTCTCTAAACAAAAGTGGTATTGGTTACAATCCAAAGTTTTTAAAGAAGCAACACATTACCACTTTTGTAAAGGCAAAAGGAAGCAGAACCTCTCCTATATGTCACCATTGTGCTAGAAAGGGACATGTAAAAGAGACCTGTCCTTATAGAATAAAGGATCCATACATTATTCGCAATACATTTCCTGTTCATTTGAGAAAAGAACGGATAACAAAAGTTTGGGTTCCAAAAGGCACTATTTTACCAAATATGGTTTACCTCAACAATGGATCCAAATTTGCTTATTGGTCTAGCCACAAAGGTTGATGTTTGTCTTGCAGGAGATCACCAAGGTGAAAGAACACAAATGGATTATTGTTAGTGGATGCTCGAGGCATATGAGTGGGAAGAGTTCTCTCTTTCATGATCTAAAGGAGCAATCCACGGGAACAATCACTCTTGGTGATAAAGGGAAATGCGACATCGTTGGTATTGGTAGTGTTGGAAGCGATTCCAGCCATAGTATTAAAAATGTCTATCTTGTTAATGGTTTGAAGCATAATCTGCTTAGTGTCTCCCAATTATGTGATAGTGGTAACAATGTCAGATTTAACAAGAAAAGATGTATAGTGTGCAAAGATGATACAGGTGAAGTTATATTGACTGCATATCGTTACAACAACATATACGCCGTAAATGCTGATCAAGTGGCACAAGGAAGCTTAACCTGTCTAAAGGCTTTGACGGACGATCCAAAGCTCTGGCACAGGAGACTCGGTCATGTGAGTCCACATACATTACAGAAGCTTGTGTCCAAAGGGCTTGTAAGAGGGCTACCTGAAATGGACTTCAAAGGTATTGACATGTGCAACACATGCACACGAGGTAAACAAACACGTAGCTCGTTCAAACCCAAAAAGGTTGTAAGTTCTTCTTGGCCCCTTGAACTTTTACATATGGATTTATGTGGTCCTATGCGAGTCAAATCTCCCAATGGTAAAAAGTACATGCTAGTTGTTGTTGATGATTTTTCTAGATATACTTGGGTTGCATTTTTAAAAGAAAAATCAGAGGCCTTATTTGAGTTTTCAAAACATTGTAAGGAGTTGCAAACTTTAAGAAACGAGCCCATAGTGTCAATTCGGAGTGATCATGGTAGGGAGTTTGATCAACTTCAGTTTGATTTGTTTTGTGCTAAATATGGCATCTCCCATAACTTTTCTGCTCCTCGGACACCTCAACAAAACGGGGTTGTGGAACGCAAGAACCACACCTTAGAGGATATGGTCAGGACTATGCTTTTAGAAAATGCATTACCTAAAACCTATTGGGCTGAAGTTGTTAACACATCTAACTATATTTTGAATCGTTGTCTTATTCGTTCTATCTTGAAGAAAACTCCTTATGAACTTTTCAAAGGCCGCAAACCACTTATATCTTATTTTAAACCCTTTGGCTGTACTTGTTTTGTTCATAACAATGGAAAAGATAACCTTGGGAAATTTGATGCGCGTAGTGATGAAGGTATATTTCTTGGCTACTCCACGAGTAGCAATGCTTATAGAATCTTCAATAAAAGGACCCAGGTAGTTGAAGAAAGTATACATGTTATGTTTGATGAATGCAATGACGGTGCTTTGAGTGAAAGTGTTGCAGATATAGATCTTAACATCCATGAAGAGAACGAGGAAGGTGATGATGCTGCTACCATGAACACAGAGAAGAGGAACATGCAGGAACCGATTCTTAACACTGAAGAATTGGCCCAAGGTGTTGAAGATTCGTCCAAAGCCCTTGGTGTCCAATCCAACAGTGTTGAGACGTCAAAAACTGTTGTAACTGAACCTAACAAGACCACGGAGTCAGATGTACTACAAGTCAATCCTACCAGTGTGACGAATCAATGAGCTGAGACTAGTAAAAGGAAATTCAAATACTCCTCATCACACTAATTAAAGGATATCATTTCTGACCCTACTTCTAGTGTTCAAACTCGTTCTAAACTTAAAGATCTTCGTGCTTATCACGCGTTTGTTTCTCTTATTGAGGCAAAAAAGGTAGATGAGGCACTTCAGGAGCCAGACTGGATCATTGCTATGCAAAGTGAGCTTAACGAATTTGAAAAGAACAAAGTCTGGACCTTGAAGCCTAGGCCAAATCATCAATCAGTCATTGGCACTCGATGGGTATTTCGAAACAAGCTAGATGAGAATGGTAAGGTTGTGAGGAACAAGGCAAGGCTTGTTGCTCAAGGCTACAATCAAGAGGAAGGTATTGACTACGAGGAGACCTTTGCTCCCGTAGCCAGGCTTGAAGCTATTCGTATTCTATTAGCATTTGCATCTTTTATGAGCATAAAGTTATATCAAATGGATGTCAAATGTGCTTTTCTTAATGGTTTCTTAGAGGAAGAAGTATATGTGGCTCAACCCCCAGGTTTTGAAAGTTCAGAATTTCCCAATCATGTTTATAAACTTGACAAAGCGCTTTATGGTTTGAAACAAGCCCCAAGAGCTTGGTATGAGCGCTTGTCAAAATATCTTTTAGAAAATTATTTTAAAAGGGGGTTGATCGACAAGACTCTTTTTATCAAAACCAAAGGAAAGGACATTTTGGTTATTCAAATCTATGTTGATGATATATTATTTGGTGCTACTAACACATCTTTGTGCAAGGAATTTTCTGACATCATGTGTAGTGAATTTGAGATGAGCTTGATGGGTGAACTCAACTTCTTTTTGGGATTACAAGTTCATCAATCCAAGAAAGGGATCTTTGTCAACCAAAGCAAGTACACTAAGGATCTCTTGAAGAAGTTCAAGATGGATCAATCCAAGGCAGCCAAGACTCCCATGAGCTCAACATTGTCTCTAGATCAAGACAAGACTGGAACAAGTGTCAATCAAAAGGAGTATCGAGGAATGATTGGATCTTTATTATATCTCACGGCTAGTAGACCTGACATCATGTTTAGTGTTTGCATGTATGCTAGGTTTCAAGCTGATCCTAAAAAATCTCACCTCGTGGCTGTGAAGAGGATCTTTCGATATCTCAATGGCACTAAGGAGCTTGGACTATGGTACCCAAAGCAAAAGGATTTCACTTTAATTGGATATTCTGATGCAGATTTTGCAGGCTATAAGGTGGATAGGAAGAGCACATCAGGATGTTGCCAATTCTTAGGAGCATCTTTGATCAGTTGACACTCAAAGAAGCAAAACTCAGTTGCTCTATCCACTACAGAAGCCGAATACATTGCAGCTGGAGCCTGTTGCTCCCAAATCCTTTGGATAGCTTAACAAATGCGAGATCTTGGGATCAACCTCAAAGGTATTCCAATTAAGTGTGACAATACAAGTGCCATCTCCATAACTAAGAATCTTGTTCAACATTCAAGGACCAAACATATTGATATAAGGCATCATTTCATTAGAGATCATGTTGAAAAAGGTGATGTGTCCATATCTTTTATTTCTACTGATTATCAATGGGCTGACATTTTTACTAAGCCTTTGGCAGAGGACAGGTTCACCTTCATAAGACGAGAGATTGGGATGCTTAACAAGGATGCACTTTCGTAGGGGGAGCTTTCCCTTTACGAAAGATAAATTCTACTTAGTGTGAAGACCCGTGAGAACTATGTCAAGGTGTGTGAACTAAATGGTGGATTACATATATCGGATCATATATTTTTTGTTAATATCTTTTTAGATATTTAATCAATTATATTTGTTTTAATCGGATTTCAAAAATTGCCCGTTTAGTGATTTTCTTAACCGTTAAAGATATTTTATTTTTGGAACTAGATATTTTGGTTATTCAGTCCGATTTTTATGGGAACATTTGAATTTTGAATTGGAAATTTTTTCAAATTGGGAATGTGATGATTTCTTTCCTTGGAACTCTAAACCCGTCCCATCACTCCCTCTACTTAAACTCAATCCTGTACCCGATTACATCACTACTCAGAACTAATATAAACCCCTTCACCTTCTCCCTCTTCAACCTCTCAATTTGTTCTAAGAAAACCCTAGCCGATTTCCTCCATGGCACCCAAAACCAAGAAAGCTGTCACACCCAAAAGACTTGGCGCCACCCCCAAGGGACGTCAGGCCACTGCTACCTCTCCCACACCTGAACCCGCTCCTCAAGCCATTGTCCCAACTGTCGTCCAGAGCACCATCGCTGAGAGCACGGCCATTGTTCCCAAGAGCTCTCAAAAGCGCTCTACTAAGAAGCCTCTCAGTGCTAAACAGAAAGGGAAGAGGAAGATTTTGGCTGAGGAAGTGGATGAAGAAGAGGAGGAAGAAGATCTCGACGCCCTTCTGGAAAGGGATGCTGCCAAGGAAGCCGAGGAGGAAGCCTTGAGAAAGAAAAAGGCCGATGAGGAGGCCGAGCTTGCTAGGAAACTGGCAGAGGAGGAAGCTGAGCGGATTCGGAAGGAAGCCGAAGCCGAGGAGGTTCCATCCGAGGAGGAGCCTGAGGAAGAAGAAGAAGAGCAAGAGGGTTCTAGGGATGACGAGGAAGCCGAAGGAGATGAAGCGGGGTCCGGTGAGGACTCGGGGTCTGAGGAAGAGGAGGAAGAATCTCCCTCTCCTTCTCCTCCTCCTCCGTCTCCAAAGAAGCGGAAAGCCCCTGCTGCTGTCAAGCCTCCATCTCCCAAGTGCACCAGGAAGGGCACTGTCAAGAGTCTTGTAGCGCCTGTCAAGAGAGCTGCTCCAACAGTTGCTCGTAGAAAGAATGCCGACCCCCCGGCCTATATCCAGGTAAATCAATCCTTGCCCTCCTCTTGGTTTCAAGATGCTGAGACTGCTGGTAAGTGGGTAGACGAGTTTAGAACTCGTAAGATTAGCTGTTCTGATTTTTTGGATTTTGAGTTCTTCGAAGCTTTGAAGTTACCATGCATTGAGCTCCTCAAAAAATCTCCAGCCTGGACCCTTCTTAACCTTGAAACTGTCTACTACCCCCAGCTTTCACGTCTGTTGTCAAAGGGGTTAGAATCTCTCTCAACTCCAATGATTTTGCAGATTTCCTTGGCTTACCTACCCCAGTTCCACCCGCTGAAATACACCCCTCAAAAGAGAATTGCATCATCCTTGCCCGAGCCAAGTATCTCCTACCCGAAGCATCCAACAGCACCTCAAAGCAACTCACCCACTCATCCCTAACCCTTGAGGCAAAAATAATTTTCAATATCATTGTTCGATGCCTCTTACCCCGTCTTAACTCTGGCTCACTCCTTACTGACAATGCCATGGTCCTGCTCTACTGCATCTTAAATGGCCTTGACCTTGATCTGGCCAACACTATCCTTGGAACGATGGCTCATGCCAGAAAAGCTAGAAAAGGTTCTCCCCTCCCCTTTGCTACCCTTTTGACCCCTCTCTTCAAAGCTTCTGGAATTGATGTCAAAAATGAAGAACAGCTGCGTCATACGGGTAAGTTCGACTCTAAGGGCTTTGAAAAGATTGGCATCACTCGGTCTCCCCAAGGGACCTTGAGTCTTGCCACTCCTTCAAAAGCCTTTCCCACTGCTCCAGCTTTCGATGAACGCATGGACAACCTAGAGTTGGGCTTGGAGGAAGTTCGCCTGGATATTAAGGAGCTGCAGAAGGAGATGATGACGGAGATGAGCGGGATTTCCAAGATGCTGGAAGGACTGTGGACGAGGCTCACTGATGATGCTCTGGATGACTAAGCCTAAACCCTAACCCACCCTATCCCACCCCTGAAACTTGTTACATTGATGGTTTTTGGAAACGTTTTCAAAACTCTTGGTGACTATTTTGGTGACTGTTTTACCTCCGCCATTTGTTGAAAGACAAAAAGGGGGAGACGATCTGTGGTGTTTTAGACTTTGAAAACCTATGCTTAAAGGTCTTGGAAGACCTTGGTTTTTGAATTATGGTTTTCGGTTGGATGGTTTTTGCATGCTTTAAAATTATTGATCCAACATTGGTCTAACCCTTGCAGGTACTTAGTCTTATTTCTATTTTATTATCTATGCTTGACTAAGTTGCGGGGATGCACAGGTTTTGTCTTTCATCAAGGGGGAGATTGATAACTCCCTCCCTTGATGAAAATCGGAATAAATGTTTTAAAGGCTTTGTCAGGATGTTTGTGTCAAAGGCCTTGGAGCATTAACAGTTGATGAAATACAAACCTGTCTTATTAGTCCGAATATTATTTAATCTTATTATATACTTCCTTTATATTATATATATATGTATGACTAATCTTTCAGGAAGTATTTCGAGATTATATCTTTCCTTTAGTACATATTGAGGAGATCACATTCAAATAAGATCATGGCTTCGGAGTATCCATAAATAGAAGATTCAAGATCAAGCCATGATTCGAAAGAGCCGTTGATGAAGATCTGGTGTTGAAGATCCTCACACTCCATGCTCTTATATAAAGGAAAGGAAGAAGAAGACAGAGATAACAAGGGCTACACGAGCTTTCATTCATTCAAGCAAGATCTGTCTTCCAAAGTGTCTCTCTGCTAAGTGCTCAAGAGTTTGTTGTTTATTTCAAAGCCTTTGAGAGTCACTGTGAGCTTATAGGATATATTCATTTATAGTGTTACTCGAGAGTTTATAACTCGGGAAGTTGCACTAGGCTATTGATTTGTGAGAGTAAGAGGATTGTACTAGATAGCTGAGAGAGGTGGGGCTCTTCTAGATTGGTCTAGGACTCTAAGGGAACGTGAGTTGACTAGATTGCAATTGTATAGGGGAGAGGCTTCTCGGTGGGCTATTAGGATCCTAAGCTAAGCGAATCAATAAAGCCTTTTGAATCCTAGGGTTGTGGAAGAACCCTAGGCGGGGACGTAGGCCATGTTCGTGCTGAACCTCGTAAACAATTACTCGTGTTCTTTACTTATTGCTTTACCTTATTTCCACACTTGATTCGATTGTCTAACTTTGTGATTCAGGTTTAATCTCAAAGGTTTTGGTACAAGCTCCAAAAGTCTTGAGACTTTCTGCGAAAAACGGGCATACTCTATTCAACCCCCCTTCTAGAGTATCTTTATATTACTTTGTTTTACATTATCGAACCTTCATAGGTAATAAACATAATAAAGATAGTGGATGATCAAAACATAACAAATATTGAATCTTTACCTCAAGCATGCATGGCTATCGTCGGGCTCACCTCGACACTAGAAGTCGGTGGACTACTTACACCTCCTTGCAATCGCAGACATAGTTGATTGAAAAGAAACTTGCATTAACTAAATCAAAGTCTTTACAATTCCGGCACTCCAGCTTTTGCAAAAGTGCCAAAATCCTAAAACCTTTGAACTCCTAAACTCTATGTGGAAAAGTAGCTCTAGAATTGAAATGAATAGAAATCAGCCCCAAGGGCTCTATTTATAGGGCATCATCCTTGCTAGTCAAGGAAAGCAAACTCTATCTAATCCTAAAGATATAAAACTTGATAAATAAAACATAAATCTTAAAAGTTAAATATCTAGTTCTCTTCATGGTAACATAAGTGTTCTCCTCATGGATAGATCTTGATAAAATCGGATAGGAACATCTTTTCTTCGTGACCAAGTAGTCCACTCATGTCCGGATAAGCCCCATGCGTCCTCGGCCCAAAAAAAGTGTAGTTGACGTTGACTAGCTAGTTTAGTCGACGTCGAGTAGTCCGTACTCGATCTCGACTATTCTTCACGGCTCCTCGAGTGCTCTTTCCTCGTGGAACTCGAGTTGGTCTAGAAAGTGGTCGACCTCGAGTAAAGTACTCGACGTCGAGTAGTCATCGAACTCGAGTGCCTTGCTCTTCAGTCCTCGATTGATTTTGCTTGCAACTGTAGTCGACGTCGAGTAAAATCCTGCTTTCGTCTCCTCCTTTTGGTTTCGTTCCGGAATGGCTCCAAATTCTGCAATATTAAACAGAAACTGGTGTCGACCTCTATTTCTGGAAAATAAGCTTATAATACAAAAATTTAACATATTCCCAACCCGAAATATGCTAAGTACTTAGAATAAGGACCGAAAATATGCATAAAAACATGGTTACTTTAGTGGACATCATGAACCAGTAATTATGAAGTCCCAAGGGCTCAACCATCACCTCAAATTCTTCATCTGCTCGCGTCCATAGCTGTACAAGGTCGAGGGCCTCTTCACCATAATCACGATACATTTGCGGCAAAGGCTATAACAACAATAAAAACCTCAAAAAGGATCAATTGCCAATTACAAACCATACTATTTAATAAAGAACTCACCATCCTGTACAAGTGTCCCTCTACAACTATATCTCGAATAAAACCTCTCACACGAGGAATGGTTCGACACGGGATATCTATCAACAAGTTAGACGTCATTCTTACCAAGCTGCACCACAAAGTACGAGAGTACTCTCCCATTTATGGTGGTGGACAGGATACACACAACAAAATTCACCGCAAACACACATTATCAGCTCCACGAGGTTGGTAAAGATCAGGAGTCATGACAAAAACCACCTGGCAAGTATATCTCTTGTTCAAAGAACACCAACAAACAGACAAGCAAACCTAACACGCATAGCAACCCGGAAAGTTAGCGTGCGGCACGCACATCCTAGCTTAAAGACATCTCAACCAAACTTGGAAGAGCAATTCTTATCTCCATAGGCAACAACCTAATATAAATAAAGTTCCCCCTCCATAACACTTCCTTAAAGAAAAAGAGGGGGAGAGACAATGCCAAGTTTCGACATGGTTTCTGGCAATGTTTCCCCACTTACCTTTATCACAAATACAATGCTTTTTCCAAATCCCAATTTCATCCGAATAATCCTCAGAGAAAGCCAACTACATAGGCTCCCCTTACCTTACATCTTTGTAGAATTCAGGGACGACTTACTAAACAAAATAATCCAATGTTCTCCTTCAAACCATGAATTCCTAGTCTTAGTCAAAAGAGACGAAGGAGACTGGTTCTCTCTGTCAGAGGGATGGCGATCTTTCGCGATGTCTAACAACCTCATAATAGGAAGTTGCCTCACTTTCGAATACCAAGGAGAATCACACTTTGATGTCACCATAAAACAACCAGGCCCAGAAGAGAACGGAGATGTACTCCCTGACTACTTGTGTTATGAAGAAATATAGGTATGCATGATGTCATTTTCTACTTTATGTAGCACCAAATAAAAGTGCTTATAGCATTTCAGTATGCAATAAATCCGCGAACCCTTATGTTTTGTCATCTCGCGATTCATTTCTTAAAATGCTCAATAACAGGAGATAGGTAAGGGTATCGCGAAATATTAACGATAAATTAAAATCTAGAAAAACAAAAAAAGAGCATAAACAGATATATACTAAAGCTGGAAGTAAAATATTCACATCATCAAAATACCATAACAAAGCATATCGGCTGTAATGGGCAGAAATGTTTTCCCCTCCCAAAAACGATGTACGAACCGCATCAAAGCATAAAAGCTCACACCACGGGTAGAAATGTTTTAAACATGCTTCCCAAACACGACAAATTCAAATATTTGATGAAAAGTGTAAGGATGACTTGTTAAGCGCCAACAGGAGGTTCGTTGTTTTCATTGCGAGGATGCTCAGGGTTGTCCTCACCAGCAGGAAGAGGCTCGAGGGATGCAACTTCGTCGAGAGAAGCATTAAGCGGCGAAGGCAGGTCGAGTTGAGGGTCGTCGAGTTTCAAATTATCGGTAACATAGCTGGGAGGAAACATCCTCACAGAGTCCCCAACGTGAGCAAAGCGATTAACGCTCTGAATAACCCCACCATCCACTCCATGCATGAAGGCATCGGTCAGCTTGTCATAAAGAACGTCATGTCCATCTTTTTCAAGATGGACATGACGCTGGTCAACCACCCTTGACCCTCGTCGCTTAACATAAAATCGTAAAGTGTGTTCTTGGTAAGAACAACACCTTCACCAGAAGTAAAGCGCTCCAAGTGCCCTCTCACACTAATAATCTCTTCGTGTACCGCCTCCAACTCAATCTCGAGCTCCCTAATCCGACCGTTCGAGCGCGTAATCTCTAACTCACGATCAGACCCAATCTCTTGGAGTTTTGAGAGCTGGACTCGCGATATGTCTAGCTCGCCTATCCCCGCCTCCACTTCCTTCCCAGATTTCTCTAAAGCCTCTCGCAAGCTGTTGATAGTCACCTCGTGAAGCTCTGCATCCTTCAATTTTTCCACCTTCTCTTTTAGACTTTTGTTTACTTTCCTCAAATCCCTCACCGTGTCGTCATAGTTACTTAAACGTCCGGCCACGTCAGACCATTGCAGGTTACCCTACGACAATACGCGAAGGATTATAAACATGCGTGCAAAATGAAATAGGTGGGAAAGAATAAATCGCGAAGGAAGTTACCCAGCCCCCGGTTTTCTGACCCTGTTCGAACAACTCTTCCTTTGTCAGATGATGAAGGTAATCCCTTTCAGCCAGACAGCTCCTTCTATGGATTACTAGTTTCTTAATATCAAGTGGGGAAAATCCAGGTTGCCTATACACAGTCATAGAAATCCCTGATGAGGTGATTTGCTCGGCGCTTAGAAGTTTATTAATTATCACTTCCTCCCTGGGCCTTTTTCGCCCACATTGAGCCAGGGGTATGTCCTTTGACGATAAACTCTGCCTATCTTCAAAATGCTCTTTCCCTCTTGTGCTCTTCATCATGAGGGGGAGTCACGGGATACGATCTGTTGCTGATTATCACCCACCTGTGGAGTGATAGTGAGAGCAATTCTGGCGGCACCTTTCTTCTTCGCCAGGGAAGAAATTTTTGCCTTATTAATCAACATATCTGCAAAAGAATGAGGGCAAAGGTCAATCAAAGGAAATCGCGATCAAAATCATAAAAAGCCTAACACCTAGACACCAACTCGGACGATGCGGAAGACTGAGCCCGGCCATCTCTAGGCGAGCCGGAGTTACAACTTCTTTGTAACTCCGTTTCGACGAGATCCCATCCCCAAACGCGACCCTCCGTCTTTCCATCGCAATACTTTTATTTTTAGGAGGAGGAACGTAGTCGCCAGGTTTGGTCACAAAGTTCAAGAATGTTCTTGTTGGATTGCGAACAAGAAACCATTTCTTTCTCCACCCCAAATTGTTGGACAATCTCTTAACTATTTTTCCAGATAGGGAAGCAGATACCAGTCCCTCACTATGCCTCAAGGAAAGAACTGAGAAAAGGTGATCTAACGTCGGAGTCTGTTTGATTGTGGCGCACCGCATGACGTAGACTGCGAGGTATATCAACACGTTGAAAGTGAGCTAAGCCGGACATTGGTTGATACAGTTCAAAAACTCAGAATAGAGAGGGGGTAGGGGTAGGGAAAACCCCTGAAGAAGGCTTCGAAGATGAACAACGACATGATCTTTGTAAGTGTTTAGACATCCCCCATTCCCAGTGGCTAAGCCTATTTCTATCCCAACCGGCGACGGGTAAAGCTTAGCTATCATCTCCAAGTGATCGGCTTCAAGAAGTGAATTTTCTCCCAATGTTTCAGTTACAGTAGAAACCACACGTTTCTCGAAAATTTTAGGGAATGGTGGAGGAGCTGTGGGGATGTAGCCTTCATAGAAGCTACAATTGTCTACCTCCCTTTGCTTATAGGGAAGCACGGTAAAATCACTCGTTACCAAGTGAATAGATTTCTTTCTCTCTTTAGTCGCACGAGATGAATTGCCCTTCCCTTGTTCATTGATGGATTTTGAGGTATGGAAATACTCGGGATCGTCTCTCTTTAAAGGGCGTTTGATAGACCCAGCCATCTTTTATCGCTTCGCGCTCTTAGCAGTCCCAAGATTAGTTTTCTTTCTCTTCACCTCGCATGACTTTTTATTCGGCGAGGGAGGAGTAGGAGACACTGCAGATTCCGAATCGGTATGTGCTAGGGTCTCTGTCCTTGTACGCGAGGAGTGTTGTGAGCTGAATCTGCCATGTTTTACACTTAAGTTTATATCAATTTCTGCATACATTTCATTCATTTGGGCTAAGATAGTACAGAATCTGTGTAGTTGATGTTTATTTGGCAAATTATGGAATCTACACCAGTTTCTGTTTAAATTCGCAGAATTCGAGGCGTTTTACAGCAATTCTAAGGAAGGTCGGAAAAGCTCAGAAATCCACTACAGAAGTCCAAGGTCAAAGAAGCAGCGGAACCGGTCGAATCAAGCTGAGAGCCAAGGTTACTCGATCTCGAGTAAACCTTACTCTATCTCGACGAACATGTCCGAGCACAGGCCTTGTCGACTAGGAGCAAAGTCGAGAGCCAGACCAACCCAGCTCCGGAACCCTACTCGATCTCGAGTAACACTAGTCGAGATCGACGAAGCCTAGACGCCACACCCGGAGTCGAGAAGAAGAGCTGATCGAGAAGCCGAGGACGAAGGCGCTGAGCAACCCTAGTCGATCTCGAGTACCACTAGTCGAGATCGACGAGCCACCATGCCCTAGTCCGATTCCATGCCGAGGAGCCCTAGTCGACATCACCAGAGAGCCATCTTCGACCACACCCCTAGTCGATCTCGAGGAGCCCTAGTCGAGATCGACGAGCGCCAGGAGCCCAGATCCGAGCCTGTCGAGCAGAGTCACCCGAGAAGTCCGGTCGACGATGAATCCTAGTCGAGATCGACAAGCCCTTGTCGAGATCGAGTAGACCAGATTCCAGAAACGCGTCGACGTGGGCAGTCCGAGTAGACTTGGAGTTGCTTGGGCACGAAGGAAGTCGAGTTGGCCGGAGATTCTATCCAAAATTGATCAAGTCTATCTATGGAAGGGAGATTTATCAACATGAAGACATATTACCTAGTTTAGATTTATCTTTTCCTTTAAGGATTTATTTCCCTTAAGCAATTTATTTATCATTAAGCATTTAAGATATAATTTTAGATATAGATAGGAGATTCTATCCTTGATTAGCAAGGAATAGAAGGCTATAAATAAAGCCCTAGGGGCTGGTTTTTCATTCATTCCAATTCACAATCAATTCCATTCAAGTAAGTAGGATAGAGAGAGAGAGTTTGTAGCAAGCAAGGTGGAGAGGCGAAAGCGGATTTGTCTTGTGGGTTGTAAGCTTTCTTTATTTAATTTAATGCAAGTTAGTTTCTTTTGTTATTTGATGTCTTTCTTGATAATGAAGAGCGAGTAGTCCACCCACTTCTGGGGCTGGGGTGAGCCCGACGGTGGCCATGTGAGGTGACGCGGTAAAGGTCAGATTTTGTTATATTCGTCTTCTATCCCTAGGAGCATGATTCTTTTGCGAGAGTTGAAGGTGATCCTTGTTTGTATTATTGAAGCGAAATTGATCTTAATGCAACTTGGATTAATTATTTGAAAAAGGGTTAGTAACAATTAGGATTTATGCAAAAGCCTCTATATGCCTATTTGTTAATAACGAAAGTTATTTGATGGAAAGCATGATCTTTTATGCCTTTATGTGTTACTTTGCATGGTTATCGTTGTGGTGTTGATACCCTGGCCTTGGAAGTCTTTTATATATTGAATTTATTTCGTCGGAAATCTGAGTTTTTGGTTCGAAATTTGCAATTTAAATTTGCTGTCTTCCAGTCGACATAGAGTAGGCTTAGTCGAGATCGAGTAGCCTCTGTCTTGCTTTGTTCTTTACTTTCTTTCGCTATTTTCTGTCTTTGCTTTTTCTGCTTTGCTTTTTCTTTGTTCCTTTGTTTCTGTTTTCTGCTTTTATTTCTGTCTTTCTTTGTTTCTGTGTTTCCATTGCTTTTCTGTGAGAATTTATAGCTACCTGAGAACTGCTGACACGCTTCCTCATGGATTCGATCCTGACTTTCTCTTACTGCATTGGAGGAGTCTTGTATTTATTTGCTGGGGCACAAATCTGGTTTGATTTATTTCATTATATTTCATACTTGATTTCCTCCTCACAACAAATTGGCGCTGTTGCCGGGGAAGCTATCAATCGCGCCTCTGGTAGTCAGTTCTCACTTTTTCTTTGAGTTAATTTACAGGTGTATGCGCCGTTCTGGTCAACCACCTGAGTTTGACGGCTTAGACGAACCAGAGCGCCTTCTACACATCAGAGCTAAACTGCAAAGAGCCATGGCAGCTGCGGAGACACGGGAACAGCTGATCGCAAGGCTTACAAGGGAATTGGCCGCTAAAGATGCTGTTGTCGCCACTGAGAAAGCAGCAAGGGAACAAGCACAGGCTGAGCTTGCCCAATACCCAACCACGGCAGAGGACTACATGCACCCAACTCTCGTCGTGCCTGAATCGGTGATTCTTATCCCTGAAAACTCTTTTGAAATTCGCACTCAATTTCTTATAGAGCTTAAAAATAATGCCTTTTTTGGTAGATTTAATGAGTGTCCTCTTGAACATATTACAAACTTTTCTGACATGTGTCGTACTCTTGCTGAAGGTACAACCCTGGAATATGTCAAGATGAAATCTTTTCGCTGGTCTCTCGCTGGACCTGCACTGAAGTGGCTTGAAGGGCTGAAACCAAGATCCCTAACAACATGGGCCCAAGTAGAGCAAGAGTTTCTAAACAAATTCTTCCCACCCGCCAAAACAGCACATCTCCGCCAGAAAATCACCGCCTTCAAACAGAAGCAAGGGGAACCGCTGGCAAAGGCATGGGAGCGCTACAAGGAACTTCTGCGATCTTGCCCTACTCATGGACAGCCACCCTACGTCATTCAGGAGATCTTCTTCAACTCTCTTGATCAAGTCACTAAGGACAGAATCAACCATTATACTCGCTATGAGTATTTGACAATGCCGCCAAGTGACGCGTGGGGGGTGCTAGAGAAGCTCACCACCTATGACAACAAGTATGGGTCTACTACAACCTATGAAGAAAACCCATACGCCAGGCCAGCACCATCCATGCCCCTCTATGATCCTCCTAAAGAGATCGATCCTGATGTAAGGGAGCAGTACTACAGAGACCAGAATAAGAAGCTCCTTAAGCAAGTGAAGTATCTCTCTGTCAACCAGCCTTGCATAGAATGCGGATCGCAACGGCACACCACTCCTGAGTGCCCACACACAGAGCAAGTCAGGATGGCAGAGCATCATGAGGAGGTAGCTTACGCAGGGGGTCCCAATCGCTACATGGGGGACCAAAGGTTTCAGCAACCACAATGGAACCAAGGTGTACCTAGGAACCCCCCGCCCTACAGAGCTCCAGGACATCCGGAAAGGGACCAGAAAAAGGATGATATACAGACAGTCCTGGAGGAAATACGGAGGAACCACTAAGAAACTAGGCAGTCCTTCAACTCCGTCTATACTCAGATGCAAGGTGTCAACTCTAGGCTTGGGGAGATTGATATATGGCGAAAATCAGTTGATACACAGATTGGTCAGCTAGCAGCAGGAATCCCCAGACAGTCAGGTGCGCTCCCTGGATCTTCAGAACCAAATCCTAAGGGAAAGACTGGATACATCGCTGCTATAAAACTCAGAAGCGGCCATCAACTGCAAGAGCCAGAGGTCGGAAAGCAGCAGAACAACGAAGAACAGCAAGCCGACATCGACAAAACTGTAGTCGATCTCGACAAAGGCCTCGTCGATCTCGAGGAGAAACTATAAAGGCCCTCATCTGCACTGCACAGCAACTCGACTGCACCCAACATAGTCGAGATCGACAAGAATCTAGTCAAGATCGAGGAATCCCCAGTCGACATAGAGCAGCCTGCAGCACCTCCGACATCTGTTCTAGCTCCGAATCAGAAAAAGAAGCTGCCTTTCCCCACAAAATCTCCTAAGGACCTGGCAGAAAAGAAATTTCAGCGCTTCATCAAGATGCTTCAGAAACTCAACGTCACCATCCCTTTCACGGAAGCTCTCAATGAAATGCCATCCTACGTCAAGTTCCTAAAGGAGATTCTGAGCAAAAAGCGATCGATGGCTGAAATCACAGAGGAATGCAGCCACTTGGACATACTGGAGAAGAGGCCGGATCCAGGTAAGTTTGCTATAACTATTGGATTTGGTCCATACAAAATTAATGCTTTATGTGATCTTGGAGCTAGTGTGAGTATAGTGCCTTTAACAATTTGGTCCAAGATTAAGATAGGTGCCCTAGAGCCTGTGGATGCTAGACTTTACATGGCCAACAATACAGTGGTCATTCCGATAGGCATGGTGGACAATGTGCCAGTACAGGTCCAATGGAAGAGGTCAAATCTATCTCAGCTGGCTACATCACCTGCGGGGAACCCAAGGTCAGGAATATGACCCCTGAGGAGCTGGAAAAGAGGGACATGGAGGCCCAGATGGAGGAGATCATGGAAATCCTAAAGGAGGACGCAAAAAATCCAATCGACACAAACCAAGGTACGTCGTTATGGATTAATTATTTTTCGGATGCCTTGACAGGAACCAAGTATGGGGTCAAGATCGACCAAGGCTCCTCGACATCAAGGACCCTAGTCGATCTCGACCAAACCAAGGAGTCTCCACCAGCACCAGCCTCGTCGAGCAGCCGGACAGAAGCAGAGCCCTACTCGATCTCGAGTACCCTTGTCGAGATCGACCACCACTCGGCTAACTCGACTTCGCCTTCTTCGACGCTGACTCCACCAGACGAACCAAGCTCGTCGATCTCTCGACCACCACCCGGCTCCACCAGATCCTTCTTCCTCGACACTGGAGCCACCAGGAGCAGAAGCCTACTCGAGATCGAGTAGCCCACTCGAGGTCGACAAGCCCTCACCTTCATCAACTTTTGCATCCTTGAGCAGACCACCAGGACCTGCAGCCTTGTCGAGATCGACTAGCCCTAGTCGAGATCGACCAAACACCGTGGTTCTCGATTCCGTCTCTGCGAAGGTAAGCCAAGGTATGGATCTTTCTTCTCCTATTTCCATTAAAGATCTATCTATACATGGGAGAGGTTTGCCTTGGTATGTGCGCTTATGCAGGATATCCAATGATGAGCCCAAGGAATATGAAGTTGGAGACAAGCTCTATGTCTCTAAATCAAAGGATCATTGGTTCCCTAATAAATTCAACAAGAAGAGGATGGGACCTTTCGTGGTGAACAAGATCCATTCTGGAGGATTACAGCTAATGGACAAGAATGGAGTCTTATTTGAGGCCCAAGCTACATGGGCCCTGCAGATGCCACCTTGAGCATAAATGGAAAGTCGGCCTAGCGACTATAAAATCTAGAGCTTGTACATAGACTTTTTAGGACTTTTGAGACTTTGTTTTGCTTGTTTTTGGTTTTGAACACTTTTGGTTTTGTTTTTGTGGGTATATGTCTTCTACACTTTTCAGGTCCATGGATAAGATGCAAGCTAAAAAGGGACTCGGCTCAGGCATTCCATTCGATATTTAGAGGCCCTGCACACTTGTCTTGTGAGTTTCTTTCTTTACCCTTGTTTTTATACAGTGAGGACACTGTAATGTTTAAGTATGGGGTGGGGGAAGGGCTTACTTCATGCATATTTGATCATATTTGACATATGTGCATTATTTCTTTGAATTGCTACATGGCTATTTTGGAATGAATTATTGATTTATGTGCTTATATGCATGTTTTCCAAAGTTTGAGAAAAATGACGCCCATTGAAAAATTTTGAATAATGTCATGGAAGCTTATATTGAACTCGACGATGCAAAATTGGATTCATTAGAGATATAGCATGAAATTGCCTAGTAAAGGGAAGTCACAATGAAGTGCATATTTTCTTGAAAACCATGAAAGGAGGTAAAATTTGAAGTTGCTTTTGACATGTTGCATGATAAGATGATGGAGGACTTTATATTTCCATATAATGCTCATATGTTTATAATCCTAGCCATACCTATGCTTATGCATTACACAAAGCCATAAATATACCTTATTTCATACATTGCTCCACATGATCTAAATATTTACCATTCTTTACCTTATCCGGGGATTATGTTGAGAATGATGTTACATTATGGAGATGTTATATGGTTGTTGTGTTGTTATATATCATTATTGGAGTTTGGCGGAAAATGTTTGAAATTATGGAAAATTTAATGAGTGAAAGAAAATCCGATCAAAGATCGACCCCGCTCGCTGAGATAATAGTTTGGCGAGATGGGACACCAGGTGAGGAGTCCGACGCACTAAGTATCCGGGGCCATTCATGACACCCATGTTTGCGACTCGCGAGAAGGCAGTGCTGAGGTTAGAGAGGTAAAAGCATTATTATTGAGAAGAAACAGTATGAAAGGTGATGAATCTTATGGAGAAAGAATGTGGTATGAAATTCAGTTTGGAAATACTCCATTTCCCCGGATTATTAGCACCACATTGCCCAAAAATTGCCCACCTTTGGCCTTTTACCAATCTACACCTTATTTGAGCTTAAAATAAAGTCCTCTTGATTATTAATGCTTTGTCACGAATGAATGTTTTGTGTAACCCTCCTTTTGTGAGTAGATGTTGCTTTTGTATAATTGCACATGCATGGATTTGTGACACTAGTACCTTTTCAAGGATGGTAATTGATTGCAGGGACATATGAGAATGAATCTAAGATGTTGAGAGTTTGATTTCTTCCCCTGAATGACAATTAAAAGTATTGCTTGAGGACAAGCAAGCTTAAGTATGGGGTGTTTGTTGTGAGCTGAATCTGCCATGTTTTACAGTTAAGTTTATATCAATTTCTGCATACATTTCATTCATTTGGGCTAAGATAGTACAGAATCTGTGTAGTTGATGTTTATTTGGCAAATTATGGAATCTACACCAGTTTCTGTTTAAATTCGCAGAATTCGAGGCGTTTTACAGCAATTCAAAGGAAGGTCGGAAAAGCTCGGAAATCCACTACAGAAGTCCAAGGTCAAAGAAGCAGCGGAACCGGTCGAATCAAGCTGAGAGCCAAGGTTACTCGATCTCGAGTAAACCTTACTCTATCTCGACGAACATGTCCGAGCACAGGCCTTGTCGACTAGGAGCAAAGTCGAGAGCCAGACCAACCCAGCTCCGGAACCCTACTCGATCTCGAGTAACACTAGTCGAGATCGACGAAGCCTAGACGCCACACCCGGAGTCGAGAAGAAGAGCTGATCGAGAAGCCGAGGACGAAGGCGCTGAGCAACCCTAGTCGATCTCGAGTACTACTAGTCGAGATCGACGAGCCACCATGCCCTAGTCCGAGTCCATGCCGAGGAGCCCTAGTCGACATCACCAGAGAGCCATCTTCGACCACACCCCTAGTCGATCTCGAGGAGCCCTAGTCGAGATCGACGAGCGCCAGGAGCCCAGATCCGAGCCTGTCGAGCAGAGTCACCCGAGAAGTCCGGTCGACGATGAATCCTAGTCGAGATCGACAAGCCCTTGTCGAGATCGAGTAGACCAGATTCCAGAAACGCGTCGACGTGGACAGTCCGAGTAGACTTGGAGTTGCTTGGGCACGAAGGAAGTCGAGTTGGCCGGAGATTCTATACAAAATTGATCAAGTCTATCTATGGAAGGGAGATCTATCAACATGAAGACATATTACCTAGTTTAGATTTATCTTTTCCTTTAAGGATTTATTTCCCTTAAGCAATTTATTTATCATTAAGCATTTAAGATATAATTTTAGATATAGATAGGAGATTCTATCCTTGATTAGCAAGGAATAGAAGGCTATAAATAAAGCCCTAGGGGCTGGTTTTTCATTCATTCCAATTCACAATCAATTCCATTCAAGTAAGTAGGATAGAGAGAGAGAGAGTTTGTAGCAAGCAAGGTGGAGAGGCGAAAGCGGATTTGTCTTGTGGGTTGTAAGCTTTCTTTATTTAATTTAATGCAAGTTAGTTTCTTTTGTTATTTGATGTCTTTCTTGATAATGAAGAGCGAGTAGTCCACCCACTTCTGGGGCTGGGGTGAGCCCGACGGTGGCCATGTGAGGTGACGCGGTAAAGGTCAGATTTTGTTATATTCGTCTTCTATCCCTATGAGCATGATTCTTTTGCGAGAGTTGAAGGTGATCCTTGTTTGTATTATTGAAGCGAAAGTGATCTTAATGCAACTTGGATTAATTATGTGAAAAAGGGTTAGTAACAATTAGGGTTTATGCAAAAGCCTCTATATGCCTATTTGTTAATAACGAAAGTTATCTGATGGAAAGCATGATCTTTTATGCCTTTATGTGTTACTTTGCATGGTTATCGTTGTGGTGTTGATACCCTGGTCTTGGAAGTCTTTTATATATTGAATTTATTTCGTCGGAAATCTGAGTTTTTGGTTCGAAATTTGCAATTTAAATTTTCTGTCTTCCAGTCGACATAGAGTAGGCTTAGTCGAGATCGAGTAGCCTCTATCTTGCTTTGTTCTTTACTTTCTTTCGCTATTTTCTGTCTTTGCTTTTTCTGCTTTGCTTTTTCTTTGTTCCTTTGTTTCTGTTTTCTGCTTTTATTTCTGTCTTTCTTTGTTTCTTTGTTTCTATTGCTTTTCTGTGAGAATTTATAGCTACTTGAGAACTGCTGACACGCTTCCTCGTGGATTCGATCCTGACTTTCTCTTACTGCATTGGAGGAGTCTTGTATTTATTTGCTGGGGCACAAATCTGGTTTGAGTTATTTCATTATATTTCATACTTGATTTCCTCCTCACAACAAGGAGCTAACATCCTCATCCTCGTAACCCACACTTCGGTTTTGGCTATCGCTTTCATTCGACATCTTAAGTTATATTTAAAAGGAAAGCCCCTGAAAAGACGTAAAGAAAGAAAAAATCAACGAGGAGAAATGACCTTTTCAGCATCGCGATTGAACAGATTTGGCGCCAAAAAACCCCTTTCTAGGTTTATGTTGGCGCCTCACGCGCCCCTCGAGAGGGCATTGAAAAGACATTCCCCCCCCCCCCCCCCCCGGATGATGACGGATAAGAAACGTCTTTTTGTCTCCTCCATAAAGTTTCTCAGTTTTCGAGGAGCCCCTTCAAAAAAAGCAAAAAGAAGAGCTCTGAATATCTACCCGACCTAAATCCCCCGGGGTTGAGTTCTTGAGGTCTTTGATCGGAGAAGAACGTTCTTGGGATAAGAACATCGCCTGACTTTCTCTAAGGATGACGATATAAAGAATTAAATCCTCGCGAGCCAAATGCACCATCCCCATCACTTGGACTAGTAAATATATAATCTGATCACCACCCTTCTTAGCTAAGGCTTGCAGGTATTTTAAGACATTTTATTGTCATAAAGAGGTAATAAGTATAGGTGAAATTCCATGATCGCATCAAGGGGGAGAGAGAGGTTAGTTTCGGTATAAACAACCCTTATCGTGTGCGCATAAATTATTTGTCTATTTGTTCGTGATTATTCGTCTATTTTTACATAATTATTCGTAAATAATTACGTAATTATTCGTCCATACATATAGTATAAAAAGTTTTCAATTTTATTTTAACGAATAATCGTCTAACTACCGAATAATTTTATTCCACCGAATAATCTTCCGATACCAACAAAATAATTAGAAATTACTTTTAATCTCATATATTAATTTAATGTCAAATATTTGATAACATGATACATAACAGTGATCTACTGTGTATATATATCATATGCATTTATTAGTCTAGGAAATACATGCACATATGTACATATGGTTGGCATGTTTCTACATATATATGTACGTAGCTAGAGAGAGAGAAAATGAGATGGAATTGCCATAGCTAGGCCGGCCTCTAGCATGTGGGAGAGGGGTCTACCTTTCACAGCATATATAATTGTAATTTGTGAAATAAATTGGGGGCATATCGCTACCCAGACTTAGCTTGCTGGATGACAATTTAGCCAAGTGTCCTCGTGTGCATGACCTTATTCGACAAATTAACCTAACCTACTACAACTATCATTTCCAAAACGCGCTATCTTCTGTATAGTGGAAGAAGCAATAGCTATCACCCAGCGCGCGCCGCCCTGTTAATTATATACTAATTCACATGTTTTTGTACGTAACGGTTGTTTTGGTCGATTTTTAATCTTGTTTGCTTGTCGCTATGACATTCCTATTTGGACAAACATATCAAGACATCCGCGCACCTCCTTTATTAATTTGAATTGAATGCATCTCTGTATATACACACATATCGATTGATCCATTTATCTAGCTAATTTTTTTTTTTCTAATCTATCGCTTGTGATGTCATGGCATGGTCGTGTGATAGAGTGAATTAATTTCCATTTCCCAGGCCGAAGTAAATGAAAAATCAAAATGGGCGTGGCAAATCTTGTACGCGAGACAAATGGCTCACTGGAAAGGACTTGTGAGTAGTACCCATAGATCCTCGATTCGAACCCCGGAATAACCGTTCTTTATTTACCAATTCAAGACACAAGACCACACAACAAAATATGGTAATTATCAAAATTTTCCCAATGGCCACATGCAAAAATTCAATATTTCATCAAAAAAATGAATAAAGATTTATAGCAATGCACAAAATTAATTCAATCTCCTAAGCAAATTTTCCTTTATATGTTAAATGGTTTCAATTTGTAAATTCCAAATGTTGAGTTATCTAGCCCCTCCTGGAGAGCCAGAGCCTCTACACGCAACGGTGATTGTTCTACTAGGTTGGATTTATATAGATGGAGTTAGAGTTGGCAAAATCTGACCAGACCCGAAAACCCGACTCGACTCTTCCGAACCCGAACCTGATCGAAATGCGAAAATTTGGAGTCATCCGTAACCCGAACTCGAGACCGACCTGACCCGAACCTGACCCGACTCAAAATAGACCCGAACACATATAAATCCGACCCGACCCGACTCTAAACCCGACTCGACTTTGAACTCGACCCCTCTATGAACTCGATCCGACACTCAACCCGACCCGACTTGAAATGGTTATTTAACCTCAATATTTTATTGCTTGAATGTTAAATGATTTTTTATTTTAATACAAGTTTATGCTTATACTTTTAAGGAAAAATAACCCAAAATAATACCAACTATCCACGGAAAAATAACCCGACCTGACCCGCCGCAACGGGCCGATGGCGACTGGTGTTGACGATGCCATGGAAAATAGACCTATTAATTAACAAGGATATGACATCATAAATATCGACCACCCAATGCAAAAGACATCTGGCCCTCTACCAGATTCATCGCGAGTAGAATGTTTGGTCAGACCCCGACCCAACTCGACATCCTAAGTTTCCTCAGTCTAATAGCATCGCGTCAACAGGTAAGCATACATCTCATTACCAGGGCCCACCGATACCTCGTGGCCCTTTAGCGCAAAGGCGAGTAGCTCGCTGGTCAAGCACCTCTCCGCTAAAGGTGCCACGTGCAGATACCTAGACCCCTAGGACGAGGGCATGTATCACACGTGTTCCATGTTAACCAACGAAGTCGCTAGCGAGATGCTCGCTTGGCCTCCCTATAAATACATCCATCCGACCTCCTAGAAAAGGATCCGATTTCAAGAGAGAAGGAGAAGATCTCTGAATATCTCCCCGACTTAAAACCCCCGGAGTTGAGTTTTTAAGGCCTTTGATCGGAGAAGAACGGTCTTGGGATAAGAACATCATCTAACTTCCTCTAAAGACGACGATTGAACAATAAATCATCTCCTTGCGAGCCAAAAGCATTCGCTTGGACTAATAAAGACATCATTTGGTCGCCACCCTTCTTGACTAGGGCTTGTAGGTAAATTAGAACATTTTGTCGTCATACTAAGGTAATAATTATAGATGAAATTCCACGATCGAGTCCTTGGCGCCGTCTGTGGGAACCTTTCACGACGAGAGGTTCCGCATATCTATACGCACTTTTACATTACACCTTTCTTATTATTCATTATATTCTTCATTTTTTTCTTTTTTGCCAATAAATCCCGTTTATATTAATGAACATGCCCTATTGTTTACTTTTAATACTAACAAATTTTGGAGGAATCATGAATTTTACACTCTCCGACGAAGAGTTTGGAAACCTGCACCATGATGTCGAAGAAACTGACGACCTCAACCTCAACCATCCCCCCAACGAAGAAGCTCGACACCACAGAAACGAAAAACATCCCTCAACAACCTCCCTGAGATGCGGCTTAGCCTCCTGCGTTTTCCCCCTATGGAATGTGGGGTAGTTACCCCCCGTATCAATTCTTCGCGGGAAATTGCCCACAGAATCCATAATTTGGCCAACATGTGAACGGGATGCCCTTCAAGCGCGATCCCCATGTCCACTATCAATAGTAGGGTCCCGTGCCTACAACGTTCAACCATTTCCCTAACCCTGCTAACAACCCTCTTATCCCCGGTCTACAACACAAGGAAAACATCGACAAGACAGTCCGCGACTACAACATAAGGGACGTGTCATCGCGCTCTAATTTCCCCGAGGCACCTGGCCCCACCCGCAAAGGCGAGCCGACTTTCCCATCTCCCTTCTGCCGACAGATACGCAAGGCACCTCTTCCTAAGAGATAGAGAGATGTGTCCATCACCAAATACAAGGGAGACATTGATCCAAATGATCACCTCAACCAGTTTACAACGTCGATGGGAATGAATGAAGACCATGATGCTATGTTCTGCCCCTCGTTTCCATCCACATTAAGCGGAGTACCTCTCACATGGTTCACCAATCTGGCACGGTCGTCCATCAATAACTTCGCGCAATTATTAAACACGTTTGTCGCCCATTTTAGTAGTGCTCGTACAAGAAAAAGGACCATGCTGGACCTCAATTCCATTAAATAGGGATCGTCTGAATCTTTGGGAAGCTTCTTTAGTAGGTTTACTAATATGGTTGTGCAGATCCCGAAGTTTAATATATCAAGAGTCCGCTAGCACAATACTAATGGCCAACCGGGCTAAAGGGGATTTCAAGATCTGCCTATTCCGAAAGGAGCCAGAGAGTTATGACGATCTGCGAAAGCTTGTCACAAAGCAAATCCACGCTATGGAGGCTGCAAGTTCTAGTTCGCGACCCGTCGAGGCTAAGCCCTCTTTTTACCACAAGGTCCCCAATAAATACCAAGGGAGGGGAGGGTTTGAGAATCAGCAACGCTATAACCCCCCTTGGCAATACCCCATCACCCCGCCAAGGCCTCCCCAACAAGAAGTGCGATACAACCAGCGGACATGACCAAGCCCACACGATGCCCCAACAAATGTAATGATGGCTCATCCCGACCAGAATTCACCGCCTGTTTATGGGATCCCATCGGCTCTCCCCCAAAAGGAAGTGCCTTTGCAGATATGCACCCTGCCAGTAAATCCCAGCCCGCTGGTCACGACGCCACAATAGTACAACCCTCCTACAATCCCTCCTCGACAATATGGACCGCCTAATGCCCCACCTCGGCCTTACAATCCCCAGTATACAACTAGGGGAAGAGGAAGGGGGATTAACCCCCAGGGCAGGGGAGGAAGAAATGGGAACAAAGGAGGAGGGTACCGACCTCCACTAAGGGACACAAGGAATGCCCCTTAAGCAAGGTCTTCGTCAAACCGACCCGAACGTTCCAATAGGGATCATCGGAAACCCCCCTCCCCGGACGGATGCATCAACACCATCGCGGGGGGACCCACTTCATCTAGAACCTGTAAACAAGAGAGAGAAAACAATGAAAGAGAAGCCAGACGTCTCCCATCCGAAGCAAGCATCAAACAAGCGTCCACTGCACACACGGTACTAAGTTTTTCTGTTTCCGACACTCGTGACCTCAGGATGCCGCATTCGGATTCTATGGTCATTCATGTGCAGCTAGGGAGCAAAACGGTCAAGCGAGTAATGGCAGACACAGGTTCATCAGTAGACGTCCTCTATTGGAACGCTTTTGAGTAGATGGCATAGCGGAAAGTGCTTTGCATCGCTACTCAAGAAAGCTAGTCTCTTTCTCATGGGACGAAGTTGACATGGCTGGAACGATTGAATTAGCTCTAACAGTAGGAAAGGCTCCGAATAGAAGAACTCACATGATCGAGTTCACGGTGGTCCGACTACCATCCATTTACAACGTTAAAATGGGTCGGGTGAGTCTCTTCAAATTCCAAGCAGTATGCTCTATCTATCATTTTAGCATCAAGTTCCCATGTGCTGATGGAAAGGTAGGCGAAATCCTAGGGGGAACAAGCAGAAAGCAGAGTATGTTATTTGGCTTCACTGAAAAAAGGACACGGCCGAGCGTTCGCGATCGATAAATTGGTCAAGGGTCATTGAAAATAGAAGAAGCTGACAAAGATGACCAGAAGCCATGTCCGAGAAGCAACAAGCAGGACTAGAAGTGAGACCCGAAAAAGCGGTAGAAAAAATAGTTGAGGAAAGGGTCGCCTTTTTCCCATTCCCAAACAAAACTGAAGCCCTTTACTACGGCCACAACTTGACAGGCCCGACTTTAGATCGTATTAAGCAGATACTGACGGGATCGCGAGATGTCTTTGCATGGTCACCCTAGGATTTAAAGGGTTTGCCTCGAGAGATCATGGAGCACTCATTGAGACTCAACCGCGATGCAAAGCCCGTGTGCCAAAGGAAAAGAAAAACGGCCGCCAAGAAGTCGGAAGCAGCCAAACTGGAAGTAAACAAGCTTTTACAAGCCGGATTCCTCCGCGAAATCAACGACTCAACATGGTTATCGAATGTGGTACTTGTAAAGAACAACAATGGAAAATGGAGAATGTGCGTAGATTTCAAAGATCTGAACAAAGCTTGCCCTGAAGACAGTTACCTTTTGCCTTCTATCGACGAACTAGTAGACACTACTGCAGGGCACGTAACCCTAAGTTTCCTCGATGAGTCCCCGTAATGAAAAAAAAAGCACCGCCTTCATCACCAACCAAAGAACCTTTTTCTATAATGTCTTCGCATGGTCACCCCAGGATTTAAAGGGTTTGCCTCTAGAGATCGCGGAGAACTCGTTGAGACTCAACCGCGATGCAAAGCCCGTGTGCCAAAGGAAAAGGAAAATGGTCATCGAGAAGTCGGAAGCAGCCAAACTGGAAGTAAACAAGCTTTTACAAGCCGGATTCATCTGCGAAATCAATGACTCAGCATGGTTATCGAATGTGGTACTGGTAAAGAAGAGCAATGGTAAATGGAGAATGTGCGTAGATTTCAAAGATCTGAACAAAGCTTGCCCCAAAGACAGTTACCCTTTACCTTCTATCGGCGAACTGGTAGACACTACTGCGGGGTACGCAACCCTGAGTTTCCTCGATGCATACTCAGGCTACAATCAGATGAAGATGAGTCCCCGCGATGAAAAAAGCACCGCCTTCATCACCAACCAAGGAACCTTTTGCTATATGCTCATGCCTTTTGGACTCAAGAATGCCGGAGCTACCTTCCAACGAATGATTGAGAAAGTCTTCAAGCCTCATATTGGAAGGAATATCACAGTTTACGTCGATGACATCGTGATTAAAAGCATTACCAAAGAAAGCCACGGCAAGACCTCCATGCAGGAAACCATCGACACTCTAAGGAGGAATCGCGTTTGCCTGAATCCGGAAAAATGTGTGTTCGGGGTGGATTCTGGGAAATTCTTGGGTTTCATGATAAGTCATCGCGGAATAGACGTCAATCCTTCAAAAGTTCAAACGATACTAGGCATGCCCCCCCTAGAACATTGAAAGATATCCAAAAATTGAATGGAACTGTGAATTATCTGAGTAGGTTCTTCTCGTGATTAGCTGATCAGTCCTTGCCCTTCTTCGAGCAGCTGAAAAAGAAAGAACCGGTCGAGTGGACCTCCGCCCTAGATAAAGCTTTCAAAAGTATGAAGGAGTACCTAGCAACGCTGCCCAACCTTAATTACCCGCGCGAGCATGAAACTTTGCAATTATATCTCGTAGTGGGGTCAACCACCATCAGTACAATACTCACTAGGGAATCCAAGTTTTCCATCTATTTTGCGAGCAGGGTCTTACAACCGGTCGAATCCATATATACTCCCATAGAAAAAATGGTGCTATTGGTAGTTTTCGCCGACCGAAGACTAAGGCCTTATTTCCATGCCCATACCATCGAGGTACTGTCCGACCTGCCCCTGCATCAAATCCTCCACTCGCCAACCCTTTCGGGAAGGATGGTAAAATGGGCAGTGGAGCTTTCGGAATTTGACATTCACTTTAAACCTAGAAAATCTCGTCTAGCCCAGGCTTTGGCCGATTTTGCTGTCGAAGCTGCTTTTACAGATTTTCAAGATCGCGAGGGAGAATATTAGGTTATCAATGTGGATGGATCGGTATCGGCAAAGGGATGTGGGGCAGGAGTCACGATCACAAGTCCTAATGGGGAGTTTTTTTCACTTTATTTTTCAAATTGAGGACAATGTGTAAATTAAGTGTGGGGGAGGGAACATTTACATGTTTGCATTTAGGTTGCATTGTATATATTTCTTTATTGCTTTTTCATTTCATGCTTATTATTCTTAGTTTTGCATATTAAAATAAAACTGAAAAAATCATATAAGAAGAAAAAATAGCATGCATGACATTCTAGATTTAGGATTTATCATATGACCCCATCTTTACCACAAGTTCCATGATAGCTTGAATTGTTGATCCTTGTCAAATTTGTTTAGTCTATTGGAGCATGAGATAATGGATTAATTGAGCATGTATAACTCTTAGGTTTTAGGTGTCGTTGAAATCCAACAAAAATTTACCTTGTGAGTTTATTTTGACCTTATTAGGACTATGCTTTATTGATGTCCTTTTGCTTCTTGTGTGTGATACTATCCAATGTGACTACCTCTGAGAATTGAGATTGATATCTATTTCAAGGCTGTATATTTTGATTATTACTTGTGATTTTCATATGATTGAGGCAATATTTTCTTAGCCATATCTGACTTTTTATCTACCCGTATATTATTGTATCCTCTGCTTGAAGCTAAATTTGACTCTTTTAGCCCATTTTTGTTAGTCCCACAAAATGTATTTTAGCCAATTTTAGTCTTACTCTATCAGGGAATTAGGGAGAAGATTGGTGAAAATGTGTATTAGTGAAGTGTTTTGAGTATTTTGGAAGTTACGTATGGGTAGTGTATTCTTTTTTAGCTTTATATGGATGATTATTGTGCTTAATAATCGGGGCCTAAGGAGGATAAAATTCACTTAGGAGTAAAAGTCAAGGAAAAATCGTAAAAAGGAAAAAAATCAAGAAAAAAGAAGAAGAAAAATCATCGAAAAATCAAAAGAAAAAAAAAGAAGTATCAAGGAGTGAGTTGGTTAACAAGTGTTGTGCTTATGTTTTTATTTGTGGATGAAGTTAAAGTTTGAATTCTTTTGGTTGAAGAAATGTTTGGTTTTGCGTGTTTTTCCGGTTGTAGTTGAGATCTCTTTTCCCCGGATTTTTAATACCACAAAGCCTAAATCTTTCCATACCTTGATGTTCTTACCCGAGCCCCATTACAACCCTTACAAGAGCTCGCAATGATTATTGTTTGTAATGTCACTCATGGTGGAGATTGTGATGTGGATTTCAATTTTTACGTAGCTTAGTTGCATTGGATTGAGTTTGAGCGGAATTGAACTAACCTAAACACAAGAGTGAGTGTGAAACACTTTATTATTATTATTATTATTATTATTATTATTATTATTATTATTATTATTATTATTATTATTATTATTATTATTATTATTATTATTATTATTATTATTATTATTATTATTATATGCATGACGAGACGGGATTTGCGGGATCCCACCAGGATCGTCCCGCGTTTATTTTGTCCTAAATCCCACCGGGATCGGGACGGGATCGGGACAAAAAAAATAATTGTAATAATAATAATAATAATAATTTTTATAATAATAATATTATAATATTTTAGAATAATAATAATATATTATTAGTATTATTATTTTGAGCAAATATTATAATTATAATTATAATCATAATCTTTCATTTATAATAATAATAATATTTGTTTATAATAATAATATTATTATTATTTGAGCAAATATTATTTATAATTATAATAATAACTTTAAATTTATATTAATAATTGATTAAATAATAATGTTATTATTATATAATATTATTATATAATTAAATAATAACATTACTTTATAATAAAATTATTATTATTATTATATTATTATATTATATTATTATTATATCATATTGTATTTTATAATAATGAAAATAAAAATAAGTAAAAATATTTTTTTTAATTATAACGTGGCATTATTATTATTATTATTATTATTATTATTATTATTATTATTATTATTATTATTATTATTATTATTATTATTATAAAAAATAATAATAAATTACATTGTGAAATTACAGAGCATTAGTGGGGAGCCGAGAAACAATCTGGGCCCCCACCCCTTTAGTAATAGAAAACCCCACCCTAGTGAACACATGAGCCGCCTTTCGAGCCCCAATATCTTGAGCTTTAGCAAATTTCTGGATCCTTTTCAAAAGGGCTATGGCGTCTGACTCAAGCTCTCCCACCGCGGAAAAAGAGAAGGGTAAGAAACCATAACCAATGGCTTTGCACTTGGCTAGATACTTGACCCGCTTACGACGAGCCGCTTCGGTCACAACATGCCCTGGAACAAAATCAGCCATCCCAGATTGCGTCAAGGGAGATGATCCTGTCAGGTCAACACAAACATCCATCCCTTCATCCCACGCATAGAGAAGCATGTCCGCAGGTCTGGTGAATCAATTGATAATGAGACAGTATCTAGTGAATAGTTAAATAGCTAAATACAGTATTCTTCTCAACTATCAATTGATGATGAGACACTATCTGGTGAATCTCGTCTCAATCTCTTTCCGTCCTGATCTAGTAAGATAATGTAGCCAAAGAAGAGCTAAGAAAAAAGAGCAGAAATGGACAACATGGAGAAATCCCATATTTAAGGTTATGAGAAGTTGGAATTACCTTCTAAAGTCTTCATGAGAATCGTAGTTCTTAAAGAGAGCTTTCCAACGCATTTTCATATGCATCAATTGGATGAAGGATGATTCCAGAAAGTGCATTACAAGTTCAGTTTGTCGAAGCTGTCAACACTGTAGGGACGGCGCCCGCTGTCCTCTCAGATCCTGACTTGCGATACGCGGCCCAATCTTTCTTTAAGGGAACTTTTTTTCTATCTTTCCTAGGGTTTTTGGACCGACATCTTTGGCCTATATTAGACATATTTATCAGTAGGTTTTAAGAATCTAATTCATTCACCACTTAAGATTAAGAACGCTTTAGAGGATTTGAGGTTGAGAGATCCAAGGTACGTCATGAATACCTAGGTTTATCGTGGTTGTGTCTTCAATTCAAGACTTTCTTAGTGAATTGTGAGACTTATTTCTATATTATTCTCATGTTTATTTCATTGTCTTTGCATTGATTTATGTTGTTAGTTTTACTTTGATTCGCATCTTTGTAGAATTGCATCATATGCTAGGGTTTCAATTGATTCGCGAGAATAATTAGAACTATTCTGCGAGAATGATCTCGATTGTGTAGGGGAATGACAGTTTGGGCGACCTTTCTGCCGATACCTAAGGATTGTAATCTCCGCGAGGAATATCAATCCCTATACACCAAAATCGGAATAAAGATGGAATAATTGGAAATTGAGTCAAGGATCGAATAAAACCAACCATTGTTGTCAATTGTAGATGAAACCACACTCTTCTTCTATCTTTTATTCGTTCTTACTAACATCCATCATACTTCCTCTATTTTTCCTTATTGCCTGTTTATGTTCAAATCTTATCTTTACTTACATATTGATAGATACACATTGCATTGGAATACTTGGTTCTCTGTGGGTTCGACCCCTTACTTATCCGCTATACTAGTTTACTAGTTGGTGTATTAGTTTCGGAATCTTTATCTTTGGCGAGGTGAAACACACGACATTTCATCCCACCAAATTTTGGCGCCATTGCCGGGGAATCAAGTTTATTTCTTTGTTTTGTGTATTTGTTAATTTTTGTTTATGTATTTAACCTTGTTGGGAACCTATCTTACGGTTCACAACACCCCGCTACTAATTTTCTTCAAGATGTTGACATTATACCAGGACCAAGGAGAATATTTTCACAATTACCTCACAAGAGTGAAGGACTTAGTGGATGAACGTGCTTCACGGGGTATCCATGATGATGAGCGAGATATGGTTATGTGTGTTTATACAGGCGTATGTCCTGAAATGTGAGAACTTATCGATGACATGGGTGACGATGGTTTGTGCAACCCAGGATTGTCATGACTGTGGGATCTTTTCCATCACCTGGCTGATGAAGCATTGGAGGAAGAACGGAAGGAAGTGGCCGAGCGAAACAAGAAGGATGGTTGTTCTGCAAAAGCGGCGCCCGCCGCCCCACAACCGGCGTCCGCCGTTATTTCTGCTGATGACCCAGACAGAAGTGGTAATGAAGAAGGAAGCCCGACGACCATCGACATGGAATCGCATGAGTCGACGCATGAGGTTTCATATGTTGTGCCTTCTTCTCCATTATCTATTAGGCATTCTTCTTCTCCATCATATGTTATGTCATTTCCCCTATCATCGGATATGCCTATTTCTACATCATATGTTATGCCTCCTACTTCATCTGACGCACTAATATGTTTTGAGGATCCATGTGTTTTAGTGGCTAATACATCTGAGGCAAGCATCCCAATCGCGCCTATCAAAGCACCAATTCCATAACCGATTTCTGTGGCTCCTAAGCAAGGTAATAAAATTTCAAACACCTTTGCGGATTATGGTGAATATTTGGATCCCTGTGAGGATTACTGCTACAACACGCCAGCGGAACTGTGTTGGTGGTCGTACATTCCCTCTAGAGATGATCGAACCAAGGTAAATGGGGAAGTGTCAAAGGTATCCTTAACTGCAAAGTTTTTCATGTTTGGTGTTCTTTAAAATTTTGGTCGGGCAGAAGAATTTGATTGGCTTTTAAGGGCTTTAACAATGTTTAAATGAGCCTTAAGGTAAGGACACAATAAACCCTCGAGTCTATGACGTTAACCAATGACGCTTCTTGGGGGTCAACCCATGATTTATTTTCTAGTTTGCAAGTTTTTCAATTCCTAGTTAGGTATTTAGTTTTTCAAATTCAATAAAATGATAGAGTTCCATTTAGATATGTGTTTTTTTAGGAGTCTTGAGTTAACCATGAAATTTGCTTGATTGAATGACGGAATGGCGTTCTGCACAATCGGTGCTCGCCGTCCCATCCACGGCTCCCGCCACCACTGATCACAGACACGTTTTAGGATATTGGTGACATTGGAAATGATCCTTTCCACTCATATTAACCACATATCCCTATTCCCAAATTTGATCATTCAAGCCTTTGTGTCTAAGAAAATGCAAGAACCCTAATTTCTCCACTTGAATCTAAATTCCAAAACCTAAACCTTGTGTTTCAATTAAAAGCCTTTATTTTTCTCATCCATCATCTACATCCATCAATACCCTTCATCCATCAAATTCGATTCTTTTCCTACCATCATCATCCCTACCACAAAAGGAAGACTTTGAAACCAAGTCCTGATCTTCAAAGAGCGATTTGGAAGAAATTTGGACATCGGAACATCGACGTTGCAACTCGGATTCATGGTTTTGCATACAAGGCGCCCGCCGCCGCCCCAGTTCTCCAATGTTTGTTGATGATTATAACCACCACTACCATGATCATGTAGGTTCCCTCTTTCCCCACTTTTGGTTTTATTTAAGATTTTGTTGTCTTTATTTGATTTTCAATTGAGGATGATGAATAGTTTAAGTGGTGGGGGGGGGGGGGGGGTATGTGTTTTTCAACTACCCATCTTACAATGTTTGTCCTTTATTATATATTTTGGCATTATCATATAAATTCCATAGCGTGTTTGGAGTGTTTAGCCTTGTCCTATAAAATTTGGTTTTTATATGAAGCATGATTTGGTGATGTAATTGAGCATGTATGATTGAGCTTGAGTATGATGGAAATCCGTCAAAACATGACCCTTGTGAGATTGTTTTAGCCTTATCGAAATCATATAATTCCTTTTGCTTGTATGTGTGATTTACTCTCCATATGTTTCTACCTCTTGATATTGAATTCATTATCTATTGTCAAGACCGACTCACATGTTTGTTGCTTGCGAATGTTTATGCTTTTATGTTTATGTTTGGCTTTAGTTGCATGTGAATTTTGAGTGAAATAAGGTGGCAATGATTTAGACACTTAGTAACCGGATCTACGCATGACACCCATGAGTATGATTTGCGCAAAACGGTGTCAAAAGCTACCCACTAAAGAAGGAAGGTTGATCATTGAGTAACCGGGTTCATTCATGACACCCATGTTTGTAACTCGCGTGAAAAGATGTTCAAGTGGACTTCATTCAAGTAAGTTGAGGTGTTAATAGACCGGGGTCATTCATGACACCCGTGTTTGCAACTCGCGTAAGGAATACACCAAGGCCGAAAGAAAGCAAGACAAGAAAATGAAAACAAAAGCCGAAAAAATGAGAAAAAGAAGAAGAGAGCGATCTAGAGCCAAATTGTTTATTTTTATTGTGTTTTCGCAAGTAATGGCATTTCAGTGGAGATTTGGTGATATTGTTGTTAATTTCTATGAGCTTAGTTGCATTTTGGATTGAGTTGAGAGTTGTTCGTTAAAGCCTAAACACATGAGAGCATGAGTGAAACACATAATTCTGGTGAGGTTGGATGATTTCTACTTCTATGATTTAATCCCCAAATGCATTCTATGATGTTTATTCACTTGATCTTGTGTTCATTCAAATTTGATGTTGCTTTTGATGAGGCGAATACATGATGAATATGTTTGTGGGATGTTTGGTTATTGCTATGTTTTTCATTGCTTGAGGACAAGCAAAGGCTCAAGTGTGGGGGAGTTGGAGTTGTGACAATTTGTTTGCTTCTTTCATGTTTAATTTGCGCTTGTTATGATAAAAAAAATTGTTTAGAGATGAAGAAGTCTCCATCTCTATGCTATAATCTAGTTCTCTAGAGGACTAGCAAAGCTTAAGTGTTGGGGAGTTTGATAATGCATATTTTATATGGTCATTTATAGGGGGTCTTAGACTCTTAGGTGTATTAAGTATTCTTATTGCATGTTTAATAAGCTTATTCATATTCTTGATCATTTGGTATTCGAAGTTCGGAATCTACAATTTTTAGTGTTTATTTATAGGTTTTATTATTCGGACTCGAAAGGTGGAGAAAGAATGGAGCAAAATGGACAAAGAAGAGCTAAGAAACAAGAGCGGAAATGGAGAAAATGGAGAAATCCCATCTTTAAGGTTATGAGAAGTTGAAATGAGCTTCTAAGGTCTTCATGAGAATCGTAGTGCTTGGTAAGAGCTTTCCAACGCATACTCATATGCGTCAATCGGACGAAGGATGACTCAAGAAAGTGCGTTACAATTTCAGTCTGTCGAAGTTGTCAACACTGTAGGGACGACGCCCGCCGCCATTTCCACGGCGCCCGCCGTCCTTTCAGATCCGGACTTGCGAAACGCGACCAAATCTATCTTTATGGGAACTTTTTATCTATCTTTCTTAGGGTTTTTTTGCCGACACCTCTGGCCTTTATTAGACATATTTCTAAGTAGGTTTTGGGAATCTAATTCATTCACCACTTAAGATTAAGAACGCTTTAGGGGATTTGAGGTTGAGAGATCCAAAGTACGTCATGAATACCTAGGTTTCTCGTGGTTTTGTATTCAAATCAAGACTTTGTTGGTGAATTGTGAGACTTTATTTCTACATTGTTCCCATGATTATTTCATTGTCTTTAGGCTGATTTATGTTGTTAGTTTTACTTTGATCCGCATCTTTGTAGAATTGCATCATATGCTAGGGTTTCAATTGATTCGCGATAATAATTAGAACTATTCGTAGCGAGCATTATTGGTAGATTCCGCGAGGATGATCTCGATTGTGTAGGGCAATGACAGTTTGGGCGACCTTTCTGCCGATACCTAAGGATTGTCATCTCCGCGAGGAATAACAATCCCTACACACCAAAATCGGAATAAAGATGGAATAATTGGGAATTGAGTCAGGGATCGAATAAAACCAACCATTGTTGCTAATTGTTGATGAAACCACACTCTTCTTCTATCTTTTATTTGTTCTTACTAACATCCATCATACTTCCTCTATTTTTCCTTATTGACTATTTACGTTCAAATCTTATCTTTACTTGTAAATTGATAAATACACATTGCGTTGGAATACTTGGTTCTCTGTGGGTTCGACCCCTTACTTATCCGCTAAACTAGTTTACTAGTTCGTGTATTAGTTTGGGAATCTTTATCGTTGGCGAGGTGAAATACACGACATTTCATCCCACCAGGTACACCTCTTCATATATATAAATGAAAGTTCCAAACCCAAAAGTAAGTATTGCTACGCATAAATTTAGCAATCGCGTGTCTTTCAAACACGAATGTGCAAACAAGCCTCCAAGGAGAATAAATTTAGCAATCCCGTGTCTTTCGAACACGGATTTGCAAACAAGCCTCCAAGGATAATAAATTTAGCAATCGCGTGTCTTTCGAACACGGATGTGCAAACAAGCCTCCAAGGAGAACAAATTTAGCAATCGCGTGTCTTTCGAACACGGATGTGCAAACAAGCCTCCAAGGAGAATAAATTTAGCAATCGCCTGTCTTTCGAATACGGATGTGCAAACAAGCCTCCAAGGAGAATAAATTTAGCAATCGCGTGTCTTTCAAACACGGATGTGCAAACAAGCCTCCAAGGAGAATAAATTTAGCAATCTCTTGTTTTTCGGACACGGATGTGCAAACAAGCTAGCCTCCAAGGAGAATAAATTTAGCAATCGCGTGTCTTTCGAACACAGATGTGCAAACAAGCCTCCAAGGAGAATAAATTGAGCAATCGCATGTCTTTCGAACACGGATGTGCAAATAAGCCTCCAATGAGAATAAATTTAGCAATCACGTGTCTTTCGAACACGGATGTGCAAACAAGTCTCCAAGGAGAATAAATTTAGCAATCGTGTGTCTTTTGAACACGGATGTGCAAACCAGCCACCAAGGAGAATAAATTTAGCAAACGCATGTCTTTCGAACACGGATGTGCAAACAAGCCTCCAAGGAGAATAAATTTAGCAATCGCGTGTCTTTCGAACACGGATGTGCAAACAAGGCTCCAAGGAGAATAAATTTAGCAATCGCGTGTCTTTCGAACACGGATGTGCAAACAAGCCTCCAAGAAGAATAAATTTAGCAATCGCGTGTCCCTCGAGCACAGAATTGCATACAAGCCTCCTCGGAGAATAAAATTAGCATTTTCGTGGCTTTCAAGCATGGAATTGCATATAAACGTCCCCGGAGCTCGCTATCTACTTAGTAATCTGCAAATACAATAAAGGCGATGTATTCCATTTCCATTCTTTCTTGTTCGCAATTTGGATTTGTTTTATTAGGGTCTTGAATTATTTAACAATCGTGATTTTATGAAAATTAGCATACTGGGATAATCCACGCGAGCTATCTCGATCTGCGCTCTAGGAGGCTCGACAAAAATAAATCCAGTAAATCACATGTTTCTTCAAACACTGATGCGCAAACAAGCTTAAAAAATAAACACAACATGATTATTATATTACATCCAAAACAAGATACAACAACGATTAACAGAATAAAGTTCATACAACGACAGTCGAATAACAAGTTAAAAAGGAAAACAAAACATCATATTTCGGTCCAACCTCACGAACTCATTCACCCGTTTCCAGAACGATTATCGTTTAACGATTGCTCCTTTCATACTTAAAAATGATCAGAGAAACCCCAACACGGAGCTCGCTATCTTCGGCGAACGCACGCCAACGTTCGGACAAGAAATAACGATCATGACTGTCACGAAACACCCTCACACGAAACTCTTGCCCAGTAAAGGAAACTAAACAAACATGGTCCATGACCACACGACCATTTCTAGCACCAAAAGATTCCGGTAACAGCTATGAGCATTCAAAAAAAAGTTTTATTAAGAGAAACCCGAGATAACAAGACAAATATTAAAAATCTGGAGACTTACCAAAATTTCAAGCCTCTCCTCGGAATCGATGGAACGGATAAAATCGCGACGACTAGGTTTGGGAGAGGTCATCGTTCCCCTTCAGGTCAGAATAACATAAAATGATGATCGAGACGGATAACCCTCGACGCTATCGTATATATCAATAAATAAAGCCAATCCAAATTCAAAACAGACACCAACACAAAAAAAAACCACGTCAATCCAGAAATTGCAAGGATAAGATGCTTGACAAGCAGGTGACCAAGATATCAGAAGCACACCTCTGCTACCCTGACAACCCGTGTGGCGTTAGAGAAAGGTCACATCCATGCTAGAAACAGACAAAAAACACGAATATCGAAAGTATTATACAATATTATTAAACACAGCGACCATTACACGGGGCCTAGCGAAGGTATTATGCAATACTGATTATGTAATTAAGG
The DNA here is from genome assembly GCA_963922045.1 of Persicaria maculosa. Classification (NCBI taxonomy): domain Eukaryota; kingdom Viridiplantae; phylum Streptophyta; class Magnoliopsida; order Caryophyllales; family Polygonaceae; genus Persicaria; species Persicaria maculosa. Next base: position 43,958,097 of record OY998256.1, read on the forward strand.
TTAATAAAAAGTACGTGGCAAGAACATCTACCCTATTACATACTTATCGCGATCTGATGCGTCCATTCATCTTGAAGAATAAGAATCTCAAAGCAATTCCCTCCCACGTGTTTAAAAAACACCATCGATGCTCCAACACGAACATCATTATTAATCGCGAACCTGCCCCAACCCTCGGTCAGCCACCAGCGATTGAAGCTATCCTTGGAAACCCCAACACGGAAGTTTTGCCCAGTTGAGGAAACCAAACGAACGTGGTCGGATACAACATGGCCGTACATCCTTTCAAAAGCACATGGGAGAGGTTGCGGAAAAAAAAATCATTCCATAAAGATTCGAAACTGAAAAACTATAAAATACACCAGACATTGAAGTCTTACCAAACGATAGAGCCTCTTCTCTACATCAATACAATGGTAAAATCTCTCATCTCAGAATTAGGCGACGCCATCTCTTTTTCTACCAAACAAAGGTAATAAACAATCAAAGAGAAATAGGTGAATGGTTTGCTACAGATCCCACTCCTTTATATATCCAAAATAAAGCTGTACAGACCACAAGAACTGCGAACAACATTTATTACATGCACCGAACGAGGAAGGGGGACTAAATCGGGATTTCCCAAGATATCCTGCATGAGACACACATGGAAAGAATCCATTCAGGAGCTGACTAATTCATCTGTACGTATCAAATACGGAAAAAGACATTTATCACGACAAACATCGAATCAACTCCTACTACACCACTATAAAAATCTATCTTGCCACTACACAAATCATCACCTACAACCAACAAAATGACGACAAACACAGCAACCCCAAATTCAAACAACCATCTCATCTTTGATATTTACTTAGTAGGCGAGGAGCAATACATACGCATGATGCTGCCGTATTGCTTCAGCGAACATTTAAAACCCCAAGTTCCAGAACGAATCTTTTTATCCACTCACATCTTAAAGGATTTCCCTATTCATATCATAGGAGGCGCTTACAGTTCCCATTGGGTGGCACGAGGATGGAGAGATTTCATCGAGACTAACGGCCTCGAACTAGAGACATCAATAGTTTTCACCCATCTAGGCGAAGCAAGGTTTGAAGTTCACTTTTTGGACAAGCAGCACTATAACATCGAAGAGGAGATGGATGCCGCTGGATACGATGGTCTAGAAGCAAATGGGTTGTAGTTTATCTTCGTCGATAGATTGCTTGGTAGTAATTTTCTTTCGAATGCAATGAAATGTAATGCGAATTATGAATGAAGAGCCCCAATTCCCCATTACGATTAAGTTTTGGCAGAGATCTCCTTAGTGTCAAGAACACTGGAGATTGTTTATAATTTTACAGGTTTTTCTCCCGCGTCGAATACGCTGGAGATTACCTATTTTTCGAATCAATCTCCTTCGTGTCAAAGACGCTGGAGATTGTATTTAATTTTATAGGTTTCTCCCTCTCGTCGAATATGCTGGAGATTACCTATTTTTCTGATCAATCTCCTTCGTGTCAAAGACGCTGGAGATTGTATTTAATTTTACAGGTTTCTCCATCGCGTAGAATACGCTGGAGATTACCTATTTTACGGATCCATCTCCTTAGTGTCAAGGACGCTGGAGACTGTTTATAATTTTACAGGTTTCTCCCTCGCGTCGAATACGCTGGAGATTACTTATTTTTTCTAATCAATCTCCTTCGGGTCAAATACGCTGGATATTGTTTTTAATTTTACAAGTTTCTCCATCGCGTAGAATACACTGGAGATTACCTATTTTACAGATCAATCTTCTTAGTGTCAAGGACGCTGGAGATTGTTTATAGTTTTACAGGTTTCTCCCTCGCATTGAATACGCTGGAGATTACCTATTTTTCTGATCAATCTCCTTCGTGTCAAAGACGCTGGAGATCGTTTTTCATTTTACATGTTTCTCCACCACGTAGAATACGCTGGAGATTACCTATTTTATTGATCAATCTCCTTAGTGTCAAGGACGCTGGAGATTGTTTATAATTTTACAGGTTTCTCCCTCGCGCCGAATACGCTGGAGATTACCTATTTTACTGATAAATCTCCTTAGTATAGATTGTTTTCAGCTTTATAGATTCCACTATCTCACCAAACACACTGGAAAGTACCCAGGCAAAACACAATCGCCCTGGATTTTTTATTACACACCACAACAAAAACACACAACACATATCGCGATTATGAAATTCAACATCCCCTACTTTTCCGTTCAACACAGAACGGAAAAATCAACATCATCGTTCTGATTAGGACCGTGATTTACAGCAACAGCATCAATGATGCGGATTAAGATGGCCTTCTGTGGATCAAACCCAGACGAGCTCTCAAGATCGATTCGATGGCTATTGATGGCAAAGAGTGTCGTCCTCAAGATGAAGAAGAAGGCGCCACCATGGATTGAAGAATAGATATTTTATTTAATTATTATTAGTTTTTAGGATTTTTCCATATTTAGTAACTCCTATGTTATTTGGAGCTATTTATGGATTGTTATATTTTTAGTAATACTTAGTTAGGTGAATAAAGTGGAAAAGGAAAGTCTATCCCTTTAGATATTTTCCTTGGCCAATAAGTAGGAATATTTATCTAGGATTTATTTATTATTATTATTAGGATTTAATATTTATTTATCTATGCCAAAACTCTATCTTTTGCAAAGATATAATTGGTATGTTTTTTATTTTAACCCTTTTCATCAATAAATAAAATTAGATGGGAAAATTATATTGAAGAAACCTTTTTGAATAAAGAGGTTCTTCAATTCCCCCGTCCTAAAGCTTTTGCATTCAAGTTATTGTTCGATCAATCATCCGATACCAACCCCTAATCCAAACACAATCCCAAACATTCAAGAAGTCACAAATCTGCAGAAAACTGTTGCCATTCAGAACCCAGATCCATCGCAGAAAGGAGGGAGAACCTCGCAGCGAACTCGGACCAGCCTCTGGTGGCGGCCGCGGCAACCTGTTGCGCCCGCGGCACGTCCGAGCGCTGGGCGTTGTGCTGCATGCAGCTTCCATCGCTGCTGCTTCTTTTTGTCGCTGTTGCTGTTTGCTTTTGCTGAATTTTTGAAAGTGTTTTGCCGTCGATGTTTTTGCCTTTGTCTTTTGTTTTCTTTTTCTTATTTGTTTCCACCGTGATAAATTCGAAGCATTAATTGTAATTGATTTTAAACATCGTGAATAGCAAGGATAATTGCAAGAGCGGGCAAAACTCAAGTTGGTGTTCTTGATTATGAGCCCACAGGCGAAGGATCGGGAATTCCAAACGCATCAAGTGGTATCAGAGTAAATAGCAACAGCGACAGAAGGAAGCATCATCAACGGAAGCTGCGTGCAGCGCAACACGCAGCGATCGGACGTTAAGAATGGTACCCACGTTAAGGTGAGATAATACCCATGTTTTAATTCGTTAAGAATGATATGACAACATTTTAATGTCTCAGTAAAAGGAGTCTTTCGGAGTTCATAGTTATCGGATGAGGTCGTGCCATATCTTGTTGGAACGAGGATGAAAAGATCTACAACTTTGCTGTTGAAGGTTTCTCCAGAATCAACCATGAGAATGGCCATAATTCATCATCTTTACAGCTGTCACTGTTTGAACGAATTTCCATTTATCTATTTAATTAATTTCGGATTTTTTATTTAATAATATTAGATTTATTTTATGTAATTAGGAAAATAATAATGTGGGAATAATTATATCTCATCTAGGTATAATTCTTGCCCACCAAGTTGTTAGTTTCTATCCTTGTTAGATTTAGTTTATCTTAGGAAAGAACAATCTATCTTTAGGTATTTTTTTATCTATTTTTATCTACCAAAGCTCTATCTTTGAAAGATAGAATTGCTTCAAGTTTTTCTATTTAAACTCATTGTATTGCTTTGAAATAAATCAGATTGGAAATTACAATTGATGAACCTTTTTAAGATTAAAAGGTTTCCCTAATTCCCCAATCCAAAGGCTTTCAATATGCCTTTTGTTCTACTACACTCGGCAATCACCAAATCCATACCCCTCTCCAATTCAATCGGCAATTGCACAAACACAAACCCATAATTCGTCGCTGAAAGTCACAGATCCGTCGTTGTTTCCTATCTTCTGTCACTACTGCTGGGTTGTTATTTGCTGAATTTCAACAAGTGTAATCTGTCGCAAAAATAAGTCCTTTATTACTTGTTCTTAATTGTTACAAATCAAGATAAATCAAGGAGCATAAGCAAGATCGCGCTTCCATTTTAGCAATTGGCCGACCTAGCCAATTGCTATACATCAAGTGGTACTAGAGCCGTAGGTTTCGCAAGTTCTTGTCATTTCTTGATGTTATTAACTATTTGATTCAATGGTTTGTGCTATCTGGGGCGATTGGGATGATGATCCCGATCCATGGGCTGCACAACAACGACGCCACCGAGAGTTGCAGAGATGAACTTCGCAACAACAACAAGCCGTAGAGCGACAACGAGAGGCTCAAAGGCGCCGCCTTTGGCTTTAACGGCAAGTGGAGATCGAAGAGGAGAGGCGTCGACAACAACTTCACCGTCAAATTTGGCTTCCCCAACAACGAGAGGTTGAGGAGGCACAACGTCAAGCTGAACTAGATGCCCGTAATGCCAGATTGATGGACGAGTTCAAAGAGGACTTGAAGGAATGCTTTGACAGGATTTCGACGTCGGCCTTCTCCACTATTCCAGCGGCTATAGTTGCCTCAACCGACGACGAGGTAATTGAGCCTAAGGAGCTTTCTATTGATTTCGTTGCCTAGAAAACACCACAGTGCGCCGAAATTGTTTCGCAGATTCCCGTTGACTACGACCTCCGAATTGAGTCAACTCGGGCTTGTTTCGAAGATGACTCGACGAGCTTTCCAACGATTGGTCACACACTGCAAGACTCTATGGGGAAGGCTTCCGAATCTGATCTACAATCTTAATGTAATGTTTTGCAGGATGTTCCTAATGTTGAGAATACTGAAGTTCATAGGGTTATTGAGCCTGTTGATATTGTTCCTTTTGATGGCTCAATGATCCCTATGACAGGTGTCGTTTTTGAGGTTCCTTTGCCTCGAATTCTGCTGGCGCCATCTCAAGTTGATTGTCAAGGAAGTTACTTTCTGATTGCTGCTACTTCCCCACTGCTCTTCAATGACTCGATTCGAGGACGAATCGAAGCTAAGAGGGGGAGAATGATGCGGATCAAGATGGTCTTCTGTGGGTCAAACAATGATCTTGATCCAAGCGAGCTCTCAAGATCGATTAGATCGAGGGCTATTGATGGCAAAGAGTGTCGTCCTCAAGGGGAAGAAGAAGGTGCCACCATGGATTGAAGAATAGATATTTGATTTAATTATTATTAGTTTTTTGGATCTTTCCATATTTAGTAACTTCTATGTTAGTTGGAGCTATTTATGGAATGTCTTATTTTTAGTAATACTTAGTTAGGTGAATGAAATGGAAAAGGAAAGTCTATTACTTTAGATATTTTCCTTGGCTACTATATAGGAATATTTATCTAGGATTTATTTATTATTATTATTAGGATTTAATATTTATTTATCTAAGCCAAAACTCTATCTTTTGCAAAGATAGAATTGGTATGTTTTTTATTTAAACCCTTTTCATCATTCAATAAAATTAGATGGGAAAATTATATTGAAGAAACATTTTTGGCTAAAGAGGTTCTTCAATTCCCCCATCCTAAAGCTTTTGCATTCAAGTTATTGTTCGATCAATCATCCAATACCAACCCCTAATCCAAACACTATCCCAAACATTAAAGAAGTCACAAATCTACAGAAACCTGTCGCCATTCAGAACAGAGATCCGTCGCAGAAAGAAGGGAGAACCTCGCAGCGAACTCGGATCCGCCTCTGGCGGCGACCGCGACACCCTACTGCGCCCGCGGCACCCTGTTTGCTTTTGCTGAATTTTTTCAAGTGTTTTGCCATCGCTGTTTTTGGCTTTGTCTTTTGTTTTATTTTTCTTACTTGTTTCCGCCGTGATAAATTCGAAGCAATAATTGTAATTGATTGTAAACATCAAGAATAGCAAGGATAATTGCAAGATCCGGTAAAACTCAAGTTGGTGTTCTTGATTCTGAGCCCACGTGCGAAAAATCGGGAATTCCAAACGCATCAATCAAAACAAGAGTGCCCATTGTACTCAAAGATCAGGCGTGTCCCCATCTGAGGTTCGTTAGAAACAAAAAACTCAAGCCACCCTGATGTGAACTAGTAATTGTTAAGACCCAAGAGCTCTACCCTCACCACAAATTCCTCGTCTGCTCGCGTCCACAGTTGCACAAGGCCAAGGGCCTCGTAATCATAATCACGATACACATGCGGCAAAGGCTGGAACAACAGGAAACACCTCAGAAAGGATCAACTCCTAAGTGAAAACAGGACTATTCAATAAAAACTCACCAGCCTATACAAGTGTCCCTTCACCGCTATATATCGGGTAAAACCTCTTACGTGAGGAATGGTTGTACCCGAGATATCAACCAGCAATGTAGATGTCATTATTGACAACAAACCACACTACAAAGCACGAGAATGCTTTCCTCTTTATGGTGAAGGACATGACACAAACATCAAAGTCCACCGCAAAGACAACTTATCCACTCCACGAGGTTGGTAAAGATCAACAATTACAACAAAAACCACCGGATAAGTATGTCCCACATTAAAAACACCAACAAACGGACAAGCAAACCCAACACACCTAGCGACCCGGAAAACTAGCTTGCGACACGCACCTTCTAGGTTAAGGGCACCTCAAGCTAACTCGAAAGAACAATACTTATCTCCACAGGCGAAAACCTAGTATAAATAAATCCCAATCCCGTAACATTTTCCTACCTAAAAACAGAATACCAAGTTTTGACATGGCTTCCAAAGAATTTTCTCCACCTACCTTTATCACAAATACTAGTCTTTTCCCAAATTCGAAGTTCATCAGAATAATCCTCAGAGAAAGCCACCTGCATAGGCTCTCCTTACCTTACAGCTTTGTAGAATTCGGGGACGACATACTAAACCAAATCATCCTATGTTCTCCTTTAAACCAAGAATTCCTGGTTTTAGTTGAAAGGGACAAAGGGGATTGGTTCTCTCTATCAAAGGGATGGCGATCTTTTGCGACGGCTAACAACCTAAGGATAGGAAGTTACCTTACTTTCGAATATCAAGGAGAGTCACACTTTGATCTCACAATAGAACAACCAGGCCTAGAAGAAAACAGAGATGTGCTCCCCGACTACCTATGTTACGAAGAAATATAAATATACATGATATAAGTCATTTTCTCCTTTGCATCGCAGCAATTAAAAGTGCTTGTAGCACTTTGGTATGCAATAAATCCGCGAACCCTTACTTTTTGTCATCTCACGATTCATTTCATAAAGCGTTTAATGACAGGAGATGGGTAAGGGTATCACGAACAAACAAGAGTAATGACAACAGGCTAAACTCGAGGGAAACAAATAAAGAGCATAACCAGAAATACACTAGAGCTAAAGATAAAAGTATTCACAACATCCAAATACCGTGACAAAGCATACCACTTGTCATGGGAAAAAATGTTTCCCATCTGAGACAAAGTAAGAACCACAGCAAAGCATAAAGCTCACACCAAGGGTGAAAATGTTTAAAAAAAACTTGCTGGAGAAGGCTCGAGGACGACAACTTCTTCAAGAGGGGCATTAGATGGGAGAGGCAGGCCACATTGGGGGTCTTCAAGCACCATCTCCTCAATGTCATAACTGGGAGGGAACATCCTCACAGAATCCCTAATATGGGCAAAGTGGTTAAGGCTCTGAATCACCCGTCGTCCACTCCTTGCATAAAGGCATTGGACAACTTGTCATAAAGGAAGTCCTACCTACCTGTCTCAAGATAGCGGCTCATCCAATCCCGGTCGTCCTTTGCCAAAAAGCTGGTCACCCACCCTTGACTTTCATCGCTCAGCATGAAATCATGAAGTGTGTTCTTGGTAAGAACGACATCTTCACCTGAAGTAAAACACTCTAATTTTCATCTCACACTGATAAGCTCTTCGCGTACTACGTCCAGCTCAACCTCGAGTTCCCTAATCCGACCATTCGAGCGCGTTACCTCAAGCTCACGTTCGCATCCGATCTCTTGAAGCTTAGAAAGTTTAACTCACAATACATCTAGCTCGCCTGTCACCGCCTCTGCCTCCTCCTCAGATTTTTCCAAAGCCTCTCGTAGACTGTTGATAGTTCCCTCATGGAGTTCTATGCCTTTAAATTTTTCCACTTTCGCTCGCAAACTCTTGTTCACTTTTCTCAACTCATTTATGACATCATTGTATTTCCTCAAGCACTCGGCCTCCTCGGACCATTTCAAATTACCCTATGATGGTATATAGAGGATAATAATCATGCATGCAAAATAAAATAAGTGAAAAATAATAAATCGCGAAGAGAATTACCCAGCCCCCGATTTTCTGACCTTGCTCCAGTATCTCTTCATCTGTCAAATGATGAAGGAACTCCCTCTCAACCGTACAGCTCCTTTCGGGGATCACCAACTTCTTGATGTCGAGTGGAGAAAACCCAGGTTGCCTATATGCAACCATAGAAATCCCCGATGGGGTAATTGGCTCATTATTTAGAAGTCAAGGGTCGAGTCAAGGGTATGTCGTCCGCCGATGAACTCTTCCTATCTTCAATAGGCTCTTTTCCTTTTGTACTCTTCGTTGCGAGGGGGAGTCACGAGATACAATTTGTTGCCGACTATCGCCCGCTTGTGGAGTGATAGCGAGAGGAGTTTTGGCTGCACCTTTCTTCACAACCATGGCAGAAAGCTTCTCCTTATCAATCAACATATCTACAAAAGAATTAGGGCAAAGGTCAATCAAAGAAAGTCACGATTAAAATAATAAGAAAACATAAACACCTAGGCACCAAACCTGACGGTGCGGAAGACTGAGCCCAACCATCTCTAGGCGGGCCGGAGTCACAACTTCCTTATAGCCCCGCTTCGACGAGGCCCCCTCCCCCTTGCCAAACGCGGCCCTTCATCTATCCATCACGATACTTTTATTCATAGGGGGATGGGCATGGGAACCAGGTGTAATCACAAAGTTTAAAAAAGTCTTGGTAGGGTCGCGAACAAGAAACCATTTCTTCCTCCACCCTGAGCTACTGGATAACCTTTCAATTATATTCCCTGATATGGAAGTAGACACCAATCCCTCGCTATGTCTCAAAGAAAGGACTGAAAAGAGGTGATCCAACGTTGGTGTCTATTTGATAACGTCACAACGCATAACGTAAGCCGCGACATACATCTACACGTTGAAAGCAAGCTGAGTAGGACAAGAATTTATCCGCTCCAAGAGTTCAGAATAGAGTCGGGGTAAAGGAAGGCGGAACCCCTGAAGCAGGATTCAGAGATGAACGACAACGTGATCTTGATACGCGTTCAGACATCCCCCGTTTCTAGTAGCCAAGCCTATCCCTACCACAACCGACCAAGGGTAAATCTAAGCTATCATCTCCAAGTGATTATCTTCGAGGATTGATCTTTCTCCTAGGGTTTCAGTGACGGTAGGAGCCACGCGCCCCTTGAAAACCATAGGAAAAGGTGGAGGAGCTGCAGGGACGTAACCTTCATAAAAGCTGCAATTGTCCACCTCTTTTGTTTGTAAGGAAGCACGACGAAACCACTAGGGACCATGCGAACCAATTTCTTTCTCTCTTTGTGTACGCGAGACAACTTGCCTTTCCCCAGTTCGTTTATAGACTCTAAGGTGTGGCAATACTCGGGATCATCCCTCGTTAAAGGACGGTAAGCAAGAGAGAACTGAGAAATGGGCCACCACCTAACTCCGGTATCGTCTTTGTGGAAGCAAAACTCTTCGGGCTCTCTCTCTCTCTCTCTCATTCCTGTCTTTGGAATTGTAAAATGAAACGACCAGAGATGAAATCCTCACTTATAGATCTCCGTGGAGTCACCCTCACCAAATGGGCAAAATACGCATCAGGCCCAATCCAAGCACATCCGAGAATAAGTTTTTTGGCAGGAAGCATTGCTTTATATCGAAACCTAATTGCGGGTGCTACATCGCTCACGATCTGGTTACGAGGAGATATGACGATGCCATGGAAAATAGACCTATTAATTAACAAGGATATGACGTCATAAATAGACCACCGAACGCAAAAGACATCTGGCCCCTCTACCAGATTCATCGCGAGTAGAATGTTTGGTCAGACCCCGACCCAACTTTACACTCTATGTTTCCTCAGTCTAATAGCATTGCGTCAATAGGTAAGGCAAAGGCGATCAGCTCGCTGGTCAAGCACCTCTCCGCTAAAGTTGCCACGTGCAGATACCTAGACCCCTAGGATGAGGGCATATAACACACATGTCCCCTATTAACTCACGAGGTCGCCAGCTAGGTGCTCGCTTGGCCTCCCTATAAATACCCCCATCCGACCTCCTAGAGAAGGATCCGATTTCAGGAGAGAAGGAGAAGAGCTCTGAATATCTTCCCGACTTAAAACCCCCGGAGTTGAGTTATTAAGGTCTTTGATCGGAGGAGACCGTTCTTGGGATAAGAACATCATCTAACTTCCTCTAAATACGACGATTGAACAGTAAATCATCTCCTCGCGAGCCGAAAGCATTACCTCAATCACTTGGACGAATAAGCACATAATCTGGTCACCACCCTTCTTGGCTAGGGCTTGCAGGTAAATTAGGACATTTTGTCGTCATCCCGATGTAATATGTATAGATGAAATTCCACGATCACGTCAGGTGTGACACTGCGAGAGCCGAGACTCGAGAGCACACTACACAACACATCTATTTGTTGCCCTATTCTTTTTTTTTTTATGAAACTATTCCCAATTATTCTATTTCCCTCTCATTTGTTTTAAAAAAAATCATTTCCCTCCCTCATATGTTAAATAAAATTTCGTTTCCCTCCTATATAGTTATTGTCACAATGTCATATGTTAGTCATTGTTGTATATTTGCATAATATAAGTGGTGTAGTAGTACAATATTATACTCGATCTAAAGTCTAAATTATAATAATAGAAATAGCTCATTTAGACATGGAAGATAAGTAGATAAATTGAATAAGTGTATAAGACTATAAGTGTATAATATTTCCATATGTTAATAAGTGTATGCATTTGTATAAGTTAATATTAAATAAGTTAATAGTGTATAGTATTTGTATATGTTAACAAGTGTATGCGTTTGTATAAGTTAATACTTATATAATATTATACACTAAAGTATAAATAAATGAATATTCAATCGAATATTTTAAATCTGAAACCCCAATATTCTTAATCTCAAATTCAAACCCCAATCTCGATCTCAACCTTTATCTTAATCTCAAATCTCAAACCCCAATGTTAATCTCAAATCATGATCTCAAATCTCAATATCAGTCTCAATCTAAAATCTAGATCTCAAACCTCAAATCATTATTTCAATCACAATCTCAACCTTTAACTCAATCTCAAATCTCAATCTTAATCTTGATCTTAATCTTGATCTTAATCTTGATCTTAATCTTAATTTCAATATCAAATATCGATATTAAACTCAATCTCAAACCTCAGTCTTAACTTGATCTCAAATCTCAAATCTTTATATAACTTAACCTTAACCTCAAATCTCAAATATCAAATGTCCATATTTGTCCCAATCTTAAATTCCAATCTTGATCTAAATCTCAATTGCGATCTAAATCTCAATCTCAATCTCAAATTTCAAATCTCAATACTTTAAATACATCGAATATTCGAATCCATCGAAGATGAAGTATTTATAAGTTTTATTTATAATTTTGGTTTTTTAAACGTGTTTCTTTTTATATGTATAAGTATAATAATTCTATTCTTTTTCATAACTAAGTGTTAATAATTCTATTAGTTTTCATAAATCTAAGTCTTTAAGAGTTTTTTCACCTAAAAAATTATAATAGCCTATTAGTGTGAATAGTTCTATTAATTCTAGTAGTTTTCAGTTTTTATAAATGGATTTCTTTTTATAAATATAAGTATAATAATTCTATTAGATTTCATATTTATGGTTATTCTATTTGTCCACATTCCATAATTTGTTTGAATTATGATACATGATTATTTTTTGGTGGAAAGAATTATATATATCTAAATCATTAATTTTGTAGTTTTTATTTTATTTTTATCTATATTATTATATTTTGATAGAATTAATTATTTATGTCTAGATTTGTTAAAATCTAATAATAATAATGGGAAAAAAAACTAATGGGCCAAAAGCTAAAACTGAAATGGGCATTGAAAATGAAAGGGGCCAATGATATAGTCAAACCACAAATAATCCCATTTGCAATTTGCTAGTTAAAATAAGGTTAAATCCTAAGTGTACAATTAATTTGATTTAATTATAACACCGATCAATTGGTTTAAATGTTTAAAAAAGGACGATGTTGCCGAATACCGAATTTTCGACTATGACTTTTTTGTAAATCGTTCGACAACCGATGAGTCAATGACAATGAGTGTATTCAACCGAGTCAAAATTACATATTCAAGTACTCAACCAAGTCAAAATCATTTATTTTAATTAAATTACAAATTTAAGTATTCAACCGAATCAAAATCAACCTAGTTATCCAAACAGATTGAATATGATTCGACCGAAAACCCAAATAAACTATACCCACTTTGATTCGAAAATCAAATGAGACCGACCCGCCTCTTAACCCAAAACCGGAACGAGCCCGACCTGCTTTGACCAGAAGCCGAATGGGCATGATCTGATTTAACCCGAAACCCGACCAATCTAATATTCATTATGATCGAACCCGACCCGAACCTGACCCGACCAGTACCCGACCATAAATTTCACCCGAACTGACCTGATCTGTCAGTGACCCGACCCGAGCTAGCCTGACCCGAACCGGACTCGAACGACTGACTTTCTAGGTCTAGATGGGATTGTCCTCCATGATATATACTGCGGAAGAGTCGCCTAATCCAGGAGAAGCCCCATCAAAATTGAGTTCGAGGGGAACTGACCCGACCCATCAGTGACTCGGTTTTCTCCATATAATTTATTTTTTCTTCCTCTTCTTTAGACGAGGGGATTTAGGAAAATCATTTATATTCAGTAATTGCATCCTCAAATTGATGCTCTTTTGTCCAATTATCCATTTGAGAGGTACTGAATTGATTAACAAAACCCTTTTAGAGAGAATGTATTTGTCTTGAAAAACAACATACCTTTTTGAAGTACCAAATTCGCTAAGATATAATCATTTCTCTTGCATTCTAATTCACCCCAGGGTTGCACAAAATATGACCCGACCTAAGAACCGAGCGAAAACCGAGCCGAAAAAAGCGGTTTCTGGCCGGCCTAATATTTCAAGGTTTGGGGTTCGTGCCTTGAAAAACCAAAATTCGGTTTTGGGCCAAATATCAAAACCGAACAGAAAATTTCAAGCCTGAACCGAAAAAACCGATTTGTTTTTGAAAAAAAACTACCTACCTAATTGCCTAATTCTTTCTTTTTCTTTCTCACTCTGGCCTCCTATTCCCTACCTTTCTCTTTAATTCCCAACTTATAGATACAGGAAATGACACTCCCTTTGCATTCAACCCTCTCCCGACTTCTTCCTACCCTGCCCAGCCGTAGCCCAGTCGTCCGGTCATTGTTCGTACCCACCGCCGCTAGACTCGCCATCTCCCGCAGTCTCACGGACCCGTAACAGTTGGTAGTGCCTAGTAGCACAACGAGATGAAGATGGGCGACTTACTGCTTCTTTTTTAAGCTTTTCATTTGATTCGAGATGAGTTTATGCCTGGATTCGACTCCGACGTACTGCTCCCTTTATGGCTTTCCTCTCTTTGATTCGAGCAGGTGAAATGGTATGGACGGGGTCGGCGCTTGGACATCTAGTTTGTGTTGGCTGGGCAAGGTCATTGTAGCGGCAGTTTGGGGACTAAGGTTCGTCCTCCTAGGGATCGTTTTCCATCCACTCAAAATTCCCTTGATTTTATTTGATTGAATCTCCAATGTTCACAGGTTTTTTTAAGGGTAGGCTATTTGGTCTTTTCAATTTTTTCGGTCCTAAAATAAATAAATAAAACCATAAGCGAGGTATCAGTTCTCGGTTCGGGCTTCGATCTCTTCCCCGAAAAAATTCGGGTCGTCAGTTCTGGCCCAAACAGGTTGAGTCATTTCAGTTCAGGCCGGTGTTGTAGGAGGAAATCGAGTTCAAAATATAAAATATAAATCAAACCAGATTCGTGCCCACGCAAATGATTACAAGACCTCCTTCTGATGTAGCAGCGGGAAGTCAGGATCGATCCTCGAGGAAGCACGTCAGCGGATCACAGGTAGCGGCAAATCTCACAGACAGAAAATTAAACAGACAGACAGAAATAACAAAGAAAAGAGGAAAAGAAGACGAAAGCACAGAAACTGGTCGATATCGACCACTGTTCCTCGATATTGAGTATGAAAATCGACCAACAGTAAGTCAAAATCGACTAACAGAAACAAAACTCAGCAAACTCAACTCGACCTCGACAAACATTACTCGATGTCGACAAGATACCTCGATGTCGACTAAATGTCCTCGAAATCGACTTAAAAGCAGAAATAAAGTACGAAGCTTTTCGTAACACATAACACGATTTTTGATGAAATAAATCAATAAACTAAAGACTTCCAAGATCAGGGTTTCAACACCACAACGATAACCATGCAAATTAACACATAAAGGCATAAAAGATCATGCTTTTCATCAAATAACTTTCGTTATTAACAAATAGGAAGATAGAGGCTTTCGCATAAACCCGAATTGTTACTAACTCTTTTCACATAATTGACCCAAGTTGTATGAAGATCACTTTCGCTTCAATAATACAAACAAGGATCACTTTCAACTTTCGCAAAAGAATCATGCTCGCAGGGATAGAAGACGAATTGCATAAAAAGCTTCAAAGCTTTACCGCATCACCTCACATGGCTACCGTCGGGCTCACCCCGACCCCAGAAGTGGGTGGACTACTCGCTCTTCATCATCAAGAAACTCATCAAAGATTTTAGGAAAATAAATTGCATTAAAAATAACCAACACTTACAATCGATCGAAGCCAAAACCGCTTTCGCAAACTCCAACTCTTCTCGACTACAAGCTCTCTCTCTTTGTAACTAATTGTGTCTTAAATTGAATGAATGGAAATCAGCCCCTAAGGCTTTATTTAGAGCCTTCATTCCCTCTCTAATTAAGAAAGAAAACTATATCTAAATCTATATCTATCTATCTATTTTATTAAGATAAAAACATGGAAATAAAGAAATAAATCTCTAAAAGGGAATATATCTAAAGTAGATAAATATCTTCTCCTCTTTATAGCACTTGATAGATCTTGATAGAATTTGATCTCGAAAATATCTCCATCGGATTCGGGATAGAATCTTAACAAGATCCGGATACCCTTGGAATCAGCTTCTGGAATCAACTCGATATCGACTAGGATTGCTCGATATCGACTAGCAATTTTTCGTCTTCTGCTCAGCAACTCGATTCCGGCCTCCAGGACAGCACATCGACTTTGTTTTTACTCGATATCGAGTAAATTTCCTCGACATCGACTAACATCTTCAGCTCCTAGCTTCCTCGTGTCAATGTCTGGTCTCCAACTCGTTATATGGTACTTGATATTGAGTAAAACAACTCGATATCGACTTAGCTTCTCGATTCTGCTTGATTCTAGTCATCTTTGGTGGAAATCGACTAGATGACTCGACATCAGCTTACTCGATATCGAGTAAAACAACTCGATATCAACTTACTTCCTCAGCTCTGCTCGATTCTTGGCTGTCCGAGTGGAAATCGACTTGACTGTACTCCATATCGACAAAGCTTGGTCGAGATGGACCAAATATTCTCGAGTCGATTTTTCTTGTTTTCAGCTTGATTTGTCATGGTTCCGCTGCTCCTTGACCTCGGACTTTTGTAGTTGACTTCGAGCTTTTCCTCCTTTCTTAGAACTACTGTAAATTGCTTCGATTTTTGGGAATTTAAATAGAAACTGGTGTAGATTCCATAATTTGGCAAATAAGCATAACCTACATAGATTATGTACTATTCTAACCAAAATGCATGAAATGCATGCAGAAATCGATACAAACACCCCATACTTAAGCTTGCTTGTCCTCAA
Organism: Persicaria maculosa; assembly: GCA_963922045.1. Lineage (NCBI taxonomy): Eukaryota > Viridiplantae > Streptophyta > Magnoliopsida > Caryophyllales > Polygonaceae > Persicaria > Persicaria maculosa. The sequence continues at coordinate 43,974,333 of OY998256.1, forward strand.
GCAATACTTTTAATTGTCATTCAGGGGAAGAAATCAAAACTCTCAACATCTTAGATTCATTCCCATATGTCCATGCAATCAATAACCATTCTCGAAAAGGTCCTAGTGTCACAAATCCATGCATGTGCAATAAAAACAACATCTACTATGCAAAAACAATTCATGTGACAAAGCATTAATAATCAAGAGGACTTTATTTAAGCTCAAATAAGGAGTAGATTGGCTAAAGGTAGGCAATTTTTTGGCAATGTGGTGCTAAAAATTCGTGGAAATAGAGTATTTCCAAACTTTCTTAACCACATCCTTTTTTCATAAGATTCATCACCTTTCACAATGCTTTTAACAATAATAATGCTTTTACCTGTCAAACCTCAACACTGCCTTCTCGCGAGTCGCAAACATGGGTGTCATGAATGGCCCCGGATGCTTAGTGCTTTGGACTCCTCATCTATGTGTCCCATCTCACTGAACTATTATCTCAGCAAGCAGGGTCGATCTACCTTTATCTCCTGAGGTGATCGAATTTTCTTTCACTCATTAAATTTTCTATATATTTCATACAATTTCCTTCCAAACTCCATATATGATATATAACAACAACACAAACACCATATAACAATCTCCATAATGTGACATCATTCTCAACATAATCCCCGGATAGGAAATAAGGTAAAGAATTGGCAATATTTAGATCATGTGGAGCAATAATTGAAATAAGGCATAATATGGCTGTGTAATGCATAAGCATAGGTAAGGGCTAGGAATATAACAATGAGCATTATATGGAAACATAAAGTCCTCCATCCTCTTATCATGCAACATGTCAAAAGCAACTTCCAATTTTACCTCCTTTCATGGTTTTCAAGAATATAATGCACTTCATTGTAAGTTCCCTTTACTAGGCAATTTCATGCTATATCTCTAATGTATCCAATTTAACATCGCCGAGTTCAATATAAGCTTCCATGACATTAATAAAAAAATTAAATTTTCAATGGGGGTCATTTTTCAAACTTTGGAAAACATCCATGTAAGCACATAAATCAATAATGAATTCCAAAATAGCCAGCACTGCCTTCTCGCGAGTCTCAAACATGGGTGTCATGAATGGCCCCTGATACTTAGTGCTTTGGAAACCTCACCTGTGTGTCCCATTTCACTGAACTATTATCTCAGCAAGAAAGGTCGATCTACCTTTATCTCCTGAGGTGATCGGATTTTCATTCACTCATTAAATTTTCCATATATTTCAAACAATTTCCTTCCAAACTCCATATATGATATATAACAACAACACAAAGACCATATAACAATCTCCATAATGTGACATCATTCTCAACATAATCCCCGGATAGGAAATAAGGTAAAGAATGGGCAATATTTAGATCATGTGGAGCAATAATTGAAATAAGGCATAATATGACTTTGTGTAATGCATAAGCATAGGTAAGGGCTAGGAATATAACAATGAGCATGATATGGAAACATAAAGTCCTCCATCCTCTTATCATGCAACATGTCAAAAGCAACTTCAAATTTTACCTCCTTTCATGGTTTTTAAGAAAATAATGCACTTCATTGTGACTTCCCTTTACTAGGCAATTTCATGCTATATCTCTAATGAATCCAATTGTGCATCGTCGAGTTCAATATAAGCTTCCATGACATTAATCAAAAATTAAATTTTCAATGGGGGTCATTTTTCAAACTTTGGAAAACATGCATGTAAGCACATAAATCAATAATGAATTCCAAAATAGCAATGTATAAGCAATTCAAGAAATAAACATTAAACATGCACAAAAAATGTCAAATAAAACCAAATATGCATAAAGTAAGCCCTTCCCCCACCCCATACTTAAACATTACAGTGTTCTCACTGAATAAAAAATGAGGGTAAAGAAAGAAACTCACTAGACAGGCATGCATGATCGTCAAAATCGAGTGCTAGGCTGCTGGGCCTAGTCCGATTTTAGCTGCTTCTATCCCCATGGACCTAAAAATTGTAGAAGAAAAATACCCACAATAGAAAAACTAAAAGTTCAAAACCAAGAACAAACAAAAGCAACAATGTCCAAAAGTCCAAAAAATTAAATGTCTATTTACAAGCTCTAGATTTTATAGTCGCTAGGCCAACTTTCTCCATGAAGCTCAAGGTGGCATTTGCAGGGCCCATGTAGCTTGGGCTTCAAATAAAACTCAATTCTTGTCCATCAGCTGCAGTCCTCCGGAATGGATCTTGTTTACAATGAAATGCCCCATCTTTTTCTTGTTGAATTTGTTGGGAAACCAATGATCCTTTGATTTGGAAACATAGAGCTTGTCTCCAACTTCATACTCCTTAGGCTCATCATTGGAAATCTTACACAATCGCACATACCAAGGCAAACCTCTCCCATGTATAGATAAATCTTTAATGGAAATAGGAGAAGAAGGATCCATACCTTGGCTTACCTTTGTAGAATTGGATTCGGGGACCTCAGTGTTTGGTCGATTTCGAGTAATAGTACTCGATATCGAGGAGTTGTGCTCTTCTGGTGGACTGCTGGTCGAAGAAGGTGGAGTCGAGGAAAGAGGATGTTGGTCGATATCGAGTTGTCCTCGGCTTCCAGCGGATTGCTCGTCGAGGAAGGAGAAGTCAAGGAAGACGGTTTTTGGTCGATGTCGACCAATCTGGTCGATGTCGAGGAGTCCTTGGCTTCAAGTGGATTGCTCGACGAAGTTGCTGCTGGTGGAGGGCTCTGATTTTGGTTGACGTCGACCAAGTTACTCAACGTCGAGTAACTCTGGTCGACTTCGACCCTATACTTGAATCCTGTCAAGGCATCCGAGAAATAATTAGTCGACATCGACTTACCTTGGTCGATGTCGAGCAGATCATCTGTGTCGTCGTTCAGGATGGCCATGATCTTCTCCACCTGGGCTTCCATATCCCTCTTTTCTAGCTCTTCAGGAGTCATATTTCTTACCTTAGGCTCCCCGCAAGTTATTTAACTAGTCGATATAGACTTTACCTCTTCCATGGGACCTGTGTGCCTTCCAGTTTTATTAAAAGAATACTCAATTACCTCATCGCTGATGTTGAAAGTGAGTAGTCCTTTTCTTACGCTTATGTTGGTATCCACCGTCGCCAAGAAGGGTCTTCCTAGAATAATGGGACAAGCAGGGTCCTCCGCCATATCAATAACTAAGAAATCAACAGGGACGAAGAACTTACCTACTTGCACTGGCACATTGTCCACCATGCCTGTTGGGATGACCACCGTGTTGTTTGCCATATAAAGCTTAGCATCCACAGGCTCTAGGGCACCTATCTTAATCTTGGACCATACTGACAGAGGCATTATACTCACACTGGCTCCAAGATCACATAATGCATTAAATTTATATTGACCAAATCCAATGGTTATAGCAAACTTACCTGGATCTGGCCTTTTCTCAAGTATGTCCATATGGCTGCACTCCTCTGCGATCTCAGCCATTGATCGCTTTTTGCTTAGGAGCTCCTTGAGGAACTTGACATATGATGGCATTTCATGAAGATCTTCTGTGAAAGGTATGGGGACATTGAGCCTCTGAAGCATCTTGATGAAGCGCTGAAACTTCTTCTCTGCTGGATGCTTTGGAGATTTTATTGGGAAAGACAGCTTCTTTTTCTGGTTCGGAGCAAGAACAGATGTCGGAGGTGTTGCAGCTTCCTCGACGTCGACTTGGTTCTCCTCGATATCGACCAGTTTCCTCGATGTCGATTTGGAGTGCTGTGCAAACGATTCTCGGCCAAGCTGTTGCTCGATGTCGACTTGATGTTGCTCGACATCGACCAAATTTTGGTCGACATCGAGTTTCTATTGGTCGATGTCGAGTTGTTTCTCAGCTTCGTCCCGCTACTTTCCGACTTCTGGCTCGCGTAGTTGGTGCCCGCTCCTGAGTTTTACGGCTGCGATGTGTCCGGTCTTCCCCTTGGGATTGGGCTCAAAAGATCCAAGGAGCGTACCTAACTATCTGGGGACGCCTGCTGCTAGCTGGCCAATCTGTGTATCAATCGATTTCCTCCAGACATCGATGTCTCCAAGCCTAGTGTTGACACCATGTATTTGAGTGTAGACAGAATTGTAGGACTGCTTGGTGTTTGAATGGTTCCTCCGCATTTCCTCAAGGATGGTCTGTAGGTCATCCCTCTTCTGGTCCCTTTCCGGATGTCCTGGAGCTCTGTATGGCGGGGGTTCCTAGGGGCACCTTGGTTCCATTGTGGTTGCTGAAACCTTTGGTCCCCCATATAGCGATTGGGACCCCTGTGTAAGCTACCTCTTCGTGGTTTTCTGCCATCTTGACTTGCTCTGTGTGTGGGCACTCAGTAGTGGTGTGCCGCTGTGATCCGCATTCGATGCAGGGCTAGTTGACATAAAGATACTTGACTTGCTTGAGGAGCTTGCGATTTTGATCTCTGTAGTACTGCTCCTTGACATCCGGGTCAATCTCCTTAGAAGGCTCATAGAGGGGCATGTATGGGGCTCGCCTTGCATAGACATTCTCATCATAGTTTGTTGGAGTCCCATACTTGTTGTCGTAGTTGGTCAACTTGTCGAGGGTAGCCCATGCGTCAGGTGGCGGCATTGTCAGATACTCATAATGAGTATACTGGTTGATCCTATCCTTAGTGTCCAGCTCAAGAGAATTGAAGAAGATCTCTTGAACGATGTAGGGTGGCTGTCCATGTGTATGGCAGGATTGCAGTAGATCCTTATATCATTCTCATGCTTTTGCTAGCAGCTCCCTAGACTTCTGTTTGAAAGCTGTAATCTTCTGGAGGAGGAACGTTGTCTTGGCAGGAGGAAAGAACTTGTTGAGAAATTCCTGCTTTACTTCAGCCCATGTTGTTAGGGATCGTGGAGGGAGACCTTCAAGCCACTTCAATGCTGGACCGGCCAGAGACCATCGAAAAGCCTTCATCTTGACATATTCCAAAGTAGTACCTTTAGCAAGAGTATGACACATGTCAGCAAAATTGGTAATATGTTCAAGAGGACATTCATTAAATCTACCATAGAAGGCATTATTTTCAGGGATTAGAATGGTCGATTCAGGCACGACGAGAGTCGGGTGCATGTAATCCTCTGCAGTGGTAGGTTATTGGGTAAGCTCAGCTTCCACCTGCCTCCTTCGCTCAGCTTCCTATGTAGTGCGTGCTCTCTCAGCGGTGAGAGAAGTATCCTTGGCGGCTACTTCCCCCTGAAGCCTCTCAATCAGCTCAGCTTGTGTTTCGGTAGTCGCCATGATCCTTTTTAGTCTAGAATGGATGTGTATAAGACATTCTGGATTGCTTAAGACGTCAAACGCAGGTGTTTGACCAGAACGACGCATACACCTGCGAAGTAACTCAAGGCAAACGTGAGATTTAACTACCTAAGGCGCGAATGATTGCTTCCCCGGCAACGGCGCCAATTTGTTGTAGGAGGAAATCGAGTTCAAAATATAAAATATAAATCAAACCAGATTCATGCCCACGCAAATAATTACAAGACCTCCTCCTGATGTATCAGTGGGAAGTCAGCGGATCGATCCTCAAGGAAGCACGTCAGCGGATCTCAGGTAGTGGCAAATCTCACAGACAGAAAATTAAACAGACAGACAGAAATAACAAAGAAAAGAGGAAAAGAAGACGAAAGCACAGAAACTGGTCGATATCGACCACTGTTCCTCGATATTGAGTATGAAAATCGACCAACAGTAAGTCAAAATCGACTAACAGAAACAAAACTCAGCAAACTCAACTCGACCTCGACAAACTTTACTCGATGTCGACAAGATACCTCGATGTCGACTAAATGTCCTCGAAATCGACTTAAAAGCAGAAACAAAGTACGAAGCTTTTCGTAACACAGAACACGATTTTTGATGAAATAAATAAATAAACTAAAGACTTCCAAGATCAGGGTTTCAACACCACAACGATAACCATGCAAATTAACACATAAAGGCATAAAAGATCATGCTTTTCATCAAATAACTTTCGTTATTAACAAATAGGAAGATAGAGGCTTTCGCATAAACCCGAATTGTTACTAACCCTTTTCACATAATTGACCCAAGTTGTATGAAGATCACTTTCGCTTCAATAATACAAACAAGGATCACTTTCAACTTTCGCAAAAGAATCATGCTCGCAGGGATAGAAGACGAATTGCATAAAAAGCTTTAAAGCTTTACCGCATCACCTCACATGGCTACCGTCGGGCTCACCCCGACCCCAGAAGTGGGTGGACTACTCGCTCTTCATCATCAAGAAACTCATCAAAGATTTCAGGAAAATAAATTGCATTAAAAATAACCAACACTTACAATCGACCGAAGCCAAAACAGCTTTCGCAAACTCCAACTCTTCTCGACTACAAGCTCTCTCTCTTTGTAACTAATTGTGTCTGAAATTGAATGAATGGAAATCAGCCCCTAAGGCTTTATTTAGAGCCTTCATTCCCTCTCTAATTAAGAAAGAAAACTATATCTAAATCTATATCTATCTATCTATTTTATTAAGATAAAAACATGGAAATAAAGAAATAAATCTCTAAAAGGGAATATATCTAAAGTAGATAAATATCTTCTCCTCTTTATAGCACTTGATAGATCTTGATAGAATTTGATCTCGAAAATATCTCCATCGGATTCGGGATAGAATCTTAACAAGATCCGGATACCCTCAGAATCAGCTTCTGGAATCAACTCGATATCGAGTAGGATTGATCCATATCGACTAGCAATTTTTCGTCTTTCGCTTAGCAACTCGATTCTGGCCTCCAGGACGGCACATCGACTTTGTTTTTACTCGATACCGAGTAAATTTCCTCGACATCGACTAACATCTTCAGCTCCAAGCTTCCTCGTGTCGATGGCTGGTCTCCAGCTCGATATGTGGTACTCGATATCGAGTAAAACAACTCGATATTGACTTAGCTTCTCGATTCTGCTTGATTCTAGTCATCTTTGGTGGAAATCGACTAGATGACTTGATATCAGGTTACTCGATATCGAGTAAAACAACTCGATATCGACTTACTTCCTCAGCTCTGCTCGATTCTTGGTTGTCCAAGTGGAAATCGACTTGACTGTACTCCATATCGACTAAGCTTGGTCGAGATCGGCCAAATATTGTCGAGTCAATTTTTTTTTGTTTTTAGCTTGATTTGTTCTGGTTCCGCTGCTCCTTGACCTCGGGCTTCTGTAGTTGACTTTGATTTCTGCGAATTTAAACAGAAACTGGTGTAGATTCCATAATTTGGCAAATAAACATAAACTACATAGATTCTGTACTATTCTAACCCAAATGCATGAAATGCATGCAGAAATCGATATAAAAGTAAGTGTAAAACATGGCAAATTAGGCTCACAACAGCCGGTTTGGGCCGTTTGCGCTACCCAACCCCTCGATGCGGTTTTTTTTCCATTAATGATGTCATAGATACCCAGTTATCTTCCTATAATTTCATGTTTTTCCAGCCCTGATAGACAATATAAAGCTTGTTCAAATTTTTTATATTCAGGGGGCTAACTTTCTCCATTGTTAAGATGTTGATGCATGTAGTTTTTACTCTATCAACGCATGCTCCTTTAGGTACTTGCATAAGATTAATCTTACCTAGAGGCTGTAGAGTTCGCAAGTGTCTTCCATAGTAGTTTAATCTAAAGGGCCTCTTTCATGTCCCGTGAGTTGCGAATTCCTAGGCTACATTTCCTTTTAGTTTTGCAAATACGGCCCCAGCTTATCAAAGGCCGATAATGGAGGTCTTCATTCCAAAAACAAAAGTCCTATTAATTTGGTGTAGCTCATTGTGTGTACTTGTTGGCAACATGAAAATCTGCATTGTACGCGTAGAACGGTTCCGCTGATAGATTAGATTTGATCAAGAGAGCTTGTTCTTGTTGCAACAACGCATTAGCTCTCCTTTTTTAGGGCTAGTTTGTAGTTTTGCAAATAATGTTGTTGAAAGTATCCCTTTTCACTCTTCCATTCACCACAAGGCATCTAAAATAGATTTCGATGTTCGAGGAGAATGGAATCTATAGATTTCTTTCGAGTTCATCAACCCTAGTACTGATCACACAAGTTGTTTCTTAGAAGGTGGATTCGTGGTAGTTTACTTTATGACCTAATATTCCGCAATAGTTGTCGATGATTGACCTCACTTGTTGATATGCTTTGACGGCGCTTTTGCGAAGATTATGATATCATCCCCAAAAGCCAAGAAAGGTACACATGACCCTTATTTGTCAAATTTAAACCTAACATGGGTAAATAGTGTGTTGGTGGTGGATTGGTGATTTTTTGGCAACAATTTTGCACTAAGGATGAACAGAAATAGATATAGAAGCACTTTTGTTAGTCTATTATTAATAAGTACCGATAGTGATACTGTATTTATCAACTATTTTATCCATCTAATCAATTTTTCATGGAAACCAAATTTATGAAGAACATTGGTTTCCATGTCAAGCTTGAATGTCATCCACTCTTCTTTCCCTTTTTCTGGTTTGAAGGAAGTGAAAATTTTCATGTGCTATTAAGACGTTGTCTTGAAGGGCTTTATATGAGAAAATGGTCATTAAGCCGGGTTGATGTGTCTTCCCATTACAGTTTGAAGCCGTTTTTTTTTTGTTAATTTTTGATATAATTTTGCCTATTGTAGAGCATAGGCATATTGGTATGTAATTATCAGTGGTTATTGGATTATCACATTTCGTTAGGATTGTTATAAATGTATGATGGATTTGTCGTAAGATTTTACCTGAGCTAAGAAAAATTCGGTTGTCCTAATAATCGTCAGAACAACAATATCCCAATAGCTTTTTTTGGTAAAATTCTATGGTTACTCCATCTAGGCGTGAGAATTTGTTTATTTCAAGATTGAATGCAACTTTCTTTACTTCTTAACTTGTGACCACTTTTATAAGATCGAGGTTATTAGATTTCGAGATCTTAGGGGATATATATTCTAGATATTCATCCCCAATTCCATTTATATTAGTTGCTTTCTTAATTTTCTTCTCAAAATCACCTTTGATTTCCTTTCTAATATTTTACTCACTGACTATTAGAGTACCCTCTATCGTAGTGATTTACATAAAACATTTTTGATTTCTTCTTCTAGTTACCACTTTGTGAAAATACATGTAGTTAGTGTCCTCTAGTTTTGATATGCTTTGTTTTCACTCTTTGATTGTTGTATTTCTTTTGTTATAGTAGGTGACGCGATCATGGAATTTCACCTATACTTATTACCTCATCGTGACGACAAAATGTCTTAATATACCGGCAAGCCTTAGTCAAGAAGGGTGGTGATCAGATTATATGCTTATTTATCCAAGCGATGGGGGTGATGCGCTCGGCTCGCGAGGAGATGATTTAATGTTCAATCGTCGTCCTTTAGAGGAAGTTAGATGACGTTCTTATTCCAAGAACATTCTTCTTTGATCAAAGACCTTAAGAACTAATCTCCGGGGCTTTAAGTTCAGGGAGATAATCAGAGCTCTTCTTCTTCTCTCTTAAATCAGATGCTTTTCTTGGGGGTTGGATAGGGGTATTTATAGGGAGACCAAGCGAGCAGCTTGTTGGTGACCTCGTGGTTTAACAAGGGACATGCATGCTTATATTTATTCGCGATGCCATTAGACTGAGGAAACTTAGGGCGTTGAGTTGGGTTCTGACGAAACACTTTACTCGCGATGAATCTGTCAGAGGGCCAAATGTCTTTTGCGTTGGGTAGTCTATTTATGACGTCATATAGTTGTTAATTAGTATCTCTATTTTCTATGGCATCGTCATATCTCCTCGTAACCGGATCGCGAGTGATATGTCGCCCGCGATTAGGTTTCGATAAACACGATGCTTCCCACCAAAAAGACAATAATCCTAGTCTCTGCATTGCCGGATCGCGAGTGATATGTCGCACAACATGATTAAACCACAACCTAATTCAGGAATCATTCGAGAAATACTAAGAACAAGCCTATTTCCGCATTGTCGGGACAATCCCAACCCTAGAACAAGAAGTCTAGCCACTCATGGAAAAGTACATGCTTGATTCAATCAAATTCGGCAAGACAAACATAGAACAATTGAGATGAAAATGGAATTTACCGGAATTTGATAGATCGAACAAGTTTTCTTCTCCAAAATCCTACTCTCCAAAGTTCACCAAAAGCTCAACTACCCACTCCAGAACTTTGGCCTAAGCTTTTTCCCAACAAAACGTAACCCCCCTTTAGAAATCTCGAAATTACATTGGTTTTAATTCATCCAAACAAACAGCGGAAATATGAAAGGTCGGGCTGATCTGGCACTATCATGACTCGTGAAGAGTCTGTCACGGGTCGTAACAACCTGCAGTACGCCTCAAAGAGATGAGTTCACCTGTCACGACTCGTGAAGGCCTCCCACGAGTCATGACAGCTTGCTGAAGCTGAAATTACACAAACGCCTTTGTCCCGCGAGTTGTGCTATACCACCTTGAGCTCCTATGAGTGTTTCGCTTGATATACTTGCTCTATGACCCGTCTCTTTTGCTTTTCTTTCAATCTCTTTCCATTAGATGCATGCAATTTAGCCCAAATCACCGACCCAAACCTACAAAACACAAACAAAGCTTGTGTAGATCTCCGAATCATAAATAATACAGAAACCACACAAAAAGACAATAAAAATACTCTAAAATGATGCATGAAACTAACCTAAATGCACATGAATAATATATAAAACTAGGTGCTACCACTTCCCGCCAAAAAACTTATTTATTAGATAGGCTTGAGCTAGGCCCAGTGTGCTTTCGACCCATTTGGGGGTGACCCCACAGAGACTTATAAGTGAGGATTTCACGCTTTAGTCATTTCATTTCATATTTCTGAAGATAGAAAAGAGAGAGAGAGAGAGAGAGAGAGAGAGAGAGAGAGAGAGAGAGGGAGAAACTCGAAGGGTTTTTGATTCCAGAAAGAAGTGATCGGAGTTAGGTGGTGGTCCATTTCTCAGTTCTCCAAGCTTGCCGGTGTTTTTCTTCTACTTCGCTCGAGTAAGTGTTCCCTGATTTTCTTTATGTTTCGTCCAATTTCTAGATTCGTACTTGTATTTAGGCTTTTTAGGACAGAGGGAAGAAACCCTTCGTGGTGGAACGGCCCTCCTCCGGTGAGGGGTATGGTTGTTATGGGGCCGAGACTGGGGTGTTCCCTGGTGTCCCATTCCCTCTCTTCTTCTTTTTCCTTGGGTTGCAATCGATTAACATGAGGGGATTTTTAGGTTACCTGGTGGTGGTATGCATGTGTTGGGGTAGGGTAGTGCCTTTTTCAGGATTCTTCGGGACTTTCCGATGGTGGTGGGTGGATGAAACTTTTCGCCTCCCCTCCTATTTTACTTTTCGGAGGTGGTTTCTCGAAAACCGAGAAACTTTGTGGAGGAGATGAAAAGGCATCTCTTAACCGTCACCCCCCGGGGGGAAATGTCTTTTCAATGCCCTCTTGAGGGGTGCCTGAGGTGCCAACACAAACGTAGGAAGGGTTTTTTGGTGCCAAATTTGTTCAATCGCGATGCTGAAAAGGTCATTTCCCCTTGTTCATTTTCCTTTCTTTGCCTCTTTTCAGGGGATTTTCTTCTTAATTATAACTCAAGATGTCGAATAAAAGTGATAGCCAAAATTAAAGTGTGGGTTACGAGCCTGAGGTGGTTAGCTCCACGCATACAAGGACAAAAACTCTAGTACCCGTTGATTCGGAATCTACAGCGTCCCCTGCTCCTCCTGTGCAGAAAAAAAGGTCACACGAGGTGAAGGGAAAGAAAGCTAAACATGTGTTTGCGCAGAGCGCAAAACGGCAAATGATGGTTGGGTCGGTCAAGCATCCTTTTAAGAGGGACGATCCCGAGAATTGCAATAACCCGGAGTCCATCAACGAACTGGGGAAAGGCGAGCCCTCTCGCGCACCCAAAGAGAGGAAGTCATCGGTTCGCGTAGTCCCAAGTGACTTCTCCGTGCTTCCTTATAAGCAAACAGAGGTAGTGTTGTAAGAGAAACGGGAAGTCAGGATCGATCCTCGAGGAAGCGTGTCAGCGGATCCTAGGCAGCGAAAGAATCTCACAAGTGGTTGTCGACTTCAGAAATACTCGACCTCGACTAAGGCTAGTCGACAGGGGTCAGTACAGTCGAATCCGAGCAAGCAGAAGACACAGGTGTTGGTCAATCTAGAGTAAGCAACTCGACGTCGAGTAGATTTTAGTCGTAGTTGAGTAAACCTTGTCGACTTCGAGTTAACTATAGAGACAGAAGCAACAGCGATCTTGCTCGATCGAAAGTGAGTAGTCGACGTCGACCAAGGGGTGGTCGAAATCGAGCAGAAATAGTAAAATAAAATAAAGAACGAACCTTTTGAGATTTCGCAATAAATTATGTAAAAGAAAACTTCCAAGATCAGGGTTTGCAACAACGATAACCAAACATGCATAAGGCAAGATAAATAACGATAATCATGCAAATCGCATCGAAGGATCAAGCTTTCACCTTTTCCAACAATTAGGCAACTCTTTCAAGAAACCCTAATTGTATCTACCTATTTTATGTTTATAATCCAAGTTTTTAGCATGGATCTCTATTAAATAGGTAATAAACACATAAAAGGTAGTAGTTGCTTAAAACATGATAAAGGTCGGATCTTTACCTAAAACACGCATGGCTATCGCCGGGCTCGCCCCAACACTAGAAGTGGGTGGGCTACTCGCTCTTCATCGCAATTGCAGACATCATTGATGGAAAATAAACTTGCATTAATAAACTAAAGAGAGCTTTACAACCAATCGAAGCCAACTTGCTCTCGCTCCTTCACTCCTCTCGGCCTCCACACTCTCTCTCTCTCTCTCTCTACATCTTTACGTTCGAATGTATGATTGAAAATGAATAAAAACCAGCCCTATAGGCTTTATTTATAGGCTTCCAATCCTTGCTAATCAAGGAAGGAATATCTATCTAATATCTAAAGATAAAACTCTACTTGGAAATAAATCTATCTAAATAAGTAAAACTAGATAAATCCTAGGGTAATTAACTGTTCAACCCTTATGATAGATAAAAAAGATAAAAAAGGAAAAAATATCTAAATCTTCATGTGTTGGGAATCTTCTCTCGGAAATATCTCAATTGGATTCGGGATAGAACCTTAACAAGAACCCAGACTAGCTCGAAATCGGCCACTGGGGTCAACTCGATATCGAGTAAGGTCACTCGATATCGACCGGAAATTTTCCCATCTTCATCTCAGTCACTTGATTCCGGCTCCTGGAGTGAACATCGACCAGCTTCAACTCGATATCGACAAAGGGTGCTCGATATCGACCTTCATCTTCTTCTTCCAGCTAGCTTGGTCGATTCCTAATCATCTGCCCGATTTTTGCTTGGTCGACTTCGAGTAACTTACTCGACATCGAGTAAAGTCTTTGAACTCGAGTTGGCTTCTTCCTCCGTCCTCGATTAAGCTTTGCTCTCTAGTGTAGTCGATGTCGAGGAAGCTCCTCGAGATCGAATAAAATGCAGCTCTTGTCTTCTTCTTTTGGTTTCTTTCCGAAATGGCTCCAAATTATGTAATATTAAACGAAAACTTATGTAGACCTCTATTACTTGCAAATAATCATATACTACATAAATTCAACATATTCCCAGCCCTAAATATGCAAAGTATATAGAATAAGGAGTTGAAATGTATATGAAAACATGGTCACTTTAGTGGACATCAAATCACCCCATACTTAAGCTTGCTTGTCCCCAAGCAATAACTTGAATGGTCATTCAGGGGAAGACCCATAACTCTCAACATCATAGATTCATTTTTATATAACCCTGCAATCAATTACCATCATCGAAAAGGTACTGATGCCACAAATCCATACATGTGCAAATAAAAGCAACATCTACTCACAAAAGGAGGGTTATGCAAAAAAACAATTCATGTGACAAAGCATTAATAATCAAGAGGACTTTAATTTAAGCTCAATAAGGAGTAGATAGGTAAAAGGCTAAAGGTGGGCAATTTTTAGCAATGTGGTGTTAATGATCCGGGGAAATATTGAATTTCCACATTCCTTCTTCATAAGATTTCTCACCTTTCTCTCATTGCTCAATGCTTTTTCCAATATTGTGCTTTTACCTCTCTAACCTCAGCACTGCCTTCTCGCGAGTCGCAAACATGGGTGTCATGAATGACCCCGGATACTTAGTGCTTTGAACTCCTCACCCGTGTGTCCCACCTCGCCAAACTATTATCTCAGCGAGCAGGGTCGATCTACCTTTATCTCTTGAGGTGATCGGATTTTTTTCTCTCATTAAATTTTCCATATATTTCAAACAATTTCCTTCCAAACTCCAAATATGATAATAACAACAAACATCATATGATAATCTCCATAATGTAACATCATTCTCAACATAATCCCCGGATAGGAAATAGGGTAAAGAATGGCAATATTTAGAACATGTGAAGCAATAATTGAAATAAGGCATATATATGGCTTTTGTGATGCATAGGCATAGGTATGGCTCGGATTACAACAATATGAGCATTATATGGAAATATAAAGTCATGCATCCTCTTATCATGCAACATGTCAAAAGCAACATCAAATTTTACCCCCTTTCATGGTTTTCAAGAAAATAACGCACTTCATTGTGACTTCCCTTTACTAGCCAATTTCATGCTATATCTCTAATGAATCTAATTTTGCATCGTCAAGTTCAATATAAGCTTCCATGACACTATTTCTTTAAACAATTCACAAGCTTTGGGAGATGTCTCATATAACTTTGAGTTTAGCAATTAAGCATAAAAATTTAAAAATTTACTCAAAATTCACCATGTAAAACCAAAAGCAAGAATAAAACATAAATAAATAATATTAAGCTCTTCCCCTACCCCATACTTAAAACATAAAGTGTCCCCACTGTATAAAATCAATAAAAAACAAAGGTAAAGGAATGAGCTCACCAAATAATGCGTCGAATAGGCAAAAACAGGGCCCGTCGGGGAACTAAGTTGGTCGATGTCGAGGAACTTGGTCGACGTCGAGTACACTGGTCACGTCGAGTGGAAGTCTGAAGTCGAGGAAGCTCCTGGCTTGGTCGACGTGGAGTAGATTTGTGCTGCTCCTCTTGGTCGATCTCGACTGGCCTAGTCGATTTCGACTAACTGTCAGGGACTTCTTCTTCCTCTCTTTGCGATCCTTTATGCTTCTCAACCTAAAAATGTTAGATTTTCGCACGAAGACAAGACCTTCCACATGAAGCATTTATAACTAAAAACAAAAACACAAAACAAAACCTTTAAAGTCCCAATATCCAAAAGTTTTATGTACATGCTCTAGATTTTAGAGTTGCTAGGCCGACTTCTCCGCTTGTGCTCAAGAACCATTAATGTGGGCCCCCCTTGTGCTTGGCCCTTCTCCCGGATAATCTAGGTCCTGATGGTAGTATGCAAGCTCAGTTGATAAGTTATTGGTTGCATAGTATCCCTTGCCTTCCTTCTTCTTCTTTCCAGCTCTCATCCTTCGCAGATTAGCTCGCCACGGGGCCTTACCTCCCCTTAAATATTTATTAAATTTATTAATGGACAGAGGAGGAGTTGAAATCATACCTGGACTTACCTTTTCGTGCCCAAAACAGAAATCTTTGGGCTTAGGGTTGGTCGACGTCGAGTAGATCTGGTCGACGTCGAGTACATAGACCCCATATTTAGGCTCTTAGCAAATCGGGTGTTGAGCAGAGGAAGTCGACTTCCAGTAAGCTTGGTCAAAGTCGATGATGGTGGTTGACATCGAACAGTGTTGGTCAATGTCGAGCAGCTTCTTGGCGCCTTCCTCCGTTGTTCTTTGCTTGCCCCCGTGGTTGCTTATGCTCTTCACCTCCAGCCATTGGACTTTCTCATTTGCAGGGCCAAAAAAGAAATCTAGGATCTCGTCGCCTATCGTGAAGGTGAGCAATCGCTGCTTTACGCTGATTTTAGCATCTGCAGTAGCTAGGAATGGTCTACCATGAATAATAGGGCTAGTAGGATCTTCAGCACAATCTATAATAAGGAAATCAGTGGGAACATAGAACTTACCAACCTGGACAGGGATATTATCAATCATACCTGTAGGGATGACCACTATATTGTTTGCCATGTATAGTTTGGCATCCACAGGCTCTATAGATCCTATCTTCACCTTTTGCCAGATCGATAAGGGCATGATACTTACACTTTCTCCTAAATCACACAAGGCCTCATAGTTAAATTTTCCAAATCTCACAGTAATAGAAAACTTACAAGGGTCAGGTCTCTTCTCAGGGAAGTCCATCCTTTTGCATTCGCTGGCGATTTCTGAGATAGATCGCTTGTTGCTAAGGATTTCCTTGAGGAACTTGACATAAGCAGACATCTCTTGAAGAGCTTCTGTAAAAGGAATTGAAACATTTAGTTCTTGAAGCATCTTAACAAAGCGTTTAAACCTACCTGCAGTGGGATCTTTCAGCACCTTGGTAGGGAACGGAAGTGTCTTCTTCTGTTTCGAAGCCAGAACAAATGTCGGAAGTGATGTAGAGTCCTCGACTTCGAGTGGATTTTCCTCGACGTCGACTAGATCTTCCTCGACATCGACCACTGCAGTCGACTCCGAGTTGGAGTGCTGTGCAGAAGATTCCTTGTCGGCTTGGAGATGGTCGACTTCGGGTACCCCTACTCGATGTCGAGTAGTCTGGTCGACATCGACTTGGCTCTGTTTGATATCGAGTAACTTCACAACTTCGTCTTGCTGCTTTTCGACCACTAGCTCGCGTAGTTGGTGCCCCCTCCTGAGCTTAACAGCTGCGACGTGTCCGGTCTTCCCCTTGGGATTTGGTTTTGTCTGCCCAGGGAGATGCCCGGTTGGTCGTGGAATTTGTGCCGCGAATTGACCCATCTGGGTCTCAATGTTCCTCTTCCAGATGTCCAGCTCCCCAAATCTTGTATTGATTTTCTGGAGCTGATTGTTGATGGCGATATTGGCTTGCTTGCTTTCCGCTTGATTCCGGCGCATCTCATCGAGGATCATCTGTAGGACATCCTTACGCTGATCTCTTTCTGGATGTCCTGGAGCTCTGTATGGCGGGGGATTCCTAGGGGCACCTTGGTTCCATTGTGGTTGTTGAAACCTTTGGTCCCCCATATTGCGGTTGGGACCCCCCTGCGTAAGCTACCTCTTCGTGAGTTTCTGCCATCCTGACTTGCTCTATATGTGGGCAGTCTGTAGTGGTGTGCCGTTGTGAGCCACATTCAATGCAGAGCTGGT
Source organism: Persicaria maculosa (assembly GCA_963922045.1). Lineage (NCBI taxonomy): Eukaryota > Viridiplantae > Streptophyta > Magnoliopsida > Caryophyllales > Polygonaceae > Persicaria > Persicaria maculosa. Next base: position 43,991,653 of record OY998256.1, read on the forward strand.
TGACAGAAAGATACTTAACTTGCTTGAGGAGCTTGCGATTTTGATCTCTATAGTACTGCTCCTTGAAATCTGGATCAATCTCCTTAGAAGGCTCCTAGAGGGGCATGGATGGAGCTGGCCTTGCATAGGCATTCTCGTCATAGTTTGTCGGAGCCCCATACTTATTGTCGAAGTTGGTGAGCTTATCTAGGGTAGCCCATGCATCAGCTGGTGGCATTGTCAGGTACTCATAATGAGTATAATGGTTGATCCTATCCTTAGCGGCCAGATCAAGAAAATTGAAGAAGATCTCCTGAACGATATAGGGTGGCTGCCCATGTGTAGGGCAGGATCGCAGTAGATCCTTGTATCGTTCCCATGCTTTTGCTAGCGGCTCCCCAGGCTTCTGTTTGAAAGCTGTAATCTTCTGGCGAAGGAGCGTTGTCTTGCCAGGAGGAAAGAATTTATTAAGAAATTCATGCCTTACCTCAGCCTATGTTGTGAGGGATTGTGGAGTTAGTCCTTCAAGCCACTTCAATGCTGGACCGGCAAGGGACCAACAAAAAGCTTTCATCTTGACATATTGCAGAGTAGTACCTTCAGCAAGAATATGTCACATATCAGAAAAATTGGTAATATGTTCAAGAGGGCACTCATTAAACCTTCCCTAAAAAGCATTATTTTTAATTTCAATAAGGAAGGCAGTGCAAATTTCAAAATTAATTTCAGGGATTAGAATAGCCGATTCAGGCATGACAAGAGCCAGGTACATGTAATCCTCTGCAGTTGTAGGGAATTGGGCATGCTCAGCCTCTGCCTGCCTCATACGTTCAGCTTCCTGCTCAGTGCGTGCTCTCTCAGCGGTGAGAGCAGTATTTTTGGCTTCTAACTCCGCTTGAAGCCTCTCTATCAGTTGTGCTTATGTTTCCGCGGCCGTCATGGCTCTTTTTAATTTAGCGTGGACGTGTACAAGACGTTCTGGATCGTCTAAGGCGTCAAACTCAGGTTGTTGACCAGAATTGCGCCTACACTGCAAAATCAAAACTTAAAGGAAAACGTGAGATCTAACTACCTAAGGCGTGAATGATTGCTTCCCCGGCAATGACGCCAATTTGTTGTAAGAGGAAATCGAGTTCAATAAATAATAATATAAATGAAACCGAATTATGCCCACGCAAATGATTAGAAGACCTCCTCCTGATGTATCAGCGGGAAGTCAGGATTGATCTTCGAGGAAGCGTGTCAGCAGATCCTAGGCAGCGAAAGAATCTCACAAGTGGTTATCGACTTCAGAAATCCTCGACCTCGACTAAGGCTAGTCGACAGGGGTCAGTACAGTCGAATCCGAGCAAGCAGAAGACACAGGTGTTGGTCGATCTCGAGTAAGCAACTCGACGTGGAGTAGATTTTAGTCGTAGTCGAGTAAACCTTGTCGACTTCGAGTTAACTGTAAAGACAGAAGCAACAGCGATCTTTCTCGATCGAAAGTGAGTAGTCGACGTCGATCAAGGGGTGGCCGAAATCGAGCAGAACCAGTAAAATAAAATAAAGAACAACGCTTTTGAGATTTCGGAATAAATTATGTAAAAGAAAACTTCCAAGATCTGGGTTTGCAACAACGATAACCAAACATGCATAAGGCAAGATAAATAACGATAATCATGCAAATCGCATCGAAGGATCAAGCTTTCGCCTTTTCCAACAATTAGACAACTCTTTCAAGAAACCCTAATTCTATCTACCAATTTTAGGTTTATAATCAAAGTTGTTAGCATGGATCTCTAATAAATAGGTAATAAACACATAAAAGGTAGTAGATGCTTAAAACATGATAAAGGTCGGATCTTTACCTCAAACATGCATGGCTATCGTCAGGCTCGCCCCAACCCTAGAAGTGGGTGGACTACGTGCTCTTCATCGCAATTGCAGACATCATTGATGGAAAATAAACTTGCATTAATAAACTAAACAGAGCTTTACTTCCGATCGAAGCCAACTTGCTCTCGCTTTTTCACTCCTCTTGGCCTCCACTCTCTCTCTCTCTCTCTCTCTCTCTCTCTCTCTCTCTCTCTCTCTCTCTCTCTCTACTTCTCTACTTTCGAATGTATGATTGAAAATGAATAAAAACCAGCCCTATAGGCTTTATTTATAGGCTTCCAATCCTTGCTAATCAAGGAAGGAATATCTATCTAATATCTAAAGGTAAAACTCTACATGGAAATAAATCTATATAAATAAGTAAAACTAGATAAATCCTAGGGTAATTATTTGTTCAACTCCTAGGATAGATAAAAAGATAAAAAGGAAAATATATCTAAATCTTCATATGTTGGGAATCTTCTCTCGGAAATATCTCCATTGGATTCGAGATAGAACCTTAACAAGAACGCAAACTAGCTCGAAATCGGTCACTGGGGTCAACTCGATATCGAGTAAGGTCACTCGATATCGACCAGAAAGTTTCCCGTCTTCAGCTCAGTAACTCGATTTCGGCTCCTGGAGTGAACATCGACCAGCTTCAACTCAATATCGACTAAGGGTGCTCGATATCGACCTTCATCTTCTTCTTCCAGCTGGCTTGGTCGATTCCTAGTCATTTGCCCGATTTTTGCTTGGTCGACTTCGAGTAACTTACTCGACATCGAGTAAAGTCTTTGAACTCGAGTTGGTTTCTTCCTCCGTCCTCGATTAAGTTTTGCTCTCTGGTGTAGTCGATGTCGAGGAAGCTCATCGAGATCGAGTAAAATAAAGCTCTTGTCTTCTTCTTTTGGTTTCTTTCCGAAATGGCTCCAAATTCTGTAATATTAAACCAAAACTTATATAGACCTCTATTTCTTGCAAATAAACATATACTACCTAAATTCAACATACTCCCAGCCCTAAATATGCAAAGTATATAGAATAAGGAGCTAAAATGTATATGAAAACATGGTCACTTTAGTGGACATCAGGTAGATAATTGCAGTTTTTGTGAAGGCTATGTCCCTTCAGCTCCCCCCCCCCTTTTCCTGAGGTTTTCCAGGGGCGTGTGTGTCCCACTTTCGCTGAAACTTTGGGATAAAGATCAATTCTCGAAGCTAATCATTTGGAGGTGATAGCTCAGACTTACCCATGGCTGGATGGGATAGAGATAGGCTTGGCTACTAGAAATGGGGGATGCTTAAATGCATATAAAGATCACGTCGCCATCCATCTCGGGAGCCTACATCAGGGGTTCCGCCTCCCTCTACCCTGGCTCTACTTTGAACTTTTGGAGCGTATTGAATGTCCGTCTAAACTTGCTTTCAATGTGTGGATGTATCTCGCGGCCTACGTAATGCGGTGCGCTGTCATCAAACAGACACCAACGTTAGATCATCTATTTTCAGTCCTATATTTGAGACATAGTGAGGGATTGGTATCTGCTTCCCTATCTAGGAATATAGTTGAAAGATTATCAAGTAGTTCGGGGTGGAGAAGGAAATGATTTCTTGTTTGCGATTCTATTAAAACCCGTTTAAACTTTTTGAATGCACCCGACAACTATGTACCTCCCCCTAAGAATAAAAATATCGCGATGGAAAGATGGACGGCCGCGTTTAGCCGGGGGGAGGGGACCTCGTCGAAATGGGGTTATAAAGAAGTTGTGACTCCGGCTCGTTTAGAGATGGTTTGGCTCAGTCTTCCACACCGTCTGGGTCGGTGCCTAGATGCTTAGGTTTTCTTATTATTTTGATCACGGTTTTCTTTGATTGACCTTCGCCCTTATTATTTTGTTGATATGTTGATTGAAAAAGCAAAGCTTTCTGCCCTGGCCGTGAAGAAAGGTGCCGCCAAAACTCCTCTCACTATCACCCCACATGCGGGTGATAGTTGGCAGCAGGTTGCATCCCGCGCCTCTCCCCTTGCGACGAAGAGTACCAAATGAAAAAAGAGCCTATTGAAGATAGGGAAAGTTCATCGGAGGACAACATACCCTTGACTCATCGCGAACAAAAAAGGCCCAGTGAGGAGGTAGCGACCAACAGACTTCTAAGTAATGAGCCAATCACCACATAAGGGATTTCTATGGTTGCATACAGGCAACCTCGGAAGGAGTGATAGCACCTAGTTTTATATATTATTCATGTGCATTTAGGTTAGTTTCATGCATCATTTTAGAGTATTTTTATTGTCATATTGTGTGGTTTCTGTATTATTTATGATTTGGAGATCTACACAAGCTTTGTTTGTGTTTTGTAGGTTTGGGTCGGTGATTTGGGCTAAATTGCATGCATCTAATGGAAAGGGATTGAAAGAAAAGCAAAAGAGACGGGTGATAGAGCAAGTGTATCAAGCGAAACACTCATAGGAGCTCAAGGTGGTGTAGCACAACTCGCGGGACTTAGGCGTTTGTGCAATTTTCAGCTTCAGCAAGCTGTCACGACTCGTGGGAGGCCTTCACGAGTCGTGACAGGTGAACTCATCTCTTTAAGGGCGTCTGCAAGCTGTCACGACCCGTGACAGACTCTTCACGAGTCATGACAGTGCCAGATCAGCCCAACCTTTCACATTTCCCCTGTTAAAACAAATGTAGTGGCCAGATTTCAAAAGGGGAGTTACGTTTATGTTTTGAAAAAGCTCAGGCCGAACTTGTGGGGGATTGTGGTTGAGCTTTTGGTGAACTTTGGAGACTAGGATTTTTGGAGAAGACAACTTGTTCGATCTATCAGATTTCGGTAAATTTTATCTTCATCTCTATTGTTCTATGTTTGTCTTGCCGAATTTGATTGAATCAAGCATGTACTTTTCCATGAGTGGCTAGACTTCTTGTTCTAGGGTTGGGATTGTCCCAACAATGTGGAAATAGGCTTGTTCTTAGTATCTCTCGAATGATTCCTGAATTATGTTGTGGTTTAATCATGTTGTGCTTATTCTAATTGATGTGAGTCAATTAGATCCGATTTAGGGTTTGAAATTGAAAGACTAAAACACCTAAATTGGAATTTATATGGTGAATTGAGACCGAAAGGCGATTAGGATCCATCAGAACTACATGATTAAACCCGAAGTTTATTGATCGAAAGTGAAACTAAACTTCTTGAGGATTCCTAGGTTATCATGGATGTTTTGGGCAATTTTGATATTATTCGGAGCCGAAAGGCGAAGTTAGTATGATTATTGCCTAAAACTCTACGAACTTAAAGGGCCTAAATCGGTTGCTTGAGCCCGAAAGGAGAATTGCTAACCGATTTAGACACATTCGCGCTAAACCCGAAAGGTGGTGTGCGATTACATTAGATAACCTACCTCCACAATTTGATTTTGAAATCATTCGAGCAAGAAAATATTTTATGCCTATTCACGATGCATTGTTGGTATATCCTTAATCCTAGAACGTTTCCCCATATATATTTCATAATATTGAATTGATTTTCTTGGTTACTTTACACACAAACACTCTCAAATCTGCTTGTTTATCCTGAACTTGGTCGAACTAGCTCGAAATTACAATCGATACTCCACTGGTCCTTGTGATACGACACTCGATATACTACAACTGAACCCCATACACTTTTGGCGCCGTTGCCGGGGACTGGTGCTAGTATCGATCGTCCTTTTGACGACTAGTTCTTTGAGTTCTTTTTGTTGCTTTCATTTGTTTTTGTTTTTGGCCTCAGGTTGTGATTTGAATGCGAAAAAAGAAAGACTCTACCAATCTATTGCCTTTTGATGCTGAACCTGAACGCACATTCCACAAGAGAAGAGCTACGATGGCTGATGCAATCGCCAGATTGGTAGAACTATAGCGGCAAATGGCTCAAAGAGATCAAGAAAATGCTGAACTTCGACAACAGCTGGCTGATCAACAATTACAGCTTGGCCAACCCCAAGGGCCGGCAACTCTAGGAGCGCGGATGGATCCAGCTCAGTTCCTACCACGACCAGGTGTTGTTCTTCCTGCTTTAACACCCGCTAATTTTGAGCTAAAGCCTGCATTGCTAAATATGATAAGGCAGAATATGTTCAATGGGATTCCTGCTGAGAGCCCTCATCAGCACATATCCACCTTCAAAGAATTGATGGATACAGTTAGAGTTCAGGGTGTCGCTCCTGAAGAGTTGTTATTGCGATCATTCTTCTTCTCACTTGCAGGGAAAGCTAGACATTGGTACAACTCTATCCCTGCTGGCACAGTCACCACTTGGGAGGAACTGTCATCTGAGTTCCTGAATCAATTCTTTCCGCCAGCCAAGACTGCTGAGATGAGGCGGAAGATAAACTCTTTCGTGGTTGGAGATGGGGAGAACATCCATGAATCGTGGGAAAGATTCAAGGATCTTTTGTTTGAGTGTCCTCACCATGGGATATCTAAGCTGAATCTGTTGGAGATTTTCTACAAGGCTGTCAGTGACCACACTAGAGTGCTTATTGACTCCTCATCTGGAGGAGAATTTTTGGAAATGGGAGCTGAAGATGCTTGGGCGTTCATTGAGAAGACGGCTAAGAGATGTGGGAAATACTCGCAACCTAGGGCGCTCTCTACTGTAAAGAGGGGTGCAGGGATCTATGAGGTGGATCCTACAACTTAAAAGGATGCTAGATATGACTCATTGGCTGCTGAAATTAAACGTCTAGCCTCAGTTATGGAGAAGTCCTTGTCCACCAAGGAGGTGAGTGTTGCAGGCTCTAGACCGGTGCCATGTCAGTTCTGTGGATCTCAAGATCACACTATTTTGGCTTGCCAGATCTACGCGTCCCAAGGTGATGAAAGTCAAGAGGAGGAAGTTGGCTACATGGGCAACAACTACAATAGGGGTCAAGGGTATAACCGAAACTTTAACAACTACAACCCTCGAGCGAGGGACCACCCTGGTTTCTCCTATGCCAACAAGCAAGCTGCAGAAGGGCCGCCTCCTGGTTTCCCACCAAAAGCCCCACCACAGAAGGACGAGATGGAGATAATGATGGAACAACTTATGGGAACCGTTAAGGGTCTAGCTGGAGAAGTGCAGAATCTCACTAGGGGGCAGAAAATGCTTGAGACTCAAGTAGCTTAGCAAGCCAACAACATTGGTAGGCCTACTGGTCAGTTTCTGGGGAAGATGGAAGATAACCCCAAGGGACATATTTCTGCTGTGTCTTTAAGGAGTGGTAAGCAATTGGAGGATCCGAGTCCTTCCGAGCCAACTGGAGCTCAAGAGAATGCTAAGAAAGGGGAGAAAGCTGCTGAATCGGTGACAGAGCCACCATATGTCCCACCTCCTCCTTACAAGCCACCGCTTCCATTCCCACAAAGGAAGGCTCAAGCCCAGATTGAGAAGCAATACGGGAAGTTCTTGGATGTGTTGAAGAAGCTCTATATCAACATCCCCTTCACCGATGCTTTGTCTCAAATGCCCTCTTATGTGAAGTTTTTGAAGGAGATTCTCTCCAACAAGAGGAAGCTAGATGAGTGTCAGACGGTATTCCTCAACGAAGAGTGAAGTGCCTTAATCCAAAACAAGCTGCCACCTAAGCTGGAGGACCCAGGTAGTTTCGTTGTCCCTATTTCTTTCGGTCATGGTCCTGATTATAAAGCTCTATGTGATTTGGGAGCTAGTACAAGCTTGCTTCCTCTCTCTATTTGTAAAAATCTAGACTTAGGAGAGCTTAGGCCTGCTAGGATGCAACTTATTATGGCGAACAGGTCCGTAGCCCACCCCGCTGGTATCTTGGAGGATGTTCCTATAAAGGTGGGTAAGTTCTTTGTACCTGTTGATTTTGTTGTTTTAGGTATGGATGCCGACATTCGTTGTCCGGTTATTCTTGGAAGGCCCTTTTTGGCCACTGCAGGTGCCGTGATTGATGTCCGGAAAGGGACTTTTTCCTTTGAAATAGGGGATGAGAAAATTGTGTTTAACCTCCCTAAATCTTTGAAGGCCCCTGTTTTTGAGGATGAATGTCACAGGATTGATGTAATAGATGAAGGAGCTCAAGATGTCATGACGGAGGTGATTGAGCGAGACCCTCTAGAGCTATGTCTTATGGAGAGTGTGACTGATGCTGGTGATGATGAGCTACTTGCTGAAGTAGTTCAGGATTTGGAAGCTGCCATAGAAGACCCCGAAGCTGTTTTTGAGGTCTTGCAAAAAGATGAAAAAGACTTGGGAGGTGCACCTAAGCTGGAGTTGAAGCCACTTCCTTCTACTTTGAGGTATGAATTCTTGGGTCCTAATTCCACTTATCCTGTGATTGTGAGTGCTAGCCTAAGTCTGGATGAAACTGAAAAGTTGTTGCATGAGCTTAGATTGCATAAGAAGGCTTTAGGCTACACCATTGATGATTTGAAAGGGATTAGCCCCTCCATGTGCATGCATAGGATTTTGATGGAGGATGATCATAAACCCACCCGAGAGCATCAAAGAAGGCTTAACCCTAACATGAAAGAAGTTGTGAAAAATGAAGTGCTTAAACTGTTAGATGCTGGTATTATTTTTCCGATTTCTGATAGCAAATGGGTTAGTCCCGTTCATTTGGTTCCTAAGAAAGGAGGGATGACTGTTGTCAAGAATGATAGGAATGAATTGATCCCCACTAGGACTGTTACAGGTTGGAGAATGTGTATAGATTATAGGAAGTTGAATGCCTCTCAAGCCCTTGATCATCAGATGCTTGAGAGGTTAGCTAAGCATTCTTATTACTGCTATTTGGACGGATATAGTGGATTCTTTCAGATTCCTATCCATCCAGATGATCAGGAAAAGACTACTTTCACTTGCCCTTACGACACCTTTGCATATAGGAGAATGCCTTTCGGTTTGTATAATGCCCCTGCTACTTTTCAGCGTTGCATGATGGCAATATTTTCTGATTTCATTGAGGACATTATGGAAGTGTTCATGGATGACTTTTCTGTGTATGGATCCTCTTTTGATGCTTGCTTGTCTAACTTGTCTAGAGTCTTGCAACGTTGTGAAGAAGTGAACCTTGTCTTGAACTGGGAGAAATGTCATTTTATGGTAAGGGAAGGTATTGTCCTTGGTCATTTAGTTTCTAACCGTGGTATTGAGGTGGATCGAGCTAAGATAGATTTGATTGAGAAATTACCACCCCCTACATCGGTTAAGGGCGTTAGGAGTTTTCTAGGCCATGTTGGTTTCTACAGGAGGTTCATTAATGATTTCTCTAAAATTGCTAAGCCTCTTTCTAACTTGCTAATGAAAGATGTTGTTTTTGATTTTTCTCCAGCGTGTCATGAGTCCTTTTGCAGGTTGAAGGAGGCATTGATCTCAGCTCCTATTATGCAGTCTCCTGATTGGGATCTCCCATTCGAGATAATGTGTGATGCCAGCGACTACGCAGTTGGGGCCGTGTTGGGTCAAAAGAAGGATAACAAGCTCCATGCCATCTACTATGCTAGTAGGACTTTGGATGAAGCTCAGAAAAATTATGCCACAACAGAGAAGGAATTGCTTGCTATAGTCTTTGCTTTTGAGAAGTTTCGGTCTTATTTGGTGGGTGCTAAGGTAATTGTGTATACGGATCATGCTGCGATCCGATACTTGCTGCAAAAGAAAGATGCAAAGCCGCGTCTGATTAGGTGGATCCTTCTCCTCCAAGAGTTCGATTTGGAGATTAAGGACAAGAAAGGCGTGGAGAACCTGGTTGCTGATCACTTGTCTAGGTTACTGCCGGAGCAACTAGAGCACACTTCATCTGAACTTCCCATCGATGAATCTTTTCCGGATGAGCATCTACTTGATTTCACCGCTGAGATATTGAGCACCACTGCTGAGGTACCATGGTATGCAGATTTTGTGAATTACATTGTATGTAATGAGTTGCCTAGTGATCTGTCATTTCAGCAAAGGAAGAAATTCTTGAAAGACGTTGTGTATTATTATTGGAGCGAGCCATACCTTTTTAAAAGGTGCTCCGATGGGCTTTTCAGGAGATGCATCCCAAGTGAAGAAGTCCTTAGTCTTATCAAACATTGTCATTCTCTACCAGTTGGAGGTCATGCTAGTACCTCCAAAACGGTGGCCAAGGTATTTCAATCTGGTTTCTATTGGCCTACTAAGTTCAAAGATGTTAGATAATTTGTTGTTTCTTGTGATGAGTGTCAAAGGACAGGGAATATCTCGAGGAGAAATGAGATGCTGCTGAATAGCATTTTAGAGGTTGAGTTGTTTGATGTATGGGGAATCGATTTCATGGGGCCTTTTCCATCTTCTGGGCCATACAAGTATATACTTGTGGCGGTGGATTATGTGTCAAAATGGGTTGAAGCTTGGGCAACCCCCACCAATGATGCTAAGGTAGTCACAAAGTTTATCAATAATGTGATCTTCTCGAGGTTTGGGGTTCCTCGATTTCTGATTAGTGATGGAGGTTCCCATTTCATTGAGAGGAATTTTGAGGCTTTGCTGAAGAAGTATGGAGTTCATCACCGGATTGCAACCCCATACCATCCCCAAACGGGTGGGCAAGTAGAGGTCTCTAACCGGGAGATAAAGAGCATCTTGGAGAAAACTGTGTCTCGCTCCCGAAAGGATTGGGCAACAAAGTTAGATGATGCCTTGTGGGCTTACAGAACCGCTTTTAAGACTTCGATTGGTACTACTCCATACAAGCTGGTGTACGGAAAATCTTGCCATCTCCCAGTTGAGTTAGAGCACAAAGCCTATTGGGCAATTAAGACACTAAATTTGGATATGAAGCTAGCGGGAGAAAAGCGGCAATTACAGTTGCAAGAGCTTGAGGAGCTGTGTTTGGAGGCTTATGAGAATTCCAAGATTTACAAGGAGAGAACTAAAAAGTGGCATGACAAGCACATCCTACCTAAGGAGCTTCAAGAAGGCGACCTCGTGTTACTCTTCAACTCGAGGTTGAGATTGTTTCTGGGCAAGTTAAAGTCGAGGTGGAGTGGCCCTTTTACGGTAAAGAAGGTTTATCCACATGGTGCTGTTGATGTTTGGAGTGAAAGGACCGGTGAGTTCAAAGTAAATGGTCAAAGGTTGAAGAAGTATTTCGCCGGACATCCGATCGAGAGGGTCATTTCCGTCGACCGTCTTGATCCAAGCACTTGAAGGTGATGGAAGGTCGGCTTCAGACCTTAAACCAGCGCTTCTCGGGAGGCAACCCGAGGTAAGTAGTAGGTAAATTTTTTTTTATTTTGTTTCTTCTGGTTCCCTATCTAGGAATATAGTTGAAAGATTATCAAGTAGTTCGGGGTGGAGAAGGAAATGATTTCTTGTTTGCGATTCTATTAAAACCCTTTTAAACTTTTTGAATGCACCCGACAATTATGTACCTCCCCCTAAGAATAAAAATATCGCGATGGAAAGATGGACGGCCGCGTTTAGCCGGGGGGAGGGGACCTCGTCGAAATGGGGTTATAAAGAAGTTGTGACTCCGGCTCGTTTAGAGATGGTTTGGCTCAGTCTTCCGCACCGTCTGGGTCGGTGCCTAAATGCTTAGGTTTTCTTATTATTTTGATCACGGTTTTCTTTGATTGACCTTCGCCCTTATTATTTTGCTGATATGTTGATTGAAAAAGCAAAGCTTTCTGCCCTAGCCGTGAAGAAAGGTGCCGCCAAAACTCCTCTCACTATCACCCCACATGCGGGTGATAGTTGGCAGCAGGTTGCATCCCGCGCCTCTCCACTTGCGACGAAGAGTACCATATGAAAAAAGAGCCTATTGAAGATAGGGAAAGTTCATCGGAGGACAACATACCCTTGACTCATCGCGAACAAAAAAGGCCCAGTGAGGAGGTGGCGACCAACAGACTTCTAAGTAATGAGCCAATCAACACATAAGGGATTTCTATGGTTGCATACAGGCAACCTCGGAAGGAGTGATAGCACATAGTTTTATATATTATTCATGTGCATTTAGGTTAGTTTCATGCATCATTTTAGAGTATTTTTATTGTCATATTGTGTGGTTTCTGTATTATTTATGATTCGGAGATCTACACAAGCTTTGTTTGTGTTTTGTAGGTTTGGGTCGGTGATTTGGGCTAAATTGCATGCATCTAATGGAAAGGGATTGAAAGAAAAGCAAAAGAGACGGGTGATAGAGCAAGTGTATCAAGCGAAACACTCATAGGAGCTCAAGGTGGTGTAGCACAACTCGCGGGACTTAGGCGTTTGTGCAATTTTCAGCTTCAGCAAGCCGTCATGACTTGTGGGAGGCCTTCACGAGTCGTGATAGGTGAACTCATCTCTTTAAGGGCGTCTGCAGGCTGTCACGACCCGTGACAGACTCTTCACGAGTCGTGACAGTGCCAGATCAGCCCAACCTTTCACATTTCCCCTGTTAAAACAAATGTAATGGCCAGATTTCAAAAGGGGAGTTACGTTTATGTTTTGAAAAAGCTCAGGCCGAACTTGTGGGGGATTGTGGTTGAGCTTTTGGTGAACTTTGGAGACTAGGATTTTTGGAGAAGACAACTTGTTCTATCTATCAGATTTCGGTAAATTTTATCTTCATCTCTATTGTTCTATGTTTGTCTTGCCGAATTTGATTGAATCAAGCATGTACTTTTCCATGAGTGGCTAGACTTCTTGTTCTAGGGTTGGGATTGTCCCAACAATGTGGAAATAGGCTTGTTCTTAGTATCTCTCGAATGATTCCTGAATTATGTTGTGGTTTAATCATGTTGTGCTTATTCTAATTGATGTGAGTCAATTAGATCCGATTTAGGGTTTGAAATTGAAAGACTAAAACACCTAAATTGGAATTTAGATGGTGAATTGAGACCGAAAGGCGATTAGGATCCATCAGAACTACATGATTAAACTCGAAGTTTATTGATCGAAAGTTAAACTAAACTTCTTGAGGATTCCTAGGTTATCATGGATGTTTTGGGCGATTTTGATATTATTCGGAGCCGAAAGGCGAAGTTAGTATGATTATTGCCTAAAACTCTACGAACTTAAAGGGCCTACATCGGTTGCTTGAGCCCGAAAGGAGAATTGCTAACCGATTTAGACACATTCGCGCTAAACCCGAAAGGTGGTGTGCGATTACCTTAGATAACCTACCTCCACAATTTGATTTTGAAATCATTCGAGCAAGAAAATATTTTATGCCTATTGACGATGCATTGTTGGTATATCCTTAATCCTAGAACGTTTCCCCATATATATTTCATAATATTGAATTGATTTTCTTGGTTACTTTACACACAAACACTCTCAAATCTGCTTGTTTATCCTGAACTTGGTCGAACTAGCTCGAAATTACAATCGATACTCCACTGGTCCTTGTGATACGACACTCGATATACTACAACTAAACCCCATACACTTGTGGGTGTAGGTTTTAGCTTATCAAGGAGCTGCCCGGTTGAGAGGGAGTTCCTGAATCACCTGACAAATGAAGAGTTACTGGAGCAGGGCCAGAAAACCGGGGGCTGTGTAATTCTCTTCGCTATTCATTATTTTATACTTATTTTATTTTATGTGCACGCTTAAGGAAATATGAAGATGCGGTGAAGGAATTGAGGAAGGTGAACAAGAGTCTATGAGCGAAAGTGGAAAAACTGAAGGATGTAGAGCTCTAGTAGGTGACTATCAACAGTTTACGAGAGGCTTTGGAAAAATCTGAGAAGGAAATGGAGGCGGTGAAGGGCGAGCTAGACGTACCGCGAATCGAACTTTCTAATCTTCAAGAGATGGGCTCTGAGCGTGAGCTGGAGGTAATGCGTGAACAGCTTATCATCACGAGAGGAAAATTGGAGCGCTTTACTTCAGGTGAAGACGTCGCTCTTACCAAGAACACACTTTATGATTTCATGCTGAGCGATGAGGGTCAATGGTGGATGAATAGCTCCTTGGCGAAGGACAGTCGAGCTTGGTTGGGCCGCTATTTTCAAACAGCTGGGCAGAACGTCCTCTATGACAAGTTGTTCGACGGGTGTGAGCTTCATGCTTCGCTGCGGTTCGTACCTTATCTTTTGGATGGGAAACATTTCTGTTTATGCTCTTTACCTTTTTCTCTGGAATTTAGCTTGGTCTTATTACTCTTGTCTGTTCGTGGCTAGAGTTTAACTTGCTATTGTTACTCTTTGCTGGAGGGTCTAATCGTGATACCCTTACCCATCTCCTGTCAATGAGAGTTTTATTAAATGAATCGTGAGATGACAAAAAATAGGGTTCATGGATTAATTACATATCGAAGTGCTAGTAGCAGCTTTGAAAAACTATCTTTTATTTGGTGTGACGTAAAGTAGAAAACGATTTATATCTCGTATGCTTATATTTCTTCGTAACATAGTTAGTTGGGCAAAACGTGTCCGTTTTCTTTTGGGCCTGGTTACTCTATTGTTACATCAAAGTGTGATTCTCCTAGTTATTCGAATGTGAGGCAACTTCCTATCCTTGGGTTGTTAGCTATTGTGAAAGATCTCCATCCCTCTGATAGAGAGAACCAATTGCCTTCATCTTTTTCGACTAAGATCAGGAATTCTTGGTTTGAAGGAGAACATAGGACGTTTTGGTTTAGTATGTCGTCCCCGAATTCTACAAAGATGTAAGGTAAGGGGAGCCTATGTAGTTGGCATTCTCTGAGGATTATTCGGATGAACTTGGGATTTGGGAAAAGCATAGTATTTGTGATAAAGATAGGCGGAGAAACTTCACCGGAAGTCATGTCGAAACTTGGCCTTCTGTTTTTAGGTAGGAAAATGTTATGGAGGTGGAATTTATTTATACTAGGTTGTTGCCTGTGGAGATAAGTATTGTTCTTCCGAGTTAGGTTGGGGTGCCCGTAAGCTAGAAGGTGCGTGTCGCAAGTTAGTTTTCCGGGTCACTAGGTGTGGTAGGTTTGCTTGTCCGTTTGTTGGTGTTTTGAATAGTGGGATGTATTTATCCGGTAGTTTTTTTCGTAACTGTTGATCTTTACCAACCTCGTGGAGTGGATAAGGTGTCTTTGCGGTGGAGCTTGTTGTGTGTGTCCCGTCATTCACCATTAATAGGAAAGCACTCTCGTACTTTGTGGTGTGGTTTGTTTGTCAACAAAGACGTCTACATTGTCGATTGATATCCTGGGTAGGATCAATCCTCGTGTAAGAGGTTTTACCCGAGATATAGCAATAGAGGGACACTTGTACATGCTGGTGATCGAGTTTTTATTGAATAGTCTTGTTTCCACTTAGGAATTGATCCTTTCGGAGGTGTTTATTGTTGTTGTTGCCTTTGTCGCATGTGTACCGTGATAATGGTGATGAGGCCCTTGGCTTCATGCAATTGTGGACGTGAGCAGACGAGGAATTTGTGGTGAGGGTGGAGCCCTTGGGCCTTAACAATTACTGGTTCACATCAGGTTGTCCTGAGTTCGTTGTTTCTAACGAACCTTAGATGGGGACACGTTTGATCTTCGAGTATGAAGAGCACTCTGCTTTTGATGTTGTTGCTGTAAATCACGGTTTGGATCAAAACGGTGATGTTGATTTTTCCGTTCGGTGTTGAATGGTAAAGTAGAGGATGTTAACTTTTCAGAATCGTGATATGTGTTGTGTGTTTTTGTTGTGGTGTGTAATAAGTAATTAAATGCGATTATGTTTTGTATGGGTAATTTCCAGTGTGCTCTATGCGATGGAGAAATTTATAAAATTATGGATAATCTCTAGTGTCCTTGACACTAAGGAGGTTGACCAGAAGAATAGGTAATCTCCAACGTTTTCTACATGAAGGGGAAACCTGTAAAATTATAGACAATCTCCAGCGTCCTTGACACTAAGGAGATTGATCAGAAAAATAGGTAATGTCCAGCGTTTTCTAAGCAATGGAGAGACCTGTAATACTATAGACAATCTCCAGCACCCTTGACACTAAGGAGATTGATCAGAAAAATAGGTAATTTCCAGCGTTTTCTACGCGAAGGAGAGACCTGTAAAATCACAGACAATCTCTGCCGAAACTTAATCGTAATGGGCGATCGGGGCTTTTTATTGATAGTTCGCATTACATTCCATTGCATTCGACAGAAAATTACTACCTAGCGATCTATCGACGAAGATAAACTAGAACCCTTTTGCTTCTGGACCATCGTATCTACCGACATCCATTTCTTCTTCGATGTTATAGCCCTGCTTGTCTAAGAAGTGAACCTCAAACCTTGCTTCGCGTAGATGGGTGAAAACAAATGATGTCTCTAGCTCGAGACCGTGAGTCTTGAGGAAATCTCTCCATCCTTGCGCCACCCTGGGAACTGTAACCGCCTCACGTGATATGAGTAGGGAAATCCTTCAAGATGCAAGTGGATAAAAAGATTCGCTCTAGAACTTGGGGTTTCAAATGTTCGCCGAAGCAATATGGTAGCGTCATGCGTATGTATTGCTCCTCGCCTACCAAGTAAAAATCAAAGATGAGAAGGTTGTTTGAACCTGGGGTTGCTGTGTTGGTCATCATTTTGTTGCTGGTATATGATGGTTTGTGTAGTGACAAGATAGGTTTTTATAGTGGGGTAGTACGGGTTGATTTGCAGTTTCTCGTGATAAATTACTGTTTCCGGATTTCACATGTACAGATGAATTGGTCAGATCCTGAATGGATTTTTGCCATGGGTGTCTCATGCAGGGTATCTTAGGAAAACCCGATTCAGTCCTCCTTCCTCGTTTGGCGCGTGTAGTAAATGTTGTTTGCAGTTTTTGTCGCCTTTACAACTTTATTTCGGAGATATAAAGGAGTGAGATCTGCAGCAGCCCATTCACCTACTACTCTCTGATTGTTTATCACCTTTGTTTGGTAGAAAAAGTGATGGCATCACCTAATTCTGAGATGAGAGATTTTTATCGCTATGTTGATGCAGAGGAAAGGCTTCATCCTTTGGTAAGACTTCAATGTCTGGTGCATTTTACAGTTGTTTAGTTTTGAATCTTTATGGAAAGATGCTTTGTTTCTCGCAGCCTCTCCCCTGTGCTTTTGAAAGGATATACGGCCATGTTGTATCCGATCACGTTTGTTTGGTTTCCACAACTGGGCAAAACATTAGTGTTGGGGTTTCCAAGGATAGCTTCAATCGCTGGTGGCTGACCGAGGGCTGGGGAAGGTTCGCGATCAATAATGATGTTCGTGTTGGAGCAACGATGGAATTTTTTAAATACGTGGGAGGGAACCGCTTTGAGACTCGTGTTCTTGAGGATGAATAGATGTCTCATATTGCAATGAATATGTAATAGGATAGATGTTTGTGTCTCGAACTTTTTATTGGCCTTAATTATATAATCGGTATTGTGTAGTACTTTTGCTGGGCCCCGTGTAATTGTCACTGTTTTTAATAATATTGTACAATATTTTCGGTATTTGTGTTTTTGTCCGTTTTTGGCTTGGATGTGACCGTTCTATGGCGCGACACGGGCTATTAGGGTAGCAGAGGTGTGCTTCTGATATCTTTGCCACTTGCTTATCATGCAGCTTATCCTGGCAATTTCTGGATTTGACGTGGTTTTTTGTTTGTTGTGCTGATGTCTGTTTTAAATTTGGATTTGATCTCATTTATTGATATATATGATAGCGCCGAGTGTTATCCTTCTCGATCATCCTTTTATGCTATCCTAACCTAAAGGGGAACGATGACCTCTCCTAACCCTGGTCGTCGCGATTTTTTCCGTTCCATTGATTTTCGAGGAGAGGCTTGAAATCTTGGTAAATCTCCCGATTTTTAATGTTTGTTTTGTTATCCTAGGTCTCTCTTAATCAAACTTTGTTTTGAATGCTCGCAGCCATTACCGGAGTCTTTCGGTGCTAGAAACGGTCGCGTGGTAGCGGACTATGTTTGTTTAGTTTCCCATACTGGGCGAGAGTTTCGTGTGAGGGTGTTTCGTGACAGTCATGGTCGTTACTTCCTGACTAAAGGTTGTTGTGCCTTTGCCGAAGATAGCGAGCTCCACGTTGGGGTTTCTCTGATCATTTTTAACTATGAAGGGAGCAATCACTATATGATAATCGTCCTGGAAACGGGTGAATGAGTTCGTGAGGTTGGATCAAAATCAGATGTTTTGTTTTCCTTTTTAACCTGTTATTCAGCTGTCGTTGTGTGAACTTTGTTCCGTTGAATCGGTGTTTGTATCTTGTTTTAGATGTAATATGATGATCATGTTGTGTTTATTTTTGGGGCTTGTTTGCGCATTAGTATTTGAAGAAACACATGATTAAATGGTTTTTTTTTTTGCCGAGCCTGCTAGAGCGCGGATCGAGATCGCTCGCAGGTTGTATCCCAGTATGCTAGTTTTCATACAATCATGATTTTTAAATCATTTAAGAACCTAATAAAACAATTCCAGATTGCGAACAAGAAAGAACAATCGTAAAATGTGACACTTTTATTGTATTTCTATGCTTGAAAGACGTGCGATTGTTAAATTTATTCTCTTTGGAGGCTTATTTGCATATCCTTGTTTGAAAGACACGTGATTGCTAAATTTATTCTCCTTGGAGGCTTGCTTGCACATCCGTGTTTGAAACACACGCGATTGTTAAATTTATTCTCCTTGGAGGCTTACTTGCACATCCGTGTTCGAAAGACACGCGATTGCTAAATTTATTCCCCTTGGAGGCTTACTTGCAAATCCGTGTTCGAAAGACACGCGATTGCTAAATTTATTCTCCTTGGAGGCTTACTTGCACATCCGTGTTCGAAAGACACGCGATTGCTAAATTTGTTCTCCTTGGAGGCTTACTTGCACATCCGTATTCGAAAGACACGCGATTGCTAAATTTATGCGTAGCGACAATCGTTATTGGGTTTGGAACTTTCATTTATATGTATATAAAGTGGTGCAGCCAATCGGGAATCCCGGTGACCCTAATACATAGAAAATCTAAGTCACCGGATTTCCAATATGCCTAATCTTTAAGCAAAATAAGCCTTGAAATTCTTGGCGTTCCATACCTGCCATTACTCATTCATATGGATGAATCCCAGCATGTTTATCAAGATATGTTTGCTACTTTATAGGATTAAGATCTGCAATAGCGGAGTTAGCTATAATCACTTAGCACTTTGTTTATCTATCCTAATGGTCAGTT
Organism: Persicaria maculosa; assembly: GCA_963922045.1. Lineage (NCBI taxonomy): Eukaryota > Viridiplantae > Streptophyta > Magnoliopsida > Caryophyllales > Polygonaceae > Persicaria > Persicaria maculosa. The sequence goes on from OY998256.1 coordinate 44,010,612, forward strand.
AAGGTGAATCAACATCATTAAGATGTGAACAAAGAGAAACGAAAAACTAAATATGCATAAATCAACATCCTAGCAAGTATATGAACGGTCCTCGATTTCAGAAAAATGTAGTCCAACCTCGCTAGAATAATGTGTTTTCTATCACTCTAATGTGTTTAGCTAAGATTTAAAGTACAACTCTCGACCCAATCCTATCTTCATAAAGCTACCCAAATATTGACATTTATATCACGAATTTCTCCACCATGGATGTCAAAGCAAACAAGAATCATCAAGAGGTCTTTTGCAAATTTGTAATGGGGCCTAGTATGAAAATAAGGTGAAGGAATTTTTTTTTTGGCCATGTGAAGCTCAAAATCCAGAAACCAACATCCTAAACAACATAAACCAAACTCTTTCATAATATACATGAAGCCCATTCGCAAACTTTACAAAAGAACCCAACAATTTATTTTATCCAACTCTCACGTATACGATGACTAACGCTCTTTATTTGTTATGAAGGGTTACCTTATTTTGGGTATGTCTCTTGCTATTTGTGTGTGTATTCTTTTTTTTTATTCTTTTTGAACTTTTTTAAAGCCATAAAAATGAAATACTATGCGAGGAATAAGTGCACTAGAGCCAGAAAGAAGCGACTGTTGTGAGCCTAATTCGCCATGTTATACACTTACTTTTATATCGTTTTCTGTATGCATTTCATGCATTTGGGCTAGAATAGTACAAAATCTATGTAGTTTACGCTTATTTTCCAAATTATGGAATCTACACCAGTTTCTGTTTAATTTCGCCGAAATCGAGGCAATTTACAGCAATTCAGAGAAAGGGAGAAAAGCTCGAAGTCAACTACAGAAGTCCAAGGTCAGGGAGCAGCGGAACCAGGACAAATCGAGCTGGACAGAAGAAAACAACTCGATATCGAGTATTGCAAGTCGATATCGAGTAAGGTCAAGTCGATTTCCACCAAAGCTGCCCAGAATCGAGCAGAGCTGAAAGATTTAGTTGATATTGAGGTGTTTTACTCGATATCGAGTAACCTGAAATCGAGCTAAGCACTAGGAGTCGACAAGTGAAGCTGGAAGCTGAAGATGTTAGTCGATGTCGAGGAAATTTCCTCGATATTGAGTAAAAGCAAAGTCGATGTGCCGTCCTGAAGCCGGAATCGAGTTGCTGAGCAGAAGACGAAGAAAGTGCTACTCGATATCGAGCAATTCTACTCCATATCGAGGAAATCCCCAAAGGGCCGACGTCGAGTAATCCGGATTCTTGTTAAGTTTCTATCCAAAGTCCAATGGAGATATTTTCGAGATCAAATTCCATCAAGATCTATCAAGAGCTATCAAGAGGAGAAGATATTTCTCTACTTTAGATATAATTCCTAGTTGATTTATTTATTTATTTCCATGTTTTAATCTTTAGATAAAAGATAGATAGAATTAGATATAGATATAGTTTTCTTTCCTAGATTAGCTTGGAATGAAGGCTATAAATAAAGCCTATAGGGCTGATTTCTAGCAATTCAATCATAAGTTTCAATTCCAGACACAATTAGTTACATAAAGAGAGCGTAGAGAGGGAGCTTGTAGCCGAGAAGAGTTGGAGTTTGCAAAAGCTGTTTTGGCTTCGATCGGTTGTAAGTTCTCTTTAGTTTATTTAATGCAGCTTAGTTATTTCCTGAAATCTTTGATGAGTTTCTTGATGATGAAGAGCGAGTAGTCCACCCACTTCTGGGGTCGGGGTGAGCCTGACGTTAGCCATGTGAGGTGATGCAGTAAAGGTTTGATCTTTTTATGCAATTTCTCTTCTATCCCGCGAGCATGATTCTCTTGCGAAAGTTGAAGGTGATCCTTGATTGTGTTATTGAAGCGAAAGTGATCTTAACACAACTTGGATTAATTATGCGAAAAGGGTTAGTAACAATTAGGGTTTATGCGAAAACCTCTATCTTCCTATTTGTTAATAACGAAAGTTATTTGATGCAAAGCATGATCTTTTATGCCTTTATGTGTTATTTTGCATGGTTATCGTTGTGGTGTTGAATCCCTGATCTTGGAAGTCTTTAGTTTATTGATTTATTTCGTCGAAATTCGTGTTCTGTGTTGCGAAAGGTTGCGATTTAAGTTTCTGTTGTTAATCGACATCGGGGAATTTTAGTCGACGTCGAGAAGTTTTGTCGACATCGAGGAAAAGTTTGTCAAAGTCGAGTAGTTTCTATTGGTTTTCGTTTTCTGTTTCATTTTTTTGCTTTCTGTTTTACTCAATAGGTTAGTCGATATCGAGTACTTTACTCGATATCGAGGAATCTTCTGGTCAATTTCGCTGAGATCTTTCCCCTACCTGAGAACCGTTGACTCGCTTCCTCGAGGGTCGATCCTGACTTCCCACTGCTACATCATAAGGAGGTCTTGTAATTATTTGCGTGGGCACGAATCTGGTTTGATCTATTTTATTATATTTTGAACTCGATTTCCTCCTACAACAAAATTGGCGCCGTTGTCGGGGAAGCAATCATTCGCGCCTTAGGTAGTTAGATGTCACGTTTTCCTTGAGTTACTTGGCAGGTGTATAAGTCGTTCTGGTCAAACACCTGAGTTTGACGCCTTAGACGATCCGGAACGCCTTATACATGTCCACGCTAAATTGAAAAGAGCCATGGCAGCCGCAGAAACACAAGAACAGCTGATACAGAGGCTTCGAGCTGAGTTAGAAGCCAAAAATACTGCTCTCACCACTGAGAGAGCACGCACTACACAGGAAGCTGCGCGAAGGAGGCAGGTGGAATCTGAGCTTGCCCAATACCCTAGCACTGCAGTGGATTACATGCACCCGACACTCGTCGTGCCTGAATCGGCCATTCTAATCCCTGAAAATAATTATGAAATCCGCACTCCTTTCCTGATTGAGATTAAAAATAATGCTTTCTATGGTAGATTTAATGAATGTCTTCTTCAACATATTACCAACTTTACTGATATGTGTCGTACTCTTGTTGAAGGTACCACTTTGGAATATGTCATGATGAAGGCTTTTCGTTGGTCTCTGGCTGGTCCAGCATTGAAGTGGCTCGAAGGTCTCCGTCTACGATCCCTCACAACATGGGCTGAAGTAAAGCAGGAATTTCTCAACAAATTCTTTCCTCCTGCCAAGACAGCGCTCCTTCGCCAAAAGATTACAGCTTTCAAACAGAAGCCTGGGGAGCCGCTAGCTAAAGCATGGGAACGATATAAGGATCTACTACGATCCTGCCCTACACATGGACAGCCACCCTACATCATTCAGGAGATCTTCTTCAATTCTCTTGACCTGTTCACAAAGGATAGGATCAACACGTATACTCATTATGAGTATCTGACAATGCCGCCAGCTCACGCTTGGGCTACCCTCGACAAGCTGACCAACTACGACAACAAGTATGGGACTCTAATAAAGTATGATGAGAATGCCTACGCCAGGCCAGCCCCATCCATGCCCTTCTATGAGCCTTCTAAGGAGATTGACCCAGATGTCAAGGAGCAGTACTATAGAGATCAGAATCGCAAGCTCCTCAAGCAAGTCAAGTATCTTTCTGTCAACCAGCCCTGGATCGAATGCGGATCACAGCGACACACCACTACTGAGTGCCCACACACAGAGCAAGTCAGGATGGCAGAACACCACGAAGAGGTAGCTTACGCAGGGGGTCCCAATCGCTATATGGGGGTCCAAAGGTTTCAGCAACCACAATGGAACCAAGGTGCCCCTAGGAACCCCCCACCATACAGAGCTCCAGGACATCCAGAAAGGGGCCAGGGAAAGGATGATCTTCAGATGATCCTTGATGAGATGCGCCGAAATCAAGGCTCCATCAACAATCAGTTCCAGAACATCAATACAAAAATTAGAGAGTTGGACATCTGGAAGAGAAACACACAGACCCAGATGGGTCAATTCGCGACACAAATTCCACGACCGACCGGACAACTCCCTGGGCAAACAGAACCATATCCTAAGGGAAAGATCGGACACGTCGCAGCCGTAAAGCTCAGGAGCGGGCATCAACTACGCGAGCCAATGGTTGGAAAGCAGCATGGCAAAGAAGCTGAACAACAACTCGACAGCGACCAACAGCAACTCGATATCAACCAAAATTTAGTCGATGTCGAGCAACATCAAGTCGACGACGAGGTGAAGCTTGGCCAAGATTCGTCTGCACAGCACTCCAACTCGAGATCGAGGAAACTAGTCGATATCGAGGAAAATCTTGTCGATGTCGAGGAGAACCAAGTCGACGTCGAGGGAGTTGCAACACCTCCGACATCTGTTCTGCCTCCGAACCAGAAAAAGAAGCTGCCTTTCCCGAAAAAATCTCCAAAGGACCCAGCAGAGAAGAAATTTCAGCGCTTCATCAAGATGCTTCAGAGGTTCAATGTCACCATACCCTTCACAGAAGCTCTTAATGAAATGCCATCATATGTCAAGTTCCTCAAGGATATCCTAAGCAAAAAGCGATCAATGGTTGAGATCGCAGAGGAGTGCAGCCAAATGGACATACTTGAGAAATGGCCAGATCCAGGTAAGTTTGCTATAACTATTTTATTTGGTCAATACAAATTTAATGCATTATGTGATCTTAGAGCTAGTGTAAGTATAATGCCTCTGTCAATATGGTCCAAGACTAAGATAGGTGCCCTGGAGCCTGTGGATGCTAAGCTTTATATGGCAAACAACACGGTGGTCATCCCAACAGGCATGGTGGACAATGTGCCAGTGCAAGTAGGTAAGTTCTTTGTCCCTACTGATTTTCTAGTTATTGATATGGCGGAGGACCTTGCTTGTCCAATTATTCTAGGAAGGCCCTTCTTGGCGACGATGGATGCCAACATAAGCGTAAGAAAGGGAGTACTTACTTTCAACATCAGCGATGAGGTAATTGAGTATTCTTTTAATAAAACTGGAAGGCACACAGGTCCCATGGAAGAGGTAAAATCTATATCAGCTGATTACATTACTTGCGAAGAGCCTAAGGTGAGAAATATGACTCCGGAAGAGCTAGAAAAGAGGGATATGGAAGCCCAGGTGGAGAATATCATGGCCATCCTGAACGACGACACAGATGATCTGCTCGACATCGACCAAGGTAAGTCGACATCGACTAATTATTTTTCGGATGCCTTGACAGGATGCAAGTATGGGGTCGAAGTCGACCAGAGTTACTCGATGTCGAGTAACTTGGTCGACATCGACCAAAATCAGAGCACGCCAACAGCAGCAGGAGCGTCGAGCAGCCAACCCAAAGTCGAGCACAACTCGATATCGAAGAATTTGGTCGAGATCGATCAAACACCTACGTCCTCGACTCCTTCTCCCTCGACGAGCAATCCATTGGAAGCAAGGGACTCCTCGACATCGACCAATTTGGTCGACATCGACCAAAAACTTTCGTCCTCGACTTCTCCTCCCTCGACCAGCAGTCCACCAGACGAGCTGACTCCCTCGACATCGAGTAATATTACTCGAAATTGACCAAACATTGAGGTCCGGCCCCGAATCTGAGTCTGCAAAGGTAAGCCAAGGTATGGATCCTTCTTCTTCTATTTCCATTAAAGATTTATCTATACATGGGAGAGGTTTGCCTTGGTATGTGCGCTTATGTAGGATTTCCAATGATGAGCCTAAGGAGTATGAAGTAGGAGACAAGCTCTATATTTCCAAATCAAAGGATCATTCGTTTCCTAACAAATTCAATAAGAAGAAGATGGGGCCCTTCACGGTGAACAAGATCCATTCAGGAGGACGGCAGCTGATAGACAAGAATGGAGTCCTATTTGAAGCCCAAGCTACATGGGCCCTGCAGATGCCACCTTGAGCTTCATGGAGAAAGTCGGCCTAGCGACTATAAAATCTAGAGCTTGTAAATAGACATTTATTTTTTGGGACATTTGGACATTGTTGCTTTTGTTTGTTTTTGGATTTGAACTTTTAGTTTTTCTATTGTGGGTATTTCTCTTCTACATTTTTTTCAGGGGCATGGGGATAGAAGCAAGCTAAATTCAGACTAGGCCCAGCAACATTTTCACTCGATATTTTGAAGTCCTGCACATCTGTCTAGTGAGTTTCTTTCTTTACCCTTATTTTTTATACAGTGAGCACACTGTAATGTTTAAGTATGGGGAGGGGGGAAGGGCTTACTTTGTGCATATTTGATATATTTAACATTTTGTGTACATGTTTAAAGTTTATTTCTTGAATTGCTTATACATGGCTATTTTGGAATTCATTATTGATTTATGTGCTTACATGCATGTTTTTCAAAGTTTGAAAAATGAAAAAATGACCCCCATTGAAAATTTTGATAAATGTCATGGAAGCTTTAATTGAACTCGACGATGCAAAATTGGATTCATTAGAGATATAGCATAAAATTACCTAGTACAGGGAAGTCACAATGAAGTGCATATTTTCTTAAAAACCATGAAAGGAGGTAAAATTGAAGTTGCTTTTGACATGTTGCATGATAAGAGGACGGAGGACTTTATATTTCCATATAATGCTCATATTGTTATATCCTAGCCTTACCTATGCTTATGCATAAAAAAAGCCATATTATGCCTTATTTCAATTATTGCTCCACATGATCTAAATATTTCACATTCTTTACCTTATTTCCTATCCGGGGATTATGTTGAGAATGGAATTACATTATGGAGATTGTGATATGGTGTTTGTGTTGTTATATGTCATTATTTGGAGTTTGGCAGGAAATTGAAAAATATATATGGAAAATTTAATGAGTGAAAGAAAATCCTATCACCTTAGGAGATAAACGTAGATCGACCCTGCTCGCTGAGATAATAGTTTGGCGAGATGGGACACATAGGTGAGGAGTCCAAAGCACTAAGTATCTGGGGCTATTAATGAAAACCATGTTTGCGACTCGCGAGAAGGCAGTGCTAAGGTTAGAGAGGTAAAATAATATTATTGATAAAAGCATGAATCTTACGAAGAAGTAATGTGGAAATTCAATTTGGAAAGTACTCCATTTCCCCGGATTATTAGCACCACATTGCCAAAATTGCCCACCTTTAGTCTTTTACCAATCTACTTCTTATTTAAGCTTAAATTAAAGTCCTCTTGATTATTAATGCTTTGTCACATATGAATGTTTTGCATAACCCTCCTTTTGTGAGTAGATGTAGCTTTTTATTTGCACATGCATGGATTTGTGACACTAGTACCTTTTCAAGGATGGTAATTGATTGTAGGGTTATATGGCAATGGATCTAAGATGTTGAGAGTTTTGATTTCTTCCCCTGAATGACGATTAAAAGTATTGCTTGAGGACAAGCAAGCTTAAGTATGGGGTGTTTGTTCTGAGCCTAATTCGTAATGTTTTACACTTACTTTTATAGCGTTTTCTGCATGCATTTCATGCATTTGGGCTAGAATAGTACATAATCTATGTAGTTTACGCTTATTTGCCAAATTATGGAATCTACACCAGTTTCTGTTTAATTTCGCAGAAATCGAGGCAATTTACAGCAATTCAGAGAAAGGGAGAAAAGCTAGAAGTCAACTACAGAAGTCCAAGGTCAGGGACCAGCGGAACCAGGACAAATCGAGCTGGACAGAAGAAAACCGAGTCAAAACACACAACTCGATATCGAGTACTACAAGTCGATATCGAGTAAGGTCAAGTCGATTTCCACCAAAGCTGCCCATAATCGAGCAGAGCTGAAAGATTTAGTCAATATCGAGGTGTTTTACTCGATATCGAGTAACCTGAAATCGAGCTGAGCACTAGGAGTCGACAAGTGAAGCTGGAAGCTGAAGATGTTAGTCGATGTCGTGGAAATTTCCTCGATATCGAGTAAAAGCTAAGTCGATGTGCCGTCCTGATCCGAAATCGAGTTGCTAAGCAGAAGACGAAGAAAGTGCTACTCGATATCGAGCAATTCTACTCGATATCGAGGAAATCCCCAGAAGCCGACGTTTCTATATAAAGTCCAATGGAGATATTTTCGAGATCAAATTCCATCAAGATCTATCAAGAGCTATCAAGAGGAGAAGATATTTATCTACTTTAGATATAATTCCTAGTTGATTTATTTATTTATTTCCATGTTTTAATCTTTAGATAAAAGATAGATAGAATTAGATATAGATATAGTTTTCTTTCCTAGATTAGCTTGGAATGAAGGCTATAGATAAAGCCTATAGGGCTGATTTCTAGCAATTCAATCATACAATTCAATTCCAGACACAATTAGTTACATAAAAAGAGAGTAGAGATGGAGCTTGTAGCCGAGAAGAGTTGGAGTTTGCGAAAGGGGTTTTGGCTTCGATCGGTTGTAAGTTCTCTTTAGTTTATGTAATGCAATCTAGTTATTTCCTGAAATCTTTGATGAGTTTCTTGATGATGAAGAGCGAGTAGTCCACCCAATTCTGGGGTCGGGGTGAGCCCGACGGTAGCCATGTGAGGTGATGCAGTAAAGATTTGATCTTTTTATGCAATTTGTCTTCTATCCCTGTGAGCATGATTCTTTTGCAAAAGTTGAAGGTGATCCTTGTTTGTGTTATTGAAGCGAAAGTGATCTTAATACAACTTGGATTAATTATGTGAAAAGGGTTAGTAACAATTAGGGTTTATGCGAAAGCCTCTATCTTCTTATTTGTTAATAACGAAAGTTATTTGATGAAAAGCATGATCTTTTATGCCATTATATGTTATTTTGCATGGTTATCATTGTGGTGTTGAATCCCTGATCATGGAAGTCTTTAGTTTATTGATTTATTTCGTCGAAATCTGTGTTCTGTGTTGCGAAAGGTTGCGATTTAAGTTTCTGCTGTTACTCGACATCGGGGAATTTTAGTCGACATCGAGAAGTTTTGTCGACATCGAGGAAAAGTTTGTCGAAGTTGAGTAGTTTCTGTTGGTTTTCGTTTTCTGTTTCATTTTTTTGCTTTCTGTTTTACTCGACAGGTTAGTCGATATCGAGTACTTTACTCGATTTCGAGGAATCTTCTGGTCGATTTCGCTGAAATCTTTCCGCTACCTGAGAACCGCTGACTCATTTCCTCGAGGATCGATCCTGACTTCCCAATGCTACATCAGGAGGAGGTCTTGTAATTATTTGCGTGGGCACGAATCTGGTTTGATCTATTTTATTATATTTTAAACTCGATTTCCTACTACAACAGCGACACTCATGGATATATACCACTGTGCTAGGGTTCACATGTGCTCGCTATGACAAAAAACACACAAAGAGCTTCATCAAGATGGGCGGCCAAAAGCTCTAGTTTGGCAGTTGAGTAACCTAACACCCAATGTTGAAGTAAGACCAGACCCAATGCCTTTGAAAGCATAGACCGTACATATAATACACTATGCATTCATATATTGCATACTTTACATTCGGAATTGCTAGTCACATAGTCAATTCCTTGTCATTTGCACAAAAAGCATTTGCAATCATGCATCATGGGTACGCGGTCAAAAAGCAACTTTAGGAGGCATCTTCGCGCATGCATCACGAGAGCACAGATCTATGCGACTGCGAACAACGGGTGCACAGATGGCAAAATCTAAGCCCATATCTGAGCATGGAGCTGGTGGAGCGAGCGAACCTGGGAGGACAATGGCGATGGATGCAACAAGCACAGGGTACCGATCTAAGATCAACAAAGGAGGACTGCGAGCGAGGGGGTGATGGAGAGGTGCAAAAGTCAATCAACCATGACATTGGAGGAACAAATTCTAGAAGATATTGGTCATATCATCGGCAAATTGGAGAATATGAAGTTCAGGACTAATACGTAGCGTTTTGATATGCTTATAAAAGAATTAGTTTTTTCAATTTGACACAACGTTTTACGCTCTAGTAGTACGAAACACGTTATTTCGATTAGTAAGGTATGTAGATATAATTGGGGACCCCTAGACCTACGTAGCAGTTATAGCTTGTAAATAAATAGTTTTGGGGGGTTGTTCTGTAACCCATCTTCTTCATTTTGAAAAACAAAAATTCCCTTACAGCAAAATAGATTTTTCCATTTCCTTCTTTCGGTTTATGGTCTTACCTTTCTAGATTATAAATGAGTTTATACACAGATCTGAGAACGACAATGGAGGAAATGAAGATATGAGATCGATAATGGAGCCACAACACATGGATAATAAGGATTTAAAAAAAAAAGTGCGGCTGCGCAGCAGCTGCTAGCCGTGTATCAGGCAAAAAAATCACCGTGCAAATAGAGGTTCCCTTTACATTTTATCAAGCTAATAGATATATTCAACAATACGAATAATTTCATTGTATGCAAGTTACTTTTAATCTCAGTCGTTTAAAGTTCTTATTTCGGCGCTCCAAATTTGCTGGCATTATCAAATATTGAAACTGAACGCATAAATTATGCAATATTATTGAAATAAATTATTAAAAAAATTAAAAATAATTAATTTAAATAATCAAATACTGAACATTATACAAATTGTGTAGTGAAAGATTAAGACTAATGAATGGTGGGTGCCCGATTGAGAATAATTGCTTGCAAACAATGAGAAATCAATAGGTGAGATCGAAAGTTAGAGAATGTTATACAAATTGTTGATAATATATGTGAGGTGAAGCGCTTTACTCCTACTCGTAAACAATTTGCAATCATTCCTCTCTTTACTTTCTTTGCCTTATTTCTTACTTTTTAATCTTTTTGTTTTGTGACGCTATACTATTTTGTTTGTTTGGCTGATTATTATTACTTTTGACAGGGAATAACGACATTTACGCCCCGTCAATGGAGACCAAAATCAGAGCTTTCCTAGGTTTAAGCTCTCAAGAAAACTCCATGTCTGGTCTAGCAAGAGCTAGATGTAGGTTTTATGAGACATGGCTATTCAAGAAACCATAGATCCAAGCTACTATGGTTCAAATCTATAGTCTCCGATAACAAGATTCTAGAAAATCTTAGATGTAACTCAAAGCTTTTTGATCTATAACAAAAAAAAAAAAAACTCAACCTATAGATAACTTTACCTTAGAAAAAAATCCAAGTAGAGAAAGATAAAAAAAACATGTTCCAATACTAATTTGAAATCACAAGTCTCTAGAACGACACAAACTTGAACAAAGTGCAAGAAAAACAAAGCGAAAAGCCAAGAACACACAAGAGTTTGTTTACAAGGCTCGGTCCATTGACCTACGTCCTTTTGGACCTCAAGTATCAAGCCCTAAATCAACTAACTTAGAAAGTATAGGGCATACAAGAATACAACAAATACAAGCAAGACAAAGAAGCAAGTATGCAAGGAAGAACTTCGACCAAGGGACCATATTTGTTAAAGACTGGTGGGATGAAATATCGTGGGTTTCACCTCGCCAAAGATAATAATTCTCAAACTAACAAATTAGAGTATAGTGAGTAAGTAAGGGGTCGAACCCACAGAGAAACAAGTATTTCTATGCAATATGTATTTACCGATAATGTAAAGGTAGATAAGATGAGAGTGAAAACAAACAATAAGCAAAGTAAATAAATTGTGAGAAAGGTTAGCAAGAGCGAATAAAAGATAGAAGAGAAGCGTGGTTTCTCATACAATTCACAACATTGATTGGGTTCTTTGATTCTTGACTCAATCCCTAGTTATTCTTAATCAATGCAAACTGATTGACATCAATGGTTATGCCGACTTGTCTTAGATAGATTGATCAATAAAGGGACAATCAATTACATTCCATGAAATACAACATAGAACAGCATGAAGATCCAAGTACATGGCCAATTAACAATACAAATCTCAATGCAATTAGAATCAAAAGATTGCAAGGTTACAGAGCTCTTAACCCTAATCACCGTGCAACATTGATGTTTTCACGGGATCAATTTCTCATTGCTTACTATAATGATGTCTATCTCACAAAAGAAATCACTAGCATAGATGCAAATTCTGTCAAGGTGCGCAGTCAAGAGAGAATATATGCAATCACAAATGAGCACAAGGATAATGAAATAACCATAGGAATAACAACAGGAAACAAGTCTCGCAATTCAACCAATGAAGTCTTGAATTACAACAAAACCATAAGAATCTAAGTACTCATGAAATACCTTGAATCTCTAATCTTCAATCCTCTCATCTCTCTCAATTGGTCCATTGTTAGAGGAATGAATACTACTGAAAATATATCTACTACAATGCCTCAAATCGAAGGCACAAACCCTAGAATAAGATAGATAAAGTTTCCATAAAGATAAAATTGGGCTGCATTGCGCATATCCGAAAACAGCAAAATCGGCGGGCGCCGGTATAACACCGGCGGGCGCCATTTATGCAGTGGCGATAGCTTCGATAGACTGAACTTGTAATTCACTTTCTGGAATCTTCGTTTATCCGATTGATGCATCTGAATATGCGTTGGAAAGGTATTTTCAAGGACTACAACTCTCATGAAAAATTCAGAAGCTAATTCAAAGTTCTCGAATATTAAAGATGAGGTTTCTTCACTTCCTTCATTTCTGCTATTGTTTTCATGCTCCTTATCTTCCCAATCCGACTTCTAACCCTTCATTGGCTTGTTCCATGCTCTTTTAGAGCTTGTCCCTTAGCTCTTCTTAACTATCTTAATTTGCTCCATGATTTCTCCACCTTTCAAGCTCGGATCTTGTAATCTAAATATAAGCACTAAAAACAGTAGATTCCGAACTTTGCATACCAAATGATCAATAATGCAAATGAACTTATCAAACATTTAATATGGACACTCTAATGCACCTAAGACCACCTATAAAACCTATACAAAATATGCGTTATCAAAGACCTATAGATCCAACAACCAGGGGATCACCGGAGAAGGGCATCAAAGCCAGGAGGGAGTGACACTGAAGGATACCATTGCGCTAGGGTTCCCATGTGCTCTCTTTTTGAGCTCTCTCTCTCTCTATCTCTCTCTTTCTCTCACTATATCTCTACTTGGCGAATTACCGAATCTAAGATAAAAAGTGATTGCACAAGCAGCTAAAGGGAGTGTATATATAGATGAGCTCGAAGGAAAAACCCTAGGTAAAATGTTGCGCTTCAATTAGGCCTTGGCGACTTACCAAAGAGAGCCAGTTATATCCAAAAACACACAAAGAGCTTGGCCAGCATTTGGGCTCATCAAGAAGGGGGGCCCAAAGATTTACTTTGGTAGTTGAATGACCTAACACCCAATGATGGAATAAGACCAGACCCAATGCCTTTCAAAGTATATGCCATTCATAAAATACATTATGCATCCATATATTGCATGCTTTACATTTGGAATTGCTAGTCACATGGTCAATTTCTCATCATTTTCACAGAAAGCATTTGCAATCACACGTCACGAGTACACGTTCAAAAAGCAACTTTAGGAGGAATCATCGTACGCGCATCATGAGACCACGTATCTATTCGACTGCGAATGACGGGTGCGCGAATGGGACAAATCTTAGCCCATATTTGAGCATGGAGCCGGTAGAGCGAGCGATATTTGGAGGACGATGGCAACGGATGCAATGAGCACAAGGTACCAGATCTGAGATCGACAATGGAAGACCGCGAGCAAGGGGGTGTTAGAGGCGCAATTATCCATGACAATGAAGGCGCAAATTATAGTAGATATTGGTCGTATCTTTGGCAAATTGAAGAAGATGAAGTTTAGGACCAATGCGTAGCATTTTGATATGCTTACAGAAGAATTAGTTTTTTCAATTCAACAGGGCGTTTTACGCTCTAGTTGTACGAAACACGTTATTTCGATTAGTAAGGTCTGTAGATATAATGGGGGGACACTTGGACACATGTTGCGGCTATAGCTTGTAAATAAATAGTTTTGAGCAGTTGTTCTGTAACCCATCTTCTTCATTTTGAAAAACAGAAATTCCTCTTCAGTAAATCAGAATTTTCCATTTCCTTCTTTCGCTTCATGGTCGTATCTTTCTATATCATATCTGAGTTTGTACATAGATCTGAGATGAACAATGGAGGCAATGAAGATCTGAGATCGATAATGGAGCCACAACATAGGGATAACAAGGTTTTAAAATAAATTACGGACGCGCATTGGAGATGTGCAGCGACCGCAAGCCGTGTATCGGGCGAAAATTTCACCGTGCAAATAGGGGTTCCCTTTACATTTTATCAAGCTAATAGAAATATATTCAACAATACGAATAATAATTCAATAGCTATGAATAATTTCATTGTATGCAAGTTCCTTTTAATCTCAATCGTTAATGTTCTTATTCCAACATTGCAAATTTGCTCAGCATTAACAAATACGGAGTATTGAAATTGAACGCATAAATTATTCATTAATGAAATACTACCTCCGTTCGGAAAAACTTGTTACTTTATTATTCACGCACGCTTTTTTAGGAGATAAAAACTATACTATAAGATATCTAGTTTTTTTAATATTTTTTTTACAATTTCGTAGTTATTATTAATAAGTACAAACTTGTTAAAAAAATTATAAAAAATAAATATTTTATATAGTTTTTATCATTCTAAAAAAAACGTGCGTGAATAGTAAATGATAAGTTTTGCCTAACGGAGATAGTATATGATAAAAAAATGTAAAAAAATTAATTTAAGGGGTGATTACCTCGATGTCCATAATTTTGGGCTTTATTAGGTAAATGTCAACCACCCTCTCCATATTAGCAAAATGTCCACCCCTAAAATAAGGTTGCTGAAACTCTTGTGCTAACCTCTGTTTCATCAGTTTTTTTTTGCTGAAACCCTTGTGCCACCCTCTGTTTCAACAGTTTTTTTTTCGCTTTTTTTTTCGTTTTTTTTCCGCGTTTCTAGAGTTGCTGAAACCCCCGTGCCACCCTCTGTTTCAGCAGTTTTTTTTCGCGTTACTGTTTTTTTCTTCACGTTATTGTTTTTTTTTTCACGTTGCCGAAACCGGAGTTGCTGAAACCTCGATTTCAGCACTGTTGTTGATGACCGGAGGTAGCAAGCGAGTGAGGGCGACGAGGAATGAAGGCAGCACGCGAGCGAGCGAGGGCGTCTGCGACGGGAGGACGACGAGGACTGGAGGCAGTGAACAAGGGCAAGAGAGGCAAGATCTGGTGGTAGCGAATGATTGATCGATTGATGATTTCAAAGCAACGAATTTCAGTAGGCCGGATGATGGAGGATTCAGATTCGGCCGCGAAATAGGACGGAGAGCGCGGGCTGCAGGGCTGTCACGGGAGAGAGAGAGAGAGAGAGATCGATTGCTTCTCTGATCCCGTCGCCATTGAAGAAGAGTTCAAGGCTTTGCCGTTTGCCATTGCTTCGATCTGAATACTTCGAGAGAGGGATGGAGATTCGCCAGAGCGCCTCCTCAGATCCAAGCGAGGGAGTGGTCGAGGAGTTCCGACAGCGATGATGGGGGTTGTGGTGGTCGCCGGCTGTGGATGGTGGTGGCGGCAACGGTGGAGGATGTGGTGGGGTGGTGAGCGCGATAACGGAGGAGCGAGAGGGAGGCGATGATGAAACGGCGAGGAAGAGGAGGAGGAGGTCTTGCTGAAACTCTAAGATTAGGTTAAGATTTCAGGGGCAATTTTGGCCCAAAAATTAGAGGTGGACAAAAACCTAATTTGTTGGGCTTGGAAGACACTCCCTCAATAAAGGCCAAAAAAAAGGCCCGTTGGACAAATTTTTTCTTCATTTAAATAATCAAATAGTGAACGTCGTACAAATTTGTAGCCAAAGATTAAGACTAATGAATGGTGGGCGGTCGATTGAGAATAATTGCTTGGAAACAATGAGAAATCAATAGCTGAGATCGAAAGACAGAGAGAGCTCACGGTCTGTGTAGGCTGAATCACAGACACGAAAGGCCCAATTAAAATGGTCCATCCAATGTTTTATTTCCCCTGTTCTCTGAACTTTTATTTTAACGGGACCATATCCATCCGTCTAACTTTATAGTGATCGATATCAATCTTAAATAAATTGAAGACGACAAACGAGCTTGCTTTGCTTATCAATTATGTCAAACTCTTTTACTTTATCATCTTTTCTTTTCCTTCATTCCGTGGAAAAGTTATTTTTATCCAATATATATACATTCACAATAAAAAATTTATTAGGTAATAATTCAAGGACTAGACAAACCTGGCTCCTCGAGAGGCCGACAAAGTCGACAGATAGCGAACCGTCAAACATACAACTACAACGAAAATAAAAAAAAGGGGAAAATACAAAAGGCGGCATACAAACAACGACCCAATCGAACATATGGGCCTAACCCAAAAAAGTTGAGGATAACGTACACGAAACCCAGAGCCAAGCACCATCAAGCGATGACATCACTGGCCAGCGGTACATGAGGAGTCCCTGTGGGCGATAAAGACGAACCTCGAATGAAAATTCCGTAACATGGAGGCGCCTCGATGCGCACCACCTCGACCCCAGCCAGACCAGATAACGGACGCCAAAGCCACAACTTAGACTAGGACCGTCAAGAAACAACCGAAAACGCCTCCGAGAACCAACCTTGTACAAACATACCAAAAACCCTTTCGGGATTTTTTCAAGCCCTTTCGAGATTTTTCCGAGCTCTTTTGGGATCTTTCCAAGCCCTTTCGGGGTTTTGTCAAAATCTACTTGATTAAAAAATAAAAAATCATATTTATTTATTTATTTATTTATTTTTGTTCTTGTTGTGAAGGCAAAAATAAGCCTTGCACACTAAGCTCTTCTGCAAAAAATCAGAACATCAGCCACCACAAAAGTAGTGGCGACGAACGGCTCCGGTGAACTGCTGGAAGGACAAGGCCTCGAGGAAGCAATCGGCGATGGCGAGGCCCGAAGCCAACCACATCAAACCCAAACAAGAAGGGGAGGACGAGAGGGAGAAAGAACCCCCAACCCAGCACAACACCAACAATCGAAAAGGGGTGGCCCGACATTTCACCCTAGACCGAAAGGAAGACGGAGGAGGAAACCAAGAGCCGGACAGGACAACAGGGATCGACAAAATCCCATCAAAAAAGAACTAATTGGAGAGAGATAAGGATTCAATTAGGGATTTTCAGATTTGGGGATTTCCGATTCGATTGATTGAAACGGGGCAAAACCCATCGGAGAAGGAAGGGGCCAATTCAAGAAGAAGGGTTGATTCAAGCTCATATGTCGGCGGCAGTGGGAGAGGGAAGGATAGATCGGCCAAAAGGCGGAGATGCTCCAACGGTCACAGTGGAGGAGCGGTGCATAGAACCACCGGTCGAGTGTGAAAATCGATTCGAGAACATAGGGCACCAAGAACTCACCGAAAGAGAAACCAAAAGGAAGATTTGGACAAAAAAATCAGCCGATCAAGGCCAACAACAGGCGTTCAAGATCCCGAAGGGATGGATTGGGGCTCCAGAAGGAGAGTTGTAGCTCCCAGAGGAGGTTTTGGGGCTCCAGAAGCAGAGTTGTGGCTCCCGAATGAGGTTTTGGAGCTCCCTCAAAAGAGAGCTTTTCTGACAAAAGTCTTCATGTCTTATATATACATTAACAATAGATCGTTTGTGAAGATACATACGGGTAATTTGTAAAAAAATATGGAGTGTTGGATTAAGAAGATCAATGATTGGGATGTAAAAAAAAATTTTTAGATCAAAATTATTCATCTGAAACAAAATCATTATTCTTATAAAACTCATATGAATAATCATGCTGTAACTGGAGAATAATTTTTATGTAAAAAGATTGCTAAGATATACAAATAGTTACATTATGTCAGGAAAATAATAATGTGTTACATACGAATAATTAATCTGTTCATTGTTTACAGCGTAAAAGATATTTATGAGCCCCGTGTGGTGAGAACAAAAGAAGCAATTTAGTTTGCCGGAATTGTTTTATTTTAATTTTGTTATTTTGCCTCCAAAAATTAGCTCCCACAGTTCAGCTTTCTTATCCCTAACCCCTATGCGTCCCTTCAAAGCGGTGATCATAAAGAATTGTTCCATTAAAAATTCCATTCATCATGGCATTCTTGACCTAGCCTGATCACGACGACGTTTTGGTTGGGTCCCAACAAAGCTGGCGATTCGTTCATTCAGGTCGGGTTCGGGTCACCGGTCAGGCTTGCTCGGCTCGGGTCACTCACGGGTCGGGTCTGTTCGGGTAAGATTTATGGTCGGGTACTGGTCGGGTCGGGTTCGGTCATAATGAATTTTAGATTATTCGGATTTTGGGTTAAATCGGGTCATGCCCATTCGGGTTCAGGTCAAAGTGGGTCGTGCTGGTTCGGGTTTCGGGTCAAGAGGCGGGTCGGTCTCATTTGAGATTCGAATCAAAGTGGGTATGGTTTGTTTGAGTTTTCGGTCGAATTATATTCGACCCGTTTGGATAATGAGGTTGATTTTGACTCAGTTGAATACTTAAATATGTAATTTACTTAAAATAAATATTTTGACTCGATTGAATACTTGAATATGTCATTTTGACTCGGTTGAATACACTCGTTGTCATTGACTCATCGGTTGACTTACTTGACTCATTGACTTATCCGCTTATCTATTGACTATACTTGAGTTCTTATTCATATGATAACAATTAACAAAAATAACTAGTGTTTTATATGTTCAGTATAATCATAAACTTGTGTTAAAATAAAAAACATTTAACATTCAAGCATGAAAATGTTGATGTTAAATAACCATTTTAAGTCGAGTCGGTTCGGATCGGGTTGAGAGTCGAGTCGGGTTGAGAGTTGGGCCGGGTTCAAATTCGGGTCGGGTTTAGAGTCGGGTTGGGTTTGGATCGGGTCGGGTTTATCTATGTTCAGGTCTGTTTCGATTCGGGTCGGGTTCAGACTCGGACTCGAGTTCGGGTTACGGATGACTCCAAATTTTCGGGTTTCGGTCGGGTTCGGGTTCAGGTGAGTCGAGTGGGGTTTTCGGGTCGGGTCAGATTTTGCCAGCTCTAGGTCCCATAGTGCTATCACTCCTCCGAATCCAACTTCATCATTGCTCGTCGTTCACTCTACAAGCCTCATTTGACGTTCGAATCTCGTACCTATTACTGTTGAGGTTTGCACCGACTACACCGAACCCACTATTGTGCTAAGCAGATCCAATGATGTTATCAATCCAATGGGTCCTCCTAGTCTCCTTGTGTACGATTGAGATGTTGAATTGACACCGTCTGAGGCAATAAGAAGAATGTCGATGGCGATTTCTATCGAGTCTAGGGAGATTTCAATTTTGCCCCCTCTACTCCTCTTACTGATGTTCTCCTGTTTCTCCTTCTGTTCTGTTGAGTCCAAGATTTCCATTCGGCCACCTCTACATCTTGTTCTCCTTGTCGTTGTTCTCTCCGTACACATAAAGGATTTGAGGTTGGATGTATATCATGCTTTCATACAAATAGATTTGGCATGCCTGACCATACTCACCATAGATTATCACTTCATGACAAAGATATTAACCACAAACAATAATTTATTCAGAACAGTAGATCAATCTGACCTTGTAAGCTGTACATTCAGTACTGCTCTTAAAGGTCAATGTTGCAACAACTCTCTGCAACACTTTCATATTAGTAGTTCCCCATTGTCAGAACGATGTCCAATTAATGTAATATGCTATAGTAAAATGCAATAATGTCTTATAATTAGTGAATTTGAAAATATAAGTGTCAATGTTCAATTTGAATTTTATCTATATAATTAGTGAATTAGAAATTTTAAGTTTCAACCAAAATGTACTAATCAAAACGATTATTTTTAACTTGCAATTTATGCTTTGTATGGCCCACACTATTTTTCTTTTTAACCTATTTGTACACGTACTAAGTAAATTAAGATAAAATGACTAAGGAAAACAAATTATACAATGGATAACAAATGATTTTATGGATAAAGGCCTGAACGACAATTCCAACAGTCTACCAAATTGTTTTGTATGTCCCAAATTAAGGCATGAACGAGAAAAACTTAAGATATAGGGGCTTAAGATCTAATTTGGAAGTTCTGAACTAACCAATTATGAAGTGTAATAATGATTTAGCCACAATTCCAAATCACAAATTCATAAATTTATTTCTCAAAACCACGAATTCTAATCACAATTTCTCAGAATTTAGTAGCAAAATCACACACCCTAATCGAAGTTTATCCCAAATTGATTCTCAAATCCACAAATTGAACAAAACTAACCTTGAACTCTTGAATTGTGAACATATTACATTTGTGAAATTGCTCTGCCCTTTGCAGCCAAGCTTTTACAATTGGATACGTCAAAATTATTAAATTTTCAACCAAATTATACAACTCAAAATTTCCCAATTTCCCCTGATGCGGGACGAACGTCGTTGGCAATTTCATCATTTGCCAAATAGTAATAATATCCTAACTCAAAGCTCAAAACCAATAGATTAGTAAACCAATGAATTGATAAACCAAACAACTACCAGCATAACGATGGAGTTTGGAGTCGAACCCACAGAGAAGTGGATTGCAATGCAATGTTTCTAACACTGACTCTTATGACAAAAGCAATGACTTGTGACAAATTGATAACAAAGTAAAGTAAAGAGAACTAATGATTGCAAAGTAATTGATAATAAAGATATAAAAAATATTTCACCTGTAATTCTCTAACAATGGTTGAGATTCATTGTCCTAAGATTTTTTTCATTAATTATTTATAAGCGTATGTCTACTTGACTAAAGTTGAAGGATCTGCAGGGATACAATCACCTTATTCAATATCACTAAAGAATAACATTAATCATTCACGCTCTTAGACTAATTGGCGTATCGATTCAAGGTAATTAAGACATAATTGGACCAACCCTAAATTAGCCCTAACTGATATCTAGCGATATAGATCAATCGAAGTCATCCACTACAAAGACAAGGAAATATCACTACTTCAATAACTTTGTTTCCTATCAAGAAAACGATAACGAATTCATAGCTAAGATGAAATTTCTAACATGGTGATCAATCATAGAAAGAAACACAAATATGATCAACAGACACAAGATGATCAATATACTCTTAAATAACTAAATAGAATTAAATCCTCACAATCTATTCAACTATGTCTTTGAATCACAGGCCAAACTATGAGTTTAGCAGCTCATAGGCTAAAAACCTCTCTTCTCTCTCAACATCATAGCCAACTCTCAATTGTTCATTGCTGAAAACAATAGAAATATCCTAACAAAGAGTCATGGAAAACCCTAGAAATACAATAATAATATAATAGAAAATAGAATATTCGGATCCAAATCAGGATTGCTGAACACAGCGTCACAGCGGGCGCCGCCGTATGCAGTGACGACTTTCTTCTTCTCTTCAATGTTGTGTTTCCTTACTCCTTTGTAGCCTCTTCTTCAGCCTTCATATGCTCCAAAACATGTATCCTAAGATCTTTCAAGATCCCATCGAAGGTCGGATTGTAAAACTGCAGAATAAACACTAAAAAGGCGTAGATTCCGAACTCGAATAATTCACAACCAAGATATGAAACTAGACTAAAACATATGCAGAACTCCTATCTAAATGCAATAAGAAACTAGACTCAAATCCACAAATTCTAATCTAAATTGATTCTCATCTCAATGAATTGAACTTAAAATCAATCAAATTAAATGGAAGAAGAAGAAAACTAACTAAAGAATAAGTGAAGAACAACTGAACAAACACTAGCCTGCGGGAGACACTGTGCATTGTGTGAAACTGCGGAGGGGTTGGGTGCGGTGGTGCGCCGGGTCCAGGGGTGGCCGGAGGTGGAGGTGGCAGTAGCGGCAGGCTCGGGCGGCTTGGGAGGTACTTTCAATTTCGCTTTCGCTTGAGGAGTAAAGGCTTAACTTTCTGGGTAAAAAAACCGTGTCTTAGTATAAAAAAAAAAGAGGGCTGGTGATGTTTTAAAAATAAAAGGTGGATCGTAAGGAGAATCGAACCTAGATTCATTTATTGCGTTTTAAATTACTCCCGCTCTCCCGTGTCTTTACTAGGGGTGGGCACAAATCCCGCAAATTCCGGTCCCGTCCCGATCCCGGTGGGATTTTGAAAAAAAAATAGTGAATCCCGTCCCGCAAAAATTATGCGGGACGGGACGCGGGACAACCCGTCTCAATCCCGCAAATCCCGTCTCGTCCAGCATATATAATAATAATAATAATAATAATAATAATAATTTAATACTATATATAATATATTATTTTATGCCTGCAGTATGTATTATAGTATATTATATGTAATATATATATATATATATAGAGAGAGAGAGAGAGAGAGAGAGAGTATGTAGTATATAGTTTACACTCTGTATAATATATATATAGTATAATCTACTGTAATATATAATTTATATAAATTATATATATAAAAGGTGGATCGTAAGGAGAATCGAACCTAGATTCATTTATTGCGTTTTAAATTACTCCCGCTCTCCCGTGTCTTTACTAGGGGTGGGCACAAATCCCGCAAATTCCGGTCCCGTCCCGATCCCGGTGGGATTTTGAAAAAAAAATAGTGAATCCCGTCCCGCAAAAATTATGCGGGACGGGACGCGGGACAACCCGTCTCAATCCCGCAAATCCCGTCTCGTCCAGCATATATAATAATAATAATAATAATAATAATAATAATAATTTAATACTATATATAATATATTATTTTATGCCTGCAGTATGTATTATAGTATATTATATGTAATATATATATATATATATATATATATAGAGAGAGAGAGAGAGAGAGAGAGAGAGAGAGAGAGTATGTAGTATATAGTTTACACTCTGTATAATATATATATAGTATAATCTACTGTAATATATAATTTATATAACATATATATAGGGAAATGCGTAAAATATAAAAAAAAAATATAAATCTATATGTGTTACGTCTTTGAAAATCGCAAAATATACATGAAATTTTTATTTTTTTAATAAACTTTTTTATTTGAGCTAGGGACAATACCCGTCTCATCCCGGTCCCGTCTCATCCCGTCCCGTGAGGGATAAGGCCCATGCAAGATTAAAAAATAAAGAGTAAATCCCGTCCCGCGTATTTTTTGCGGGACGGGACGCGGGACGGAGGTCGTCCCGTCCCGCGCCCACCCCTAGTCTTTACCACTGAGCTATGTCGATTTTGTATTCTTACTCCATATAACTTGTATATATTATAAAAATAACATATATATACAAAAATAAATATACCCCTCGTAGATTCGCCACCGTCCGTACATCGATGCTCTTATGTAACATCTTGGATCACCTCGAATCAATCTGGCCCTGTTGCATCTACTGCCTAAAACAATGCACCTATGACGCCCCAACCGTGATTCTGATTGGAGGCGCATGTCACACACGCTAGGTCCCTTAAGCAACGACATAGTTCCAAACTTTATAGGAGAAAGCTAGAGATGTACATGAGGGAGATAGAGTGGGTGGTTGCTTCATGTGTGTTGTAAATCATACCTAGCTCGATATTTATTTGCTAGTTGTAACCGATTCAACCGAAATTCAAAATAACTCGAACTTTAAGATACATTCTAGTAAGATTTTCATAATGAATATTGAAAAAAACTTGAGACAATCCAAACCCGAAATAACCGATACCCAAGACAACCGAACCCTGTGATAATCGAAACCCGATACAATCGTAACCCGAACCCGACCCAACCGAATGACCAAATTATTAGACATTACAAGAAATCAAAATGACCCGAAACCCGACGAACCAAACTCAAACCTGACCAGACCCGTTCGATTTCCACCTCTACCCATAATGCATGGTTGACTTATACAATCCATCTATAATTTAGAGGTGGGCATATTCGGGTACCCGACACGAACCGGGTAATCGTGTCGTGTACCCGAAACCATTTACGCCTAAACTGCCGTACCGTATACAAACCATTGATGGCGACAGAAAACTGGGCTGGTGGGCCAGTGGGCTACTGGTTAGAGAGAATAGTGGAAATTGGAAAGGAAATAAAAATAGAGCGGGGAGGCAAGCCTACATGATTCGAACTCTAGACGCTTTGGCAATCGTTGATACTTTCCTTCCCCCCAACCAATTTAGCTAGCGGAACTTTGTGTTACTTTGGGGATGTTATTTGTACTAGTATTATACTAACCCGTCTAAAAATAAATAAATAAAAATTTAAACAGTTCGTGTCGGGAATCCGACAAGGCAATTTGCCCGACCCGAACATGAACCGTTTAAAGGCGTGTTTTCTCGGTTCGTGTCATTATTGTGTCGTGTTTTTTCGATTTCGGGTTTTTCTGCACACTCCTAATCTATATGATAAGATCATATTTGAGGAAATATGCAATCCCCCTCAACATATGAATAAAAGATTTAAAAAAAAGAACCAAAATGCTTCAGCCTAGTAATTCACATACTAGCTATAATCCACCCAACGCATCAAAGGTTCTAACAAGAGAAAAATGACATGGGAAGAACGCGCGGTAGATCTGGGCAAACGCGAAATGGGTCGGGCCCGCCCGCTTTTTTAGACAGGTTTGAATAGGGGGAAAAGCCCAAGCGGGCCGCTAAGCCCTGCCCGCGCCCGTAACGGGTACGGGATTGGGTAGACCAATTTAACCGTTACGGGCCGTTAGGCCTGTAGTGGGTACCTGCTATATATATATATATAAAGGATGGATCAAATGTTAACACCTCTTATGGTGTTAAATGTTAACAAATCTGGGCCCTTAATTGAAGTAAAATAGATGGCCTAGATAATTTCAATTAATTGCTTAATTGTAAATTAAATGGAAAATAAAAAAAGGGTGTTGATAGATACTCCGCAAATGGTGATTAAGGATTTGCACGTCCTTAAGGACGTGCATGCACGTCTTTAACAACGTGCAAGTGTGGAACTGTGCACGTCGACTTCTAGCAAACTAGGGTTTGCACATTGCTTTCGACGTGCAAACCCTAGTTAGGGTTTCGCGTTTAAGGTTTCCGAGGGTTTTTTATTGTTAATTGAAAAAATTGAAGGGTTTAGCTAGTGGAGTTGAAGGATTTAGGGTCTAATTAAATGGAAAGCAATAATTGTTAAGGTTTTCATTCAAATAATATGCGAATAATGTTACAAGGAACGGAAAAAAAGGTTTACATCCATAATTTTAATAAACTGGTGGAATAAACTCTAGGAAAAGTGTAAAGGGCGACCGGACTCGACACGTAAGGCTCGAAACGGAGCATCCCATCCTTCGACGGAATAGGAGCATCCCATCTCTCAAACTGAGCTTTAAACGGAGCATCCCATCCTTCGACGCTCGGTTGATGATGTGCGACCCATTCTGGCGGAGGCGGCGGAATAGGAGCGTTAGGACGCAACCAGATCTATGAGAATGGAAAATTCAAGTTAGAGTATTGACATATAGATGAAAAGCAAGAATATGTAACAAAAAAAGACGTTTGAAGTCGTACCGCGGCAAAGTGGTCTTGGTTTCCGATGCAGGCTAAACCAAGGGTTGCTGATTGAGGGTTGTTAGCAGGTGTCGGCGAGATAATGGAGAGACATGTGAACGGATGATGCCAAGCTAGGACGACGAGAGGAATCTCATATACCGTTGCAAATACTAAACCCATGATGGTTAGCTCTATCCACCATCTCCTATCACCATGCACAGGTCCCGCCCATCTCTGGTAGTCGACGAACTGCTGGAATGGGTACCCTCCCATATAACAATCGGCGTAGAGATCGGCGTGATCCTTCAAATGATTGCATAATAACGTTTTGAGTTCCGGGAAAGGAGGCTCACCGATCGGTGATGTCAATAACGCCAAAGCACGGTAGCCACAATGACCATCTCCAACAGTGTCCCTCACACCCTCAATATGACCGAGCATAAAGGGATCAATGCTGTTTCGACCCCAGTTGAACCCTCCGAACACATCATGACGTCCACGTCGGGCTGAGGTTGCTTGTGGACGATGTCGAGCAGCATTTCAAGCAGCACGTGCCTCTTCTCTCTCAAATATTTCCCTTAACTCCTCGTATGGCAACGGGTTGGTTCTGCAGGCATTCCTCAACCCATGAGGCCTCCATTTCCTTCGGACGCTTGCAGATGAGGGTGGGTGGAGATCATCTTCGCATACATCATTGGAAGCCGTGTATGAAGATGACAGCTCATACGGCAGCGGGGTGTCGTCGATGTTAGTCCATGACAAATCCATCCAGAACGGGTGGATATCCTCGGCGGGTATCGGAGTACCGAAGTTGACGTATGCCTGAATCTCATGGACACAAGGGATCCCATAACAAACCCTCCAATGTCAGTCCGTGCATTCCAAAGGAATGTTTTGGTTCACGACATCCTGCCACATCTTGTACAGATAATCGAAGCACTTTTTGGAGATTAAAGTCCTTACCTCATCAAAAAGGTTGACTTTATGCGCCGTTGTTGGCCATTTGAAGCGGTCGATCTCCAAAGCAGTATGCAGCTCATGTGGTTGACAATCGTTGACTCTATGGATTGCATCGATCACGATGCGAAAGTCACCAGTCGATGACTGCAGTGCCTCCTTCAAAACCTTGTGTTGACCCTCAACTCTGTACACATTGAAGTGCATACCCCTAAATGTTTGATGTCATATCATATTGTAATGGGAGATATAAAGTAAGGTGTACCTGTTTGTCGTACGGGTGCCGAGATGGAAGACATTATCTACGTAGCATCGTACGATGTTCCTGCTGTACTGAAGCCACACCGCCTCTAAATACGCCACCACACCTGTGAATAGGGGCCATGCAGCGTGTAGCGCCCGACGACGGCGGTTGAATGATTCCTCCGACCTCGATTGGAACAACCCCCAACAGTTACCCTTGAAGGTGCCAGCGTGGTTTAAATTCTTTGTGATCTTCAGAGCAGCTTCCTCGCATCTTCTCGTCACGTGTAACCAGCAAAGGAGATGCTGGACGTTGGGGAAGACACCATTTAGCGCTGTCAAGAGACCTAGCTCCCGATAAGTCATAATAGCTTGAGGTTGAACCGTCTCGAGCAAGATCTGAAGCTGACGCAGCACCTAGGCGTACG
The DNA here is from genome assembly GCA_963922045.1 of Persicaria maculosa. Lineage (NCBI taxonomy): Eukaryota > Viridiplantae > Streptophyta > Magnoliopsida > Caryophyllales > Polygonaceae > Persicaria > Persicaria maculosa. The sequence continues at coordinate 44,037,610 of OY998256.1, forward strand.
TGTCTTCGTTCTCGTGCGACATGAAGGCATAGGCGATGCAGTAAGTCTTGCCCGATGGTGCGAACCCGACCACCTCGCACAATGGAATCCCATATCTGCAAGTGTAAATATGTTGCATGTACAATACTTTATAATTGGCTATATGTGCAATAATGTAATCATAATTAAGTAACTTACGCATTTGTTTTGTACGTGTTGTCCAATACGATGACGTAATGGAACCTTCGGAGTAGCCGTATCCCGTCAGGATGCGCTAGGAAGAGGTCGCTCAAGACGTTGTCGTCATCCGGATGTCGTCTGAACTCGTAGTAGTACCTTCTTTCCCGCAGACGATGCAGGGTATCTTGGGTCATCGTCCGACTACCCCTTTCTTCGGCGACCATCATGTTGAGCGTGTTGGTAAGGGAACGCGATGACGTGACGCTTGTCTCATCTAACTGCCTCAATCCGTACCCAATGGCTTTTGGAGGAGTACAAACTTCCTTCATCCACCTAGCCATCTTCTTTTCCCCTTCTGTCATCTGTCCGGCGATGGCATGACCCTTCAAGCTCGTGGGAAGCCCGTGGTTATGAACACCGTGGGTTACCATCATAACCAAGTGACCTGGCGGAGCCTCGTGCCCGTGTAGAGAGAATGGACAACCGTTAATCTTCGATTACGTGCTTCAGAGCTTACTCCCGCGTGGTCGGTACTCCCCATACTGCTCGGAAGCAAGGAGAACCCCGCCTGGACGGTTCGACAACCCCGTCCAAGACCGCTTGATTACTAAAATCATGCAGTGTTTTAGACCCAAGTCCTTGAAATGCGTAACCATTTCGTTACGATCATTCCAAACCCTTGAGTCCGAGAACTCAGAGGTGAAGTCTCAAAACTGTAATAACATTAGTGGAAATTTGAACAAAACGCAAGGCATACGAAATATATTCACTATACGAAACGTATCCGTACCTGGCAAACTTGGAGACGACGATTGCCTTGCGACTCGGCCATATCGAACTACGTGGGACTTTGTTTGGTTTTGGATGGTGCGGATTCAAGCTATTCCGCTCCGCTTCAAATAGGCAGGGTAGGCGTCAAAAGAACGCTATTTTGCACGTCCATAAGGACGTGCAAACCCTAACCCGAAGATGGTGGACAAAACCTCCCGCCCTAGCCAACCCTAAATCCTAACCACCCTTCAACGTTTTCGTTTTCGTTTTTGACGTTTTCATTTTCGTTCTTCACGTTTTCATTTTCGTTCTTAACGTTTTTGTTTTCTATGACTTTGTAATTGGCTATATCTACTCAAGATAGAAAAATAGAGATATATACGAAAGCCGTAACATAAAAGTATAATAGATAGATACTGCAAAAGTTGTAAATGTATACATCTACATCAATGTCCAGGTGGATGGCATACAGCCTCATCCAAAATCTCCGTCACCACGTCTAAAAGCTGCTGAATGCGAGGGTCGGTAGCCAGGGCCCGGATAAAGCCCTCTATCTCCCGCATCTGGGTCGCTACCTCCGGAGGGATGATTGGAGGCTGAGGGAGGTCCACCCATGGATCCAGGGTCATCGGATGGACGGGCCCTGGAGGGTCTGGATGGGGTGGCGTCGTGGGCAGCACATACGGCCGGCTCTGCGACGCGTACCAAGCCAGGTAATCTGCAGTGACACCAGCCTGACACTCCTCGCTGGTGCGTCTGTGCTCGGCCAGCCGGTAGAAGCGACCCTCGTCCTCCATGTCCCGCAATCTGTCGTGCTCGCGGTCAAACACGGCGACGTACTTGATCTTCAAGTTGGCATCGCGAGTGACTTGACTCGGCTTGATGATGGGCAGCGGGATCCCCCGGACTCGTCCGAACTGCCGAAGGCACATATAGGGCATATATGGCTCCTCCTCCTCGCGGAATGTGATGGTGCCCTGATAGGTGGACTGACGGTATTCGCCGTCGAAGTCCAGACCACGCCCAAAGGGCATCCACTCCACCTATAATTAAAAAAATCAGGCGTAATTCACATTTACGAAATATATGTCATATAGTTAGAGTTTTGAATACATATATCGGCGACGGTACGACGGTCGACCTTGTCCCGCATCTTCTTCACCTTCGCTAGCTTCACCGAATCTTTCGCGCGAGGTGGCGGCTTCGGAGTGATGAACTTCACATAGAAGCGAGGGTCTTCCTTCCTAGCCGGATCGCTGTGGAAATCACCTCGGAAGCGAGGGAAGTACGCCCATATCCAAGCCTTGACACAAAACACAATGTCGTTAGCATATAATATAAATATTTGTAAACTATAACTCGAATTCAGCGGTCTCGTACATAGAGAATCGGTGTGCAACTATCTATACCCTTCACACCTGCTCGGGTAGCCTCGCCTAGGCCCCTGTATAGACATGCGAGGGCACTTGCAGCCCATGCAAGGGTGGCCGTCCGGGGGATGTCCCAAACAAGGCCGAAGAACTTCCATGGGATCCGGCTCTACGACTTGTCCACAAACAGAGTCGCGGCGACAGCGATGGCTAGGTACCCAAGGTGGAGAAACCGACGCTGTGCAGGGTCATCCTCAAGCTGCCCCCCTCCTGTATACGTGTGCAGCCGAATCTGCTCAGGATCAGCCGCGGCCTCGGGGTCATCAGCGGGGGCAGGGTCGATGAGCGGCCTGTGTCTTGCGATCCACAGGGCAGTCAACCAACTAATGGGAGGGCCGCCAGCATGTCTGTATGATGTCAGGGCCTGTGGAGTGATCTGGTAGTACTAAGCGACGGTGTGGATCAACGCCCCCGGGGCCAAATGTGACAGACACGGCAGACCCTTCATCGGAAGCCTCATGAGGCAGGCAACGTCGTGCAACGTGATGGTCATCCACTAGTACAAAAACGCTCATTGTTACCACTTTTTTAAAACTGGTTATTTAAAACAGGTATTAACTACATACACGGAAACCGGTTATTTAAAAACCCGATAATAATTTAAATTAACACCGGTTATTTTTTTAACAATCGATATTAACTACAGCAGGTTTCTTTTTGAAAAAGAACATACCAGTTATTGAATAAATAACCGGTATTCCACTTCTAACAAAAAAAAAAAGAAACAAACTGAAGTTGTACTTGCTATGCCACATCATTGATCCATATCTATCCAACCTTTTAATACGAGCCATCCGATTTAAATAAAGAAACACACCTAACCTTAATATTTACCGTCCGATTTATTTCTCAAATCTTAGCTTTTCCTTCTGATTTATTTCCCAAATCTTAGCTTTTTCTTTGCATTTTCAAATCCATCCTCACCAAAAAAATACTCCGTAGTAGATAGAGAGCAAAATTTTAGGGCTACATCAAAGAAGCACTTGACATTCGACGAAGAAGTGGGTTGCACTTGCGGAGAAGTGACGATTCTAAGCGGAAGGAGCGAACTTCAGCAGAGGAGTGCGTTTGATGGAGAATCGAATCTCGGCGGAGGAGTGCACTTGACGGAGAAGATCTCGATGTCCATGGAGTATGCTTGTAGATCTCCGTGTTCAATTTAGATTTTAGATCTCCTTATACTGTTGTTGTTTTCACAGTATTTCGAGATCTAATATATATTTTTTGATCATATGATCTAGATCTACTTTTTTTTTTGTTTTGGAAATATGTTCTTTTGGAATTCAGCTATTTGTTTTAGATATGAAGACGTGGGAAATCGGTTGTTCATTTTGGATATGAAGAGTTTGTTCATTGTAAAAATTAAATATGAATGAGAAGATTATTGTTCATTTATTCTCTCTTGTCAAAGACGTAGATCTAGTTCAGCGGCGGTGGTTGTGGGTGGTGGCCGGTTGGTAGTGGTTACTGGTGGTGAAGGGCGAAGCATATTTAGTTTTTTTTTTTATAAAAGTGTATTCTCGGATACCGGTTATTAAAAATAACTGGTATTATCTTTAAAGTTGCTGAAACTGATACCGGTTATTTAAAATAACCGGTAACCGAGAAATTTTAAAACCGGTTGCCTAAAAAGTGGTATTAACTAGTTAATACCGCCGTCGTTAACACCGGACAAATAACCGGTTTCCGGTTCACAAAATAACCGGTATTAATGGGCGTTTTTGTACTAGTGATCTCGCCCCATGGAAAGTGGAAAGAGCTGGTCTCCGGATGCCAATGCTCTAGGAACGCGGTGCAAGTGAACTAGTCCACACACTCCCAATGGAGGGACCTCAGATGTGGGATGCCCGATGGGATAAAATCCTACACCCATGTCCCCGGGCCCTAAAAAATGTATGGCTCGAACGGCATCAGGTGAGTCACCCGATGGTGGAACTTCAACAGCGGCAGATCCACAGTCGGCTCCCTCCACACTTGGTACGCTCGGTGATGCCTGTAAGACACCAGCAGATCTCCCGGTGGTAAGAAAGGGTCGACCTACACAGCCGGTGCGGCAGCCTGCGCAGGGATGGGCGCGGGCTCCTCCTGCCCCCCCTCTTGTGGGCCCCCCTGACCCTCAGCCCGCCCCTCCTGTCCCCCTTATGTGGGCCCCCCTGATCCCGGCCCTCCTACCCCCCTCTTGTGGGCCCCCTGTCCCTCAACCCGCCCCTCCTGCCCGTCGTCAGCCTCCTATACGACGCCAGGGATCCTGTCATCCGAAGAAGCCAATGAGATCGCCTCTGATGTGGGGGAGGTCGAAGCCTCAGCGTCCTGTGTACCGGAAGTAGAAGCTTTGTGGATGCCTGAAGTAGATGCCTCGGGGATAGTTGGGGGTACACGAGCAGGCGGTCTACCCCTGTCGGCCCATCGACCCACAACTACATCTGTAATGCAGCTGCTCAATACATCGGGGGTCTTCAAAGAAGGCTGTCGCCCCTCCGTCGCATCGCCAGAAGGATCCCAAGATGGCAGACCCCCCCAGAAGCTGTCATTCTCGTCGGCCGGGGGGGTCCCCATCAACTGCTGGTAGCCCTCTGCAGACATCAGCAGATCATCGACTGTATGTGTCTAATCTACGACAGAGTGGGGTACCGTCTCCTCCTCAATTTGACTGACTGTTGCCCGGTCGCCGAACCTAACATGCCGTAGGGTACCATCCCCCCTCAATAGCCTCCCTGCCTGTTAATATAATCCAGTTGGCTATTAATGTCTTTTCAATATATGTTAATGTATTTTAATATATTTTAATGTTTTTTTATTTTAATGTATTTTAATGTTATTCTAATGTCTTTTGATTATTTTAATATATTTTATTATGTTTTAATGTCTTTTGATATATTTTATTATATTAATCGCTTTTAATGTTTTTTATTGTCTTTCAATTTTAATTTATTTCTATGTATTTTAATATATTTTAATATGTTTTGATGTTTTTATCTTAATGTATTCTAATGTCTTTTGATTTATTTTAATATGTATTAATATGTTTTAATGTCTTTTAATATATTAATCGTTTTTAATGTTTTTAATTGTCTTTCAATTTTAATTTATTTCTATGTATTTTAATATATTTAAATATATTTTAAAGTTTTTTATTTTAATTGATTTTAATGTTATTCTAATGTCTTTCGATGTATATTAATATATTTTAATATGTTTTAATGTCTTTGAATATATTTTAATATATATTAATCGCTTTTAATGTTTTTTTATTGTCTTTCAATTTTAATTTATTTCTATGTATTTTAATATATTTTAATATATTTTAATGTTTCTTATTTTAATGTAGTTTTTACTTTATGTACAAACTATAATTAAATCTATCAAATTATATTATAAACCATAAAAACTATATACTATCTGTTAGAATTATTTGATATAATTCGGACAGAATTATTTATCTCTTTTATTTATTACATAAATAAAAGAGATAAATAGGAAAGGCTCATCTCCCATAATCTGGAACTGAAACTCTAGGGAGTCTGTTCGTCAGACGTTCCTCCCAGGAAAGAAAACCCACGTAGAATTCTCTCCTTCGTGGAGAGAATCTCCTTCCTCTCCAATGCTCTCACATGGTGTGTAGGCTGTGAATCGTAGGTTCTCCACTGCTCCCGAATCTCTAACGAGATTTAGGGCTATGGAGATCTACCCGGTGATCAAATTCGAAGGCAAGACGATCTAGATTCCGCTTCCGCTATTCGAGGTAATCCGTATATCCCTCAAATTCTAACATTGGTATCAGAGCTTTAGGCTCAAATTGCTTTTGAATTTGTTCAATCGGATTGAATAACAGTATGAATTAGGTTCTTAGAACTACATTCAATTTGAAAGTCCATTTTTGCCGTATTTGTGTTCTTTACGATATGCTACTGTACTTTTTTCCATGGAAAGTTATACTACGTATGCTTTTAATTTTTGTGGAGCCGCACCCGCCCCATTTGCCAAGTGTTCCAGAAGTCCCCCTCTCCATCTTTTGCTCTCTTTTCTTCTCCATGCTTTCCTGCTTATTTTCTCTGATAGCATACTATTTTTCTGGGGATTCAATCTTGTTTCGATCTCCTTGTGTGTGCTTGCTGGATCTGAATTCATTGCTCGAAAAGTAGGGATTTTTTTTTCTTTATTTCGAGCATAGGGTTCACTGGATCTGAGAAATTGGAGTTCTTGGGGCTCGATTCGTTCTTACCTTGATGAATTCGAGATCTGTGATGTGTCTATTGCATTCGTTGCAGTCGTTTACCACTGATCTGATTTTTGGGTTGATGTTCTTCGTGAGCACAAACCCTAGATCTGAAAATTTGGAGCTTTTGTGGCTCGGTTTTAGCATGGAGATGGAAGAATTGGGAACATTATCCTAGAGTCTACTAAAACGCTCCTTGATTTCGATTTTTCAATCGAGGTCTGAGATGGAGTTTGAGATTCAGGGATTTTTTGGTATGTTCTTGCTCGATTCAAATGGAGCAGAGATCTCGACCTCCCTCGCAGGAATCAGGGCTAGGAGGTGTCGCTCGCCACCGTGCTCCTTGCTGGAACACTCTTGGAGGCAGCGGCGCCACCACCGGTGACGGGACGGGGGAGAAGAGATTCTCGCCGCGGGCGAGGGGTGCATTCTCCTCCTGCATCGCCGTTTTTCCGGGGAGAGGAGATGCTCCCGACGACGCTAGGGCTTGGCGGCGCCGCTGATGTTGCTCACCCTTCGTGGTGTTGGCGGCGTCTGGCGCCACCGCCTGTGGCTGTCGCCGGCATTGAAGGTTCTGGGCAGTGGGAGGCTGAGGAGGAAGAAGTCCGAGTTGGCTGCTCTGGCGGCTGGCTCTTTCGGGCTTCGCTGGGTTTGGCTTCGGGCCGAGCCGGGCTGCAGTGACCTAGAGTCACGGGCTAGAGCGGGCTTCGGGTCGCGCCTGGGCTTGGCTCATTATGTGAAGATTGGGCCTGATTGTGTTTGGGCCTAATTTTTGTAAAAATGGCTTAGCATATAATTTGGACTTTTGCTGTTACATGTTGAACGTGACTAGTTAGTCCAGATTCGTTTTGGACCGTGACTTGTCGTGTTTGACCGAGCATTGGACTTGTCTTAGTCGGGTTCGGACTCGGACTGAGATATGGTGGGTTTCGTTTGACGAGTTGGGTTTAGCCCGATTCGATTCGAACGCGAATCATCGCTTTTATATGAACGAGCTGTGACTAAGTTGTGTGAACTGGGTAAGTTGAAACAGCTTTTCGGTTATATTTGCTCTAAAAAAATAAAATTTGATCGGACTATGTGTCTGATTGAATTTTTGATAGAAGCGAACGAACTTGAAAGTTATATGATATAACGACCTACGTGGCCCTTTATCTAATAACGAGCGTTGATGAATCCTAAGTTATGTTGATACGTTCACATACGGACTGAGCTCTCTAAAATTCTTTTTCAAAGAATTTGTTTTTCAAGGATGTTTAACCTTGGTTGAATATCGTTTTACTTGAAAATTGAGCGGATTTAAATAGTTCAATCGTGAGTTGTTTAAAATTATTTGAGTTAACGGATAGTTATTATGTATAACTTATTAACTTAAAATGGAAAATTGACTTTATGTAAGTTAATTGAAATATGAGAAATAAATCTTTTATGTAAAGATTGTATAAGAGATAGGCATTTGGGGTGCATCTCTGAACCTTGTGAATAATTTCTTGTTTTTACTACTAACGTGGTGATGTGCTTGAAATTATGAAAAGACACTTGATTTGTTTAAGTGTGATAGCAAGGAAATCGAGCAAGTAATTCATTTGTTAAATGGATGAAAAATATTCAGTAATTTTGAATATCGTTTTTTAAACGTAGTTCCAAAAATTCTGAATAAACCCTTAAGGGGCAAGGACCTATATGTCTAGGATCCTGAAAGTCGATAGTCCTAATGAAGACATGTTATCTGACTTTGCTCGATTAGACTAGATTTGTTCTAGTGTATATCCATACGTTGGACATACAAATAAAGTGAGCTGATGTTGAGTACTTCGGGTACGTCAACAATAATATAGTTCCCTTGAAAATTAGAAAATGAGCATGTGGACTTGATGAGAGTTCAACTCTTGAGTCCTAGGCTTTAAAAACTATTTTCTAATTTGTAAAGCTCACTTTGATTTTTCTCAGATCAAAAGAGTTGTAAAACTGAATCTCATGGTTCTAAGGCATTTTCATGCTAAAGAAAATCGTCATTCAGTATACTCTGTTTCACTTAGGGACATGGTCCTAGTGGGAGCAAATCTTTAGACTGACTCGCACAGTTTGGAAGATAACTTTAAACATACGTTGTTTGAAAATCGTCAGGCGGACGATTATGTCGTCATGAATCTGTGTTCTAACGGAGTTGATTGCATGCTATAAGTATGTTTTTGCTTCGAAGGTCATGGTAAATGATGATATGTGTTGGTTTGTCCTTCGTGCATAAACGGTAACATGTTTCTTGTCAATGGTGATAGACGGGTAATATACTCATTTCACTGATCTGAATCAGAAGTTAGCAGAACTGAGGTTACATCGATTTATATCGTAGTAATAAAAGTTTAGCTTTCCTGAAAATGTCAGGGGCTTCTGAAGTTTCCTTAAATAGACCATGTGATGTCATAATGCTAGTAAGGGAAAAGACCTTGAGATCTTATTGGATTTCGGTTCCAATGTTAAGATCAAAAGTTTACTGATTCTTGGTTCAGTAACAAGAGGTTAATTTGTCACTTATGTGATAATGGTTGCAAATAAGATTTGTAACTTATGCATAATCTGATCACTGGAAGTAAACAAATCTTTGCTAGGTCCAAATGATGAAGTTGCGATCTACTTGGTTCAAGTTGATTACTAGGCAACTAGATCAGATGATATACCCAGGGATTGGTGCTGAACATCGAAGTTTAGCTGAAGCCAATCGTATAAGATAGTATCAAGTTCAGATCTTGGTATTTTCTAATCCTCAATGAATTGTTGTAATTCATGAGAAGTGTCACTATGGAAGCATAGTTTAACGACTTTGCAAAGTGATAAAAGGGTAAATGAAATGCATACTCTAAAAAGGTATTTTACTAGCGAGTGGGAGAATAGGTTCAAAGGAACCTGAGAAAAGACAGAGTTGTCAGAAGAGGATGTTTCCTTATCTGAAAATGATGTGACACACCTTGAGGTATGTCCAGGATGATCATTGTGGGATTGTCCAAAGAGATTAGATGCTTATTGCGTTAAGCACTTCTCTTGAGGCTTCGACGGTAATCTGTTACTTGTAACAGATCATTACATTTTTTGTAGATTGCGTTCTACAAAATTTAGAAGCTCAAAGCACAAATTCTATTGTGCTGTTTGAATTTCATGATCTCCTAAGATCAATATGGATCTAAGGGTGTATAAATGGATGTTGATATACAAGGTGAGCTTGTTGGTTAACATATATCCATTCTTTCTCTCACATTGAGTGATGGAGAAATCAGATGAAATTCAAAAGGTTTTTCTGTCTTAAATTCTTCTGTTGACTGAAATTGCCCGAAATGGTCAAATCCGAGCACCAAGCATTAGTTTCTGCTGAGTGCGTATTGTGTTGATTTGTGGAGTGGTTCATTTGTTGGACACTCCTTGGTCAGTTACTTCCTGAAAATGGCACATGTGTCATGTTAAAGGCTAAAGTCATAAGAGGATCTCTGGAGATGTACTTATGATTGAGGGTCACTTGGTGAACCTTAAGATTTAGAATAAGCTTAACAGCTAGTTCTTGAAAATTTTAGCCTTATCTGTTTAAGTTGCATCAAATCCATTTGGATAAAAGGTAACATGTAGAATGTGTGTACTAGGCATGATGCTAGGTACATGATCACATTCTTAAATCATCTTGGAAATGCGAACTTCTAAGATTGACGAGAGCAATCTGATAAGGAAAATGAGTTTTCGTAGCTCAGGGATTCTTAATCATGATTGTGAGACGGCTGTTTAGACAACTGAGGATGAGTTTTGATTGATGAAACCACAACATAGCCTCTGGTAGTTCAGTTATTTCATTATCCTATGATAGTTGTGATACAAGTTGTCTTGCCACATTAACATTCAGGATATTCTAGGTCAAACGTGATCTAGTGTTCCTGAGAATGTTCAGAGCTAAAGAAGTTTCGTTCTTGGCTCACAACTTGTTGAACAAATGTGTTTCGAGTTCAGGATTTTCATCTAGAATGATTGTGAGCATATCGAAACCACTTTAGAGTGGGATTTGTTTTGAACACGAGGTATCTCAGAAACACATTAGATGTGGCTGCTCCAAAAGTATCCAAATGAGACAGCACCAATCACCACTAGAGTCTGTGATTTGTTGGTAAATCTAAGACACAACTAGAGGATGGTGATGACAGATAATGAGTCCATGGAAGAAGCCATGTTTCAAACTGGTTTCTATCCTGCCTAGACATAAAGCAATGAGATAATTGGGTTCTTAAAGCTTTATAGGCGAGTGATCCATTGAGAGTTATACCCTATATCAAGAGAGTTAGGTTGGAACCTTCTCTCTACTTGGTTAGATTGTGTTCAATTAGACCGATGAATGGCTACAAAAGCTTGTATTCGTTTACAAGTTGACCTAGATAGCAAAGTTTTTCCCAGTGGGAGGACTTCTGGAAATTTGTTTTCTAGATACGTTTCTGCTAAGGTTTTGAGAAAGACACTAGTCTTGTACTCATACCTATGTAAGCATTGAAACATGCATCTAGATGACAATGATAAAATGTTTTGTACTTTGTGTTCAAAATATGAATCATTGTAAGTATGTCATATTGGAAAGTTTAACTTTCTGATGTTGCAGATGACACCCTAATAGCCAACTATGTTGTGATTTTAGCATGACAACTTTGATACAATTGTCAGGTGAATCTGTTACATAGAAATTGGGTAGTTGTCTATCAGGTTATTTCGTATAATCTTAATTAGGCATGTCATTCTCATATATGGAAATGTGTAAATGGACTTATATAGGAAAAGAATTAAGTGAGGAACACTTGAGAAACTGAGTGCAATCTCGCATTCTATTGTATGCTGAGATGAGACAAGCGAACATGTGTTTGTTTACAAACTGATTCGAGTCTTATGCACTGAACACGGTAAATGAGTGCAAAAGCATTTTTGTAGACTGTGTATTGTGTTATGGTGGATGATGTCTATGTCCATGTTGGAACATAGATATGGATCTTAGTGATCTAAGGGAGGAGACACTGATGTATGTATCAACATCAGTCCATAGGTCTTATCTCCAAGGAGAAGAGACGTTGATGTCTAGCAAGAAACTGTCTTGCTTATCCTTCCACCACGGAAGTTGAGGTTCTTACATCATCAGTAGCTTCCGAGGAGATTATGAAAACGGATTCTCCTGAAAACACAAAATTTGGTTGTGGCAAAATATGGGGAGCGGATGTCATGACTATGGGTTGTGACTGACCATTTTTGTCAATACCAGGATTTCCAAATGATGTTGGAGATCAAATGATATTCAGATCAAACCCTGTCTAGTCAGAGAGACGTTGTTCAAGAACAATGTTGTCATAATATGTTTGACTCTGGATGGTTATGCGAGCCACCTCTCTGATTTGAGTTTTTAGCAATTGGGAGACTTTGGTCTTAACTCATATGCTGTGTCATTGATGTGGTAGAAAACTGGTGATGTAAATATGAAATATATTACATGTCACTGAACCATAGTTTGTTCTCTCACACGAACAAACGTTCCTATAAGTGTTCGTCATTGTAGGTGTAAGGTATCTCAATTCTTATGGGAACGGAATGAGATGATAACCGCCTTGACTGTCTTTGGATGTCAAGATGAAGTCTCTCCGGTTGGGAAAGACTGAATGGGTAATTTATAGTAAGTCATTCATATGACTTGTAACTATGCTCCTGCGCCCATTGGTTCAGAAAAGCAAGGTGTTGTAGGGTAAATGGTTCTCAAGTCTACGTGACTACGAGTTGAACACCTTTACAGGTTGAGTGGACAACGCTTTAGAGGAGCGCTTCCTGTAGCATACTGTCATACTAGTGTGTGCTAGTCGACCCTATGTGGTGATAGATTGATCCCATCTCTATCACTGTGTGAGCTAAGATGTATGTAAACAAGGCAACCCTTAGTGACTAACGGCTTGGGTTACTGATTGTGGTGGTGATACGCTACTTTGGTTGTGTTCCGATGGCCAGGAGTAATGCGGTCTAAGTGGGGTACTTCTGGGAAAGTGGTCATCGTTTACATGAAAGTAATGCCAATGCGAAAGGAAGGGATTATGAGTATTCGTTGACGAAAATGGGATTTGCTGGATCCGGCACTTACGTACTGTTGTGAATCGCCATTACAGTTGGAAAAAACTAAGAGGGATCCAGTTTTGTGTATCAACTAGTCCGATGAAAGATAATCCTAAGGATGCAGCAATACTTTTCAACTAACGTTGTGACCTAGTCCCTAGCGGGATTTTTATACAGGTAGTATTGCCGGGTCGCACGGCCTATACACGACGAGTATGAGATTGAGTTTTGGAGGAACGTAATCTTTTGTGCGAGTGGGAGATGTTAGAATTATTTGATATAATTCGGACATAATTAAATATACGCCCAAAAGATAAATAACCTAATTTCCGTAATTAGGGAGTTAATTCTTATACGTTAAGAATTAAATCATATTAGGATAAATAATATATATATTCGTTATATATTTATTTATGTAATAAATAAAAGAGATAAATAGGAGAGGCTCCTCTCCCATAATTTGGAACTGAAACCCTAGGGAGTCTGTTCGTCAGACGTTCCTCTCAGGAAAGAAAACCCACGTAGAATTCTCTCCTTCGTGGAGAGAATCTCCTTCCTCTCCAATGCTCTCACATGGTGTGTAGGTTGTGAATCGTAGGTTCTCCACTGCTCCCGAATCTCTAACGAGATTTAGGGCTATGGAGATCTACCCGGTGATCAAATTCGAAGGCAAAACGATCTAGATTCCGCTTCCGCTATTCGAGGTAATCCGTATATCCCTCAAATTCCAACACTATCAAACCATACAAACTATATACTATCTATTATAATCTATCAAATTATATTATAAAACTATATTATTTTCTATCAAACTATATACTATAAACATATAACAAATCATAGAAACTATATACTATCAATTATAATCTATCAAATTATATTATAAAACTATTTTATAATCTATCAAACTATATTATAAAACTATAAAAATAAATCAAATAAAAAAAAATAATTCAAATAATATACCGGTGGGGTCGGGACCGGAGACACCTCCATAGTCCGCCGCTTCCGCTGCGGTAATAGGGCATCCTACACCGGAACCGCCGCCTCCGCCACCGGAACTGCCGCCTCCGGCACCGGAACCGCCGCCTCCGCCGCCTCTGCCGCCACAACCTCCATCGTCACAGCCTCCTCCACCGGAACGGCCGGCTCCGCCACTGCTCCACCACCACCACCACCCTCCGCCGCCTCCGCCTTCGCCGCCTCCATCGCCAGCACCTCCGCCTCCGCCTGCGCACCACCGCCGCCGCCCTCCATCTGCGTCACCACCTCCGCCTCCACTGTCACCGCCACCGCCTCCGCCTCCATCTCTCTCTCTCCGGCTCCATCTCTTGCTCTGAATCTCTCTCTCTTGCTCTGTGTGTCTCTCTCTCTCTCTCTCTGAATCTCTCTCTCTCGCTCTGTGTCTCTCTCTCTCGCTCTGTGTCTCTCTCTCCCTGGCCCGAGCTCTCGTCGCCGGCAAACCTCTCTCTCTCTGTGGAAGGGACGAAGTGGAGACGAAGGGGCGCGTTTTTTCGATTTTTAGGTGACGCGCATGCACTTCCTTAAGGACGTGCAATAATGCACGTCGAAAAGGACGTGCAACATTGAACGTCCGGTGCAGGTGGGTTGCAAACCCACTTGCACGTTGTTAAGGACGTGCATGCACGTTAAATCCGACGTGCATACACGTCGTTAACAACGTGCGGATTTGCGGTGTATATAGGCGAAACGTAAAAAAATCCCACCCCCACCTAGCGCGTGTTAAGAGAGCGCTCTCTCTCTCTCTTTAGTTCGATCATCAGAACCCTAAGCGTCGCTCCCTCCGTTGCAATGGACGATCGACTGCTCCCCGCCTACTGCCATCGTTTCTACACAGTAAGCTCTCTTTTCTTTCTACATTTTCCAATCCCAATTCACTTCTACCTTTCAATCTCTTCTTCCCTATTCTCACTACATCGGATTTTCTATTTAGGTTTTCGTTTCACATGTACGTGTTCATTCTATTGGAGGCTGAGATACGATGTAGGGATTTATATTGCACAATTAGGCCTCTTCCGATTCAGAAAAATCCAAGATTGAGTCAAATCGGGAAGATCGCCGAGAAAATCCATCGCGACTCCTCCTCTTCCGATTCTGACGACGACAAGGTGGAGAAGCAATAGAGAAGCGAGACCATCTCGTAAAGGACACAATGGTTTTCTGGATGATGTCCCAGGCATGGTAGAGTTATCGCTGCTAATAGCAGTCCGCTATAGAACTGGAGAGTGCAACATGCAATTTCTTAAATAGCTTCAAACTTGGAGAGGGGGTGTATGGCTGTCTTCAATCTTCGCAATTTCAAAAATAGGTCAGTATTTTGGTACTAGTTCTCATTATCACTAGCATGAATAATTTGTATTTCTTTAAATTAACAGTTAAGGAATGTTTCATGGGCTGTTGGTAAATCAGATTAAACCAAAGTATCAACTATACTGACGAATGACGATCCCTTGTGTTGCATGCAGGTCCAAATTTTATGGAAGATACGACATCCTTCTTTACGGATTTATCGATTATTCGACAAGCTATGTTTGGAGTCATTATTCATTGATAATAATGAATTATTCATATGTAGACTCTGTTTAAAATTGTTTATGAATTTATTGACTATTCGCCAAGTTCAGAGTCAATATTCGTTGATAATTAGAAATTATTCATATTTATAGGGGGAATTACATGTAGGTTTGATGAAATTCAAACTCTGTCTAAATTGTTTTTATGAATGTATCTACTATTCGGCAAGATTATAGTCACTGTTCATTGATAATAAGAAATTATTCATTCATATATATATATATATATATATATATATATATATATATATATATATATATATATATATATATATATATATTTAAAAGGTTGGGTTCGGATACACACAAACCCAAAAGTGAGAAGCAAAGAAGCGATCTCATTGATCCACGTGTGCAAAAGTAAATTAAAAATCGGTGACACGCGCATTCTCACAATTAATTAGTGACATCCACCCAAATTAATTAGTAACACCCCCACTCTCACTGTACACGCGCCAAATCAAACACACTAATTAATTGCACGCTCCAATCAACACCACATACTAATTAATTAGAAAAGCTACGGAGACATGTAAAAGTGTTTACATGAACTTTTAAAAATCATTTTTTGGCATTTTCACTTGTTAAAAAAATATAAAAAATATATATTTGGGTGTAATATAATTTTATCTACACATAGGCACCCACTTTGTATATGTTTTGTTGAAAATAAAAATTTGACAAAAAGTGGTTCAGGCATTTTATTCACAGTGGTTCAGCAATTTTATTCCGAGTGGTTGAACAATTTTATTCACAATGGTTCAGCATTTTTATTCACATTGGTTCAACAATTTTATTCACAGTTGTTCAGCAATTTTATTCACAGTGGTTTAGCAATTTTATTCACAGTGGTTCAACAATTTTATTCACAGCGGTTCAGCAATTTTATTCGCAGTGGTTGATGTCCACTAAAATAGCCATGTTGAGATACACATTTTAGCTCCATATTCTATATACTTTGCATATTTCGGGCTAGGAATATGTTGAATTTATGTAATATATGCTTATTTGCAAGAAATAGAGGTCTACATAAGTTTTGGTTTAATATTACAGAATTTGGAGCCATTCCGGGACAAAACAAAGGGGCAAAGACGGAAGCTGAGCTTTACTCGATATCGAATACCTTTCCTCGATATCGACCAAAGAAGTCCGAGCAAAGCGAAATCGAGGAGAAGCCTGGTTGAGAAACAGAGTAGAGAAGCCAACTCGAGTTGTAGTTTTTACTCAAAGTCGAGGAAATTTCCCGATATCGACTAAGTCCAGCACCACACCTGATCGAGGATCCGAGGAAGAGCTACTCGAGAAAGCCAAGCAAGTAACTCGAGTAACAAAACTCCTCGATATCGAGTAAATTTACTCGATGTCGACAAAACCAAGACAACATGTCCGAGCCAAGTCGGGGAGAGGTTGCTCGAGCAAGCCAGACGAGCCAATATTGACGACACATTTCCTCGATGTCGAGGAAATTCCTCGATATCGAGGAAATTCCTCGATATCGAGCAAAAATTTCCCGGGCCGTGATGCTGTTGGGCCTGTCCGAGTGGAGCTGGATTACTTGGATGTGAAGCAAGTCCGAATCTATCAAGTTCTATCAAGATCTACCTATGGAGAGAGGATTTATCTACCACATGAAGATATTTGGATATTTTAGATATATTTTCTTTTAAGATAAATGTTCTCTTTAATTAAGTTTTATCTTTAGATATAGATAGAGATTTCCTTTCTTGATTAGCAAGGATTGGAAGCCTATAAATAAAGCCTATAGGGCTGATTTTTATTCATTCCAACACACAATTCAATTCAGAATTTCAGAGACACAGTTCCACAGAGAAGTTTAGGAGTTCAAAGGTTTTAGGGTTTTGGCGTTCAACGAAAGTTGGAGTGCCGGGATTGTAAAAACTTTGAATATAGTTTAATGCAAGTTATTTCTTTTAAATCAATGTCTGCGATTGCGATGAGGCGTGAGTAGTCCACCTACTTCTAGGGTTGGGGCGAGCCCGACGATAGCCCTGCGTGTTTGAGGTAAAGATCCGACTTTTATCATGTTTTGAGCATCTACTGTTATATGTATAAAATCGGTAGATACAATTAGGGTTTCCTGAAAGAGTTGTCTAATTGTTGGAAAAGGCGAAAGCTTAAACCTTCGATGTAATGGCATGATTATTTGTTTATCTTGCCTTATGCATGCTTGGTTATCGTTGTTGCAAACCTCAATCTTGGAAGTTTTCTTTCATACATAGTTTATTTCAAAGTTCACTAAGCCTTGTTCTTTATTTTCTTTCGTTTAAAGTTTCTGTTTTTCCTCGATATCGACCAAAACTGGTCAACATCGACTACTGATATTCGATCGCCTAGATCGCCGTAGCTTCTGAACTGCAGGTACTCGACAAAGCTTTCCTCGACGTCGACAAAGTTTACTCGATATCGAGTAAAGTCTTCTTGATATCGACAAAATCCAGTGTCTGCCGCTGCTTGCTCTGTTCGACTTGTCCGATCTTCTGTCGACTAACCCTAGTCGAGATCGAGGTAATCTGTTGTCGATTTTTGTTTGTGAGATTTCTCTGTTGCCTAGGATCCGCTGACCAACTTCCTCGAGGATTCGAACCTGACTTTCTCTTGCTACATCGGGAGGAAGTCTTGAACATTATTTGCTAGGATCCAATCGGTTTGCTTTATTTTTATTCGTACATAATTTGCATTCTCGATTTCCTCTCTCATCAAATTAGCGCCGTTGCCGGGGAAGCAATCATTCGCGCCTTAGGTAGTCAGATCTCACTTTTCTTTTGAGTTACTTCGCAGGTGTATGCGCCGTTCTGGTCAACCACCTGAGTTTGACGGCTTAGACGAACCAGAACGCCTTCTACACGTCCACGCTAAACTAAAAAGAGCCATGGTAGCTGCAAAAACACAGGAACAACTGATACAGAGGCTTCAGAGGGAACTAGCCACCAAAGATACTGCTCTCACCACTGAGAGAGCAGGCAGGGAACAGGAAGCTGAGCGAAGGAGGCAATTGGAAGATGAGCTTGCCCAATACCCTACCACTGCAGAGGATTACATGCACCCGACTCTCGTCGTGCCTGAATCGGCTATTCTAATCCCTGAGAATAATTTTGAAATTCGCACTCACTTCCTTATTGAACTTAAAAATAATGGTTTTCATGGAAGATTTAATGAATGCCCTCTTGAACATATTACCAATTTTTCTGACATGTGTCGTACTCTTGTTGAAGGTACTACTCTGGAATATGTCAAGATGAAGGCCTTTCATTGGTCTCTCGCCGGTCCTGCATTGAAGTGGCTTGAAGGACTGAAACCAAGATCCCTCACAACATGGACTGAAGTAGAGCAGGAATTTCTCAACAAATTCTTTCCTCCTACCAAGACAGCACTCCTCCGCCAGAAGATTACAGCTATCAAACAGAAGCCTGGGGAGCCGCTGGCAAAAGCATGGGAACGATATAAGAAACTACTGCGATCTTTCCCTACTCATGGACAGCCACCCTATGTCATTCAGGAGATCTTCTTCAATTCTCTTGACCAGACCACTAAGGATAGGATCAATCAGTATACTCGATATGAGTATTTGACGATGACACCAGCTGACGCATGGGGTGTACTCAACAAGCTCACCAACTACGATAATAAGTATGGGGCTTCTACAAACTACGAGCCGAATGCCTATGCCAGGCCAGCCCCATCTATGCCCCTCTATGAACCTTCTAAAGAGATTGACCCAGATGTCAGGGAGCAGTACTACAGAGATCAAAATTGCAAGCTCCTTAAGCAAGTCAAGTATCTTTCTGTCAACCAGCCCTGCATCGAATGCGGATCACAACCACACACCACTACTGAGTGCCCACACGCAGAGCAAGTTAGGTTGGCAGAGAACCACGAAGAGGTAGCTTACGCAGGGGGTCCCAATCGCTATATGGGGGACCAAAGGTTTCAGCAACCACAATGGAACCAAGGTGACCCTAAGAACCCCCCACCATACAGAGCTCCAGGACATCCAGAAAGAGATCAACGGAAGGATGATCTACAGACAATCCTTGATGAGATGCGCCGGAATCAGGCACAGCAGCAGCAGTTTACAAGCGCCATAATAACCAGCTCTAGAACATTACTGCAAAATTTGGAGAGATGGATATCTAGAAGAGGAACATAGAGACGCAGATGGGTCAATTCGTAGCACAAATTCCACGACAGACCGGGCAACTCCCTGGGCAAACCGAACCAAATCCTAAGGGGAATACCGGACACGTCGCAGCTGTAAAGCTCAGGAGCGGGCATCAACTACGCGAGCTAGAGGTTGGAAAGCAGCAGGACAAAGCAGATAAGCAACTCGACAATGAGAAGCAGCAACTCAATATCGACCAAAATTTGGTCGATATCGACAAAAACCAACTCGACATGGAGGAGAAGCCAAGCTCGAACTCGTCTGCACAGCACAGCAACCCGAAGTCGACAACTTTAGTCAATGTCGAGTAAGCCCTTGTCGATGTCGAGGAAAAAGTTGTCGATTTCGAGAACTCTACAACACCTCCGACATCTGTTCTGGCTCCGAAGCAGAAAAAGACACTGCCTTTCCCTTCTAAAGCGCTAAAAGATCCCACAGCAGGTAAGTTTAAACGTTTTGTTAATATGCTTCGAGAACTGAATGTCTCAATTCCTTTTACAGAAGCTCTTCAAGAAATGCCTGCGTATGTCAAATCCCTCAAGGAGATCCTTAGCAACAAGCGATCACTCTAAAAAATCACCGGCGAATGCAAAGTGCTCCACTTCCCTGAGAAGAGACCTGACCCTGGTAAGTTTTCTGTTACTGTGGGATTTGGTCAATATAAATACGAGTCCTTGTGTGATTTAGAAGAAAGCGTGAGTATCATGCCCCTATCAATCTGGCGAAAGGTGAAGATAGGGTCCATAGAGCCTGTGGATGCCAAGCTATACATGGCAAACAATACAGTGGTCATCCCTACATGTATGGTTGAGAATGTCCCTGTCCAGGTTGATAAGTTATTTATTCCCGCTGATTTCCTTATTATAGACTGTGTTGAAGATCCTACTAGCCCTATTATTCTTGGTAGACCTTTCTTAGCTACTGTAGATGCCAAGATTAGTGTCAAACAGCGATTGCTCACCTTCACAATAGGCGACGAGGTCTTAGATTTTTCTTTTGTCCCTGCAAAAGAGGAAATTTCATGGCTGGAGGTGAAAAGCGTCAGCAACCACGGGATCGAGCAAACGACAGGGGAAAACACCAGAAGGCAACTCGACATCGACTTGACTTCCTCGATATCGACCAAAGTTTTCCTCGATGTCAACCAAGCTGTCTCGACATTGACTTCCCCTACTGAGCACCAGACTTGCCAGGAGCCTATGTATGGGGTCCTGGTACTCGATGTCGACCAAATTTACTCGACATCGACCAAACCTAAGCCCAAAGATTTCTGTTTTGGGTCCGAAAAGGTAAGTTCAGGTATAAGTTCTACTCCTCCTCAGTCCATTAAGAAAATTTTAAATTATTTGAGGGGAGGTAAGGCCCCGTGGCGAGCAAATCTGCAAAGGATGAGAGCTGGAAAAAAAAGGAAGGCAGAAAAGGGAGACTATGCAAGCAACCACCTATCAGCCGAGCTTGCATACTACAATCAGGACCTAGATGATCCAGGAGAAGGGCCAACCACAAGCGGGCCCCACATTGACGATCCTTGAGCATAAATGGAGAAGTCGGCCTAGCGACTCTAAAATCTAGAGCATGTATATAAAACTTTTCAATTTTGGGACTTTGGAACTTTTGATTTTGGTTTTGGTTTTTTTTCTTTAGTTTAGAATACTTCATGTGGAAAGTCTTGTCTTCATGTGGAACCTATCATTTTAGGTCAGGATGCATAAAAGGATCGCGAAGGGTGGAAAAAGAAGTCCCTCAAAGTTAGTTGAAATCGATTAGGCCAATCAAGATCGACCAAGAGGAGCAGCCCAATTTTACTCGATATCGAGTAGGCCAACTCGACATCGACCAAGTCAGAAAGTTCCTCGACTTCAGAATTCCACTCGACGCTGAAAGTTTACTCGACATCGACTAAATTCCTCGATGTCGACCAACCCAGTACTCGACAGGCCCTGTTTTACCTTCCTCGACGCATTATTCGGTGAGTTCCTTCCTTTACCCTTGTTTTTATTTGATTTTATACAGTGGGGACACTGTATATTTTAAGTATGGGGTGGGGAAAGAGCTTGATATTATTTATTTATGTTTTATTCTTGCTTTTGGTTTAACATGTTGAAATTTGAGTAAAATTTTAAATTTTTGTGCATAAAGCTAAACTCAAAAGTTCTATAAGACATCTCCCAATGCTTGTAAACTGTTCAAAGAAATAGTGTCATGGAAGCTTTAATTGAACTCGACGATGCAAAATTGGATTCATTAGAGATATAGCGTGAAATTGCCTAGTAAAGGGAAGTCACAATGAAGTGCATTATTTTTATGAAAACCATGGAAGGAGGTAAAATTTGAAGTTGCTTTTGACATATTGCATGATAAGAAGATGGAGGACTTTATATTTCCATATAATGCTCATATTTTGATATTCCTAGCCTTACCTATGCGTATGCATCACAAAAGCCATATTATGCCTTATTTCAATTATTGCTCCACATGATCTAAATATTGCCATTCTTTACCTTATTTCCTATCCGGGGATTATGTTGAGAATGATGTTACATTATGGAGATTATTATATGGTGTTTGTTATTGTTATTTTTGGAGTTTGGTATGAAATTGTTGGAAATATATGGAAAATTTAATGAGTGAGAAAAAATCCGATCACCTCAGGAGATAAAGGTAGATCGACCCTGCTTACTGAGATAATAGTCCAGTGAGATGGGACACACATGTGAGGAGTCCAAAGCACTAAGTATCCGGGGTAATTCATGACACCCATGTTTGCGACTCGCGAGAAGGCAGTGCTGAGGTTAGAGAGGTAAAAGCATTATTATTGATAAAAGCATTATGAAAGGTGATGAGTCTTATGAAGAAGGAATGTGGTTGAGAAAGTTTTGAAATACTCCATTTCCCCAGATTATTAGCACCACATCACCAAAAAAATTGCCCACCTTTTATCCTTTTACCAATCTACTCCTTATTGAGCTTAATTAAAGTCATTTTGATTATTAATGCTTTGTTACGAATGAATGTTTTGCATAACCCTCCTTTTGTGAGTAGATGTTGCTTTTATTGCACATGCATGGATTGGTGACACAAGTACCTTTTCGATGATGGTAATTGATTGCAGGGTTATATAAGAATGAATCAATGATGTTGAGAGTTTTGATTTCTTTCCCTGAATGACAATCCAAGTTATTGCTTGGGGACAAGCAAGCTTAAGTATGGGCTGATTTGATGTCCACTAAAATAGCCATGTTGATATACACATTTTAGCTCCATATTCTATATAGTATATACTTTGCATATTTCGGGCTGGGAATATGTTGAATTTATGTAATATATGCTTATTTGCAAGAAATAGAGGTCTACATAAGTTTTGGTTTAATATTACAGAATTTGGAGCCATTCCGGGACAAAACAAAGAAGCAAAGACGGAAGCTGAGCTTTACTCGATATCGACCAAAGAAGTCCGAGCAAAGCAAAATCGAGGAGAAGCCTGATCGAGAAACAGAGTAGAGAAGCCAACTCGAGTTGCAGTTTTTACTCGATGTCGAGGAAATTCCTCGATATCGACTAAGTCCAGCACCACACCTGATCGAGGATCCAAGGAAGAGCTACTCGAGAAAGCCAAGCAAGTAACTCGAGCAACAAAACTCCTCGATATCGAGTAAATTTACTCGATGTCGACAAAACCAAGACCACATGTCCGAGCCAAGTCGGGGAGAGGTTGCTCGAGCAAGCCAGACGAGCCAATATCGACGACACATTTCCTCGATGTCGAGGAGATATCTGGTACGAAGTTATGTTTAGATTGAGAGATGAGAAGGGCTTTTAAGGACCATTGGATTAGATCTAAGGGTGGAAAGTGAATACTCGTTAAAAAAAGGTCACGTGACCTCGTTAAAGCCACTCCACTACCTTTTTTTAATCATTAATCTTTATCATATTAAAGGATTAAAAAAAAAGGAATCAAGTATCTCATCTTCAACACCTCCAAGTCTGCAACCCTTGGTCTTCTCCTTCTCTGATGAGGCGGCAACCCTCATCAACCTTCTACAAGTGCAACTCATGGTATTGGTGTTGCCAACAAACGTTAAACCTGCCACCACCGAATTTTAACATCTATTGATGACTATCGTCTACCTTTCCCCTTATCAATGTTTTAATTCAACAAATTAACCCTCAAATTTCATATCTACCCAAAATCCCATTTTCTGCAACCGACCATTACCATGTTAATTGCAATGTTTGCCGGTCTTTTGACGGGGTTTAACATTCGAATTTTGTTATGTTCATGGAGAAGGTCTAGCGGCGCGATCAACTCTTGCAATGGGAGGCGGGTATTGTTGCTTCGTCCTGCTGACTCCAACAGGTGTTTATGAACAACTCAGTCAAAATTTATCAAAGTAGAATAATTTAAAGGTAATTTTTTTGGATATGGACAAAAGATCGAAAGTGGTAAAGGAATAGTGATTTTGGTGGAACTAATTTGAATCCTTTTGAATTTCTATAAACTAATACAAATTATTGGTTAAGTTGGAAGGAAATAGGTATATCATGGTGACTAGAACCTATTTTGCAGCCATTGTAGGAGCTCAATCCTTTGTTAACAGAGGAGAGAAGGCTTCAGTGTTTTTTTTTTGGGTTAAGTTGATTTCACATTTCACTTGCCAATTTCAAAAGAAGATGGGGGAGATTGCTTTATTCTGATAGAGAGAAAAAACACACAGAGCTCAAATTTGGGGTCACGGGACCTTTTTAATGAGTATTCACTTTCCAACCTTGGATCCAATCCAATGGTCATTAAACACCCTTCTCATCTCTCAATCTAAACATAACTTCGTACTAGATATCTCCCATATATATATATATATAGAGGTTAGGTCTAGTGTTAATAATCCTTAATGTGTTTTGTGTTAACAAATATAGGCCATTGATTTAGTGCAAATGAATTGATGAGATTATTCAGCAATTTAGATTAATTGTAAATTAAAATGGAAAAAACACACGATCACCCCTTAACATATGCACGTGATTTCAAACCCTTCAAATCCTACCCCTCACATCGTCACGCTTCTTCAACCAAAGAGGAGAGAGAAAGAGAATTGGGGGAGATCGGAGGAGCGAGAGCGATCATCATACCTCTCTGTCCCTTCCGGCTGTAGAGAAGTGGGGGCGATCGGAGGAGCAAGAGCGAGCATCGGACCTCTCTGAAAGAGAGGTTAGGAGGCGGATGCGAAGACACTGATTGGAAGGAGTGGTTCTCTTGAATCCCTCATCCCAACCCAGTAGCTCCAATCGACTACCCCTCCCGAGTGCGCAACGACTTTGAGCTATCCCGCCGAGGACCTCCAGCCACCACGACCTCTCTCTCCCGCAGGTGAGTTAACCCATCATTCTGGATCTTCATCATCAACACTCAACCAAACAAATCCTCCATCGTTTTCTTCGCCCCGAACTCAACCAAACCTTCTTCTCCATTCAACAGTTTGCAAATTTACATTAGAGGGGATTTGAAAGGGGATTTTGATGAATATTTGTTGTATTGATATGAATATTTTGGAAATTTGAGTCATTGTTGAGAGGATTCTTGTCTGTGATGAATAATTGTATTATTGTGATGAATATTTCTTAAATTTTGGCGAAAATTGATTAATAATTGGGAAATTGTGTTGAATAATTGAGTGAAAATGATGAATAATTGTATTACTGTGATGAATATTTCTTCTCTGTGATGAATAATTGTGTTACTGTGATGAATATTTCTTATCTGTGATGAATAATTGTTGTATGTATTCATGGTTTTAATGAATAATTGAGTGAAAATGATTAATGTTTGATAAATTTTGCCGAATGTTTATGACAACTTGGAAAATTAGGAAGATATAAAACTTGGATGACTCTGTGAAGAATAATTATGTGAGAGTTTGATGAATGATGCTTGAATGTTGACAAATACTGAATATGTCTTAAATTATGTTGAAAATTGATGCTTCTGGCGATATAATTTTCCATACACACCTTTACATGTGCAACTCATTATGGAATCTATGACACTGTGTAAAGCATGTTGGCAAAATGATCTTTTAAAGAGTGAATGTCTTTCCAAGTTAAAGGCTTTAGTTAATATAGGGTGTCCCTATATACACCGCAAATCCACGGATTAGTGTTACTAATCAACGTCGGATTCGACGTTGTAGTGTTAATTATAGTACAAAGTCGGATCCAACGTTGTAATATGTGGTATGCAACGTTGTGAATATCTAAGGCAAGGACGAGGCGGGTTGGGTAGATTGCAACGTCCAATTGGACGTTGTAAAATGGGCTTTCAAAATGCAACATCCAATCCGATGTTGTAACAACATCCAATCCGATGTTGTAAAGTGGACTGTCAAAATGCAACATCCAATCCGACGTTGTAACATTGAATCCAACGTTGTTACAACGTCCGAATTTTTTTCCCAAGGCAAATTGCTAATACATGGACAACGTTGTATAACGTCTAATTGGACGTTGTTACAACGTCTAATTAAACGTTAATTTACTGTGTATATAGGGAACACGTTAATATATCTTATGCACTTCCATGCATTTTAATTTGTGAATGCGAACTTTACCCATGTTTGGCTGTCATTGTACATTACAACCAGTTACGGTGGATTCAATGCTCTTACGCACTCGGGCACATAAAAAGGTCTTCACTACCTTACATTGGTAACACTCACACCTCTAAACCCACTAGTTTTTGGTTGCACAGTATTGACAAAATCCTCCCTGGTCTAACAACTAATCAAGGGCCAAGGTGAAGGAATTGTGTCCTTTAATTTAATGTGCAATGACTAGTTATGGAATACGACAATTGATAGAGATATTCAATCCGATTATTTTAGGAGTCGTAATGCTTTGCTAGAAGCCAACTACGATTAATGGGCTTAAACGGGTTAAACCCATGGCTATTATAAACGGGTCCTATGCGGTCACACACTTAGAGTTGACGGGCTTGATCAAAAGATAGATGATTTTATTATTAGTGTATATTAGATATATATTAATAATAAAGGGATAAGATTTATTTGTGAAATAAATAATTAATCAAGTAAGGTATAAATATAAGCTTATAAAGATGGGCTTATTGGGACTTGACCTAATTAACAAATTCCAAAAGTAACGTGAGTTTTGGCCGCTTCCCATCCCAGGCGTGAGGGCGGAATTCTCACCATCATCAATCAAGAGCAATTTGATTGTTCACCTTTCGACCTTCGTCCTAGCAGTCGAAGGCAAAGGAGATCTAGACCGGGCTCTTGTGGACCAAGTAGAGGAGCAACACGTGGGGCTCTAGTTCTCTTCCGAATCCTCTCCGTTTAGATCCGGTTCACGCATCAAGAGGTATCTCCTATGAACAGTGATTTGATCTATCGATTTTATACATGAAGATCCTTACGATTAGATGATAGAAAATAGTTTTTAAAACTTCCGCTGCGCATCTAATTTCCATCAGTGGCATCAGTGGCATCAGAGAATCTTGCATAAATTGATATGATCGATTGATTTTCTTGTTGATTTTGATTCAAATTATTTGATATATGGAATAATTTCTATGATTAAAATTATGATTTTGATTAATTGGATGTATTAAATTTAATATGGGTTCGGAATTTGATTCCGTAACAAAGAATTTAATTTTGAAATTAAAAGACCGATCGGAATGTGATTTCGATAACGTACCACTGTCCACCAAACATGTTCTAATTAATTAGTAATCTGAGAATCACCGTCCATCAACCATACATTCGATCGTTGAAATTAGTGATTCTTGCACATGTTTGATCGGTGTAATTGTTACATTGTTGAAATTATTGATTTTTGCACAAGTTCGTTCGATCGGAAGGTGTTTTAATTAGTGATTTTATGTTGAAATTAATTTTGAATTTAAGAAATTCAGAATTTTATAATTTTGATCCCTAAAATTGATATGAATCTGATTCATGTATTAATTTATCAAAATTTATCATCTTAAAAGTTTGTAATTGTTAAAAAATTTAAGTGGGAGTTGATGGAGGTGGAATTAGGGTTATGGAAGATATTTATGATTTAGTGTAAAATCTTAAATTACCTTAATTAGATATGGTAGATATCTTATCCCTAATAAAAATTTTCTATCCAATTATACAAGGTAATAGTTACCATAAAATTAATTCCATATATATTATTGTTAGTTTTTGAATTAAAATATCAAGAATGTTCATGGATTTATTATGCTTGTTTTATATTGTGATATATTGCTTGCATATATAAGGTGACTAGTATGGCCCATAAATACGATCTGCGTATCGTTATGTTTTTTTGTACACGATCTGCGTATCGTTATGTATTTTTGTAATTTATTTTCAGTAATTAGATTATTAGAAAATATTGTAATTAATACAAGAAGACAAGAAGACATAAGAAGTTCAAGGATGGAGATCCATGAAGGGCGCGAGGGTGGAGA
Source organism: Persicaria maculosa (assembly GCA_963922045.1). Taxonomy (NCBI): domain Eukaryota; kingdom Viridiplantae; phylum Streptophyta; class Magnoliopsida; order Caryophyllales; family Polygonaceae; genus Persicaria; species Persicaria maculosa. Next base: position 44,065,538 of record OY998256.1, read on the forward strand.
CCCATGAAGATTAGATCTTTATTTTATGCATCGTAGGGGCCATACTAGGATCACAATTTCATTGCATTTTGAATGCCTTATTTTAAGTTTTATGTTGTTTTTATTTATGATATTTTTTCACTTATAAATAAAAACAAATAAAAGACTTAAGTTCCTAAGGTAAATTGGGGCAATGCCTTTTCATATCATAACCCATTAAGTTCTGGATTTTTGGTTGGATGGGCTTCACAAAAGTGCCCTCGTCTTTCCATAATCTTGGGCTAATGAGGGTGAATCTATACAAGGGGTTCATAAGCTTTGATATGGTTGTACCCAACGAGAGACCAAAAGGCAAAGTTTTGGATCTTGAGGCATAGGATGATTTTACATTGGATGTGGATCATCAACCAAGAATTATAAGGAGTTATAATTAGTAATTGTTACTTACCTTGAGCATACAAGACTCAAGGCAGTGCAAAAGTACGTTGGGTCTTGTGTGTAATGGGATCTTGGAATCATTTTATTCACCAGGAACAATAACAATTTGAATAAAATGTGCATTTACTTATTTTAAAGGTGTTTGATCCTAAGTAATTTGCATTTCGAACATGAACTGATTTGTATGTCATTTCCTTTTATATAGGCATTATGTCGAACGATAACTTGAAATTCACCCTGCGCTCAATAGTTGAGAAAAACAAATTGAATGGAACGAATTTTTTCGATTGGGAAAGGAATCTGAGAATCGTCCTCAGGTCTGAAGGGCGTGAAGATGTCCTATCAACCCCTATCCCTGACATTACTGATACCTCATCAGATGAGGAGAAGGCTAATGAAAAAAAAGCTTAGGAGTGAGTCTTTGCCTGTCACTTGTCTGATGCTAGCAGGCATGGAACCTGATCTTCAAAAGAGGTTTGAACATCAGGATGCTTACACAATCATCACCAACCTGAAAGTGTTGTTTCAGGAACAGGCAATGATTGAACGATATGAAACTCACAAAGCTATACTGGATAGCAAGCTTGTGAAGGGGAAGCCAGTAGGTCCTCATGTGTTTAACATGATTGGGCTTTTTAGCCGTATGGAGACACTAGGCACCCCATATGACCAAGAGTTGGCCACAGATATCGTGTTGCACTCATTGCATGATGGATTTGCCTCATTCAGGATGAACTATCATATGCATGGTCTCAAGAAGAACCTGAATGAACTCCATGGTATGCTCAAAGCTGCTGAGCAGAATACTCCTACTGACAACAAGAAAGAAGTTCTTAATGTCAATAAAGGGAAAAGGTTTAAGAAGGTAGCCAAGAATAGGAACAATCCCCAAGAGAAAGGCAAGAAAGCTGCAAAACCTAAGGGAGGTGAGAAGCCAAGAGTGGCTGCAGACCATGATTGTTTCCATTGCAAGGCGAAGGGACACTGGAAGAGAAACTGTCCCAAGTACCTGGAAGACAAGAAGAATGGGACTTTGAGTTCCAACACTTCAGGTATTTATGTTATTGAATTACTGTCAACCAATGTTTGCACATTAGATAATGGTCCTACTTGGGTATTAGATACCGCATGTGGTGCTCACATTATTTCAAATGTGCAGGGACTAAGAAATAGGAGACAAGTGAAGAAAGGGGAGATAGAGCTACGCGTTGGAAATGGAGCAAGCGTTGCTGCACTTGTCGTAGGAGATTTTAGTTTATCTCTTCCTTCTGGTTTAATCTTAGAACTAAATAATTGTTATTTTGTTCCTAGCATTACAAAGAACCTTGTTTCGGCTGCAGTAATTTATTCTGAAGGTTTTAATTTTAGCACTACAGAAGAAGGTATAATTATTCACAAGAATGATATCTTCTATGCTCGTGCTCAAGATATTAATGGAATATTTGTATTCGACCTTACAACAGAATCATATAACATAAATACAAAAAGGCAAAAATCAAGTAAGTTGAGTGAAGCCTACCTATGGCACTGTCGTTTGGGTCACATCAGTTTAGACCGCATGAAGAAGCTCCATAAAGATGTACTTCTAAAAGACGTGGATTGTGAATCCATTGATACATGTGAGTCATGTTTGATGGGCAAGATGACAAGGTCACCTTTCAAAGGAACAAATGAAAGGGCTACTGAGCTATTGGGCATTATACATACTAATGTATGTGGGCCAATGAGTACAGAAGCTAGAGGTGGCTATAAATACTTCATCACATTTACTGATGACATGAGTAGATATGGATATATTTACCTTATGTCACATAAATCGGAATCCTTTGAAAAGTTCAAGGAATTTCAAAATGAGGTAGAGACTCAAACTGGCAAGAAAATAAAAGCACTTCGATCAGATCGTGGTGGTGAGTACTTGAGCCATTAATTTGATCATCATTTGAAAAATTGTGGGATAGTAACACAATTGTCTACTCCAGGAACACCACAGCTTAACGGTGTATCTGAAAGGAGAAACAGGACCCTGTTAGACATGGTCCGATCTATGATGAGTTTTGCTGACCTTCCGGTATCCTTCTGGGGATATGCCCTCACAACTGCCGTACTTACACTAAACAGGACTCCGTCTAGAGCTGTAGACAAAACTCCATATGAGATATGGACTGGAAAGGTTCCAAAATTGTCTTTTATGAAGATATGGGGATGTGAAGCTTATGTAAAATGTTTACAAACGGATAAGCTTGCCCCTAAATCAGATAAATGCTATTTTATAGGGTATCCAAAAGGTAGTTTTGGATATTACTTCTATAATCCCGCTGAACAAAAGGTGTTTGTTGCAAGGGATAGTGTCTTTTTGGAAAGAGAGTTCATTTCCAATAAGTCAAGTGGGAGAAATATTCATCTTGAACCAGTTCATGATGAAGAGCAACAAACTCAACAACGAGATGACATAGATGATGTCGATGACGAGTTGATGGTTTTGGAAGGCCAAGGGCCCCAAGACCCGGAACAAGAGGATCCACAAATAGTTGTGGAAACTGTTCCAGCTCCAGTTGTTGAATCAGTTGAACCCACCCGTAGATCAAATAGGCCAAGGGTACAACCAAGACGTTATGATGATTTCATCTTGAATGTAAACCTTGATGTTCTTCTACTAGAACATGATGAGCCTAATACCTATAAGCAAGCAACGACGGGTCCAGACTCCAAGAAATGGCTTGAGGCCATGAGATCCGAAATGGATTCAATGTTTGAAAATCAAGTATGGGACTTGATAGATTTGCCAGATGGGGTAAAACCCATAGGGAGCAAATGGGTTTTCAAACTTAAGACAGATAAGGATGGAAAGGTATCTGTATACAAGGCAAGATTAGTTGCCAAAGGTTTTAAACAGATTCATGGTATAGACTATGATGAGACCTTTTCACCAGTTGTCATGATAAGATCCATTAGGATAATCCTTGCTATTGCCGCTTATTATGATTATGAGATTTGGCAAATGGATGTCAAAACCGCCTTCCTGAATGGATTCTTGGAAGAGGATGTGTATATGACACAACCAGAGGGTTTTGAAGATCCAAGTAATGTCGGGAAGGCATGCAAGCTTAAGAGATCTATATATGGACTTAAGCAAGCATCCAGGAGTTGGAACTTTCGATTTGATGAGAAGATCAAAGAGTTTGATTTCATCAGATGTGAAGAGGACCCTTGTGTATACAAGAAGTTTAGTGGGAGTAAAGTGGTCTTCCTAGTTTTGTATGTGGATGACATACTACTTATTGGGAATGACATTCCGATGCTAGAGTCCGTTAAGGAATGGCTGAAGAAATGTTTCTCAATGAAAGACTTGGGAGAGGCAGAGTATATACTTGGAATAAAGATCTATAGAGATAGATCTAAGAGATTGCTTGGATTAAGTCAAGGAACTTATATAGATAAGATTCTCAACAGATTCAAAATGCAAGATTCCAAGAAAGGGTTTCTACCTATGCAACATGGTGTATATCTCAGTAAGAAGCAGTGTCCTAAGACACCTACTGAGCTAGAAAAAATGAGTAAGATTCCTTATGCTTCTGCTATAGGATCTATCATGTATGCCATGGTGTGTACACGACCTGATGTTGCATATGCTTTGAGTATGTGTAGCAGATACCAATCGAATCCAGGAGAGGCACATTGGTGTGCAACTAAGAACATCCTGAAGTACTTGAGAAGAACTAAGGATGATTTCTTAGTATACGGGGGTGATGACAACTTGATCGTGCAAGGCTATACTGATGCGAGCTTCCAGACTGACCGAGATGGCTTTGAGTCTCAATCGGGATATGTTTTCGTCCTTAATGGTGGAGCTGTGAGCTGGAAGAGCTCTAAACAAGACACAGTTGCCGATTCTACGACAGAGGCTGAATATATAGCTGCTAGTGAAGCGGCTAAGGAGGCTGTCTGGATGAGGAAGTTCATAGATGAACTCGGTGTTGTTCCTAGCATCTCAGGGCCTATCGACATCCATTGTGACAACAAAGGTGCCATATCTCAGGCCAAGGAACCGAGCTCGGGCTCCAAATCCAGACACGTTATGAGGAAGTATCACCTTATTCGACGCATAGTCACCGAGGGTGACATTAAGATGTGTAAGGTGCATACAGATGACAACATTGCAGATCCATTGACAAAGCCTATGCCTAGGCCCAAGCATGATAGTCACACTAGGACTAAGGGTCTCAAACACATTGGAGAATGGCTTTGAGATTGCTTTCTATTATGTTTTTTGTTTAAAATGTTAGACACTAAGTTTATGTTCAATTGGATGATTTTATGATATATGATATTTCATCTTTATTTATATATTGTGTTGAACGATAATAAATAAAATGTCCAAATAATTCGTAGTTCGCAAATGGGCTTATCTTAAGTGTTCTGGTAAATGAAACCCCATTAAGTGAAATGCAGTTATGAATTATCACAAGTCCGTAGTCTGAAATCGTCAAATTGGACATAGGTGATTTTATTAAATGACTATATTGTAAGTTGACTGATAGCGCCAGGTTTCATGGGCTATAGGGACATGGAGATGTCTAGTCAATTACATATATATGTATGGATGATACATATAGGACAGACCCACCTTAAGACTCTACAAAAGGGATTGCGGAGTTTTAAGTTAAACCATTATTAGTAGATTCCTCATACATGAGTGTGTTATGGTCTCTCTTGATGATTGGTATTTCTTTGACACGGCTAAACGCTTTCCGTAACAGGGAGTTATAAAGGTCGTAGTTGGGATTGCCAAAAGTTGAGTGGGAGCCATAGTCATACAAGACTGTAGATGTCCTCCTTCTTCATGCATACTGTGATGCATTGAAAAGGAATGGTGTCTAGGCCACTTGAAGAGCAAGAACTGAAAATGCATGGCCATGCTCGGATGGATTATTTATAATCATCCGTTTAATTGACAGTTCAAACTCAGAGTTCAAGGAATATATATTTGATAATAGATATGAATGTCACCATATCATCAAATATGACATTAAGAGACACGGGTATCTTAAATTGCACACTTGTTTAAGGACAAGTGGGAGATTGAAGGAATTGTGTCCTTTAATTTAATGTGCAATGACTAGTTATGGAATAGGACAATTGATAGAGATATTCAATCTGATTATTTTAGGAGTCGTAATGCTTTGCTAGAAGCCAACTACGATTAATGGGCTTAAACGGGTTAAACCCATGGCTATTATAAACGGGTCCTATGCGGTCACACACTTAGAGTTGACGGGCTTGATCAAAAGATAGATGATTTTATTATTAGTGTATATTAGATATATATTAATAATAAAGGGATAAGATTTATTTGTGAAATAAATAATTAATCAAGTAAGGTATAAATATAAGCTTATAAAGATGGGCTTATTGGGACTTGACCTAATTAACAAATTCCAAAAGTAACGTGAGTTTTGGCCGCTTCCCATCCCAGGCGTGAGGGCGGAATTCTCACCATCATCAATCAAGAGCAATTTGATTGTTCACCTTTCGATCTTCGTCCTAGCAGTCGAAGGCAAAGGAGATCTAGACCGGGCTCTTGTGGACCAAGTACAGGAGCAACACGTGGGGCTCTAGTTCTCTTCCGAATCCTCTCCGTTTAGATCCGGTTCACGCATCAAGAGGTATCTCCTATGAACAGTGATTTGATCTATCGATTTTATGCATGAAGATCCTTACGATTAGATGATAGAAAATAGTTTTTAAAACTTCCGCTGCGCATCTAACTTCCATCACAAGGCCCCCTTTGGGGTTCTAATTGGCTGTCTGAATACCTCAGGGTAGCCTGGACCTCTTTCCTTAATTTCCAAACTCACTTTCAAGAATTTTCATGGATACCTCCCTTTACGGGTAGTGTCCCTGGTGTGGGAAAAGCAACAGTTTTAGGCCAATCCTTTCGTATATATTTGTTTGCATTTAAATGGGAAGGGATCCCCTTCATTACAGAAGCATCAACATCATATTATTCCAGTTACTCACTTCTTAAGGGCTACAAACATGCCTATAAAACACAAGTTCGAAAAACCCTCAATCCTTGAATTGGTAAATAAAGAGCGGCCATTCCGGGGTTGGTAAATAAAGAGCAGCCATTCTGGGGTTTGAACCGCGGACCTATGGGTACTACCCACAAGTCTTTTCCGGTGAGCCATTCCGGAATGGTTTAAAACAAAAGGGAATGCAACACGAGGACTTCCCAGGAGGTCTCCCATCTTAGTACTACCCTCGCCCAAACACGCTTAACTTCGGAGTTCTGATGAGATTCGGTACATTAGTGCTGGTATGGTCGCATCCAAAAAAAAAAAAAACTCAATCCACTTAGGATTGCTAACCTTATTTGCACTTTGATCCTAAGTGGATTGGGTTTTTTTTTATATGAAAAATCCCCAACCCACTTAGGATCAAAGTGCAAATAAGCTTTAGCAGTGCTAAGCATGGAAAATGAAGTTCAAATGAGGAAAACTTGCCCCGAACATATCATATTATCTGGTGGCTTCCTGCTCATGCCTTGGTAATAATCAGGTGCTAATAACTTGGGTCTTGACGGTAACTTTTGCTTGCAATAAAATGGCTCATCATCAAGTGCAATGGCAAAGTGTTCATTACTATATATGATAGTGTAAATATATCTTATATATGTAAGAACATTTCTGTATGATCAGTACCTAGGCTTGTGCCTTAGATCAAATATATTCCTAAAACAAATCCCCACATTAAAAACTATCAGACCAACAACTCAGATTAAGCTATATAGAGATTTGTTTAGAATTAAGCCTAGACTTGACAGAAAAACTTGTAACCATAGCCTCTTCACAACCTATTTGGCATTTTATACAACTTTTATTGAAAGGACCAATCTTGCCACCAGATTTTCGAAATTAAACCATAACCTTCTCATAACTAATACATTTCAAGCAAAATTCAGATTAAACCACTTAAAATGGACTACTTGTGTTTTTCTAACATTTGATGGCCTCAAAAATCATTTACAAACTTATTAGTGGTCAAACCAACACTTGGAATCTGAATTTAATCCGTAAAACCAAATGCCTACGAAATATCAACTGTTTATTCTAGACATGACTGTATTATTTGTAGGCGTCAAAATTGTTTTCCCATTGGTTGCCTATTTCGAGTGGTTTGCCTACCCACCTTATTCATAAATATTGCCAAGAGTCTTTTTGAATAATAGAGATCAATCGAAAATGTATGTAAAGATGAATGTGAAACATCACGAATCCAGAGCTTCCATTGAGCTCAAGGTGGTAGTTTGTTACAACTAAAATCTGTAACAGAATTGGCGCCCAAATACCCCCTTTATACAAGCTAGCTGTTCATGAGATGAAAAGACTGAATTGCCCCTTACAGCAGCTAGAAACTATATGTCATATATGATCAAAATATCTATGACCATATATTCCATATCCCCCCCCCCCCCTCAAGCTTGCATTGGAGTAGGATTGACAAGGCCAAGCTTGAAGGATAGGTACTGATGCTGGTGTGAACCCAATGCTTTAGTAAGGACATCAGCTATTTGCTGTGAAGAAGAAACATGGGAAGTAGAGATGAATCCCATCTGCACCATTTCCCTGATGAAGTGTGCATCCAGCCTCACATGTTTTGTCCTCTCATGGAACAAAGGATTAGCAGCTAATTCTTGAGCTGATTTGTTGTCACAATGTAGGTCTATGGGAAGAGATACATCCACACCTAAGTCAGACAACAGCCCCTGCAACCAAACCAATTCACTTGCTGCAGTTGACATTGCCCTGTACTCACTTTCAGTTGATGACTTGGACACCACCTTTTGCTTCTTTGTCTTCCAAGAGACTAGGGAAGAGCCTAAGAAAACACAATACCCTGTAAGTGATCTGCCAGTGTCTCTACAATTTCCCCAGTCAGCATCACTGAAGGCCTTTAATTGAAGAGAAGAAGAAGCAGGAAATGATAAGGCCAAATTGAAGCTTCCTTTCAAGTATCTAAGAAGATACATTGCTGCATTCCAATGGGGTTGAAGAGGTTGTTGAAGGAACTGGCTCAACTGTTGCACAGTGTAGGAGATATCAGGTCGGGTAAGAGTGAGATAAAGCAGTCTCCCAATGATCCTTCTGTATACTTCAGGGTGTTCACATGGATCTCCATCAGAAGAGGAGAGCTTGGTGCCATGTTGCATTGGAAAACTGGTAGCCTTGCAACTTTCCATGCCAGAATCTTTGAGGATGTCAAGGATGTACTTTCTCTGGTTAAGCAAAATGCCAGAAGGAGATCTGGCAATTTCCATGCCAAGGAAGTATCTAGCAATCCCTAAATCCTTGATGGTAAAGGCTGAATGAAGGGCTTGCTTGGTGAGATGAATTTCAGTTGAAGAATTCCCAAGGAGTAACATGTCATTTACATAGACAAGTGCTATGGTCATGGAGGTGCCAGAAGTCTTTACAAATAGAGAATAATCATGCTTGGACTGAGAGAATCCCAACTTTATCATGAATTTAGTTAGCTCATGATTCCACTGTCTACTGGCCTGTTTAAGGCCATAGAGAGATCTGTGGAGCTTGCAAACATGACCAGGAGGGACAGGATAGCCAAGAGGAGGGACCATGTATACTTCCTCATCCAAAAATCCATGGAGGAAGGCATTATTGACATCAAGTTGATGCAAAACCCAGCCCTTGACAGCAGCTAAAGCTAGGATGACTCTCACAGTTGAAAGTTTTGCTACAGGAGAAAATGTTTGCTCATAGTCCTTATCCTTCACCTGATTGTAACCCTTTACCACCAGTCTAGCCTTGTACCTTTCAATGAGACCATCTGGCTTGTATTTGATTTTAAAAATCCACATGGAACCTATGGCCTTCTTGCCATGGGGAAGAGGAGTAATAGACCATGTGTGGTTTTTCTCTAGAGCTGATATTTCTGCCTGCATAGCTTTCTCCCACTCTGAGTTGCCTTTTGCCTGTGCATAGCTACCAGGTTCATAGACCTCACATACATTCCCTAATGAGTGAACATATTCTGAAGATAGATGAGCCAAATTTTGAACAGAAAATACTGCAACAGATTGTGAGATGGACTCAACAGACTCTGATGTGTGTCTGGATGGCAGATTGGTACAAATATAGTCCTGAAACCTGTGAGGAGGACGAATAGATCTCTTAGGAAGAGGAGGAGGACCAGCGACACTACCATTAGAGGATGAGTTGCCAAAAGAGTCATGGGATAGGAGTGACATATGATCAGTATGATTGGATCCTGCAGGTGATCCAGTACTATCAGGAGGTGAGAATACAGTAATGGGAGGTTGAGAATGCTGGGGAGGAGAGGATCTAGGATTGCCCTGAGAGTGATGAGGGTCAATCCAATTTGCAGGCTCAACATCATCAGGGCAGCAGTATTCCCTTGGAAAGATGGACATAGGTGTAGATGATGAATCACTCTTGAAAGGGAGAACAGATTCTTCAAACTTCACATGTCTACTGACTATGATGACCTTTCTTTCCAAATCATATAATTTTTAGGCCTTTTGGCCAGGTGGATAACCTAAGAACACACATTTTCTGGCAATGTGTCCAAGTTTATCCCTTCTGTCACTGGGCTGCAGTGCATAACATAGGCATCCAATGACTCTGAGCTTTTCATAAGTAGGTGGAACATGAAACAGTACCTCAAAGGGAGATTTCCATCCCAATATGGAAGAGGGCATTTTATTGACCAAGTAAGTGGCTCCTAGTACACAATCACCCCAAAACTTAATGGGTAACCCAGCATATATCCTAATGGCTCTAGCAGTTTCAAGCAAATGCCTATGCTTCCTTTCAACTCGGCCATTTTGCTAATGGACACCAGAAGCTGATCTCTGGTGGACAATGCCATGAGTATCAAACAAATCAACACAACCTTGCTGGGTAAATTCAGTACCATTGTCAATTCTAATGCACCTCACAGAAACTTGAAACTGTGTTTCTACCAATGCTAGGAACCTAGTAATGCATCCCAGTACTTGCAGTTTATCTCTGAGCAAATAAACCCAAGTGGTTCTTGAATGATCATCTAGGATGGTGAGGAAATACCTAGCACCACAAATAGAGGGGGTTCTATAGGGTCCCCACACATCCATATGCAACAAATGAAAAGGTGTTGCAGCTAGTGATGAGCTTCTATCAAAAGGCAATTTGTGAATTTTAGCTAATGAACAAGCATCACAACTGACATTGAAATCTTTAATATCCTTTCACAAAGGCAAATGTTTCATTTTTGACCATGACATGTGGCCAAGTCTAGCATGGATAAGAAACATGCTATCAACATTATTACACATCACCCTATGATGAACTGAAATAGTATCAAACTTCTCTCCTTCATATGCAGTCTGAATTCTGTAAAGGCCACCTTCTTCCCATCCTCTGATCAGTAACTTTTCAGTTATATGGTCCTGTAGGTAACAACACATCTCATCAAACTTGAAGATAAGTTTCTGATCTTTAAGAACTCTTGGGACAGGTAACAAGTTGTGACAAAATTCAGGTACAAATAGTACATTCCTGATCACAAAAGTATGTTGCAACTTGACAGTCCCACACCAGTTAACTGAGATGTTAGATCCATCAGGTAATCCCAATGATACTGCTTTGGGCAAAGGAATGATCTCAGTGAATATTCCTTTGTCAAAGGCAATATGATCAGTTGCCCCTGAATCAACAATCCAGGTATTTCTATCTCCTTTATTAGTACCAACAAGAAAAGACACACTAAGTGTACCTGCAAAATGAACCATAGCTTGGTTCACAGAACTCTCAGATTGATCAACAGTATTCTTCCCTTTCATCATTTTGACCACTTCATTGAATATGGCATTGACCATGGCGGGATCAGGTGTTTTCATCTCTTAAAAACCATGATCCAGAGGACTGTCAACCTGGGGAACTTCAAATTGAGCAGCAAATCTCCTTTGTGGTTTGTTTCTGTCATCCTCTCTTGGTCCCTTGAACCACTCTGGGTAGCCAACCAATTTGAAACAGGTATCTTTGGTATGGCCCCTCTCATTACAGTAATCACACTAGCGTTCAAGTTTTGCCTTCTTGTAGTCTCTCTTGGCCTGCTCAAACTTAGACAGCTCCCCTTGTTTACCATAGTTGAACTTGTTCACAGCATTTGCTTCAGCTTCAAATATATTGCTGAAACTTAGTCACTACTAGAGCAGTGATGTCACCTGGGATAGCAGAGGTAACTCCTTTGGATCTCTCCAGCTGCACTGCCATTTGAAAAACTCTCAACAACCCTGGCATTGGATCCTTTGATAGTATATTCCCACGCAATGGCTCAAACACATGATTAAGCCCCATTAAGAATTGCATTACTTTGGCTTTCTCTTCTCTCTCAATAATCCTTTTAAGCAAACCACAAGAACAATTTCCAATTCCTCCACAATTGCAGCCAGGAACAGCATCCAAGAGCTGTAACTCATCCCAAATTTTCTTTATCTTACAATATTAGGCTCCAACAAACAAATTTTCTTGCCTTACATTCCCCAGATCTCGACGAAGCTGGTATATTAATGGATCATTCGATTCACAAAACCTCTCTCTGATTTCTTTCCATAATTCTGCTGTAGATTCGACATACATGAGTGTTTTAGAAACTTCTGGTGCCATTGAATTCACTAGCTAGCACCTGACCATATAGTCAGCCATTTCCCATTTCTCAAAGTCCTCACTGTCAAGCTGAGGTTTCACCACACTCCTTGTAACAAAACCTAATTTTGCCTTGGCTCCGAGAGCCATTCGAATGGCTCTACTCCAACTCGCAAAATTTGATCCATTAAACACGACATTGACAAGATTCATACCTGGATGGTCTGAATTCGAGAGGAACAACGGATTATAGTGCACTGTGTTGATTCCTTGATTCAGATCTCCAAATTGGATTCCATTGAACATTCCAATTCCACCTCTCCCAGCACCAGGACCAAGAGGTGTTACTGAGATGAAGGTTCCTCTACCTCCGCTTCTTCTTCCTCCATTAACTGCATCAACATAAGTGCCTGAATTCGGCGATCCTCTCCCAGCCATAGAACGGCAAACAAATCGGCAACAAGTGATCCAGATCTGGCGTCGGAACTCCGATGAAGAACCAGCTTCGAATCACAAAATACAAACCAATCAACCGCAAATTCGGATCGAATTTTGCTCTGATACCATTTGAATAATAGACATCAATCGAAAATGTATGTAAAGATGAATGTGAAACATCACGAATCCAGAGCTTCCATTGAGCTCAAGGTGGTAGTTTGTTACAACTAAAATCTGTAACAGAATTGGCGCCCAAATACCCCATTTATACAAGCTAGTTGTTCATGAGATGAAAAGACTGAATTGCCCCTTACAACAGCTAGAAACTATATGTCATATATGATCAAAATATCTATGACCATATATTCCATAGTCTTTATTGCCCCACAATCTTAAAACCTTTATCCAAGTATCCATGTATAATTAAACAAAAGATAATCTTCCTGATGAGTAATCAGTTTCTGTATGGATTTGGGCATGACGTGCTACATACAGGTTTTGATATTAAACCATTAAAACCCGTTTCTGGAATTCGAGAGGCATCGGATAGAATTTTTTTTGGACCAATCTTAATGCAATGCGCATTAATGACAATATAAATCTCATGGTTGTAGCTGAAACTAAGACAGAAACCATTCCCAGTTAAAAGATTTGGAGAAGTAGTGGGTTTTCTAATGCAACTTGGTCTCCAGGTGATGGCAGGACAGGTGGTCTAGGGGTGCTTTGGAATTAGAGCGGGTTTTTTAATGAATCCATCAAAGTGGAAATCCACCTCCCGTGTATTATAGGTCTAAAGTATTGTTGTATCTCCAAAGATTTTTGTTGCATGATACTTTTGGTTTATGGTCCTCCACAAGTGGCGGACATAGATCACTTTTGGGAAACTCTCACCTCAATCGTTGCAATGAATCCATGCCATGTCTGGTAATCGGAGATCTTAATGAAATATGTCATAGTAGCGAAAAATGCAGGGGTGCTGCTTTCAATCCTTCTCGTTTTTCTAGGCTTGGAAATTTCAAAGACCAATGCTCAATGATAATCTTCCCTGTACAGGCAACCAATTCACATGGGGGAAAAGGTATCTGGGATGACAATATTAAAGAAAAACTCGATAGAGTACTTGTCCAACACCGAATTCTAGAGACATTCCCCGTTCTGATTACTACTAATGGAGCTTTTTTTATTATCTGACCATTTTCATATTACGATTAATCTCATCTCTTCAACCACATTCAAACCTTCCCCCTTTCGGATGGAAAACATCTGGTTTCATAGGCCAGACTTTCGTAATGAGGTCATACAATCTTGTCGGGCTTCATGCTCGGGCTCTGCCATGTTTAAAGTTCTTTTCAAAACAAAACTACTTAAGCAAAAGGCTAAAGTCTGGGATAAAAAAACTTTCAGTAATATCTTCCATTAGTTAATGGAGGTGGAAAATGAACTGGTTCTGCTCCAGTCTCTCGTGGCAAACTCTCTATCTAATTTCTCGATTGAGAAGGAAGTAAGGCTTATGCACAAAAAGGAACAACTTCTTCTTTTCCAAAAAGAATACTGGTGTCAACGTGCAAAGATTAGACATTTTAAACTTTATGACTCTAACACCACCTATTTTCATAGGGTTGCGCCAGGCAGAAGGAATAGGAAGTTTATTCCCAACATTACATCAACAACTGGTACACTCATCACTTGTGAGGTTAATGTGCGTAAGAAAATAAAAAATGATTTAGCTAAATGGTTCACAAAAGAAACTATCAACATGAGCCAAATAGACGATTACCTCCACTTAATTACGAGTTCGATCTCAGAGGATGAAAACTTATTGCTTATTAAACAACCTTCTAACAACGAAATTAAACAAGTTGTATTCAATATAGGACATAATAAGTCACTAGGTCCTGATGTCATAACTGCAGAATTCTACAAAACCTATTGGGACATTGTTGGTCTTGATATTACTCGAGTTGTTAAAGCCTTTTTTTCACTCAGGAAAACTTTTAAGACAAATCAACCACACATTTATCTCACTCCTGCCCATGTGACAATCCATCTAAAACTTCGGATTATAGGCCAATCAGTCTTTGCTCTACGATTTATAAAATCATTTCCAAAATATCACTACTACATATCTACTAGAAATTTGTTATTTAACATTAGGTAATAGCCGATGTGTTTAAAAAAAATCGATGTCTATATGGGTGATGTAAAAAGTCAAAACTTTTTCACATCGGCCAGAACCCGATGTCCTTGTATGTTATAACATCGTTTATATTTTCAAATATGATGTCTTTGTTATCCTATAACATCGATTATAAAATATAACCGATGTTATAACACATAAAGACATCGGCTATTACCCGATGTTAAAAAGTTTCGACTTTTTACATCACCCACATAGACATCGATTTTGTTTTTTGAAAGACATCGGCTATTACCCGATGTTAAATGACATATTTGTGATTTTATTTAATTATCATAGCCTATGCGGGATTTGAACCCACATGTTTGTGTTTGAACACAATGCTCTACCATTAGAGCTAATAGGCTTTAAATTAGATAAAATGTTCTTACATAATAGCCAAAAGAGCATGTGAAACTTAAGTAATCCATTTATTAGCTTCAAAGCATAAACTTAAGAAAGACCAAGCATGCATCACCTTTTTTTCACTCTGTTTTCTTGTAAGATAAGAAGTATATGAAAATGCAACACTATATGATTATAGCTCAAGGTATTATTACTGTTTACCCTTATAGTTATAGAGGGATCCAACGCAACAAATATTATCAATTGTTCATCGGGACTCCAAATATCACAAGAACCTAGCAACTAGAGTTAAACTCGAACAAGAAATCGAAGGGGGAATCAGGGTGGACCTAACCTAAGGGTATGAATTCTCACTGTAGACAT
Organism: Persicaria maculosa; assembly: GCA_963922045.1. Lineage (NCBI taxonomy): Eukaryota > Viridiplantae > Streptophyta > Magnoliopsida > Caryophyllales > Polygonaceae > Persicaria > Persicaria maculosa. The sequence goes on from OY998256.1 coordinate 44,080,961, forward strand.
GAACGATACATGACCCAAGAGCAGGCAACCACCCTTGAAGCCCATTGTTGTACATGTACTCCAATACATTGTGTTTGTGTTCTTCGGCTGCTTTTGCCCATTCCTTATCAGAGCATCAATTTTATAGATTAAAATGAAGTTCATCAACCAAAAAATGAAGAGAGCAAGAGTCCTCAACAAGGGTTTAAATATCAAAAATGATTGCAAGTACTTAGTAACATCAAAGGCTCATCGGTTAAAATAAAAGAACATATACAAACAAACAATCAGTAAAATCCAACTGCCATCACGATAATTTCTCAGTTGTACAATTTCCTACCTTTTTTTTTTCCAACATAGTACATTCAGTTACACAAATAAAAGAATAAAATCAGACATTTGATATCCAAAATGTTGCCTCTGTTCCTGAATGTTCTCCTTGTGAATTTTAATGAGGGCATATAGAATATACAGGTGCTTCATGGCCTTCAAAAGTGTTGGTGCAATTGCGAATGTAGCCTTAATTTGATTGTAAAACCGCTTTAGAAAGATCAGTGAAAATCCCGTGTTTGAAAATGTTTAAGGTTGTGGCGTGGTATAAATGGGAACCACTGCCTTAGAAGCGAAATCACCCTGACACCACGATGCACGTCGGCTACTGGCGTCGCCCCCCAAGAACACACAGCGGCTTCTCAGGTGTGCACTCACCGTCGAAGCAATGGAACCACCCAGGACCCAGAACGGCTTACAGAAGAAGAAGAGAGAATGAGGAGATCGTGTGTTGCTCTCTATTGGAAACTGAAGAGAACGTTTGATTTTAAAACAAAAGAGGACGCTCCACCTTCCAAAAATCTCGGACCAAATCTGAAACAGTTTTTCAAAACGTGTGACAAAGTTGAATTAGTCAAAAACCCTAATTCAACTCTATCCGAGGTCAATTTAATTGATGAAATTAAAACCCGATACAAAAGGTGACCAGCACCACACCACACCGCGCACGTGTCACGAACACGGACCGGACCGGGGGCGGCGGTGGTGTGCGCGTGTGGAACTCCTATCCCAACTCTCAATAGCCCTTAGAAAACCTCCTCCATAAAACCACCCTCAACCCCTTTTGTAATCAATGTGGGACTTTAAAAGAAGTTAAAAAGACACATTTGAAAACCCCCCACATGAACATTTCTCCAACAGTCCCCCACAAATGTGAGGAACTGGGGTTTTAAGACAAAAACATCGTTCTGAGATGGTTTTGTGGAGAAAGTACTTAAATGCTGGTGAACGAATCTTGAACCAACACATAGTGAAGCTGAGTATCTCGCAAGTCATACAAATGAACGAATCTTGAACTTCCAGACTCGCGAGTTGACCTCAACAGCACATACCTTCACCACTGCCCTGGTGGTTCCGCGATCTAACTGTCAACTGTAATAGTCATCTCATACCTTGGGTGATGAAGAGTGCTCTAGAAAGACAACCCTTCACACTCTCGTAGGTGATTCCATCAAGTCCTTCGCAATAGGACCACCCTTACAGGGCTATGGTATCATTAAGAGCACAAAGCTCAACCTCTACAGTTTTCGGTGAGTCCATCAAATCCTTCTCAATAGGACCACCCAACTCTGGGCTATGGACTCATTAAGAGTTCTAGACTCATCCTTTCTCATACACCTGTCCTGGGAATGGGTATGGTGTATCTCAGCTCACGTGGGTTTGAGACCCATTCCCTTAGACAATTCAAGGATCATCCTTCTGTTCAGTCCTTTCGTCAACGGATCTGCCAGATTCCTCTCAGACTTCACATACTCCAAGCAAATGACACCGGTAGCAATCAGCGGTCTCACAGCTTCATGTCTAATCTGTATGTGTCTCTTCTTATCATTGTAAGTATTGCTGTTAGCTACACAAATAGCAGATTGTGAGTCACAATGTAGAGAAATAGTTGGGGCCTTATGCCCCCACAAAGGTAAGTCGGCCAGTAAGCTTCTCAACCACTCAGCCTCATGACCAGCTAAATCTAATGTTATGAACTCAGATTCCATAGTTGATCTAGCAATGCAAGTTTGTTTTGATGACTTCCATGATATAGCACCACCACATAAAAAGAACACATAACCACTAGTGGAGCTAACCTCATCATTGTCAGTGACCCAGTTTGCATCATAGTATCCCTCTAAAGCATGGGGATAACCAACATAATGTAAACCCCAATCAAAGGCGTCTTTAAGATATCTCAATAATCTATTAAGTGAAATCCAATGCTCACTACTGGGGTTATGGGTGTATCTACTGAGTCTACTAACAACATATGCAATATCAGGCCGAGTATAATTCATCAGAAACATTAAACTCCCAATTACTTTAGCATACTCATTTTGGGACACACCAATTCCAAAATTTTTCTTCAATTGCATGCTAGCATCATAAGGAGTTCTAACTGGCACAACATCAAATTTATCAAACATTTTCAACATTTTCTCTACATAATGAGGTTGTGATAAAATGAAGTCATTTTCTTTTCTAGTTACTTGATGTCTCCAAAGTAGCCATGTCTTTATTCATATTTTAGTTCCATATTCTTTACATTTTGCATATTTCGGGTTGGGAATATGTCGGATTTATGTAGTATATGCGTATTTGTCAGAAATGGAGATCTACATAAGTTTCTGTTTAATATTGCAGAATATGGAACCATTTCGGGAGAAAATCAAGAAGCAAGAACAGGAGCTCAAAGTCACTCGACATCGACAAGCCTTAGTCAATCTCGATGAATCACGCCTAGACACACCCTAGACGAAGAGCACATGTCGAGGAGCGAAAGACGAGCCAATCCGGAGCCAAGAAGGGATTATCCAGATCTAAGGAGAAATTACCCGAAGTCGAGGAGAGACTACCCGACCATGCCCGGACATCTTCCTCGGGATCGAGGACTGTTACCCGATGTTGACAAAGCCTGTGAGCCTGTGTCCGAGCAAGGTCGAAGAAAGCTACCCGATACACCAAGCCGGCCAAGTCGATGAGCCACCCAACTCGATATCGAGTAAGGGTAATCGAGATCGACGACACCCAGGGGCCCTATCCGAGCCTGTCGAGGACCAGCAACCCGAGATGCCGATGCTAGCCAGTCGAACAACACTTCTACTCGAGATCGAGTAGCCTTACTCGAGATCGAGGAAGCCTCCAGAAGCCGCGTAACGTGTTTTGAACTATCCTACTCGGATTGGGATTACTTGGAGCCGAAGGAAGCCGAGTCTATCCGGGATCCATCCAGTTTTATCTATGGAAGACAAGATCTACCAGCATGAAGAGACTTACCTATTTAGATTTAATTTCCCCTTATTTAGATTTAATTTCTTTATAGCTTTTATTTATCATTAAGCCTTTTAGATATAGTTTTAGATATAGATAGATGTTTCTATCCTTGAATAGCAAGGATTAGAAGCCTATAAATAAAGCCTTAGGGGGCTGATTTCCATTCATTCAATCAATTCAATTTCAGTAGGAGAAGTAGTAGATAGAAAGAGAGAGTGAGTAGCCAAGAGGAGTTGGTGAAGCGAGAGCAGAATTGGCTTCCTTTGGTTGTAAGCTCTATTTTATTTTATTAATGCAAGTTTATTTCCTTTTATTATTGATGCCTTTAATTATGATGAAGCGCGAGTAGTCCACCCGCTTCTAGGGTTGGGGCGAGCCCGACAATAGCCCTGCGTGTCTGAGGTAAAGATCCGACTTTTATCATGTTTTTGAGCATCTACTACTTGTTTATGTGTTTATTACCCATCTAATGGAGGTCCATGCTAACAACTTGGATTATAAACATAAAATCGGTAGAGATAATTAGGGTTTCTTGAAAGAGTTGTCTAATTGTTGGAAAAGGCGAAAGCTTAGTCCTTTGATGCAATTCACATGATTATCTGTTTAGTTCTGCCTTATGCATGCTTGGTTATCGTTGTTGCAAACCCCAATCTTGGAAGTCTTTTACAGTTTATTTCGAGATCCCAAAGCACTTGTTTTTATTTTCTTTCGTTTTAGTTTTCTGTCTTACTCGATCTCGAATTGCACTACTCGACCTCGAGTTACTGATCTTCGATCCACCATCGCCGTAGCTTCTGTGTGCAGGTGATCGACAAAAGCCAAACCGACGTCGACGAAGGCTTTACTCGATCCACCATTTTTGGTTAAAACCATTTTGCCAGCATCAGTCTCTTGCTTAATTTCAGCTATCTCAAGCAAACCACATGAAATCAGATTTTGGCGCAGAGAAGGAACATAAAGCACATTCACTAGGGTAAGAGACTTCCCTGAGGTGAGCTTGAGTGCAACCTTACCTTTGCTTAGCACTTGAGAGATGCTCGAGTTGCCCATGTAGACCTGGTTGATGTCTGTAGCATCCTCAAACTCAGCAAATAGGCCTTTGTTGGTGCAGAAGTGTCAAGTAGCTCCGTTGTCCAAGAGTCAATCGACCTGGACGCTCACATGGTTGACTTTAGTGATCATTGATATCAGCTGGTTGTTGTCTTGGACAACGTTGGCTTGCTGCTGGGCTGGAGATGCGGGCTTGTTCTGCTGCTGTCCTTGGTTCTGGATATCACCCCGATTGCGACACTGCCAAGCCTTGTGGCCTGGCTTGCCACAGACATAGCAACCGATCCCAGTGCCTCCCTGTTTCTGCTGCTTGTCCGGTTGATTGCCAGACTTCTTGAATTTCTGGCCCTTCTTTGGTTTCATGTTTGGCTTAGAACCTCCAAACTTGTTTCCCTGCTTGGACCTATCATATTTCAAAGAAGATTCAACCAAATTAGCCTTCACAGTATCAGTAGATTAAGGCTTAGGTTTGTCTTTGAGGAATTAGCCTCTTCGATCTTCATGTGACCGACGAGCTCTTCTAGAGTGAGATCCTTCTTCTTGTGCTTCAGATGGTTGTGGTAGCCAGCCCACGAGTCAGGCAATTTTTCGATAAGAAAATTTGCCTGCAGGATCTCGCACATTTACATGCCCTCGAAGATAATGTCAGCCCCCAGGTTCTCATACTCGTGCACCTGGTCCATGATTGGTTTATCATCGACCATCTTGAACTGCATAAACTTTCCAACAACATATTTATTTTTCCCTGCATCGTCAGCCCCAAATAAATTTAGCATATTTATGAACAGAGATCAGATCAAATATGGGGTTCAAGACATGGCTGAGAAGATGGCCTCGCACAGACTTATTGTCGGACTCATACTATTTAGCCCGAGCGAGTTCATCATCAGCAACATTCTTACCGACAGTCTTACCCTTATCGATAGCATCACCATCGTCATCCTTAACCTTGTCGACAGCAGTGACGGAGACTGACGTGGAGGAAGAGGTTGCTGCAGTCGCAGGGGCGTCCTGAAGAAGGACGTAGTCGATCTCCAATTGCTCGAAGAAGATGAGCATCTTCTGCGACCATCGCTTGTAGTTCGTCCCATCCAGCAGCTCCAATTTCGAGAGATCTAAGAGCGGTTTGAAGAACTGAAACACCGTCGCAGAAACAAAGGTATTTCGCTTCTAAATTGTTGGTACGATTGCGAATGTAGCCTCAATTTGATTGTAAAACCGCTTTTGAAAGATCAGTGAAAATCTCGTGTTTGAAAATGTTCAAGGCTGTGGCGTGGTATAAATGGGAACCACTGCCTTAGAAGCGAAATCGCCTCAACACCACGATGCAGGTCCGCTACTGGCGTCGCACCCCCCCCCCCCCCCCAAGGATACACAACAGCTTCTCAGGCGTGCACTTGCCGTCGAAGGAATGGAACCACCCAGGACCCAGAACGGTTTACAAAAGAAGAAGAGAGAAGGAGGAGATCGTGTGTTGCTCTCTGTTGAAAACTGAAGAGAACGTGTGACAAAGTTGAATTACCGCGCACGTGTCACAGACCGGCGGCGGTGGTGGTGTGCGCGTGTGGGACTCCTATCTCAACTCTCAATAACCCTTAGAAAACCTCCTCCTTAAAACCAATCCCTCAACCTCTTTTGTAATCAATGTGGGACTTTAAAAGAAGTTCAAAAGACACATTTGAAAACCCCCACATGAACATTTCTCCAACAAAAAGTATATAGCTTTCGACCTGAGAAATCCCACACCTATTCCATTTTTTTTAATAAAAAATATGAAATTCGGTATACATTGCATAAAATGTCGTCATTATACCTGTACAACTGAGAAAGGGATTTCCAGCTTCTTACCTTGATCAGTTTGTCATCTCCAAATCTTACCAGACAAATTTGTTTACTGGGGTGAGCAAAAGACAAGTCATTTACTCCACCGGCATGAGTAGAAGCAGAAGCAGGTTGAAACGGCTGGACATATAATGGCATAATAAAATATTACCAGTTCATATTGTTATTTGCTTCACTATAATGTTATTTACAAGATAAAAACCAATCAGCTGCAGCAGAAAAAACAAACAAAGATGAGGGACATACACCATGAGCTCCAAGAGGTGTATAAGCAGCAGGTTTAATCACTGCAACAACTGGAAGTGTTACAAGTGTAGGAGAAACTACGGCATTGGGAAGACTGCATGTATTGTCAGTGAATAGAGTTCTAATGTTTGAATTTGGTCTAGGATTCTTACACAACTGATGTTGCCAGTTTAAGCTGCATGTATCATAAAATCAATGAGGATACAATTCTTGATGGATAATCTTAGCATTATTTCAACATGCTAAGCATGTCTCGCAAGATCTTAGTACAAGCAGCATAGGTTGATGACAGTGACTTTAAATTGCATAAGGATGATATATTAAAATATACTGAGATTAAGATTCAATTCTTATTACACCCATTAGAATCAGAAATATTTATTAAGATTGTAGCCCTTAATTAAAAAAAATAGAGACGAGCCACAGTTCCATTTAATAATACAAACAGAAATCCAAATACAACCAATATATTCTGAACAAATGAAAAATGTAATGAAAACTAGTCACAACGTAAAATAGGCCCACGTATGCAAGTGACACAGATTTTGTGAAGGGTGACCAATTTGTGCAATAGGCCCATCTTAAAATTTTTACCGAAGTTTATGAGCAAATTCTAGAAAGAAACAAGACTAGTACTAAAATAGTTAAGATGTGTATCCAAAATATAGTAAATCAACCTTTGATTGATGAATGTACGCAATCTTGATGCCCTAGGAGAGGGGAATACAAGCTTGTCCCTGAAAAGTGGATTTGCTTCAATCAACTTTTTAAGCTCTACTAACATTATGCTACGAGCAGTCTTTGTGTCCCCATACATGGAGAGTTGCCCATTTTTCTTGGAATAGAAAGAATGATCAGATTGTTCCCCAGCAATGACAAATTGGCAACACATATCTTTCAGTGTAGGAGCAGCTAAATGGGTTATCCAAAAAGAAAAAGAGGAAGAGCTGGAAATCAACTTTCATAAATTTCAACTGAATTGATCTTGTGCAACGTATTTATCTCAAAATCTCTACAAGTAACAGAAATTTTGGTTATTTTAATCAAAGCAAATAAAATTTAACCGACCTTTGCCCAGACAATTACTAATCACTAACTTTGAATTCCATTGAAATGAGTAAGGAGGAAAATAATCTTATTTTCATTTCTAAGGGCGTGTTTGGCTGGGGGTGGGAAGGGTGGGGGAGATATGACATTTGTTCTGGGGAATCGCGCCGGGGTGTTTGGCGGGAGATGGCGGGGGTGGACGAGATGGAGGTGGAGGGGATGGCGGGGGTGGAAAAACACCCAATTTTAGTACCTTCAAATTGAGGGATGGTGGGGTGGAAAATTTTTCCACCCCCAATTGCCCATTTTTGCCCTTCTTCTTGTTCCAATCGATGATGAATTTGAATCGATTGAAGTTCTGAGCGTGGGGGAACAGCGACTCACCGGAGGCGAAATCGCTGAGGGCGGCGCCGATGTTCTTGATGGAGACGGCATAGAAGTGGGCGGCGGCGGTTCCGCGAATCGAAGCCGCCAAGTTCGATCGCCTTCCTAGGCTCCTCTCTGCTGCCATGGCTGCTAGGAAGGGGATATGAAGATTAGCGGAGGATGACGATGAATATTAAATAGTTAAATCTCATCTCCAGCTCCAAATATGATTGATTAGTCGTTAGATGAATGGGAGTAAACAAGATACACAACCAATCAAATTACCAGTGGACTTTTTTTAAGAAAAAAACAAAACTTTCGTAAAAATAAGCAATTTAGAGGAGGAAGACGATGAACAGTAATGGAGGATGAAAATTTTTTGGGTTTTATTTTTTTGCTGTGTGAATGAAATTGTGAAAGAAAATGAAGGGCATATAAGTCTTTTGACACTATTCTTTAAAAATCCTATCTTCCTTCAACCAAACACTCATGGGATTATTTTCTACCAATAATCTCCATCCCCTCGACCCTCAAAAAGTATCTCCACCCCCTCCATCCCCAAAAATTATCTCCACCTCCTAAAAAAAAATTCTCCAGCCAAACACGCCCTAAGACAACTTAACCAGACATATACACACCTGAAATTGGTCAAAGTCAATAGCTAAGTAATATCCTTGTACAACTCTTCATTAAATGTTGAGAACACTTCCAAGTCACCCACAAGTATCTCAAGTTCTCAATAGCCTTAGGCTTATCTTGCCTGAAATTTAAATGGAAACCAAGGGAAATAGAATTTATAAATTCTATTCTTCTTGCTTTTTCACTTAGTTCCAACCAGAGAACATCAAATGTTGATACTTGAGAAGATAAAATCAAGGACATTGAATTTGAAACCCATTCTTTATGTTAAGTTGATAAGAGAGGCTTAGTCTCCATATTCCCTTCCCCAAAGAAAAATCTTAATTGACTAGACTTGCAATTCACTCGCAGCTCAAACAGTTATGAAGAAATGCAGATCAGCGAGATACAGTTGAAAAAATGAAGCAAAGATATTACCAGAAACAATCAGACAAGCAAATAGGGGAATCAAGAAAAATCAACAATCAGACAAGTAACCGACATTATCGCAAACAGATGATGATTGCAAAACCCGAATAACAAAACCAATCCTTTCAAAGTGAACAGAAACAAAATCCCCACAAACAAGAATCTAACAAAGTGACGCTAGTACCTTGGAATTGAGCAGCTGTTCCAACTGAATAAGCAAACGAAGCGCATCCTCTTTCAAAGCAATCAGATCCCTCTTGAAGCAGAAACCCTTTAATCCGCCACCATTATCCTCGCATCCGCTTCCTTGGACGTGTTTAAAATTAACTCCGCATACGCCTTCTTCGGCGTCTCCATCTTCTGCAGAGAATCAATCCAACAAGAAAAATAAAACCCCGACAATAAAGCAGACAAATCGAACACCAAAAAATAGGGCAAAGCGGAAAAACGCAATCAACGGGAACAAATCAAGCTCCAAGGCAGACAAATCAGTGTGGGGAAATTTGGACAGAGAAAAAGAGAGGAGTACAAGGGTGGGGAGAAAGAAGAGAAAACCTTAGATCATGGCGAAGGGAGGCAAGCAAGAAGAGGAGGACGACGATGAGTGAATGTGACGGAGCGAAGTCGCAGCTGCGAAGTTTTAGCGAAGAGCTAAAAAGAAAGGTAAACCCTAAATCTGGCATGTATGGGTTTAGATCTGAGAAGGAAGAACAAATCTGGGCGGATTTTCGAATGGAGGTGGCGGGAGGAGGAGCTGGAGTGAGTCACCGGTGAGAAGGAGGTCGATTGGCGATGGAAGGTGGCGGGAGGAGGAGGTGGAGCGAGGAGTTGGTTTTGCAAATGAAGAATGAAGAAAGAATAAAGAAGAAAGATGCCCCTTCTAAAATGGTAATGTCGTAAAGATATCTGCTTGGGCGGGTATTCAAATGAATTTATGTTTTGTTCCGCGCCTTCTATTTTTTTTTAAACACATATTTAACATCGGTCAAATAAATAGGATGATATTTGTGTTATTTTCATCACAAATTTAAAACCGATGTTAAAAAATTGTTTAACATGGCAGGTTTTTCTGACTGATGTTAATTAGCTGATGTTAAATAACATAATTCTAGTAGTGCATAAACGAGCTAATGTGGCCCTTGGTTGTGGCGGTTTATTCTATTGTAGCAGTTTAGGTGGCGGTCTACATATGCATGGTAGTTTTGTTAATGAATGAATTTTGAGGAACTATCGTAGCGGTTTTAAAAACCTACTGTAGCGGTTTAGATGTTTATCTATCGTGGCGGTTTTTAACACCTATAGTAGCGGCTTTAGGATCTACTGTAGCGGTTTTTATTTACCTAATGAAGCGGTTTCTAATTTGTGATTTTCCTAAATAATTTAACCTAGTTACTACATACGGAGTATATAGCACTAGAGCCGCTCACCTCTTTCGCTCTTCCCCCTCGTCAGATCTATCTCCTTCAATGGCACTAGCGCCGTTCACCCTTTCTCAAAAGCGTCCTTCAATGGCTTCTTTTGCTATATCTGTCTCATTCTCATTCTTCCCCTTTCTCAATCTTAGATCTCCATCTCCTTCTTTCTCTTTTTCCCCTCCTATCCTTGTAGAACCAGCCCCTTACTCTCTCTTCGACTCTTCGCACCACCTAAGCCTCCCACTCTCCCTCTCTTTGGCGACCATGGGAAATATAAACGAAACCAACTCCCTGTCCAAGCTAATAAAATACAAGAGTCCATCCCGCTATAGTGGTAGGGTATTCATGATCGTATCCACGAGGAAACGTGTCAATGCTCGCCTAATTAGTTCCAAGATCGCCCTCGAAATCGACCAGAAGCTGCTCGACGTCGACCAGATATAGTTGATGTCGACTAAAGCTGTCGAATTCCTGCAAAAGCTGCACAACAGAAGACAAAATTATACTCGACGTCGAGGAGAGTACTCGATGTCGACTAGGGATTACTCGATGTCGACTACAGAAGTCGATGTTGAGTTTGTCAGTGCAGTAAAAACCGTAATTTTTGCAAATAAAAATCAAAGACAAGAACAAACACAGATTTTGTAAGATCAAATTCAATAAACTAAAAGCTTCCAAGATCGGGGTATCAACACCATAATGATAACCATGTAAGAATCATGACAAAGTATAAAAGTTTATGCCTTTTCATCAAATACCTTTCGTCACTAACATCTCAACGCATGCAGGGTCGATCTACCTTTATCTCCTAAGGTGATCGGATTTTCTTTCACTCATTAAATTTTCCATAACATATGGTTTATCCTGCCAACCTCCAAATATAATAACAACACACCACTTAAAGATTACAGTGTTCTCACTGTAATCTTATGGATTTTCTTTCACTCATTAAATTTTCCATAATATGACATCAATTTCTCAACATACTCCCCGGATGGGTAATAAGGTAAAGAAAAAGGCAATTTATAGATCATGTGGAGCAAATATGAAATAAGGCTCGATATGGCTTGTGATGCATAAGCATAGGTAAGGCTAGGGATAAGTTACATGTATATGAAAAAATAAAGTCCTCAATCCTCTTATCATGCATATGTTAAAATCAACTTCAAATTTTACCTCTTTTCATGGTTTTCATAAAATAATGCATTTCATTGTGATTGCCCTTTACTAGTCAATATCAAACTATATCTCTAATTAATCTAATTTTGCATCGTCGAGTTCAATTAAAGCTTTCATGACACTATTTCAAAAAATTTTGACGGAGGAGATAAAAATAGACTTTGGAAAACAACATGTAGCATATAGATAAATAAATAATTCCAAAGTAACCATGTATGAACAATTCGATAAATATGATAAAATATGCACGAAGTAAGTCTTTCCCCAACCCCATACTTAAAGATTACAGTGTCCTCACTGTATAAGAACAAGGGTACAGAAAATAAATTACAGAATTAAGCGCAGGAGCTCGAAAGTATTTGATGTAAAGTTGCTGCATGGGTGGTCGATCTCGAGTAAGTTAGTCGACGTCGACCAGACCTACTCGACAACGAGTATATTGGATCATCAGAGTGGTCTTCTGTCGACCACATGCTCCTTTTTTCAGTATGTGTGGCCGACGTCGAGTAGTTTACTCGACTTTGAGTACCTTCTGCAGCTTCTTGTACCTACAATATTGTTAGAAAGACAAAACCCACAAAAGAAAATCCAAAATAATGTTTAAAACCAAAACCAAAAGTATCTAAAATCCTAAAAACGAATTATCTTGTTACAAGCTCTTGATTTTATAGTCGCTAGGCCGACTTCTTCCTTTTCCACTCAAAGGGGCATCTGCAGCGCCCATGTGACCTGGGCCTCGAATAAGACTCCATTCTTGTCCATCAGCTTTAATCCTCCGGAATGGATCTTATGCACCATGAAAGGTCCCATATTTGTTGTTGTTGCACTTGTTAGGGAACCAATGATTCTTTTCCTTGGAGACATACACCTTGTCTCCTACTTCGTAGTTCTTTGGATCATCATTGGAAACCGAGCAAAGACGCATATACCAAGACAAACCTCTCCCATGTATAGATAAGTCCTTAATTGAAATCGGGAAGTGATGTCCTTACCTCGGCCTACCTTTACAAAATCTTCATTCTGGATCTCAGGTTCTGGTCGAGGTCGAGTAGGGCTACTCGACGTCGAGTATGTTTCTGCTCTTGGTGGCTTACTCGATGCAGGAGAAGTCAATGAAGGTGTCTGGATCTGGTCGATGTCGACTACTGTACTCGATGTCGAGTACGTGTGGTTGATGTCGACCCCATACTTAGAACCTGGTAAAGAATCTGAAATAAAATTAGTCGACGTCGACTTACCTTGGTCGATGTCAAGTAGGTCTTCTGTGTTTTCATTCAGAACCGCCATGATTTCCTCCACCAGGTCTTCCACAACACTCTTCTCTAGCTCTTTGGGGATTATATTCCTTACTTTAGGCTACCTGCAAGTGATGTACCGTTCTGATATTGATTTGACCTCCATAGGACCTGTATGCCTTTCAGTTTTATGAAAAGAATACTCAATTATCTCATCGCTGATGGTGAAAGTGAGCATTGCATTCCTTACGCTTATGTTGGCATTCACGATCGCCAAGAAGGGCCTTCCTTAAATAATTTGACATGCAGGATCCTCTGCCATATCAATGACTAAGAAATCAGCAGGGATGAAGAACTTACCCACTTGCACCGGTACATCGTCCACCATGCCATGACTGATATGCTTGAAACCCACCCGCAAGTATACAGGATCGATTGTAGTTTCAAGTTATAAAATTATCGTTCTCCCAAAGAACCAAGAAGATAGTTGATAAAAATATATAACAAAAACTAAATGATGAAACAAACAAATATAAAATAGAGATAAAAGACATATAAGGATTTGGATATTAGATTAACATCATGTTAAGTATCGAATTCATCCGGTTGTTTAATATTCATCTAAAAGCTATTAAACTCTCGTTATTCACTTTAGACTATTAACTAGTAAATCGGTGTTATTCAGTCTCAAACCAAAGATAGTACATTCACTCTCTATCCAAGGCTATTGTGTTCCCTTTCGATGAAAAGCGAGCGAGTTCACCTCAAAGAGAAAGCTATTAGATTCACTTTGATTTGGAACTATTAAACATAATATGTTATTCACCTTGATTTGAAGCTAGTAAGCTTGTCATGCTATTCACATCAAATCAGGCTATTAAACAAATCGACACTTGACTACATATTAAACCTAACAACCCATAGATCGGAGAATTAGCCAAGCACAATCGAATACATGATAAAAAGCAATTAAATCAATCACAATAATCATGAACTAAATTAGAAGAGAAAGAGTAAGAAGACTCATCCCAATCTTGCAAATAATCCAAAAGTTAAAACTTTATTAAAACTCTAATCTTCGATCACACCAAACTAAATCTCCGTTGTCTTGTGAAACGATAGAAAATAGATTCAAAAACTAAACCCTAATTTAACTAAACTAAACCTAATCGAAGTGTGCGGCCGAAGCCTTATTGCGGCAACAGTGTCGACCTCACAACCAAGAGACCCCCCTCTTTCATCTTTAATTAGGCGTTATATATGAATCAATTTAGTAAAATGACAATTTTAGCACAACAATTTAAAGAATTATAAACTGGCCCAACACCTAACAACAAATTTCAGCCCATAAGATCCTAATAAGGCTGTTTTCGCACTTTAGCTTCCAAGGTCCGATCCAATTATTCTCATTGCTCCGTATTGACTCTAGAATTCCATAATATTAGTCTCAAAATGCCTGAAATAAATACAATACGAGTGTAGACTCCGAAAATACAAAATAAAGTAAATAAATTATAAAATATGACAAATATGTATGAAAATGACCTAAACTAATATGCAAATGCAACCCTAAAATATGACTAAAATAGACATTATCAAATCACCCCATGCTTGAACCTTGCTTGTCCTCAATCAAGAACAAGTGTAAAGCTTTCACAAGAAAGATTTCGATTTCTATCCAAACAATGCTTTTCCTCATTTCGATCAAGACATTGGGTTCAAAACAAGAACAAGCAAATCATACAAAAGACAAAATCAAGACATCAATTCCAAGACATCGCATAGCATAAATTTTGTGGAACACTCTCACTCATGTGTTTAGGGTATAAATATAGCTCAAGCTCAAATCTTGAAAACACATCTACCATAGGCTTGCATCAGCGTCCTAATTCTCCATCACTTGGACTATGCACATATACATAAATCATGAGGTCTTTTCATGGGTTGTAATGGGGCAAAAGTAAGAAACAAAAGGTATGGATTCTTTGGCCATGTGGTGCTAAATCCAGGAAATGGAACTACTTCCTAAATTTCAACGACAATTCATCTTCTTTTTTCAACACACATACCAAATTTCTCAAACAACAACCTTATCACATTTTCAAGTAAGCTCATAAACTCTCAACTTTTGATAACCCTTTCCCTTTTTCACAAACTTTTCTCTAGTGATCAAGAAGAATTTATTCTCTTTTTCTTTTTTTTTCACTTCATTTTTTTCATTTTTTTTTAATTCTTTATCACAAGAAAATTACATTTGAAGCACAAATTCCTCAACTTAATACATAAATCACTCTAAGCACAAATTCCTTCTTGTCCACAAAACTATAGATAAATCTATTTCATCCTAATTCCCGGATAGGTAAAGGAGGCTAAAATAGGCTTAAGGGATAATCTTATGGAGCTAAAAATTAATAGAAAAATAGGCTCAAGGGGCTTCAAGCAAATGATATAATTATGGGTAGGAAGGGAATAATAGGCTAACAAAAATTGCCTCAATCATATTTATGCAATGTACACCAGTCATATATGTCACCTCGAAAGGTTCTAACGCAAGTTATGAAGATAAAGCAATGAAGATGAGCCATTCACACAAAAAAAAATGAGGACTCATAGATGTCAGTCCCTAGGCTCAAAAGCTCACAACAGCTTTTGTCTTAGAATCTCAATCTCAACTAGGGCTATTCATTTTCGGTTCGAACCGAAATTTTGGGCCGAACTGAACTGACAAAACCGGAACCTAACCGAACCGATATGTTTCGGTTTAGGGAATTTTTATTTTCGGTTTTTGGTTCGGTTTAGGCTCAGTTCGGTTAAATCGATTGAAAACCGATTTTTTTTAATTTACCCTTCCCATCCCAGCTCCCACTTTCCCAATTTGTCTTTGTCCCTTCCCTGGCTTTAGTTTAGGTCATAAATCTGAATCCTCTCCCATCAGACGTCTCAGACTCTCCGTTTTGCCTCGCAACCTTGCTTGTCGCTTCCCAGTCGCGGCCGGTGGCCGGCTCTGCCGCTCCGGTAAGTTCATCCTCTCTCTCACTCTTGTCTCGTCTCTTATTCTCTCCCGTTCTCGTCCTCCTTTTCTCACACTTGTCTCGTCTCTCCTTCTCTCCTGTTCTCGATTTTTTGTGCGTGACCACCGGGTGTTGCTTCCCTGCTCATTCAGGCTTCAGTTTAGGTCAGCCATCAGACTTCCCATTCTCGATTTCTCGTCTCCTTCATGTCTTTGTTCAGGTCAGCCGTGAGCCTTCAATTTTCTCGTTCATCATCATCCCGAGGACTTTGCTCAAGGCATCATGTTAGCCGTGAGCCTTCAATTTTCTCTTTTAATTTTTTGATTGAATATGAAAATCCGAAATTGTGTGATTTAGATATTAGATGATCTGTTGAAGTCTTATATTGAATCATGAATAGTGTTAGGTTTGGGTAGATTAGTAGATGAATTGGAAATCATATTGAATTCTGATTGATTGTCAAACCATTAATGTCGAATTTGAAAATCGAAACCACAGATAGGCTTTCAAGCAATGTAAGTAAATATAGTGATTGTATTGTATGTGTGATGTCTAATTGTTTTGATTGGAGAATGGAGATTTTCACTTTCAAATTATTTGATTTCCAATTTTATTGTTTGTATATTTCTTCATTTTTTCTGTTGATTGTATTGTTTGCAGATTTCTTCATTTTATCGAATTCAGATTGATTGTATAGTTTGCACATTTCTTCATTTTTTCTGTTGCCCTTGCAGCTTGCTTAGTTGTTATATGCTGTACCAGGTTCTCAGCTGTGAAGTTATGTGATATTGTGATTGTGATGTACAAATCATGAAAGCAATAGGTTCTTTCTCATGTAACATTTGGTAGCCCAAAAGCTAATAAAAAAAGGGTCATGTGTAATTGCTATGTGCTACTACCGATGAACAGCCCTAGCCAGCACTGCTGTAGAAGTTTTTTTTTTAATGCTAAAATAAAATCGATATAAAAAATGGCCCAATAAACTCGGTTTTCGATTTACGTTTTTTGAAATTTTGGTTTTTAGTTCGGTTCGGTTTGGCTAGGTTCGGATCGGTTTTGGGCCGATGAACATCCTTAATCTCAACTAGTCTCAAGCAATGATCAGTTTTCAAAGAATTATAGCACAAGTCCAAATATCCAACTCATCACAAGCTTTTTAACATGCTTGAGAGAATATCATCAACCAATTTCAATCAAAGAAGTGACATGTTCTTCAAGAAGAGCAAGGAATTTTTATTAGCAAGGGTTCATCTCAAAACATCTATATGCAATGTATGAAATGCACATGAAAAAGAAAAAAAATGAAATATTTATATGCAAAAACGGAGTTACACTAGAAGTTCTCCACCCTATGCTTCAAATCTACTTTGTCCATAAAGTATAGAATGATAAAAGAATAAGAGGTAGAAACTCACCAAATAAAATTAGGCATTCGAGTAATGTGGGCAATCCAATCCAAGGTGGTAGGGCAAGGGGTTGTTTTGGAACCTTTTGGGATCTTTAATAAAATTATCATAGTATCTCAATCGTAATTTTACACAAAGCAAAAAAAACGACAATAGACACAATCCTATCAAGAATAGCTAAATCACAACAGCAACCAGGTTCCAAACCTAAACGACTCAACAATGGCCCTAAATCAGCACAACATCGAAATTTCACTTTAAATAGGGTCGACTAAAACTCAGTTGCTCAATAAACAAAAGAAATATCGGATTCCAACTCAACCTAGTTAATCAAATTCATCTTAAATTCAGCACATGTATAGTCCACGGAAAAACCTTAAAATCCCAAAAAATGAAAACCCAAAATCCTTTGCACTAGACAGGGTGTGATGCTATTGAGGTCATACATCCACAAAACGTCCACCCGAGATGCCCACATAGTCCCGGGACAACAGTAATGGGCCTTACAACAGGAGTTACAGACACATGCTTAGTGTATTTTGCGTAGAGGGAGCTACGTTGGTCCGATAGAGGCGTTTGAGCAGTCGTTAGAAAGCTAACTTCATGGGCCACGTCTTTAATGTGGACGTTTCCTCATATATTCTCATCTAAAAGGGCCAAAAATTCAATTTTCCTAGGCTTAAAATCCGAGAAAATTTTAGACTTTTTCCAAATGGGTTAGTCCGCGAAAAAACCTCAAAATCCTTTGCACTAGGCAAGGTGTGATGCTATTCAGGTCATATGAGCTATATCTTTACTAAGGACGTTTCCTCATAAATCCTCCTCTAAAAGGGCCAAAAAATCAATTTTCCTAGGCTTGAAATCTAGGCAAATTTTAGACTTTTAACAAAGGGGTTAGTCTGCGAAAAAACCTCAAAAATGAAAAACCTAAAATCCTATGTAGTAGGCAAGGTGTGATGCTATTGAGGTCATACGTCCACAAAACGCCCACCCGAAATGCCCACACAGCCCCGAAACTACAGTAATGTGCCTTGCAACAGGAGTTACAGACACGTGCTCGGTATATTTTGCGTAGAGGGAGCTACGTTGGTCCGATCGAGGCGTTTGAGCAGTCGCAGGAAAGCTAACTTTATCGTCTATATTTTATTGAGGACGTTTAATGATAAATCCTCCTCTAAAAGGTCCAAAAAATCATTTTTCCTATGCTAGAAATTCGGGCAAATTTTAGACTTTTTCCAAAGGGGTTTATCCGCGAAAAAACCTCAAAATCCTTTGCACTAGGCAAGGTGTGATGCTATTCAGGCCATATGGGCTATATCTTTACTAAGGACGTTTCCTCACAAATCCTCCTCTAAAAGGGACAAAAAATCAATTTTCATGGGCTTGAAATCTAGGCAAATTTTAGACTTTTTCCAAATGGGTTAGTCTGCGAAAAAACCTCAAAAATGAAAAACCAAAAATCCTATGCAGTAGGCAAGGTGTGATGCTATTGAGGTCATACGTCCACAAAACGCCCACCCGAGTTGCCCACACAGCCCCGAAACTACAGTAATGTGCCTTGCAACAGGAGTTACGGACACGTGCCCGGTATATTTTGCGTAGAGGGAGCTACGTTGGTTCGATCGAGGTGTTTGAGCAGTCGCTGGAAAGCTAACTTTATGGGATACGTCTTTATTGAGGACGTTTCATCATAAATCTTCTTCTAAAAGGGGCAAAAAATCTATTTTCCTATTCTTTAAATCCTGGAAAATTTAGACTTTTTCAAAAGAGGTTTGTCCACGAAAAAACATCAAAATCCCAAAAAATAAAAACCAAAAATCCTTTACACTAGGCAAGGTGTGATGCTATTCTGTCCAAACGTCCACAAAATGCCCTTCCGAGATGCCCACACATCTCCGGGACTACAATAATGTGCCTTACAACAGGAGTTACGGACACGTGCCCGGTATGTTTTGCGTAGAGAGAACTAAGTTGGTTCGATCGAGGCGTTTGAGCCATCGCTGGAAAGCTAACTCCATGGGCTATGTCTTTATTGAGGACGTTTCCTTATAAATCCTCTTCTAAAAGCGCCAAAAAATCTATTTTCCTGTGCTTCAAATCCTGGAAAATTTTAGAGTTTTTCTAAATGGGTTAATCCGCAAAAAAACCTCAAAATCCCAACAAATGAAAAACCCAAAATCCTTTGCACCAGGAAAGGTGTGGTGCTATTCAGGCCATAAGTCCACAAAACTCCCATCCGAGATGTCCACACAGCCCCGGGACTACAGTAATTTGCCTTACAACTGGAGTTACAGACACGTGCGCAGTGTATTATGCGTAGAGGGAGCGACGTTGGTCTGATCAAGGCGTTTCAACAGTCGCTGGAAAGCTAACTTCATGGGCTACGTCTTTATTGAGCACGTTTCCTCATAAATCCTCTTCTACAAGGGCCAAAAAATCTATTTTCCTATGCTTGAAATCTTAGAAAATTTTAGGTTTTTTCCAAATGGGTTAGTCCGCAAAAAAACCTCAAAATCTCAAAAAATGAAAAAACCCAAAATCATTTGCACTAGGCAAGGTGTGGTGCTATTCAGGCCATACGTCCAAAAATGCGCACCCGAGATGCCCACACAGCCCCAGGACTACAATAATGTGCCTTACAACAGGAGTTACAGACACGTGCTCCGTGTATTTTGCGTAGAGGGAGCTACGTTGGTTTGATCGAGGCGTTTGAGCAGTCGCTGGAAAGCTAACTTCATGGGCTACGTCTTTACTGGGGACATTTCCTCATAAATCCTTCCCAAAAAGGGCCCAAAAATCAATTTTTTAGGCTTGAAATCCTAGCAAATTTTAGACTTTTTTCCAAAGGGGTAAGTCCGCGAAAAAACCTCAATTTCCCAAAAAATAAAAAAAACCCAAAATCCTTCGCACTAGGCAAGGTGTGATGCTATTCAGGCCATACATCCATAAACCGCTCACCCGAGATGCCCACACAGCCCTGGGACTACAGTAATGTTCCTTACAATAGAAGTTACAGACACATGCTTTGTATATTTTTCTTAGAGGGAGCTACGTTGTTCCGATGGAGGCGTTTGAGCAGTCCCTAGAAAGCTAACTTCATGGGCTACATCTTTACTGAGGATGTTTCCTCATAAATCCTCCTCTAAAAGGGCTAAAAAATCTATTTTCCTATGCTTGAAATCTTGGCAAATTTTAGACTTTTTCCAAATGGGTTGGTCCGCGAAAAAACCTCAATATCCCAAAAAATGGAAAACCCAAAATCGTATGCTTTAGGCAAGGTGTGATGCTATTCAGGCCATACGTCCACAAAATGCTCACCCGAGATGCGCGCACAGCCACGAGACTACAGTAATGTGCCTTACAACAGGAGTTACGGACACGTGTTCGGTATATTTTGCGTAGAGGAATCTACGTTGGTTTGATCGAGGCGTTTGAGCAGTCGTTGGAAAGCTAACTTCATGGGCTACGTCTTTACTGAGGACGTTTCCTTATAAATCCTATTCTCAAAGGGCGAAAAAATCTATTTTCCTATGCTTGAAATCCTGGAAAATTTTAGACTTTTTCCAAAAGGGTTAGTCCGTGAAAAAACCTCAAAATCCAAAAAAATGAAAAACGCAAAATCCTTTGCACTTGGCAAGGTGTGGTGCTATTCAGGCCATACGTCCACAAAACGCCCACCCGAGATTCCCACACAGCCCCGGGAGTATAGTAATCTGCCTTACAACAGGAGTTACGGACACGTGCTCGGTATATTTTGCAAATAGGGAGCTACGTTGGTCCGATCGAGTCATTTGAGGAGCCAAATGAAAGCCAACCTCAGGGGCTACGTCGTTATTGAGGACATTTCCTCATAAATCCTCCTTTAAAAGGGCCAAAAAATCTATTTTCCTATGCTTGAAATCCTGTTAAATTTTAGACTTTTTCCAAAGGGGGTAGTCAGCGGAGAAATCTCAAAATCCCAAAAAATGAAAAACCCAAAATCCTTTGCACTAGGCAAGGTGTGACGCTATTCAGGCCATACGTCCACAAAACGCCCTTCCGAGATGCCCACACATCTCCGGGACTACAATAATGTGCCTTGAAACAGGAGTTACAGACACGTGCCCGGTATATTTTGCGTAGAAGGAGCTGCATTGGTTCGATCGAGGCATTTGAACAGTTGCTGGAAAGCTAACTTCATGGGCTACGTCTTTACTGGGGACGTAATTTCCTCTTAAATCCCCTTCTAAAAGGGCCAAAAATCTATTTTCCTATGGGGGAAACCTTGAAAAATTTTAAACTTTTTCCAAAGGGGTTAGTCCGCGAAAAAACCTCATAATCCCAAAAAATGAAAAACACAAAATCCTTTGCACTAGGCAAGGTGTGGTTATATTCTTGACATACGCCCACAAAACGCCCACCCGAGATGCCTACACAACCCCGGGACGACAGTAATGTGCCTTACAACTGGAGTTAGAGACGGGCTCAGTGTATTTTGCATAGAGGGAGCTTCGTTCGTCTGATCGAGGCGTTTGAGAAGTCGCTGGAAAGCTAACTTTTTGGGCTATATCTTTACTGAGGACGTTTCCTCATAAATTCTCCCCTAAAAGGCCCAAAATGATTAATTTTCCTAGGCTTCAAATCCAGGCAAATGTTAGACTTTTTCCAAAAGGTTTAGTCCACGAAAAAACCTCAAAATCCAAAAAAATGAAAAACCCAAAATCCTTTGCAATAGGCAAGGTGTGGTGCTATTAAGGCCATACATCCACATAACGCCCAAGCGAGATGCCCACAAAGCCCCGTGACTACAGTAATGTGCCTTGCAATAGGAGTTACGGACACGTGCATGGTATATTTTTCGTAGAGGAAGCTACGTTGGTCCGATCTAGGCGTTTCAGCAGTCGCTCGAAGGCTAACTTCATGGGCTACGTCTTTACTGGTGACGTTTCCTGGTAAATCATCCTCTAAAAGGACCAAAAAATCATTTTTCCTAGGCTGGAAATCCAGGCAAATATTAGACTTTTTCCAAAGGGGTTAGTCTGTGAAAAAAATCTTAAAATCCCAAAAATGAAAAACCCATAATCCTTCGCACAAGGTAAGGTGTGATGCTATTCAGGCCATACATCCACAAAACGCTCACCCGAGATGTCCACACAACCCCGAAACTACAGTAATATGCCTTATAACAGAAGTTACGGACACATGCTTGGTATGTTTTGCGTAGAAGGAGCTATATCTTTACTGTGGACGTTTCCTAATAAATCCTCCTCTAAAAGGGCCAAAAAATCAATTTTCCTATGCTTCAAATCCGGGCAAATTTTAGACTTTTTCCAAAGGGGTTAGTCCGCGAAACAAACCTCATAATCCCCAAAAATGAAAAACCTAAAAACCTTTGCACTAGGCAAGGTGTGATGCTATTCAAGCCATACGTCAAAAAGAAGCCGACCCGAGATGCCCACACAGCCCCGAGACAATAGTAATGTGCCTTACAACAGGAGTTACGGACACGTGATTGGTATATTTTGCGTAGAAAGGGCTACCTTGGTCCGATCAAGGCGTTTGAGCAATCGCTGGAAAGCAAATTTCACGGGCCTCATCTTTATTGACGACGTTTTCTTATAAATCCACATCTAAAAAGGCCAAAAAATAAATTTTCATATGCTTTAAATCAGGGCAAATTTTAGGCTTTTTCCAAAGGGGTTAGTCCGCAAAAAAACCTCAAAATCCTATACACTAGGCATTGTGTGATGCTATTCAGGCCATACGTCCACAAAACGCCCACCCGAGATGCCCACATAGCCCCGGGACTACAGTAATTTGCCTTACAATAGGAGTTACGTACACGTGCTCGGTATATTTTGCATAGAGGGAGCTATGTTGGTCTGATCGAGGCGTTTGAGCTGTCGCTAGAAAGCTAAATTAATGGGCTATATATTTACTACCGATGTTTCTTGATAAATCCTCCTCTAAAAGGGCCAAAAAATCAATTTTTCTAGGGTTGAAATCCAGGCAAATTTTAGAATTTCTCAAAGGGGTTAGGCCACAACAAAACCTCAAAATCCCAAAACAAAAGAAAAACCCTAAATCATTTGCATTAGGTAAGGTGTGATGCTATTGAGGCGATACGTCTACAAAACACCCATCCGAGATGACCACAAAGCCCCGAGACTACACTAATGTGCCTCACAACTGGAGTTACGGACTCGTGCTACGTATATTTTGCGTAAAGGGAGCTACATTGGTCCTATCGAGGCATTTGAGAAGTCGATGGAAAGATAAATTCATGGGCTAAGTCTTTACTGAGGACGTTTCCTAATAAATCCTCCTCTAAAAGGCCACAAAAAATCAATTTTCATAGGCTTGAAATCCTGGCAAATTTAAAACTTCTTCCAAAGGGGTTAGTCTTTACTAAGGACGTTTCCTGATAAATTATCCTCTAAAAGGGCCAAAAATTCGATTTTCCTAGGCTTGAAATCCGGGCAAATGTTAGACTTTTTCCAAAAGGGTTAGTCCACGAAAAAACCTCAAAATCCCAAAAAATTAAAAACCCAAAATCCTTTGCACTAGGCAAGGTGTGATGCGATTCAGGCCATACGTCCACAAAACGGCCTTTAAACAGGAGTTACAGACAAATGCCTAGTATATTTTGTGTAGAGGGAGCTACATTGGTTCGATCGAGGCGTTTGAGCAGTCACTGGAAAGCTAACTTCATGAGCTACGTCTTTACTGAGGATGTTTCCTCTTAAACCCCCTTCTAAAAGGGCCAAAAAATCTATTTTCCTATCCTGGAAATCCTGAAAAAATTTAGATTTTTTCCAAAGGGGTTAGTCCGCAAAAAAACCTCATAATCCCAAAAAAGGAAAAAACCAAAATCCTTTGCACTAGGCAAGGTGTGGTTCCATTCAGGACATACGCCCACAAAACGCCCACCCGAGATGCCCATACAACTCCGGGTCGACAGTAATGTGCCTTACAACAGGAGTTACAGACATGGGCTCAGTGTATTTTGCGTAGAGGGAGCTTCGTTGGCCTGATCGAGGCGTTTGAGCAGTCGCTGGAAAGCTAACTTTTTTGGCTATATCTTTATTCAGGACGTTTCCTCATAAATTCTCCCCTAAAAGGGCCAAAAAATCACTTTTCCTAGGCTTGAAATCCAGGCAAATGTCAGACTTTTTCCAAAAGGGTTAGTCCACGAAAAAACCTCAAAATCCCAAAAAATGAAAAACCCAAAATCCTTTGCAATAGGCAAGGTGTGGTGCTATTGAGGCCATACATCCACAAAACGCCCACCCGAGATGCCCACAAAGCCCCGTGACTACAGTAATGTGCCTTACAACAGGAGTTACGGACACGTGCACGGTGTATTTTGCGAAGAGGAAGCTACGTTGGTCCGATCTAGGCGTTTGAGTAGTCGCTCGAAAGCTAACTTCATGGGCTACGTCTTTACTGAGGACATTTCTTGATAAATCCTCCTCTAAAAAGGCCAAAAAATCATTTTTTCTAGGCTTGAAATCCAGGCAAATTTTAGACTTTTTCCAAAGGGGTTAGTCTGCGAAAAAAAATATTAAAATCCCTAAAATGAAAAAACCAAAATCCTTTGCACTAGGCAAGGTGTGATGCTATTCAGGCCATACATCCACAAAACGCTCACCCGAGATGCCCACACAACCCCGGAACTACAGTAATATGCCTTATAACAGAAGCTACGGACACATGCTCGGTACATTTTGCATAGAAGGAGCTATATCTTTACTGTGGACGTTTCCTAATAATTCCTCCTCTAAAAGGGCCAAAAAATCAATTTTCCTATGCTTCAAATCCGGGCAAATTTTAGACTTTTTCCAAAGGAGTTAGTCCGCGAAAAAACCTCAAAATCCCAAAAAATGAAAAACCCAAAAACCTTTGCACTAGGCAAGGTGTGATGCTATTAAGGCCATACGTCTAAAAAACGCCGACCCGAGATGCTCACACAGCTCCGGGACTACAGTAATGTGCCTTACAACAGGAGTTACGGACACGTGATGGGTATATTTTGTGTAGAGGGAGCTACCTTGGTCCAATCGAGGCGTTTGAGCAATCGCTGGAAAGCAAATTTCACGGGCTTCGTCTTTATTGACAACGTTTTCTAATAAATCCACATCTAAAAAGGCTAAAAAATAAATTTTCATATGCTTGAAATCAGGGCAAGTTTTAGGCTTTTTCCAAAGGGGTTAGTCCGCAAAAAAAACCTCAAAATCCTATACACTAGGCATGGTGTGATGCTATTCAGGCCATACCTCCACAAAACGCCCACTCGAGATGCCCACACAGCCCCGGGACTACAGTAATTTGCCTTGCAATAGGAGTTACGTACACGTGCTCGGTATATTTTGCGTAGAGGGAGCTATGTTGGTCCGATCGAGGTGTTTGAGCAGTCGCTAAAAAGCTAAATTTATGGGCTATATATTTACTACGGATGTTTCTTGATAAATCCTCCTCTAAAAGGGAAAAAAAATCAATTTTCCTAGGGTTGAAATCCAGGCAAAATATAGACTTTTCCAAAGGGGTTAGGCCATAAAAAAACCTCAAAATCCCCAAAAAAAAGAAAAACTCGAAATCATTTGCATTAGGCAAGGTGTGATGCTATTGAGGCGATACGTCTAAAAAACGTCCACCCGAGATGCCAACAAAGCCCCGAGACTACACTAATGTGCCTTACAACTAGAGTTACGGACACGTGCTACGTATATTTTGCGTAAAGGGAGCTGCGTTGGTCCTATCGAGGCATTTGAGAAGTCGTGGGAAAGAGATATAACTTCATGGGCTAAGTCTTTACTGAGGACGTTTCCTAATAAATCCTCCTCTAAAAGGCCACAAAAAATCAATTTTCCAAGGCTTGAAATCTTGGCAAATTTAAGACTTTTTCCAAAGTGGTTAGTCTTTACTGAGGACGTTTCCTGATAAATTATCCTCTAAAAGGGTCAAAAATTCAATTTTCCTAAGCTTGAAATCCGGGAAAATGTTAGACTTTTTCCAAAAGGGTTAGTCCACGAAAAAACCTCAAAATCCAAAAAAAATAAAAACACAAAATCCTTTGCACTAGGAAATGTGTGGTCCTATTCAGGCCATACGTCCATAAACCACCCACCCGAGATGCCCACGTACACAGCCCCGAGACTACAGTAATGTGCCTTACAACAGGAGTTACGGATAGGTGCTTCAGATATTTTGCATAGAGGGAGCTACGTTGGTCCAATCGAGTCGTTTGAGGAGCCAAATGAAATCCAACTTCATGGGCTACATCGTTATTGAGGACATTTCCTCATAAATCCTCCTCTAAAAGGGCCAAAAAATCATTTTTCCTAGGCTTTAAATCCAGACAAATTTATTTTTAGACTTTTTCCATAGGGGTTAGTCTGTGAAAAAAATCTTAAAATCCCAAAAATGAAAAACACAAAATCCTTTGTACTAGGCAAGGTGTGATGCTATTTAGGCCATACATCCACAAAACGCTCACCCGAGATGCCCACACAGCCCCGGGACTACAGTAATGTGCCTTACAACAGAAGTTACGGACACATGCTCGGTATATTTTGTGTAAAAGGAGCTATATCTTAACTGTGGGCGTTTCCTGATAAATCCTCTACTAAAAGGGCCAAAAAATCAATTTTCCTATGCTTCAAATCCGGGCAAATTTTAGACTTTTTTCAAAGGGGTTAGTCCGCGAAAAAACCTCAAAATCCCAAAAAATGAAAAACCCAAAAACCTTTGCACTAGGCAAGGTGTGATAATATTTAGGCCATACGTCTAAAAAACGCCGACCCGAGATGCCCACATAGACCAAGACTACAGTAATGTGCCTTATAACAGGAGTTACGGACACGTGATGGGTATATTTTGCATAGAGCGAGCTACCTTGGTCCGATCGAGGTGTTTGAGCATTTGCTGGAAAGCAAATTTCACGGGCTTCGTCTTTATTGACGACGTTTTCTAATAAATCCACCTATAAAAAGGCCAAAAAATAAATTTTGATGTGCTTGAAATCAGGGCAAATTTTAGGCTTTTTCCAAATGGGTTAGTTCGCGAAAAAACCTCAAAATTACAAAAACGAAAAACCTAAAATCCTATACACTAGGCTTGGTGTGATGCTATTCAGGCCATGCGTCCACAAAACGTCCACCCGAGATGCCCACACAGCCCCGGGACTACAGTAGTTTGCCTTACAATAGGAGTTACGGACATGTGCTCGATATATTTTGCGTAGAGGGAGCTATGTTGGTCCGATCGGGGCGTTTGAGCAGTCGCTAGAAAGCTAAATTTATGGGCTATATCTTTATTTAAGATGTTTCTTGATAAATCCTCCTCTAAAAGGGCCAAAAAATCAATTTTCCAAGGGTTGAAATCCAGGCAAATTTTAATCTTTTCCAAAGGGGTTAGGCCACAAAAAAACCTCAAAATCCCCAAAAAAGAAAAACCCTAAATCATTTGCATTAGGCAATGTGTGATGCTATTGAGGCGATGCATCTACAAAACGCCCTTCCGAGATGCCCACAATGCCCCGAGACTACACTAATGTGCCTTACAACTGGAGTTACGGACACGTGCTACATATATTTTGCGTAGAGGGAGCTGCGTTGGTCCTATCGAGCCATTTGAGCAGTCGTTTCCTAATAAATCATCCTCTAAAAGGCCATAAAAAATCAATTTTCTTAGGCTTGAAATCCTTGAAAATTTAAGACTTTTTCCAAAGGGGTTAGTCCACGAAAAATCCTCAAAATCTCAAAAAATGAAAAACCCAAAATCTTTTTCACTAGGCAAGGTGTGATGCTATTCAGGCCATACGTCCACAAAACGCAAACCCAATAAGCCCACAAATCCCCGTGACTAGAGTAATGTTCCTTACAATAGGAGTTATGGACACGTGCTCGATATATTTTCTGTAGAGGGAGCAACGTTGGTCCGATCGAGGCGTTTGAGAAGTCTCCAGAAACTAACTTTATGGGATATATCTTTACTGAAGACGTTTCCGGATAAATCCTCCTCTAAAAGGGCCTAAAAATCAATTTTCTTACGCTTGAAATACGGGCAAAATTTAGACTTTTTTCAAAGGGGTTAGTCCACGAAAAAACCTCAAAATCCCAAAAATGAAAATCCCAAAGTCCATTGCACTAGGCAAGGTGTGATATTCAGGCCATACATCCATAAAACGCCCACCTGAGATGCCCACACAGCCCCGGGACTACAGTAATGTGCCTTACAACAGGAGTTACGGACACGGGATCGGTATATTTAGTGTAGAGGGAGCTACATTGGTCCGATCGAGGCATTTGAGCAGTGGCTAGAAGCTTAACTTTTTTGGATATATCTTTACTGAGGACGTTTCCTGATAAATTCTCCTCTAAAAGGGCAAAAAATTCAATTTTCCTAGGTTTAAATCCGGGCAAATGTTAGACTTTTTCCAAAAGGGTTAGTCCACGAAAAAACCTCAAAATCCCAAAAAATAAAAAACTCAAAATCCCTTGCACTAGGCAAGGTGTGGTGATATTGAGGCCATACATCCACAAAACGCCCACCCGAGATGCCCACAAAGCCCGGAGACTACAGTAATGTGCCTTACAACAGGAGTTACGGACACGTGCTCGGTATATTTCGCGTAGAGAGAGCTACGCTGGTCTGATCTAGGCGTTTGAGCAGTCTCTCGAAAGCTAACTTCATGGGATACGTCTTTACTGAGGACGTTTCCTGATAAATCCTCCTCTAAAAGGACCAAAAAATCAATTTTCATAGGCTTGAAATCCAGGCAAATTTTGGACTTTTTCCAAAGGGGTTAGTCTGCGAAAAAAATCTTTAAATCCCAAAAAATGAAAAACCCAAAATCCTTTGCACTAGGCAAGGTGTGATGCCATTTAGGCCATAGATCCACAAAACACTCACCCGAGATGCCCACACAGCCCAAGGACTATAGTAATGTTCTTTACAACAGAAGTTACGGGCAGGTGCTCGGTGTATTTTGCGTTGAGGGAGCTACGTTGGTCCGATCTAGGCGTTTGAGTAGTCGCTCGAAAGCTAACTTCATGGGCTACGTCTTCAGTGAGCACGTTTCTAGATAAATCCTCCTCTAAAAGGGCGTAAATATCATTTTTCCTACGCTTGAAATCCAGGCAAATTTTGGACTTTTTCCAAAGGGTTAGTCTGCGAAAAAATCTTAAAATATCAAAAACAAATCCCAAAATCCTTTGCAATAGGCAAGGTGTGATGCTATTCAGGCCATACATCCAGAAAACGCCCACCTGAGATGCTCACACAACCCCGAGACTACAGTAACGTGCCTTACAATAGGAGTTACGAACACGTGCTCGGTATATTTGTCATAGAGGGAGCTACGTTGGTCTGATCAAGGCGTTTGAGGAGTCGATGGAAAGCTAACTTCATGGGCTATGTCTTTACTGAGGATTCCTGATAAATCCTCCTCTAAAGGAGCCAAAAAATAAAGTTTCCTAGGCTTGAAATCCGGGCAAATTTTAGACTTTTTCCTAAGGGGTTAGGCCATGAAAAAAATCTTAAAATCCCAAAAAATGAAAAATCCAAAATCCTTTGCACTAGGCATAGTGTGATGCTATTGAGGCCATACATCCAAAAAATGCCCACCAAAGATGCCCACACAACCCCGGGACTACAGTAATGAGCCTTACAACAGGAGTTACGGATAAGTGGTCGGTATATTTTGCGTATATGGAGCTACGTTAGTCCGATTGAGGCATTTAAGCAGTCGTTGGAAAGCTAACTTCATGGACTACGTCTTTACGAAGGATGTTTCCTGATAAATCCTCCTGTAAAAGGGCCAACCGGGAAAATTTTAGACTCTTTCCAAGGGGGTTAGTGTGCGACAAAACCTCAAAATCCCCAAAAATGAAAAAACACAAAATCCATTGCAATAGGCAGGGTGTGATGATATTAAGGCAATACGTCCACAAAACGCCCACCCGAGATGGCCACGCAACCCTGGGACTACAGTAATGTGCCTTACAATAGCAGTTACGGACACGTGCTCGGTATATTTTGCGTAGAGGGAGCTACGTTGGTCCGATCGAGGCGTTTGAGCAGTCGCTGGAAAAAGTAACTTTGTGGGCTATATCTTTACCGAGGACGTTTCCTGATAAATCCTCCTCTAAAAGTGACAAAAAAATCAATTTTCCTAAGCTTGTAATATTGGCAAATTTTAGACTTTTTCCAAAGGGGTTCGTACATGAAAAAACCTCAAAATCCCAAAAAATGAAAAACCCAAAATCCTTTGCACTAGGCAAGGTGTGATGATATTCAGGCCATACGTCCACAAAAAACCCACCTGAGATTCCCACACAGCCCCGGGACAACAGTAATGTGCCTTACAACAGAAGTTACAAACATGTACTCGATATTTTTTTTCGTAGAGGAAGCTACGTTGGTCCGATCTAGACGTTTAAGCAGTCGCTGGAAAGCTAAATTCAAGGACTACGTCTTTACTGAGGACGTTTCCTGATAAATCCTCATCTAAAAGGGCTAGAAAATTAATTTTTATAGGCTTGAAATCCGGGCAAATTTTAGACTTTCTCCAAAGGGGTTAGTCCGCAAAAAAACATCAAAATCCCAAAAAATTAAAAACCCAAAATCCTTTGCACTAGGCAAGGTGTGATGCTATTGAGGTCATACGTCCACAAAACGCCTACCCAAGATGCCCTAATAGCTCCGGGACTACAGTAATGTGCCTTACAACAAGAGGTACGGACACGTGCTCGGTATATTTTGCGTAGAGGGAGCTGCGTTGGTCCGATCGAGGCATTTGAGCAGTTGCTGGAAAGATATATTTATGGGCTATATCTTTATGGAGAACGTTTCCTAATAAATCCTCCTCTAAAAGGGCCAAAATTTCAATTTTCCTAGGCTTGACATCCGGGAAAATTTTATAATTTTTCCCCTTAGTCCACGATAAAACCTCCAAATCCCAAAAAATGAAAAACCCAAAATCCTTTGCACTTGGGCAAGGTGTAATGTTATTGAGGCCATACATCCACAAAACGTCCACCCGAGATGCCCACACAGCCCTGGGAATACAATAATGTGCCATACAATAGTAGTTACGGACACGTTCTCGATATATTTTGAGTAGAGGGAGCTACGTCGGTCCGATGGAGGCTTTTAAGTTATTGCTAGAAAGCTAACTTCATGGGCTACGCCTTTAGTATGGACGTTTTCTAATAAATCCTCCTCTAAAAAGGCCCAAAAATCAATTTTCCTAGGCTTGAAATCCAGGCAAATTTTGGACTTTTTGCAAAGGGGTTACTCTGCGAAAAAAATCTTTAAATCCCAAAATATGAAAAACCCAAAATCCTTTGCACTAGGCAAGGTGTGATGCTATTCAGGCCATACATCCACAAAACACTCACCCGAGATTCCCACACAGCCCAGGGACTATAGTAATGTTCCTTACAACAGGAGTTACGGACACGTACTCGGTATATTTTGCGTTGAGGGAGCTACGTTGGTCCGATCTTGGCGTTTGAGTAGTCGCTCGAAAGCTAACTTCATGGGCTACGTCTTCAGTGCGCACGTTTCTAGATAAATCCTCCTCTAAAAGGGCGTAAAAATCATTTTTCCTAGGCTTGAAATCCAGGCAAATTTTGGACTATTTCCAAAGGGTTAGTCTGCGAAAAAATCTTAAAATATCAAAAAATAAAATCCCAAAATCCTTTGCAATAGGCAAGGTGTGATGCTATTCGGGCCATACATCCAGAAAACGCCCAATTGAGATGCTCCCACAACCCCGAGACTACAGTAATGTGTCTTACAATAGGAGTTACGAAGACGTGCTCGGTATATTTGTCATAGAGGGAGCTACGGTGGTCCGATCGAGGCGTTTGATGAGTCGATGGAAAGCTAACTTCATGGGCTATGTCTTTACTGAGGATTCCTGATAAATCCTCCTCTAAAGGAGCCAAAAAATAAAGTTTCCTAGGCTTGATAGACTTTTTCCTAAGGGGTTAGGCCACGAACAAACCTCAAAATCCCGAAAATTGAA
The DNA here is from genome assembly GCA_963922045.1 of Persicaria maculosa. Taxonomy (NCBI): domain Eukaryota; kingdom Viridiplantae; phylum Streptophyta; class Magnoliopsida; order Caryophyllales; family Polygonaceae; genus Persicaria; species Persicaria maculosa. Next base: position 44,113,106 of record OY998256.1, read on the forward strand.
AAACCCAAAATCCTTTGCACTAGGCATAGCGTGATACTATTGAGACCATACGTCCACAAAACTCCCACTCGAGATAACCACACAACCCCGGGAATACAGTAATGAGCCTTACAATAGGAGTTACGGATAAGTGCTCGGTATATTTTGCGTATATGGAGCTACGTTAGTCCGATTGAGGCGCTTAAGCAGTCGTTTGAAAGTTAATATTATGGGCTATATCTTTACTGCAGACGTTTCATAATAAATCCTCCTCTAAAAGGGCGAATGTTGTAGGAGGAAATGAAGAATGCAAATATAAAATAAGACTAAAGAAAAGCAAACCACATTCCGTCCCTTGCAAATGATTACAAGACCTCCTCCTGATGCAGTAGTGGGAAGTCAGGATCGATCCACGAGAAAGCGTGTCAGCGGATCCTAGGCAGCGGATAAATCTCACGGACAGAATTCGACCACAGTGCTCAATCTCGACTAGGGTTAGTCGACAGAAGATCAGACAAGTCGAACAAGGCAGGCAGCAGGCTACGGCTTTGGTCGATATCGAGCAGGCTCTACTCGATATCGAGTAAACTTGTCGATGTCGATGAAGGCTTCGTCGAGTACCTGCACAGGAGAAGCTACGGCGATCTAGGATCGGGGATCAGTACTCGATATCGACCAGAATTTGTCGATATCGAGGAAACAGAAAACTTAAAACGAAAATAAAATAAAGACAAGACTTGTGGGATCGAACATAAACTATATGTGTGAAAACTTCCAAGATTGGGGTTTGCAAAAACAATAACCAAGCATGCATAAGGCAAGAATAAAACAGATAATGATGTAAATCGCATCGAAGGACCAAGCTCTCGCCTTTTCCAACAATTAGACAACTCTTTCAAGAATCCCTAATTGTATCTACTGATTTTATGTTTACAATCCAAGTTGTTAGCATGGACCTCCATTAGATGGGTAATAAACATATAACAAGTAGTAGATGCTCAAAACATGATAAAAATCGGATCTTTACCTCAAAGATGCAGGGCTATCGTTGGTGCTCACCCCGACCCTAGAAGTGGGTGGACTATTCGCGCCTCATCGCAATTGCAGACATCATTGATGTGAAAGAAAGAACTTGCATTAAACCAAACTGAAGAAAGTGCAACCGAACAAAGCCAGATCACTTTCGCTCCTTTGCTCCACTCGGCCTCTCTTTCTCACTCTACTACTACTTCTCCTACTGAAAGTGAATGAATAAAAATCAGCCCCATGGGCTTTATTTATAGGCTTCTAATCCTTGCAAATCAAGGATAGAAATCTCTATCTATATCTAAAGATAAAACATTAATAAAAGGAATATTTATCTTAAAAGGAAATATATCTAAAAGCCTAAAATATCTTCAAGTGTGGATAAATCTTCTTCTCAATGGATAGATGTTGATATACTTGATAGAACTCGGACTCCTTTGCCCCCAAGCAAGCCAAAACCGCGTCGGAAAGCTCACCGCGTAACGCGGCCCAGAGGAGCTCTCCTCGATATCGAGTAACTGTTTTCGTCGACTTCAGTTGGCTGGGCACCTCGAGTAACCAGTCCTTGATATAGCTCGGACAAGCGGTGCTGGGGTCCTCGATATCGAGTAAAGTCGTCGATATCGAGGAACTTGGTTCGTCGACTAGGCTGGCTTGGCTTGCTCGAGCAACTTCTGCTCGACTTGGCTCGAACAGGTAATGTTGAACTTGTCGATATCGAGTAAACTACTCGTTATCGAGGAAAGTCTGCTCGGCATGTCTTCGTCTTCGGCTTCTCGATCAGATGGTCTTCCTCGACTCCGGGCATGATCTTATGGTCTTTGTCGATATCGAGTAAAGTACTCGATATCGAGTAGAGCTCCGGAGTCGGGTTGGCTTCGTCTCTCAGTTCCTCGATCTGTTGCTCCTCGACCATGTTGTGCCCGGACATTTTTGTCGATATCGTGGAAAGGTAAGTCGATATCGAGTACAGCTCAGCTTCCGTCTTTGCTTCTTGGTTTTGTCCCGAAATAGCTCCAAATTCTGTAATATTATACCAAAACTTATGTAGATCTCCATTTCTTGCAAATAAGCACATATTACATAAATTCGACATATTCCTATCCCGAAATATGCAAAGTGTATAGAATATGGAGCTAAACTGTGCATTTCAACATGGCTATTTTAGTGGACATCAAATCACCCCATACTTAAGCTTGCTTGTCCCCAAGCAATAACTTGGATGGTCATTCAGGGGAAGAATTTAAACTCTCAACATCATAGATTCATTCTTATATATCCCTGCAGTCAATCACCGTCATCGAAAAGGTACTTGTGTCACAAATCCATGCATGTGCAATTTAAAAGCAACATCTACTCACAAAAGGAGGGTTATGCAAAAACATTCATAAGTGACAAAGCATTAATAATCAAGAGGACTTTAATTTAAGCTCAATAAGGAGTAGATTGGTAAAAGGCTAAAGGTGGGCAGTTTTTGGCAATGTGGTGCTAATAATCCGGGAAAATGGAGTATTTCCAAATTGAATTTCCACATTCCTTCTCCAAAAGATTCATCACCTTTCATAATGCTTTTGTCAATAATAATGCTTTTACCTCTCTAACATCAACACTGCCTTCTCGCGAGTCGCAAACATGGGTGTCATGAATGGCCCCGGATACTTAGTGCGTTAGACTCCTCACCTGTTGTCCCATCTCGCCAAACTATTATCTCAGCGAGCAAGGTCGATCTTTGATCGGATTTTCTTTCACTCATTAAATTTTCCATATATTTCAAACAATTCTGCCAAACTCCAATAATGATAATAACAACACAAACACCATATAACATCTCCATAATGTAAAATCATTCTCAATATAATCCCCGGATAGAAAATAAGGTAAAGAATGGCAATATTTAGAACATGTGGAGCAATAATTGAAATAAGACATATTATGGCTTTTGTGATGCATAAGCATAGGTTTGGCTAGGATATAACAATATGAGCATTATATGGAAATATAAAGTCCTCCATCCTCTTATCATGCAACATGTCAAAAGCAACTTCAAATTTTACCTCATTTCATGGTTTTCATCAAAATATGCACTTCATTGTGACTTCCCTTTACTAGGCAATTTCATGCTATATCTCTAATGAATCTAATTTTGCATCGTCGAGTTCAATTAGAGCTTCCATGACACTATCTTCTTTGAACAATTTACCAGCAATGGGAGATGTCTTATAGAATTTTGAGTTTAGCAATTATGCACAAAAATTTTAAATTTTACCCAAAATTCGCCATGTAAAACCAAAAGCAAGAATAAAACATATAATAATGATAATGAGTTCTTCCCCCACCCCATACTTAAAATATACAGTGTCCCCACTGTAAAAAAAAATCAAATAAAACAAAGGTAAATGAAGGAACTCACTAAATAATGCATTGAGGAAGGCAAAAACAGGGAATGTCGAGGAACTGGTCTTGTCGATATCGAGTACTGTACTCGATATCGAGTAGGCTGTCAGCGTCGAGTGGAATGCTGAAGTCGAGGAGATTCTTCTGGCTTGGTCGATATCGAGTTGGCCCACTCGACATCGAGTAGACTGTGCTCTCCTCCTCTTGGTCGTTTTCGACTTGGCCTTCGTCGATTCCGACTGTTTTTCAGGGGCTTCTTATTCCACCTTTCGCGATCCTTTTATGCTTCCCGACCTAAAAGTGTTAGATTGCACACAAAGACAAGACTTTCCACATAAAGTATTCTAAACTAAAGAGCAAAAACAAAGCAAAAACCAAAACCAAAAATTCAAAAAGTTTTATGTACATGCTCTAGATTTTAGAGTCGCTAGGCCGACTTCTCCGTTTGTGCTCAAGGACTGTCAATGTGGGGCCCGTTTGTGCTTGGCCCTTCTCCTGGATCATGTAGGTCCTGATTGTAGTATGCAAGCTCATCTGATAGGTGGTTGCTTGCATAGTTTTCCTTTTCTCCCTTCTTTTTCTTTCCAGCTCTTAGTTTCCGCAGATTCTCTCGCCACGGGGCCTTACCTCCCCTTAATTTATTTATAAATGTCTTAATGGACTGAGGAGGAGTAGAACTCATACCTGAACTTACCTTTTCGGGCCCAAAACAGAAATCTTCGGGCTTAGGGTTGGTCGATGTCGAGTTGGGTTGGTCGACATCGCGTACAGGGACCCCATACTTAGGCTCTTGGTAAGTCTGTGGCTCAGCGGAGGAAGTCGATATCGATGAACTTTGGTCGATATCGAGGAGCAGCTTGGTCGATATCGAGGAGCCTTTGTCGATATCGAGTTGACTTCTGGTGCCTTCCTCCGTTGTTTGCTTGGCTCTGTGGTTGCTGATGCTTTTCACTTCCAGCCAAGAAATTTCCTCCTTTGCAGGGCCAAAGGAGAAATCTAAGACCTCGTCGCCTATGGTGAAGGTGAGCAATCGCTGTTTGACACTAATCTTGGCATCTGCAGTAGCTAAGAATGGTCTACCAAGAATAATAGGGCTAGTAGGATCTTCAGCACAGTCTATAATAAGGAAATCTACTGGAATGAAGAATTTACCAACCTGGACAGGGACATTCTCAACCATACCTGTAGGGATGACTACTGTATTGTTTGCCATGTATAGCTTGGCATCCACAGGCTCTATACTTCCTATCTTCACCTTCCGCCAGATTGATAAGGGCATGATGCTCACACTTGCTCCTAAATCGCATAAGGACTCATATTTATATTGACCAAGTCCTACAGTAACAGAAAACTTACCAGGATCAGGCCTCTTTTCAGGAAAGTGGAGCATTTTGCATTCGCCGGCGATTTCTGAGAGGGATCGCTTGTTACTCAGGATTTCCTTCAGGAATTTGACATATGCAGACATCTCTTGCAGAGCTTCTGTAAAAGGAATAGAGACATTCAGTTCTCGAAGCATCTTAACAAAATGTTTAAACTTACCTGCAGTTGGATCCTTCAGTGCTTTTGAAGGGAAAGGCAGTGTCTTTTTCTGTTTCGGAGCCAGAACAGATGTCGGAGGTGTTGCAGAGTCGTCGACATCGGCCAACTTCTCCTCGATATTGACCAGGGGTTCCTCGACATCGACAAGGGTTGTCGATCTCGAGTTGCTGGGCTGTACAGTGGAGTCTGAGCTCGGCTTCTCCTCTGTGTCGAGGAGATTCTTGTCGATATTGACCAAGGGTTGGTCGACATCGACTTGCTGCTGCTCGTTGTCGAGTTGCAGCTCTGCTTTGTCTTGGTGCTTTCCGACCTCTGGCTCGTGTAATTGGTGCCCGCTCCTGAGTCTGATAGCTGCGACATGTCCGGTCTTCCCTTTAGGATTTGGTTCTGTTTGCCCAGGGAGTTGCCCGGTCGGTCATGGAATCTGCGCCGCGAATTGACCCATCTGTGTCTCTATGTTCTTTTTCCAGATATCCAGCTCTCCAAATTTTGCATTGATGTTCTGGAGCTGATTATTGATGGCGCTTGTAGACTGCTGCTGTTGTGCCTGATTTTTCCTCATCTCGTCGAGGATGAGCTGTAGATCGTCCTTCCTTTGGTCCCTCTTTGGATGTCCTGAGGCTCTGTATGGTGGGGGGTTCCTAGGAGAACCTTGGTTCCATTGTGATTGATAGAACCTTTGATCCCCCATATAGCGATTGGGACCCCCTGCATAAGCTACCTCTTCCTGGGTCTCTGCCATCCTGACTTGCTCTATGTGTGGGCACTCAGTAGTGGTGTGCCGCTATGATCCGCATTCGATGCAAGGCTGGTTGACAGAGAGATATTTGACTTGCTTTAGGAGCTTGCGATTTTGGTCTATGTAGTACTGCTCCCTGACATCTGGGTCAATCTCTTTGGAAGGCTCGTAGAGAGGCATGGATGGGGCTGGCCTTGCATAGGAGTTCTCATCATAGTTTGCAGCAGCCCCATACTTGTTATCATAGTTGGTGAGCTTGTCTAGTACACCCCATGCGTCAGCTGGTGGCATCGTCAGATACTCGTAGCGAGTATACTGGTTGATCATGTCCTTAGTGACTTGGTCAAGAGAATTAAAGAAGATCTCTTGAATGACGTAGGGTGGTTGTCCATGAGTAGGGCAAGATCGCAGCAGTTCCTTATATCGCTCACATGCTTTTGCCAACGGCTCCCCATACTTCTGTTTGAAAGTTGTAATCTTCTGGCGGAGGAGTGTTGTCTTGGCAGGAGGGAAGAATTTGTTGAGAAATTCCTGCTCTACTTGAGCCTATGTCGTGAGGGATCGTGGTTTTATCCCTTCTAGCCACTTCAATGTAGGACCAGGGAGAGACCAGCGGAAAGCTTTCATCTTGACATATTCCATAGTAGTACCTTCAGCAAGAGTACGGCACATGTCAGTAAAATTGGTAATATGTTCAAGAGGGCATTCATTAAACTTTCCATGAAAAGCATTATTTTTAAGTTCAATAAGGAAATGAGTGCGAATTTCAAAGTTATTTTGAGGGATTAGAATAGCTGATTCAGGCACGACGAGAGTCGGGTGCATATAATCCTCTGCAGTGGTTGGGTATTGGGCAAGCTCAGCTTCTGCTTGCTCCCTTCCTGCTCTCTCAGCAGCGAGAGCAGTATCCTTGGTGGCTATTTCCCTTCTAAGCCTCTCAATGAGTTGTTCTTGTGTTTCTGCGGCCGCCATGGCTCTTTTCAATTTAGCTTGGATGTGCAGAAGGCGTTCCGGTTCGTCTATTCCGTCAAACTCAAGTGGATGACCAGAACGGCGCATACACCTGTAAAGTAACTCAAAGTAGACGTGAGATTTACCTACCTAAGGCGCGAATGATTGCTTCCCCGGCAACGGCGCCAATTTATTGTAGGAGGAAATCAAGAATGCAAATATAAAATAAGACTAAAGCAAAGCAAACCACATTCTGTCCCTTGCAAATGATTACAAGACCTCCTCCTGATGCAGTAGTGGGAAGTCAGGATCGATCAACGAGGAAGCGTGTCAGCGGATCCTAGGCAGCGGATAAATCTCACGGACAGAAGTCGACCACAGTGCTCGATCTCGACTAGGGTTAGTCGACAGAAGATCGGACAAGTCGAACAAGGCAGGCAGCAGGCTACGGCTTTGGTCGATATCGAGCAGGCTCTACTCGATATCGAGTAAACTTGTCGATGTCGATGAAGGCTTCGTCGAGTACCTGCACAGGAGAAGCTACGGCGATCTGGGATCGGGGATCAGTACTCGATATCGACCAGAATTTGTCGATATCGAGGAAACAGAAAACTTAAAACGAAAATAAAATAAAGACAAGACTTGTGGGATCGAAAATAAACTATATGTGTGAAAACTTCCAAGATTGGGGTTTGCAACAACAATAACCAAGCATGCATAAGGCAAGAATAAAACAGATAATCATGTAAATCGAATCGAAGGACCAAGCTCTCGCCTTTTCCAACAATTAGAGAACTCTTTCAAGAAACCCTAATTGTATCTACTGATTTTATGTTTACAATCCAAGTTGTTAGCATGGACCTCCATTAGAGGGGTAATAAACATATAACAAGTAGTAGATGCTCAAAACATGATAAAAGTCGGATCTTTACCTCAAACATGCAGGGCTATCGTTGGTGCTCACCCCGACCCTAGAAGTGGGTGGACTACTTGGGCCTCATTGCAATTGCAGACATCATTGATGTGAAAGAAAGAACTTGCATTAAACCAAACTGAAGAAAGTACAACCGAACAAAGCCAGATCACTTTCGCTCCTTTGCTCCACTCGGCCTCTCCTTCTCACTCTACTACTACTTCTCCTACTGAAAGTGAATGAATAAAAATCAGCCCCATGGGCTTTATTTATAGGCTTCTAATCCTTGCAAATCAAGGATAGAAATCTCTATCTATATCTAAAGATAAAACATTAATAAAAGGAATATTTATCTTAAAGGGAAATATATCTAAAAGCCTAAAATATCTTCAAGTGTGGATAAATCTTCTTCTCCATGGATAGATGTTGATATACTTGATAGAACTCGGACTCCTTCGCCCCCAAGCAAGCCAAAACCGCGTCAGACAGCTTACCGCGTAACGCGGCCTAGAGGAGCTCTCCTCGATATCGAGTAAATTACTCGATATCGAGTAACTGTTGTCGTCGACTTCAGCTGGCTGGGCACCTCGAGTAACCAGTCCTCGATCTAGCTCGGACAAGCGGTGTTGGGGTCCTCGATATCGAGTAAAGTCGTCGATATCGAGGAACTTGGTTCGTCGACTAGGCTGGCTTGGCTTGCTCGAGCAACTTCTGCTCGACTTGGCTCGGACAGGTAATGCTGAACTTGTCGATATCGAGTAAACTACTCGATATCGAGGAAAGTCTTCTCGGCATGTCTTCGACTTCGGCTTCTCGATCAGGTGGTCTTCCTCGACTCCGGGCATGATCTTCAAGTCTTTCTCGATATCGAGTAAAGTACTCGATATCGAGTAGAGCTCCGGAGTCGGGTTGGCTTCGTCTCTCAGTTCCTCGATCTGCTGCTCCTCGACCATGCTGTGCCCGGACATTTTTATCGATATCGAGGAAAGGTAAGTCGATATGGAGTACAGCTCAGCTTCCGTCTTTGCTTCTTGGTTTTGTCCCGAAATAGCTCCAAATTCTGTAATATTAAACCAAAACTTATGTAGATCTCCATTTCTTGCAAATAAGCACATATTACATAAATTCGACATATTCCCATCCCGAAATATGCAAAGTGTATAGAATATGGAGCTAAACTGTGCATTTCTACATGGCTATTTTAGTGGACATCAGCGAACAAATCAATTTTCCTAGGCTTGAAATTTGGGAAAATTTTAGACTTTTTCCAAAGAGGTTAGTCCACGAAAAAACCTCAAATTATCAAAAAATCAAAAACCCAAAATCCTCTGCACTAGGAAGGGTGTGATGCGATTGAGGTCATGCATCCACAAAATGCCCACCAGAGATGCCCACAGAGCCCCGGGACTACAGTAATGTGCCTTATAATAGGAGTTATAGACATGTTCTCGATATATTTTGCGTAGAGAGAGCTACATTTGTCCGATCGAGGCGTTTAAGCAGTCACTGGAAAGCTAACTTCATGGGCTATGCCTTTACTGCGGATGTTTCCTGGTAAATCCTCCTCTAAAAGGGCCAAAAAATCAATTTTCCTAGGCTTGAAATCCGGCAAATGTTAGACTCTTTCCAAAGGGGTTAGAGCAAGCCAGTGTCAAAAATAAATTAGAAGTTGCAGTGCCATAAATCAAACATCAACATGAACAACTTAAATTTGAGTAAAACACAATACAAGTTGTGAAGTCTCATGTACAAATTTCCTACTAGCAGCAAGCACAATTAGAAAAGACACATGATCCATTCTTGTGCAACAACTCAAGTCACCAAATAGAAAAGACATATCCAGTGCACATTCAAATCAAGAACCAATTCAGCAACAAGTACTTAGAGCAAAGCACATCAAACCAATCAGCTCATCTAAGTTCACCAACAATTCAATCCATGGAATTAATTTCATCCGAACAATTGACGAGGCTGAACATTTAAATCCTTAAATTTTTCTCATGAATTTCCCAAATTGCAGCAAGATAAGCGAAATGAAGTTACCTGCACTTACCATCGAATTCGAAGTTGAGTTGCATGCCGGAGTAGCAGCTGGGCCGATGGCAGTAGCAGCAAGGGTTGAGAAGCATCGGGCGACGAGGGTTGAGTATTCGGGCGGAGGCATGGTGCAACTGCCGATAGAGGTGAGCAGAGGCGGAGAGGAGGGCTGGTGGTCCAGCGAGGGAGTGAACGAAAGACAAAGAGCGTGGTGAGGAGTGGGAAGATGGTCGGAAGCCACAGGTAAGGCGGAGGCGGAGGGAGGAGAAGAACACGTTCTCCACTTTTTTTCATCATTTTTTCTTTATTTTTTTTCATTTTTTTTCAATTTTGCCAAGGATGTCACGAGTCGTGGAACTATCCCGCGAGTCGTGACGCTTTACGGAGAAAGCGACTAATCCTTGGGACGGCCACCATGACTTGCGGAGACTCGCCCACGACTCGTGAAAGCCTGATCGGACCCCTTGGATGTATTATTTAGAATGAAAGAAACAAAATAAAGAAAATTTACCTGCTACTTACCTCGGGTTGACTCCAGAAAGTGCTTCTTTACGGTACTTAGCTAGACTTTCTTCTACTTCAAGATAACTGATCAGGGGGATCGGGGTCTCTTTTTGGATTGGATCTGGCTCCTTGAAAATTTTCAACCGACTTCTAATTGCTTGGATGGGTCCTAATTTCTGGTCATAGAGCTTGACCAATGTTGAATCGAGATCACGAACCACAATGTATGTGTCTGACCATCTTGTTCGTTTCGGGCCTGGATACATAGAAGACCTATGATTGAAGACCATCACTTGATCCCTTTGCTTTAAGTTCTTGGTTTCCCGATGAGCTTTCTTGTTTGCATTACCATTCTTAACTCCTTGTACTGCCACATCTTTGATATCCAACGCAATAGCAACCTTTGAGCCACTGTGGCCTTGGACACCTTCATTAATTTTGGAGTTGAGACTGGCTTTGGGAACATCTAGGACTCATCCTTCATAGGGTCCTCAGATATGTTTGAGATAGGATCACACCACATTAATAATAGTTCCTCGCATTCTTCACTAGTGTTGCACCGCTCGACTGATTTGACTTTGGGTTTCTTTGTAAAATTCTTTTCGACGGATTGTACCATATAAGAAAAATGACACACACGCTCCTCAAGTGTAGAGTTACTATCCTTCAATTTCCTCACATGTATGTCCAAAGTATCAATCCGTGTACCCAAAGTCTTGATGGTCTTTTTCAACTCGTCAATCTGCTTGGTTTGCCCTTCCACAAAAGTATTCATTAAGATCTCTAATTTCATAAATTGAGATGGTTCACATTTTGATGATTTTGTGGGAGAGAAGCATCATACGGATAATATGGTGCTCTCACAGTACCTGTGCCATGAAAATCACCAAACAAGCTATTAGTTTCTTGACAAAGAAAATTTGCTCCATCTCGAACTAGTGGTCATATAAATCATCATCAACCTTTTTTTTTATTTTTCTATCGATATATACCAGTGTTCTAAAAATCGTGCCGTTTGGGCACCGCCTAGGCTCTAGACGGGACAGGACCTAGGAATTTTGAAGCCTAGGCGGGCCTCTAGGCGGAAACTCCTCTAGGCACCGCCTAGTCCCGTTTAGGCGCCGCCTAGACCCCACCTGGTCCCGCTTAGGCGCCGCCTAGACCCCGTCTGGGCCCGTTTAGGCGCCGCCTAGACCCCGCCAACGACTATTCAATTTGAGCTTCTAAGCATGTGATTAGTTGGCTTAGGGTTTTTTATCCCCCAAGTCGGGATGTATTTACTTTACAGTCTAATTTATAGTTTTAGATTTTCGAAAAAAAAATTCCCAATCTCTTTGTGCGTGTAGTAAAAGATCCAAACTTTCTACATTGGTTTTAAGCAGATGTTTTTCCTGAGTTAAGACATTGGTTTTATTTCGAATATAGATTTAAATCAATCCCTCAAATTTGTTTTTGATATGTTCACTTGTCGTTAAACCTTTGTTATTTTCCATTTATAATATTTTGAAGATGTCCATACCATGCCAAAATTTGACATTTACATCACTATTTAAAAAAAAAACAATGTATTAAAATAAATAGACATCTTCTTTATTATATTGATTGTGTGTATATTAATTTCACATATGTAAATTTTAATTTTATATGGTTTTAAAATAATATACGACATGGAATATATACATAACCGATGTATTAATATGATATAGACATCGTTCTTAGTTTATTCATTAAGCGTATATTAATTTTATTTTTATAATACGTGATATTATATTGTTTTAAAGTAATGCACTATATAGATTGTTTATATAAACAATGTTGTTATTACTATTAACATCAATTTATTTATGAAAAACAGATGTTTTTTGTATTATTCAACATCATTTCATATTTTTATAATGATGTTATTGTTATCAATATATATCAGTTTATATTATCATCTTAATGTAAAAACATCCTTTGCTCGATAAAAAACAATTTTTCTGATTGAAACGAAATGATCGATATTTTAATTAACTTATAAAACATACAATATATGACCATTAACATTGAGCTAGCATCAATAAAATATGCTAGACAGCGACGCTATACTTCATTGTGTAAATACGTATTACATATATCTCAGTTGCTCCCATAAAAACACAACAAAAATGATACCATCACCAACTATCCGTTGCTCGTTCCTTGCCTCCCCAAGGGTTATACAAGCAGCTGCAAAAACAGCTTGAAATTTTCTTACGGCATCCATTGCCAGGTTCACGTCTTGTACCTGTGATTTACTCCAAGTCAATACAAAAGAAAGGTATTCACCTCTTCCCAAAAAAAAAAAGGTATTCACCCTTACATAAACACAATCCATAGCTTTAAGAGGACCAGGGCCAGAAAGGTGCAAATACATTAACTATTTTGAAATATTAACCAGGATTTTTCTACTTGGAATTTTTACCATCACAACACTACAATTACGAGTAAAAGTATCCAAACAAAAAGTATCAACGTCTAAATGCAACAGTCATCATATTGTAATATAGTAATGTAATTTTGAATGTACAAGTAAAAAAATTAGACCTATATCAGGTAGAATTCTGAAAATACAGCTGCACTAAATCATAAAGTCTCTCAATCAATAGTAAAAAAACAACTAAGAAGACAGTGCAAAGGAATGTGTTGAACCCAATTAAAGTAGAAGACATACAAAATCAAGAACTCCATCAAAGGTGAGCCGGTTTTCAGCAGAGATGACAAGCCAAGCAACACTTTTTTTTTTTTTATCTGAGGGAGTATAAACAAAAGAATTAGTAATGAAAACAGAACGAAGTGATAACATGTACACCTTAATACATTACCTTATTTCTTCCAATCCTTCCTTGGCCCCCAAAAATGCTTCCTGAATGTCACCTCTTGCTAAAAAGGCCAAAATACCAACACATGCCAAATCCAGATCTTGTGGCACAAATAATATACTGTACAGGCAGCTTAGGCAACGAGGCTCATGACAAGGCAGGTAGATTAGAGGATTTTTTAGCCAATGGCTGAAAAAAAATACACAAGCATGTCTTCCAATCCAGCTACTGTCATCTTAATTCACTGCAATTTGAAAGGAAAAACAAATCTTAATGAGCATATTTATCGAGCACAAGAATATTACTTTTATCATTATATATATATATATATCTTACTCTGCTCTATTACACTACATCAAACATTTACATATATTTATTGCAGCTCAAATCCTGAATGATTTAAACAGGTAACCAGCATGAACAAATGACATGTTATAACCAAGTAGTTTAACATGGAAGACTTTAAAGTAGAATGAAGGGATTGGCTCTTGTTGGACTACCTTAATAATGATTGAAACATCCAAATCACCAGTGTAAATTAGAGCCAGATCGCATGAAAAAGACAAAAAGAATGTTCTATCAAATTGTATGATCCCTAAATGTAATAGAAACTGCCAATGCCAAACATAAGCAAGAAGTTGTTGTAGATCTCGTAGTTAAGAATTTCCAGACAACTCTAGTATGAAGTACCAACTGCCAACGCCAAACGTAAGCAAATATTCAGACAATCATTGCCACGTGTAAACTAGTTTATAGTTCAGTGTGTCTCAATATCTCATGATTCACCCAGATTTAGTGTACTGTACACAAATTCAAAATTAACAAAGAAAGCAAAGCAATTTTACTCAATAAACAGACTTAAGGTTTTCCCATTCATTTTAAGGTAGTTTATAAATTCCATTCTTGTAGGTGAAATTTTACTCAAGGTAGTTTATTCATTTCATTCTTTTTTAGAAGCAATTTTTAAGGTATTTGTCCAAATTTCTAGCTAGAAATTGTATTTATTAGTATTAAATAAAATTTTAAGATATTTTTTTTAGAAGCAATCCAGTCCCAATAATTAGAACTAACTCCAAATCAAATTTCTTGAGATTCAATACTAAGCCTTGCTCCTAAGCCTAATTTCATATGAAGCCGAATTATCTTCAATTTCACAAAGTATATAACCATCTAATGCACAACCTAAGGTTGATGGCTATAATAGAACAACTTTAAAAGATCAAGGATCATATGAGGAATTTACCCAAAAAGAAAAGGTCATTTTAAACAATATACTCCAAGGACTAGACAAAATCTTGAGTCTATAAATTGTGAAAAATTCGACTTTTCAAGTGCTTGAAATTCTTGTAAGAAAATGTTATTCTGAACCACAGCTAGAAGTCTAAGACAGACAGATTTGAGCACCAAAAGATTTGCAAACCAAATCACAAATAAAGAAAGATTAGGTAAGATTAAACTGAATTTTTTTTATATTATACAGATGAACAAAGTGAAATATAATATTAGTTCAAAGAAGCTGGAAAAAGAGATAAAGATGAGCATGCAAATGATACTCAAGAGTGTAGTGTGATTAGGAGGGGCCCATTAGGCGCATTCAGAAGGTACCAAGCTCAAGAATTTCAAGCACTTGAAAATATTGGGATCAAAGGTGACTTGGCCAACCTTTAAAAAAAACAGTAGCCCTTTCATGTACCATCAATTTCATCAGGGAAAACAAAGGAATGTAAAAAAACAGTCCATTTGAGCATTACAATCTCAGGCAACAGTTTAGTTTGTTTTCTGCTAAAAAAATTTGAAAAAAAAGGTGAAGGTAAATCCCCCACCTATTCTCACAACCAGAAGGATGAGAAAATGATAGAAAAAATGATCAAATGATAGAACCTTCTTCTCTTCCTCCCTCATATTCTTTCATAAGTGAGTTGAGATCATTGAAACACGTGAAACAAGAAATGAAAGAATTATTACAAAAAAAAAAGAATATCATCAAAATACATAACCACAGAATTCATTAGAAGATTCATCCAAAAAAAATGCACTATGTTGGTGTATACAATAGTGGGATATTGGGTTCTGAATTGTAGTGGGAGAAATGGTTGTTATTCTGACAGTTTGGGACCACTAGGACAACCAATTGCCAAACGTTTGTTAGGACCACAAGGGATACAGCAATACATATAGGGCAATTGTAAAGAATGAGAAAATCAATGAAGCAATCTGTTGAGCAACCCTACCTTCCTCTCTTTCTTCCGCCTCCTATCTCTCCCCACCTTTTTCTTTATTCATCGTCATCACAGATCCTCCATGGATCTTCAACTTGATTGCTTGCATCTCTAAATGAAAACTTAAACAAATCTCCCAATTCAAACACAAATTGTCACATGGTATCAGAGCCATGACAGATCAAACCCAGATTCCCGAAAATAATCCAAACCGTATTGAAGCTTCAGATGAACTGTATCTTCACCATTCCGATCACCCCAACTATGTGTTATCAACGAGTCTCCTCTCCGATCGCAACTACGCCCACTGGAAGCGGTCTGTTGAAGTTTCCTTGGTGGCGAAGAACAAACTGGGTTTCGTGACAGGTACGTGTAAACGACCGGAATCCAATCAGTCTCTTATGGCTCAATGGGACCGATGTAACAGTATGGTCACCTCTTGGTTATTGCACTCTGTCGACAAGGAGATTGCAGAATCTGTGTTGTATTGCAACTCTGCTTGTCAACTTTGGGGTCAATTGAAATCTCGTTTTGGTCGAGTCAATAGAACTCGAATTTACCAAGTTCAGCGAGAGTTATCCTCTATCAAACAGGGGAATCTCTCAGTTTCAGCCTATTTTACGAAGCTAAAGAAATTATGGGATGAATATCTGATTTTGATTGATGATAAACTGTGTGCTTGTGGATCTAGACTTGTGCTTGGGAATATATTGCAGGATCAGCAGATTATTCAGTTTTTAATGGGATTGAATGACATTTACAGCACTGTGAGAGGTAATATTTTGATGATGAGCACCAGCACTACTTTAGATGATGTTTACAGGCTTGTTTTGCAAGATGAAGAGCAACGATGTGGATCCTACCGCACTTGCTGCTAAAGGAAACTATGGTGCACAAAAAGGGACTTTCAATTCTTCTGGGAATTCTGGGAAAGGTTCAAGCTCATTTGGAGAAAAGAAGAATCTGTACTGTGAACACTGCAAAATCACTGGACATGTGATTGAAAGGTGTTGGAAGGTTCATGGCTACCCTCCTAACATGCCTCCGAAGGGTGACAAGAGATCCTTCTTTTGTGACCACTGCAAGATATCTGACACACAATGGATCGTTGTTGGAAGTTGCACGGGTATCCTCCAGGGATGACTGATAAGGGAGGAAAGGTTGCTGCTCAGGCGTCTTCCTCACCTATTACACAGACACAGTTTGAGCAACTTATGGCGCTGCTGACCAAGCAAGGAGGTGGTGCAACCGATCATGCGGCCTTTTTAGCAGGTAAACGTGTTTGTCTCCTTTCTAATGGCATTCTTTCTAATTGGATTTTAGACAGCGGTGCAACTGACCACATAACCCCACACCTTTCCTTGCTTGAGTCCTACTCACCACTAGATAAACCTGCTTTCATCACCATGCCCAATGGCAAGAGTGCCCAGATCCATCACATTGGCAATCTGAAAATATCACCTCATGTTACTCTACGCAATGTCTTCCATGTCCCTGATTTTTCTTTCAATCTTATTTCCATTCGGAAATTGACATATGATATGTCCTCCTTAGTCCTATTTACGAGCAAACATTGTCTCATCTAGGACCCTTTACAGAAGAAGCTTCTGGTGTTTGGTAATGAAGCCCGGAGACTTTATGTGATGGACAAATCTCATGATCAGAAGCTGGATGATCAAGAACTTCAGAGCCTTGAAGCTTTTGCCTCTAGTGTTTTACAATTCACTCAGTCTTTATCAAACAAACATGTAAATGCAAACTCTGTTATAGCTTTGCAATCTGTTTCTTCCGAAGTTTGGCATTGTAGATTGGGACACCTTCCTTTTAATCAAATGAGACATGTTGATGGTTTGAATTTCAATGCAAAGGTTTCTTCTATTTGCCAAATATGCCCAAGAGCTAAACAACATCGAAGCTCTTTCCCACCCTTTTCCACAAAATCAGCCCACCCTTTTGATCTTGTTCACTTGGACACATGGGGACCTTACAAACACCATACCTATGATGGGTTTCGCTATTTCCTCACATTGGTTGATGACCATACCCGCTGCACATGGACATTCCTCATGGCCACAAAGAGCAGTGCCCTTGATCTTCTAAAAGATTTCTACAATCTTGTCCTTACTCAATTCAAAACCTCCATCAAAGCAATTCGATCCGATAATGCACTTGAGTTTTGTGACTCTAATGCTAATCTTTTCTATGCCTCTCATGGCATCATTCACCATACCACTTGTGTAGACACACCCCAACAGAATGGCGTCGTCGAACGCAAACATAAACACTTGCTCGAAGTTGCCCGAGCCCTCATGTTTCAATCCAACTTACCTTCTAAATTCTGGGGAGATTGTGTCTTGACAGCCACATATATCATCAACCGTAACCCTTTACCCTCTCTACACAATAAATCCCCCTTTGAATTGCTCTTCCATAAACCCCCTGATCATTCCCATTTTCGAACCTTTGGATGCCTTTGTTTTGTCAGCACCTCCACAAGATCAAGGGACAAATTTATGCCTCGTGCACTACCCCATGTTTTCCTTGGTTACTCATTTGGCAAGAAAGCTTATAAAGCCTTCAACCTTGTGTCTCAAACTGTTGTCCACACACGGGACATTATTTTTCATGAATCACACTTTCCATTTCACAAAGCCACTTTGCCATCTTCGGATTCTCCTTTACCTGTAGTTGCTGATGATTTTCCACACTCCATTTTTATTCCCGCTACCACTACTAATGAGCCTTCTGTTCCCCTTGAACCTTTGGCTCCTGATGCTCCCATGGCTCCAACCACTGATCATCCAGCCCCGAGGCGCTCCACTCGTGTCGCAAGGCCACCACCTTATTTGCAGGACTTCATTTGCTCATGCTCTCCATTACTTCCATCCAATACACACTGTGATCTTGTATCTTCTTCTTCTTTACCATCCATTCACCATGCCTTTGTTGCCCACCTTTCTTCATTTGATGAACCCACCACCTATGCTACTGCTGCCTCTCATCCACATTGGATTGATGCCATGAAAAAGGAACTACATGCTTTACAAGCTAATGGTACATGGGATGTTGTAACCCTTCCTGCAGGAAAGAAAGCAATCGGATCCAAGTGGGTATTCAAAGTCAAATTGAAATCAGATGGCACACTTGAGCGCTACAAAGCTCGTTTAGTTGCAAAAGGATTCAACCAGAAGGAAGGGGTTGATTTCCATGAGACTTTTTCCCCGGTGGTAAAAATGTCCACCATCAGAACTGTCATAGCAGTTGCAGCCTCTCGAAAATGGCCTATTTTTCAATTTGATGTGAACAACGCTTTCCTCCATGGCGATTTGTTTGAAGAAGTTTACATGAAAATGCCCGAAGGTGTCCCCAACCCAACTAACTTGGTGTGTCGTCTTCGCAAGTCCATTTATGGCCTTAAACAGGCTTCACGCCAATGGTTCCACAAGCTTACCTCTTCTCTTCAATCATTGTCCTTTGTCCAATCCAAAAATGACTATTCCCTCTTCTTCAAAAAGTCCGGCGAGCACCTCACTGTGGTTGCTGTTTATGTTGACGATCTATTGATCACCGGGTCTGATTCTGCTGCTATTGATCATCTTAAGTCGTATCTGAACACAGCTTTCAGCATCAAGGATCTCGGCATCCTCCATTACTTTCTCGGACTTGAAGTCACACATTTACCTCATGGTATTGTTCTCACTCAAAAGAAGTTTTTCTCAGAGCTTCTAAGGGAATTTGCTCATCCCATTCGCCCTGCTTGCACTCCTCTTCCACTGCACTTCAAACTGAACAATGAAGATGGTGACCTGTTTCCAAATCCATCGCTCTATAGGCAGGTAGTTGGCAAACTGAATTTTATGACACACACACGTCCTGATCTCAGCTTTGCGGTTCAAACACTCAGTCAATTTATGCAACATCCTCGTCAACCTCACTTTGAAGCCCTCCAGCATACTCTCAGCTACATCAGTCACACCATCGGCCAAGGCATTTTATTGAATGGTGATGCTTCACCTGTTTTACAAGCTTTCTCCGATTCAGATTGGGCTTCCTGTCCGATTTCTCGCCGTTCTGTCACTGGTTATGTTGTCATGCTTGGCCGATCACCCATCAGTTGGAAATCGAAGAAGCAAACTACTGTTTCTCGCAGCAGTTCTGAAGCCGAATACAGAGCTCTTGCTCATGCCTCAGCTGAGATCACGTGGTTAGTCCGACTCCTTCAAGAATTGGGCATTGTCTTTAATGATCCTGTCAAGCTTCATTGTGATAATTCTTCGGCCATTCAAATTGCCAAGAATCCCGTATTTCATGAGCGTACTAAGCACATCGAGATCGATTGCCATTTTACCCGAGAAAAGGTCATGGATGGTCTGATTGAACTATGTTACATCCCCACTGTCTCCTAGCTAGCAGATGTTCTCACTAAAATACTGCCTTCAGCTCAACAGAACAACCTTCTTTCCAAGCTGGGTATGGTCACCCATCCTCCAGCTTGAGGGGGGGTGTTGGTGTATACAATAGTGGGATATTGGGTTCTGAATTGTAGTGGGAGAAATGGTTGTTATTCTGACAGTTTGGGACCACTAGGACAACCAATTGCCAAACGTTTGTTAGGACCACAAGGGATACAGCAATACATATAGGGCAATTGTAAAGAATGAGAAAATCAATGAAGCAATCTGTTGAGCAACCCTACCTTCCTCTCTTTCTTCCGCCTCCTATCTCTCCCCCCCTTTTTCTTTATTCATCGTCATCACAGATCCTCCATGGATCTTCAACTTGATTGCTTGCATCTCTAAATGAAAACTTAAACAAATCTCCCAATTCAAACACAAATTGTCACACATTAGAAAAGAAACCTCATCCTCAAGACAAATGAATTCACAGAACTATAGGAGAATGGAACCGTGTACCGAGTAACACTAAAGACAGGTTGAAGGCTACCTAGTATAAGGCAGGTTAATGGATGTTCTCAGAAAATCTTCATTAATTATGCTCCTGCAGCACCGAAATAAAAAGAGGGGGAGTGATCTTTGAAGCAAATTTTCATTAAATGGGATTAGTAAAAAGGGGAGGGATTTCAAGATTTACCCAACAATATAGGGCTTCTCCTCTTCTCGGCTCAAACAAATAGGTCCAATGGCATCATTGGAATTCTCCTGTGGATGAAGGTACCACCTGCACGTGGAATACTGAGGGGATCAAACAAAGATTTCATGAAATCTTTTAAATAAACATAACAGAAATTCACACAGAACAGAGAGAAAATTCACAAGACAAAAGGTATACTGAGGGTCTCACTAGTCATTAGCCTACGGCAAAGCCTCTAACCCTTATTTAAACTCAAGTCCATGATGTGCCAACAAGTGTCTTTTACCCTCACTCTTAGTCACATAAAAACCAACAAAACAGATTCTGGTTGATTCTAATGATTTGCTACGAAATCAAGATATCAATACATGTTAGAAGCATAAATTGAACGAAAGAATCAGTGGCAGTGACAAGGCAGCACATGAAAAATTCAAAACAACTCCAAATGAGAATCACGTCATAAATTTAATATTTCTTTATCAACTATCATAAGCATTAGTGGCAGTGCCCGACCTTTCTCCATTAACATGCTCATTTTATTTATCTTAAATGCATCTAGGACTACACTATGCAATACACAATAAAAATCGGGCTTGCTAATAACACGCTTTGCCCCCCTTTTATATGTAAAAATTATTAATAATGGAAACAGGAGTAAAGAAAGATTATACCTTTTATGTAGAACTTTTGTTAATATAAACCTCGATAAAATAGAATAACCTTTTCATCATAAAAGATGCTACCTATTATCCAAACACAAAGTTTTAATAAATAAAAGGCCATACAACACAACTAAGGAAATAAAAGCAACTAACATAAACTTTTCTAGCTAATGCATTTAAGAAAGTTTATTTCTAGACAAACTTTTTCCCTATTAAAATACACTAACATAAACTTTTCTAATGCATTTAGAATTTTGCCCTGAAAAACGAGACCCTTAAATTGAAGAAATTCATTGATTAAGTTCATTATATTTTCCTCCATTGTTAAAAGGCCACCAAGTTAGTTCACAACATTATTTGTTTCCTATTATCTTGTTCAAACGGATATCATTCAAATAAATCCAATTGGTTAATATCAGAATGTTTCTTGCTTCCAAGTTCAAATGGAGTTTCAAGGCAAAGCACATGCTTGACTAGAAACATCGAAAATTCCCCAAGCATTTAAAACCCACACATTACACATTCATCGCAACACTCATTAGAATTTGAAACTGAGCAGTTCTGAATCACACAACTCACTAACAAGTGAAACTCAAAAACTAACCTCTCTTGATAAAAAGGTTTTTCTTGGCCATCTCAGTATGCAATACAACCTTCATTTCGGCGTAAAAAACCATATCCTATCAGATGAATCGAAATCGAAAAAATTAGCATCCAAAATCAGAATTTGGAAACCATTTAATAAATCTAACCCTAGCTAATCCCTGGTAGAGCGGAAAGAGAGAAGGGGAAAACCTAGCGAGCATCTTTGGCGGCGACGTGGAGGGAAGGAGACGGCGGCGAGGACGAGATGAAGAGACGGTGTGAGTGGTCGGCGAGGAGGAGATATCAGATCCGGAGGGAGGGAGACAACGGCGAGGAGGAGGTGAAGAGATGGTGTGAGTGGCCGGTGAACAGAAGGAGATCTTAGATATGGAGGGAGGGAGACGACGGCGAGAAGGAGGTGAAGAGATGGTATGAGTGGTCGGCGAGGAGGAGATCTCGGATCTAGAGGGAGGGAGATGGCGGCAAGGAGGAGGTGAAGAGATAGTGTGAGTGGCCGGCGAGGAGGAGGAGATCTCAGATCTGGAGGGAAGGAGACGGCAGCGAGGAGCACAGAACCAGGGGAACGAAGATGGAGTTGGGGATTTGGGGCTGGGGTCTGGAGAGAGTAGGACGAGTTAGAGGGAGTGAGGGGAGAGAGAAACCTCCAAATTTTTTTTCGTGTACCTACAAATTTGAAAGTCGGGCTACAAATTTTTTTCTAAGTGTTTTAATCCCGCCTTTTTCCTTGAAAGTGTGTTTTTGCTTTTTTTTTTTGAATTAACTTAATTTGACCATTATATATTTGACCATTATATAAACTTTTTAAAACATCATAAAAAAAATATTGATGTGATAAATTAATTTAACATCTGTTGATTTTTTAACAGACTTAAATCATGTGATGTCTAATTGCAGTATTCTAGTAGTGTAATTAAGAGGTTTAGAGTTGTTAGTCAGACATGTACTTTTGCGTTTATTTACTTTAGTGTTAGTTAAGCACCACAAATTTGGGTTTATGAGTAATATTATGGATTATTATTACATTATATGAATTATTGACAAATGTTATTCATCAAAATATAAGGAAACTAGTTTTACTACCCGCGATCTTCGCGGTTTTTTTATATAACTTGTATTATTCATGCACAAATTGTGTAAGATCATAAAAATTAAATAAAATATTTTTTTTACCTTTTAATTTCCTACTTATTATCAATTTATTATTGATGATAATTTTTTCGAACGACTAATTTTTCACTAAAATATTATAAAAATACATAATTTCTCTAGCTACACTTCAATATCACACAATTCTAAGGTTGCTACACAATAACCCCTAATGAATATTCTAATTACTTTATATATATATATATATATATATATATATATATATATATATATATATATATATATATATATATATATATATATATATATATATATATATATATATATATCCATACTAAAAATGTCAAATGGGAGTAATTGCAAAAAGAAAAAGTATGTGGTTGATTATTTATTTATTTATTGAGTAATACTGTAACATATTAAAATATTGAGATCACTTTAGGATAAAAAATTAGTTTAGGTGGTGTACGTGTTTTAAAAAAAATATTCAATGTAACTAACTAAGATATTGTAATTTTTTATCCGCACTATTTATTAAAGTTGTTATGTAATCAAACCAAATGGATAATTTAATAATGTTATATGTTAAAAGATTTAACATAAATCTTTTAGGTAAATATCAATTAAGATATGGATAGGTATATTTTTATTTTTTTTAATTAAATTAAAATTGTCTAAGTGTAATTATCAATTAAGGTTGACACATAGGATGATGGGTGATTAAAAGATGTAAAATCATTAATTGACGTGACATAAATATATTGGATCATCATTAATTGACGTATCAAAAAATCAGTCAAAATGCGTCAGAAAACGACACGTAAGGGAATCGCACCAGAGCCCGTCACATTTTAAGTATATCGATATAATATAAAAATAAATAAAATTTGAATATGATTCTTAATTAAAAAATAAATATATATCAAAAAACACTTTTCCTCAAAAAGTGACAATTAATTGCTGACTTAAACACATGGATTACTATTAGCAATATTTAATTTGAGATTAATTAAATGGGATCCAAGATGGATTTGATTTTTAAATACATGAATTTTTCGAGATGGCATGGGTTGATTCAAATATACTTTTACAAATATAAAATTCATTCGTAATTCTATTCTTTGTTATATTAATCATGTGATATCTATTTAACAAACCAAACTTAATCGGACATACAAAATCAATTTGGTATATTTATATTTAAATATATTATGTTTAATTTGATCTAAAAGGCTTAATTGACTAAATATTAGATAGTTTATTTGATCTAAAAAGATAAGTTTTCTAACTAATTAAGATATAAGGTTAAATATTTTTAAAAATATGTGAGATTATTTGATCTAAAAAGATAAGTTTTTTACCTAATTATATTGACCTATTAGTTGATGTGGCTAAAAAAGATAATCCTATTTTAATCGCATATCTCAATCACTTAAATTGAAGATATTTTTAACAAAAAATATATAAAACTGATTGAAATTACACGTAGATAAATTGATTAGACAGTTGTATGATATGGATTAAATTAATTGGACATTCATTAATTGACGTGTTAAAAAAACCCAGTCAGAATGCATCAGAAAAAGACACGTAAGCAAATTGCACCAGAGCCATCCACATAGGATTTCCACGCCTCTGTTTTAGTATTATATCTTGATAATCAATTTTGTTCTAAGTCCGTATAGGCGCCGCCTAGGCGCTAGGCGGCCACCAGCCGCCTAGCGCCTTTTAGAACATTGATATAAACAAAAAAAAGTGACAATTACTAGTTTAACTTAAAGAAATAACTAATATTGACTAAACCAAGGTCCCCGGCAACGGCGCCAAAAACTTGATAGGCTTGAAACCTACCCGCAAGTATACGGGATCGATTGTAGTATCAAGTAATAAAATTATCGTTCTCCCAAAGGACCGAAGGCTCAATATCAATTAATCTAATTAAGCTAAACCAACAAATAAGAACCAAGAAGAGAGTTGGTAAAAATATACAATAATAACTAACTAACAAAACAAACAAATATAATATAGAGATAAAATACATCTAAGGATCTGGGTATTAGATTAACATCATGTCAAGTATCGAATTCATCCGGTTGTTCATATTCATCTAAAAACTATTAAACTCTCGTTATTCACTTTAGACTATTAAGTAGTAAACTGGTGGTATTCACTCTCAACCAAACCTAGTACATTCACTCTCTATCCAAGCTATTGGCCGGCATGTGTGCACGCAGTAGTGTTGTGCCTTACAAACCCACACTCCAAACAAGGTTGGTTTTTAAACAAAAATTTAACTTGTTTGGTGAGACAGTGTACCTAGTCATTATAGAACTGGTCCCTGACATCCGGATCAATTTCCTTTGGTGCCTCATTGAGTGGCATAGATGGGGTAGACGTTTCATTGAGTCCCATAGATGTTCTCGTAGTTTGCCAATGTCTCAAAGGTGTCCCAAGCACGTCATGGTGTGTACTCGAGATACCTATAGGTTTTATAGTTGTTGATCCGCTCCTTCGTTGGTACATCCAGGGAATTGAAGATGATCTCCTGGATCATATATGGTGTATGTTTATGCGTAGGATAGGATTTCAGCAATCGTTTGTATCACTCCAAACCTGTGCTAGTGTTTCCCCTAGCTTCTGCTTGAAAGTCGTGATCTGCTGTTTGAGCTGCACTGTTTTGGCTCGAGGAAAGAACTTGTTAAGAAACAAGTCCCTTAGTTCATTCCACGTGCTGGTGGATTGTGGAGTCAAACCCTCGAACCAATGTTGAGCTTTCTCTGCAAGCGACCAACGAAAAGCCTATTTTAAATATTCTAGATTGGCATCATCTGCAATAGATTCACACAAATCTAGAAAAAACAGTTATGTGCTCTAAAGGGCATTTGTTGGGTCTCCCCTGAAACTGATTCCTCCTAATTTAATAAATAAAAGAAGGACGAATTTCATAATTAACGCGAGAGAGAACAATCGGTGATTTTGGAACTTCTAGAGTAGGATGCAGATATTCCTTCTCGTTTACAGGGACGTTCTGAAGTTGTTCATCAAAATCTCTTCGGGCTTGGGCTTCGCGGTCTACCCTT
The DNA here is from genome assembly GCA_963922045.1 of Persicaria maculosa. Lineage (NCBI taxonomy): Eukaryota > Viridiplantae > Streptophyta > Magnoliopsida > Caryophyllales > Polygonaceae > Persicaria > Persicaria maculosa. The sequence continues at coordinate 44,138,796 of OY998256.1, forward strand.
GCCTCCCACCTTTGCTGATTTCATTCATATTTTGTCTCTCGTTGGGCGTACTCTGTCTGCCTGGTAGTGAGCTCCTATATTTGCCTCCGAAGCCTCTCAAGCTCATGAGCCGGAGTAAGTTGTACCTCGTTCTCGTTGTTATTAAGAGTCGACATGAGTCTTCTCCTTAGTCTTTGCTGAAGATGTAAGAAGCATTCCGGTTCGAGAGGAGGATCAATGGGTGTGCGATAAGTTCTTCGGATGCACCTGTAAACAAAAATAAAAAGAAGGGAGTCAAAAGGAACTAAAAAGGGCGCCATTGATACCTTCCCCGACAACGTCGCCAATTTTAGTTGTGGAGGGAAACTAGCAACGAAATAAATAATAAAATATAAACGAAACCAACTCCATGTCGAAGAAAATAAAATACAAGAACCCCCTCCCCCCCCCCCCCCCCGCTGTAGTGGTAGGGTATTCAGGATCGTATCCACGAGGAAGCGTGTCAGCGCTCGCCTAATTAGCTCCAAAATCGCCCTCGAAATCGACCAGAAGCTGCTCGATGTTGACCAGATGTAGTCGATGTCGACTAAAGCTGTCGAATTCTTATAAAAGATTCACAACAGAAGACAAAAGTGTACTCGACGTCGAGCAGAGTACTCGATGTTGACTAGGGTTTCCTCGATGTCGAGTTTGTCAGAGTAGTAAAAACCGTAATTTTTGAAAAGAAAAATCAAAGACAGAAACAAACACAGATTTGGTAAGATCAAATTCAATAAATTAAAAGCTTTCAATATTGAGGTATCAACACCACAATGATAACCGTGTAAGAATCATTCCAAAGTATAAAATTTTATGCCTTTTCATCAAAGAACTTTTTTCATTAACAAATAGGAATATAGAGGCTTTCGCATAAATCCTAATTGTTACTAAACCTTTTCACATAATTAATCCAAATTAGCATTAAGATCACATTCTCTTTAATAACACAAATAAGGATCACCCGCTACTGTCGTAGAAGAATCATGCAATTCAGGGATAGAAGATGAAATCACAATAAAAGTTGTACCTTTGATGCATTACCTTACATGGCTACCATCGGGCTCACCCCCGCCCTAGAAGTTTGGTGACTACTCACTCTTCGTCATGGCAAAAAACATCAATAACATAAAAGAAATAACTAATTGCATTAAATTGAAATAGAGAGCTTACCACCAAATAACGCCAAAACGTCTCTCGACACATCCACCTTACTCGGCCTTAACCCTCTCTCTAACTCTATAGAAACACAATTGCTTGTGGCTTGGATTATCCTAAAACTCAGCCCCTAGGGCTTTATTTATAGGCTCCAATTCTTGTTATCCAAGGAGGGAACTATCTATCTTTATCTAAATTTATCTATCTATATTCCTAAGATAAATGTTTAACAATTAAGTAAAATAAAACAGATAAAATTACCCAGAATTACTAATGTGGATAAGTGTTCAAACTTGATAGATCCTCATGTGCGTTGGTGTGGAAGAAAGCTCCCTCTCGGATTTCTACTCGATCTCGACTCGGATTCGTCTATGGGCTCTACTCGACATCGACCAAAAGTGGTCGACGTCGACTAGGTCTTGTGTCTCAACTCAGCTAGTGCTCGAACTTTGGTGTCCTGGACGATTTCTAGTGAAAAGTGGTCGACCGCGAGTAGGTTTAGTCGACATCGAGTACTTCTGTCAGCTTTCAGCATTCTGCTCTGTCTTGAAACACACTTTCACGAGTACTCGTTCATCCGATTGAGGTATATGAATATGAGTTGGAAAGATCTTTTCAAGGGCTACAACTTTCATGAAGACATCAGCACCATGCTCATCTATTATATATTCAAAGCAGGAGCCCGTCTTTAGCAACGTGCCCCCGTTGTCATGTTTGTGTTTGTGTGTCTGAGTGGGACCTTTCCTCATGAATTGCCTTCTTCGAGGCAGAATCTTGCTACTTTTTGAGCCTACCTTTGAGCGCCTAAGCTCTTCTTTAGCTTCTCCAATGTCAACATAACTTTCCTTTCAGCTTCAAAGTGCGTCCGATTTCTGCAAAATTAAAATAAAACTTGTGTAGACCTCCATATATTAAAAATAAACATAAAATACATAAATCCCATGCTTTCTCAATATAAAAGTATAAAATATAGAAAAAAATCGGCGTAAAAGTAGATGCAAAACATGACAAATTAAGCGCACATCAACACCCCATACTTAAGCTTGCTTGTCCTCAAGCAATACTTTTGATGGTCATACAGGGGAAGAAATAAAAACTCTCTAAGTCTTAGATACATTTTTATATAACCATGCAATCAAATACCATCCTCGAAAAGGTACTAATGTCACAAATCCTTGTCTGTGAATAAAAGCAATATCTACACACAAAAGGGTGGTTATTTTTGAGCAATGTGGTGCTAAATCCATACGACAAAGCATTTGATAATCAAGAGGACTTTTATGCGCATGGTGAAGAAAAGATAAAAGGCAAAGTGGTGGGCTATTTTTGGGCAATGTGCTGCTAAATCTTGGGAGAATTCTTCAAACTTGCTTTCTTGCTTTGATGCATTTTTTCCCCTTCATATGATATTTCACATCACTCATGCTCTTATAATTCACTCTTTGCTTTTTTCCCCATTATGCTTTTACCTCTCTAACCTCAACACTGCCTTCTCACGAGTCGCAAACATGGGTGTAATGAATGGCCCCGTATACTTAGTGCTTCAGACTCCTCACCTTGGTGTCCCATCCTACGGAACTAACATCTCAACGCAGGCAGGGTCACTCATTAAATTTTCCATAATATATGAGTCATCCTGCCAACCTCCAAATATAATAACAACACAACACCATATAATCATCTCCATTATATGACATCAATTTCACAACATACTCCCCGGATGGGTAATAAGGTAAAGAAAAAGGCAATTTATAGATCATGTGGAGCAAATATGAAATAAGGCTCGATATGGCTTCTGATGTATAAGCATAGGTAAGGCCAGGAAAAAGGTAAGTATATATGGAAAAATAAAGTCCTCCATCCTCTTATCATGCATATGTCAAAAGCAACTTCAAACATTATCTCCTTTCATGGTTTTCATAAAATAATGCACATCATTGTGACTGCCTTTTACTTGGCAATTTCATGTTATATCTCTAATGAAACTAATTTTGCATCGCCGAGTTCAATTAAAGCTTCCATGACACTATTTCAAAATTTTTTTGACAGAGGAGATAAAAGTAGACTTCAGAAAACAACATTTAACATGTAGATAAATAAATAATTCCAAAGTAACCATGTATGAACAATTCGATAAATATGATAAAAATATGCACAAGGTAAGTCTTTCCCCCACCCCATACTTAAAGATTACATTGTCCTCACTGTATAAGAACAAGGGTAAAGAAAGAAACTTACAGAATTAAGCGCAGACGCTCGAAAATAGGTGTTGTAAAGTCACTGCATGGGTGGTCTATCTCGAGTAAGTTAGTCGATGTCGACCAGACCTACTCGACATCGAGTATATTGGATCATCAGAGTGGTCTTCTGTCGACCACATGCTCATTTTCTCCATATGTGTGGTCGGCGTCGAGTAGGTTACTCGACGTCGAGTACCTTCTGCAGCTTCTTGTACCTACAATTTTGTTAGAAAGACAAAACCCACAAAAGAAAATCCAAAATAATGTTTAAAACCAAAACCAAAAGTATCTAAAATCTTAAAAATGAATTGTCTTGTTACAAGCTCTAGATTTTATAGTCCCTAGACCCACCTCTTTCTTTTCCACTCCAGGGGGCATCTACAACGCTCATGTGGATTTGGCCTCGAATAAGACTCCATTTTTGTCCATTAGCTGTAATCCTTCAGAATGGATCTTATGCACCATGAAAGATCCCATTTTTTGTTGTTGAACTTGTTAGGGAACTAATGATTCTTTGACTTGAAGACATACACCTTGTCTCCTACTTCGTATTCCTTTGGATTATCATTGGAAACCCTACAAAGACGCACATACCAAGGCAAACCTCTCCCATGTATAGATAAGTCCTTAATTGAAATCGGGGAAGATATGACCTTACCTCGACCTACCTTTACAGAATCTTCATTCGGGATCTAAGGTTCTGGTCGACGTCGAGTAAGTTTCTGCTCTTGGTGGCTCCCTCGATGCAGGAGAAGTCAATGAAGGTGTCTGGATCTGGTTGATGTCGACTACTGTACTCGACGTCGATTACGTGTGGTCGATGTCGACCCGTTACTTAAAACATGGCAAAGAATCTAAAATAAAATTAGTCGACATCGACTTAACTTGGTCGATGTCGAGTGGGTCCTTTGTCTCTTCATTCATAATCGCCATGATTTCCTCCACCTGGGCTTCCATAGCCCTCTTCTCTAGCTCTTCGGGGGTAATATTCCTTACTTTAGGCTCCCCACAAGTGATGTACCGTTCTGAAATTGACTTGACCTCCATAGAACATGTATGCCTTTCAGTTTTATTAAAAACATACTCAATTACCTCATCATTGATGGTGAAAGTGAGCACTCCTTTCCTTATTCTTATGTTGGCATCCACGGTCGCTAAGAAGGGCCTTCCTAAAATAATTGGACAAGCAGGGGCCTCTTCCAGATCAATAACTAAGAAATCTGCAAGGACGAAGAACTTTCCCACTTGCACCGGTACATCGTCCACCATGCCTGTAGGGATGACTACTTTGTTGTTTACCATGTATAATCTTGAATCCAGAGACTCTAAAGCTCCTATCTTGACTTTGGACCAGATTGATAAAGGCATGATGCTGGCGTTGGCTCCTAAGTCACACAAGGCATTGAATTTATTGACCGAACCCAATAGTTATAGCGAACTCACTTGGATCTGGCCTTTTCTCTGGAAGGTCCCTCTTAGTGCATTCCTCTGCGATCTCAGCCATCGATCGCTTCTTTCTTAGGATATCTTTGAGGAACTTGATATAGGAGGCATCTCATGAAGAGCTTCTATATAGGGAATAGTGACGTTGAGCCTTTGGAGCATCTTCACGAAATGCTGGAAAATTTTCTCCACTAGGTCCCTCAAAGATTTCGTCGGGAATGGCAACGTTTTCTTCTTTTGCGGTGCTGGAGTGTGGTCGACGTCGACTGGTGTCTCGTCGACGTCGAGTGGTGTCTCGTCGACGTCGACTAGAGTAGTAGACTTTTGTATAGGTTCTGGCTCTTCGTCGACGTCGAGTACAGGGTGCTCGACGCCGACTACATCTTGGTCGACGTCGACTGGATTGGTCGACGTCGAGTTGCCTCCAGTAGCATCTTCCTCCATGTTCTGCTCAGGCGTTTGTAGCTGCCGCCCACTCCTTATGTTCATGGCAACCACATGACCTGCAGATTTCCCCTTAGGGTTAGGTTCAGAAGATCCAGGGAGCGTACCTGATTGTTTGGGGACGGAGGTTGCCAGTTGACCCATTTGGGTCTCCATAGTCTTTCGTCAGATGTCTATCTTCCCAAGTCTAGAGTTGATGCCATGTAGTTGTGTGTGGATGGAATTGATGGATTGCTTGCTTTTAGTGTGATTCTTCCGCATCTCTTGAAGAATAACCTGCACGTCATCATTCTTACTTTCTCTGTTAGGTAAACCAGGAGCTCTGTAGGGCGAGAGCTCTCTTTGATATGGGGGCTGGTGATAGTAGCTCCAGTTCTATTGCTGGTGTGACCCTGAGTAATTTTCCCCTGCACAGCGCGCCTCTTCATGGGTCTCTGCAAGCTACACTTGGTCGGCATGGGGGCACATAGTAGTGTTGTGCCTCACAGACCCACACTCCAAACAATGTTGGTTTTTAAACAGAAATTTAATTTGTTTGGTGAGACGGTGTACCTGGTCATTGTGGAACTGGTCCCAGACGGCCGGATCAATTTCCTTTGGTGGCTCATTGAGTGGCATAGATGGTGCAGGCCTTTTGTCGAGGGTCGTAGCAGTCCCATAAGTGATGTCGTAGTTTGCCAATGTCTCAAAGGTATCCCAAGCACGTCGTGGTGTGTACTCGAGATACCTATAGGTTTTATAGTTGTTGCTCTGCTCCTTCGTTGGTACATCCAGGGAATTGAAGATGATCTCCTAGATCACATATGGTGTCTGTTTATGCGTAGGACAGGATTTCAGCAATCGTTTGTATCGCTCCTAAACCTGTGCTAGTGTTTCCTTTAGCTTCTGCTTGAAAGCCGTGATCTGTTGTTTGAGCTGCGCTGTTTTGGTGGGAGGAAAGAACTTGTTAAGAAACAAGTCCCTGAGTTCGTTCCACGTGCGGATGGATTGTGGAGTCAAACCCTCGAACCATTGTTGAGCTTTCCCTGCAAGCAACCCACGAAAAGCCTTTAGTTTTAAATATTCTAGATTGGCATCATCTGCAATAGCTTCACACAAATCTAGAAAAATAGGTATGTGCTCTAAATGGCATTTGTTGGGTCTCCCCTGAAATTGAATACTCCTAACATAAGAAATAAAAGAAGGACGAATTTCTTAATTAACGCGAGGGAGAATGATCGATGATTCTGGAACTTCCAGAGTAGGATGCAGATATTCCTTCACGTTTGCAGGGATGTTCTGAAGTTGTTCCTCGAACTCTCTTCGGGCTTGGGCTTCGCGGTCTACCCTTGCCTCCCACCTTTGCTAATTCCGTTCATATTCTCCCTCTCGTTGGGCGTACTCTATCTGCCTGGTGGTGAGTTCCTCTATTTGCCTCCGGAGCATCTCAAGTTCCTGCGCCGGAGTAAGCTTTACCTCAGTCTAGTTGTTATTAAGAGTCGACATGAGTCTTCTTCCTAGTCTTTGCTGAAGATGTATGAAGTGTTCCGGTTCGAGAAGAGGATCAATGGGTGTGTGATTAGTTCTTCGCATGCCCCTGTAAAACAAAAACAAAAAGAAGGGAGTACAAAGGAACTGAAAAATGGCGCGATTGATAGCTTCCGCGGCAACGACGCCAATTTTTTTTGTGAAGGGAAACTAAAAATGAAATAAATAATAAAATATAAACGAAACCGACCAGAAGCTGCTCGACGTCGACCAGATGTAGTCGATGTCGACTAAAGCTGTTGAATTCCTGTAAAAGATGTACAACAGAAGACAAAAGTATAATCGACGTTGAGCAGAGTACTCAATGTCGACTAGGGCTTACTCGATGTTGACTATAGAATTCGATGTAGAGTTTGTTAGTACAGTAAAAACCGTAATTTTTGCAAATAAAAATCAAAGACAGAAACAAACACAAATTTTGTAAGATATAGTTCAATAATCTAAAAGCTTCCAAGATCGGGGTATCAGCACCACAATGATAACCATGTAAGAATCATGCCAAAGTATAAATGTTTATTCCTTTTCATCAAATAACTTTCGTGATTAACAAATAGGAATATAGAGGCTTTCGCATAAACCCTAATTGTTACTAACCCTTTTCACATAATTAATCAAAATTCGCATTAAGATCACTTTCCCTTCAATACCACAAATAAGGATGACCCGCTACAGTCATAGAAGAATCATGCAATTCAGGGATAGAAGATGAAATCGCAATAAAAGTTGTACCTTTGATGCAATACCTTACACGGCTACCGTCGGGCTCACCCCGACCCTAGAAGTTGGGTGACCACTCACTCTTCATCATGGAAACAAACATCAATAATATAAAGGAAATAACTAATTGTATTAAATTGAAATAGAGGGCTTACAACCAAATAACGCCAAAACGTCTCTCGACACTTCCACCTTACTCGACCTTAACCCTCTCTCTAACTCTATGGAAACACAATTACTTGTGGCTTGGATTACCCTAAAACTCGGCCCATAGGACTTTATTTAAAGGCTCTACTCCTTGCTATCCAAGGAAGGAACTATCTATCTTTATCTAAATTTATCTATCTATATTCCTGTTGGAGGGTAAAATTTCATGAATTTTTTTTCTTCTTACGATTCATGATTTCAAATCATCATATTCAATATATATAAAAAAAATAAAAAAAATAGAATATGATGAAATTTTTTTAAATTAAAGACAGGATTTACAAATCCAAATATGGGCCTAAAAAAAAAGGGTCTCATTACAAGCCTACTTCAAATAGGCCCAATTTATGTCAAAATTGTTGCTCTTCTTTGGCAGTTGAAGACAAGAAAAAATAACACGAGGGAAAAAAGAGAACTGAACTGCTGAACGTGGATACATGGGAGGTTATTTAAGTAACCTCCCCAGTCCCCACCTCTCCTTTAAAAGGCTACTGCTGTAGGAAGGGGCTGGTCCGACTGGCTCTCTTCTTCCTCTAAAAGTGGTTTCCTTTTTCTTCTTTTCTGGGATTGTTCAACTGCAAAACAAAAGCCAGCAGTTGTCTTCTCCCTCCAAGGTTCACCTGCAACCAAAACACAAGCCAAACAAAATACAATCAGCAAAAGAGAAGGAGTGCGGAGAGAACAACAATAAAAGAAAGCAAACACCAGGCAAGAAACAGTGTAGTGTGTGATTGTTGTTCAAGACTATTGTTCAGACGAAGGTAGACTCTTCCTCCCTTTCTTTATGTTTGTTTGCAGGTACGAAAGCAAAAAAACTGGAAGTGAAATGGATCCTAGCGGCTCGAGAGTTTAGTCTCTCGTCGCGACCTTCGATCCTGGCTCAGCGGCTTGAGAGTTTAGTCTCTCGTCGCTAGCCCATCCTCGCTCAGCGGCTCGAGAGTTTAGTCTCTCGTCGCTACCCCGATCCCGGCGTGGATCGACCCACAGCACCGAAATGCTGCAGAAATTTCACCAGGAGCATTAGCGGCTCGAGAGTTTAGTCTCTCGTCGCTACCCCGATCCCGTTGTGGATCGATTCAATGCGCTGAAAGGCTGCCGGATTTTGCCCGGAATTCACAAGGAAATGAATTGCCGAATTCCATCAGCTATAAGTAAAATGAATATAGCAAAGAAGTGTTGTCAGATTTTTCCCAGGATTCACAAGCAATCAAAGGCCGAATTCTGTAGACTATCACAAATAAAAGTTAATATGGGACATCAGCACAAAACCAAAACTGGGCAATTGAAGGACACTGAACGTGGGAAAAATGTCATGTAGGGCAGCAACACAAAATGATCAAGCAAATTGAAATTTCACATCTTCAAACAGAAATTTCAGCAGAGAGACACTCAATGTTTAAGGGACCAAAACAGCCATAAAGGCAAAGCAACATTAATTTGAATCCTATCAGAAGCGTAGGAAAACAAATGCAACGCATGAATTGGGTATAAAAAAAAATCAATCAGAATCTACAAAGGATAAACTGATGATCCCAAATTTCTACCTAAATCAAATTCAGCCTATGTCAACTACAAACCGATGTCGCCAATTTTGCAATTCGGTGAAATCAAAGGAAAGAGGTAGAATTAACGTACCTAAGCCAAGGAATCAAGACAGGCCCTTGCTGCGCTCCTCTTTCTCCAATGGCTCAAATTCGTAGGAGCTGGGCCCTTATCAGATTTCCGAAAGCCTGGGATTCACTTGCCTTTGTGTCAATTGCTGGGAACAAAAAAATCCCCAAATCAGCCCTAATTTTCTCAAAACTCAAATCACCCAAATTAGGGATAAATTACAAGAAAAGGAGGAACACGGACCTGGTTCTTCTTCACTTCGCAGAGGATCTAAGAGCTCCGTTGACAGCTGCTCCTCAAAATTCACCTCAGTCCTATCCTCCGTGATAACTCCGAAAAGCTCCCTCATACCTTCAATCTCTTGTCGGGTCTTCAAATTAGATCCTAATCTCCCTGGAAGACCTCCCTGGAGCTTCGGTCTTTGAAAACCCCTTGCTCCTCTGGATTAGGCCGAGCTCTGGTGGCCATCGCCCCTGCTCTTTGAGCTTTTAGGGTTGTTGTCGGCGTAACTGCGTAAGCAGTGAAGATGCAAATCACCATCTTCTAAGCTATTAAAAATATAATAAAAGGGTGGGCCTCATTTTGTTAACCAAGTGGGCCTTATAAAATCAGCAAAACATGAAGAGGAATTTGGTCCATCTAGGCAAAACGTGTACGTGTATATGTTGGAGCCAAGTGCTTCGTTTTGAACGATCAACCCACACTCCAGAACTATATACATATATATACGTAAGTACATGCTTTGCATGTTAAAAAGGTTTTGTTTAGTTACTAAACCAACCCACTAAAATATAAGAATTATATAATTGGCATAAATTAAGAATTCGAGTTTGATCAAAACATAAAATAAAACTCGTCAAAAATTCTTTGCCAATTAATTCTAGTGGGTCAATCTCAAGTTGGCTCCTAAACAAAAACGGAGTCAAAACCTCAAATCAAGTTTCACCAAATATAAACTTGATCTTCATTAAGAACTACGTATAGACTTGATACTCGTTTACGAGTTACGTAGGAAATTCGATATTAAAAATTAATATATATCGGATTCAGTCGCCTGGCTCAAATTAAATCAAATTTGTCCTTTGTTAGAACTACGTAAAGACTTGACGTCGTAAAAACGGCTACGTAGGTAACCCGATATTAATTTCTAAAAATATATCGGGTACAGTCGTCCACCTCAAAAATTCCCCTTAAATGAATATGAGGTCAAAACCAAACAAATTAAATTGGTTCGTTTGAGAACTACGCAAGATTTGATCTCGTCCAAACGGGTACCTAGGTAGCTCGACATGAAGCAAAAAGCTCGTCGGGTTCAATCATCAAATAAAAATTAAATCGGTTCGTTTAGAACTACGTAAAGACCTGACGCCCCGTGTCGGCTACGTAGGTAACTCGATATTAAATTCTAAAAATATATCGGGTACAGTCGTCGACCTCTAAATTCCCTTTAAATGAATATGAGGTCAAAATCAAGTTGTCCATATCGACTCGATACAAAGCGTTTGCTAATCGAGTTCAATCATCCCTCTCAAATGATCTTTACGATCAAAATCCAATCAAAATACAAAATTCATCTTTGTCCCGAACTACGGTGACTTGATTCCGAAAAACAAGTGGATACGTAGGAAACTCGGTTCCCACCGAGTCCAGTCACACCCAAACTTTCAAACAAATATTTCCAAATTCGTTTGTCGACTCTAGTCGTCCCAAATGTCAAAATTTCCATCAAAATCAAAGTGCCCACTCTAACTCGATACAAAGCTTCCGCTCGTCGAGTTTGGTCACGACCAACAATCAAAATCAAATTCCACCATCCCCAAATTGACCTTTAAGTCAAACCTCTAAGTCAAATCAAACACCACATCAAATCGTTTTCTATGCAAATGATAGGCGGGTTACTTGAGTTACCCTTCCGAGAAGGTGGGCTCAGGTTACTCGGGTGGAGTGTTGTTCGAGCTACCCTTCGTAGAAGGTGGGTTTGAATTTCATCCTATGATGCATATAAGAAAACGAAACCAAATCCAAATCAACCCAAACACAAACTTAAACACTCTGAACTACGTAAGGCTTGATTCTCTTCCAAGAGATACGTAGGCAACCCGTTAAATTTCGGGTGCAACCCAAATCACCAAAACCATTCAAATCATGGTATCGATACGACTTCGAATCAAGAGGATAACCAAAAGGGGTCGAACTCAAATATTAAAAATCAAATAAAATGTGTTGTACGATTATTGCGCATTTTTGTTCAACATATTTTTGGCACGCTCGGTGGGACCCTTTTTGCCTTTTCATCTCTTAGTTGTATTTACACTAATACATGGTTATCTCTTTTTGAAAGGTACAAATGGCACCTCAAGTGATTGTCAACTTTATCGAGCTTCTAACAACATTCACTATCAAAGGAGGTCGTTGGGTCAAGAAGAGATCGTTTGAAGAAAAAATTGACATCAGTCGGGACTCGTTATTTTCAAAGGTCCCGATCAACAATGTCTTTGGGGCTCTTCAAGCTTCGAAGAATCAAACCGTTGCCAAGTGGGTGTCCAATTCTCCCGCAACGCTTTCAGGGGAAGGGAGCATGAAGCCTACAACCCTTCCAGGCCATGGGGGCAGGAAGCTCAAGATCACCCGACTCGGCGATAGCAAGCTTAACTACTATCCTAACTGTCAAAAGATCAAAAGGCAGGAGGGCGGTTACAATGGCATGAAGCCCACTATTAAAGTCACTCAAAGGACCATCATTCATGTCATTAAAAAGAATGAGGGGGCAGTTGCAAATTCTGCACAACCCGTCTCCATTGCCAAGAAGGCAAACAACTCCATGAGGAGAAGGGGACGCAAGTGCGGATCTCAACGCGACAAGACAAGACCTCGTCTTGTGCTAGCTCGTTTATCAACTTTAGAGCGAGCTAGTGCAACCCTTGCAAAAGATCTTCCTAGCTCGCAGGGGGCAAAAGAAATTCCCCTAGTGGCTTCTCCAAGAGAGATCCTCGTTGGGTCTATGCCTATCTATCCGAAAGAGGTGGCACAAGTCAACATGACGTCATACTCGGAAGAGACGGAACTCATAGCCACAAAGGTTAAGCCTTCAAAATCCAAAAAGGGCAGGGAGGTTCAAGAAGCATGTTCAGTCTCTAAAGATAATGCAAGAGAGAGAGACCGGTTGAAGTTAACAAGTTCAAATACTTCAATGGTTGAATCTCAAGCAAACATCTCACAAGATGGAACATATGGGATGCCGGTATTGACTACCAGCACATCAAGTGTCGAAGAGCAACTTCAAGAGTTTCAAAGGAAACTTGATGAGAAAGATGCTCAAATAGCAGCACTTCTTGCACAATTAAATGTGCAAGCTCAAGGAAATAGACAAGAGCAATCAAGGCCAAATGGTGAAGGATCAAGCGGTAGCACGTCGATCTCTCCACAAGAAATCAAAGAGATGATTGCTCAAGGGATAAAAGAAGCCTATGCATCACAAAATCCGATAGTGCTCGGGTATAAAAAGCCATATCCGACGCACTATGATTCGATGCCATTTCCCCCAAGCTACCAAAGACCGAACTTTGAGAAGTTCGATGGCCTTCACGGTTCACCCCACGAGCACCTAGCTCATTTTCATTCTGCTTGTGGTGAAACCGCCTTAAACGATGCCTTATTAATCAGGCAATTCGTCCAATCTTTGAAGGGATCGGCATTCACTTGGTACACTCAACTTCAACCAGGGTCGATTCAAACATGGGACGATCTACAAAAAGAGTTCCTAGCTCAATTTGTGAGCTCAAAAGCAAGAGTTTCCATAATGGATCTTGCTAACACCTATCAAAGGTCTAATGAGCTCGCCAATGACTTCATCGCCAGGTGGAGAAGCATGAGACTCCAATGCCATGAAAAATTGAGCGAACAAGCTTGTGTTCAAATGTGCACCAACAACCTAATACCGGAATTAGCGGTACATGTTGGAAGTGCCGAGCCTCGTTCGTTTGATGAGTTGGTGTCTAAAGCATGCAATGTTGAAAAACAGCTAGCACGAGAATCCAAATGGCCTCAAGATAGTGGGGCTAACAAAAATGTTGGCAATGAGCTACAAGAAGAAGAAGAGTCTATGGCGACTTTCACCAAACATGATAGAGAGTTCGGTAACAGAAATGGTTCTAAAGCTCAAAGAAAAGAGAAAGCCAGGGAGCCAGCCAATAGACTCACCCTTCATGAAAGAAGACAAAAGAAATATCCCTTTGACGATGATGATGTGCAAGGGATATTCGATGAGTTGATGAGTGCTAGACTTCTAACACTCCCGGAGCCAAAAAGGCCAAAAGAGGTTGGCAAAACGAGTGATCAAAAATACTGCTCGTATCATCAACTCATTAGTCACCCAATCAAGGATTGCTACGTCTTCAAAGACGTCATAGAGGAGATGATTAACAAAGGAGAAATCGAAATCGAGGGGGCAACATCCTCAACTCAATCAGCTTCATCAAATACCATTTCAGTGATAGACGTTGCAGAGTCCACTCCCTCACTCCAAGTGTCTTCTCAAACGGAAAGAACATCTGCTATGGCTATTGAAGCTGGGGGCAGCCCCACGGTTTCTTTGCCTCGTAAAGCATTGGTGAAAGATGACACTACAAAAGAAGGGTCCTTGAATGAAAAAGACATCGCTCAATGTTGTATGGTCTCATGGACCAATGACATGGACGAAAATGAAGCAGGAGTTAAAAAGATTACTCTTCACTCCAAGAAGCAAATTCTCTCCTCAAAATCAAGAGAGAAATCAAAGGGAAAGAAATCAAGCTTCGCAAAAGCTTCAAAAATGCCCCAGAAGCATAAAGTTCAAGTGCAAAAGCTAAAACCCTCTTTCAAGGGTAAAGCTCCACAAAAACTTGTCGATGAGGCTTGTGTCAAAAATTTCCAAATCTCATACGAAGACGGTGTTCTAACTGCAAGTGTGATAGAGCCTAGGATGTCCGCATTTGAAAGGCTCGAGACGGCTTCAAGTGAAACTCCTAAATCTTCGGTGTTTAAAAGGCTTGATCTAGCCTCTACAAGTGACGCACCAAAATCTTCAGTATTTGAAAGACTCAATCTAGCCTCAACAAATGAAGCATCCAAATCGTCAGTGTTTCAAAGGCTTGATATGGCCTTGGCAAGTGAAGAATCCAAACCTTCAGTGTTTCAAAGGCTTAATATAGCCTCGACAAGTGGAGAATCTAAAGCTCCAATATTTGAAAGGCTCGGAAAAGTTGATGAGTCTAAAAGCAAGAAGGTCCAAATGAAAATGACCAAAAGCAAGAGCTCCGGAAGAGGCAGTCAAAAGTTCTCGTCCACAAGCTCAACCAAATCAAGGACACCTAAAGCCAAGTAAGGGTGTCAAAATGATCAAGTAGTCTCCAAGGCAGAAAAATAAATAGCTCTGCCTAGAACTACGTAAAGACTTGATCTCCAACAAGGGGTACGTAGGAAATTTGGCATAAAAAAATATCTATGTCAAATTCAGTCGCAGAAAAAAAAAAAGTTTCCAGGTTCGCAAATGATAGTCAGGTTATTCAGGAAACCCTTCCTAGAAGGTGGGCCTGAGTGATCTGAATGATGCGGTAAAAAAAAAAGAAAAAAAAAATCCCGATTTGCAAATGATAGTCGAATTATTTGGGAAACCCTTCCTAGAAGGTGTGCTCAAGTAAGTCGAGTGATGCATAAAAAAAAAAGGACTTGAAATCAGTCCTAAATTCAAGCAACCCGAAAGCATATATGAAAAATGGGTTCACAAAGAACTACGAGCGGCTTGATCCCTCACAAAGGGGGTACGTAGGCAGTTTAGCTTGTCAAAATGCTAGGTGCAGCAGCAAAAACAAACAAAATGTCTTCTTCTCTCAAACAAAGAAGAAAAAGAAGTCAACTCCTCTATTTTTGTAGTCAAATGAGCATCGTCTCAACTACAAGGAGAAAAATTAAGTGTGGTCTAAAGACTTGCACGTTTTGTGCCTATACTGAAAATGAGGCAAAGGGAAAAGCGAGAGAGAAATATTTTTGTCTTTCAAAGGCATTCTCACAAAAAGAGATAAACAAAAGGCCTATACCTAAATTTTGATTATCACGTCCAAATGTGATAGTCAATTCAAGTCCTATAAATCAAAATTTCCTTCCAAGGAAACCTAAACCAAAAGTTGCTTTAAAACTTGATTAATCAAATGGTCAATGTTTTCCGCTCTCTCAAAAGCCAAAATGCCCGAGCCTCCCAAAATCCTTCAAACCCTCTCAAACGAAAATTGGCCTACATCATCTATATATGTGTGGTCATTTAAAGTCCCCAAAACTCAAAACAAAACTCAAAGAAAAAAAAGCCATCGAATGTCTTGGCTCCAAATGGTATGGGTATAAATTTTAAAATCATCTCCTATGATGTTTGATCACAAAGCTTCAACCACAAAGGTTACAAAAGCTCAAACCTACGACATCAAGTCGTCAAAACCAAATTTTTGTCCCTCGCAAGGGAACCTTCAAATCCAAATTCAAGCTTAAAGTCGCAAATCTCCGACCAAAAGCCAAAAACCAAATTAGCTCAAAAGCCAGAAATCAAATCGGCCTAAAAGCCCAAAAACCAAATTAGCCAAAAGATCGGCGAAAAGTCAAAACCAAAATTGACTCAAGCCAAAAATCCAATCAGTTTGAAAACTCAAAAACCAAACTGGTTGAAAAGCCACAAAGGCAGAAATCAAATTTTGAGAAGGAAAATCTTTCCGAATTTCAGATACCCATACCAGATTACCTCTCATTGGTCCTAAGCAAATACTAAGTACGATTGCATTTCATTGTGATCAATTTTCATCGGAACAACAATATAAGTTCCAATTTTCTTCGGACCCAAAATCAAACCAAAAGCTTTCTTAAGCAAAGGTTCGTTCGAAACACAAATGGTGCATAAATAGCACATATGTCGAACTTTGAACGCGTTCGATATCTCACACGCACAAAGTTCGGGGGCAACTGTTGGAGGGTAAAATTTCATGAATTTTTTTTCTTCTTACGATTCATGATTTCAAATCATCATATTCAATATATATAAAAAAAATAAAAAAAATAGAGTATGATGAAATTTTTTTAAATTAAAGACAGGATTTACAAATCCAAATATGGGCCTAAAAAAAAAGGGTCTCATTACAAGCCTACTTCAAATAGGCCCAATTTATGTCAAAACTGTTGCTCTTCTTTGGCAGTTGAAGACAAGAAAAAATAACACGAGGGAAAAAAGAGAACTGAACTGCTGAACGTGGATACATGGGAGGTTATTTAAGTAACCTCCCCAGTCCCCACCTCTCCTTTAAAAGGCTACTGCTGTAGGAAGGGGCTGGTCCGGCTGGCTCTCTTCTTCCTCTAAAAGTGGTTTCCTTTTTCTTCTTTTCTGGGATTGTTCAACTGCAAAACAAAAGCCAGCAGTTGTCTTCTCCCTCCAAGGTTCACCTGCAACCAAAACACAAGCCAAACAAAATACAATCAGCAAAAGAGAAGGAGTGCGGAGAGAACAACAATAAAAGAAAGCAAACACCAGGCAAGAAACAGTGTAGTGTGTGATTGTTGTTCAAGACTATTGTTCAGACGAAGGTAGACTCTTCCTCCCTTTCTTTATGTTTGTTTGCAGGTACGAAAGCAAAAAAACTGGAAGTGAAATGGATCCTAGCGGCTCGAGAGTTTAGTCTCTCGTCGCGACCTTCGATCCTGGCTCAGCGGCTCGAGAGTTTAGTCTCTCGTCGCTAGCCCATCCTCGCTCAGCGGCTCGAGAGTTTAGTCTCTCGTCGCTACCCCGATCCCGGCGTGGATCGACCCACAGCACCGAAATGCTGCAGAAATTTCACCAGGAGCATTAGCGGCTCGAGAGTTTAGTCTCTCGTCGCTACCCCGATCCCGGTGTGGATCGATTCAATGCGCTGAAAGGCTGCCGGATTTTGCCCGGAATTCACAAGGAAATGAATTGCCGAATTCCATCAGCTATAAGTAAAATGAATATAGCAAAGAAGTGTTGTCAGATTTTTCCCAGGATTCACAAGCAATCAAAGGCCGAATTCTGTAGACTATCACAAATGAAAGTTAATATGGGACATCAGCACAAAACCAAAACTGGGCAATTGAAGGACACTGAACGTGGGAAAAATGTCATGTAGGGCAGCAACACAAAATGATCAAGCAAATTGAAATTTCACATCTTCAAACAGAAATTTCAGCAGAGAGACACTCAATGTTTAAGGGACCAAAACAGCCATAAAGGCAAAGCAACATTAATTTGAATCCTATCAGAAGCGTAGGAAAACAAATGCAACGCATGAATTGGGTATAAAAAAAAATCAATCAGAATCTACAAAGGATAAACTGATGATCCCAAATTTCTACCTAAATCAAATTCAGCCTATGTCCACTACAAACCGATGTCGCCAATTTTGCAATTCGGTGAAATCAAAGGAAAGCGGTAGAATTAACGTACCTAAGCCAAGGAATCAAGACAGGCCCTTGCTGCGCTCCTCTTTCTCCAATGGCTCAAATTCGTAGGAGCTGGGCCCTTATCAGATTTCCGAAAGCCTGGGATTCACTTGCCTTTGTGTCAATTGCTGGGAACAAAAAAATCCCCAAATCAGCCCTAATTTTCTCAAAACTCAAATCACCCAAATTAGGGATAAATTACAAGAAAAGGAGGAACACGGACCTGGTTCTTCTTCACTTCGCAGAGGATCTAAGAGCTCCGTTGACAGCTGCTCCTCAAAATTCACCTCAGTCCTATCCTCCGTGGTAACTCCGAAAAGCTCCCTCATACCTTCAATCTCTTGTCGGGTCTTCAAATTAGATCCTAATCTCCCTGGAAGACCTCCCTGGAGCTTCGGTCTTTGAAAACCCCTTGCTCCTCTGGATTAGGCCGAGCTCTGGTGGCCATCGCCCCTGCTCTTTGAGCTTTTAGGGTTGTTGTCGGCGTAACTGCGTAAGCAGTGAAGATGCAAATCACCATCTTCTAAGCTATTAAAAATATAATAAAAGGGTGGGCCTCATTTTGTTAACCAAGTGGGCCTTATAAAATCAGCAAAACATGAAGAGGAATTTGGTCCATCTAGACAAAACGTGTACGTGTATATGTTGGAGCCAAGTGCTTCGTTTTGAACGATCAACCCACACTCCAGAACTATATACATATATATACGTAAGTACATGCTTTGCATGTTAAAAAGGTTTTGTTTAGTTACTAAACCAACCCACTAAAATATAAGAATTATATAATTGGCATAAATTAAGAATTCGAGTTTGATCAAAACATAAAATAAAACTCGTCAAAAATTCTTTGCCAATTAATTCTAGTGGGTCAATCTCAAGTCGGCTCCTAAACAAAAACGGAGTCAAAACCTCAAATCAAGTTTCACCAAATATAAACTTGATCTTCATTAAGAACTACGTATAGACTTGATACTCGTTTACGAGTTACGTAGGAAATTCGATATTAAAAATTAATATATATCGGATTCAGTCGCCTGGCTCAAATTAAATCAAATTTGTCCTTTGTTAGAACTACGTAAAGACTTGACGTCGTAAAAACGGCTACGTAGGTAACCCGATATTAATTTCTAAAAATATATCGGGTACAGTCGTCCACCTCAAAAATTCCCCTTAAATGAATATGAGGTCAAAACCAAACAAATTAAATTGGTTCGTTTGAGAACTACGCAAGATTTGATCTCGTCCAAACGGGTACGTAGGTAGCTCGACATGAAGCAAAAAGCTCGTCGGGTTCAATCATCAAATAAAAATTAAATCGGTTCGTTTAGAACTACGTAAAGACCTGACGCCCCGTGTCGGCTACGTAGGTAACTCGATATTAAATTCTAAAAATATATCGGGTACAGTCGTCGACCTCTAAATTCCCTTTAAATGAATATGAGGTCAAAATCAAGTTGTCCATATCGACTCGATACAAAGCGTTTGCTAATCGAGTTCAATCATCCCTCTCAAATGATCTTTACGATCAAAATCCAATCAAAATACAAAATTCATCTTTGTCCCGAACTACGGTGACTTGATTCCGAAAAACAAGTGGATACGTAGGAAACTCGGTTCCCACCGAGTCCAGTCACACCCAAACTTTCAAACAAATATTTCCAAATTCGTTTGTCGACTCTAGTCGTCCCAAATGTCAAAATTTCCATCAAAATCAAAGTGCCCACTCTAACTCGATACAAAGCTTCCGCTCGTCGAGTTTGGTCACGACCAACAATCAAAATCAAATTCCACCATCCCCAAATTGACCTTTAAGTCAAACCTCTAAGTCAAATCAAACACCACATCAAATCGTTTTCTATGCAAATGATAGGCGGGTTACTTGAGTTACCCTTCCGAGAAGGTGGGCTCAGGTTACTCGGGTGGAGTGTTGTTCGAGCTACCCTTCGTAGAAGGTGGGTTTGAATTTCATCCTATGATGCATATAAGAAAACGAAACCAAATCCAAATCAACCCAAACACAAACTTAAACACTCTGAACTACGTAAGGCTTGATTCTCTTCCAAGAGATACGTAGGCAACCCGTTAAATTTCGGGTGCAACCCAAATCACCAAAACCATTCAAATCATGGTATCGATACGACTTCGAATCAAGAGGATAACCAAAAGGGGTCGAACTCAAATATTAAAAATCAAATAAAATGTGTTGTACGATTATTGCGCATTTTTGTTCAACATATTTTTGGCACGCTCGGTGGGACCCTTTTTGCCTTTTCATCTCTTAGTTGTATTTACACTAATACATGGTTATCTCTTTTTGAAAGGTACAAATGGCACCTCAAGTGATTGTCAACTTTATCGAGCTTCTAACAACATTCACTATCAAAGGAGGTCGTTGGGTCAAGAAGAGATCGTTTGAAGAAAAAATTGACATCAGTCGGGACTCGTTATTTTCAAAGGTCCCGATCAACAATGTCTTTGGGGCTCTTCAAGCTTCGAAGAATCAAACCGTTGCCAAGTGGGTGTCCAATTCTCCCGCAACGCTTTCAGGGGAAGGGAGCATGAAGCCTACAACCCTTCCAGGCCATGGGGGCAGGAAGCTCAAGATCACCCGACTCGGCGATAGCAAGCTTAACTACTATCCTAACTGTCAAAAGATCAAAAGGCAGGAGGGCGGTTACAATGGCATGAAGCCCACTATTAAAGTCACTCAAAGGACCATCATTCATGTCATTAAAAAGAATGAGGGGGCAGTTGCAAATTCTGCACAACCCGTCTCCATTGCCAAGAAGGCAAACAACTCCATGAGGAGAAGGGGACGCAAGTGCGGATCTCAACGCGACAAGACAAGACCTCGTCTTGTGCTAGCTCGTTTATCAACTTTAGAGCGAGCTAGTGCAACCCTTGCAAAAGATCTTCCTAGCTCGCAGGGGGCAAAAGAAATTCCCCTAGTGGCTTCTCCAAGAGAGATCCTCGTTGGGTCTATGCCTATCTATCCGAAAGAGGTGGCACAAGTCAACATGACGTCATACTCGGAAGAGACGGAACTCATAGCCACAAAGGTTAAGCCTTCAAAATCCAAAAAGGGCAGGGAGGTTCAAGAAGCATGTTCAGTCTCTAAAGATAATGCAAGAGAGAGAGACCGGTTGAAGTTAACAAGTTCAAATACTTCAATGGTTGAATCTCAAGCAAACATCTCACAAGATGGAACATATGGGATGCCGATATTGACTACCAGCACATCAAGTGTCGAAGAGCAACTTCAAGAGTTTCAAAGGAAACTTGATGAGAAAGATGCTCAAATAGCAGCACTTCTTGCACAATTAAATGTGCAAGCTCAAGGAAATAGACAAGAGCAATCAAGGCCAAATGGTGAAGGATCAAGCGGTAGCACGTCGATCTCTCCACAAGAAATCAAAGAGATGATTGCTCAAGGGATAAAAGAAGCCTATGCATCACAAAATCCGATAGTGCTCGGGTATAAAAAGCCATATCCGACGCACTATGATTCGATGCCATTTCCCCCAAGCTACCAAAGACCGAACTTTGAGAAGTTCGATGGCCTTCACGGTTCACCCCACGAGCACCTAGCTCATTTTCATTCTGCTTGTGGTGAAACCGCCTTAAACGATGCCTTATTAATCAGGCAATTCGTCCAATCTTTGAAGGGATCGGCATTCACTTGGTACACTCAACTTCAACCAGGGTCGATTCAAACATGGGACGATCTACAAAAAGAGTTCCTAGCTCAATTTGTGAGCTCAAAAGCAAGAGTTTCCATAATGGATCTTGCTAACACCTATCAAAGGTCTAATGAGCTCGCCAATGACTTCATCGCCAGGTGGAGAAGCATGAGACTCCAATGCCATGAAAAATTGAGCGAACAAGCTTGTGTTCAAATGTGCACCAACAACCTAATACCGGAATTAGCGGTACATGTTGGAAGTGCCGAGCCTCGTTCGTTTGATGAGTTGGTGTCTAAAGCATGCAATGTTGAAAAACAGCTAGCACGAGAATCCAAATGGCCTCAAGATAGTGGGGCTAACAAAAATGTTGGCAATGAGCTACAAGAAGAAGAAGAGTCTATGGCGACTTTCACCAAACATGATAGAGAGTTCGGTAACAGAAATGGTTCTAAAGCTCAAAGAAAAGAGAAAGCCAGGGAGCCAGCCAATAGACTCACTCTTCATGAAAGAAGACAAAAGAAATATCCCTTTGACGATGATGATGTGCAAGGGATATTCGATGAGTTGATGAGTGCTAGACTTCTAACACTCCCGGAGCCAAAAAGGCCAAAAGAGGTTGGCAAAACGAGTGATCAAAAATACTGCTCGTATCATCAACTCATTAGTCACCCAATCAAGGATTGCTACGTCTTCAAAGACGTCATAGAGGAGATGATTAACAAAGGAGAAATCGAAATCGAGGGGGCAACATCCTCAACTCAATCAGCTTCATCAAATACCATTTCAGTGATAGACGTTGCAGAGTCCACTCCCTCACTCCAAGTGTCTTCTCAAACGGAAAGAACATCTGCTATGGCTATTGAAGCTGGGGGCAGCCCCACGGTTTCTTTGCCTCGTAAAGCATTGGTGAAAGATGACACTACAAAAGAAGGGTCCTTGAATGAAAAAGACATCGCTCAATGTTGTATGGTCTCATGGACCAATGACATGGACGAAAATGAAGCAGGAGTTAAAAAGATTACTCTTCACTCCAAGAAGCAAATTCTCTCCTCAAAATCAAGAGAGAAATCAAAGGGAAAGAAATCAAGCTTCGCAAAAGCTTCAAAAATGCCCCAGAAGCATAAAGTTCAAGTGCAAAAGCTAAAACCCTCTTTCAAGGGTAAAGCTCCACAAAAACTTGTCGATGAGGCTTGTGTCAAAAATTTCCAAATCTCATACGAAGACGGTGTTCTAACTGCAAGTGTGATAGAGCCTAGGATGTCCGCATTTGAAAGGCTCGAGACGGCTTCAAGTGAAACTCCTAAATCTTCGGTGTTTAAAAGGCTTGATCTAGCCTCTACAAGTGACGCACCAAAATCTTCAGTATTTGAAAGACTCAATCTAGCCTCAACAAATGAAGCATCCAAATCGTCAGTGTTTCAAAGGCTTGATATGGCCTTGGCAAGTGAAGAATCCAAACCTTCAGTGTTTCAAAGGCTTAATATAGCCTCGACAAGTGGAGAATCTAAAGCTCCAATATTTGAAAGGCTCGGAAAAGTTGATGAGTCTAAAAGCAAGAAGGTCCAAATGAAAATGACCAAAAGCAAGAGCTCCGGAAGAGGCAGTCAAAAGTTCTCGTCCACAAGCTCAACCAAATCAAGGACACCTAAAGCCAAGTAAGGGTGTCA
Source organism: Persicaria maculosa (assembly GCA_963922045.1). Taxonomy (NCBI): domain Eukaryota; kingdom Viridiplantae; phylum Streptophyta; class Magnoliopsida; order Caryophyllales; family Polygonaceae; genus Persicaria; species Persicaria maculosa. Next base: position 44,161,974 of record OY998256.1, read on the forward strand.
AAATGATCAAGTAGTCTCCAAGGCAGAAAAATAAATAGCTCTGCCTAGAACTACGTAAAGACTTGATCTCCAACAAGGGGTACGTAGGAAATTTGGCATAAAAAAATATCTATGTCAAATTCAGTCGCAGAAAAAAAAAAAGTTTCCAGGTTCGCAAATGATAGTCAGGTTATTCAGGAAACCCTTCCTAGAAGGTGGGCCTGAGTGATCTGAATGATGCGGTAAAAAAAAAAGAAAAAAAAAATCCCGATTTGCAAATGATAGTCGAATTATTTGGGAAACCCTTCCTAGAAGGTGTGCTCAAGTAAGTCGAGTGATGCATAAAAAAAAAAGGACTTGAAATCAGTCCTAAATTCAAGCAACCCGAAAGCATATATGAAAAATGGGTTCACAAAGAACTACGAGCGGCTTGATCCCTCACAAAGGGGGTACGTAGGCAGTTTAGCTTGTCAAAATGCTAGGTGCAGCAGCAAAAACAAACAAAATGTCTTCTTCTCTCAAACAAAGAAGAAAAAGAAGTCAACTCCTCTATTTTTGTAGTCAAATGAGCATCGTCTCAACTACAAGGAGAAAAATTAAGTGTGGTCTAAAGACTTGCACGTTTTGTGCCTATACTGAAAATGAGGCAAAGGGAAAAGCGAGAGAGAAATATTTTTGTCTTTCAAAGGCATTCTCACAAAAAGAGATAAACAAAAGGCCTATACCTAAATTTTGATTATCACGTCCAAATGTGATAGTCAATTCAAGTCCTATAAATCAAAATTTCCTTCCAAGGAAACCTAAACCAAAAGTTGCTTTAAAACTTGATTAATCAAATGGTCAATGTTTTCCGCTCTCTCAAAAGCCAAAATGCCCGAGCCTCCCAAAATCCTTCAAACCCTCTCAAACGAAAATTGGCCTACATCATCTATATATGTGTGGTCATTTAAAGTCCCCAAAACTCAAAACAAAACTCAAAGAAAAAAAAGCCATCGAATGTCTTGGCTCCAAATGGTATGGGTATAAATTTTAAAATCATCTCCTATGATGTTTGATCACAAAGCTTCAACCACAAAGGTTACAAAAGCTCAAACCTACGACATCAAGTCGTCAAAACCAAATTTTTGTCCCTCGCAAGGGAACCTTCAAATCCAAATTCAAGCTTAAAGTCGCAAATCTCCGACCAAAAGCCAAAAACCAAATTAGCTCAAAAGCCAGAAATCAAATCGGCCTAAAAGCCCAAAAACCAAATTAGCCAAAAGATCGGCGAAAAGTCAAAACCAAAATTGACTCAAGCCAAAAATCCAATCAGTTTGAAAACTCAAAAACCAAACTGGTTGAAAAGCCACAAAGGCAGAAATCAAATTTTGAGAAGGAAAATCTTTCCGAATTTCAGATACCCATACCAGATTACCTCTCATTGGTCCTAAGCAAATACTAAGTACGATTGCATTTCATTGTGATCAATTTTCATCGGAACAACAATATAAGTTCCAATTTTCTTCGGACCCAAAATCAAACCAAAAGCTTTCTTAAGCAAAGGTTCGTTCGAAACACAAATGGTGCATAAATAGCACATATGTCGAACTTTGAACGCGTTCGATATCTCACACGCACAAAGTTCGGGGGCAACTGTTGGAGGGTAAAATTTCATGAATTTTTTTTCTTCTTACGATTCATGATTTCAAATCATCATATTCAATATATATAAAAAAAATAAAAAAAATAGAGTATGATGAAATTTTTTTAAATTAAAGACAGGATTTACAAATCCAAATATGGGCCTAAAAAAAAAGGGTCTCATTACAAGCCTACTTCAAATAGGCCCAATTTATGTCAAAACTGTTGCTCTTCTTTGGCAGTTGAAGACAAGAAAAAATAACACGAGGGAAAAAAGAGAACTGAACTGCTGAACGTGGATACATGGGAGGTTATTTAAGTAACCTCCCCAGTCCCCACCTCTCCTTTAAAAGGCTACTGCTGTAGGAAGGGGCTGGTCCGGCTGGCTCTCTTCTTCCTCTAAAAGTGGTTTCCTTTTTCTTCTTTTCTGGGATTGTTCAACTGCAAAACAAAAGCCAGCAGTTGTCTTCTCCCTCCAAGGTTCACCTGCAACCAAAACACAAGCCAAACAAAATACAATCAGCAAAAGAGAAGGAGTGCGGAGAGAACAACAATAAAAGAAAGCAAACACCAGGCAAGAAACAGTGTAGTGTGTGATTGTTGTTCAAGACTATTGTTCAGACGAAGGTAGACTCTTCCTCCCTTTCTTTATGTTTGTTTGCAGGTACGAAAGCAAAAAAACTGGAAGTGAAATGGATCCTAGCGGCTCGAGAGTTTAGTCTCTCGTCGCGACCTTCGATCCTGGCTCAGCGGCTCGAGAGTTTAGTCTCTCGTCGCTAGCCCATCCTCGCTCAGCGGCTCGAGAGTTTAGTCTCTCGTCGCTACCCCGATCCCGGCGTGGATCGACCCACAGCACCGAAATGCTGCAGAAATTTCACCAGGAGCATTAGCGGCTCGAGAGTTTAGTCTCTCGTCGCTACCCCGATCCCGGTGTGGATCGATTCAATGCGCTGAAAGGCTGCCGGATTTTGCCCGGAATTCACAAGGAAATGAATTGCCGAATTCCATCAGCTATAAGTAAAATGAATATAGCAAAGAAGTGTTGTCAGATTTTTCCCAGGATTCACAAGCAATCAAAGGCCGAATTCTGTAGACTATCACAAATGAAAGTTAATATGGGACATCAGCACAAAACCAAAACTGGGCAATTGAAGGACACTGAACGTGGGAAAAATGTCATGTAGGGCAGCAACACAAAATGATCAAGCAAATTGAAATTTCACATCTTCAAACAGAAATTTCAGGAGAGAGACACTCAATGTTTAAGGGACCAAAACAGCCATAAAGGCAAAGCAACATTAATTTGAATCCTATCAGAAGCGTAGGAAAAAAAATGCAACGCATGAATTGGGTATAAAAAAAAATCAATCAGAATCTACAAAGGATAAACTGATGATCCCAAATTTCTACCTAAATCAAATTCAGCCTATGTCCACTACAAACCGATGTCGCCAATTTTGCAATTCGGTGAAATCAAAGGAAAGAGGTAGAATTAACGTACCTAAGCCAAGGAATCAAGACAGGCCCTTGCTGCGCTCCTCTTTCTCCAATGGCTCAAATTCGTAGGAGCTGGGCCCTTATCAGATTTCCGAAAGCCTGGGATTCACTTGCCTTTGTGTCAATTGCTGGGAACAAAAAAATCCCCAAATCAGCCCTAATTTTCTCAAAACTCAAATCACCCAAATTAGGGATAAATTACAAGAAAAGGAGGAACACGGACCTGGTTCTTCTTCACTTCGCAGAGGATCTAAGAGCTCCGTTGACAGCTGCTCCTCAAAATTCACCTCAGTCCTATCCTCCGTGGTAACTCCGAAAAGCTCCCTCATACCTTCAATCTCTTGTCGGGTCTTCAAATTAGATCCTAATCTCCCTGGAAGACCTCCCTGGAGCTTCGGTCTTTGAAAACCCCTTGCTCCTCTGGATTAGGCCGAGCTCTGGTGGCCATCGCCCCTGCTCTTTGAGCTTTTAGGGTTGTTGTCGGCGTAACTGCGTAAGCAGTGAAGATGCAAATCACCATCTTCTAAGCTATTAAAAATATAATAAAAGGGTGGGCCTCATTTTGTTAACCAAGTGGGCCTTATAAAATCAGCAAAACATGAAGAGGAATTTGGTCCATCTAGGCAAAACGTGTACGTGTATATGTTGGAGCCAAGTGCTTCGTTTTGAACGATCAACCCACACTCCAGAACTATATACATATATATACGTAAGTACATGCTTTGCATGTTAAAAAGGTTTTGTTTAGTTACTAAACCAACCCACTAAAATATAAGAATTATATAATTGGCATAAATTAAGAATTCGAGTTTGATCAAAACATAAAATAAAACTCGTCAAAAATTCTTTGCCAATTAATTCTAGTGGGTCAATCTCAAGTCGGCTCCTAAACAAAAACGGAGTCAAAACCTCAAATCAAGTTTCACCAAATATAAACTTGATCTTCATTAAGAACTACGTATAGACTTGATACTCGTTTACGAGTTACGTAGGAAATTCGATATTAAAAATTAATATATATCGGATTCAGTCGCCTGGCTCAAATTAAATCAAATTTGTCCTTTGTTAGAACTACGTAAAGACTTGACGTCGTAAAAACGGCTACGTAGGTAACCCGATATTAATTTCTAAAAATATATCGGGTACAGTCGTCCACCTCAAAAATTCCCCTTAAATGAATATGAGGTCAAAACCAAACAAATTAAATTGGTTCGTTTGAGAACTACGCAAGATTTGATCTCGTCCAAACGGGTACGTAGGTAGCTCGACATGAAGCAAAAAGCTCGTCGGGTTCAATCATCAAATAAAAATTAAATCGGTTCGTTTAGAACTACGTAAAGACCTGACGCCCCGTGTCGGCTACGTAGGTAACTCGATATTAAATTCTAAAAATATATCGGGTACAGTCGTCGACCTCTAAATTCCCTTTAAATGAATATGAGGTCAAAATCAAGTTGTCCATATCGACTCGATACAAAGCGTTTGCTAATCGAGTTCAATCATCCCTCTCAAATGATCTTTACGATCAAAATCCAATCAAAATACAAAATTCATCTTTGTCCCGAACTACGGTGACTTGATTCCGAAAAACAAGTGGATACGTAGGAAACTCGGTTCCCACCGAGTCCAGTCACACCCAAACTTTCAAACAAATATTTCCAAATTCGTTTGTCGACTCTAGTCGTCCCAAATGTCAAAATTTCCATCAAAATCAAAGTGCCCACTCTAACTCGATACAAAGCTTCCGCTCGTCGAGTTTGGTCACGACCAACAATCAAAATCAAATTCCACCATCCCCAAATTGACCTTTAAGTCAAACCTCTAAGTCAAATCAAACACCACATCAAATCGTTTTCTATGCAAATGATAGGCGGGTTACTTGAGTTACCCTTCCGAGAAGGTGGGCTCAGGTTACTCGGGTGGAGTGTTGTTCGAGCTACCCTTCGTAGAAGGTGGGTTTGAATTTCATCCTATGATGCATATAAGAAAACGAAACCAAATCCAAATCAACCCAAACACAAACTTAAACACTCTGAACTACGTAAGGCTTGATTCTCTTCCAAGAGATACGTAGGCAACCCGTTAAATTTTGGGTGCAACCCAAATCACCAAAACCATTCAAATCATGGTATCGATACGACTTCGAATCAAGAGGATAACCAAAAGGGGTCGAACTCAAATATTAAAAATCAAATAAAATGTGTTGTACGATTATTGCGCATTTTTGTTCAACAATTCCTAAGATAAATGTTTAACAATTAAGTAAAATAAAACAAATAAAATTCCCCTAAGATTAAAGTGGGAATTACTAATGTGGATAAGTCTTCAAACTTGATAGATCCTCACGTGCCTTGGTGTAGAAGAAAGCTCCCTCTCGGATTTCTACTCGATCTCGACTCAGATTCGTCTCTGGGCTCTACTCGACATCGACCAAAAGTGGTCGACGTCGACTAGGTCTTGTGTCTCAACTCACCTGGTGCTCGACCTCTGGTGTCCTGGTCGATTTCTAGTGAAAAGTGGTCGACTACGAGTAGGTTTAGTTGACGTCGAGTACTTCTGTCAGCTTTCAGCATCCTTCTCTGTCTTGAAACGCACTTTCTCAAGTCCTCGTTCGTCTTATTAACGCATATGAATATGCGTTGGAAAGATATTTTCAAGGGCTACAACTTACATGAAGACATCAGCACTTGATTCAGAATGATGAATGGTCAAAAGTGGCGTTTTCTCAAGCTACACCATCCTATGCTCCAAAGTGCGTCCGATTTCTGTGAAATTAAATAAAAACTTGTGTGGACCTCCATATATTACAAATAAACATAAACTACACAAATCTCATGCTTTCTCAATATAAAAGTATAAAATATAGACAGAAATCGAAGTAAAAGTAGATGCAAAAGATGACAAATTAAGCGCACATCAACACCCTATACTTAAGCTTGCTTGTCCTCAAGCAATAATTTTAATGGTCATACAGGGAAGAAATGAAAACTCTCAACATCTTAAATCCATTTTTATATAACCCTACAATCAATTACCATCCTCGAAAAGGTACTAATGTCACAAATCCTTGTCTATGAATAAAAGCAATATCTACACACAAAAAGAGGGTTATGCGAAAACAATTCATATGACAAAGCATTTGATAATCATGAGGACTTTTATGCGCATGGTGAAGAAAAGGTAAAAGACAAAGTGGTGGGCTATTTTTGGGCAATGTGGGGCAAAATCCGGAGAGAATTCTTCACACTTGCTTTAATGCATTTTTTCCCCTTCATATGATATTTCACATCACTCATCCTCTTATAATTCACTCTTTTTTTTCACTATTATGCTTTTACCTCTCTAACTTCAGCATTGCCTTCTCGCGAGTCGCAAACATGGGTGTCATGAATGGCCCCGGATACTTTGTGCTTTAGACTCCTCACCTTCGTATCCCATCCTGCGGAACTAACATCTCAACGCAGGCAGGGTCGATTTACCTTTATCTCCTGATGTGACCGGATTTTCTTTCACTCATTAAATTTTCCTTAATATATGATGCATCCTACCAAACTCCAAATATAATAACAACACAACACCATATAATAATCTCCATAATATGCCATCAATTTCTCAACATACTCCCCGGATGGGTAATAAGGTAAAGAAAAAGGCAATTTATATATCATGTCGAGCAAATATGAAAGAAGGCTCGATATGGCTTGTGATTTTTAAGCATAGGTAAGGCTAGGAATAAGGTAAGTATATATGGAAAAATAAAGTCCTACGTCCTCTTATCATGCATATGTCAAAAACAACTTCAAATTTTACCTCCTTTCATGGTTTTCATTAAATAATATACTTCATTGTGGCAACCCTTTACTAGGAAATTTCATGCTACATCTCTAAGGAATCTAATTTTGCAATCGTCAAGTTCAAATAAAGCTTCCATGACACTATTTCAAAAAAATTTGATGGGGGTGATAAAAATAGACTTTGGAAAACAACATGTAGCATATAGATAAATAAATCATTCCAAAGTAACCATGTATGAACAATTCGATAAATATGATAAAATATGCACAAAGTAAGTTTTTCCCCCACCCCATACTTAAAGATTACAGTGTCCTCACTATATAAGAATAAGGGTAAAGAAAGAAACTTACAAAATTAAGCGCAGAATCTAAAAAATAGGTGATGTAAAGTCGCTGGATGGGTGGTCGATCTCGAGTAAGTTAGTCGACGTTGACCAGACCTACTCGACATCGAGCATATTGGATCATCAGAGTGGTCTTCTATCGACCACATGCTCCTTTTCTCCATATGGGTGGTCGGCGTCGAGTAGGTTACTCGACGTCCAATACCTTCTGCAGCTTCTTGTACCTACAATTTTGATAGAAAGACAAAACCCACAAAAGCAAATCCAAAATAATGTTTAAAAGCAAAACCAAAAGTATCTAAAATCCTAAAAATGACCTGTCTTGTTACAAGCTCTAGATTTTCTAGTCGCTAGACCGACTTCTTTATTTTCTGCTCAAGGGGGCATATACATCGCCCATGTGGCCTAGGCCTCGATTAAGACTTCATTCTTGTCCATCAGATGTAATCCTCCAGAATGGATCTTATGCACCGTGAAAGGTCCCATTTTTTTGTTATTGAACTTGTTAGGGAACCAATGATTTTTTGACTTGGCGACATACACATTGTCTCCTACTTCCTAGTCCTTTCGATCATCATTGGAAACCCTGCAAAGACGCACATACTAAGGCAAACCTCTCCCATGTATAGATAAGTCCTTAATTGAAATCGGGGAAGATATGTCCTTACCTCGGCCTACCTTTACAGAATCTTCATTCGGGATCTCAGGTTCTGGTAGATGTCGAGTAGGGCTACTCGACGTTGAGTAACTTTCTGCTCTTGGTGGCTCAGTTGATGCTGGAGAAGTCGATGAAGGTGTCTGGATCTGGTCGATGTCGACTACTATACTCGACGTCGAGTACGTGTGGTCGATGTCGACCCCATACTTAAAACCTGGGAAAGAATCTAAAATAAAATTAGTCGAAGTCGACTTACCTTGGTCGATGTCGAGTAGGTCATCTGTCTCTTCATTCGGAATCGCCATGATTTCCTCCACGTGGGCTTCCATAGCCCTCTTCTCTAGCTCTTCGGGGGTCATTTTCCTTACCTTAGGCTCCCCGCAAGTGATGTACCACTCTAAAACTGATTTGATCTCCATATGACCTATATGCCTTTCAGTTTTATTAAAAGAATACTCAATTACCTCATCGCTGATGGTGAAAGTGAGAACTCCCTTCCTTACGCTTTTGTTGGCATTCACGGTCGACAAGAAGTGCCTTCCTAAAATAATTGGACAATCAGGGTCCCCTACCATAACAATAACTAAGAAATCCACAAGGACGAAGAACTTACCAACTTTCACCGGTACATCGTCCACCGTGCTTGTAGGGATCACTACTGTGTTGTTTGCCATGTATAATCTTGCATCCAGAGGCTCTAGAGCTCCTATCTTGACATTGGACCAGATTGATAAAGGCATGATGCTGACTCTGGCTCCTGAGTCAAAAAAGGCATTGAATTTATATTGACCAAACCAAATAGTTATAGCAAACTTACCTAGATCTGACCTTTTCTTTGGAAGGTCCATCTTACTGCATTCCTTTGCGATCTTAGCCATCGATCGCTTCTTGCTTAGGATATCTTTGAGGAACTTGACATAGAAGGGCATCTCATGAAGAGCTTCTGTAAAGGGAATAATGACATTGAGCCTCTGGAGCATCTTCACGAAACGCCGGAACTTATTCTCCGCTGGGTCCTTCAAAGATTTGGTCGGTAATGACATTGAGCCTTTGGAGTATGGTCGAGGTCGAGTGGTGTCAAGTCGACGTCGAATGGAGTATTTGAGTTTGTACAGGTTATGGCTCTTGGTCGACGTCGAGTACAAGGTGCTCGACGTCAACCACATCTTGGTCGATGTCAACTGGATTGGTCGACGTCGAGTTGCCTCCAGTAGCTTCTTCCTCCGCATTCTGCTCGGGCGTTTGCAACTGCCGCCCACTCCATAAGTTCATGAAAGGCACCTGACCTACAGATTTCCCCTTAGAGTTAGGTTCAGAAGATCCAATGAGCGTAGCTTATTGTTTCGGGACAAAGGTTGCCAGTTGACCCATTTGGGTCTCCATAGTCTTTTGCCAGATGTCTATCTCCTCAAGTCTAGAGTTGATGCCTGGTATCCACTAAAATATCCATGTTTTTATCCACATTTTAGCTCCATATTCTATATACTTTGCATATTTCGGGCTGGGAATATGTTGAATTTATGTAATATATGCTTATTTGCAAGAAATAGAGGTCTACATAAGTTTTGGTTTAATATTAAAGAATTTGGAGCCATTCTGGGACAAAACCAAGAAGAGAAGACGGAAGCCGAGTTTTACTCGACTTCGAGGAAAGTTCCTCGATATCGACAAAAATGGTGAACCAGAGCCTGCTCGAGGAGAAGCTGCTCGAGAAGCTGAGAGAGAAGACAACTCGGGTGACATTTTTACTCGATGTCGAGGAAATTCCTCGATATCGACCAAACCGAGAGCAGCTGTCCGGGTCCAACTCGGGAAGAGGTTACTCGAGAAAGCCAGACATGCCGAGGTCGACAACAAAATTCCTCGATGTCGAGGAAATTCCTCGATATCGACCAAAAGTTCTCTGGGCCGCGACGCTGTTGGGCCTGTCCGAGTCTAGCTGGATTGTTTAGACGCGAAGAGGTCCAAATCTATCAAATTCTATCAAAGATTTATCCAAGGAGAGAAGATTATTCACTTATGTCAAGAGATATTTGAAATTCGCACTCCTTTCCTGATTGAGGCACGCTGAGCTTGCCCAACAGAGATGTTTAATTACATGCACCCGACTCTCGTCGTGCCTGAATCGGCTATTCTAATCCCTGAGAATAACTTTGAAATTCGCACTCCTTTCCTGATTGAAATTAAACATAATGCTTTCTATGGTAGATTTAATGAATGCCCTCTTCAACATATTACCAACTTTACGGATATGTGCCGTACTCTTGCTGAAGGTACCACTTTGGAATATGTCATGATGAAGGCTTTTCGTTGGTCTCTGGCCGGTCCAGCATTGAAGTGGCTTGAAGGTCTCCGTCCACGATCCCTCACTACATGGGTTGAAGTGAGGCAGGAATTTCTTAACAAATTCTTTCACTAGTACAAAAATGGTTTTAGACAACACCTTATAGACAACGGTTTTTGTTATAATGTTGTCTATATTGGCAGAAATTAGAGTGTTTGGGGACGCACAATGGTTATTAGTTATAACCGTTCTCTTTGTAATTGCAAAGACAACGTATATATAAAGAACCGTTGTCATACATATAGAAGACATCTCAAAGAATACGGTTGACAGAACCGTTGTCTATGTACAAATGAAACCGCCGTCTTTCTAATTACAAAGACAACGAATATACAAAGAACCATTGTCATAGATATAGAGGACATATCAAAAAATACGATTGATGGAACCGTTGTTTATGACCAATTAAAACCGTTGTCTTTGTTATTGTAAAGACAACAAATATAGTAAAAACCGTTGTCATAGATACAGAGGACATATCAAAAAATACGATTGACAGAACCGTTGTTTATGACCAATTAAAACCGCTGTCTTTGTTATTGTAAAGACAACGAATATAATAAGAACCGTTGTCATAGATATCAGACAACTCAAATAATACGATTGGCATAACCGTTGTCTATACCCAATTAAAATCATTGTCTTTGTAATTACAAAGACAACGAATATATAAATAACCATTGTCATATCATCATTAGAAAGTTTAACATTATTGTTCATCAAGTACATTTACTTATTTGTCCTTCATTTATTTCTTATTTATCATCCAATTTAGGGATATTTTGGGTAATTCTTCATTTTCTTTTTGCCTCCCCCAGCCCTAAATCTCCACATTCCAAATCTGCCGAACCAGTCTCCAATCTCAAATCGGCATGGGCTTTGCTTCTCCACACCACCACTCTTGCATCCTACCTTCTATTGTGGTTTTGTGATGTCGAGATCACGTCCTACCTGTCAAACAAGGGCCTTCCAAATTTTCGTCGTCTCTTTCAGATCCATCCCTCTTGGCACTGCACCTCGCTCTGTTGCTGTTGGCTCCTCTCCGGCGTGGCGGCGACGGCGACTCCGCTCGGCTCCTTTTCCACAGATGGAGGCTGCTGCTGGCTCCTCAGTCTTCTTCCCCAATGGCCCTTGAAGTGGAATCTCAATTATTCTTCCCATATTTGAAATCGTATTTGAGTTGAAAAGGTTAGGTTTTTTTTACCTTATAGCTTATAATTTGTCAATGTGTGCTCTAAATTTTGATTGAGATTCAATTTATACGTAAGACTTGAGAATTCGTTTAGGGTTTTGATTTTCGAAACAAATTTTGTGAAGTTAGGGTTTGTAATTTATAGGGTCAATTTTGTGAAATTTTGATTAGGGTTTGTGATTTAGAGAATCAATTTTATGAAATTTTGATGAGTGTCACAACTTTCCCTTTAGATTGATTAGCCAAGAAAATAATGTAGAGATTTGAGTCAGTTTTGAAATGGCACTTTGTTTGCTGGTGTATTAGGTTCTTCATGTTCGTTTATTATCTGGTTGGACTCATCATTGATAAAGGTGGTGAAACAATAGCAATCAAGCCCGTACAGGAGCTCGTGTTCAGGTTTGAATATTTCATTTACTTAGTTGCCACATTACATGTATAATGTCTAGATTCTAGCACTCACATTTCTTGGTGTTCAGATTAATTTTATCTGGGCACTTTGTTCGGGCTGCTATATTTTTTGATATTTATGTTTTAATCTTGTGATCCTATGTTATTGACCTGTTCAAGTCATACTATTGCACCCCCATCCCGGGGATACATTTACAGAAAGCACATTGCAGATTAATGGCTTTGTCGAAGAAATTGAGACTGCAAAGATTTTTGTCAATGAGGTTATTTTTTAGGTACGTGTATATCTCATGTCTTAAATTTTCATAATAAGCATTTCCCACGAGTTGTTCTTATATATGAGGAAATATTATATGGTTTGATAATTATTTACTATAGCTGATTTTTTTAAAGAATATGTCACAAAGCATAGTCTTAGAATGCTTGGATTTATGCCTTGCAGTATGGATCCCCAATTACATCAAACCTTTCCTTTCTACCGTTCACTTCCAAATCTTATTCTCTACTAGCCTCTGTAATACCAAGGGTTCTAATCTTATGTCTCATTCATTTAGTTTTGACTCATGAGCCTTTAGGCCGGTTGTCTTCCGTCCTTCCTAAAATCATAATCCGACTAAAAAAATAGTTATCCTACAAAGCTTATAATTTATGATCTTGAAGGGAACTATGTGTGATAGTTTACATTTATAAAGAAGGCTTAAAAAGCTGGAAACTTTCTTGTCCTCCTAAAATCATAATCTGAATTTTTTTTTAAAAAAAATGTAAATTAAAAGAGTGTATGTAGTCATGCACTTTTTTCATTTTATTCTTTTAACATGCAGTATTTCCAATATAAATGTAGAAGGCCAGGGCTTTAGTAACTCGTTGTTTGAGGATCTCTAATTTACCAAACAAAGGATACATCTGACAAAAAAAATGAAGAAAGAGGACACATCTCTAATTTTCCAATATAAATCTAATTTACCTAATGAATTTATCGAGTAATCGGAGAAAGAGGATTGCAGAGTAAGAAAAATGTGGTGAAACTGAAGACACATGTATTAGGTCGATGAGGGAAAGAGGTGAATCATAAGGCATCCTAGAGGAAGGGGGGAGAGAGATGAGAAAAAGCCAATGAGAGAGATTAATGGTAGAAATCTGCTTAACTGTTACCACATACTAATATCACGTTCTTAAGTGGTACGAGTAGTAGAAGAAGTGAATGGTGTGAATTGTTGGTCATAGGTTATTTATATCGCGCTGAAGGTACTTATTCTCTACCAAACATTCACATTGATCCATCATATTGACCTAATTAATTTTGACATCTTATATATGAATGGCAGAAACTCTATTCACAATTTAATTACCACTCCCTTTTATATTAAGAATAAGCAAAGCATGTGAACTCAACTTCAATCTATGTGGAATTTTTTAAAAGTAAATGTTAAAAAACTTAATTGTGATTCAAATTGGGTAGTGTATAGTTTTCATGTTTTGTTGCCTAAGCAATTGATTTACTTACATGGATAAAACTAATTTAAATTAGTTTTATGTTATTTTCATGATTTGTTGTCTTCTTCTTCCCTTGACATATATATGAGAAAGTCCATATGACCCACTATATCTGACAAGTCGCAATATACGTCAACCCAAGTTGCATCTTCATCTCTCGGGATCCTTTTTTCATGAACCAAAGCCAGCAAAGTTATCCTCTCAAAAGCTCCTAAAGTGATGCATATTGTTGCACTCGGGACTGAGCAAATTTTAGTGTAATTATGTAATCTACGTTTTGATTCATTTCTATTCTAAACCTTTTCAACACTGTATGATAAAACAGACACACGTATCCTCACAGATTCGAGTTTCGTATACATCTTAAAACAGACACACGTATCCTCTTAAATTCGTAATTCAAGTTTGAGATTACTCATTTAGCATGTCTCAAGCTTATGTTTTCTATAATTTGATTTTATGAATAATTTTCAGTGAAAACAATCGTGTTGGCCTGTTTTAGTGTGGAGACAAGACAATCCTTTACAACAATGAAGTGTTGCTTCATTGCAAATATTTGGGAGACTGCTTAGTTCATGTTGATTAATCCCATTTATAGCTTTGTTTAATTTCTCGTTTTTGAACTTTGAGCTTGTGAAATTAGGGTTTAGTTGCTTTTGTAGAAGTAACATTTGATGAGGGTGCTTGTTTAGCAAATCAGTACTGAAATTAGTTGTTTGGGGCTTGATGGGTGGATTTGGTTTAATATAGAACATGGAAGTAGGTGTGGAAAGAGTACAGGTAGGAGTAAAGATCGAGAGCCATGGAGGTGCAAGAGAACAGATGGTAAGAAATGGAGGTGCACAAAAGATGCAGGTAGCTATCTCTCTAGCATTTTTGTTTACTACCTCGCTAGCTTGATGATTAAATAGTCCCATTTTCTCCATTTCCATGCTATGCTTTGGATTTATGTTTTATTCAGTTGCATGAACTGTTACATTGATTGCACTTTCTGAGTGTAACCCATTACTGTTTTTGAGGGGGGTTTGGTTCGTATTTGCTGGCAATGGATGATAGGACTTATAGATTGATAGGTGTTGATTACCCTGGTAATCGGGCAGAAGACACTAAGAACCCGGGCTTGTGGTGGATGATTGGTTTCTTGTTTCTTGTTAGCTTCCTTGGACTTTTTAGTCTTGTGCCACTTCGTAAGGTACCTCTTAATCCTTTGATGTGTGCTGTAATATTGCTGCATTAGTGCCTTTTTTGTCTTAGAAATTAGAATGTCCTTAAAACAAAGCTTATTTTCAAATAATGATTATTATTATTCACTAATTAATATTCTTCTTTAACTAAATGCAAGTGATTGATTTGGAGCTTGTGTGATTGCTGTCACTTGGCTATATTATATAGTTGACTTTTTTTCTTCTATTGCTGTTTGATTCGATCTCTACTATGTAAGTATATTTTGGCTGCTGCCAATTATATATTGTACATTATTCTTGTTGGATCTTATAAAAGAAAGAAACATGCTATTATTTTATAGATTTAAGTTGTCACGTGCTTTTGTTGGTTCAACAAAAACTAAGATGTTGATAGTTCTTGTTCAGGAGCTTCTCTCTAATTGCACAAGTATCCATCTTGTACTGATACTTGTATTTCGTCATTTAAGGTGATGGTGATGGACTACAAACTTACCTGCTTTAGTGGGACAACAACTGCCATGTTGATAAATAGCTTTCACACACTAGGTCAGATTGACGTTCTAGACACAAACGGCTTTTTTGTCGTCTCCTGAATGCACTTCAAGGGACGAACAAAGCCTGGGTCGTCACTTACAATAGGACCGGATGTACACCCATCCAAGGGAGCCTTTCAGGAGACGAACAATTACTAAGTTCGTCTCCTGAATACTGAGTGGAGGTTGACCAACCCGTTGACCATCGATAAACATGGTGAATGATCGAGGATTGTCAGGTGCAGTCGTACCATCATCAGTCAAGGGACGAACATATATATGTTCGTCCCTTGATTCAACTGTACTTTAAAAAAAACATGTGACTCCGTACGTGTTTGACATATATCGTCTTCTCCGGACAGTGAGGTTATTTTGCATCCTCTCTTCCAGACAGTGAGGGCCGGGGTATTTGGCATCTCTTCCTCGAGTTCCTTGCATTGTTCTGCACTTTCCGTCGCGCTCGATCAGGTGAGTCTTCTCCTTCCTTTCGATTGATCTGTTTGATTAATTGGTTTTCATTTTGGTTCGACTAGAATTCCAGATCTGTGATTCCAGATCCGAAACCCAAATCGCCCTAGCCTCCATTGGTTTCATCCAGATTTGTTTCCTTTGAGCTAGCTGCTACTTCTCCTTGCCTTTGGGTGTCTTCCATTGCTCAATTCGAAGGATTAGAACCTGTAGTGGTAGGAGAACGAGAAAAACCCCAATTTCATCCCCAATTTCATCCCCAATTTCATCATTGCTCAATTCGACCTCATCTCTTTCCTTGAATTGAGGATTCTCCTTGGCTTGGTTGGCTTCCATTGAGGATTTTGTTTACAATCATTCTGCTAAAACAATGACAAAGTGACAATCTATTCATTTGGCCTTATGCGTGACATCCATTTTATTGTTTTAGCATTTTGGCGCAGTGATTTCTGAAATTGAGCTTTCTTGTTTGTGTTGGAACTGGACTCATGGATCACACACACTCAAACCCACACAGATTCGAGGACTTGACTCTAGAAGAACACAAACAGCACACACTTACCAGTTTTTGATAAAATCCTCTAACTGTCATACTAACATTTAGTGTCAAGTCATCACATTTTTAGACTATATTGTTGTAACAAACTATCAATTGAACAAGTTAACAGATTTAGTGTCAAGTCATCACATTTTCACACACTTACCGGATTTCTGAAATTGAGCTTTCTTGCTGCAACAAACTATCAGTTGAACAAGTTAACAGATTCTACATAATTCAGTTCATTGATTCCCTCTCTCTCTGTTGCTTATACTCCATGTTGTTCCGTCCATAGGCATGTCAGACACTTCCGGTAGTTGGCCGAGCGGTTGTCCAGAAAAGTACTCATGGATTGGAGGGGATGAGCCATACGAACGTCAGGTAACAAACTGCTTTTAATTTACTTTGTAATGAAGGCAAGAACTGATTTTGGTGGAGATGAATGTAATTCATTCATGATTGATGTTGTTGGAGAAGAATTTTTTGGCCTTAACTTCTTTGTTCCCTCATGACTGATTTTGGGGCATTGTATTTCTACATCGAATGTTGTTTTGGTGCATTGTATTTCTAGATCGAATGTTGTTTTGGTGCATTGGTGGAGATGAATGTAATACATTCATAACTGAATTTGGTGCATTGTATTTCTAGATCGAATGTTTTTTTGCTCATAGGAATATTCATTTTCTAAAACATGGATGTTGATTTGTTCCTTTGGTGCATATGACTCTTAAAATGAACTTATATGCCTTTAAATCATCATGATTCGTAATGTCGTGATCCGTAGTGGACTCTTAAAATGAACTGATTTTGGGGCATTGTAATGTCATGATTCGTAGTGGACTCCTTATAGTGAAGAGATGGAGGAAGTGTCGAGGGGCAAAGAGGAGAAGATTCATGTCACGGCTGCTGAGGAGGATGATGCAACCAGTAGCGAGAACCCATTGCTCCTTCAGATGGTAGAAATCAACAAGGATCTAACCGAGCGCAACCAGAATCTAATTGAGCGGCTCCATGAAGTGGAAGAACGCAACCGGTGTCTAATGGAGAGCAACCGGGAGCTAACTGAGCGCAACCGGGCTCTAATCGAACGCAACTGTCAGCTGGGAGAACTCATCGTTTCATTTGCGAAGAAGTAGGCATGGCCTCCACCTTATGTAATCGTGTCTGAATTCATGTAATGTTTTCGTTCTCGTAGTCGGATTTGGTAAGAAGGCAAGTAGACTGTTCAGACTTAAGGCTTTTGTATGGTATTGTAGCTACTATGTCAGTTTCTTGAACATAACATTTCGGATATCGGTTTGTTGAACTTAGCATCAAGTAAAGTAGGTTTTGTATGATAAGATTTGTATGTATTAATTTGTTGCTTCAAGTGTGTTTTGTATGACCTTACAAACACAATGGGCCGTTACCTGGGAAGTGAATATGAATCACATAGATCCAGCCCAATTCAACAAGCCCATGTGTCATGCAGTTGACCAGACGTTGACCTCATTCAAGGGACAAACAAATATTTGTTCGTCCCTTGAATTCAACTTTTCCAACCACCGCATTAATGACGTGTACTTGTAACCTTAAATGTTTAAGGTTGAATTGTTGTGTTTGGTATACGGGAGCAGCCGAGAGCTTTGTCTTCCTCTTCATCCTCTTTCATGGTGGATCTTTAAAAAAAAAATTCACAAATTCTCCCCAAATTTGTGAATTTTAAGGTTAGTGTTTTGATTTATTTTTAAATCATTTGTGTATTGTGATTATATATATAATATATAGCAAATATGTGTCTATATATGTTGAGCTAGGGTTGAAATTGTGGAATTTTTGGTTCCTTTGAAAAAGAATGAAAATTTGAGCAAGGGAGTGACATAGGTGTGTTTGTGTTGATTCACATATGTAATATATAGTATATATGTGTGCTTGTGTTCATAGAAACTTTAATTTGTGAAATTGGAGCATATATAGCAAATATGTGTGTTTGTGTTGAATTTATGGTGGATATATTTCTTAATAGGGATTGGGTTGTGCAAAGATGATGGATAGGAGTTGGATGCAACTTCCATTTCTGTCTAAAGAATATGTTGATGGGATAATCGAGTTTGTGCGAATTGTCCATGAGATCGAGAAAGCAACAGGGAGGACCCATTTTCATTGTCCGTGCAACCATTGTCGTAATGGTCGAGACCCAGTGACACCTGGACAAATGTTCTCACACTTGTATAGTAGAGGTATGGATCCATGTTATACAGTTTGGGACAAACATGGCGAAGCCCCGGTGGAGCCGACTTTCTCCCTTGCCAGAACGCGATATT
Organism: Persicaria maculosa; assembly: GCA_963922045.1. NCBI lineage: Eukaryota > Viridiplantae > Streptophyta > Magnoliopsida > Caryophyllales > Polygonaceae > Persicaria > Persicaria maculosa. The sequence goes on from OY998256.1 coordinate 44,180,333, forward strand.
TGGAGCAAGGGGCTTCAAGTTCTTCTAGCGTTGATCCGGTGATGAACATTCTTCATGACAACTTCCCGTATCATGCCGGATACGGGGCAGGTGATGGTTCAGTTCGTTTTGAGGACGTGGTGGACGACGATTATGAAAAATATGAGAGGCTGTTAGTGGAAGCTCGAACTCCGTTGTTTGACGGATGTAAGGAAACTATTTTGAGTGCTGTTTTGAGGGCAATGAAGCTAAAGGCAAAACATGGGATGTCTGATAAGTGTGTGGATGACAATTGTGCGTGGATCAATGACATGCTTCCGCAAGGTCACAGCTTCCCTCCGGATTGGAAAAGGGTTCGCAAGGTGTGCAAGGATATCGGATTGAGTTATGTGGATATTCATGCTTGTCAGTACAATTGTGTGTTGTTTTATAAGAGGTATTCGAATCTGGAAGTGTGTCCCATATGCCATACTTCAAGATGGAAGACACAGGTAGGTGATGATGGATGCAAGGTCGGTAGGAAAGTGGTAAAGTACTTTCCTTTGACTCCTAGGCTGAAACGCTTGTTCATGTCCAAAGATGTTGCAAAGCAAATGCGGTGGCATGCCTCACGGGTGATAGATGATGGATGTTTGAAACATCCGGCCGACGGGGAAGCCTGGAAAGAATTTGATAGACTGTACCCTCATTTCTCTCATGACGCGAGGAATGTGCGGCTTGGTCTAGCAACTGATGGATTCAATCCATTTGGGAATATGACAACTTCACACAGTACATGGCCTGTCATTTTACTTCCATATAATTTACCGCCATCGATGTGCATGAAGAAGGAGTTCAACATGTTGACATTGCTGATCCCAGGTCCAAAGTCACCTGGGAAGTGTCTAAGTGTTTTCTTGGAGCCATTGGTCGACGAGTTGCTTCAATTATGGCACACCGGAGTCTGTACGGTTGATCGTTACTCGCAATCAACTTTCACAATGAAAGCAGCTGTGTTGTGGACTATTAGTGACTTTCCTGGTTTAGGGATGCTAGCAGGGTCAGCCACTAAGGGTTATAAAGCATGCCCTAACTGTTTGGATGATATCTCATCAACATTCGAATGTGGGAGAATGGTCTATGATGGTCATCGTAGATGGCTTCCGTTAAACCATCCTTGGCGGACAGCAGGTCATGCTTTTAATGGGCAATCTGAGCTACGGTCAAGGCCGCTTGACGTTGATGGGGAGGAACTCCTAGGACGAATTGATAGGTACAAAATTCTTTTTATCATTCTTTAAATCATTCTTTCTATCGTTACTATCATTTATTTATATCATTTCTATCATTTGTTTTATATCAGCTGCACCTACCCCACCCTCAGTTCGCATGAGCAGTTCAAGGCTCCGTACAATTCTAGAAATATACTTTGTTGGACTCATAAATCCATATTCTGGAGATTGCCTTATTGGCCGCACACGAAAGTGAGATATTGTCTCGATGTCATGCACATTGAGAAGAATGTGTTTGACAACATCATCGGAACCATTTTCTGTATTGAAGGAAAGTCCAAAGATGGTCCCCAAGCCCGCGCAACTTTGAGAAAAGAGGGGTGCGGAAGTCTCTACATGCAAGGGGTAATGGGCAACTTCCTCCTGCACCATACACAGTCCGGTCAGATTATCTTGAGGAGGTGTTTGAATGGTTTGGTGATGTGAAGTATCCTCATGGTTATGCTGGATGTTTGAAAAGTCGTGTAAGTGTACGAGAGAAAAAGTTTGTCGGATTGAAGACACACGATTGCCATGTAATGCTTCAACGTCTTCTTCCAATCGTTATTCGGCCGTACTTGCCAGTTTCCGTTGTCACGACTTTAGTGGCCCTATGCAAATGGTTTCAGAAATTAAGTTCTAGGGAATTAAGGAAAGAGGAAGTTCGACTAATGGAAGATGAGATAGTACAGATTCTATGCAGCTTTGAGATGATTTTTCCTCCTCACTTCTTCACCATTATGGTCCATCTCCTAGTTCATCTTCCTCGCCAAGTGTTGCTCACCGGCCCTATGCATTACACCTGGATGTATCCAATAGAACGGTACATTTCTTACTCTCATCTTAAATTTCGTTTAATTTATATCTCCTTTTCATTTCGTCGCATTGAAATTACACCCATCCTCATTTCAGACAACTTGGCGCATACAAGAAATATGCCGTCAACCCTCGTTACCCAGAAGGGACCATTACCACACGTTACATCGCCGAAGAGGCAGTGACCTATTGTAATTTGTACTTGGAGGTTGGAGAAGGTCAGGAAGGGACATCAACCACTACTCCTTCTGTGTTCGATATTTCTGTTGTTTCCGAGCTTGTGCGCCCACAAGGATATAATTCACGTGCACGACTAACTAGAGAGGATATTCTGGATGCTCATTGGCAAGTCTTACTTAATTGTGATGAAGTGTCATCCTACTTAGACTCACACGAGGAGCTCTACACACAACATTATCCAGATCACAATGACAAGGATCGCAGGTTGCATTTCCATCGCTATTTCATCGGATGGGTAAGCATTCTTCGTATTAATGTTATTCATGGGTTTGTTTGGTTTGTTGTCATCGTTGCACTAAGTAATGGACACTTATTTACAGATCTATGGTCAACAAAGTGATGAGGCTATATCTGTTCAACCAGAGATTCTTAATTTGGCGAGAAAACCCCAACTCCATAGGATTTACTCATCTTGTGTTGTGAATGGGGTGAAGTTCGTGTCGTGGAACAAGGATAGAAAATTGCTTACCCAAAATTGTGGAGTGAAGGTAAATACAGAGGACACCGACTATTATGGGATCCTTGAAGCCGTGGTCGAACTGTTGTACGCCAACGACATGCCAGTGGTGCTATTCAAGTGCAGATGGTATGACACTGATCCCAACAATCTCGGTATCACGCATATGATCGATCATGGGTTGTTATCTATTGACACGAAAAGCAGTTGGTATGATGATTCTCCATTCTGTTTGGCAACCACGGCAAAGCAAGTGTTCTATGTTGATGACCCAAAGGTGGGCGATGGATGGAAGGTGGTGAATGTAATGTCACATAGGAACATCTATGATGCTAGAACCTTGGCGACAATCGAAGGTGATATCATTCCAGCCGGAGATGAAGCCTATCAAGAGGACGCCCCTGCCGTTGCTGGCCATTTTAACCTTGCCGTTGATCTCCAGCTATTCAGCCATGTAGAAGAGAGCGACGATGAAGAAGAGAGCGACGATGAAGAAGAGAGCGAAGAAACCGAAGCTGAGGAAGACCAAGAGGTCGAAACTGAAGAAGAAGCCTCCGAAGAGTATGGGATTGAAACAGAAGGCGAGGAAGGTGAAGACGTCGAGGATGGAGAAGACGTCGAGGACGAAGAATGAAGTAAAACATATGATCAAGGCCGAGATTTCTAAATTTCGTTTTAAATGAAGATGTCAGAATTTTCTAATTTTTGTTTGATATCGAGATATGAGAGACCGTTTCTTACCAAGATACATTGGTTTTAGTTTTATATCGTATATTCGTTCTATTTTTATAGATAATCGGTTAAACCAAATACTAGAATTTCATTTTTAAGTATATAAGTGGTATAAAAACTAGAACAAATGTTACAAATATGAAAGATATGAATTTATATTTATACGAGTTCATATTTTTTTAATACCTAATGTTATGTTTAAAAAAGTTATATTTTTTTTATATAACATTTATAAAAGTTATTATCAACACCTAGAAAGTTACAAACATATAAATATCATATACACATAGATAAATAAATTTATGTATATATACGGCGGGATAAATTGATGTATGTACACCAAATGTTTTTCATTTAGGCGGGATTTTTCCCCCCATTATTTTCACTGTACATTGTGAGACGTGGCTTTCGGATGCCCACTCATTTCCAATTTCTCAAGACAACTCTTCAAACCCTTACCACACACCCAAACCTCTTCTGTCTCTCCATCTCTCTCTCTCCGCCGACGCCTCTTCAAACCCTCACAACCAATTTCTGTCTCTCCGCCGAATCCTCTTCAAACCCTCACCACCACTCAGCCCGGCCTCCATCATGCCACCAAAAAAAGGGAAGAAGATCCACATTCGCCCAAGGGTGACTCAACCACCGACGAGCCCGGCCACCACTCCACAACCGGACACCGCTCCACAACCAAACACCACTCCAGAACCGGCCACCAGTCCTCGTAGGTCAACTCGAGCTCGGGTGCCAACTCAACCCTCGTCACCACCTTCTCCGAGGCCAACTCAACCCGCGTCACCACCTTCTCCGAGGCCAACTCAGCCCGCGCCACCACCACCACCTCCGAGGCCAACTCAGGCCGCGCCACCACCTCCTCCGAGGCCAACTCAACCCGCGTCACCACCACTTCGGAGGAGCCCTCGGAAGCCACAAGGTCCTCGGAAGCCACCAGCCCCGAAGAGACGACTGGTACGGGTCGGCTCTTCCTCAACCGGTACCACCCAACAAACGCCTCCCCCTCTTTCAGTGGCTGTAGCGGAAGATGAGACCATCCCCCCTCTGGACTCTTCTCCGTTTGTGGGTGGCGCACGGGCTGGGTCAACCACCCCTCCGGCATCGTCTCACTCAGTCAGTGCCTCACGGGTAACGTCGACCACCCCTCCACCCCCTCCTCTGTCCGTCGGTGGAGAAGAGGCTGAAGCTGAGGAAGAACCCCTGCAGGAAGTCTATATACCAATCAGAGGTTGTTTTTTTTATAATTTTAGAGGGTTTAGGGTTATTTGATTCTCCAATTTTTATAGGGTTTATCGTTGTTTGATGATTTCAGACAGATTTTGTGATTTAGGGTTTATCTATGTTTTATGGTTTACTGATTCCCCAAATTTTAGGCTTTGTATGAGTCTTTGCTTATCTAATCGTTGTCTTCATCATTTGTAGGGAAAGGAAGAACTGTGGTGAGTAGCAAGACTATGCAGATAGTGAGGGTCACTGGAAAGATAAAAATTTCGTGGTCGGAGTTCCATGGAAACCCCGAGCTCAACCAATACAGTTTGCTGATAAGGGATATAGGGACTGCTGTGAAGACACATGTGCCAATGCTGGCTTCCTCCTTCGAGCAGCTTGAGAAGAAGCACAAGGATACGCTTGCCGCTTACCTGGATGTAAGCAAGTGTTCTCTTCCCTTGTACTGGATTGTATAATGTGTCTAATTTGCAAGTTGTTGTCAATAAATTGTATAATGTGCCTATTTTGTCTGTTGGTTTACAAGTTGTTGTTAGTTTTAGGAGATTCATAGTAGCTTTTAGTTTTGTATAATGTGTATTGTATTTGCTGGATTGTATAATGTGTTATTTATTTGCTCATTAATTTTCTTAAATTTCTGTTCTTCATTGTGATATTGATCTTGAATGTTTCTCTCCACTGTCAATTCATTCAGTTCACTTGCATTCTCATACTTAGTTGTTCTGTGTTCATATTAGCTTTGAGTTTCATATTTGCTGTTAGTTAGTTGTCAATTTCTTAGGAGTTCAATACCCTTTGCTTTCTTCATTTGCATTCTCACTGAATGGTAGTTAGTTGTTCACATGCATTCTCATACTTAGTTATTATGTGTTCACTTTGCTGATAATGAATGATAGTTGTTCACTCAATGATAGTTAGCTGTGTATAATGTGTTATGTATAATGTGTTATGAGATTGGTATTTGGTGAATTTTGCTGGATTGTATAATGTGTTATGGATTGTATAATGTTGTTATATATATTTGCTCTTTAATTTTCTTAAATTTCTGTTCTTCATTGTGAGATCAATCTTACTTTTAGGAGATTCATAGTAGCTTTTAGTTTTTTATTTGCTTTTAGGAGTTTAACTTGCATTCTCATGGTCTGATAATGATATGATAATTTCATTTTCACTGAATGCAATAACTTGTTATGTGTTCTGAATGCAACAATTTGTTTTCTTCACTTGCATCTGTTCATTTTCACTTTGCTTTGCCCATCTCTCCTGCTCTGTGTTTTTCACTGGTAATTGATATATATAATTGCATTCTTATTTATGTAGACTATGTACGTTGTATCTCCTGATGATGAAAAATTGAAGACGTATATTGAGACTCAGGCAGCATCAAGATACCGCAGTTGGAAGTACAAGTGTCATTGCCACTTCTTGAAGCATGGTCCAGCCATACCTCTTGAGTTCAAACTCCGTCCTGAGCAATGGCGCTACCTTGTGCAGAAGGAGTTCACCGCCCCCGACAAACTGGTTAGCTTTTTTGTGAATTTTTCATTCAACTGTTTCCATTGCTTTACTGTTGTTCTCTGATGTTTATATGTTCTTGCGTCTGTGGAGGAAATAAGCAACCGCAACAAGCTCAACAGAACTAAGAATCCCAAATACATCAAGCACCACTCAGGGCCTAGACCTGTGTGCTACCGGGCTGAGGAGCTGTACAAGGACGGACACTTGGCTCCTTATGTGTAAGCTTCAATAGGCGAATACCTCCAGGACGATGACGACGAATCCACTGTGGTGAGTGTGTACTAACAGTTTAGCTATCTCTGACTTGTAGGATGTCATTGCTGAGTTCCTTGGATGATTTTATTGTGTAGGATTCTAATGTTTTCTTTGTGTTCCCAGCAAATTATGCAGCAGGCGATTGACGACTATGTGAGTTCGCGACCAGAGGAAGAAGACAATGATGTCCTACCAGTAGCTACTCAGTGTGAGATAATCGTCAAGGCCTTTGGAGAGAGGAGGGGCACTTGTGAACGAGGTAAACAAAGTTAGGATTAAAATGAGTTTAATAATTGATCAGTTATATATATAACTTGATGATTATATATATTATCATTACTATCAGTTATATATAAAACTATATAAGGCTTCAAAATGAGTTCAATTATATAAGAGCATGAAATCCATTTGATTTTAGGAACTTTACTCTCATATTTTAGGAACAAATGTCATACCAGTAGCTACTGTCATTTTCATGTTATCAATCTTATTTTTTTACCTTTCATATCTTTGTAATTTTCACTCTCTTTGCCTTCATTTAGGGATGGGCGCGGCTGTCAAGAAGCCTCCAAGGAAGCGAGGGGCTGATTGGTCCACTCTAGGCCCGGCAAAAAGGCGTGAGCTGGAAGACCAAGTCAGGGAGGCTAATGAGCGAGCAAGGAAGGCTGAGGACGACTCCAAGCTAGCCAATGAAAAATATGATAAGATGCAGGACAAATTGGAGCACTTTGAGAGGCTGATGGTTGTGCACTTCCCTACCGAACTGCAGGTTTGAGCACTTGTTGATCTAGGTAGGTGGCAATTAACAAGAACTTGGTTGCAGCTTTTGGGTTAGTTTGTGCAACTTTTGGGTCACAATTCTAGACTTCTAAGCGCAGTATGTGTTTGAACATGGTGTTTCTAAACTTTATGTCCGTTTGTGTTTCAAGTCAAGTACATTTGTAGGTTGTTTTGCTGACATGGGTGTTTGTATGGGTTGGTTGATGAACAAGCATGGTATTGCAGGTTTAATGTATGAACAATGTTGTTTTTATGTATGAAATGGGTGCTGGTGCACTCTATGTTGAATGCATTGTTGTTTTTTTTGGGTTACATTTGGTTTTGGACAGGGAGCATCACAAAATGCAGCCTATATGCTGTTAATTTTTTTTAAACTCAAGCCACAAACCTAAAACAACTAGGCTCTATTAACTGAAGACACAAATATTTTGCAGCAAAAGTTGATCTCAAAACTCTCAGGGCACCACAAACGATGTCCATCAAGACAACATGACTAACCAAATGTTCATCAAGACACAACATTAGTTCACCTTATGTTCGTCCCCTCCGTTATCAAGACACAAACTTTAGTGGTCGCCTGAACCATAAAATCTCTGACAATGTCCTCATGGGCCGGTGAATTGGATGTCAATCAAGGGACGGACGTGCAATTGGTCTGTGTTTTAAGTGCTCTAGGTGCGCTGCACAAGGGACAAACCTCAGGGGACGGATGTTCGTGCCTAGAGTTATGAGGCGTCCAAAACCCTCTTCAGGAAACGAAATTTGCCCGTGTCTAGAACGTCAAACTGGCCTAGTGACACTAGCTCAGAAGCTGAGCGTGCAGGGTAAGATAGCAAGAAAAATCCATACATAGTTGTATCACTGCCACTTGAGGGAACAAAATATCATAAAGGAAAGTATTCCTGATCCAAGATTTTTGATAATGTTGAGTTTGGTATTCACAGTTGACATAGCAACATGTTTGCAGCTTTAGTGTTTTCCATTGTTTTTCCTTTGAAGAATTGTCTTTAACTGTTAAAACCATTCGTTAATGCAGGAAACAAGTGTCGTGTCTTGGAAAATACCTCAGCATGAGTCTAATCCGGAGCTGCTTTAAGTGGGTTTTCAGCGGCATTGGTGATTCTTGTGACTTTGACAATTTCCCAAGCCTTGGCTTGACACTCTTCAAGAATACGTAAGTTTGCTGTCTCTTTCTTGTCTTTCACGAATTTCCTGTTGGATGTTGCTACCATATTGCCTGATGTTCCTGTCATGCCCTGCTATTATATTCTTGAAAATCAGAGTGGCATTGGATTTTTACACCGATAAACTTGTTGACTTCACTTCAGTCAGAAGCCTATGTCCACTGATAAGGCTAACATTTAAGAATGCTATGTGGAAAATTTTAAACTTCATTAGACTGAATTTAACGGTTACTACTACACACTTTATAATTGTATATTTACATTTTTTTTTTGTTTATCACACTAGATAGTTATCTATGTATGTTCAATGATTTAAAATTGACTAGTAAATATACTTTTACATAGTGATATCGATGCAGGTAATTCATCGAGGGAAATCGTCAAACATTATCAACATATAAGTTCGATGGAGCATGCACACGAGTTTAAATCATATATATATATATATATATATATATATATATATATATATAGGGGAGGGTTCAAGTGAGAAATGTTTGGTCCGGTGAGAAAGAAAGAAATATTCTTATTGGTCAAATTTAATTAAGAAGAATAAAATAAAAAATCTGTCCCACGCGCCTTCTTCCTTCTCTGTACTCCTCTCCCCCTTATCCCCATGGCCACCTTCCGCTTCTCCGATTTGTCTCCCACCTGTTGTGTCCCCTACGACGGTAGCTTTGTTGAATTGAAAGAGACGGAGAAGTTCACGCGATTCGATCTCCTCTATTGAACTTCGATTCTCAATTTCCATGGCTTCTTTGGTACTCCTTCCCGTACGTCACTGTTCGAGACAGCTCGGTTTCTGAAGGTGAGGATGAGCGAGAGAGTGGAAAAGAGGCAGCAACAAGGTGCGGACGGGGGTGGTGACTGGGCTTCGTAGATCCGAAGAGGACGAGGGAGATCTAGGGCATCGGAATCGCTACTTCTGCTGCTCAGCAGGTCTGGCGAGGCAGGAGGGCTGGCGAAGAGCGTGGGAGTGAGAGGGGAGGCATCGAGATTGAGGAAGAAGCCACAACAAGTAGTGAACAGGGGCGACTATGGACAGCCGGCGTCGGAGTCCCGTCTCTAACCGGCGTCGAAGCGAGGTTGAGTGGTGGCAGAGCTCTATGGAAGGAGAACAAGAATGATGAAAGGAGGGAGGTTGGAAGGGGAAGGTGAGGGTGCGTCCGTGGGAGGCTGTTGACGTTACCGAGTCACCCTCGCTTGGGCTGATTCCATGGTTGCTGATCTCCATTGATAGAGAGAGGGTCGGGAGAGATATAGAGAACGGATAATGAGAGAGAGATTGCTAATGAACCAATTTATAAGCTAATGAACCAATTATAAATAATTGAATTCTACATGGTCGAATATTTGATCACTTGAATTAATAAGCTAATGAACCAATCGGCTATATGACTTATATATTATAAATCAGGTAAATGGTAGCCCATATGTGTTTTTGGAGTCATTAGGAGGTTGTTTTTAACCATGTTAAAATTATGATTGAACTATATAAAATAGAAAGTGGTTCATGAATTTTATAGTAACTAAATAGATGTTGGTTCAGTGACTAAATAGAGGTTGGTTCAGTGATTAAATAGAGGTTGGTTCAGTGAATAAATAGGTTCGTTCAGTGACTAAATAGAATTTGGTTCAGTGACTAAATAGAGGTTGGTTCAGTGACTAAATAGAGGTTGGTTCAGTGACTAAATAGAGGTTGGTTCGGTGACTAAATAGAGGTTGGTTCAGTGACTCAATAGGTTGGTTCGGTGACTAAATAGAGGTTGGTTCAGTGACTAAATAGAGGTTGGTTCAATGACTAAATAGAGGTTGGTTCAGTGACTAAATAGAGGTTGATTCAGTGACTAAAGAGAGGTTGGTTCAGTGACTAAATAAGTTGGTTCAATGACTAAATGGAGGTTGGTTCAGTGACTAAATAGGTTGGTTCAGTGACTAAATAGGTTGGTTCAGTGACTAAATAGTTTGGTTCAGTGACTAAATAGAGGTTGGTTCAGTGACTAATAGGTTGGTTCAATGACTAAATAGAGGTTGATTCAGTGACTAAACAGAGGTTGGTTCACTAGGTGTGGTTCACTAGGGTGACTAAATATTTATTATCATTTTTTTAAATAAAAAATTAAATTATAAAAATGTGAATTTTTTTAAGTGTGAAATTTGCATTAACATTTCTTTTAATATGTAATTTATAAATTCATAAAATACGGGGTATTAAAAAAAATGAAAAGGTTTATAAAAAAAAAATGAAAAGGAAATCAATAGAGTACAAAGTTAATTAAGTGCGACAATAATTAGATGACTTCTTTGGTGTGGTGGTCGGTTTGACATGTGGGAAGAGGAGCAAGTGGTCTTTAGTTAGACTCCCCTCTCTCCGGAAAGTTTTCCAAATTAATTACAGAGGTGCGGGCATTAATTTTGGATTCAGTGGAGCTCGCGTGTTCACACGCGCGTGAAGATGCGACTGGGAGGGGAGCTGGTGAGCGCGGGAAGGGATTAGGGGTGGTGGACGCACGTCTTTTTTTAAATTAAATTTATATTATTTTAATCCGTATGGACCAATCAGGAGCCTTCTTTCCTTCTCATTATTGGAGGTGTGTGTACCCGAACCCGACCCTATATATATATATATATATATATATATATATATATATATATATATATATATATATATATATATATATATATATATATATATATATATATATATATATATATATTTGCTTATTTATACTCTTTGTTATAGCTAGATTTCCGTAGAGATATATATACTCAATTTTTCCCACGACTATGACTAATGTTAGTTATTTTGTGATTGATACTATATACTAGTAGTAATTAATGTCATTGTCTTGTGGTATTTTTCAAAGATAATTTGGAGCGGATCTATTACAGGTGCTTGCACTATTATGTGTAAATATGCTAAAATTAACAATATGCAAAAAACAGGGATAGACAACGGCTAGTTTAACCGTTGTCATTAGTTCGTTCAAATTTAAAAATATGTTATTCACAACGGTTGAAAGGTACATATACAACGGTTATATTGTATATAGACAACAATTCATTTATATTTAGACAACGGCTAAATGGAGTTTAGACAACGGTTATTTGGTACATACACAATGGTTGAAATATACATATTCAGCGGTTAGATTGTATATAGACAACGGTTCAATTGTATTTACACAACGGTTAAATGGAATTTACACAACGGGGATATGGAATATAAACAGCGGTTATATAGCACATAGACAACGGTTATAGTCCACCTAGACAACAATTAGATTGTACATAAACAACAGTTATATAACACATAATCAACGGTTTAATGGCACATAAACAACGGTTATATAACACATTGACAACGGTTATAACTGTGTAATATTGATTGTTGAAAATTGCGGAGTCTCATAGACAACGGTTATAGAGTATCTTAGACAACAGTTATAACCGTTGTTTATAAGAACCGTTGTCATAGTCCAACCGTTGTTTCATCTAAAAACACACTGACATAGACAACAGTGCAATAATTGTTGTCTATGTTAATAAATAATCGTTGTGCAAGACCTTTTTTGTACTAGTGTTTCCTCCTGCCAAGACAGCGCTCCTCCGCCAAAAGATTACAGCTTTCAAACAGAAGCCTGGGGAGCCGCTAGCAAAAGCATGGGAACGATATAAGGATCTACTTCGATCCTGCCCTACACATGGACAGCCACCCTACATCGTTCAAGAGATCTTCTTCAATTCTCTTGACCTGGCTGCTAAGGATAGGATCAACATGTATACTCATTATGAGTATCTGACAATGCCGCCAGCTGACGCATGGGCTACCCTCGACAAGCTGACTAACTACGACAACAAGTATGGGGTTCCAACAAACTATGATGAAGATGGATATGCCAGGCCAGCCCCATCCATGCCTCTCTACTAGGGGTGTGCAGAAAAATACGACACGACTGACACGACACGAAACCACGACAAGACGACACGAAAAAACACGAAACGAAAAGGATACGACACGTTTATGACACGAACCGCTAAAACACGAGAATAAACGTGTCGTGTTCGGATCGGGATATTTTTCTTATCGGATACCCGACACGACACGTTTAGTTTTTTTTTTAAAAATATAAATCCCTGTAATTAGTATTATGTATCTTATAGTTCCTTGCAAAATCATGAATGTGGCTTTGCCCAGATGGTAAGCGTCTAGCTGAAAGGGAGGGGGGACGCTGTAGGTTCCGAGTTCGAGTCCTCTTTTTACACTTTTTGTTTTTTTTTTGTTAAAAAGGCCCAGCCCACTCTTTTTTTTCTTGTTTAAAAACCATTTGCAGCCCAAAACAAACCCTAAACTAAAAGAGATGAGCCACGCTTCAAGCAATAAGCCTCGCCGACTTCTCCTCTCTGTTCATCACTTCATCTGTGCTCTAGTAATTCTAATTAACTCCCCCTTTTTCTTTATCAAAAATTCAAAATCCAAAAGATCTCTCTTCACTCCTCCTTTCTACTTGTCAAAATCCAACCATAGCCTGCACTCGATTCGGAAGCCGAGGAATTGTAGGGAGTGCCAACGGGTGGTGTGTAGCTCGCGATGACGGTTGGGGAGGGCGGCGAGGGCAGACGGGTAGTGCTGCAGGAGGGTGGAGGTCTGGTCAAGAGTGACTAGGTGAGGTAGGTGTGGAGAATGAGGGAGGGGTCGGAGACAAGCTCGGATGAGTACCAGGAGGAGTCGGTGGGGCTTTATTATCTTCATCTTTGTTACTGTACAGGGCAACAAAGTCAGGAAACAAAAGAAACAAAAAAAGTTTTTTATAAATGGTTCGTGTCGTGTTATACGGGTATCCGACACGGAACCGTTTCGTGTTTTCGTGTCGGATACCCGGTACTTATCGTGTCGTGTTCGGATCAACCTTTTAAGTGTTATCGGTTTCGTATATCCGACATACCGTGTCGTGTCGGATACCCGGTTATGCACAGCCCTACTCTCTACGAGCCTTCTAAGGAGATTGACCCAGATGTCAAGGAGCAATACTACAGAGATCAGAATCGCAAGCTCCTCAAGCAAGTTAAGTATCTCTCTGTCAACCAACCTTGCATCGAATGCGGTTCACAGCGGCACACCACTACTGAGTGCCCACATACAGAGCAAGTCATGATGGCAGAAATTCACGAGGAAGTAGCTTATGCAGGGGTCCCAATCGCTATATGGGGGATCAAAGGTTCCATCAACCACAACGGAATCAAGGTCCTCCTAGGAACCCCCAGCCATACAGAGCTCCAGGACATCCGGAAAGGGACCAGAAGAAGGACAATCTACAGCTCATCCTCGACGAGATGAGGAGAAATCAAGCACAATAGAAGCAGTCTACAAGCGCCATCAATAATCAGCTCCAAAACATCAATACAAGATTTGGAGAGCTGGATATTTGGAAGAGAAACATAGAGACCCAGATGGGTCAATTCGCGGCACAGATTCCACGACCAACCGGGCAGCTCCCAGGGCACACAGAACCAAATCCCAAGGGGCAACACGGACATGTCGCTCCTGTAACGCATCGGAGTGGTCACAAATTGCATGAGCCAGAGAACGGAGAAGAAAAGGACAAAACCGTCCTCAACAACGAGCAACAGCAACTCGATGTCGACCAAAACTTGGTCGATATCGACAAAAACCAACTCGACGTCGAGGAGAATCCAAGCCCAGACTCGTCTGCACAGCACAGCAACTCGAAATCGACAACAGTGGTCGATGTGGATGAAATTCTTGTCGATGTCGAGCAAAAACAGGCCGATGTCGAGGAGTCTTCATCACCTCCGGAAGCTGTTCTGGCTCAGAAAACCAAGAAGACGCTCCCATTCCCTTCTAAGAACCAGAAAGATCCAACTGATGGTAAGTTTCAGCGTTTTGTGAAATTGCTTCAGAGTCTGAATGTTACTATTCCTTTTACAGAAGCACTTCACGAGATGTCTGCCTACGTCAAGTTCCTCAAGGAGATTCTTAGCAACAAGCGATCAATGATTGAGATTGTCAAGGAATGCAAGAAGATGGATTTCCCTGAGAAGCGACCTAACCCATGTAAGTTTGCTATCACTGTTGGACTTGGACGACATAGATTTAAGGCACTGTGTGATTTAGGAGCAAGCGTAAGCATCATGCCCCTATCTATCTGGTCAAAGGTAAAGATAGGCGCCCTGGAACCTATTGATGCCAAGCTCTACATGGCAAACAACACAGTGGTAATCCCTACAGGTATTGTTGATAATGTTCCTGTTAAAGTTGGTAGATTCTTTGTCCCTACAGATTTTCTTGTAGTAGAAATGACAGAGGACCCAGCTTGCCTCATCATCCTAGGGCGACCATTCCTAGCAACAGCAAATGCCAACATTGGCGTAAAAAGAGGAATTCTCACCTTCACCATTGTAGATGAGATTATTGAATACTTTTTCAATCCATACACGGAAGAGGTAATGGAAATAAAAGCTATCTATTCAAAATTTAATGTTATCTCTTGCGATGAGCCTGCAGGAAAACTTTTGGCACAAGAAGGGGCTAAGGCAGAATCCACACTAGAGGAGGAACTAGTTGCAGAAGAATCGAGCGAGGAAGAGTTCTTTGACGACGCATTATCAGCGGAGCTGAACGACTCACTCGAAGTCGAGCAGATCAAGTCGACATCGACTAATCTACTCGATATCGAGGAAACTTGCCCGACATCGACCACGACCAGTTCTCCAACAAAGGTAAGTCCCCCGAATCTCCTCGATGTCGAGCAGTTATCCTCGACATCGACTACTCTTTCCCCTGCAGGTACACCAGAAGTCAAGAAGGATAACTCGACGACTGCCCTATGACCGATTCTGCAGCAAAGGTACATTCTGATTTTTTGGTCGATTTTGATTATTCTAACTCGATGTCGAGTACTTTCTTGCAGCTGAACAGCCCTATGACCGATTCAGCGTTGTCATCGATGTATGCTTGGTCGACGCCAACTCCTGTAGCTGATTTGGATGCTTCTTTCAAGAGGATTGAGACGGATTACCTAGGGGAGATCATGAAGACGGAGGAAGTGGAGCCCATCTTGATTCCACAAGGCCCTTCTCCGGTGTTGAAGCCCTTACCTGACACCCTTAGGTATGAATTTCTTGGTCCTGACTCTACTTTTCTTGTAATTATCAGTGCTTCATTAAACACACAGGAAGTAGACAAGCTAGTAGAAGTCTTCCGCACTCATAGGAAAGCCATTGGTTATTCTCTAGAGGACATTAAAGGTATTTCACCCATTACTTGTATGCATAGAATTCTTTTGGAAGATGATCACATGGCAACGATTGAGCATCAAAGGAAGCTTAACCCCAACATGAAGGAGGTGGTCAAGAAAGAGATCATGCGCATGCTAGACGCAGGAATCATCTATCCGATCTCCGACAGCAAGTGGGTAAGTCCAGTTCATGTTATCCCTAAGAAGGGTGGAATGACCGTTGAAGAGAATGAGAAGGGAGAGCTTGTTCCTAAAAGAATCACTACCAGTTGGCGGATGTGCATAGATTATAGAAAGCTCAACACCGCCACCAGGAAGGATCATTTCCCGCTTCCCTTCATTGACCAGGTACTTAAAAGGTTAGCTGAACATGATTACTTTTGTTACCTAGATGGATTTTCTGGTTTTTGGCAGGTTCCTATTCATCCTGAAGATCAAGAAAAGACAACCTTCACTTGCCCCTATGGAACTTTTGCATATAGGAAGATGCCCTTTGGCCTTTGCAATGCCCCTGCCACCTTTCAAAGGTGTATGATGGCCATCTTCTCCGACATGATAGAGGACATAGTGGAGGTATTTATGGATGATTTATCTGTCTATGGTACTACTTTCGATATTTGTCTCTCTAACCTACGCAGGGTACTCAAGCGTTGCGAAGAGACAAATTTGGTTCTCAACTGGGAAAAGTGCCATTTTATGGTAAGGGAAGGAATCGTGCTAGGCCACAAGGTATTTAAGAAAGGTATTGAGGTGGACAGGGCCAAAATAGAGCTAGCGGAAAAATTGCCTCCACCATCATCCATCAAAGAGATAAGGAGTTTCCTTGGTCATGCTGGTTTTTATAGAAGGTTTATTCAAGATTTTTCTAAAATTGCCAAACCATTAACTAACCTTCTCATGAAAGATGTTAAGTTTGTGTTTTCTAGCGAATGTCTTGAAGCCTTCAATAGGTTAAAAGAAGCCCTTATCTTCGCTCCAATCATTCAATCGCCTGATTGGTCACTACCTTTTGAAATCATGTGTGATGCCAGCGATTATGCCGTGGGAGCGGTTCTAGGATAGCAAAAGGACAAGAAACTGCATGCCATCTACTATGCAAGCAAGACTCTTGATGTGGTTTAGGCTAAGTACACCGCAACAGAGAAGGAATTTTTTGCTGTGGTTTTTGCTTTTGAAAAATTTCGTTCTTATCTTGTTGGATCTAAAGTTATTGTCCATACTGACCATGCTGCTCTTAGATATTTGATGAAAAAGAAGGATGCTAAACCAAGGTTGCTACGATGGGTGCTCTTACTCCAAGAGTTTGATGTTGAGCTAAAGGACAAAAAGGGCATAGAAAATTCAGTCGCCGATCACCTATCCAGGCTCCCCAAAGACATGCTAGAGGAAGCCCAGGATGCCACACCAATCGACGACTCTCGCCCTGACGAGCACGTGATGCGGACTGACAAAGTTTTCCTCGACATCGAGCAATCTTCCTCGACATCGAGTAAACCAAGCGAGTATTCTTCTTTGCATGGATTTGAGCTGCAGAGTTACTCGACATCGAGCAACATTTCCTCGATGTCGACCAAATCAACCTCGACAGCCCACCAGACGTCAAGCACATCACCAACAAACACTGCAACTTACTCGATATCGAGTACCTTTACTCGAAATCGACCAAACTCTAGTGAGTTTTCAGGTGAGATTTTTCGTACAGATTCCAGTGAGGATTTCTTCTTTACCCCTCCTACTAGTCCTATACATGATATATATGTATAAGAGGATCAAAGGTACCCTGGTATGTGGATTTCGCTAACTATCTTGCAGGAAATGAGATTCCGTTAGGACTATCCTCACAGGCAAAGAAGAAGTTCCTCCACGACGTCAAGCAATACTATTGGGATGACCCTTACTTGTTCAAACAAGGAAAGGACCATATCTTCAGACGTTGTATTCCGGAGGAGGAAGTAGAAAGTGTCATTCGCCATTGCCATACTCTCCCTACAGGTGGACATGCCAAAGGCTTCAAAACTGCATCTAAGGTACTTCAATGTGGTTTTTATTGGCCTAATCTTTTCAGGGATGTGCAGGCTTATGTCACTTCATGCGATGAGTGCCAAAGAGCGGGCGACATTACTTGGAAAAATGAGACACCACTCACAGGGATTTTGGAGGTTGAGCTATTTTATGTATGGGGAATTGACTTTATAGGACCATTCCCTGCTTCAGGACCTTACAAATACATCCTTGTGGCGGTCGACTATGTCTCTAAATGGGTTGAAGCTATTGCAACTAGGACCAACGACGCGAAGGTAGTTTCAAAGTTTGTTAAAACTAACATATTTCCTCACTTTGGTGTTCCTAGAGTTCTTATTTCAAACGGTGGCTCACATTTCATCGAGAGAGGATTTAAGGCTCTTTTGGCTAAGTATGGGGTGACGCACAGGGTGGCAACATCTTATCATCCACAAACTAGTGGTCAAGTGAAGGTCTCTAATCGTCAAATCAAAGCCATCTTGGAAAAGACAGTCTCTCGCTCAAGGAAGGATTGGTCATCTAAGCTTGATGATGCGCTATGGGCTTATAGGACAGCCTATAAAACACCGCTGCGAACAACTCCTTACAACTTGGTTTATGGAAAGTGTTTCCATTTACCTGTCGAATTGGAGCATAAGGCAATGTGGGCCCTCAAGGAGCTCAACATGGATCTCGACGAGGCAGGTAAGAAACGCTTTATTGATTTGCATGAGTTAGAGGAGCTAAGGTTGAAAGCCTATGAGAATGCCGAAATCTACAAGGAGCGCACCAAGAGATGGCACGATAAGAAATTGGTGCCAAAGACATATGAGGTTGGTGACAAAGTGCTTTTATATAATTCTAGACTGCGTCTGTTCCCAGGGAAGCTCAGGACAAGATGGAGTGGACCTTTCGTGGTTCACCACATATACCCTCATGGAGCAGTTGAGTTAATTGACACTGATGGAACCACCTTTAAGGTAAATTGGCACAGGGTCAAGAAATACTATGACAAAGAAGACCCGGAAGAGGAGATTCGCGCCACCCTGGCGTTGGTCAAAGCCTAAAACAGGGAAGTGGGTCGAGCTAACGACTTAAACCTTAGCGCTTACGGGAGGCAACCCACTTTTCTTACTCCTTTTTCTTTAATTCTATTATATTTTGTTTTCTTGAAATTCGTGCATAATCTATTCTCATGGTTAAATTCAGGCATTCATGGTCTACTCGATATCGACCAAACTTGGTCGACATCGACTAAAATTCATTGGTGGTGCACACTATTAGTCGAGTTCTTCTAAGTCGAGTCAAGTAGGAGAAATTTTTCCTCGATGTCGAGCAGTTTACTCGATATCGACGAAGTCCATCAGGTAAGTGGAGAGGCTCCTCGACATCGAGCAACTTGCTCGATGTCTACCAAGGTTCCATGTACGTATTTTTTATTTTTCTAATATATAAAAAATATATTAAAAAAAAGTACTCACAAATTTCCTTTTATTTTCGGTTTTCTTTTTTTTCTTTTTCTTTCTTTCCCTCTTAAATGCCGCCTGGAACCCCTCTCTCCATCCTTCTGTTTTGCCCGACTTCGACAACCCTAGCCGACCAAGAAACCACAGCCCCCTTCACCATCTTCCTCCTCTCGCTCCCCTACTTCAAGCTTTCCACTTCACCCTGCCGGCCACCGAGCCAAGTTCCGAGCCCACCACACCAGCAGATTCGCCGAGCCGAGCACTCCTCCCAGCAGCATCGCCGAAGCCATCACTGTCTTCGCTCCAACACCCAACTGCTACCCATAACCGCCGTCGACCACCATCATCCTCCAAGATCCGACAGCTTTGCCCGGAATCCGGCCTCCTCGATCCCGGATCTCGCCACTCCGAGCACCTACAGCCCTCGCCGAAGACATGCTTTCCCCACCCACACCCTCGCCGTCTTCGCTTCTGCCTAGATCTACCGCCGACCACTTCCATTCCTAGATCCGGCCACCCAGCCTCAGATTCCGGCCTCCTCGAGCCCAGATCCACCAAAGTCAAGCACCACCGAGCCCATCCTAACCATTCCCCGCGCCTCTATCAGTTTGAAACAACCGGCCACTGTGTTTCTTGCACAAATCCGAGAAACCCCCCCTTAATTCTCTCTATTTACAAATTTCTTCCCCTTATCAAAGGTTTGATTTCTGCCTCTTTTCTATCTAAATTTCAGATTATTATTTTCATGAGAACCTAGGTAGAGATTGGATCTAGAGTTGTGTTTTGAATGTCTAGGGTTTGAAATTTGCGCGGGATATTGACATTTATATTATTAAGGGTGGGTTATATATGGAAATAGCTATATTTGATGGGCTGAATTTTTATATATCTAAATGATTTCCATGCTTAGTTCATTTATATTGTCAAAGGAATTCATGAAATTTGAGATTTATTTCACATTATACTTGGAAATTTCTTGAATTTTGGGGCTTTATTTAAATTCATATATATGTTGCATTATATGAATTGTTCCATGATTATATGATATACACTTCCTTATGCTTATTTATTATATCTTATAGGATAGTTTATGAACTAAGTATGGGGTTATTTTATTTAGATATTATCTTATAAAGGGTACCTTATTTTGCAGAAATGGATCACTTGAGGATTGCCGATGAGGAGACACGTCTGCTAGCTCAGGACCTAGCAGCGCGGGCTGAGAACGCCCTGTGGTATTACCAGCCGACTATGGAGGAGCTGGGGATGCACTTCTGGATGGTCCAGGGGTTTGGCTGGATAGATGCTGACCGCCTGATTGAGCCCCTTGACCATCACTATCCGACATTGACAGGGGAGTTCCTAGCGACTCTTCGGATCCCAGATTCACCTGCCTCCCACCGCCGGGTCCACTTCCAACTAGCCAACAAGCGGATCACCACGACTTTGGAGCAGCTGAGCGCCGCCTTCGACTTCCGTCACACCACCAACCCTTTCCACATCCACGACACAGATGTGATGTGGTGCTACTTGTCCGACGTGTTGGAGCCTACCCAGGACACTACTTTCACTGCCAACATAGCCAGCCCCTTATTCGCTACTATTTTGAGGAACCTGGGCAGCACTATTTGGGCCCGCCCCGAGTTGTGGCGGCCCAACCAGCCAAAGCTAGAGTGTCTTCGGCGGATGCTTTTTGAGTCTGATCCCCTGCCGCTCGCCTACGCATGGCTAGAGCACTATGTTACCCGCCGGAACCTCCCCCGGGTATCCATCTACGACGGCTGTATGGTGGCTATCCTAGCCCTCCACCTCGAGCTCCCCGTCCACCGGTACACTGCGTGGAACGTGATGAGGATTAACCTGGCGTCCCTACAGAAGGGACATATTATAGCACGCCGCCACGACAGATGGGTCCATTATAGGCCGCATATACCCATTCGGTAGGATTTGATGGATCTGCACCGTGTCCGTGACTGGTACACCACATGGACAGGGGTGGATTACCACCCTACCATTAACCCAGCCGCTGACCCTACGCTGTGGGACGAGCCTATCTTCGACGACCACCCCGACCTTGAGCATATGGTTGTAGACCCCCAGCCAGATCCTGCAGATGTTGAGGACGAAGGGGATGACAACGACGATGAGGCTGATAGGCCATAAGCCTCTCACCACTCTTACCACTCCCCACAGCAGATCCCCTCCCACCACTCTTACCACTCTCCCCAGCAGATTCCCTCTCATCACTCTCACCATACCCAGCATGCTCACCATGCAGGAGGATATTCAGATGAGATGGTTTATTAGATGCAACAGATGCAGGAGTTACAGGCGGCCATGTTTGACCAGATGACCTCTTTGACGCTCAGTGTTGACACCATCGACAGCCGCCAGGAGCGCCTCTATTCAGCTTCCATGGATCACTTTTCCATGGTCAGAGACACCTTCGACGGCATGGATCAGCGCCTCTGGGGCCGCCCTTCACAGTTCCACCGACAGGGGAGTACGCATGACGCTGGTGGATCTTCTTCATAGCAGCCTAGTAGCTCTTTCCATGGAGGAGATCCTAACTACCAGGTCGGATACCACTTTCCATACTACGGTCCACCACCTCATCGGTGAGCAGCTCTGTAAGTCTTTTTCCCTCCCTTTGGTTATATTTCTTTGACAGTGAGGACACTGTCTATTTTAAGTATGGGGTGGGAGTAAAGACTATGATTATGACTTTATTTGTTTTTATGTGCTCCATACTGTATTTTAAGTTTCATTTCATGGTTTGTATCGGATTTATTTAGGACATGGCACAACTCTGTTGCATGTTATTTATCGCATTTGCATGGTTAATTTCCATATTATTCAAAATATGCACTTTTAGAGAAAGTTGTAAGGATATCGCCCAAGCTTGCAAAAAGTTCAAAGAAAAGAGTAATGGAAGCCAAGGCAACACTCGACGATGCAAATGATGGATTTGTTAGAGATATTGCACAAGATTACCTAGAAAAGGGAAGTCTCAATGACGTGCGATTTTTTATGGTAAAACCACGAAAGTAAGGTAAATTGATGTTGTTTTTGACATTATGCACAATAAGAGGATGGAGGATTTTAAATTTCCATATATGCTCATTTTTATACTTCTAGCCATACCATTACCCAATTGCATCACAAAAGCCATATTATAAGCGTTATTTGCCTACATATCATTATTGCTCCACATATGCCTTGTATTGCTCATTTTTACCTTATACCCTATCCGGGGATTATGTTGAAAATGGAAATCATTTTATGGAGACATTATATGGTTTGTTGTGTTGTTATGTCATTATTGGAGGTTGGCAAGAAAAATTCAAAGATTATGGAAAATTTAATGAGTGAGAAAAAATCCGATCACCTCAGGAGATAAAGGTAGATGTGATAATGAGTGAGAAAAAACCCTACCCTGCTTACTGAGATAATAGTTCAGTGAGATGAGACACATGTGAGGAGTCGAAATCACTAAGTATCCGGGGCCATTCATGAAACCCATGTTTGCGACTCGCGAGAAGGTAGTGCTGAGGTTAGAGAGGTAAAAGCATTATTATTGATAAAAGCATTATGAAAGGTGATGAGTCTTATGAAGAAGGAATGTGGTTGAGAAAGTTTGGAAATAATGCATTTCCCCGGATTTAACACCACATGGCCAAAAATTGCCCACCTTTAACCTTTTACATATCTACTCCTTTTTTAGCTGAAATAAAATCCTCTTGATTATTGTTGCTTTGTCACATAAAATTGTTTTAGTATAAACCTCCTTTAGTGTGCAGAAATTGCTTTTCATTCACAGGCACAGATTTGTAGGCACCAAGTACCTTTTCAAGGATGGCAATAGAGTATTGGGTAATATAACAATAAATCCATTATGTTGAGAGTCTTTGCAGGTTTCCCCTGAATGACCATCCAAGTTATTGCTTGGGGACAAGCAAGCTTAAGTATGAGGTGATTTGATGTCCACTAAAATAGCCATGTTTTTATGCACATTTTTGCTCCATATTCTATATACTTTGCATATTGCAGGCTGGGAATATGTTGAATTTATGTAATATATGCTTATTTGCAAGAAATAGAGGTCTACATAAGTTTTGGTTTAATATTACAGAATTTGAAGTCATTTCGGGACAAAACCAAGAAGAGAAGACGGATGGCGAGTTTTACTCGACATCAAGGAAAGTTCCTCGATATCGACAAAAATGGTGAACCAGAGCCTGCTCGAGGAGAAGCTGCTCGAGAAGCTGAGAGAGAAGACAACTCGAGTGACATTTTTACTCGATGTCGAGGAAATTCCTCGATATCGACCAAACCGAGAGCAGCTGTCCGGGTCCAAGTCGGGAAGAGGTTACTCGAGAAAGCCAGACAAGCCGAGATAGACAACAAAATTCCTCGATGTCGAGGAAATTCCTCGATATCGACCAAAAGTTCTCTGGGCCGCGATGCTGTTGGGCCTGTCCGAGTCGAGCTGGATTGTTTAGATGCAAAGAGGTCTGAATCTATCAAGTTCTATCAAAGATTTATCCAAGGAGAGAAGATTATTCACTTATGTCAAGAGATATTTAGATATTTCCCTTTTAGATTTAATGCTTTATCTTTATTTAATTTTATCTATAGAAAATAGATATAGATTGCTTTCCATGATTAGCAAGGATTAAGCCTTATAATTAAAGCCCATGGGGCTGATTTTCTATTCATTCAATTCCAGATAAGTAATTCCACATAGAGTTTAGGAGTTCAAAGGTTTTAGGGATTTGGCATTCTAACATTACGACAAAGCCTGGGGCTTTACCCTTGAAGAAGTCAACGGTGGTCCGCAGTAACACAATATCCTTTGTCAGCTTCGCCTTTATCTCTGCTAACATATCTAATTAAACCTACATCATACACAACTATCATCGGTTCCTTTCAAACCAAACCTCAACCTCTAACTTGAGCATATCCTTCTACAGAGGAGGACTTGCTGTCAAACAACTAATTATAGCCTCGTGCGGAGATTTGCGACTCAAGCATTAGCTACGACATTAGCCTTCCCAAGATGATAGAGAGCTCAATGTCATGGTCCTTGATCAGCTCTAGCCAGCGTCTCTGTCTCATGTTCAACTCCTTCTGGGTGAACACATACTTGAGGCTTTTGTGGTCGGTGTATATCTGGCAACGAACTCTGTGCAGATACTGATTGCCAGATTTTCAGAGCAAATACCACAACAGCTAGATCCAGATCATGCATTGGGTAGTTCTCCTCATACGGCTTCAACTATCTTGATGCATAGACTATCAGTCTATCAACTTCCCATCTTGCATCAATACACAACCCAGACCTTGCTTAGAAGCATCATTGTAAATCACATAATCCTCTTACTTCTTAGGAAGTGTCAGAATAGGTTCTGTGTTCAACCACTTCTTGAGCTCATAGAAGCTCGCTTTGCACTTGTCATTCCATACGAATTTCTAGGATTTAGGCAGAAGTAAGGTCAGTGGTTGGACCAATTTGGGAAACCCTTCCATGAACCTCATATAGTAACCTGCTAGTCCCAGAAAACTCCGGATCTCCTTCACTTTGTTCGGCATATTCCACTTCTCTACAACTGCTATCTTTTAGGGGTCAACCATCACCCCTTTCTCTGAGAGGATGTGGCCTAGGAATGCCACCTACTTCATCCAAAAGTCACACTTAGACAATTTTGCGTATAGGTGATGCTCTCGCAGTGTCATCAAAATAATTCTCAAGTGTTCGAAGTGAGCCTCCTCACTCAGCGAGTAGATTAGGATGTCGTCGATGAAGACTACGACGAACATATCCAAATACTGGTGAAAACAACGGTTCATCAAATCCATAAAGACTGCTGGGGCAATTGTTAAGCCAAAGGGCATCACCACGAACTCATAGTGCCCATAACGTGTCCTGAAAGCAGTCTTTGGAATGTTCTCGTCACGAACTCGGAGCTGATGGTACCCAGATCGAAGGTCAATCTTGGAGAATACCTTTGCTCCCTGAAGCTGATCTAACAAGTCATCGATGCGTGACAGCGGATACTTGTTCTTGATAGTCACCTTGTTCAGCTCCCGATAATCAATACACAAACGAAAAGATCCGTCTTTCTTCTTCACAAACAGCACGGGAGCACCCCAAGGTGAAGCACTGGGTCGAATATAACCCTTCTCTAACAATTCTTCAAGCTGACTCTTTAATTCTTGCATCTCCACTGGAGCCATGCGATACGGGGCTTTGGAAATAGGAGCGGTTACTGGCTCTAAGTCGATGGTGAACTCAATGAACCGCTTTGGAGGTAAACCAGGAATCTCATCGGGAAAGACATCAGGGAAATCCTGAACAACTGGAATATCGGAGATAGGGACCGGTTCGGACGGTTGATCTTGCAGATAACATAGAAATCCGGCACACCCTTGACGTAACAATCTGGCTGCCTGCATCATATTAATAACACCGCCATCCTCCTCGGGGATGCGCCCACGAAATCTGCACACAACCTTGCCGTCCGAAGAGAGGGTCACGATTCTCCGTCCACAATCAATGATTTCACCATGGCGAGTAAGCCAATCCATGCCGAGGATGATGTCCTGAGGAAGGATCGAAAGCCGAACAAGATCGGCAAGGTACTCATCGCCACCTATCGCGATGGGGAAACGGAATAACATTTTCCTGCCTCTAACTCTATCCCCATTAGGGAACTTCACAAGAATCTATCTGAGTTCCAAAAAGCTCCGCTTTTTGGTCGTCCTAGACTTGATAATGCATAGGCTATCCAACGACGAGATGTTAAAATTAAATTAGAACCTTTTGATGGTGCTAATGATCCTAATGCTTATATTATGTGGGAGGATCATACTAATTATGTGCTTGACCATCTTGGATATGATGAAACAGATAGGTTGGAGGTTGTTACTTTACATTTAACAGGTATGGCTCGCTCTTGGTGGTTTCGCACTCGCGAAACCTGACATCATTAAGGTAAGCAACCTGTTGAAACTTGGCCTCAACTGCGCTATCTACTAAAGAAGAGACACGTTCTAGAGGAATACGCATAGACTATGAGGACGCGTTTGGCTTCATGCAGAAAGGGCTCTCGTTCCCCTATGGAGTATAGAGATGAGCTTGAACGCCTCGCTCGTATGGCTAATATTTATCTTACTGAACGTGGTTGATGTACTCAGTTTCTTGCTGGTCTTAATATTTCTATTTAAAATCCTTTAGCTATTCATTGAATTAGAGATATTAACACCTTGACTCATAAAGCGCAACTTCTATATGATCAACAGCAATAGCAGAGGGCTAGAACATACCAGTCTTCACAAGGTCGCAGGTTTGTTCCCTTTAATTCTTCTAGTCAATCCAGATCTACTTCTAACCCTTCTATGCGGAAAAAAGGAGTTCCCAACTCACCTAAACAGGGTTATCAGGTTAAAACTAGAAGAGTTGCTGCACCATCTAAGGAACGCACTAAGGATATCCGCTGCTTCACTTGTGGTGGTTCTGGACATGTCTCTCGCGAATGCCCTCAGAAAGAATGAAGGTCTTTCTCAATGATTTGGGAGACTATTACTATGAGGGCGAGACTGTCGAGGACTATGTAATTTCGAGTGAAGTCGAAGAGGACTAGACGCATGAGCCTGAGAGCGAGATCGATCCCAACAGCTTTCAGGATACTCTCTATCTTGTCAATCATCGGGTCCTCAGGAAGCTCCCATGGTTGATCAAAGGGAGAACATCTTCCACACCAAGTGTGTGGTTCGCGAGGCTACCTTAAGCGTCATCGTCGATGGAGGGAGTTGCTGCAACCTCATCAATGAAAAGGCAGTGGATTTCTTGCATTTGACTACTACTCCTAGAGCTACTCACTATGGACTAAATGGTATTACTGATGATGGATATGTTATTATGGTTACTAAATAATGCTTAGTTTCTATTTCTATTGGTTCCTACCATGATAAAATTTAATGTGATGTTGCTAGAATGGATTGTAGTCATATTTTGCTTGGTCGTCCTTGGTTATATGATCGTTCTGTTATACATGATGGTCGTGAAAATACATATTCCTTCACTTTTGATGGGAGGAGAGTTACTCTCCTACCCCTTTCTCCTCAAGCTCTTTTGAAGGAACATGTTCGCAAGCGACAATAGCAGGACGCTCAAAAGGATGCCCAAAGGATGGAGAAGGGACGTGTTGCCTCCGCTGGCCACACCGCACCCACGGCTAAGGCACCCGCGCTCGTGGCTTCTGTACCCGCACCCGCGGCCGCCCCCACGTCCACACCCTCCTCTTCTTCTTCGACACATCCTTCTTCTGCTGCGCTCGTGGCTTGAGCATCAGATTGACTTCGTCCCTGGTGCAGCCTTGCCTAATCGCGCCGCCTATAGAGCTAGCCCTGTGGAAACAAGAAAGCTGCAGCGCCAAGTCACGGAGCTGATGGACAAAGGCTTTGTCTGAGAGAGCCCGAGCCCTTGTGTCGTGCCTATCATCTTGTTTCCAAAGAAGGATGGCTCTTGGCGCATGTGTGTTGATTGTCGGGCAATCAACCAAATAACGGTTAAGTATCGTCACCCTATTCTTCGTTTAGATGATATGCTTGATGAATTCTATGGTGCATGCATTTTCTCAAATATTGATCTTAGAAGTGACTATCATCAAATTAGGATGAAACCGGGAGATGAATGGAAAATGGCTATTAAGACTAAGTATGGCTTATATGAATGGTTAGTAATGCCTTTTGGTTTAACTAATACTCCTTCTACTTTTATGAGGCTTATTGATAATGCATATCTTAGATTGGCATTACAGACATTTTTAAGCTAGTTAGGTTGCATTTAGGTAACAATTTGTAGTTAAATTGCATCTTGTTATTATTTTAGAAGAATTCGGATTCTGCGCGAATTTGTGGTTATTTTGCAAATTGCAACTGAACACCATTGGGAGATGCAATATCGTGGAGAGGAGATGCAAATGACATTGGAAAGAAGAAAGAGTTGAAGAAAAGAAAGAAGAACAAGTGGAGCTGCTCTCGGCTTGGACCTTAGGAGCTGCCAGCGAGATTTGCCGCGGCCACAGCAGGCGTGCCGCAGCCGCAACAAAGGATGTGCGCAACAGGTATTGGAAGAGCCACGTGCCGCAGCCGCATCATGTGCCACGACCGCCGCATTGGTCATCAGCATCGCGTCGTTTCATTTAATTAAAACCCTGGTTTTGTTAGTTCGTTTTGGAGCCAACTTAGACTTTTTAAAGGCCGAATGTTGTTAGTTTTCATACACTTCTATTATATTCTACGTTCTATCAGACAGTTAGAGATTGAGCAATGTTTTCCATGAGGAACTAAACTCATCTGTTCTGCCTATAGTTTGAAGCTTTATTTGGATTGATTGTGAGTTTCTAATTCTTGTTCTTTGTTTCCTATATTTGAATGCTTCAACTTATTTGTGTGCTTGATTGTTTATTGTTTTGTTCTATCTTTTCTGGCCAACTCATTAGATCAATTCAATTGCTAGGGTTCTGTATATTCCTGATTGTGAACCTTAACCCAAGTAGCAAACTTGTCCCTTTAGAGCTGATTGAACTAATTGGATAAGTAAGAAGTTGGATGTGTTGTTAAATCCCTCTTTAGAGACTGCAAATACCTTGGATAATCTCTGAACTTAAAGCTATCAATTGGGTTAAATCCTTCTTTAGAGACTGTTCGATTGATAAGGGTTTATAGGACTGATTGGACTAGTAACTATATTAGATCGGGACAAGGGCATTCATAGGAAACTTAATAGGACGAGAAGAAGTTACAAGGATCATTTCAACCAAATAAAGTGGAATATTGTAGGTAAAAATGCTTCTCATAATTGTTTGAATCACAACCATTTACTCTTGCTTTTTTCAATCCGCTTTGATTAAAGGCGGATCTTTTACACTCACAAAACCCCCAAAGTTGGTTACTTTAATCGGCACTTGAGCAACAAATCATACTTGAGCAACAAATCTCCCCGTGGATCGACCTCGTACTTATTGCTTTACTAGTTATAGGATTGAGTTTACTTTGACGGATCAATGACAGGTTTTCCCTCCGTCAAATTTGGCACCGTTGCCGGGGAGATTTATTGATTCTTGTGTGTTTTTGGTGTTGATTTTTGGTGTAGACCATCATATATGGTCCGTACCCGTGCTACTAATTCTTCTTTGTTGCTATTTCATTCAGAGATTGAAAGGACCCTTGCCACTTTAAGGCGAGAAACTCGTAATCGCTTTTGCGAACTACCTTTTGATCAAGGAGAAAGCACTGCAGAGATGGCTAACGAAGCAAACTGCACTCTTAAGGAGCTTTCTGCTCCTGACTTGGCACAACAACCACTGTGCTAGGGGAAGGAGTCAACTTTGAACTTAAATCTGGGGTAATTCATCTTCTACCCAAGTTCCATGGGTTGAGTGGGGAGGACCCCCACAAGCATCTATCTGAGTTCCATAATGTGGTAGTTGGGATGAAACCTTAGAACATTACTGAGGATCAAATCAAGCTGAGAGCCTTCCCTTTCTCTTTAAAGGATGAGGCGAATGAATGGTTCTTTTATCTACCTCCTGAGACTATATCGACGTGGGCTGAGATGAAAAGAGTATTTCTGGAGAAGTACTTTTCTGCAACAAAACTTAATGCCTTGAAAAGGGCAATCAGCAGCATTGAGCAGTACGCTACATAGTCGATTCATGAGTACTTTGAGCGATTTAAGAAACTCTATGCTAGCTGCCAATGCCATGGTTTCGCTCAGAAGGATTTGGTCTTATTTCTCTTCAATGGACTTACTGTGTATGAGCGCAAGATAGTGAATTCGTGTTGTCGGGGAAACATGTTGAATAAGACGCCTGATACAACTTGGGATGTGTTTAAAGAGCTCTCTGGAGGCTCTAGGCAGTTCAACAAGAGAACCCGTGCTAGGGGTGTACTTTCTATTGATGTGCCTGTGGCTGCACTTCAGACCGATATGGTAGAGGTGAATGAGATGATGAAACAGTTAGTAACTGATAGAACCCCTCAACAGTTGAAAGCATGTGGACTATGCAATGAATTCACCCATCCTATGGACATGTGCCCGCTTCTGCAAGACCCTAACGTAGAGTTAAATGCCGTTGGGAATTTCGCTCCACAAAGGCCTAGACAAGGCAATTTTCGAAATCCTTGGTACTTCAACAACAACAATTACAACAGAGGCTATCAACAGGGCTATGGGAACTACCAAGTCCCTATCAATCAGCAAGGGGGGCAACAAGGAAGGCCCCAGCAACAATTTGAACCTCGACAGGGAGGCCAACCACAATCGAATGAGGCTACTGAGGATCCACTACAGAAATTGTCACGATTGGTCCTGAAGGTTGAGAAACAACCATCAGACCGGATTAAAAATATGGAGAATCGATCAATTGAGTCAGCTTATTCAAGTCTTAAGTGCGAAGGAGGCGAACGATTCAGGGAAGCTTCCATCGCAAATGGTTGCGAATCGTAAGGAGAACGTCAGCGCTGTAATGCTTAGGAGTGGCAAGGAACTGATTGTCACACCTCCAAAGGATGGAGAGGAAATAATGGATGAAGAGATAAAAGTAATAGACAAAGAAGATGGCAGCTGCACGGTGCGGCGGCCACAACACACATGCCGCGACCGCGACATGGGGGAGGAGCAGCAGCCGCAGCACAATGTTGCGCCCGCAGCAGCGTTTCCAGTCGGAACCCCGACGCCAGGCACGCCCCTTGCTTCTTTTTCCTATTTACATTATTCTCCCTCCTCTCCTCCTCCTCCCTCTTCTTCTTCCTTACCTCTGGAGACTCCAAAGCCGGTTCCACCCTTTCCGGAAGCCCTGAAGGATACACGAAGGTATGAGAACGATAAGGAGATCTTCCAGACGTTCAGTAAGTGCGAGGTAAACATTCCTTTTCTTAATTTGATTAAAAGCATTCCTAGATATGCTAAATTTTTTAAGGAACTTTGCACTATCAAGTCGAACCAGAAGCTGAAAGATAAGCAAAAAGTAAAGGTAAGCGAACATGTCACTGCTGTATTTCAGAAGTGTTTGCCTGAGAAGTGTAGTGATCCTAGCTAGTATGTTTGCAATTCCATGTGTGATAGGTGATAATAAATTTGACAAAGCCATGTTAGATCTAGTAGCATCTATTCATGTCTTGCCTTCTCATGTTTATCATGCCTTGGGATTGGGACCTCTGAATAATACTCGGGTAGTAATTCAACTTGCTGATCGATCTACTATCTTCCCAAAAGGGATTGTTGAGGTTTTCTTGGTTATGGTCGACTACTTGATATTCCCTGCTGTCTTCTTTGTGATTAATATAGGTCCTGGTAACAATGAAGGCCCTATTCTATTGGGCAGACCTTTTCTGAAAACTGCTAGGACCAAGATAGATGTCTATTCAGGGTCTCTAACAATGGAATTTGATGGTCAAAGAGTTGAATATAATATCTATGATTCCATGAAATTTCCATCTGATGATCCTTCTTTGTGCTTTATGGATGTTATTGATATTATGACACAAGATTGCTTTGATTTGGAGTGTGTTGATGAGATGGAGGTCGCTTTACATGCCCCTATAGATGAAATTTTTAGAGATTATGCTTTGTCATCTAACTTGCAGGAGGCTATATTGGCTTTAGACCATCGATCTCCCACCTATGTGCCACCAAGGGGAAAACGCATCGAGCTGACCATGCCACCTGAAAAACTTCTTCCATCCATTGTCCAAGCGCCTAATATTGAATTGAAACAACTTTCTAATCACCTTAAATATGCTTTTCTTTGTGAGTATGATACTTTGCCTGTCATTATTTCTAACAAACTCACTTTTGAGCAAGAGGAGCGATTGGTGACTGTTCTGAAGGAGAACAAGGAGGCGTTAGGATGGACGATCGCAGACATTAAGGGCATTAGTCCTACCCTCTGCATGCACAGAATACTTCTGGAGGCTGATGCCGAGCCATCTAGAGAACCTCAGCGGAGACTCAATCCGCCGATGATGGAAGTGGTAAAGAAGGAGGTGCTGAAGCTCCTTCAAGCAGGTATGATCTTTCCAATATCTGATAGCAAGTGGGTGAGTCCTACTCAGGTCGTCCTTAAGAAGAGGGGTATCCCTGCCGTTGAGAATCAGGATGGTGAGTTAGTCCCTAGCAGGGTCCAAACAGGATGGAGGGTCTGTATTGATTATTGTAAGTTGAATGCGGTAACTCGCAAAGACCATTTCCCCCTACCCTTTATTGATCAAATGCTTGAGTGCCTTGCCGATCTCTCTTTTTATTGCTTCTTAGATGGCTACTCAGGATATTTTCAGGTACCCATAGCACCGAAGGATCAAGAGAAAACGACATTTACATGCCCCTTTGGCACTTTTGCATATCGCAGAATGCCATTTGGGTTATGTAACGCACCTGGGGCCTTCCAACGGTGTATGGTAAGCATATTTTCTGAGTATGTAGAGCACTTCATAGAGGTATTCATGGATGACTTTACTGTGCATGGAGATGACTTTGATACTTGCTTGCACCATTTGTCACTTGTACTTAGGCGGTGTGTCGACACCAACTTAGTTCTTAATTTTGAAAAGTGTCATTTTATGGTTGAGCAAGGCATTGTTTTGGGTCATATTGTGTCTAGTAGGGGTGTTGAGGTGGACAAGGCTAAGATTGATGTCATTCAGTCCCTGTCTTACCCCACCAATGTGCGCGAGATTCGTTCCTCTTTAGGCCATGCAGGGTTCTATCGCAGGTTTATTAAGGATTTTTCTAAGATTTCCGCACCTCTTTGTGATTTACTAAAAAAGGAAGTAGCTTTTGACTTTGATGACAGGTGTAGAGCAACCTTTGATGAGCTAAAAGGATGTCTGACTAGCGCTCCTATAATTCAGTCACCCACATGGTCTCAACCCTTTGAGATTATGTGTGATGCTAGCGACTATGCAATGGGTGTTGTCTTGGGATAGAAGGAAGGAAGGAGCTCTCATGTCATCTACTATGCCTCCGTGACTCTGAATGGAGCGCAAAGGAACTACTCAACCATTGAGAAAGAGCTTCTGGCCGTGGTCTTTGCATTGGAGAAGTTTCGCTCCTACCTCCTAGGAGCTAAGGTAATTGTCTTCACTGATCACATAACTCTTCGCTATTTATTAACTAAAAAAGAAGCAAAACCTAGATTGATTTGATGGATCTTGCTCTTGAGCGAATTTGATATCGAAATTAAAGATAAGAAAGTTGCAGAGAACTTAGTAGCGGACCACCTCAGCAGACTTGTCCAATGATAGGACAAGCCGGACGATCAAAGACCCATTCATGGTGAGTTCCCGGATGATACTCTCTTTTTCATGAATACTTACTCGTGTGATTTGCAGCTGGTAACTACGGAGGATGTCGCGGCCGCGGCCGCAGCACACATGTCGCGGACGCAGCACACCACTGATGCAGCGGCCGCAACCCCCATGCCGCGGTCGCATACTGCCCAGCTGCCTCCTTTCATCTTTTCTGACGAGGTAAGTCTTGATGTCCCTGAATTATTGATGGGTGTCCATACTCCTCGACCTTGGTTTGCCAATATGGGGAATTTCTTGGTCACGGGAGAATTTCTACCTAATTTCACGAAAGCTGACTTTATTTTGCATTTATTATATTCTAATTAGGAGTTATCGTTGTAGGTCTGGATATGGTTGTATTTTCCTATGTCCTGGGGTCACATGAAACTCGATAGGCACCATATTGAGGATCCCTGTTATGGTTTGCGGTATTTACAGTTAGCGACTATGTAGACTAGACCGAAAGAGGTCGCTTCGGTGACCCGCCTTCATGAGATTAAAAAGAGGCTCGACGAGATGGTCGTTGGCGAGGTATACATACAATGAAAAACATATTTACTTTCATATTTTAATATCATAATACGAAACCATCAACATGTTCTCTCTATTCGCATATTAACTTTAGGCGATTGAGTAGGGACCTCGACTTCGATCAAGTTCTGTGGTTGTCACATTATAGGGGCACCATCCGATGGTTATACGAGGAGGAGTCATTTATTCTTGACAATGTAACGAGGCAGTTTGGGCCTATGCAATAGATTTCCTCATATCTGATTTGACCGATTTTCGTGTTCAGGCGCACATCCTTGAAGGGTAAGCATGAGGTCACCTTCTCAAGATGACAACCATTGGGTGGATCGGTTCACAAAGATGTATGACATGTAAAACATATCATCGACGAGCATCGAATATCCATATGGTGTCGCCGACGGCTACATTTAGTGGTTTCACCGCGTCAATCATCCTTATATACTTCTTGACTTAGATCGACCGACCGACTGACGAGTCATCCGTATATACTTCCTGACACAGCCACTACGAGGGTCGTTAATCCATCCAAAAATAACCCACACTTAATGAGCTAGTATAGCTAGTAAGTCCAGGTGTCGATCCAGGGGAAGCTTAACCTTTTCTTATGTATTTATCTTGTCAACAAGTAATGAAAGAAAATGTTTATAAAAGTAATGGTAATGCAAATGACACAAATAAGCAATCAGTTCCTTACAAATTCATAACAATGGTTGGCATGGCGATCATTGGATCATTCATAGTTACTGTTACTTTATCCGTTATTCTAGAGGATTGGTTTCTGTATGCAAAGAATGCGTCTTAATCTAACATGGGGGATGAGTAGCATTAATTACCAATCTTTTAGCACTTTAATAATATAATTCATGGTCTTTAGCAAATTTTCCCCTAGTTGTCTACCTAGCTTTTTCCAATTACAACAGATAATATCATTCAAGTACCGATTTCCTTACACTTTCCAGAATTCCAACCTATTCATCAAGATGTGTTTGCTACCATAGGTTCGACCCTGCTTAGCGGTTGTAATCAAAATCCTAGCAATATGCAATTATATCTAGGTCGCGAAGCTAAACATAATCACAATATAAATAATCAAGCATGAAGGAAATGGAAATAATTATAATAGAAGTAACTATAAATATAATAATCACAAACCAACCATGTCTAGAATCTGTAAGAAAATGAAAGGTGTCTTAAGTACTCATAACGTACCTAAAAAATCAAAGCTTGGAAAATCCATAAGAACTTTAATGTAAGAAGGCTGCAAAGGCAACATCTACATCGAATTTACCTCTGAATGAGCAAAACTGGAAAGACAGAAGATGGCAGAGTGGAGAGGGGAGTGGAGAGGAGAGGTATGTGTTGAGATGTGTGGAAAATGGCTAGAGAAGAGGTTTATTTATAGTGCTAGGTTGGCACCGATCTAGCTACTAGAGATACAATATAGCTATATCCCGTGGGAAGCCTCCATTGTGTGTCGAGAGTCCTCAGGGTGTGCCGAGGGTCGGCGGGCGCCGATCTTGCTGAGTCCTCTTTTATTCTTTTCCTCGTGTCTTGGCTTCTTCTATGCTCTTCTTTAATGCTTGATCCCAAGAACCTGTATAAATAAGAGTAAAATGTGTAGATTCTAATTTTTAGGATTATTTGAAAAATAGAATGCAGTTAATGCTGAAAATATGATTATATTCAATGTAATTGACTTAAGAATGAACTAAAATACCTATATAAATTATGCATTATCAAATCCCCCACACTTACCTTTTGCTAGTCCTTGATCAAAATAATATGATCATTGTATCCCACAACAAAGTCCATTATGAGTTAGCTCCTTGAAAAACAAAGTTTTAGGTGAAAACAAAAGTAACTTAGATTAACATCCTAGCATGCAAGGGTGTGATCGAGAAACTTCATGATTATTATCCGACCTCACCAAGTATGCAAAAGTAACTTAGATTAACATCCTCAACTCTCAACTTCATGATCGAGAAACTTCATGATTAACACCCTAGCATGCAAAAGTAAATTAGATTAACATCCTTGCTCTCAAATGTGTTTTAGGTTTTAAGCACAACTCTCAACTCGATTCATAATGTTCTAAGTTCAAAGAGATTTACATAGTCACCAAATTTCCACCAAGAATGCCTATTACCTGCGGGGAAATATTTAACTGTTGGGAATAATATGCATATCTTATAAAAAAAATAAAATTTTTGAAGATAATATGCAAAATGCAAGTGCGGAATATTAAACATGCATGCCAAAAATAAAACATAAGTGCATCTAGTGTATTACAAACCAAATGTTCCTCCCCCATACTTACAGTTTTCATTGTCCCAAATCAAAATAGTCTCAACAAGGAAACAACATAAGAGTGCAAGAACCGAAACATCAAAAAATAAACCAGAAAAATAGAAACATAGCTGATAGAGATGGCTGAGGTGGTGCTCACTGCTACAGCGGTGGCCGAAGTGGAAACTCCTACTGGAATATGTCAAAGAAGCTCGTCATCCTTTGGTCATGCAGATCCATCATCTGCTCCATGGCATGCCAGCGCTGATCCTGTTGCTGCATCCACTCAAAGTGCTGCTGCTCAAAATGTTGGCGATCCTGCCGCTCCTCCTGCAATGAGCATTGAATGTCGCATGTGGATATTTGGAGAGAGGCTAACCTCTGCTCAAGACCAACCAATGAGAAACTAGCACCCTCATCACCACCGATTTGCTAATTCTCCTCCTTCTCATCCTCCGACCGCTCGGGGTCGTATTCCATATCATCCTCCGATTCCACATACTCCTCCTCACCAATGGAAGGCCAACATTAATACCACCGTGAGGGATCTGAAAATCTGCAATGGTCGGGCCCATAGGAATGAAGCTAGGGAGGGGAATCTCGTGCCTGCCCTTGGGGCAAGCGAACCATCGAAAAGGAGGACGATCTCCTACTAGATGACCAACTTGAGTGAGTGCATCACGGTCCCATCGATATGACTCAGGGAGGAAATCATCGTCCTTGAGCTCCAGGCCGACACGAATGGCTATCAGTGTGATCAGGCCTCCGAAGGCAATGGTGCGTGTATCGCGATGAGCACCTCCTCGCCGCACATAAAAAAGCATCAAGGAACAGCTGAACCCAGTCTGGAATCCAAGTACCCTCAGAAGTGAGACAGAAGACATAGGCCCGTCAGTCATGGTGGCCTTTTTGATCATCGCTTGCCCAGTGAAAGTGTTGCGCAACATCTTGTGGCAGAGTCTGAAGGGAGGGTGAGGGATGTCGTAGTTGTAGTTCCCTCTAGACTTGGTTATTTCCCTAGTAGCCAGCAGCTAAGTCAACTTAGGATATGGCTTAGTCTTTGCCAAAAGCCCATCATCAGAAGGAGGTGTTGTGATCCCAAAGTAGCAGGCGATCGCTAAGCGAGGTCTTCAAAAACGATGGCCGCCGAGGTAGAACTCGATCTCTGCGTTAGAAGCTCTCTGGGTAGCGATAAATTCACGAGTCAGAGTGGGTCTAGTCGGGGCGCCTTTAGTCCGAAATCACCTGAGGCCAACCTTTTGAAGGAGGGTAATTGTGGGCTTGATAAGGCCTAATCGTTCGAGAATCGCGGTGTCAACAACTTTCATCGTCGCGTATTTTCTTTCCTCTAAATCCTTCCAAATGGCCATAGTTTCTTCATTTAGGTTATGATGTTCGTTCATAAACCTAATTGTAGTCATGGTGACTGGAAAACGAAGGGAGAAATTGGACATATGCGTAAAAGATGAAGAACAACCTCTAGAGAAGGATCGACGGATGCCGACGTCTGAGTTCGTGAGTTCCTGCTTAAAGATTGGAGGTTCCGGCTACCCTCTCAAAAAAAAAGTGCTCCAAATGCGATTCTCAGCCCATATATAGAAGAAAAGTAGGATTTTTGTGAAGATTGGAAAAGTGGATGAATTTAAAAGATGGGGTTTTGGCGGGTAGATGGTAGGAAAACATAGATCGAGATGAGAGGATCGAGGTGGTGAGATTGATTTCTTGAATGGAGGCCTGAATGGTTGATAAATCAATAAAAAAAAGAGATGGAGATGGGTGGAGGTATGGCGGCACAAAGGAGAAGAAAACGGGTGGACTTTTCGGGTTTAGGGATGAAGAGGAAGGGTTTGGGGTTTAAATTTTGGGTGGTACCCACGAAATTTAATCCAGAACCTCTAAGATAGATTTCTGGGGAATCTTTGATGGGCGCCGATGCTTAATCGGCGGGCGCCGATCCAAGGCTAGTGTCGGTGGGAGCCAATACTAGATCGACGGATGCCGATTTCATCATTCCCGATTCCTTCCTTCGTTTGTCGTAGTGTGTGCTTCCGAAGCCATATTGTTGTTTTTGTTTTATTTGTTTTTGTAGAATAAAATAAAGTAACAAAAAACGAGAAATTTGAAAGCGTCAAACGTACCTCGGGTTGCGTCCCGAGCAACACCTTTGTTTCTAGTCGTTGGCTCGACTGATTCACTATTTAGTTTTCTTTACCTGGTGGTGCATGTAAGGGCACCTCTTCGATCACGGATTCCTTATCGCCATGGTAGTATAGCTTTAGTTGTTGGTTGTTGACTTTAAAGATGTTCCCACTATGATCGTCTTTTATGTCGACTGCTCCGTGAGGATAGACGTGTATAACCGTAAACGACACTCTCCATAGGATAGGATTTTTCCTGCAAAAATTTTAAACCAAGACATAAACAGTAAAACTCTATCTTCTACCTAGAAGTGTTTCTTTCGAATGTGCTTACCGTGCCAGGCTTTCGTCTTGTCTTTATAGATTACTGCATTTTCGTATGAGTCAAGCTGGATTTCTTCTAATTTTTGTAGCTGCAGTTTTCTGAATTCTCGGAATTCATCAAGTCTAATGTTCGCCTACTTCACAACCTGATATGCTTTGTGTTGGAGTTCAACGGGTAAATGACATGCCTTTCCATATATCAACTGATATGGTGACATTCGTAGGGGTGTCTTATAAGTTGTATGATATGCCTAGAGTGGATCATTTGACCTTAGACTCCAATCCTTCATGTCTGGCCGAATGGTTTTTTCCATATTCCTTTTGATTTGCCTATTTGATAGTTCTGCTTGGCCATTTGTTTAAGGATGATATGTTGTTGAAACCTTTTGCAAGACTCCATATCTTTTTAGTTGTGTGCTGACTGTCTTGTTGAAGAAATGTGTCCCTCGGTCGCCGATTAACACTTTTGGCATTCTAAACTTGGAGAACAATTCTTATAGGAAATCAGCAACGATGGGAGAATCATCAGTCCTAGTGGTCTTTGCCTCCACCCACTTGGAGACATTGTCCATAGCAACCAAAATATAGGTGTTCCCAAAAGATGTAGGGAAATATGACAAGAGAAAAACTAGTCGTTGTTCCTGCCAAAGAATACTCAAACTTACAACTGGTATAATTAGTAAGAAAGAGGCCGATCCACAAGGAAATCTACTCAATTCAAGTGCAAGTCTAATCTCTATGTAAGAATATGGGGAGTTTTGGTGAGAAAAAGATCGTCCTAGTATCAAAGCGGAAACAATGCAAACAAAATAAATTGGTTATAGAATGCAATAGAGAGAGTTAGGTTCACCTACAATTTATCACTTCGATTGATGAATTTGATCCTTGTTTCAGCTTCTAGTTGTTGTCTTTTCCTATGAATGTCCTTGTCCATATCTTAGATAGATTACTAGTCCTACGAGTCCTAGAAACCCTTATCTCTAAATAACCCTAACACAGTTAAGATTCAACCTAGAGATAGCATTAAGAGTATGAATTAACCAAGGTACATATAATATCAAGCTACAAGTCGATATTCAACATGTATTCAACTTCCTACACATCCAATTAGTCCTACGAATCCTAAAGGGATATGTCCGCCACTTGGGTTAAGGTTCGCTATGAGCAATCTACAAAATCTTAGCAATTGAATGAGTCTATTATAACTAGTTGATCAGGCTAGAGAGAATAAAACACATTCAAGGAATTAAGCACAAAGAAGTCAAAACATTCGAATAGGAATAAGAACTAGATTAAGAAACTCATAATTCAACAATAAAAAGATCAAAAATGTAGGCCAAACCTTGAGAGTTTAGTTTCTCATGCTCAACGATGCTCTCTCAATAATCTCTAAAGTGCATAAGGTCAATGAAAGAATAACCTAGAAAAGTCTTATAAAAGCCTCCAAAGAGTCGGCGAAAACTAACATAAAAAACCCTAATTAAAGTCCGATTCTAAATCGGCGTTTCTGCAGAGGCCGCAGGGCAGCCAACCCAGGCCACAGGGCGACCAGGCGATTGTGAAATTTTTTGTCAGAGCTACGGTTCGTGGGGCAGCTAGCTTAGCTGCGGGGCGACCATACTGTTCACAGTGATTTTCCCTCTTCAAATTTGGTCTCGATGTCACCATGAAAGTTGTAGATCTCGGAAAGAGCTTTCCAACACATGCTTATAATAGTCAATCGAACTACCGAGGCCTCCAGAAAGTGCGAAACAAGTTGAGCTTGTTTAGCGATAACTTCTGCTGACTTGTTCTTCACTTAGACTCTCGAAATTCAACTCCGCTCTCGTGGTCTTTACTTTTCTTCCTCCACTTGAATTTTCCTTCATCCAATAGTCTCATCATTCCTTTTTGGATTTACATCTACCAAAAATTAACCATAAAATTGCATAGATTCCGACTCTACCAACACCACAGTTAAACATGTAATTGTAACTAAAATATGCAAAAGCCTTCTTGGAGTTGTCATTGAACTGAAATACGGCATCTTTCTTACGTAGGTCACATAATGGGGATGAAATCTTTGAAAAATCCTTGATAAACCTGCAATAGAACCTTGCATGGCCTAAAAAGGAGAAAATTTCACGCACATTAGTTGGATAAGTAAAGATTGAATAAGTTCAACTTTTGTTTTGTTGTCTTCGATTCCCTTTTTTTGAAACGACGTGACCTAATGATAAGTGATGTAAACAAGAATCAAAACTATCACCGTTCACCGAGAAATCATCCATGAACACTTCTATGAAATTTTCAACATACTCCGAGAAAATGCTCATCTTGCATCGCTAGAATGTTCCTGGTGTGTTACATAGTCCAAAGGGCATTTTGCTATAAGCGAATGTGCTAAAGAAACATGTAAACGTTTTTCTTTTCTTAGTCTTCCGGTGTTATAGGAATATGAAAATAACCTGAATAGCCATCCAAGAAACAAAAGCACGAGCCACTAGCAAGGCGCTCTAACATTTGATCAATAAAAGGTAGGGGAAAATGATCCTTACTAGTGACTACGTTTAGCTTGCGGTAGTCATTGCATACTCTCCAACCAGTTTGTACTTGAGTAGGTACCAACTTTTGTTGTTGATTCTTTACCACAGTGATCCCTCATTTCTTTGGAACCATTTGAGTTGGGCTAACCCACTAGCAGTCTAACATTGGGTAGATTTCCCCTGCTTGGAGAAGTTTCAGTACTTTCTTCTTAACCACCTCCATCATCGGGGGAGTGAGTCATCGTTGGGGTTGCCTTGAATGTTTTGCATTGTCTTCCATTAGGATCCTATGCATACAGAGTGTAGGGATGATTCCTTTAATATCTGCAATTGTGCATCCTAATGTTGCATTATGGTTTTTCAGAACTATCACTAATTTGCTCTCCTGTTCTGGGCTGAGTTTGTTGTTGATTATTCCTGGAAGTGTATCGCCGTCTCCCAATAAAAAATATTTGAGATTTTCTGGTAGTAGTTTAAGTTCAACCTCAGGTGCCTGTATCACAGAAGGTAAAAGTTTCTCATTTGGGAGAGTTAGTGACAAGTCAATTGGATAATCTGGATATCCCTCGGGACTATCCAAGGATCGAGATATTGCCTGCAGGTTGTTAGGTAATACATAATTATCAAAAAAAATCCCTTAGAGGAGTTTCTAAGGCTACCTGCAAATCATCATCTCTATTATTCAGTTCAAATATATCTTCAGTGCAAATATCCACTATATCAACTAAATTTAATGTGGGGTCCTCTAATGGATAGGTCATAGCTTTAGAAGGAGAGAATTCTATTGTTTTACCATCAAATTACATGGACAGAGATCAATTGAAATAGTTAATCTTTATTTTTGCGGTCTTTAGAAAGGGTCTACCCAGCTGAAGTGAGTCGTCTTTGACAACATTCTCCATCTCTAGAACATAAAAATCTATAGGAAAGATTAGTCCATTTACCTCTACCAGAACTTCTTCCACAACACCTTTTGAATAGATTTGTGAGAGATCGGTGAGTTGTATCACTACTCTTGTCTCCTTCAGGGTACCTAAAGCAGATACAAGGAATACGAAATAACATTTACCGATGCTCTTAGATCTAATAAGGCATACTCAATTCTGGTGGTTCCTATAGTGCAAGGTATAGTAAA
Organism: Persicaria maculosa; assembly: GCA_963922045.1. Lineage (NCBI taxonomy): Eukaryota > Viridiplantae > Streptophyta > Magnoliopsida > Caryophyllales > Polygonaceae > Persicaria > Persicaria maculosa. The sequence continues at coordinate 44,222,806 of OY998256.1, forward strand.
CATTCCTGGGTCTCCGCACTTCTCAGGCATTCTCCATTAAAATACAGCTAACACTTGTTCACTCAAGTTTACCTTTTCCTTTCTTTTTGGTTTCTGGCTCTTCTTAAATGTGCATAAGTCTTTTGAAAATCTAGCATAATGAGGTTCTTGTAGAAAATGTAAAAGAGGATGTTTACCGCACATCTGGAGAATCTCTTCAAGAGCTCTTCATTATCTGCTGCCTATTTCTGACTTTTTAATGCTTCTGGAAATGGGGCTTGCGGTCGGTTTTCCTCCATAGGTTCCTTTGAGGGTTGTTTTTCTACAGCACTTGGTGTGACCTCTTGTCTAGTGCTGATTTCTTCTTCGATTTCTGCTTATGGGATGTCCTCTTCCCTCTGCACATTGCTCTCTAATGACAAATCGTTCTTCTTTGTCGGTGGGATTTCAGCCATCGTTTTCCCACTTATGAGAGATATGGCGTTTAGGTCATGTCTATCTTCTGCAAGTCCTCCAGTTTCGTCGTCTGAACTATCTAAACTATCCTCCACGATGTTCTATTTTCTGAAGGGCTCTTCTCTTTCATGTGAAATCTTTGAGATTTGCTCTGGTTGGTGGTGGACTTCTGTGGTGAAACTTGTTCTATACCTTTTCTCACCCACTTGCAGAAATAAGTTTCCAGGTTGCGTTGCGATATCTGGATTAACCTATTGGGACGAAGCTAAGAGATCTAGTCAAAATGTTGCTAGAATGTCACGAGCAATATGTATGACATCTGGTTTGCTGTGATCTATTCGTTGAATCATCTGAGCTTCTAGATCCTCGGCGTATTGATAAGATACGTTTGAAAATTTTTCGAATATCTGCGTTGCTTCTCTTATTGTCTTATCAAAGATATCACCCCTGCTTATTGCGTTTACTTCGACTCTACTTTTTTCAATTAGTCTTTCGACCAAATAGACTATCAGATCAGCTTCCGAGTTTCCATGCCGAGGACGACTGAATTTGAGCTTCTGAAATCTGGCGAGATATTTGTAAAGCGTCTCATATGTCCCTTTCGTGATGCTGGAGATCTCTTTATTCAATGTGTTCCTTCCAGTTGTTGGGAAATATTTGCTCAAAAATACTCTTTTTAGGTCTACCCATGTTGTACGTGATGCTTCCGACTGGCTAATAGTACAACCAATCTTTGGCTTCATCACATAAGGAGAACGGAAAGACTCGTAGCATGAACGGATCATCATTTAAGCCTGTAATTCGAAGACTATTACATACCCTCAAAATTGCTGGTAGGTGCAGATTAGGATTCTCTTCTTTCTGACCTTGAAAACTTGGTAGTAGATTTTCTAATTCAGGTTTGATATTATAACTTGATCCTTCTGGCAATTCTGGGAGCTTGATTCATAGATAGTGTGTTGAATAATCGGGCTCCTTTTGTGCTTTATAGTTTTGGCTAATGGTTCTGTCATTTCTCCTGTTTCTAAAATGCAAAAACAAAAGAAACAAATCAGTAGCAAAGGTGCAGACTTTCTTAGAAGGTCTACACAAGGGTTAAAAATATAAGCACACAAAAAGATTAAAGGAATGCCTCCCTATCAACGGCGCCAAAATTTGGTACGACCTCTACGAGGGTCGTTAATCCGTCCAAAGATAACCCACATGTAATAAGCTAGTATATCGAGTAAGTCCAGGTATCGATCTAGGGGAAGCTTAACCTCTTCTTACGTATTTCTCTCAAGTAACAAAAGCATATGTTAATGCAAATGATAGAAATAAGCAAATAGAATAAAAGTGGGTTGTAAGTGATTTGGGAATGAATCAGTTCCTTACAAATTCATAACAATGGTTGGCATGAAGATCATGAGATCATTCACAGTTTCATATGGTTGATGCTGCAATCCTTGGGAATATCTCATCGTCTAAGGTTGATTGAATCATAAACATAGCCTTAGAGCCTTTCTTCCGCTTCTCCCTTAGTTGCTGTTGTGAGCTGAATCTGCTTAGTTTTATAGTAACTTTTATATCGTTTTCTGCATACATTTCATGCATTTGGGCTAAGATAGTGCAGAATCTATGTAGTCTATGTTTATTTGCCAAATTATGGAATCTACACTAGTTTCTGTTTAAATTCGCAGAATTCGAGGAAATTTACAGTAGTTCTGAGAAAGGACGAAAAGCTCGGAAATCAACTGCAGAAGTCCAAAGTCAAAGAACGACGGAACCATGAGGAATCAGGCTGGAGCCAAGAGTTACTCGATATCGAGGACCTTACTCGATATCGACCAAATAGTCCGAGCAGTGCCTGGTCGAGTAGGAGCTGATCGAGGAGCTGAGAGACGAAGCCAGCCCGACACTAGGACCTTATTCGATATCGAGTAATGTACTCGATATCGACAAACTCAGCACCACATGTACAAGCCAGTGTCGGGGAGAGGTTGCTCGACAACACCAGGCCAGCCAAAGTCGACACCATGTACTCGATATCGAGTACTTTGCTCGATATCGACAAGACCTAAGGCACATGTCCAAGCTATATCGAGAACTAGCTACTCGGCCAATACTAGTGAAGAAGTCGTCGATACGGTTACTCGATATCGAGTACTTTACTCGATATCGAGGAGAGCTATACTTGGCCGCGTTACGCGGTGAGCTGTCCGAGTCGAGTTGGGATTACTTGGAGCCGAAGGAGTCCGATTCTATCCACATCTATCAAGACCTATCAAGATCTATCAATTCCATGGAAGATTTACCTACTTTAGATTTATTTCCTTTATGGATTTAATTCCTTTATTCCATTTATTTATCTTTAAGTAAGTAGATAATTAGATATAGATATAGATAGACTTTCTTACCTTGATTAGCAAGGGTTGGAGGCCTATAAATAAAGCCTTAGGGGCTGAGTTTTATCAATTCAATTTCAGAGAGAACAAATGAGTAGTAGTAGAGAGAGAGAGTTTGTGGCGAGCAAGGCGGAAAGGCGAAAGCGGATTTGGCTTGTTCGGTTGTAAGCTTTCTTTAGTTTATTTAATGCAAGTTATTTCATTTTGTTTATTGATCAGTTTCTTGATAATGAAGAGCGAGTAGTCCACCCACTTCTAGGGTCAGGGTGAGCCCGACGGTAGCCATGTGAGATGATGCGGTAAAGGTACAATCTTTTGATGCAATTCGTCTTCTATCCCTATGAGCATGATTCTTTTGCGAGAGTTGAGGGTGATCCTTGTTTGTATTATTGAAGCGAAAGTGGTCTTAATGCAACTTGGATTAATTATCTAAAAATGGTTAGTAACAATTAGGGTTTATGCGAAAGCCTCTATATTCCTATTTGTTAATAACGAAAGTTATTTGATAGAAAGCATAATCTTTTATGCCGTTATGTGTTATTTTGCATGGTCATCGTTGTGGTGTTGATACCCTAGCTTTGGAAGTCTTTATTTTATTGAATCTATTTCATTGAAAATCTGTGTTCTGAGTTCGAAAGCTTTGCAGTTGCTGATCCGGCTCATCAAGCTCAAGATCTTCAAAGCCTTGCTCCACCAAGCCCCACAACTCCTGAGACCTGAACAAGGTCGACATCTCCAGGCTCTAGAAGTGAAAATTCACTCCCTTGAAGATTGGCGATTGAGGATTACCAACACCACATGAACCGTTGTTCTGCATCTTGAACAACACTCTCGCTCACTATGTTCCCCTTTGAATTTTACCTCACAATTTCACTTAATCCCTTGACATAAACCTGGATGCAAACTCTTGTTTGCTCTGATATCAATTTTTTGGCAATTCATACAGATTAATCAAACACAGATGATAGTTTTGAGCCAAGAAAAACACAATCACTGCTAGAAACATGCGTCATTGCCACGAATTTAGTCACAGAAGTGACCTTGAAAACGCTTGCCTCCAAAAATAAACTCGAATTTAACCTCGAATTAAAATCCGGCCCAATAAACGCGAGGCTAAATTTGGTTACGAAAAATTAGCCTCGAAATTATTATTCGATGTTAAAGAGCATCGAATATTTCTTTGAGGGCAATTTCCGTAACCTTGAGCTCAAAGGCTATAAGCCTATAACTTCAAATTTAGGGACAAATAAATTTCGAGTCACTATTCGAGGCATAAGAATTCGAGGCTAAACAGTATTAAATGTTGACCACGAATTTGTTCGATGGTAAATTTCGATGGTAAACAACCCTGAAATTTAACCTCAAAAATTTAGTTAACAGGCTAAAAAATTTAGTTAAAAATACATCAATTTTTTTCAAATTTCATAGTTACTGAGGTCCATGTTTTATGCCATGTTTTATATCTACTTTTATATCGATTTCTGCATGCATTTCATGCATTTGGGTTAGATTTATACAGAATCTATGTAGTTTATGCTTAATTGCCAAATTATAGAGTCTACACTAGTTTTTGTTCAAATTCGCAGAAATCGGACGCACTTTAGAGCTTAAAGGAAACTCATGAAGAAGCTAAGAATGGTGTAGCTGAAGAAAAGGCCATTTTTCGACATTCATCATTCTGAGTCAAGTTCTGATGTCTTCATGAGAGTTGTAGCCCTCGAAAAGAGCTTTCCAACGCATACTCATATGCGTCAATCCGACGAACGGGGACTCGGGAAAGTGCGTTTAAAGAACAGAACGAGAAACTGAGCACATGTCAATATCGACTCATCCTAGTCAATATTGACTTAATCTGGTCGAAAATCACAAGTCAAATCGATATGGACCAGAAGCAAGAAGTGAAGAAAAGGGCAAGTCGATATTGACCTCAGTAAGTCAATATCGACCGAAAAATCGACTCAATATTGACCCCCAGAAGCCGAAAACCGAGCAAGACGGAGAGAAGCTGAAGATTCAACTCAATATTGACCGGTTCTAGGTCAATATCGACTACAAGTCACTCGATTTTCATCCCAGGAGCCGGAATCGAGTAGCAGAAGAGAAAAGCCGAGAAAAGTTAGTCAATATCGACCTGCCTTGGTCAATATCGACTTACACCCAGCGACGTCACCAATCCGATTCGGAGCTTTACTTAAAGTTTTATCCCGAATCCGTTGGAGATATTTTCGGGAGGAGATTCCTTGCGCATGAAGACTTGAGAGATTTTATCTTTTTATCTTTTTATTTATCCTAAGGGTTAAAAACATTTAATTACCCTAGGATTTATCTAGTTTTATCTTATTTAGATATATTTATTTCCAAATAGAACTATATCTTCTATAATAGATAGAGATATAGATAGAATTCCTTCATTGATTAGCAAGGGTTGGAAGCCTATAAATAAAGCCCATGGGGCTGGTTTTTCATTCATTCAATTTCAGTAGGAGAAGTAGGAGGAGAGAGAAAGAGAGAGTGAGTGGCCAAGAGGAGTTGGTGAAGCGAGAGCGGAATTGGCTTCCTTTGGTTGTAAGCTCTATTTTATTTTATTAATGCAAGTTTATTTCCTTTTATTATTGATGTCTTCAATTATGATGAAGCGCGAGTAGTCCACCCACTTCTAGGGTTGGGGCGAGCCCGACGATAGCCATGCGTATTTGAGGTAAAGATCCGACATTTATCAAGTTTTGAGCACCTACTACTTGTTTATGTGTTGGAAAAGGCGAAAGCTTGTCCTTGATGCGATTTACATGATTATCTGTTTTATCTCTGCCTTATGCATGCTTGGTTATCGTTGTTGCAAACCCCGATCTTGGAAGTTTTCTTTTATATAAAATTAATTCCGAAATCTACGAAAGCTTTGTTCTTTATTTTATTTTATTTTTGTTACTGTTGCCCTACTCGATATTGACCTCCTATAGGTCGATATCTACTTCTGACTTTCGATCTAGAAAGATCGCTGCTCGTTTGTGTCTCTGAACAGGTCGATTTTGAAGAAGAACAAGTCGATATTGACTGACCTAAGTCGATATTGACTGACCTAAGTCAATATTGAGCGACTCTGACCAGAAATTGACTGCCTTGCTGAAAACTGCCCAAAATCGACTGAACTAGTCGATATTGACTGCCTCTAGTCAATGTTGAGTTGTTCCCTGGAGTCGAAATCAAGTGAGATTCCACCGCTGCCTAGAATCCGCTGACCAGCTTCCTCGTGGATTCGAACCTGACTTTCCCTTACTACATTGGAGGAAGTCTTGAACATTATTTGCAGGGATTCGATCGGTTTGCTTTACTTTATTTACTTATTGTTTTGCATTCTCGATTTCCTCTTACAACAAATTGGCGCCGTTGCCGGGGAAGCTATCATTCGCGCCTTAGGTAGTTAAATCTCACATCTGCTTTAAGTTACTTTACAGGTGTATGCGCCGTTCTGGTCAACCACCTGAGTTTGACGGCTTAGACGAACCAGAGCGCCTTCTACACATCAGAGCTAAACTACAAAGAGCCATGGCGTCTGCTGAGACGCAAGAACAGCTGATCGCAAGGCTTACAAGGGAGCTAGCAGCAAAGGATACTACTATCGCCACTGAAAGGGCGGCGAGGGAACAAGAAGCTGAATGCGCAAGGCAAGCAGAAGCTGAGCTTGCCCAATATCCAATAACTGCTGAGGATTATATGCATCCAACTCTCGTCGTGCCTGAATCGGCGATTCTTATCCCTGAAAACTCTTTTGAAATTCGCACTCAATTTCTTATAGAGCTTAAAAATAATGCTTTTTATGGCAAATTTAATGAGTGTCCTCTTGAACATATTACCAATTTTTCTGACATGTGTCGTACTCTTGCTGAAGGTACTACGCTGGAATATGTCAAGATGAAAGCTTTTCACTGGTCTCTCGCTGGGCCTGCACTAAAGTGGCTTGAAGGGCTGAAACCAAGATCACTCACAACATGGGCCCAAGTAGAGCAAGAGTTTCTGAATAAATTCTTCCCACCTGCCAAGACAACACTTCTCCGCCAGAAAAACACCGCCTTCAAACAGAAGCCTAGGGAACCATTGGCAAAGGCATGGGAACGCTACAAAGAATTGCTGCGATCTTGCCCTACTCATGGACAGCCACCCTACGTCATTCAGGAGATCTTCTTCAACTCTCTTGATCAAGTCACTAAGGACATAATCAACCAGTATACTCGCTATGAGTATCTGACGATGCCGCCAATTGACGCATAGGGTGTGCTAGACAAGCTCACCAATTATTACAACAAATATGGGTCCACTGCAAACTATGAGGAGAACTCCTACGCCAGGCCAGCACCATCTATGCCACTCTATGAGCCAGCAAAGGAGATCGACCCAGATGTCAGGGAGCAGTTCTACAGAGACCAGAATCGTAAGCTCTTTAAGCAAGTTAAATTTCTGTCTGTCAACCAGCCTTGCATTGAATGCGGATCACAGCGGCACACCACTACTGAGTGCCCACACACTGAGCAAGTCAGGATGGCAGAAACACATAAAGAGGCAGCCTACGCAGGGGGTCCCAATCGCTACATGGGAGACCAACGATTCTATCAACCACAGTGGAACCAAGGTCCTCCTAGGAAGCCCCACCCTACAGAGCTCCAGGACATCCAGAAAGGGATCAAAAGAAGGATGATCTGCCGCTGATCCTTGAGGAGATGCGTCGGAATCAGGGCAACATCAACAACCAGTTCCAGAACATCACTACAAAATTTGGGGAACTAGACATCTGGAAAAGGGGAATAGAGACCCAGATGGGTCAAATCGCTGCACAGATCCCGCAACCATCAAGAAAGCTCCCAGGGCATACAGAACCAAATCCAAAGGGGCAGCACGGACATGTCGCCGCTGTAAAACTACGGAGCGGTCACAAATTGCACGAACCAGAGAACGGAGAAGCAGACGAAACTACTGAACAACAAGTCAATTTCGACCATACCCAGGTCGATATCGACCAAACATTAGTCGATATTGAGCATGGACCAGTCGATATTGACTCTGCAGCACCAGCCACCTCGACTTCGACTCCACCAGTCAATATCAAGCATCACAAGGTCAATATCGACCCACTTGAACTCAATATCGAGTCCCCTCCAGTCAATATCGACTCATCTGCAGCACCTCCGACATCTGTTCTGGCTCCGAAAAAGGTGCTTCCTTTTCCTTCCAAGGCGCTGAAAGATCCCACTGCAAGTAGGTTTAAAAGGTTTGTTAAGATGCTTCAAGAACTAAATATTTCAATTCCTTTTACAGAAGCACTTCAAGAGATGCCTGCATATGTCAAGTTCCTCAAGGAAATCCTTAGCAACAAGCGATCTATCTCGGAAATCGCCAGCGAGTGCAAAAGAATGGACTTCCCTGAGAAGAGACCTGACCCTGGTAAGTTCTCTATTACTGTGGGATTTGGACAATATAAATATGAGTCCTTGTGTGATTTAGGAGAAAGTGTGAGTATCATGCCCTTATCAATCTGGGGAAAGGTAAAGATAGGGTCCATAGAGCCTGTAGATGCCAAGCTATACATGGCAAACAATACGGTGGTTATCCCTACAGGTATGGTCGAGAACGTCCCTGTCCAGGTTGGTAAGTTCTATATTCCCGCTGATTTCCTGATTATAGATTGTGCTGAAGATCCTACTAGCCCTATTATTCTTGGTAGACCATTTCTAGCTACTACAGATACCAAGATTAGTGTCAAACAGCGATTGCTCACCTTCACAATAGGCGACGAGGTCTTAGATTTCTCTTTTGGCCCTGAAAAAGAGGAAATTTCATGGCTGGAGGTAAAAAGCATCAGCAACCACGGGATCAAGCAAACAACGGAGGAAGGCACCAGAACTCTGCTCGATATCGATAAGCCCTCCTCGATATCGACCAAGCCTTTACTCGATGTCGACCAGTCTTCTTCGACATCGACTTCCTCTGCTGAGCACCAGACTTGCCAAGAGCCTAAGTATGGGGTCCCTGCACTTGATATTGACCCCTATCACTCGATATCGACTGACCCCCATCCCGAAGATTTCTGTTTTGGGCCCGAAAAGGTAAGTTCAGGTATGATTTCTACTCCTCCTCAGTCCATTGATAAATTTAATAAGTATTTAAGGCCCCATGGTGAGCTAATCTGCAAAGGATGAAAGCCGGAAAGAAGAAGAAAGGGAAGGGAGACTATGCAAGCAACCACCTATCAGCCGATCTTGCATACTACAATCAGGACCTAGATGATCCAGGAGAAGGGCCAAGCACAAGGGGGGCCCACATTAACGGTCCTTGAGCATAAGCGGAGAAGTCGGCCTAGCGACTCTAAAATCTAGAGCATGTATATAAAACTTTTTGAATTTTGGGACTTTGGAACTTTTGGTTTTGGTTTTGTTTTTGTTTTTGACTTTGAATACTTCATGTGGAATCTTATCTTTTTGCGGGAAAAACTAACAAATTCTGCAGGTCGAAAAAAAAATTTTTTGGAGTCAAGCCAACCTGGTCAATATCGACCTAAATCAGTCAATATTGACCCCTGAGGTAGAAATCGACCCAGCAGCTGAAGAGACAGACCAGTCAATTTTGACCCAACTTACTCAATATCGAGTGAAGTTGGTCAATATCGACCTATCCACCCAATTTTGACCAGCTGCATACTTGGAATCGGGCAAATTGCAGTCAATATCGACCTACACCTAGTGGATATCGACTCCTGGCAACCTACAGCAGCCCTATTTCGACCCTACGGCGCGTTATTCGGTGAGTTCCTTCCTTTACCCTTCTTTTTATTGATTTTATACAGTGGGGACACTGTATATTTTAAGTATGGGGTGGGGGAAGAGCTCATTATCATTATTATATATTTTATTATATATAATTATATATTTTATTCTTGTTCTTGGTTTTACATGGTGAAATTTTGAGTAAAATTTTAAATTTTGTGCATAATTGCTAAACTCAAAAACTCAAAATTCTATGAGACATCTCCCAATGCTTGTAAATTGTTCAAAGAAATAGTGTCATGGAAGCTTTATTGAACTCGACGATGCAAAATTGGATTCATTAGAGATATAGCATGGAATTGCCTAGTAAAGGGAAGTCACAATGAAGTGCGTATTTTATTGAAAACCATAGAAGGAGGTAAAATTTGAAGTTGCTTTTGACATGTTGCATGATAAGAGGATAGAGGACTTTATATTTCCATACAATGCTCATTGTTTATATTCCTAGCCTTACCTATGCTTATGCATCACAAAAGCAATATATATGCCTTATTTCAGTCATTGCTCCACATGTTCTAAATATTGCCATTTTTTACCTTATTTCCTATCCGGGGATTATGATGAGAATGATGTTACATTATGGAGATGTTATATGGTGTTTGTGTTGTTGTTATCATTATTTGGAGTTCGGAAGGAATATTTGAAATATATGGAAAATTTAATGAGTGAGAAAAAATCCGGTCACCTCAGGAGATAAAGGTAGATCGACCCTGCTTACTGAGATAATAGTTCAGTGAGATGGGACACACATGTGAGGAGTCCAAAGCACTAAGTATCCGGGGCCATTCATGACACCCATGTTTGCGACTCGGGAGAAGGCAGTGCCGAGGTTAGAGAGGTAAAAGCATTATTATTGGAAAAAGCAATATGAAAGGTGATGAATCTTATAAAGAAGGAATGTGGTATGAAAATTGGAAAGTACTCCATTTCCCCGGATTATTAGAACCACATTGCCAAATATTACCCACCTTTAGCCTTTTACCAATCTACTCCTTATTGAGCTTAATTAAAGTCCTCTTGATTATTGTTGCTTTGTCACATGAATTGTTTTTGCATAACCTTCCTTTTATGAGTAGATGTTGCTTTTGTTTGCACTTGCATGGATTTGTGGCATAAGTACCTTTTCGATGATGGTAATTGATTGCAGGGTTATATGAGAATGAATCTATGATGTTGAGAGTTTTAAATTCTTCCCATGAATGACAATTAAAAGTATTGCTTGAGGACAAGCAAGCTTAAGTATGGGGTGATTTTATGTCCATGTTTTATGCCATGTTTTATATCTACTTTTATATCGATTTCTGCATGCATTTCATGCATTTGGGTTAGATTTATACAGAATCTATGTAGTTTATGCTTAATTGCCAAATTATAGAGTCTACAATAGTTTTTGTTCAAATTCGCAGAAATCGGACGCACTTTAGAGCTTAAAGGAAACTCATGAAGAAGCTAAGAATGGTGTAACTGAAGAAAAGGCCATTTTTCGGCATTCATCATTCTGAGTCAAGTTCTGATGTCTTCATGAGAGTTGTAGCCCTTGAAAAGAGCTTTCCAACGCATACTCATATGCGTCAATCCGACGAACGGGGACTCGGGAAAGTGCGTTTAAAGAACAGAACGAGAAACTGAGCACAGGTCAATATCGACTCATCCTAGTCAATATCGACTTAATCTGGTCGAAAATCACAAGTCAAATCGATATGGACCAGAAGCAAGAAGTGAAGAAAAGGGCAAGTCGATATTGACCTCAGTAAGTCAATATCGACCTAAAAATCGACTCAATATTGACCCCCAGAAGCCGAAAACCGAGCAAGACGGAGAGAAGCTGAAGATTCAACTCAATATTGACCGGTTCTAGGTCAATATCGACTACAAGTCACTCGATTTTCATCCCAGGAGCCGGAATCGAGTAGCAGAAGAGAAAAGCCGAGAAAAGTTAGTCAATATCGACCTGCCTTGGTCAATATCGACTTACACCCAGCGACGTCACCAATCCGATTCGGAGCTTTACTTAAAGTTTTATCCCGAATCCGTTGGAGATATTTTCGGGAGGAGATTCCTTGCGCATGAAGAGTTGAGAGATTTTATCTTTTTATTTATCCTAAGGTTTAAAAACATTTAATTACCCTAGGATTTATCTAGTTTTATCTTATTTATATATATTTATTTCCAAATAGAATTATATCTTCTATAATAGATAGAGATATAGATAGAATTCCTTCCTTGATTAGCAAGGATTGGAAGTCTATAAATAAAGCCCATGGGGCTGGTTTTTCATTCATTCAATTTCAGTAGGAGAAGTAGGAGGAGAGAGAAAGAGAGAGTGAGTGGCCAAGAGGAGTTGGTGAAGCGAGAGCGGAATTGGCTTCCTTTGGTTGTAAGCTCTATTTTATTTTATTAATGCAAGTTTATTTCCTTTTATTATTGATGTCTTCAATTATGATGAAGCGTGAGTAGTCCACCCACTTCTAGGGTTGGGGCGAGCCCGACGATAGCCATGCGTATTTGAGGTACAGATCCGACTTTTATCAAGTTTTGAGCACCTACTACTTGTTTATGTGTTTATTACCCATCTAATGGAGATCCATGATAACAACTTGGATTATAAACATAAAATTAGTAGAGACAATTAGGGTTTCTTGAAAGAGTTGTCTAATTTTTGGAAAAGGCGAAAGCTTGTCCTTGATGCGATTTACATGATTATCTGTTTTATCTCTGCCTTATGCATGCTTGGTTATCGTTGTTGCAAACCCCGATCTTGGAAGTTTTCTTTTATATAAAGTTAATTCCGAAATCTACGAAAGCTTTGTTCTTTATTTTATTTTATTTTTGTTACTGTTGCCCTACTCGATATTGACCTCCTATAGGTCGATATCTACTTCTTACTTTCGATCCAAAAAGATCGCTGCTCGTTTGTGTCTCTGAACAGGTCGATTTTGAAGAAGAACAAGTCGATATTGACTGACCTAAGTCGATATTGACTGACATAAGTCAGTATTGAGCGACTCTGACCAGAAATTGACTGCCTTGCTGAAAACTGCCCAAAATCGACTGAACTTGTCGATATTGACTGCCTCTAGTCAATATTGAGTTGTTCCCTGGAGTCGAAATCAAGTGAGATTCCACCGCTGCCTAGAATCCGCTGACCAGCTTCCTCGTGGATTCGAACCTGACTTTCCCTTACTACATTGGAGGAAGTCTTGAACATTATTTGCTGGGATTCGATCGGTTTGCTTTACTTTATTTACTTATTGTTTTGCATTCTCGATTTCCTCTTACAACAGTTACATTCGAGGCTAATTACAAGGTTGTTTTACCCATAAATCTAGCAACATATTTGATCTCACTTTCTTTATATTTATATTCATCATATAAAAGAAATTATAAATTTCAATAGTTAAAACTTTTGATCACACATAACACATAACAAGCAATTCAACCATAAAGTAATAGTTAATTCCATTACAAAATATACCTTCAAGCTCCTTAACAAACCATGTAAAGGCTTTTAGAATACATATACCTGCCCATTCACAAATATAGATGAAACCTAAGACTTAATATTCTTCCTAAATATGCACCTGCTAGTTAGAAAATAGAAGGCTACTTCTGTGTGTCATAGTTTATGACATAAGATAAGCAAAATGCACAAAATAATCATCTCTTGCAGCCCAGCAAAAAACAGCAGCTAAAAACAACCTAAAGCAGTAGCTAAAACAACCTAAAAGACATAAAACAGTAGCACTAGGGAGTTGGATTGGAGTTGGAACCATTTGAAGTGGACAACTTGTTTTGACCTCCTTGAAGTTGAAGAAATTGTTGCATGAACTCTCCTTGTTGGTTTTGTTGTTGCATGAATTCTTGCAAAGGTGATCGCATCTCTTTTATCTCATCCTTAAGTTGTTAGACTTAGCCTCTTCAAATGATTGTGATACACTTGAGGTCTTCATGTTAGAGAGATGAGTATTCACCATTCCATTGTGAATAAGTGTTGCACCCTTCTCCTAACCCATAAATCCTCCCATAGTTAGGTTCATCAGAAGCTTTTGGCCATAATTCTGTCTCAAGTTCTTTACTCATTTCTTGAAGAGGCTCACCATTGCAAGCATCATCGGATGAAGGAAATTGAGTAGCAACTAAATAATCAAATTCCTCTTAAGAGAATGATTAAAAAAAGTCATTTAAACAAAGAAAATAAAAACAAATAACCATAAAATTGCAAGATTTGGATTGTAGAATTTAATCACAAATATCAAGTTGAACCATGCATAACTTACTAGGAGAACAAATTCATCCTAAAAGAATGATAAACAAAAATCATTTAAGCAAAGAGAATAAAAATAAATGACCTTAAAATTGCAAGGGGGGCAAGCTAAATTTCATCAAATGTATACAATTTTGATCAACTACAAATAGCAAGTTGAATGCTAGGAAGCACGGAAACGTTATTTTTCAACTTCTGGAGGTGTCCGACACCGGGAAGCGGGGAAGCGTCGGGGAAACGGTCAAGAACGGCAGGAAACGGTCAACGAAACGCCACGTCATCTAGACACACCGAGGACACGGACCGGCGATTTTTGGAAACGAACCGGAAACGCCAACTCATATTTTTTTAATTAAAAAAAAGGGAAAATTGCTTGTCTATTGGGAGCCGTCGCACTCAGCAAACGTTCACTTCCAGTCTTCTCTTCCGCCGCTCAACTCATCCACTCTCCAGATCTCCGGCTCGCGAAGGTCTCTCCTTTCCACTCCGGCGACTCGGCGAGGGCGGGCGGCGCTTCCAGTCTTCCGCTTCTCAGGTTTGTTGTGTGCTTTGAGCCTTTGAGTACCTTGAATCCTAAACCCTTTGATTCTTCTTCATCAATCTCAGTTGCCCTATTTTTTTTTTGATTTCAATTTCATTTCAGTTTTCAAATTGATATGGCTTCTAGTTTACATCCTAGTACTGGAAGTGGAAGTATTTCTTCTATGCCTCAAAATAATGAAGAAGGACGTCCCCTGTGGGCTTATGTTGAGAAAAATTGGAAAAGTGAAGGAGGGGGTAATTGGTCCTGGACATGTAAGATATGTAATGCTGAAAAACAAGGGACATATACAAGGGTGAAACTTTCACACAAAGGAATTGCAGCTTGTAAGAAGGCTCATCTCCTCAAACTTTCACACAAAGGGACATATACAAGGGTGAACAATTACTTTTCTATTTCCGAGTCGTTAACTAGTTATCTTTTTATGTGTTAGTCGGAGTTGTCATATATGTAACTCTTATAAAGATATATGTATTAGTCTTTGTGTGAGCTTTAAAATGACATATATATCATATTGTCGTTTCCTCGCCGTTTCCTGATTTTTTTTTTTTTTTTAGAATTGTCGCTTCCCCGTGTCCCCGTTTCCCGTTTCCGTTTCCAGTGTCCGTGCAACCTAGGCTGAATGTTTCAGCTTACAAGTTGAACTACATAGAGAAAGCATTACAAATCAAAGAAATTAGCTAGTAGAGTAATCTTCTAATCAAGACTTTCAATTATTTGGCTAAAATCATCACTTACCAGCCCTTTCGTTAATTTTCAGCCAGCAAAATCAGAAGGACTAGGTGATTCATGCAGCATAGAAGAATGCAAATCAGAAGAACTAGGTGTAACAAGCAGCATAGAACAACATCAATCCAATCATAGTGCAGTAAGTTATGAGGGTGGATGTATGTTGAGACTTACTGCAAACAGATATCTTGAATAGGTAGATCAAGTCTGTTAAGGACTATGTTCTAAAATCAGCTTCCGGCAACTTGATGATCTACAAGTCCAAAACCCCCAAACACTCTTAGATGATACTCATTTGACCTCATCGATATTGATATGTGCCTTTAACATATTTTTTTATTGGTTTAAACATTGAAAACCAGATGCAAAAGATGACACTTTTCATATAATCACCTGTTAAACAAGAAATTGTTAAGAACCACCAGAGATATGAGTTCAGTTAGCAAATTTCACATAAGAACCTTAATAGGGTATGAGATTAAGATAACATATCCTTTGGTTTTGAGTAGTTTAACTTAATTACTGATATAGCTGATGAAGAAATAAAAAAGGCCCAAGAGAAAGAACAGCACAGCACATCCAAAAATTCAGCTTATCTACCGATTCAGCCCCTTTACATCTATGATGCATGACCTTCTACAAGTAATTGACAGTAAGGAAAAAGAGAGCAAGAAAACAACACGAGAAGAGATGGGTTCACTTACTTGAGAGACAGGAGCAGGCTCGGCAAAATCGGCTTCAAAAAGAGAGGGAGGGAGGTGCATAAAAGAGGCGAGGGAGGACAAGAGCAGCCCGGACAGCAGAAGGACGGAGGACAGGAGCAGGCCAAGCGTGTTCGACATTAGAGGAGCGAGAGGGAGGTGCGTAGCATAGGAGATGGATGACAGGAGCAGGCCGGACAGCAAGATCGGCTTCAATACCTTAACAGCGGCGTTGGACGGAGGGCAGGAGCAGGCTGATCGTGTTCGACATTGGATGAGAAGGAGATAGGTGCTTCGAAGAGGAGCGGGAGGACATGAGCAGGCTGAGCGCTCTCAACTTTCGACATTATTGGCATTGAGACGAGAAGCGAAAAAGAGAGAGTTAGGGTTTTTTCTTCAGATTAGGCGGTTCCTAAATCCTAATGAAAGAGAGCGTGAAATTTTGTAATTCCCGCTTCTTGGGAAATTTTAAGCCCATCCCGCTCAATTGAAAGGTGAAAACGCTAATTTCATGTTTTTTTTGGTAAAGATCCCGCTGCTTAGTGCTTTCATTGTGAACATTCAAGGAGAGGTGGAAATCGGGCGGGTCGGGTCGGGTTTGGGTTCGGTTAGTCGGGTTTCAGGTCATTCGGGTTTTGGTTGTCTAGGGTTTTCATTATTTCAATATTCATTTTAAAAAAGTTACTAAATTGTAGATTAAAGTTCGGGTTATTTCGGGTTTCAGTTATAACGGGTTCGGGTCTTAATGGGTTTCGGGTTAATCGGGTTCGGTTCATTCGGATTTCGGGTCCAAAATGGACGGCTTGTGTCGGTGTTCAGAATAATCGGTTTCGAGTCGACCGAGTCAGGTTTTTCGGGTTCGATTCGGGTTTTGCCAGCTAAGGACCCGTGAAATGCAATTCAAGTTTTAAGAAAATATAATCAAAGTGAGGAAAAGATGTTGATGCGCGCTTGCAGGCCAGCTGAGCTGCAAGGTTTTCATAAGCTAGTAAGGTGTTCGACGAACCTACTCTGTGAAGCCTCAAGAGGGAGAGACTCTACCCCGGAATAATCTACTAAGCAGATCAAAGATACAAATCATGGTTGCATGTCACAAACACGGACAAATTATAGATCTACTCTAGATATGGTTAACAAGGTGAACAAGATGATGAACTCGAAGCGAGACACAAGAGAAAACTCATTGACCTTCTCAAATCTTGGATCAGAGGAGATATGAGTGCAGGACGACGAGCAGCACAACAAACGGACAACGTCTTCAAGGATATAGCAAAGATCGGACACAAGGAGCTTGGATGAGATCTCTTCGACTCTCTCTCTCTCTCTCTCTCTCTCTCTCTCACCACAGCAAGTGAGTTGGGTTAGGCTTAAAGGCCCATTTACAAAGCCCGAATCCTGATACAACTTATACGCCTAAGCTACCATATAAGAGTTTAATAACATATAGTTTATACATCTTTATTCGTCACATGCCATCCTATAATTATATAACACATTTAGATTATTTAGCATAACACATAATATTGCCACCAAAACCTTTTCAATATAGATGACAACGAACATTATCCTCAGTCTCAAATTTTCCATTCTTACACTTCACACTAGGGCATTTTATCTTCTCCCCATCCATCAAAGATGACGAAAATATTGCCATCGAAGTTTCCCTAAAATTTGACATCAAAATAGCTATAAATTCTTGCATAGCCCCGAAACAAAGAACTCGAGGCTATATTCGATACCAATACCTTCAAATATACCCTCGAGTTCGCACTTTCAAGGCTATATTCGATGCCAATATCTTCTGAATTGGTATATTCGATGTCAATATCTTCTGAATTGGTATATTAGTATAGCCTCGAAACAAAGAACTCGAGGCTATATTCGATGCCAATATCTTCTGAATTGGTACTTTCAAGGCTAGTAATCAATTTTTTTCTCAGGCATTTCATTTTTCTTCATTTTTTATAATTTTAATTCAAGCTGTTTTGGATTTTGAAAACCATATCACAAATACTCAACTCTTCATTTTACATTAGATCAAACTAAATTTACAAAATATATTTAATTACTAGGCATGATAAATAAATTACATGTATATATGATGAAATATTGTAAATAATTGAAGAATATGATTGATACACTTACCGATTAATATAGTTGACTGATTTTCACCAAACTCAAACAAGCAGAAGATTTAAATCTCTCCCTAACCAAGTGAATGCAAAATAGTGAAATCTCACATTTGAGAAGTTGAACAAAAAGGAGAATGAATAATGTGTGGATACGAGTTTGGATTTTGGTTTCCTTGTTGAAGATGTATAGTAAAGTTGTTATAGTAAATGCGGTTGGTGAAAGTGCTCAATAATATTAAAATGTTATTGGTACACATTAGCCTCGAAAACGACCTCAAAGATGCTCACAACAAATATATATACTGCCTGTCTGTCTCGAAAATGGCATCGACTTTACCTTCAGAAACTTGATCAAGTATTAACCTTGAATTTAACCTCGAAAATCAATTTAGCAGCCACACTACACGCGAATATAGCATCGAAAATAGCCTCTATCTTAGTCTGAGGCTAATTGGCCTCGAATAAGGCCTCAAGTTTGGCCGTGAATATTTGTCATTAGCTATACGACCACGGAATGGGCGTCGAAATTTGTTTCGTTTCCAATTAGCCTCAAATATTAGCTTCAATAATACTTCGATCTTATTTTGGCATCGAAAGAAATGTTCAATAGTAAAATCGAGGGTAATAACATCGAAATTAACCTCGAATTATTCCGAGACCAGTACTTCGAGGCAATCACGCGTGTTTCTAGCAGTGAATGCAGAGCACATGATTTTTTTGAATTGACTCACTCCTTAATTGATAATGAAAACCACCATTACATACTTGGATAAAAAGTGTAACTGCTTGACTAGGAAACTACCACGTACCACCACTAACATTCAGGCTAGGTAGTGGATTGTCAAAGAAAAATAACTTCTGGTACACATGACATTAACTAACTTAACTGACTTGAGCAACTAACTTCTGAGACTAAAGTGTGAATCAATTTATAATTTAACATCTGCCAAGTCAATTAGGAAGATTGGTTAATGTGTTTGTTTGGTACAAATGAGGTTCGAAAGGTGAGACAATATGGATTTATTATAATTCTTGAACTATGAAACCCCCTCCTTATATACGTTATAAAACTATGTACTCTAACATAAGTGATATATAATCAATATCTTGGGTTCGACTTGGACTTACCTCAATCGATTACTGTTTTACTCATAACATAAAATAATTTTAATTTTGGTGCTTCATAATAAACAACCAAAGACCTTGAGGGTGGTTAATGACTTCGGTATTTTGGTGGTTA
Organism: Persicaria maculosa; assembly: GCA_963922045.1. Lineage (NCBI taxonomy): Eukaryota > Viridiplantae > Streptophyta > Magnoliopsida > Caryophyllales > Polygonaceae > Persicaria > Persicaria maculosa. Next base: position 44,242,044 of record OY998256.1, read on the forward strand.
CTAAAATATATTCCATCCGTTAATTAAAACATGACATTTTACTATTTATGCACGTGTTTTTAGGTGTTAAAAACTATACAGTATAAAATATTAACTTTTCAAATAATTTTTTATTAATTTCATACTTATTACAATTAAGTATGAATTTATAAAAACAAATGTAAAAAAATGTTAATATTTTATATAGTTTTTATCCTTCTAAAATAACGTGCATGAATAGTAAACGATAAGTTTTAATTAACAGGGAGTATTACTTAACATAAGTGATCAGTGTTCGCACTTGTTCTAGACAGATTTGGGTCGTAAAGGATGCCATGGAAGCTTCAATAAGAAGAAGATGGGTAGACAATTATCATCAAATGAATAGCAGAGTTTCAGTGAAGTTGTCCCAAAATGACAAAACTGCATTTTCACGGGGTAAGAAGATAGATGTGATTTTTGGTGGGCTTCAAGGCATGTACACCCTTGTACATTTTGGGTGTACTTAAACCAAAAACAATTAAATAAAAAAGGAAATGTTCAAGTACACACAAGAACTGTTGTTATTTGAGAACATGCCGGAATACAACAACACTAGGTTTTATTTATTTTATAACCCACTTTTCAAATGTTTAAAAATATTAAAATATTAAAATAAATTTATATTTGAACAGATAGTAATTTTATCTTCTTTTTTTTTATTAGGTAAAAATTCGGATGGGGGACCCTAACCGAAAGCATCCTGTCGGATGAGGTCAAGAAGACCTGTATTTAAGTATAGCTCAAGCCCCCTGGTAGAGTAGCAAAGATGTGCAACCTTATCCGCTACCCGGTTACCAATACGGGGAATATGTGATATACTAACATTCCTTATTCCTTTGAGAAGGTTTTGGATATCTGACATAGCCATTTCTATTTCCCAAGGACATCCAACTTGTGACGTTAGGTAATCCGTGATAATTTTAGAGTCTCCTTCTATTATTAGATCTAATATATTTAGTTCTCTCGCTTTTTCTATCCCTAGGCGTAGAGCTAAGGCTTCCGCTATAAGGGGTGATTGTCCACCGTTAGCTTTTCCGCCAATGTTGATTGGGTCTCCATGCCAGTGTCTGATGATGTATCCAATGGAACTGTTTGTGGTTGATTTAAATGATCCGTCAAAGTTTAACTTATATTTGCCCTCTGGAGGTTTTTTCCATCGGTAGGTTTTCCTATTGTTCCCAGGGAGTCCTTTTCCTTTACTTTGTTTTTGTATGCCGTCTTCCTCCATATCATTCCATTTACTAGCTTTCCTCCAATTATCAATATTGGTCGTGATCATTTTCTTTATAGCCTCTGTTTAAGTAAAAACAAAAAATGAGTATAATTAAATCATTATAATTTGAATATATATTTGGATATTTTGATGAGATATGTTATTTTAATAATTGTTTAAAAATATCATTTAAATATTATTTAAATAAAAAATAATATAATAATCCAAAAGAATTTTAAATATTAATTCAATAAACAAATAAATTTATAATTTCATATAATAAGACTAAAACAAATTATTAAATAATTAGTGTACGATTCGAGAGTGGAGTGCACGAATGTGAGTTAAATTCATAAAATAGTTGAAGAAGTGTTCTTATGCTGATGTGGCAGGAAAAAAGTGAATAAAGTACAAAGAGAAATGGACACAGATGTACATGGCCTCAACCTATCTTCCATGTGTACTCTTGGAAGATCAAATAAAAGCACGTCATGGTTGGAAGTGATGGAAGTTATCATTATGCATGGAAAGTTTTCAGAATATATGAAGATTGATTGTGGAAATGTTTTATTTAATATAAAATATTTTCTTTCCCTAGTCAAAGAAGATATTGGCTTGAAAAATAAATGAGTTTTGATTACTATATGACGGTTGATTTTCACTGAAAAGGTGGTCTCGTTTGTTAAAAAAAACTGAGAAAACATATTGAAGAAGCTAGTCCATAAAAGTAGAGAGCTTGAAGATGGAGATCGATATCATTAGTGTGTTACCTAGGAAACTTTATCCATTAGGGACAATCTCGATGAATTTTTTGTGTTATATTTTGTGTTTTTATATCCGTTTGTTCGAGATTTGGCTCTGTTGGAAGATGACCCTGCTGAAACTTGTGAATACAACAACTAGCAAACACGTTAGGGATGTAGGTCGAACCTTGTTTCTGTGAAGGGGCTAGGCTGCGGTGAAGCGTGGTATGGGAGCCACTGAATGAGAAACGTATTTGCCCCCTGTGGCGCAGATCGTATGCGAGGCAACGTCCCCCAAGGATTTCACCGTCTTCTCTTACAGGTGCACTCGAGGGAGAGAAGTTGGAACTGGAGCAGGCGCTCAGAACGGGAAAAGGGTAGGAGAAAACAGGAGAGGGAGAGAGACGATTGTGTTCGCTGTGTGTTGAAAAGCGAAGTCCTAGTCCTCCTTATATAGGCTCCGAAAATCTCCTTAAGCCGCAAGCAAAGGAGAGATTTGAGTCTATCATCAGCGGATTTGAGCTTATCCAAAACGGTTTTCGAAATATCGGAAAAGATAATTTTTAGTGAAAAATAGATATTCGCGGATAAGCACGAACAAGCTAATCCGTAATATCTTCGGCCTCAAAGAATAATTTTTCCGCAAAAAATTAACTCTAACTCCAATCTCGGAGCCCGAGCCGAGCCGAGCCGGACGGACGGCGCGTGTGGGTGCCCCATCTCCTCCTCAACCTCTCAATATGTAAGTAGTGGAAGAGTCTCCTTAAAAACCCTTTAGGGTACCCTTGAACTTTCCATGTGGAATGTCCAAAGGGCATCTTCCTTAAAACCGACCTTCTATATGCATTAACTCCAACAGGCTCCCCTTAAGTATTGTATAGTGAAGTTAAAGAAATCCTAACCATCAAAAGATGGGTGAGTGGTAAAGATCGCCCCTCCTGCGGAGTCCATCCCAACCTAATTAATTTTTTTAAAATTAAAATTTGTGAGGACAAAACAAACTTGATTGTGCAGTACTGCACTGAAATCAAACTCGTTTGTTTGTGGTTTATGTGTTTGTCGATGATTGTTTTGGTAAGTTTACTTCCGGGTTTTGTTGTAATGATATGATCAATATGCTAGTATTACTAAGACGTATAATAATAATAATAATAATAATAATAATAATAATAATAATAATAATAATAATAATAATAATAATAATAATAATATTGGTGACTTAGGAGATGAGGCCATGGGACTTCTCAAGCGGATATGTGGGGTTGCTACAGGACTACCTGGGTATAGTAGGGATACGTGTCATGTTTTGACTAGAATTGCCTTTAGCATTCAGAAGGGTTGCGGAACTCAGCTTGTTAGCCGGCTCCCATCCAATTTTATGTAATTACTTTTTGATATAATAATAATAATAATAATAATAATAATAATAATAATAATAATAATAATGAAAGACTAATTCTAAAACACTCGCAAGGAAAATGGGGTAGTGGTCTTCAACACAGGCCCGTGCTTGGGCTTGTGCAAACGGATCCACGGTACATTATCATCTAGCCAATTTAGCCTATTGATAAGGAAGGAAACAATAAATTCAGACATTTCTCCTTTATCCTGTGTTTGAATCCCAGTTCCACGCTTTTTGACTTAATTTTTTTTGCCCATCTTCCTTCTACCTAACTCTTTTTTTTTTTTTTTTTTTTTGGTGAAAAGCTAACTCTTTATTTTAAAAGTAGTATTTTCATTTCTAATTTATTTGTGTCTTAATAATTGATTAAAAATATAAAATTATCTCCTTATCACTAAATTTTTTAATTGAATTAATTTTAAAAAGGTGAATTTGTTAAATACATAGTATTTTAATGAAAAAAATATTTATGCTAAAAAAATATAAAATCATTGCTCTTTAACAAAAGTATTTGAATTGAATTAATTTAAAACAAAAGTGAATTTGATAAAAATATAGTATTTTAAATTTTAATACAACTATTTTATAATTTAAAATTTTTGTAAGTATAAATGGATTTATGGTAAAAAAAATTTAAATTGAAAAAATAGTTGATTTGGTGTTACAATGGGAAGCTAGTTTATCAATTGGCTATAAAAAAAATATAAAATTATTAATATTATAAGACTTAATTTTTTTTTAGGACAGAGTCTCGGAAAAGATTGACACTGCACTGCTTCAACACGTACAACGTAATAGTTGATAGCTAGAGAATTTGCACCTATAAATCGTGTGTCGTATTACTTTTTGTATTTTATTCCATCTAGCATATCATGTAGCTAGTAGTAACACAACCTCTAATTAATGAGGTGGAACATGCACCATATTACATTATGGACTTGATGAAAACACCGAAAGACATGAACAGCCTACACAGGAACAACATCAAATCTGATCGTATTTTTGTATCATAATTTATTTATTTGTGGTTATTTGCATTAGATTCCATCTCCCATCAAAACCAGGAACTTCATCAAAACAGGTCAACATCCCCTCCGAATGACGTTTCTTTCATGGATATGGTTCCAACTTCTCTGTGATATGTGAGATTCTTCAATCGGTTTCATCCCCTGAAGCGGAACCCCATAATATCCGTTTTTTACATTGCTCCCCATTGTTTACATTTATGATGAGACAAAGACACCGAACTATGTCATCTGCAATGGCCGGTCACCCCGAACACCCCTAGCTCTGAAACTTGCATTTGTGACCTCTGTGAAGACGTTGAACTTGCACTCCAATACGACCCTGTAGAACAACCATGGTTGTTCACCTGTGCAGGGTTAGAGAACCACTGCGGCGACTCAAATGCCTTGCTCAAATCCGAAAACATGCTTTGCAGCTCCTCCAAGCTGCAACCCTTCTCCTACAAATGAAACCCAGGATATCAGACTGTCAGCACTGTGCTATTCAGCAAAACCTGTTTCAAACAATTCGGCTGACTTGAATGTTCAAATTAGGGGCAGAGTTCATACCTCCTCTTTAACCTGAGCCATAAGGTCCAACATTTCTTGCATAAAATCACAGAAACCCTAAATTTCACAAGAAATTAAAAAACACATCAAAATCTGTAGTCGTGTATTTCAAAGAAACAATTGCCATCCAGAATCAGGAAACAAGGAAATTAGGTAAATGTGGGTGATGGACATACCTCATCGTATTCATCACTAGGATCATAAAGTCCGGCATTATAAACAGCTCTCTTTGCAGGATCTGATAACACTAAAAATCACAGAAAAGACCAAAATTCAGCTCCTATTATACAATATTTTCTTCACATCGAACTGGAGAAATTGATCGAAGAAGAAATCGATCGTGTACCTGAATAAGCTTCTTGAATCTTCTGGAATGTGCGCTTAGCCTCCCCAGCAAGGGATGGGTTCCTAGACCACCTATCTGGATGCCATTGCTGATCGTGCGTGGTACAAACAATCGTCGTCCATCGATCGATAAATAATTAATTAAGCCACCTCTGTTTGTTCTCTAAATCTCGAAACGGATTAAATAGCGAAAAATACAAACTCGAGATAAAGAAAAGAAATAGGAAAGTACCATTGCGAGCTTGCGATAAGCATGACGAATCTCATCTAGAGAAGAATCTGATCTAACACCTAAAATGTCGTAGTATGATTCCCGTCTCTCCAGTGCTTCCATGAGTGCTCAATTCGATCGATCTAGTCGTTGATGCGGAGTGTTGATTACCCACCACAACCAGGATGATTCCGTTCCTACAATGCGTCTTGCTTTAAAGTGAAACAAATTTGATTATAGTAGTTTTAGGCGATTCCAGAACTTGAGAGGGAACACGGGAGCTTCGAAGGAGGCGGGAACGGATTTTATAGGTAGAAGAGAGAGAAAAATATCTTAAAGGAATCATTGAGGGGCACGCAAATAAAAGTCAGATATTTTTTGATGGAAGAAGTGTAGAAGATTCGAGATGAACGGAGATTGTGGATGGGATTTTTGACTGGGTGGTTTTTAAAGATGAGAAAGGAGATATTTTGGTGGAGACGATCAATGTAGAATCAATGGAGGACATTTGTTGCTCTCCCTTGTGCCCACATTGCTTCTAACGGAATTAATAACTACATTGTTAAGGCTTCGTTTGGATTACACACTTCTGATTTATCACTTGTGTTTTATGTTATAAAAAGGACACTATTTATGAAGAGTGTTTGCCTTTACAAAATAGATAATACTTTACAATTTCAAACTATCGACTCCCTTCAACCATGCCTAACATCGTTGTTGTTGCCATTGTCAATGTTAATGCAACCGCCATCTTCTAAGCCACTTATTGCTGGAATTCTTCCCTCTCCTATCTCCAAATCTCTAACCTCAACCTCCCCTCCTTGCTACCATTCCCCCTTATTCAATTCATCTCTACAGCCCACAACCCAAGTACAACTTTCGATTGGCCACCGAGACATATCCCAACATTAACCCCCAAACTCGCTAGCTAGCTTTCTCATCGATCATCCCCCAAAGGAACCGAAAACAAAGCCATCATTGTTCTTGAAATTGTTAGATTTTAAGGGATAAACGGATTACCTTGAATAGTAGAAGCGGAATCAAGACCGTCATGCCTTTGAATCTGATCACCAGGTAGATCTACATAACCCTAAATCTTGTTAAAGATTCAAGAACAGGGGAGAACCTATTATTCACAACCTACAAACCATGGGAGAGCGTTGTAGAGGAATGAGACTATCTCCACGAAGGAGAGTTCTCTACAGATTTCATCAACTGAATGTCTGTCTTACAGACTATCTAGGGTTGAGATTATAAGAAGAGATACCTCTCATCCTTATATCTACGTTTATTAGATAAATTAATATATGACAAATATATATATACATATATATATATACATATACATATATATATATATATATATATATATACATATATATATATACATATACATATATATATATATATATATATATATATTATCCTAATATCCATTAATTCTTAATGCAGTAGAATTAATTCTCTAATTAAAGAAATTAGGCTTTATCTTTTAGCGCATATTTAACTAGTCCAAACTATATAATATAATTCCAACATTCAGAAACATACCTGAAATATACTTTGTTGCTAATTATGCTAAATTGGGTTTCGATTTGATTTGGTGTTGAAGGTTCGATAATGTATAACAAAGTAATATAAAGATACCCTAGAATGGGGGTTGAATAGAGTATGCCGATTTTTCGCAGGTAATCTCAAGACTTTTGAAGCTCGTGCAAAACCCTTTGAGATTAGACTTAATCTTTTCTCTGGAAAACCTGAATCACAAATAAGTTATACAATTCGAACAAATGCGGAAATATGGTATAGCAGTAAGTAAAGGACGCAATGAATTGTTTACGAGGTTCGGCACGAACTTGGCCTACGTCCCCGCCCAGGGTTCTTCCACAACCCTAGGATTCAACCGGCTTTTATGATTCACAAGACTTAGGATCCTAATGGCTCACCGAGAAGCCTCTTTCCTATACAATTGCAATCTAGTCAACTCATGTTCCCTTGGAGTCCTAAACCAATCTAGATGAGCCTCACCTCTCTCAGCTATCTAGTACAATCCTCTTACACTTAGTGAATCAATCGCTTAGTGTCCACTTCTTGAGTTACAAACTCTCGAGTATAACACTCTCTCAGAATATATCCTATAAGCTCATTGTGTAACTCTCAAATGCTTTGAAACAAAATAAAAGACTCTTAAGAACTAGCAGAGAGCACACGAAGAAGACATGTTTGACTTGAAGGCTTGAGTGTATGAAAGCTTGTGTTCAACGAATGTGTCTGTCTTCTTTTCTCCATCTCCTTCTTATACAGATCAACTCGGCGCCTAGAGATCTCCTTCAACGACTAGAACTGATTGTGGCTTGGGAAGAAATCTTCATGATCTTCTATATGTGGAAACTCGGACGCCATGATCTTCCAATTTGAATCCTCTCGATTTTAAGCTTAAGGAAGGAGATAATATTCGAAAAGCTTCCTGAAATGTTAGTATATAAAATAATATCTGGAAGCATATAATATAATAATATTCGGACATAATATAATAAGGTTCAGGTTTTGTGTTTCATCAACACAACTGTAGCTTCAAGACCTTTGACACAAACTGTGTATTCCGATTTTCATCAAGGGAGCGGAGTTATCAATCTCCCTCTTGATGAAAGAAAAAACCTGTACATCCTTGCAACTTAGTCAAGTAATTATATCATAAGAAAAATCGGACTAAGTACCTGCATGGGTTAGACAAATGTTGGATCATAATTTTATCATGAAAAACATCCAACCAAAATCAAAACAAGGTCTTCCAAGACCTTTGGTTCACATCAGTTTTAAAGTCTACAGTCTAAACCACAACAGATCATCTCCCCCTTTTTGTCTTTCAACAAAGGGAGGAGGTAAAACAGTCACCAAGAGTTTTAAAACAGTATCCAAAAACCAGCAGTGTTCAAAGAGGGGATAGGGTAGGGTAGGGTAGGGTTTAAGATTCATCGTCCGGAGCATCATCCGTGAGCAGCGACCTCAGACCGTGCAGCAGCTTCAACACCCCGCTCATCTCCGTCATAAACTCTCTATGTAGCTCCTTGATATCCAGGCGAACTTCCTCCAAGCCCAACTCCAGGTTGTCCATGCGCTTATCAATGGCAGAGGCAGTGGGAAGAGTCTTTAAGGGAGAGGCAAGACTCCAAGTCCCTTGGGGGGACTGAGTGATGCCAATCTTCTCAAAGCTCTTGAAGTCGAACTTACCCATATGACGCTGTTGTTCTTCATTTTTGAAATCGATTTCAGAAGCTTTGAAGATGTGGGTCAAAAGGTTGGCAAATGGGAGGGGAGTTCCTTTTCTGGCTTTGCGAGTGTGAGCCATGGATCCTAGGATGGTGTTGGCCAGATCAAGATCAAGGCCGTTCAAAATACGGTATAGAAGGACCATAGTATTGTCGGTTAGGAGGGAGCCAGAGTTTAAACGGGGTAAGAGGCAACGCACAATAATGTTAAAGATGATTTTTGCCTCGAGGGTAAGGGATGAGTGGATAAGCTGTTTTGAGGTGTTGTTGGATGCTTCGGGGAGCAGATATTTGGATCGGGCAAGGGCAATGCACTGTTCTCTTGTGGGGTTTTCAGGAGAGGGTGGACAAGGTCTAGGTAGGCCAAGGAAATCAGCGAAGTCAATGGAGTTGAAAGAAATTCTAACTCCCTTGACGACAGATTCCAAAGACCAACCATCAGCATTGTGTTTGGCTTTTAGGTTTATGTAGAATAGGCGGGTGAGTTGGGGATAGTAAATAGATTCAAGGTTGAGAAGGGTCCAGGCAGGGGTTTGTTTGAGGATAGAGATGCAAGGTACGTTCAAAGCTTCCAAAAACTCAAGATCTAAAAAATTCATAACAACACATCTTACGAGTTCGAAACTCATCTACCCACTTTCCAACCATCTAAGCATTTTCAAACCAAGAAGAGGGCAAGGATTGATTTACCTGGATAAGTGTAGGCGGATCGGCGTTTTTCCTGCAAGCCTTTGTGGGAGCAGTCCTCTTGACAGGCGCCTCAAGGCTTCTGAGAGTGTCTTTCCTGGTGCGCTTGGGAGAAGGAGGCTTTGCTGCAGGGGTTTTTCGCTTCTTTGGAGACGGGGGAGGAGGAGGAGGAGGAGAAGAAGAGGGAACAAGTTCTGGCTCCTCATCCTCTTCGTCCTCAGACCTCGAGTCCTCAGCGGACCCTTCAGCATCATCTCCTTCAGCATCCTTGTCGTCTCCGGTCTCGTTGTCCTCCTCCTCTTCTTCCTCTGGTTCCTCTTCAGTAGGAACCTCCTTCTCAGCAGCTCTTAGTGCCTCCTCTTCGGCCTCCTTTCTGGCTTTCTCAGCCTCCTCCTCGGCTAACTTCCTTGCCTGCTCGGCCTCTTCCTCGGCCTTTCTCTTTCTCTGGGCATCTTCCTCGGCCTCTTCATCCTCTTCCTCAGCAATGATTTTCCTTTTCCTTTTTTGCTTGGCACTGAGAGATTTCTTCGTCGAGCGCTTTAGAGAATGCTTGATTTCTGCAATAGTCCTCTCAGGGACGGTGCTCTGGACAGTAGCTGGGACAAAGGCTTGAGGAGTAGGTTCGGGTTGAGGGGAAGTAACAATGGCCTGGGGTCCCTTGAGGGTGGTGCCAAGACGTTTGGGTGTGGAGGTCTTCTTAGATTTGGGTTCCATGGATTCGGCTTAGGGTTTCAGAAAAAGTTCAGAGGTTGAAGAAGGAGGGGTTAAGTTGATGGGAGGGGTTTATGGTTCCAATGAGGGTAATCATAACACTGCCAATTTTGAAAAAAATCTGATTTCCAAAACAATTCAAATTTCAAACCATCTTGTCACATTTAAATTCAAGAGGGAAAGTCCGAAAATATCTTTTTCAAAAATAAAAATACTCGAATATAAGATCTTTTGGAAAATAAAATGTGTACTATAAAGAAGGTTTAAAAAAACATAAAAACTATATTTGATCAAATATCTAATGAGATATTGACCAAATATATGATCCGATAAATGTGTTCTACCATTCAGCTCACAATCCTTGACATAATTCTCAAAGGTCTTGACACTGAGTAGAATTTTTCTTTCGTAAAGGGAAAGCTCCCCCTACGAAAGTGCATCCCTGTTAAGCATTCCAATCTCTCGTCTAATGAAGGTGAACTTGTCCTCTGCCAAAGGCTTAGTAAAAATGCCAGCCCATTGATAATCAGTTGAAATAAATGATATGGACACATCACCTTTTTCGACATGGTCTCTAATGAAATGATGTCTTACATCAATATGTTTGGTCCTTGAATGCTGAACAGGATGCTTTGTGATTGATATGGCACTTTTATTGTCACACTTAATGGGAATACCTTTGAGGTTGATGCCAAGATCTCTCATTTGTTGAGCTATCCAAAGGATTTAAGAGCAACATGCTCCAGCTGCTATGTATTCGGCTTCAGCAGTGGATAGAGCAACTGAGTTTTGTTTCTTTGAATGCCAACTGATCAAGGATGCTCCTAGGAATTGGCAACATCCTGACGTGCTCTTCCTATCCACCTTATAGCCTGTAAAATCTGCATCAGAATACCCGATTAATGTAAAATCTTTTTGCTTTGGGTACCATAAGCCAAGCTCCTTAGTGCCATTGAGATATCGAAAGATCCTCTTCACAGCTACGAGGTGAGATTCTTTAGGATCAGCTTGAAACCTAGCACACATGCAAACACTAAACATGATGTCAGGTCTACTAGCTGTAAGATATAGTAAAGATCCAATCATCCCTCGATACTCCTTTTGATTGGCACTCTTCCTAGACTTGTCTTGATCTAGAGATAAGGTTGAGCTCATGGGTGTCTTGGCTGCTTTGGATTGATCCATCTTGAACTTCTTCAAGAGATCCTTAGTGTACTTGCTTTGGTTGACAAAGATCCATTTCTTGGATTGATGAACTTGTAATCCCAAAAAGAAGTTGAGTTCACGGATCAAGCTCATCTCAAATTCACTGCACATAATGTCAGAAAATTCCTTGCACAGAGATGTGTTAGTAGCACCAAACAATATATCATCAACATATATTTGAATAACCAAAATGTCCTTTCCTTTGGTCTTGATAAAAAGAGTCTTGTCGATCAAACCCTTTTTAAAATAATTTTCTAAAAGATATTTTGACAAGCGCTCGTACCAAGCTCTTGGGGCTTGTTTCAAACCATATAGCGCTTTGTCTAGTTTGTAAACATAATTAGGAAATTCCGAACTTTCAAAACCTGGGGGTTGAGCCACATAGTTTACTTCCTCTAAGAAACCATTAAGAAAAGCACACTTGATATCCATTTAATATAACTTTATGCCCATAAAAGATGCAAATGCTAATAATATGCGAATGGCTTCAAGCCTGGCTACGGGAGCAAAAGTCTCCTCGTAGTCAATACCTTCCTCTTTATTGTAGCCTTGAGCAAAAAGCCTTGCTTTGTTCCTCACGATCTTACCATTCTCATCTACGTTCTTCCGAAATACCCAACGTGTCCCAATGACTGATTGATGCTTTGGCCTAGGCTTCAAGGTCCAGACTTTGTTCCTTTCAAATCCGTTAAGCTCAATTTGCATAGCAATGATCCAGTCTGGCTCTTGAAGTGCCTCATCTACCTTCTTTGGTTCTATAAGAGAAACAAACGCGTGAAAAGCACAAAGATCTTTAAGTTTAGAACGAGTTTGAACACTAGATGTAGGGTCAGAAATGATATCCTTTAATGAGTGTGATAAGGAGTATTTGAATTTTCTTTTGCTAGTCTCAGCTCCTTGATTCGTCACACCAGCAGGATTGATTTGTGGTACATCTAACTCCATGGATCTGTTAGGTTCAGTTACAGCAGTTTCTGACATTTCAACACTGTTGGATTGGACACCAAGGACTTTGGACGAATCTTCAACACATTGGGCCAATTCTTCAGTGTTGAGAATCTGTTCCTGCATGTTCCTTTTCTCTGTGTTCTTGATAGCAGCATCATCACCATGCATCCTCGTTCTCTATATGGATGTTAAGATCTATATCTCCAACACTTTCACTCAAAGAACCGTCATTGCATTCATCAAATATAACATGTATACTTTCCTCAACTAACTTGGTCCTTTTATTGAAGATTCTATAAGCTTTGCTACTTGTGGAGTAGCCAAGAAATATACCTTCATCACTACATGCATCAAATTTCCCAAGGTTATCTTTTCCATTGTTATGAACAAAACAAGTACAGCCAAAAGGTTTAAAATAAGATAAAAGTGGTTTGTGGCTTTTGAAAAGTTCATAAGGAGTTTTCTTTAAGATGGAACGTATAAGACAACGATTCAAAATATAGTTAGCTGTGTTAACAGCTTCGGCCCAATAGGTTTTAGGTAATGCATTTTCTAAAAGCATAGTCCTGGCCATGTCCTCTAGGGTGCGATTCTTTCGTTCCACAACCCCATTTTGTTGAGGTGTCCTAGGAGCAGAAAAATTATGGGAGATGCCATATTTAGCACAAAACAAATCAAACTGAAGTTGATCAAACTCCCTACCATGGGAGATTTGACTCGCATAGGACCACATAAATCCATATGTAAAGTTCAAGGGGTCTGGAAGAACTTACAACCTTTTTGGGTTTGAAAGAGCTACGTGTTTGTTTACCTCGTGTGCATGCTTTGCACATATCAATACCTTTGAAATCCATCTCAGGTAGTCCTCTTACAAGCCCTTTTGACACAAGCTTCTGTAGTGTATGTGGACTCACATGACCGAATCTCCTGTGCCATAGCTTTGGATCGTCCGTCAAAGCCTTTAGACAGGTTAAGCTTCCTTGTGCCACTTGCTCAGCATTCACAGCATAGATGTTGTTATAGCGATATGCAATTAGAACTACTTCACTTGTATCTTCTCTGCGCACTAGATATCTTTTCTTGTTAAATCCAACATCATTACCACTATCACATAGTTAAGAAACACTAAGCAAATTATACTTCAAACCATTAACAAGATAAACATTTTTAATACTATGGTTAAGATCACTCCCAACACTACCAATACCAACGATATCACACTTTCCTTTGTCACCAAGAGTGATTGTTCCAGTGGATTGCTTCTTTAGATCATGAAAGAGAGAACTCTTCCCACTCATATGTCTCGAGCATCCACTATCAATAATCCATTTTTGCTCCTTCACCTTGGTGATCTCCTGCAAAACAAACATCTACCTTTGTGGCTAGACCAATAAGCAAATTTAGATCCATTATTGGGATAAACCATATTTGGTAAAATAGTGCATTTGGGGACCCAAACTTGCGTTATCCTTTCTTTTCTCAAATGAACAGGGAATGTATTACGAATGATATGTGGATCCTTTCTTCTATAGGGGCAGGTCTCTTTTACACACTAGGCCAAAAACACCATTTTATCCCATTTCATATATCACGGTTTCGTTTCTTCCTGGCATAAAAACTCATCTTGCTCTTTTATATCTCGAATTTGTAACTTGTCCGGGATATATTATTCAGGAAAGGCAACGTTTGGTGAAACATTATACATCCCGGTTGAAAATCGATATATAAAAAGGGGTATTTTAATGAATTTTATTTTATTTTTAATTTTTAATTTTTAATAATAGGTGGTTAAATCCTAAACCTAAAATCAGACGGTACAGTACCATGGGATCGATCTCTTCTTCTTCCACCGTTCTCTCCCTTCAACCCTACAACCACCAGTTCGCTTCAACCCTGCAACCACTGTTAAATCACCGACCGTTTCATCCCTTCAGCCACCGTACCCCCACACATCACCGACGGTTTTTGAGTCGAAGCTACTAGAGCCATCGTTGACAAGGGACGACTGCTGAAGACTCTTGAACCATCGTATCCGCGTGCGTGCTTGCCTCAATTCATCCTCAACTCTACTAATTGCCATAGCTGCTCGAATCCTCCATTAAAGGTACGAAAATCTTCAATACTACACCTATTTTGTGGAACAATTGCAATTTTGATTGAAAATTGTGATGTTTTCTCCGAAATTGCAACTCCGAAATTTCACCGGTTGTTTTATCCCTCAAACAGTTAACATTGAGTCCTAAATATATTGCAATTGTTAGTTGAATTTTCCCTATTTTATTAAGATTATTGATTATTGATGTGTAAAATTGCTTGTCTGTGAGTCATACTTACATATTTGTGTTTAGGTAGAAAAAGGATGCATCTTTATTAAGCAATTAAGCTAAAGAGTCCATTAATGGTTTAGCCTAATGGAATATTGGAGATCATGTACGTTAACCAAATGTAGGGAATCACATTCAAGACCACTTAAGGCTTATTTGAAAAATAAGCTGATCGAGGGTGCTTGAGCTTAAAGGGTGCTTTGAACTAAAACATCCATGCTTTCATCAGTTTCAAGTCATTGTGAAATTAAAAACACCCAATAATCTAGACCCTTTTTACCAGGAGCTGTGACCGGGTTTCCTCTTTGCATCATCGCCACGAACTCATTGTAATATATCCTTCCATCCTGTGAAAAAAGGAAAGAGCCACTGAATTACAGGACAGCTCAACTATAGAACAAAAGATGATGCAAAATAGGTTAAATAGGTAATAAATTTCAGTGTTTCCAAGATAATGCTTAGACTGTTAACTAAAGCATTACTAAGTCCAATTGCATCACAAGCATAGATTCTTGTTAACTAACAACAACAACAACAACCCAGTAAATCCCGTGATAACGCAGGGTCTGGGGGGTCAGGATGTACGCACTCTTTCCCCGACGAGTCGAGAGAGTGTTTCCGAAAGACCCACAACAATAAGCTACTTAAAGCGCATGTAGACAAGGCAAACAATAGGTAAGCATGCACATGGAGGCAGAAACAATAAGACTGGAAGGAAGAAAGAAGCAGAAACAACAAGACCCAACGCCCAGACTCGGATAACTAAACATCAGGAACCCGAGTGCGCCTCTTCCAGTGGTCTCTATCTAATGCCATATCTTCAGAGAGGTTCAGCAAATTGAGATCATGACGGATAACCTCCATCCAGCTCTTCTTCGGTCTACATCTCCCTCTACAAATAGCACCAAGATCCAAGCTCTCGCACCTACGCACAGGGGCTGAAATAGGTCTCCTACGAACATGCCCAAACCACCGTAATCTGGACTCCCGCAGCTTGTCAACAATACTCGCAACACCAACCTTACTCCTTATGTCTTCATTTATGATTCTGTCCAATCTCGTGTGCCCACTCATCCATCGCAGCATTCTCATCTCAGCCACTGATAACTTCTGTAATTGGGCTTTCGTAATAGGCCAGCACTCTGAGCCATACAATAGGGCCGGCCTAACCACCACCTTATAAAATTTTCCTTTCAATTTCGCCGGCACTTTCTTGTCGCATAACACCCCTGATGCTCTTCTCCATCTCAACCAACCTGCCTGGATTCGATGATCGATATCCTTTTCGACACCCCCATCGCTCTGAACGAAAGAGCCAAGATACTTGAAAGACTCTTTCCTTGGGACAGGATCATCCCCCAGCACAATTGATGCCTCCAGGTCCTCGCCCTCTCCAAAACTAAACTGAACATACTCAGTCTTCGTCCTACTCATTCTGAAACCCTTAGACTCAAGCACCTCTCTCCAGATTTCGAGCCTTCGCGCCAAACCCGATCTTGAGTTATCCACTAGAACAATATCGTCAGCAAACAGCATGCACCATGGGACCTCTTCTTGGAGCGGTGCAGAAAGTGTGTCCAAAACTAGAGTGAAAAGAAGTGGACTGAGCGCTGAACCCTGGTGAAGCCCCACACGGACATCAAAATACTCTGAATCACCACTCGGCGTTCTAACACTTGTCAGCGAACCCTCGTACATGTCCCTGATAACTCTGATGTACGACCCCGACACTCCTTTCTGAATCAAGCATTTCCAAAGCAGCTCTCTCGACACCCTGTCGTAGGCCTTTTCTAAATCAATAAAGGCCATATGCAAATTCTTCTTCCTGTCTCTGTGCATCTCGATCAGTCGCCTAATCAAGTGGATAGCTTCCACTGCTGATCTGCCAGGAATGAAGCCAAACTGATTCTCTGAAACATTAACCAATTTCTGAAGTCTCCTCCCTATAACTCTCTCCCATAACTTCATCGTGTGACTCAAAATATTTCTAATCGTTCCGTGTTGTTTGATTATTGCATCTTCAGCTGAATTACTGCTGCATTTTCAGCTGCGTTACTGCTGCATTTTCAGACTGTTAACTAAAGCATTACTAAGGAAAGAACCACTGAATTACTGCTGCATTTTCAGCTGAATTACTACTGCATTTTTAGACTGTTAACTAAAGCATTACTAAGGAAAGGACCACTGAATTACTGCTGCATTTTCAGCTGCATTTTGTGTTGTTTGATTATTGCATTTTGTGTTGTTTTATCCCGTGTTTTGTGCTATTTGTTTATTGGTTATTGCGTTTTGTTTAGAATGGTTGACTTCCGTGCTATTTGATTATTGATTATTGCGTTTTGTTTGGAATGGTTGACATCCTCTTTTATTATAGTTGTGTATATATTTAGAAATTAGGAATTATTAATATTATAGATGAAATTCTTAGTTACTATTTAAATATTTAGAACTATGAGTCGAAAATGGATGCGAAAAAGTCATTTGTCTCAAGAATATGCGGATGGTGTTGAGGAGTTCATTCAGTTTGCCCTTGACCAAGGTGTTGATCCAAAGAGAATACGTTGTCCATGTGTAAAGTGCTCTTACGTGAAATGGATTACCACCGACGAAATAAGGGGCCATCTTGTTACTAAAGGTATTTCTCAAGATTACACACGATGGATATGGCATGGAGAGGAAGCTAATGATTGCTCGACTTGTCATGAGACAGAAGAAAATGTGAGATGTGATTCATTTCAAGCTGATCGGATTGATGATATGATACACGATGCCCAGGGCAATTTTCAAAACCAGGAGAATAAGTTTGAAAGCTTGTTAAGTGATGCTCAGAAGCCCTTGTACGCTGGTTGCACAAGTTTTACAAGAATGTCTGCTCTTCTAAAATTGTACAACTTGAAAGCCAGCCATGGATGGACAAATAAGAGCTTTACAGCACCACTTGAGCTTCTAAAGGAAATGATTCCACCGGATAATTGTCTTCCTCAACGTACATATGAGGCAAAGAAGATCTTGCGCTCTATAGGATTAAATTATGAGTGAATACATGCATGCCCGAATGATTGGATAAACATTTGCTTGATAATAGGAATCAAGTGAGGTACATCGACAACTCTCTCTCAAGGTTGAGTACCCATATCGCGGATCTCGTAAAGGTTATCCTGGAATACGTTAACAAATGGTAACAATTTAGATATGTTTAGGTTTTTCTTCAATACTTTGCATCTTAATTTTTACATTACAGAAAACTTGATGTTATTTTGGATGTTTAGAGAGAAGAGCTTCGCACTATTGGAGGACGACAAGACCTATGGAAAAGAGCTCGTCAAAAAAAGGATGGGAGTTTTTCTAGTGATGTGCAAGATATGATAGATAAAATGGCGAGTAATGGTAACATGCTTTTATTAAAAAAATCTTTTTCTTATTTTAGTAACTTTTATGGTTTTCAATTGATCAGCAACATATATCAGAGCAAGAAAAGGCAGGAGAGATTGTGTTTTCTGGGAGAGAAGATTCATTGTCGTTGGCATTAGAGAAGCAAGAACACCCGGGACGTGTTAGAGGGGTTGGCAAATATGCCACTATCAATGATTTCTTTGGAAATGCTAATCAAGATAAATCATTTGGAGGTTTAGGTGTTGAAAAGGTTGTTGTGTGTGCTGTCAAAGAAATAAATGAGAAGATGGAAAACAAGATTATGGAAATGCAAGAAAGTCATGCACAATCTCAAGCGAAATCTCAATTAGAAATCAAAGAAATGCAAAACTTTATTCTTCAGTTGCTTGAGAAATTGAAACAGGATAATCCAGATATGCCAACTCCTATGTTTGGGAGTCATTCTACCCCGATTGACTCAAGAACTGAGGTTTTTTTCTTGTAAATGACTGATTAGTTGTCAAGGCTTATTCTAATCTCCAAAACATTATTAAAGTTTTTCATTTATGAATTCTTACTTTTATGTCTTGTAGGAAGTTGCTTCGGATATGTCAATGCCAGTGCATAACCAGCAGCTTGTCAAGGCTTCATCTATTCACCAAGCTAATGTAAATGACTCACCAGCTGAGGTAATTTGTTAATGTAATGATAAATTTATCTTAGGAAGGAAAGGTATTTAATAAGTATTAGTTTTATGGTGTAGGAATTGGCCTCAGATTTGCCAACCTCTAAGTCGGGATATGTGTGTCTAAAGTCTCTAATGTCTATCAGTTTGTCAAGGCTTCTTCTAATCACCAAACTACCCAAATCAACTCATCAACTAAGGTAATTTGTTAATGTTATGACAATTTATCGCTACGTGAGTGGCATATATATTTGGTACAACCTAACATGATCAATCTTATTTCACTTGCTCAGGTAGTTAATGAAGTCCGGGTTGAAAGGTTGAAACTATTTGAAAGAGCTAGAACTAGGTACATTTGGACATTTTGGAGGGCTGGACATATTCTTCAATTTATCATTCAATATTTTAGGGTATTATGTTTTGCTGAACATATATTCAGTTTTATTTCTGTTATTGAAAATTGATATCTCAAATCAATATGATTTGATTAGGTATTTTGTTAGTTGATTGAATTGATCAATTTGTAGTACTGTACGGTTGATTGGTTCTGCGAAATGGTAATGAGATTAATTTATTTGTTTGTTTTTATATCTTTTACTTTAGTTGTGCAAATGAATTGTGAAATGTGCGAATTGAATGAATGCACAGGGAAAACAATTGTGAGATTATTAAAATATTGTATATATTTATAAAAAAACTTGTTTTTTATCTCGGTTGATAGAATGTGTGATAATAAGTGTTCCCGCCAGCGCCAAAATTTGAAATTATATCACAGTTATATAAGTTTATATCACGGGTAGAATCTGGAATATAAAATGTTCTTGTATCGCGCCACATTATTTATCCCGGTTCATAGGGATTTTATCACGGTTATTAATTGGGATTTAAAATGTGTGTGCAATATTGTACGTGTTTCTTAGTACGGTTTTGGGGGGATTTTATCACGGTTCATAACCGTGATATATACCCTCTTTTTATCCCGTTTCTGTCACCCTATTTTTTTTATCCCATAACAAAATAAGACGGTTAAAAACCGGGATCTATGGCCAAATGGGATAAAAAGAGGGTATATATCACGGTTATGAACCGTGATAAAATCCCCCCAAAGCCGTACTAAGAAACACGTACAATATTGCACACACATTTTAAATCTCAATTAATAACCGTGATAAAATCCCTACGAACCGGGATAAATAATGTGGCGCGATACAAGAAGATTTTATATTCCAGATTCTACCCGTGATATAAACTTATATAACCGTGATATAATTTCAAATTTTGGCACTGGCGGGAACACTTATTATCACACATTCTATCAACCGAGATAAAAAACAAGTTTTTTTTTATAAATATATACAATATTTTAATAATCTCACAATTGTTTTCCCTGTGCATTCATTCAATTCGCACATTTCACAATTCATTTGCACAACTAAAGTAAAAGATATAAAAACAAACAAATAAATTAATCTCATTACCATTTCGCAGAACCAATCAACCGTACAGTACTACAAATTGATCAATTCAATCAACTAACAAAATACCTAATCAAATCATATTGATTTGAGATATCAAGTTTCAATAACGGAAATAAAACTGAATATATGTTCAGCAAAACATAATACCCTAAAATATTGAATGATAAATTGAAGAATATGTCCAGCCCTCCAAAATGTCCAAATGTACCTAGTTCTAGCTCTTTCAAATAGTTTCAACCTTTCAACCCGGACTTCATTAACTACCTGAGCAAGTGAAATAAGATTGATCATGTTAGGTTGTACCAAATATATATGTCACTCACGTAGCGATAAATTGTCATAACATTAACAAATTACCTTAGTTGATGAGTTGATTTGGGTAGTTTGGTGATTAGAAGAAGCCTTGACAAACTGATAGACATTATAGACTTTAGACACGCAGATCCCGACTTAGAGGTTGGCAAATCTGAGGCCAATTCCTACACCATAAAACTAATACTTATTAAATACCTTTCCTTCCTAAGATAAATTTATCATTACGTTAACAAATTACCTCAGCTGGTGAGTCATTTACATTAGCTTGGTGAATAGATGAAGCCTTGACAAGCTGCTGGTTATGCACTGGCATTGACATATCCGAAGCAACTTCCTACAAGACATAAAAGTAAGAATTCATAAATGAAAAACTTTAATAATGTTTTGGAGATTAGAATAAGCCTTGACAACTAACAGTCATTTACAAGAAAAAAACCTCAGTTCTTGAGTCAATCGGGGTAGAATGGCTCCCAAACATAGGAGTTGGCATATCTGGATTATCCTGTTTCAATTTCTCAAGCAACTGAAGAATAAAGTTTTGCATTTCTTTGATTTCTAATTGAGATTTCGCTTGAGATTGTGCATGACTTTCTTGCATTTCCATAATCTTGTTTTCCATCTTCTCATTTATTTCTTTGACAGCACACACAGCAGCCTTTTCAACACCTAAACCTCCAAATGATTTATCTTGATTAACATTTCCAAAGAAATCAGTGATAGTGGCATATTTGCCAACCCCTCTAACACGTCCCGGGTGTTCTTGCTTCTCTAATGCCAACGACAATGAATCTTCTCTCCTAGAAAACACAATCTCTCATGCCTTTTCTTGCTCTGATATATGTTGCTGATCAATTGAAAACCATAAGAGTTACTAAAATAAGAAAAAGATTTTTTTAATAAAAGCATGTTACTATTACTCGCCATTTTATCTATCATATCTTGCACATCACTAGAAAAACTCCCATCCTTTTTTTGACGAGCTCTTTTCCATATGTCTTGTCGTCCTCCAATAGTGCCAAGCTCTTCTCTCTAAACATCCAAAATAACATCAAGTTTTCTGTAATGTAAAAATTAAGATGCAAAGTATTGAAGAAAAACCTAAACATATCTAAATTGTTACCATTTGTTAACGTATTCCAGGATAACCTTTACGAGATCTGTGGTATGGGTACTCAACCTTGAGAGAGAGTTGTCGATGTACCTCACTTGATTCCTATTATCAAGCAAATGTTTATCCAATCATTCGGGCATGCATGTATTCACTCATAATTTAATCCTATAGAGCGCAAGATCTTCTTTGCCTCATATGTACGTTGAGGAAGACAATTATCCGGTGGAATCATTTCCTTTAGAAGCTCAAGTAGTGCTGTAAAGCTCTTATCTGTCCATCCATGGCTGGCTTTCAAGTTGTACAATTTTAGAAGAGCAGACATTCTTGTAAAACTTGTGCAACCAGCATACAAGGGCTTCTGAGCATCACTTAACAAGCTTTCAAACGTATTCTCCTGGTTTTGAAAATTGCCCTGGGCATCGTGTATCATATAATCAATCCGATCAGCTTGAAATGAATCACATCTCACATTTTCTTCTGTCTCATGACAAGTCGAGCAATCATTAGCTTCCTCTCCATGCCATATCCATCGTGTGTAATCTTGAGAAATACCTTTATTAACAAGATGGTCCCTTATTTCGTCGGCGGTAATCCATTTCACATAAGATCACTTTACACATGGACAACGTATTCTCTTTGGATCAACACCTTGGTCAAGGGTAAACTGAATGAACTCCTCAACACCATCCGCATATTCTTGAGACAAACGACTTTTTCGCATCCATTCTCGACTCATAGTTCTAAATATTTAAATAGTAACTAAGAATTTCATCTATAATATTAATAATTCCTAATTTCTAAATATATACACAACTATAATATAAGAGGATGTCAACCATTCCAAACAAAACGCAATAATCAATAATCAAATAGCACGGAAGTCAACCATTCTAAACAAAACGCAATAACCAATAAACAAATAGCACAAAACACGGGATAAAACAACACAAAATGCAATAATCAAACAACACAAAACGCAGCTGAAAATGCAGCAGTATTTCAGTGGTTCTTTCCTTAGTAATGCTTTAGTTAACAGTCTAAAAATGCAGTAGTAATTCAACTGAAAATGCAGCAGTAATTCAGTGGTTCTTTCCTTAGTAATGCTTTAGTTAACAGTCTGAAAATGCAGCAGTAACGCGGCTGAAAATGCAGCAGTAATTCAGCTGAAGATGCAATAATCAAACAACACGGAACGATTAGAAATATTTTGAATGGTTAGTTAACAAGAATCTATGCTTGTGATGCAATTGGACTTAGTAATGCTTTAGTTAACAGTCTAAGAATTATCTTGGAAACACTGAAATTTATTACGTATTTAACCTATTTTGCATCATCTTTTGTTCTATAGTTGAGTTGTCCTGTAATTCAGTGGCTCTTTCCTTTTTTCACAGGATGGAAGGATATATTACAATGAGTTCGTGGCGATGATGCAAAGAGGAAACCCGGTCACAGCTCCTGGTAAAAAGGGTCTAGATTACTGGGTGTTTTTAATTTCACAATGACTTGAAACTGATGAAAGCATGGATGTTTTAGTTCAAAGCACCCTTTAAGCTCAAGCACCCTCGATCAGCATATTTTTCAAATAAGCCTTAAGTGGTCTTGAATGTGATCCCCTACATTTGGTTAACGTACATGATCTCCAATCTTCCATTAGGCTAAACCATTAATGGACTCTTTAGCTTAATTGCTTAATAAAGATGCATCCTTTTTCTACCTAAACACAAATATGTAAGTATGACTCACATACAAGCAATTTTACACATCAATAATCAATAATCAATAATCTCAATAAAATAGGGAAAATTCAATTAACAATTGCAATATATTTAGGACTCAATGTTAACTGTTTTAGGGATAAAACAACCGGTGAAATTTCGGAGTTGCAATTTCGGAGAAAACATCACAATTTTCAATCAAAATTGCAATTGTTCCACAAAATAGGTGTAGTATTGAAGATTTTCGTACCTTTAATGGAGGATTCGAGCAGCTATGGCAATTAGTAGAGTTGAGGATGAATTGAGACAAGCACGCACGCGGATACGATGGATCAAGAGTCTTCAGCAGTCGTCCCTTGTCAACGATGGCTCTAGTAGCTTAGACTCAAAAACCGTCGGTGATGTGTGTGGGGGTACGGTGGCTGAAGGGATGAAACGGCCGGTGATTTAATAGTGGTTGCAGGGTTGAAGCGAACTGGTGGTTGCAGGGTTGAAGGGAGAAAACGGTGGAAGAAGAAGAGATCGATCCCACGGTAAAATAAAATTCATTAAAAATATCCCGGACGTCTGATCCCACGGTGGAAGAAGAAGAAGAGATCGTCTGATTTTAGATTTAGGATTTAACCACCTATTATTAAAAATTAAAAGTAAAATAAAATTCATTAAAATACCCCTTTTTATATATCGGTTTTCAACCGGGATGTATAATGTTTCACCAAACGTTGCCTTTCCTGAATAATACATCCCGGACAAGTTACAAATTCGAGATATAAAAGAGCAAGATGAGTTTTTATGCCAGGAAGAAACGGAACCGTGATATATGAAATGGGATAAAATGGTGTTTTTGGCCTAGTGAGATCCGACTCCGGGCTTGGAGGTACGCCGATAGTATGCTTGGGTATGCTCCTTCTGGAGGGAAGTTCCTTGAGCCTGACAGGGTCGTCAGTTTTTTAAGTGGGGGAGATTGTAACACCCCCGTCCCACATCGGATATCATAAGGATGTTGGGAGTGATTTATAAATGATTCAAGCCCTACCCATGTCATAAGAGCTCTTCCTTTTCAGGCTCCAAGTGAGGAAAGCGGACCTGAGAGGGCAAGGTGGCATGGGTTGGCACCTCTTAAGACCTCGGGTCTTAGATAGGATGCATACATTACATGTGTTAATGTTAATTCGCATGCTATGCTTTATGGTGGAAGAGTTTGGAATCTGCACATTTTTTGGGTTATTTTGTAGAGATATAGATTTGTACGTCAGAAATTGATTTGAGGAGCTAAACTGGAGTCAAGAAGGCTCAAAGGAAACCATGGAGCAAGGCTTGCAAGGACTAGATAGGACGAAGAGGAAACCAAAAGAAGAAGAAAACACGAAGTACTGAGGTGGCACCCACGGACAAGGAGTCGGCGCCCGTCGAGTCTGGCGCCCGGGTAAGAAGTCTTAGCGCTCGCTAGGAGTGGCGCACACCAGAAGACCCTCGACGCCCTCCGATACAAGATAAGGCCGAATCTGTATGAGTTATCTTATGACGGTGGAAAGCTTATCCTTTAGGCTTTTCTTAACCCTTAAGCACGAAATTTCTAGGGTTCTTTGGCGGCAATTGAGGCTTATAAATACCTCTCTCGCATTAGGGTTTATCATCGGGCAATATCTCTTAGTCATTCATTGTTGTGAGCCTAATTTGCCATGTTTTATACCATCTTTTATATCGATTTCTGCATGCATTTCATACATTTGGGCTAGAATAGTACAGAATCTATGTAGTTTACACTTATTTGCAATATATGGAGGTCTAAACAAGTTTTTGTTATATTTTGCAGAAATCGGACGCACTTTAAAGCTTAAAGAAAAGTCATGAAGAAGCTAAGAATGGTGCAGCTGGAGGAAAGCCCAGTTTTCTCCATTCATCATTCTGAATCAAGCTTTGATGTCTCATGAAAGTTGTAGCCCTCAAAAAGAGCTTTCCAACGCATGCTCATATGCGTCAATCGGATGAAAGAGGACTCGGGAAAGTGCATTTCAAGAACGGAGCAGAATGCTGAAAGCCGGCAGAGTTACTCGAAGTTGACCAACTTTTGCTCGACATTTGCTCCAGAGGACGAGATCGAGCACGAGCTGAGCATAGGACCACTCGAGACGAAGAATTCTACTCGACGTCGAGGAATTTGGTCGACGTCGAGGAGATTCCAGAAGCTATTCGAGTCCGAGATCGAGGAGAAATCCGAGTGAGAGATGTTACTTGCAAGCCAAGATTCGTGGGATTCTATCAAGTCAAGTCAAGTTCTATCAAGAGAAGGAAGATCTATCCACAATAGTCCTAGTTTCCTTTTATATATAATTATTTTATTTTAAATTTTTATCTTAATATTATTAGATAGAAAGTTTAGATATAGATAGATAGTTCTTTCCTAGAATAGCTTGGATTGGAGCCTATAAATAAAGCCCTAGGGGGGCTGATTTTCATTCATTCAAGCAAGTCCGTCTTCGGGCGCAAGGAGAGAGAGAGAGAGAGAGAGAGGAGGAACGTTTGGAAGGTTTTGTAAGTTCAAGTTTTATTTTTAATGTTAAAGTTAGTTTCTTTTATGATGTTTGCTTTCTAATTTCCTTCTTCTAGGGTCGGGGTGAGCCTGACGATAGTCATGCACACTTGAGGTAAAGTTTTGATATTTATTATGTTTTGATCATCCACTGCCTTTTATATCTTTATTGCCTGCTCGAAAGAATAGAGATTCATGTTAACAACTTGAATTATTAACATAAAATTGGTAGATACAATTAGGGTTACTTGAAAGGGTTATCTAATTGTTGGAAAAGGCGAAAGCTTACTCCTTTGATGTGATTACATAACTATTCTATCTTATCTTTTGTGTGTTTGATTATCGTTGTGGTGATCCCTAACCTTGGAAGTTTGCATCTTTATTTATTTTATTTCATTATTTTTATCCTGCAAAGTTACCCGACACCGACCGCCTCTTCTCCTACCATTCCCTCGACATCGACCAAGTCTTAGTCGACGTCGACAGCAACCGTACACCTTTTCCCGCTATTACCGAACCCTTAAACACACTAAACCTAGAACCACTGACTTCTCTCCTGAGGACGAACCTGACTCCACTATCCTATAGCGGGATCTTGACAACAAATTTATTTGGTCGAGAAACCCTCTTGTCAAATTGGCGTCGTTTACGGGGAGATATCAATCGCGCCTAGCTTAGTTGTGTTTAAGGTTTAGGATAGCCCATCCCTTTTTCTTATTACTATCACATACCCTACCACTACCCGCCTCACCGGTACCAACTAGGTGCCAAGCTTTTGCTACTAATTTGTGCTTCATTGATTTTGATTTCAAAGCATAGGTACAAAGATGGAAGACTTTGTCGAAGGGAATCCCGAATGGGAAGAATGGTTCCAAGATTTGAGACGGAGAAATAGGCTTGCAATGGAGGAGGCACGATTAAGGGAAATAGCCAGGATAGAAGACGAAATCCGAAGGCTTGAGGCTTCCATTCAGTCTAAAGGACCATGCCCTCCTCCCGACGAGCCAATTGACCCACTTGATGTCAACAACCAGGTATATCCTTCCTCGAATTTCATTCCTAATTTGCTACCTATTGTTGATGAATCATATGAAGGATCCAAAGACGAAATAGCACTAGAAGAGAAGAAAGCGGACATTGTTCCCCAGGGTGCTCCAAGGTCGCTTTTACCTTACAAGGTGAAGGCCATCCCCGACGATTTTGAGCAACCGATGTTCGTATTCAAGTATGGGGTCCTAGCAAAGTGGCATTAAGCTCCACAGGATAAGGAGGAAATATCTCTTCCCGCTCCACCGTTATACTGTGGTGGAGATACACAACCAAGTCAACATATGAAGCGGAAGAGAGACAATTATGAGGTATGTGAATTTTCTTTATATCTTCCCTTATATATGCTAGCTGGAGCCAGGGAAGATGAATGGGTGGAGCCATGGAGCGTTCACTCGAGGAGATTCAAGCTTCTTCATACGATGCCCCCGGATGACATCACACGCTTCCTACCACCGGAGGAACCACCTGATCCACCTATACCTCCGGACAAAGATGAGCCAGGCTAATGCTTAAAGGGAATGAGGTCAAGCTAAAGACTTAAATTTTAGCGCTTACGGGAGGCAACCCGCCATTTCTTATTTCTTAGAGTTTTAGATACTGTTGGTTTTTGTTTTAAATATTGTTTTTGGTTTCTTCTATTGTGGATATTGTCTTCCTAACATGTTTTGCAGGTAAAAGACGATGCAGAAGTACTCAACGTCCAGTACTCTACTCGACGTCGACTACCCATCATGAGGAAACGAGCCTATGGTCGACAAGGATCACCCTGGAGGCTTTCACTGTACTCGATGTCGAGTAGCTGTAGTCGACGTCAACTACTCTTCCTCGAGATCGACCACTTCTGCAGCCATATCAGCACTCGATTTCGACGTTCTGCACACATGTCTAGTGAGTTTCTTTCTTTACCCTTGTTTTTATACAATGAGAACACTATAATGTTTAAGTATAGGGTGGGGGAAGGGCTTAATTTGTGCATATTTGATATATTTGACATTTTGTGTGCATATTTAAGTTTATTGCTTATACATGGCTACTTTGGATTTCATATTTGATTTATGTGTCTATATGCATGTTTTCCAAAGTTTATAAAAATCACCCCCATCAAATTTTTTGAATAAGTGTCATGGAAGCTTTATTGAACTCGACGATGCAAAATTGGATTCATTAGAGATATAGCATGAAATTGCCTAGTAAAGGGAAGTCACAATGAAATGCATATTTTTATTGAAAACCATGAAAGGAGGTAAAATTTGAAGTTGCTTTTGACATGTTGCATGATAAAAGGATTGAGGACTTTATATTTCCATATAATGCTCATATTTTGATATCCTTAGTCATACCTATACTTATGCATCACAAAAGCCATATTATGCCTTATTTTATTGAAGGTTCGTTAATGTAAAACAAGTTAATATAGAAATACTCTAGAAGGGGGGTTGAATAGAGTATGCCGGTTTTTTGCAGATAATCTCAAGACTTTTGAAGCTTTTGCAAAACCGTTTGAGATTAATCGTAATACTTCCTTCTGGAAAACCTGAATCACAATATAGTTAAACAATTCAAACCAAGTGCGGAAATAAGTTAAAGCAATAAGTAAAGGATGCTATGAATTGTTTACAAGGTTCGGCACGAACTTGGCCTACGTCCCCGCCTAGGGTTCTTCCACAACCCTAGGATTCAACCAACTTTTATCGATTCATAAGACTTAGGATCCTAGTAGCTCACCGAGAAGCCTCTCTCCTATACAATTGCAATCTAGTCAACTCACGTTCCCTTGGAGTCCTAGACGAATCTAGAAGAGCCCCACCTCTCTCAGCTATCAAGTACAATCCTCTTACAATTAGTAAATCAATCGCATAGTGTCCACTTCCTGAGTTACAAACTCTTGAGTATAACACTAACTCAAAATATATCCTATAAGCTCACAGTGCAACTCTCAAATGCTTTGAAATGAAATAACAGACTCTTAAGATCTAGCAGAGAGCACACGAAGAAGACAGATTTCACTTGTAGGCTTGAGTGTGAATGAGAACTCGTGTTCAATGAATGTGTCTATCTTCTCTTCTTCCTTTCCTTTATAAAAAAACAAATCGACGCCTCCAACAAAGAAGAATCTTCTCTTCAACGGCTAGGCTGATCAAGGCTATCTTCGTGATCTTCTAAACTTGGAAACATTGAAGCCATGATCTCCGATTGTATCCTTCTCAACTTCAAGTGTTAAGGAAGGAGATAATATTTGAAAGACTTCCTGAAATGTTAGTATTAAATATCTGGAAGCATATAATAGCATATAATAATATTCGGACATAATATAATAAAGTACAGGTTTTGTGTTTCATCAACACAGTTGTAGCTTCAAGACCTTTGACACAAACAGTCTGTCAAAGCCTTTAAAACTAATTCCGATTTTCATCAAGGGAGTGGAGTTATCAATCTCCCCCTTGATGAAAGACAAAACTTGTGCATTCTTGCAACTTAGTCAAGTAATAATATCATAAGCACAATCGAACTAAGTACCTGCATGGGTTAGACAAGTGTTAGATCATAATTTTATCATGAAAAAACATCCAACCAAAAACAAAACAAGGTATTCCAAGACCTTTGGGTCACAACAGTTTTAAAGTTTTAAAGTCTAAACCACAGCAGATCATCATCTCCCCCTTTTTGTCTTTCAACAAAAGGAGGAGGTAAAACAGTCACAAAGAGTTTTAAAACAGTATCAAAAAACCAGTAGTGTTTCAGATTCATGGTTAGGGTAGGGTAGGGTAGGGTAGGGTTCAAGATTCCTCGTCCGGAGCATCATCCGTGAGCAGCGACCTCAGACCGTGCAGCAGCTTGGACACCCCGCTCATCTCCGTCATAAACTCCTTGTGCAGCTCCTTGATATCCAGGCGAACTTCTTCCAATCCCAACTCCAGGTTGTCCATGTGCTCATCAATGGCAGAGGCAGTGGAAAGAGTCTTTGAGGGAGAGGCAAGACTCCAAGTCCCTTGGGGGGATTGAGTGATGCCAATCTTCTCAAAGCTCTTGGAGTCGAAGTTACCCATATGATGCTGTTGTTCTTCACTTTTGAAATCAATTTCAGAAGCTTTGAAGATGTGGGTCAAAAGGTTGGCAAGGGGGGAGGGGGGAGTTCCTTTTCTGGCTTTTCGAGTGTGAGCCATGGATCCTAGAATGGTATTGGCCAGATCAAGATCAAGGCCATTCAAGATGCGGTATAAAAGGACCATAGCATTATCGGTTAGGAGAGAGCCAGAGTTTAAACGGGGTAAGAGGCAACGCACAATGATGTTGAAGATGATTTTTGCCTAGAGGGTAAGGGATGAGTGGGTAAGCTGTTTTGAGGTGTTGTTGGATGCTTCGGGAAGCAGGTATTTGGATCTGGCAAGGGCAATGCACTGTTCTCTTATGGGGTTTTTAGGAGAGGGTGGGCAAGGTCTAGGTAGGCCAAGGAAATCAGCGAAGTCAATGGAGTTGAAACAGATTCTAACTCCCTTGACGACAGATTCCAAAGACCAACCATCAGCATTGTGTTTGGCTTTTAGGTTTATGTAGAACAAGTGGGTGGGTTGGGGGTAATACACAGCTTCAAGGTTCAGAAGGGTCCAGGCAGGGGTTTGTTTGGGGAGAGAGATGCAAGGTAGGTTCAAAGCTTCCAAAAACTCAAGATCTAAAAAATCAGAACAACATATCTTACAAGTTCGAAACTCATCTACCCACTTTCCAGCCATCTCAGCATTTTCAAACCAAAAAGAGGGCAAGGATTGGTTTACCTGGATAAGTGCAGGCGGATCGGCGTTCTTCCTGCGAGCCTTTGTGGGAGCAGTCCTCTTGACAGGCGCCTCAAGGCTTCTGAGAGTGCCTTTCCTGGTGCACTTGGGAGATGGAGGCTTTGCTGCAGGGGCTTTATGCTTCTTCGGAGATGGGGGAGGAGGAGGAGGAGAAGGAGAGGGAACAAGTTCTGGCCCCTCTTCCTCTTCATCCTCAGACCCCGAGTCCTCAGCGGACCCTTTAGCGTCGTCTCCCTCAGCTTCCTCGTTGTCTGCAGTCTCGTCGTCCTCCTCTTCCTCTTCCTCTGGTTCCTCCTCAGTGGGAACCACCTTCTCAGCAGCTCTTAGGGCCTCCTCCTCGGCCTCCTTTCTGGCTTTCTTAGCCTCCTCCTCGGCTATTATCCTTGCCTTCTCGGCCTCTTCCTCGGCCTTTTTCTTTCTCTTGGCCTCTTCCTCGGCCTCCTTAGCAGCATCTCGTTCCAAAATCGCATCAAGATCCTCCTCTTCCTCTTCATCTTCCTCTTCCTCAGCAATGACTTGCCTTTTCCATTTTTGCTTGGCACTGAGTGACTTCTTATTCGGGCGCTGTAGAGAACGCTTGATTTCAGCAATGGTGCTCTTAGGGACGGTGCTCTGGACAGTAGTTGGGACAATGGCGTGAGGAGTAGGTTCGGGTGGAGGGGAAGCAACAATGGCCTGGCGTCCCTTGGGGGTGACGCCAAGACGTTTGGGTGTGGAGGTCTTCTTGGATTTAGGTGCCATAGAGAGATTTGGCTAGGGTTTTAGAAAAAGTCGAGAGGTAGGAGAAGAAGTATTAGATTGGGTTTAGGTAAATCTGAAGTGGGGAGAGAATCGGGTACGGTTTAGGGTTTAAATAGGGTGAAATGATTAAGTTGATGGGACTGGTTTATGGTTCCAAAGAGGGTAATCATAACACTGCCAATTTGAAAAAATCTGATTTCCAAAATAATTCAAATTTCAAACCATCTTGTCACAATTAAGTTGAAGAGGGAAAATCCGAAAATATCTTTTCCAAAAATAAGAATACTCGGATATAAGATCTTTTGGAAAATAAAATGTGTACTATAAAGAAGGTTAGAAATCATAAAAACTATATTTGATCAAATATCTAACAGGATATTAACCAAATATATGATCCGTTAAATGTGCTCTACCATTCAACTCACAATCTTTGACATAATTATCAAAGGTCTTGACACTGAGTAGAATTTATCTTTCGTAAAAGGAAAGCTCCCCCTATGAAAGTGCATCCTTGTTAAGCATTCCAATCTCACGTCTAATAAAGATGAACCTGTCTTCTGCCAAAGGCTTAGTAAAAATGTCAGCCCATTGATAATCAGTTGAAATATAAGATATGGACAAATCACCTTTTTCAACATGATCTCTAATGAAATGATGTCTCACATTAATATGCTTGGTCCTTGAATGCTGAACAGGATTCTTTGTGTTATATGGCACTTGTGTTGTCACACTTAAGGGGAATACCTTTGAGGTTAATGCCAAGATCTCTCATTTGTTGAGCTATCCAAAGGATTTGGGAGCAACATGCTCCAGCTGCTATGTATTCGGCTTCGGCAGTGGATAGAGCAACTGAGTTTTGTTTCTTTGAATTCCAACTGATCAAAGATGCTCCTAAGAATTAGCAATATCCTGACGTGCTCTTCCTATCCACCTTATAGCCTGCAAAATCTGCATCAGAATACCCAATTAATGTAAAATCTTTTTGCTTTGGGTACCACAAGCCAAGCTCCTTAGTGCCATTGAGATATCGAAAGATACTCTTCACAGCCACGAGGTGAGATTCTTTAGGATCAGCTTGAAACCTAGCACACATGCAAACACTAAACATAATGTTAGGTCTACTAGCTGTAAGATATAGTAAAGATCCAATCATCCCTCGATACTCCTTTTGATTGACACTATTTCCAGACTTATCTTGATCTAGAGATAGGGTTGAGCTCATGGGTGTCTTGGCTGCTTTGGATTGATCCATCTTGAACTTCTTCAAGAGATACTTAGTGTACTTGCTTTGGTTGACAAAAATCTTTTTCTTGGATTGATGAACTTGTAATCCCAAAAAGAAGTTGAGTTCACCCATCAAGCTCATCTCAAATTCACTGCACATAATGTCAGAAAATTCCTTGCACAAAGATGTGTTAGTAGCACCAATCAATATATCATCAACATATATTTGAATAACCAATATGTCCTTTCATTTGGTCTTGATAAAAACAGTCTTGTCGATCAACCCCCTTTTAAAATCATTTTCTAAAAGATATTTTGACAAGCGCTCATACCAAGCTCTTGGGGCTTGTTTCAAACCATATAGCGCTTTGTCTAGTTTGTAAACATGATTAGGAAATTCCGAACTTTCAAAACCTGGGTGTTGAGCCACATAGACTTCTTCCTCTTAGAAGCCATTAAGAAAAGCACACTTGACATCCATTTGATATAACTTTATGCTCATAAAAGATGCAAATGCTAATAATATGCGAATGACTTCAAACCTAGCTACGGGAGCAAAAGTCTCCTCGTAGTCAATACCTTCCTCTTGATTGTAGCCTTGAGCAACAAGCCTTGCTTTGTTCCTCACGATCTTACCATTCTCATCTAGCTTGTTCTGGAATACCCAACGTGTCCCAATGACTGATTGATGCTTTGGCCTAGGCTTCAAGGTCCAGACTTTGTTCCTTTCAAATCCGTTAAGCTCAATTTGCATAGCAATGATCCAGTCTGGCTCTTGAAGGGCCTCATCTACCTTCTTTGGTTCTATAAGAGAAACAAACGCGTGAAAAGCACAAAGATCTTTAAGTTTAGAACGAGTTTGAACACTAGATGTAGGGTCAAAAATGATATCCTTTAATGAGTGTGATGAGGAGTATTTGAATTTTCTTTTGCTAGTCTCAGCTCCTTGATTCGTCACACCAGCAGCATTGATTTGTGATACATCTGACTCCATGGTTCTGTTAGGTTCAGTTACAGCAGTTTCTGACGTTTCAACAATGTTGTATTGGACACCAAGGGCTTTGGACGAATCTTCAACACCTTGGGCCAATTCTTCAGTGTTGAGAATCTGTTCCTGCATGTTCCTCTTCTCTGTGTTCTTGGTAGCAGCATCACCACCATCCTCGTTCTCTGTATGGATGTTAAGATCTAAATCTGCAACACTTTCACTCAAAGAACCTTCATTGCATTCATCAAATATAACATGTATACTTTCCTCAACTAACTTGGTCCTTTTGTTGAAGATTCTATAAGCTTTGCTACTTGTAGAGTAGCCAAAAAATATACCTTCATCACTACGCGCATCAAATTTCCCAAGGTTATCTTTTCCATTGTTATGAACAAAATAAGTACAGCCAAAGGGTTTAAAGTAAGATATAAGTGGTTTGCGGCCTTTGAAAAGTTCATAAGGAGTTTTCTTTAAGATGGAACGTATAAGACAACGATTCAAAATATAGTTAGTTGTGTTAACAGCTTCAGCCCAATAGGTTTTAGATAATGCATTTTTTAAAAGCATAGTCCTGGCCATGTCCTCTAGGGTGCGGTTCTTTCGTTCCACAACCCCATTTTGTTGAGGTGTCCTGGGAGCAGAAAAATCATGGGAGATGCCATATTTAGCACAAAACAAATCAAACTGAAGTTGATCAAACTCCCTACCATGATCACTTCGAATTGACACTATGGGCTCGTTTCTTAAAGTTTGCAACTCCTTACAAAGTTTTGAAAACTCAAATAAGGCCTCTGATTTTTCTCTTAAAAATGCAACCCAAGTATATCTAGAAAAATCATCGACAACAACAAGCATGTACTTTTTACCATTGGGAGATTTGACTCGCATAGGACCACATAAATCCATATGTAAAAGTTCAAGAGGTATAGAAGAACTTACAACCTTTTTGGGTTTGAAAGAGCTACGTGTTTGTTTACCTCGTGTGCATGCCTTGCACATCTCAATACCTTTGAAGTCCATCTCAGGTAGCCCTCTTACAAGCCCTTTGGACACAAGTTTCTGTAGTGTATGTGGACTCACATGACCGAGTCTCCTGTGCCAGAGCTTTGGATCGTCTGTCAAAGCCTTTAGACAGGTTAAGCTTCCTTGTGCCACTTGCTTAGTATTTACAACATATATATTGTTGTAATGATATGCAGTCAGAACAACTTCATTTGTATCTTCTCTGCACACTAGACATCTTTTCTTGTTAAATCTGACATCATTGCCACTATCACATAATTTGGAAACACTAAGCAAATTATACTTCAAACCATTCACAAGATAAACATTTTTAATACTATGGTTGGAATTACTCCCAACACTACCAATACCAACGATGTCGCACATTACTTTGTCATCAAGAGTGATTGTTCTAGTTGATTGCTTCTTTAGATCATGAAAGAGAGAACTCTTCCCACTCATATGCCTTGAGCATCCACTATCAATAATTTATTTTTGCTCCTTCACCTTGGTGATCTCCTGCAAAACAAACATCAACCTTTGTGGCTATACCAATAAGCAAATTTAGATCCATTATTGGGATAAACCATATTTGGTAAAATAGTACCTTTGGGGACCCAAACTAGCGTTATCCGTTCTTTTCTCAAATGAACAGGAAATGTATTGCGAATGATATGTGGATCCTTTCTTCTATAGGGGCAGGTCTCTTTTACATGTCCCTTTCTAGCACAGTGATGACATATAGGAGAGGTTCTGCTTCCTTTTGGCTTTACAAAAGTGATAATGTGTTGCTTCTTTAAAAACCTTGGATTGTAACCAATACCACTTTTGTTTAGAGAACTTTGTTGCTCACCCAAAATCCTATCAAGAGTGCCTTTGGATTTGGTAAAACTTATGAGGGCTGTCTGTTGGTCTTGAATCTTATTATTCAGGGAGATCTTCTCGTTCTCTAAGTCATGATGTTCACTTCTTAGAGAGGAGAGATCTTTCTTGAGTTCAGATTTCTCTGAGTCAAGAGTCTTGACTTTAATGTCAAGACCTGAATAAGAAGCTTCAAGACTTTTGACCCTCATAGACAGATCTTCAATAGTTCTTTCCTGATCCACAATTTAGATTTCTCTAAGTCAAGAGTCTTGACTTTAATGTCAAGACCTGAATAAGAAGCTTCAAGACTTTTGACCCTCATAGACAGATCCTCAATAGTTCTTTCCTGATCCACAGTTTTCTTAATAAGAGTGTTAGTCTAGGGAATAAGTTTCTCTTATTTGGCAATCATATTAGAAAGGAATTCCGATAATACCTCTTTTGGACTTGCCATCAGTTCTCTTACAGTTACCTCAAGCTTCTCATCGTGGGATTCATCTCCTGAGGCCATAAGACAGACATTGGCCTTCTCATCATCGGAGTCTGAGTCAGAATCACTCCAAGTTTCCACCATGGCTTTCTTTTTCCATCTATCACCCTTCTTGGACTGGCTCTTCATCTTTTGAGGGCAGTCTTTCACAAGATGATCTATTTCACCAAATTCAAAACAAGACAAAGGTTTCGTCTTCTTGTCATATTTGTTGTATTGAGACTTACCTCAAAATTTAGAAGACTCTGATCCATCCTTGTTGTTGAATTGTTTCTTCATTTTGAGGATTCGAGAAAGGCCTCTTGTGATAAGAGCAAAAGGATCATCCTCATCGTCATCCTCATCTTCAGAATCAGATACATCTTTAGGCTCATCCTTCTTAGACTTGAGCGCCAATTTTTGGTGCTTGCTGGAAATTCTCCATCGTCTTCATTGAGAATCATCTCATGTGTGATCAGCTTTCCAAGCAAGTCATCAAGGGGCAGGGTGGTGAGATCTTGGGCTTCCTCTATGGCTGTTGCTGTAAGCCAATAGACAAATCTTTCCACTTGCCTTTGGTATTGTTGACTCCGAAAACAACAACTCTTGGGAATGGTTTATGTATCAGCTGGTGCAGGTTGTGCCTCCATCAAATGACTTAGTGTTTGTCTCTGATAGACATGCTAGCATCTCAAGGGCTGTATCTTTAGTTTACCCAACAGCTACACATTGCATATGTATGTGGCACTTGAAACAAAACATCAAAGCGACGTTCAAGAAAAAAGAGCTGGGTAAAATGTTCAAAAAAGCAGCAGAGAGTTACACTATCCAAGAGTTCAACAACTACCTTGGACAAATCGAAGCAACCTGTCCGAAACTATTAGAATATCTGGTGTCAGCAGGTTTTGATAAATGGGCCAGAGCACATTCAAAGTGTGATAGATACAACATGATGACATCCAACATTGCTGAGAGCTTGAACTCTGTTTTCAAAGGCAAAAAGGATTATCCCATTGTGGCACTTGTGGAGTTTGCTAGAGAAAAGCTCACATCATGGTTCCTGGACAAGAGAGAGAAGGCACTGGCAAACCAAGATAGAATAACTCCTGAGATCCTTAAGGTGATAAGAGAATCACAAGCGCAAGTTGGGGTATGCAAAGTAGAAAGGATGAATGAATCACAATTTGAGATCAATGGTCAAGGAGCTGTAGCTATAGTTGATCTATCAGCGAGGACATGTACGTGCAGAGTATTTGATGTCGAGAAAATACCTTGTGTACATGCTCTAGCAGCCATTACACACATACAAGCAAATTTGTCTGATTTTGTTGTAAAATTTTACAACAATGACGCTCGGCGTATGGCATATCAACTGTTATCAAATCTATCAACTGTTACCCCCCAGTAGTAAGAAAGAGAGCAGGAAGACCACCTACAAATAGAATGCTTTCATTGGGAGAGTACAAGAGGAGGATGAAGCATTCAAGATAAGGCTGTCAGCACAAATTCTGTCAGCAGTATTATATAAGAATAATGTTAGTAGATAATACAATTTATAAATTTGTAAATGACATTTTTTTTGAAAATAAATATTAATTCAATAATATAGAATAAAATTTGAAATTTTACCATGTAATAATACAAATTTATATACTCTTTTTCATCTATGTAATAAATAGATAAAAATAAGATCTTGTTGCAAACAAAGTGTTGTTTTGTGCAATATATAAACAATCGTTGAGCAAAAATGAGGTGATGCTGAGCAAGTTTTCCCCAATCATAATATGTTGTGCAGTTTTATTCTATAGATGAGCAAAAATAAGACCATGTTGAGCAAAAATCTATTAAGCAACTATGAAAACATAATTAGATATAACTAAGATTTCGTTGCAAACAAAGTCTTGTTGAGCAATATATAAACAATCGTTGAGCAAAAATAAGGTAATGTTGAGCAAGTGTTGTTCTGCAATACATAAACAATCGTTGAGCAAAAATAAGGTGATGTTGAGCAAGTTTTCCCCTTTGTAATATGTTGTGCAGTTATATCTAATTATGAAGACATAATTAGATATAACTAAGATTTCGTTGCAAACAAAGTGTTGTTGAGCAATATATAAACAATCGTTGAGCAAAAATAAGGTGATGTTGAGCAAGTGTTGTTCTGCAATACATAAACAATCGTTGAGCAAAAATAAGGTGATGTTGAGCAAGTTTTCCCCTTTGTAATATGTTGTGCAGTTTTATTCTATTGATGAGCAAAATTAATACCATGTTGAGCAATAATCTATTAAGCAAATATGAAAACATAATTAGATAAAAATAAGATGTCGTTGCAGACAAAGTGTTGTTGTGCAATATATGTACTATCGTTGAGCAAAAATAAAGTGATGTTGAGCAAGTTTTCCCCATTGTAATATGTTGTGCAGTTTTATTCTATTGATGAGCAAAAATAAGACTATGTTGAGCAATAATCTATTAAGCAACTATGAAAGCGTAAATAGATAAAAATAAGAAGTTGTTGCTACCAAAGTGTTGTTGTGCAATACTTGTACTATCGTTGAGCAAAAATAAGGTGATGTTGAGCAAGTTCTCGCCATTCGTAGTATGTCGTGCAATTTTATTCTCTTGATGAGCAAAAATTTATTAAGCAACTATCAAACCATATAAGAACATGATTCTAACAAATTCACAAGGGTCAAGCGTTGTGCAAATTTAAACTATTATTGAGCAAGAATAATACAATGTTGAGCCAATCTAAGGTATGGAATTATATGTAAAATAATAAGAAATAAATAAAGTCTCACAAAATTCCCGATTTTTGGCAAACAAAAAAAAAATAAAACGAAAACGGTTTTCCTTAAAAAAATATAAAAAGCAAACATGTGTAAATGCCCAAAACGCTTTCCAAGTTCGAGAAGTTCTCCATCACCTTCTTTTAGTTTCGTTCTCCAGCTAAATCTACTATCTCCATTTCTCTGCGAGATTTCCTGAGGATTGACTGTAGGCTTGTAAGAAGGAGATCTATCATATACATCAACATGTCTTCAGATCCGAAAGGTTTGATTTCGTGTTTTCTGTGTATTAAAGTTTAAATTAGAATGAGTACTGTTTAGGGCTTAGTTTTGCACGAAAGTTAGGAAAAATCGCACTTATTCAAGCGAATTTAATGTTTATAATCAAGCAATTATTCAGCCTTACAAGACCTACCATTGCTATTTCAATTACTTTCGCATAATAAATTGAAGTTAATGTGATTAATCTGGAGGCTGAATTTGGGAATTTGATAATTTGGGAATTTGTTCAGCATAAACTACAGTCTCTTACAATGTCATCTCTTCGATTATATTTGTAGAAATTGATTGTAAGTGTTCATTCTATAGGTAAACGTCCGCAGAGTGTACGTGATTCACCTGTTCTAGAAAGTCAAAATAGAAATTCGAAGAGAGCAAAACTCTCTGGAGTTAAACCTCCAGTAGTTGATTTATCTAGAGATTCACCTCCCTTCAAGGATGAACTGTCTGTTGATACTGAGACTGGTAAATCCTTCGAAGTAGGGGAGGGTTGTAGATCACTTGAATCCAAAGATTCGCAACCGCTTGAAAGAAAAAACAGTAAGAGAGAAGTGCACCCTGGGATTGATCTTCCTGTTAGCACTGTTGCTGTGGAGACCATTGAAATTGCAAGGCTGGAAAACCATTCACCTAATGAGACAGTTGTTCAACATGTAAACCCAACTGTGCATATCATAACATCTGATGAGCAAACAGATACCACATACATACAACCTATTGCAGAAAACAGGCAGCTGGTTGTGAGAAATGAGAGAAACACTAGACAAAAAAATCTCCCATCATTGAAATCACGGTCAAGCCCACGCTTGCTGGTGTCGTCCTTGAAAAAAATTAATGCCAAGCAAAGGAAATTGATTGAGGATATTGGCTTTGGATTTTTGTTCAAATTGGATATTGTTACCCTACCACTCCTTCTTTCATATTGGTTAGTAGATTAGTTTGACCCTAACAAGTGTTGCTTGGTGTTGGCTAATGGAGGCGAACTTGAAATTGCAGAAATCGACGTGCATATTACAATGGGATTCCCAATGGGGAAAGTTTTAGTTGGAAGAAAATCAGCTAAAGAGAATTTCAGTCTTGTGCAAGAGTGGAAAACCACATTTGATGTCCAGGACAATATAACAACATCTATGGTTATGAAAAAATTGGTAGCTGACACTGACTGTGGTGATCAATTCCTTCTGAACTTTATTGTTATACTGGACTCTATCTTGGCTGATACACTAGGAAACGGACATGCCAGCCATAGTTTAATAAGAGTAGTTCCTGAATTGGGTGACCTGAAAGACCTAAATTGGTGTGCTCTTGTGCTGGAAAGTTTGGTCGATGCAAAGAGAAGCTGGGAAAAGAACAAGAATGGCCATTTCAGAGGGCCTCTATTATTCTTGGTTGTAAGTATTTTTTTCAAACCTTTGCTCTGATGTTAACTTAATTTCTTTACAATTTCGGTAGTACAAATGTCACCGCCCCTCCTTTTATCTACATGTCTACAGTATTCTTTATGTCAGCATTCCCTGCTCCATCGTTATACTGATATATGTTTATCTCCTTGGTGTGCCAGTTGTTTTACATGGATAGGGTGAAATTATTCACAAGCACAGCACTAAGAAGAATGACTCGTTCTTTCCCTGTTTTCGTTAGCATAAATTACAAAATCTTGCGCCAACGAGAAACAGATGATATAAGTACTGGAGGTTTTGGCTGTGGCTTAGTCCAGGCTCGCCAAGTTGTTTCTCACCATCAAGACGTACCATCTACAGCTTGTCCACACCCTACTGCACAAAATGATGAAGGCACCAGTCACCCTGTTGATCCAGAAAAAGAGCCACCCCCAGTTGAGGTTTGTATGAATTATTTAAACCAATTCAATGTAATATTAGTAGAGTATAGCAATGTTTAGATATTTACTGATGACATTTTATTCTTATTTTTTATGTGATGTTATCTTCTAGAGTTGGATAAAGTTGTTTGCTCAAAAGACTTCTGCACTTGCATCTGCTATTTCTAATTTTGCTGAGTGGTCTACGAAATTCTCGATTGAACTACAACATGATGATAAGGTGAAAAGACTTCTACATGGAGCAAACCAGCTTTTAGGGATGGAAAATGTCAATTCTGAGGCTCCTACGGCTACAGATGCTGCTGACATGTCAAATATGAATGACCCTGTAAGCCCATATTTTACCGAATCCCAAGAGAAATTCTGGGCATACCCTGTTTTATTAGATTGCATTACTCAGATCGAAATGGCATATCATAACAAGCAAAAAATGAAATCAAATATCAAAGTGGACAGGGAATTCTCCTTTGATATATTTCTAGATGATCCTGTTTTTAAGAAAGATGAAGGGACATCATTGAACACATCAGTTGAAATGAAGAATGCTAATGAAGCAACCCAGGCTCCCCCAGACAGCCATGGCCAGTCTCCAATTCAACAGGGTGTTGAAGCTACTCCTAATCCCCTACCCACTCAATTTAAAGCTGATACTCCACCAGTGAACCCTTTGGGAGGTACAATAAAATGCATTCCCCCTGCTGCCTTGCCACTAAGGAGGTCGCCACGGATCAACATAGTTGATGGAAATGCTGTAGAACAACTTAATAACATGAAGAGAGAAGAAGCTACAAGAAGAGCACATAAACCTTCTGCATCTTTGAGAAGCCCATATTACTCGCGTATTGTTGACATTACAGATCCTATCTCTGAAATTGAGCGCACTGTTTCAGCCTATTTAGCAATGAAAACTTCTCACAACATGTAAGTTCATTTTAAACTTAATTTTCTTAATGTATGTTCAGTTACAAGTAAAATATTATTTTCATATAATACTTCTTCAAAATGATTGACATTGCAGGGAAATTTTGTTTAAGCATAAGTCTGTTAAAGTTGTTAGAACAGACATGGCTACGCTTGAGGATGAAACCCACTTGTCTAGTGTCATTATTGATGCATGGACAGCTATCCTCAACCACAAGGAACAGTATAAAAGTGCTCAATCACCATCAAGACTATTTGTCAATATCAACAAAACTGTAATATTTTTACAATTTTCTCTTTCAATTACACTCCATTGTTAGCCGTTAATGTACAATTCGTCTGTTTTTTTACTAATTTCTATTCTTAATCCAGTTTAATGTAGAGAGTGTATCATTACGAGCTTGTGATGAACATTTCCAGAGGTTTTAACTCCACATTGATATTGTATTGTCATTGTCACCACACCTTTCTTTGAAGGATATAGACATGGTACTCCCTAGCAATTAAATAAATAAAGTTCACAAAACCAATCACTAATGTTTATTTGTTTTTTATTATGTTGATTAGATTGTATTTGGGGTTGAACGAACAACAGACTATGTCATGGTTGTCTTCAACTTTAAAAACAAAGTGGTCCAAATTGTTGATGTCACACCATCTTGCGCTGATCCAATTAGCCCCTTCCCATCACCCTTTGAATGTTTGGTAAGTTTTACTACTGATATCTAATATTTCTTTACTTGTCTTAATTTCATTTAAATATCAACTCATTTTATAATTAAAATTACATGAATTATAATTCAATCCATGCAGGGAGATATGTTGATTGCTTATCTAACAGATAAGGGACTCCGAGCAAAAGCAGAAATAGTGTCAGCTTCACCATCATCAAAAGTCCCCATCACATGGGCTGGAGAGGAGAAAGTTCAACATTCTGGGGTATGCCTCATGCGCCACATGGAGACCTTCTTTGGGACAGAGAGAGGGTACAAGTGTGGATTGGAAAAGGGCAATTTCAAGAATGTTTCAAAGCTAGGGGTGAAGTATCTGACAGATATAGTATGTTCAGAGTTGAATGAAGTGAACGCAGATGTTGTGAAGGCAGCAAAATCCCACGCAAGAATGACTTCAAAAGGAATTCAGGGACAGAAACTAAATCTTGGTTGAACAACCACAACGCAATTTCGTGTTTTATTTGCAAACTTTGGAATGTATTTTGGTGTAGACAGTTATGTACTCTGCTTCTGAACAGTTTTCTCGTACCAATTAAGACAGTTGTTGTCCCTGTGCTTTTTTGATGGATAGTATTTGTCAAGATGCATACAACTATAACTGCTTCTAAACAATTGTGTTTGTTCTTCAATGTGTCAGCACAATTCTTTGCCCCGGTAATCAAGTGGTCTATGTTATAAAAAAAAGTTGATTTATTGATATCCATTCGTTTGTTGTGCAATTATAAACTATTGTTTAGCAAAACTAAGATGATGTTGAGCGAATTACCAATAACATAAAAACTTAGTTAAACAGTGTTAGCGCTACTTTTACCAAAACAATCCACAAACTAGTCAAATGTGTCCGCAGTATCACAAGAGATAGACGTAAAACTTCAGTAACACTTTATAATTTGAAATATGAGGAAAGAAATTACAAAATAATTATATGATTATTATGATATTAATATGTTGCATCATAACAAAATTAAAAAAATACATTCAACATATAAATAAGTACCAATGTTATCAATTATTAATATAGTAGAACTACGGTCCTAAGAAGTCATTAATCTTCTTTCTCCTTTCCATTTCTGCATCTAAAACCTCTTTAACGCACCCCATGAGATTGTCCTTTGCCTCTTCAAACATCTGTCTTTGGTTGCCCAGTTCTCTTTCCATCTACATAAAAGATAAAATACAAGACTCAATCACAGTATGGAAAAAAAATTTATGGATAAAACTTCAAATATCACCTTTGATAATGCTTCACCATCTTCATCTCTGGACGCAATCCGAATGTGATGTTCAGTTGCTATCATTGATCTTTGTAATTCCTC
Source organism: Persicaria maculosa (assembly GCA_963922045.1). Classification (NCBI taxonomy): domain Eukaryota; kingdom Viridiplantae; phylum Streptophyta; class Magnoliopsida; order Caryophyllales; family Polygonaceae; genus Persicaria; species Persicaria maculosa. The sequence continues at coordinate 44,285,918 of OY998256.1, forward strand.
ATATAATGTGTAATGAACCACGACGACTTCCAACAACTCGGCCCTGCGAGCCTCTTTGTTAGTCTCGCATGCTTCATCAACTAGATTCATGTGATAACCACGGTAAACAACACCATCCAGCACGTCCATCAATTGATGGAAACTCGTGCAAAACCCAACAGTGTTACCATAGTTCATCTTTTTAGAGAGGAATGTGTTAGCAGTGTGGTTAAAGGATCTGGTATACTGATTTCTGTTAAAACCAGTTTTTAGACGCCAATGGATAACAAAGAATGACAAATGGATATATATAGGCAACAATTAGACACTTTCCATCTTGTAACAGTTATTTTTGACAGTTCATTACAGAGTAACTATAAAAAAAACTGTCAAAACTGTAAAACTATAAACTGAAAACGGATTACAATTATTTGAGTTACAGTTATCATTGGAGGACATTACCTAACTCGTGTCAGCACTACTTTTGGCCTTATCCACCTAGTGTCATCACAAAAACATCAAAAACAGAAAACAGCCAAAATTATAAGAATAGTGTCACCAATAGATCCAGCTACTCTAACCAACAATGTAAACAATGTAACAAAAAGACTTTGAACACTTGCCAATTCGTGCAACAGCATAAACTTGAAAATCACATAAAGAATACTAGCCTAGGGTTTCAAGTAAATGTACCTAATATCAGTGTCAGCACTACTTTAAGACTTACCCAACTAGTGTCACACACATAAGTTTCAATATCAGAAAATGTCAAGCCATAAACTTCAATAGCAGAAACCACCAATATGATCAACTAGTGTCACACCAAATGTCCTACTTAAATATCAAAGATTACTATAATTTGAATATAAATCAGAAAGAAATGTGATCAAGGACAAATTTCATTCATAAAATGTATTTTAGGTTACATCAGTACCATACAAAATTACATACTACACTTATATCAACTAAAGCTAGAATTCTGCTCGGCAAAGAGGACAATTGTTTTGAACTAAAAGCCAAGATCGTAAACAATTTGGATGAAAGTGATGATGGCATGGCGTTTGAAGAACAGGATCTGACTCCAACATTGGAAGCAGGTATATTGTACATTCTTCATCATCAAGATCAAGGTGATATATCTCCCTTAATCCGTCAACATCCATAGGCTCTGGGGGTGCTGGATGATCTTCTTGGTCAACCTCCATATGAATGTCATCGTTTATGTCGGACTCATAGCTTGAATCAGACGAAGAGTCGTCATAAAAATGTACATTGATGTTGATGTTGGGGCAAAGACCATATTCAACAAGATCAGCATCGGCGTCAAACCAACTGCTAGTGTAATCCATTAGAAGCCGATTTGCTACCTGGTTTCTAACCTCAACAGTTACTCCTGCATCCTGTAGCACTTCGTTGCAGCGGGCTAGACTCATAGGTATACCATTCCAAGTAGACGTGTGATAGAATGTTAAGGGAATGCTGTCAGAGTGGATGGACACAACAAGTAGACTCAGTCCATACCAGTATGACTCAGATGCTGATATTTCAACTTCATAAGTACCAACGATGTAGTCGTAATCTAGTTCAGTATAGGTTGGGAATGCCATTGAAAAAGAGAAAACCTACACATACAAAATCAAAATATACTCATATATTAGATATTCACTTAAAAATAAAAAATTACATCGATATTAATAGGAAATAAACATTTCAGAAAGACAAAAGAGTAAAAATGTCTGAAAAACTGGAAAAACCCTAACTGATGACTTTTAATGACAGTAAGAATCACATATCACCCACATAATATAATGCAATACGAAATAAGCAAGACAAACACCAATATATGAATATTAATAGACTAAAAAGCAAGGGGAAGTTCAACGAAAATCGGAGAATACAACAGTAAGAAATTTGTTGAAACAGTACATCAAAATAATCGAAAATGTTTTTTTTTAAAGGAAGAAAACAGAAAGGAGTACATACCACAACCGAAAACGCACCTTGAGAAGAAGAATGCTTAATGAGAACGAGAGAGGATGAAGATGAACAAGAAGAAGGAGATGAAACGACTTGCAGACAATCTGAACATCGTTTAAGCGCCGTATAAATAAGCGGGAAATGGGCCGGGCATCTATAAACTAAGCCCAACAGCTATGTTGAAGGCAATATCAAAAATTTAAAGATTTGTGCAAAATTAATCTGTTAATAAGCAAAAATAAGATCATGTTTAGCAAATTTTCACCAATAGCCAGTGTTGTGAAATTTTAATCTGATGATGAGCAAAAATAATATCATGATGCAAAAACAAAATTATTGGAAAATTTTAAAATTATATTGACAAAAAATATAATCATTATGATAATATTTCAAAAGGATCGATTGTTGTGCAACTATAAACTACTGTTGAGCAAAAATAAGGTAATGTTGAGCAAAATTACACCAATCACCCCCACACATTGTGCAACTTTATTCTATAATTGAAAAAATTAAGACCACGTTGTGTAACACTATATTAAGAAACTATAAAATTATATTGACAAATAAAATTGAATCATAATGGACAAAATTTCACAAGTCTCAAGTGTGATGCAAAAATAATCTATTGTCGAGCAAGTATAAATTACACAACATAAACTGCCAAAATCATATAATACAAGACTGGTATCACCACTAGGTGTAACTAATACAAGTCTGGTGTCAATACTATGTGCATTAAACACCTCTGACAACCACATACAATTCAAAATAAAATAATACAAGTGTAGTGTTACCACTATTTGTAACAAGTATCAGTGTCAGCACTACTTTGGGTCTAAAACACCTAGTGTCACCACATGAAATTCAAATATCAAAAAATGATCAAACTGGTGACACCACAAATTCAAACTAATATAACCCACAATGTCAACAATAATATAGGCATTAAACACCTTTTTCACCACATACACTTAAGAATAAAAAAATACAACACTCGTGTCATCACTACTTGTAATATAATATGAGTGACACCAATACTTTGCATCTCAAACAGATTGTGCCCACCACATACACTATAAAAAGAAAAAAAATACAAATACATACACTTCAAAAATCATAGAATACAAGACTTCAATATCAGGGGGGGGGGGAACCCAGTGTCATCACTAATTGTAACTGATATCACTGTCAGCACTACTTGGGACACCAAACACCTAGTGTCACCACCCATAATGAAAAATCAAAAAATACAAGTATGGTGTCGCCATTACTTCAATCTAATCGGACAAGAAATGGCAACAATACTTTGGGCATGAAAAACCTCTTTACAAAATATACACTTCAACAAAAAAAAAACTAGGCCACTGTCACCACCCATAATATATAAGCATATTCATCAAAGATCAGGTGGGCTTTCTTCCTCAAATAAAACACAGTATCATACACAAACAAATTTAACAGTGCACGAATTTCATTAATATTATACATTTCCAAACACCAGTTAGGACAAATAGTTACAAAATACATTGGTATGATTAGAATGGAAATCATATACAAAAAGGTGCCAGATACCAACTTCCATTCATACCATACATTCCATTAGCTTAACTACCACAAAATAGGTGCACCTACAATGTCTTTTCCAAGCAAATATACATTACAAATAAGCCTAAAAGGGTGATCGACATAGTGTACAAACGGGTTCATACGACAACCACTCTAGAATATACCCTGTGTGGAAGGTAAGATCACACAGTGACCGAAGAGTCGGCGTTGATGGCAGCATCGGATCAAGACATATAGAGCACTGGTCCCAATCCTGTTCTGGTTGAGGTGGCTCTTGTAAATTGCCATTTTGGTTTGCATTCTCTGAAGAAGCTGGGGGATCCACAATCCACATCCTCTTCAGAATCGATGCTCATCTCAGATTGAGAGCTTGAATCAGAGCTCATGTCATTTTCAGAGTCTTCAATGAAACGTACATCGATAATGAGATCAGGGTAGAGACCATATTCAACGAACTCAGCATCGCCTGAAAACCACCTGTGAGTATAATCCATTAACATCAGGTTGGCTACTTGAGTTCGAACCACAGCAGTGACCCCTGCATCATGTAACAACTGATCACACTGTTCATAAGTCATTGGCAACCCATTCCACTCAGTGAAATGGTCCAGGAATAGCTCAGGGATCCTTTCAGAATTGATAGCCCCGTGCAAGATGCTAGGTCCATAAACAGGCGTCCGCCTTGGTGTGATTACCACTTCAAAAGACCCAACAGTGTAATGGTAACCAATTTGAAGTTCAATTGGAAGTTCCATCTAAGGATACAAAACATACACAACACAAAATAAATATACACTCATATAAATTGCTGAAATCAAAACCCTAACCGACTGAAAGATGATGAAAAACTCATCTAAAAATCAGGAAAAAACAAAATAAAACTTGCTGGAAAAATGTAAAAACCCTAACCGATTTTATAAAGTTTACAGGAGAACGAAAGGGAGAGAAATAGATAAGAAAGGGCGCACCTTGTGAAGAAAACTCGGGAAAAAGGAAGAGCTTGTGGAGGACGACGAAAAGACTTGAAGGGAGGGTAATGTGGAAGAGAGTGGAAAGGGTTTGAATAACGTTGGACTCTTGAAGAAAGAAGGAAGAACACCGCCTTAAATAAAGTTACTGAATTGGGCCAACTACTTTGATCAGTAAATGGGCCACGGTCTTGAGGGTTAAAATAACCCAACCAACAATTTCGTCCAAATCCTATTGTTGTGCAAAATTTAACCTATTGTTCAGCAAAAAGAAGATCATGTTGAGCAAATTTTCACAAATCGACCATGGTGTGCATTTTAATTCTAATTATGGCCAAAAAAAGGACAACATCATGAAAAAAAATATTTGAAAATTCAAAAATTACATTAAGGAAAAATAATATCATATTGGGAACAAATTCACAATGATCAATTGTTGTGCAAAATTTAACCTATTGTTCAGCAAAAATAATATCATGTTGAGCAAATTTTCACAAATCGACCATGGTGTGCATTTCAATTCTAATTATGGCCAAAAAAAGGACAACATCATGAAAAAAATATATTTGAAAATTCAAAAATTATATTAAGGAAAAATAATATCATATTGTGAACAAATTCACAAAGATCAATTGTTGTGCAAAATTTAACCTATTGGTCAACAAAAATATGATCATGTTGAGCAAATTTTCACTAATCGACCATGGTATGAAATTTCATTCTAACGATGACCAAAAAAAGGGCAGCATCGTAAAAAAATATATATTTAAAGATTGAAAAATTATATTAAGGAAAAATAAGATTATATTGGGCACAAATTCACAATGATCAATTGTTTTGCAAAATTTAGCCTATTGTTTAGCAGAAATATGATCATGTTGAGCAAATTTTCGCCAATCGACCATGGTATGAAATTTAATTCGAATGATGACCAAAAATAAGACAGCAGCGTAAGAAAATATATATTTAAAAGTTCAAAAATTATATTAAGGAAAAATAGGATCATAATGAGCAAAAATTCACAAATATCAATTTTTGTGCAAAATTTAACGCATTGTTAAGCAAAATACAACAACAGTCTCAACACTGCTTGAAACTAACCTCAGTGTCACCGCTATTTTCGTACTTAGGCACCTGCTGTCAGCCCATAATGTTCTCTTATCTAGTTTTATCACTTAATTTGTTAGATTACATCCGAACTTCCCCACTTACACAACAACAACTTATCTAACTACTGGTTCTAAAATTTAAAACTCCAAGTTTCTTTGATCAAATCTGCACACATGAGTTCTCTGAAACGAAAGATCTTTTCGTTGTTGAAATTTTTAACATCTCCCCAAAATACAGAAGCTTCAATCGCTTTTAATGTAAATACACCACATGAAGCCCTGTAGACAAAGAAAGAAACAATGTAATGTAAGAACATAAATAACAAGTACCTACACGTAACCAAAGAACAAAACAAGATAACAAATACATACCCAGTAGAATCATGCATTAAACCAGGAACCATGTATAGCTGGAAAGGAGAGGAATCGAAGTTTTCAAATAGCCCAGCCTTTGCTAAATGAATTGGGAGCCAAATAGCAAACGGTTGCAATTGTTCTTCAAGAACACCTTCCCTAACAGCAGGGACATTGCAATCAAACACGCTGATTACCCTATCCTCAATTTTAATCTTCAACGCCACCCAGTGCTTGTTTATGACGTTGAAAATTGTGTAGATTTTCTTTACATATGCCCATGGCTTCCCATAATCAGCAGGGCACGTACCGACAAAATAATCCTCGGTGCTGGATTCAAGATCTATGTCTTCCCGATAACATGAAGCATAGTCAGGAAGGTACTTCAGATAAAATAGCCAATCAAGAACAAGAACATCTCGATACTTGACAGGGTCCTCATGAATGCGCTTCCCAATGTGAATCAAACCTGCTTCTAGATGCTAAACAAAGTAATAAAAAAGTGAATTCAACAATCAACTAATACAATAAAAAGTAATCCACAAATATATATATATATATATATATATATATATATATATATATATATATATATATATATATATATATATATATATATATATAATGCAGAAATACAACCAGTTATTACCTGACAATCAAACCACATATTCTTCAATAAAATCCACTGGAAAAACTTTCTATCAACCCTTGAGATTGGACCAGCAACGGAAAAATTCCTGACAAATATTACACAAATCAAAAAAAATATATATATAGCATGAGATGCTGTAACTAATACAATAACAACAACATTTCATACAAAATACTAAACATAAAAATAATCCATACCTTTGCTTCTTTACGAGTCCATAAATAAATTCATGATCTTCCGAGCTGATCAGTGATTTCTTAGGGGCATGCTTTGGCATCCTCACTTTCTTCACTTCCTCAACTGGACCATACAAGAATGTACTGTTTGATGAGATAAGATTGGAAGCCTTTAGTTGGTCAACTTCGATTTTGATTGCAGGATCCTTGGCGACCGAATCCCAATCAACGCCTGCAACCTTGTCATCATCATTATCGGACAGACAAATGTACTTTTCCAGGGATGGGTCAACCGTAACTCCAGCAACTTTACCACCAGCGCCTTCACCTTCACACTTTGTAGATTGAGGCACTTCACCTGATGTTGCTGGATTCCCAACCTCAACTCCAAGGACCTTAAATTCGGTGTCAGCAACAACAGGTGGAGACTCCTTACCCACTCCTGGAACCTCAGTACTTACTGATGGCAAAGACACAGGCACAACATCACCAGAAGCGGGAGATGATTTCAACATTAACTCCTCGTCAGGGAAAGACTGCTGAAGATCAGACACAACATCATTCAAAATTTTGTTCACATCTTCAACAACAGCCTTCACAGGTGTGGCCCGGGGTTCACCACCACTGACACATTCATCATCACCACTCGCAGGAGTGCCGTCAGGCTTGCCAGGAACGTGCTTGTCATCGGCATTCATAGATGTGTCCTGGGGCTTACCACCCCTGACATGTTCACCATCAAATATCACAGGAGAGCTCGCAGGCTTAACAGCAATGTGCTTATCATCAGCCTTCACAGGTGTTCCATGGCACTTACCACCACTGACGCTTTCATCATCAACTACCGCAGGAGAGCTCGCAGACTTGCCAGCAATGTGCTTATCATGAGCCGTCGCAGGTGTGTCCTGACAATTAGCACCACTAACACTTTCATCAGCAACTTTTGCAAAAGTGTCCTTAACATCAGGCTTGACAGGGTTTGACTGTAACCTCTCAAACAAAGCCTGATAATTAGCAACCCTAACCTCAAGCTCATCGTACCTCTTCGCCATCTCACCAAACACTTGAAGACTCCCATTCAACTCAACAATCTTTGTTTCAATTGCATCAACCCTCGCAGACAACAGATGCATAATTTTAGGGACCTCTTCAAGCTTCTCAATCCTCCTAAAAATCTCCTTCACCCGGTCAGGATGAGATGGGAGAGAAGAAGCAAAAGCATCACCATGCGTTTTTGGAGGCAACTCACAAGTTGAATCAGCGTTAGCATCCATTTGAGGAGAAACATCTTCAATATCTTCCACTTTCTCTGATGACACCGCTATTTTGGCAGCTTCATCACTTGAAATGCGAACGTCTTCATTTTCACAAGCAGCAGATGTTTACCCAAGCCCAGACCGCCCATCAACAAAATCATGTGCTTCAACACTCACCAGGGGTGACCTCTACAAAGAAGGGGTTGGTACATCATCCTCTCCATCAATGTCACCAGAAGGTATCTCAACTCCTTCAACGGTGTCACCACAATCAATGACATCTGCAACCTCGGCCAAAACATGTAGCCTCATAGTTTGAGAAGCATCCAATTTATCGGATTTAGGGGAGTGGGGTTCAGCGGTAAAAACATCACCCTTGTCATCGCAAACAGGAACTTCACCACAAGATTTGGAAGAATGGGTGTCAGCAGTAAAATCTTCACCCTTGTCATCACCAACATTGACTTCACAATCATATGAAGAGACTGCAACATGAATATCTACAGGCTCCACTACATGTGCACCCTCAGTATCAACAACAGGAACGGAAGGAATAACAAAAGACTTGTCAACAGTACTATCATATAATGGCCTACCACTAGTTACACCACCGTTTTTCTTCATCTTATACCTCCGCTGAAAGACAATATTCAGCGGCACATCATCTTCTAAAAGGTCACATGAATCAGTACCCAACCGACATCGCTTGGAAGGTGAAGCAACCACATCAACCTCCTTATGCAAATCTATGTCAGCAGTAACTCTCTTCACCCCCTTAGAAGGAATAACTCTACCACCTATCCTCACTGTTGAAGCCTTCTGTCGAGGCTTCTTTACATCACTCTTGACAGATTTTTTACGGTCTAAAGCAATGTATGGATTGAATAGAACACGACTTGCAGAACGACCCCTCCTCAGGAGAACCCGTTCCTCAGAGGTATCGCTGGACTCCACCTTCTGTTTCTTTTTACCACCCATCACTCCAGTGGAAGATTTCCTCTTCTTTGAGGTCCCTACCCCCTCAGGGAAAACTTCAAAAGCAGTTTCAAAGGACTTACCATCCTGTTTCTTTCTAGTAGCCTTGCCTCTCTTCACAGGTGTCTTCTTCTTTGAGGTCTCGCATTCATCATGTTTCTGCAAGACATTAGCTTCTTCCTCCTCAACCTGGAGAGCCCTATTTGTAAACTTAGCTTCATATGCCCTTCTACGAACACGACGACTCTCATACAAAGTCGCATCAACAGGTCCAGAAACTATTTCTTCAACTGATGCATCAACTACTGCATCAACTACAACATCAACTTTTTCACCAGCAAACGCCATTCTTTCGGTGCGTGCAAACTCCCCATAAATAGGGAACAACGGAGTCTGGACAAAACGCATGTATCAGAATAAAAACCCATAGATGCATCAAATAAAAATGTTATTTCAGAGAGAAAATATAAAAATATTACCAAATCGCCATGAAAGTACTTCTCATCTTCAGCATATACTTGTCTATAATCACATTGCCAGTGCACCAAGTATGGATCTAGTTCAGGTATCTTAAAATTATAGTCAAAATTAACGGAGATAGCTGGGAACGCTTCTAATATCCAAGCCTGTTACAAAAGAAAACTCGTTATGACACTATAAAACAATATTTAAATAATGCTCACATAAGCATTAAAGTTGTGCTGACACAGACAAAAAAATGATGACATAAGACATGCAATAACTAAAGCACAATACTTGGAATGCAAGGCAATACGCATACATTTGATAAGAACCCCTAACCCCATTCCGATCTGCAACAGAAGAACTCTTCAATGACTTCAACAAACGGGTGTATGACTCTCTACCCCAAGGATATAGTTCAAACTCCTTCTCATTGCACGCAAGAGATAAGAATTGTGCACTTACAACTTCTGACCTCCTATAAATAATTAACCTCTCAATCAGCAACAACTTTGCCATAATCAACTTCTTCTTAGACATCTTTTTCTCAGATATGAAACGATCAAGTAACTCATCATGAGTCATTTTCTTCTGCCCAAAAAATTCGAATATTGACACTTTCTTTGGGATATTACAAACACGGTCTTCACAAGGAAGGCCTGTAATAACATGAAACTCAGCAATTGAAAAACGTGCAAGATGTCCACCAACTCTAAACCACAGCTCATTCTCTTTTTGTGTTTGTACTTGACGGAGCACCATTTGATGCATAAGCTGAAAATTCATAACCATTTTGGTGCCTTGCGTCAGCACCCATCCAACGCAACTTTTTTGCAGAGTATTGTAGTGAGAAGGACACAAATGCTCCTTGATCAGATCACAGATAGAAGGATATGAATATATGTTGGATCTAGAATGAAATCGCTCAGAAACAGGAATGCAATATTCCAAACCCTGATCAATAACAGACAATTAAGCACAAAAACAACCATCAGATTAAGAAAAAACAAAAACTTGCTCATCAAACTAAAAAATAACTTACATCAGAACCAGAATAAGAGGTGGATGAATCAGAAGATTGAGTTCCTGCAAGAAACAACATACAGAACAATGTAAATATACAGTAAAAGAATCTGTGATGACACAAACAACCAGAAACAATAACAATAAAATGTTACAAAGACATAGCAAAATAACAAAAATATCACTGAAGGTTCGATAATGTAAAAACAATGTAGTAAGAAATACTCTAGAAGGGGGGGGGGGGGGGGTTGAATAGAGTATGCCCGTTTTTCGCAGAAAGTCTCAAGACTTTTGGAGCTTGTACCAAAACCTTTGAGATAAACCTGAATCACAAAGTTAAACAATTCGAACCAAGTGCGGAAATAAGGTAAAGCAAATAAGTAAAGGACACGAGTAATTGTTTACGAGGTTCAGCACAACTTGGCCTACGTCCTCGCCTAGGGTTCTTCCACAACCCTAGGATTCAAAGGCTTTATTGATTGCTTAGCTTAGGATCCTAATAGCTCACCGAGAAGCCTCTCTCCTATACAATTGCAATCTAGTCAACTCACGTTCCCTTGGAGTCCTAGACCAATCTAGAAGAGCCCCACCTCTCTCAGCTATCTAGTACAATCCTCTAACTCTCGCAAATCAATAGCCTAGTGCAACTTCCCGAGTTATAAACTCTCGAGTAACACTTGAAATGAATATATCCTATAAGCTCACAGTGACTCTCAAAGGCTTTGAAATAAACAACAAACTATTTGAGCGCTTAGCAGAGAGACACTAGGAAGACAGATCGCTTGAATGAATGAAACTCGTGTGTAGCACTTGTGTATTTCTGTCTTCTCCTTCCTTTCCTTTATATGAGAGTATGGAGCGTGAGAATCTTCAGCACTAGATCTCCAATGGCTCCTTTGGATCAGTTTGATCTTCAATCTTCTATATATGGACACTTTGAATCGTCATGATCTATTTTGAACTGATCTCCTCAATGTGTAGAAGGAAGGATATAATCTTCAACTATACTTCCTGAAAGGTTAGTTCAACACATATATATAATATAACGGAAGTATATAATAATATAAAATAATATTCGGACAAATAATATAGGTTTTGTATTTCATCAACTGTTAATGCGTCAAGGCCTTTGACACAAACATCCTGTCAAAGCCCTTGAAACATTTATACCATTTTCCATCAAGAGAGGGAGTTATCAATCTCCCCCTTGATGAAAGACAAAACCTGTGCATCCCTGCAACTTAGTCAAACAGATATATCATAAGTAAAATCGGACTAAGTACCTGCAAGGGTTAGACAAATGTTGGATCAAAAATTTTAAAGTAAGAAAACATCCAACCGAAAACCATAAATCAGAAACCAAGGTCTTCCAAGACCTTTAAGCAGAGGTTTTCAAAGTCTAATGATCATCTCCCCCTTTTTGTCTTTCAACAAAGGGCGGAGGTAAAACAGTCACCAAAAAGTTACCAAAAGTTTTGAAAACGTTTCCAACAAACCAGCAAAGTAACGAGTTTTAGGGGTGGGATAGGGTGGGTTAAGGTTTAGGCTTAGTCATCCGGAGCATCATCAGTGAGCCTCGTCCACAGTCCTTCCAGCATCGTTGAAATCCCGCTCATCGTCGTCATCACTTCCTTCTGCAGCTCCTTAATATCCAGGCGAACCTCCTCCAAGCCCAACTCTAGGTTGTCCATGCGTTCATCGAAAGCTGGAGCAGTGGGAAAGGCTTTTGAAGGAGTGGCAAGACTCAAGGTCCCTTGGGGAGACCGAGTGATGCCAATCTTTTCAAGGCCTTTAGAGTCGAACATATCCGTATGACGCAGCTGTTCTTCATTTTTGACATCAATTCCAGAAGCTTTGAAGATAGGGGTCAAAAGGGTAGCAAAGGGGAGGGGAGAGCCTTTTCTGGCTTTTCTAGCATGAGCCATGGTTCCAAGGATAGTGTTGGCCAGATCAGGATCAAGGCCATTTAGAATGCGGTAGAGCAGGACCATGGCATTGTCGGTTAGGAGTGAGCCAGAGTTAAGACGGGGTAAGAGGCATCTAACAATGATGTTAAAAATTTTTGCCTCAAGGGTTAGGGATGAGTGGGTGAGTTGCTTTGAGGTGTTGTTGGATGCTTCGGGTAGGAGATATTTGGCTCGGGCTAGGATGATGCAATTTTCTTTTGAGGGGTGGATTTCAGCGGGTGGAACTGGTGTAGGTAAGCCTAGGGAATCTGCAAAATCATTGGAGTTGAGAGAGATTCTAACCCCTTTGACGACAGACTCCAAAGACCAACCATCAGTGTCGTTCTTGGCTTTCAGGTTAATGTAGAAGAGTCGGGTAAGCTCGGGGTAGTAAACAGTCTCAAGGTTAAGAAGGGTCCAGGCTGGGGATTTTTTGAGGAGCTCAATGCAAGGTAACTTCAAAGCTTCAAAGAACTCAATATCTAAAAAATCTGAACAGCTAACCTTACGAGTTCTAAACTCGTCTACCCATTTACCAGCAGTCTCAGCATCTAGAAACCAAGAGGAGGGCAAGGATTGATTTACCTTGATATAGGCCGGGGGGTCTGCGTTCTTTCTGCGCGCAACTGTTGGAGCAGCTCTCTTGACAGGCGCTACAAGACTCTTGACAGGGCCCTTCCTGGTACGCTTGGGGGATGGAGGCTTGACTGGAGCAGGGGCTTTCCGCTTCTTCGGAGACGGGGGAGGAGGAGGAGAAGGAGAGGGAGATTCTTCCTCCTCTTCCTCAGACCCCGAGTCCTCACCGGACCCCGCTTCATCTCCTTCAGGTTCCTCGTCCTCTCCAGATCCCTCTTGCTCTTCCTCTTTTCCTTCCTCAGGCTCCTCCTCGGACTGAGCCTCCTCTGCTTCAGCTTCCTTCCGTATTCTCTCAGCTTCTTCCTCGGCCAGTTTCTTAGCAAGCTCGGCCTCTTCATCGGCCTTTTTCTTCCTTAGGGCCTCCTCCTCGGCTTCCCTGGCAGCGTCTCTTTCCAGGGCGGCATCAAGGTCGTCTTCCTCCTCTTCCTCGTCTGGTTCCTCAGCCAAGATCTTCCTCTTCCCTTTCTGTTTAGCACTGATCGGCTTCTTCGTAGAGCGCTTTTGAGAGCCTTTGGGAACAATGGCCGAGCTCTCAGCAATGGTGCTCTGGACAACGGTTGGGATAATAGCTTGAGGAGCGGGTTCAGGTGTGGGAGAGGTAGCAGTGGCCTGACGTCCCTTGGGGGTGGCGCCAAGTCTTTTGGGTGTGACAGTTTTCTTGCTTTTGGGTGCCATGGAGAAAATCGGTAAGGGTTTCTTAAGGGGCGATTGAGAGGTTGAAGATGAAGAAGTGAAAGTGGTTTTGGGTAATTTCTGAGGTGAGGAGAAATCGGGTACAGGATTTGGTTTAAGTAGAGAGAGAGGGTGACGGATTGATGGGATGGGTTTAGGGTTCCAAGGAAAAAAATCATTACATTGCTAAGATTTGAAAGGTTTTCAAATTCAAATTCAAATTCAAATAACCATTAAAATCGGACAAGGTAACTAAAAAATCTATTTCCAAAAATAAAATATCTTTAGCGGTTTAAGGCAATTTTTGAAATCCGATTAAAACAAATATAATTGATTAAATATCTAAAAAGATATTAACCAAATATATATGATCCGATATATGTACTCCACCATTTAGTTCACACACCTTGACATAGTTTTCAAGGGTCTTGACACTAAGTAGAATTTATCTTTCGTAAAGGGAAAGCTCCCCCTACGAAAGTGCATCCTTGTTAAGCATCCCAATCTCTCGTCTTATGAAGGTGAACCTGTCCTCTGCCAAAGGCTTAGTAAAAATGTCAGCCCATTGATAATCAGTAGAAATAAAAGATATGGACACATCACCTTTTTCAACATGATCTCTAATGAAATGATGCCTTACATCAATATGCTGGGTCCTTGAATGCTGAACAGGATTCTTAGTGATGGAGATAGCACTTGTATTGTCACACTTAATTGGAATACCTTTGAGGTTGATGCCAAGATCTCGCATTTGTTGAGCTATCCAAAGGATTTGGGAGCAACAGGCTCCAGCTGCAATGTATTCGGCTTCTGCAGTGGATAGAGCAACTGAGTTTTGCTTCTTTGAGTGCCAACTGATCAAAGATGCTCCTAAGAATTGGCAACATCCTGATGTGCTCTTCCTATCCACCTTATAGCCTGCAAAGTCTGCATCAGAATATCCTATTAAAGTGAAATCCTTTTGCTTTGGGTACCATAGTCCAAGCTCCTTAGTGCCATTGAGATATCGAAAGATCCTCTTCACAGCCACGAGGTGAGATTCTTTAGGATCAGCTTGAAACCTAGCACACATGCAAACACTAAACATGATGTCAGGTCTACTAGCCGTGAGATATAATAAAGATCCAATCATTCCTCGATACTCCTTTTGATTGACACTTGTTCCAGTCTTGTCTTGATCTAGAGACAATGTTGAGCTCATGGGAGTCTTTGCTGCTTTGGATTGATCCATCTTGAATTTCTTCAAGAGATCCTTAGTGTACTTGCTTTGGTTGACAAAGATCCCTTTCTTGGATTGATGAACTTGTAATCCCAAAAAGAAGTTGAGTTCACCCATCAAGCTCATCTCAAATTCACTGCACATGATGTCAGAAAATTCCTTGCACAAAGATGTGTTAGTAGCACCAAATAATATATCATCAACATAAATTTGAATAACCAAAATGTCCTTTCCTTTGGTCTTGATAAAAAGAGTCTTGTCGATCAACCCCCTTTTAAAATCATTTTCTAAAAGATATTTAGACAAGCGCTCGTACCAAGCTCTTGGGGCTTGTTTCAAACCATAAAGCGCTTTGTCAAGTTTATAAACATGATTGGGAAATTCTGAGCTTTCAAAACCTGGGGGTTGAGCCACATAAACTTCTTCCTCTAAGAAACCATTGAGAAAAGCACACTTGACATCCATTTGATATAACTTTATGCTCATAAAAGATGCAAATGCTAATAAAATGCGAATGGCTTCAAGCCTGGCTATGGGAGCAAAGGTCTCCTCGTAGTCAATACCTTCCTCTTGATTGTAGCCTTGAGCAACAAGCCTTGCCTTGTTCCTCACAACCTTACCATTCTCATCTAGCTTGTTTCGAAACACCCATCGAGTGCCAATGACTGATTGATGCTTTGGCCTAAGCTTCAAGGTCCAGACTTTGTTCCTTTCAAATTCGTTAAGCTCACTTTGCATAGCAATGATCCAGTCTGGCTCCTGAAGTGCCTCATCTACCTTTTTTGGCTCAATAAGAGAAACAAACGCGTGAAAAGCACAAAGATCTTTAAGTTTAGAACGAGTTTGAACACTAGAGGTAGGGTCAGAAATGATATCCTTTCATGAGTGTGATGAGGAGTATTTGAATTTCCTTTTGCTAGTCTCAGCTCCTTGATTCGTCACACTTGTAGGATTGACTTGTAGTGCATCTGACTCCTTGGTCCTGTTAGGTTCAGTTACAGCAGTTTCTGACGTCTCAACACTGTTGGATTGGACACCAAGGGCTTTGGACGAATCTTCAACACCTTGGGCCAATTCTTCAGTGTTAAGAATCGGTTCCTGCATGTTCCTCTTCTCTGTGTTCTTGGTAGCAGCAACATCACCTTCCTCGTTCTCTTCATGGATGTTAAGATCTATATCTGCAACACTTTCACTCAAAGCACCATCATTGCATTCATCAAAAATAACATGTATACTTTCTTCAACAACCTGGGTCCTTTTATTGAAGATTCTATAAGCTTTGCTACTCGTGGAATAGCCAAGAAATATACCTTCATCACTACGCGCATCAAATTTCCCAAGGTTATCTTTTCCATTGTTATGAACAAAACAAGTACAGCCAAAGGGTTTAAAATAAGATATAAGTGGTTTGCGGCCTTTGAAAAGTTCATAAGGAGTTTTCGTTAAGATAGAACGAATAAGACAACGATTCAAAATATAGTTAGCTGTGTTAACAGCTTCAGCCCAATAGGTTTTAGGTAATGCATTTTCTAAAAGCATAGTCCTGGCCATATCCTCTAAGGTGCGGTTCTTGCGTTCCACAACCCCGTTTTGTTGAGGTGTCCTAGGAGCAGAAAAGTTATGGGAGATGCCATATTTAGCACAAAACAAATCAAATTGAAGTTGATCAAACTCCCTACCATGATCACTCCGAATAGACACTATGGGCTCATTTCTTAAAGTTTGCAACTCCTTACAAAGTTTTGAAAACTCAAATAAGGCCTCTGATTTTTCTTTCAAAAATGCAACCCAAGTATATCTTGAAAAATCATCGACAACAACTAGCATGTACTTTTTACCATTGGGATATTTGACTCGCATAGGACCACATAAATCCATATGTAAAAGTTCAAGGGGTCTAGAAGAACTTACAACCTTTTTGGGTTTGAAAGAGCTACGTGTTTGTTTACCTCGTGTGCATGCATTGCACATGTCAATACCTTTGAAGTCCATCTCAGGTAGCCCTCTTACAAGCCCTTTGGACACAAGCTTCTATAGTGTATGTGGACTCACATGACCGAGTCTCCTGTGCCAAAGCTTTGGATCGTCCGTCAAAGCCTTTAGACAAGTTAAGCTTCCTTGTGCCACTTGATCAGCATTTACAGCGTATATGTTGTTGTAACGATATGCAGTCAAAATAACTTCACCTGTATCTTCTCTGCACACTATACATCTTTTCTTGTTAAATCTGACATTGTTACCACTATCACATAATTGAGAAACACTAAGCAGATTATACTTTAAACCATTAACAAGATAGACATTTTTAATACTATGGCTGGAATCACTTCCAACACTACCAATACCAACGATGTCACATTTTCCTTTGTCACCAAGAGTGATTGTTCCCGTGGATTGCTCATTTAGATCATGAAAGAGAGAACTCTTCCCACTCATATGCCTTGAGCATCCACTATCAATAATCCATTTGTGTTCTTTCACCTTGGTGATCTCCTGCAAAACAAACATCAACCTTTGTGGCTAGACCAATAAGCAAATTTGGATCCATTGTTGGGGTAAACCATATTTGGTAAAATAGTGCATTTGGGGACCCAAACTTGTGTTATCCGTTCTTTTCTCAAATGAACAGGAAATGTATTACGAATAATGTATGGATCCTTTCTCCTATAAGGGCAGGTCTCTTTTACATGTCCCTTTCTAGCACAATGGTGACATATAGGAGAGGATCTGCTTCCTTTTGCCTTTACAAAAGTGGTAATGTGTTGCTTCTTTAAAAACTTTGGATTGTAACCAATACCACTTTTGTTTAGAGAGCTTTGTTGCTCACCCAACATCTTATCAAGAGTGCCTTTGGATTTGGTAAAACTTATGAGGGCTGTCTGTTGGTCTAGAATCTTATTATTCAGGGAGATCTTCTCGTTCTCTAAGTCCTGATGCTCATTTCTTAGAGAGGAGAGATCTTGCTTGAGTTCAGATTTCTCCGAGTCAAGCGTCTTGACTTTAATGTCAAGACCTGAATAAGAAGCTTCAAGACCTTTGACCCTCATAGACAGATCCTCAATAGTTCTTTCCTGGTCCACAGTTCTCTTAATAAGAATGTTAGTTTGGGCAATAAGCTTCTCTTCATTGGCAATCATATTTGAAAGGAATTCCGATAATACCTCTTTTGGACTTTCCATAAGTTCTCTTACAGTAGCTTCAAGCTTTTCATCGTGGGATTCATCTTCTGAGGCCATAAGACAAATGTTGGCCTTCTCATCGTCGGAGTCAGAGTCGGAATCACTCCAAGTAGCCACCATGGCTTTCTTCTTCCATTTGTCACCTTTCTTGGGCTGGCTCTTTGTCTTTTGAGGGCAGTCCTTCACAAGGTGATCTGTTTCACCACATTCAAAACAAGACAACGGTTTAGTCTTCTTTTCATACTTGTTGTATTGAGGCTTACCTCGAAATTTTGAAGACTCTGATCCATCCTTGTTGTTGAATTGCTTCTTCATTTTGAGAATTCTAGCAAGGCCTTTTGTGATAAGAGCAAAAGGATCATCCTCATCGTCATCCCCATCTTCGGAATCAGATTCATCCTTGGGCTCATCCTTCTTAGACTTGAGTGCCAAGTTCTTAGTGCTAGCTGGAAGTTCTCCATCGTCTTCATTAAGGATCATCTCATGCGTGATCAGCTTTCCAAGAAGGTCATCAAGGGGTAGAGTGGTGAGGTCATGGGCTTCCTCTATAGCTGTTACTTTAGGACCCCATTTCTCCTTTGGAAGGCACCTCAGTATCTTCCTTACTTTCTCAACGTTGGTAAAGCTCTTGCCGAGAGAGTCAAGGTTGTTGGTGATTTCTGTGAATCGTGTGAACATGGCCTTGATTGACTCATCAGGCTTCATCTTAAAAAGCTCATACTTTTGAAGGAAGATGCTGATCTTGGTGTCTTTCACTTGGCTCGTTCCTTCATAGGTGACGACCAACTTGTCCCAAATCTCTTTAGCTGACCTACAAGAGGAAATACGGTTAAACTCATCAGTGCTAAGACCACAATAAAGTAAGTTAATAGCCCTGTAGTTTTTGGAGATGGTTTCAAGATCTGCTTGGTTGTATTCAGACTCCTTCTTTGCAATTTTGGTGTTATTTGGTCCATCTTTCTCTGGAATCTTCGGACCATTCTCTATAATGTTCCAAAGCTCTAGATCTTGGTCTATGATGAACATCTTCATCAAAGATCTCCAGTGGACAAAGTTGTTTCCTACAAAGAGTGGCGGTCTACTTGTGGACCTTCCCTGTGCAAATCCTCCGCTTGCTTCACCAGACATGATCGAAAACTCACAAGATTGTTAGATCAAAAACAGTGAGTAAAGCTCTGATACCAATTGAAGGTTCGATAATGTAAAAACAATGTAGTAAGAAATACTCTAGAAGGGGGGGGGGGGGTTGAATAGAGTATGCCCGTTTTTCGCAGAAAGTCTCAAGACTTTTGGAGCTTGTACCAAAACCTTTGAGATAAACCTAAATCACAAAGTTAAACAATTCGAACCAAGTGCGGAAATAAGGTAAAGCAAATAAGTAAAGGACACGAGTAATTGTTTACGAGGTTCAGCACAACTTGGCCTACGTCCCCGCCTAGGGTTCTTCCACAACCCTAGGATTCAAAGGCTTTATTTATTACTTAGCTTAGGATCCTAATAGCTCACCGAGAAGTCTCTCTCCTATACAATTGCAATCTAGTCAACTCACGTTCCCTTGGAGTCCTAGACCAATCTAGAAGAGCCCCACCTCTCTCAGCTATCTAGTACAATCCTCTAACTCTTGCAAATCAATAGCCTAGTGCAACTTCCCGAGTTATAAACTCTCGAGTAACACTTGAAATGAATATATCCTATAAGCTCACAGTGACTCTCAAAGGCTTTGAAATAAACAACAAACTATTTGAGCCCTTAGCAGAGAGACACTAGGAAGACAGATCGCTTGAATGAATGAAACTCGTGTGTAGCACTTGTGTATTTCTGTCTTCTCCTTCCTTTCCTTTATATGAGAGTATGGAGCGTGAGAATCTTCAGCACCAGATCTCCAACGGCTCCTTTGGATCAGTTTGATCTTCAATCTTCTATATATGGACACTTTGAATCGCCATGATCTATTTTGAACTGATCTCCTCAATGTGTAGAAGGAAGGATATAATCTTCAACTATACTTCCTGAAAGGTTAGTTCAACACATATATATAATATAACGGAAGTATATAATAATATAAAATAATATTCGGACAAATAATATAGGTTTTGTATTTCATCAACTGTTAATGCGTCAAGGCCTTTGACACAAACATCCTGTCAAAGCCCTTGAAACATTTATACCATTTTCCATCAAGAGAGGGAGTTATCAATCACAAAACACAACACAAAATACCAAATACAAACACAGTCATTGTTGGAACTACAATAAACTAACACAAAAACAGACAGTGTCAGCCCGATACACATGAACATAGCAGCAGATAAGTACAGTATCATCAACACAGACAATAGAAAGCATGGAAAACAGATTCACATACACGAAGAACACTAAAAAGGCACTTACAAAGTGCCACACCGCATAATTGACGAAAAGAAATAGTTTAAAACACCGAATTTACATATGCAACTTCCATAAACGACGGAAACTAGTAAAAAACGCACATAAGTATGCTTATAAAGCATCGATTTAACCATAGATTGTCAATATTATAATGAACAAACAATAAAATCAACATAAACGAACATATTCCAAAACCCTAGCACGACAAATTTCGCAAAAATCCCTCAAATTTATACCTGAGCTGCTGGATGACGACATTGAAGTAAACGATGCAAAATCCGAGCTTTACCGAAGCAAGGAAGAACAATCGAGCCGGAAAAAGCACCAAACCGGAGATGGAGAGCCAGAAACGCAAGATGAAAATATTCGAGCAAAGAGAGAGTTGGAATGAGGAGGAAATCGATTTTCTGGAAACACGAAAAAATGTCCGTACAGAAGCGAAATTAGATATATATAGGGTCCATTTTGCAAAATTGTCCAAACACGCGTCTATTTCGCAAAAACGTCCAATTAATGTGCCTATTTCGCAAATTTTTTCTTTTGTTTCTCTATTTTGAAGAAGCTCCGAATGCTGTTTAATGTTTAGACTTATGTGGGTTTTTTTTTATATCAAGAAAGAATATTTTCTAATCGTAACATCTTGACCAACACCTCTAATGCGTCCTAATGTTCATGTTTTCCTAATGCCATTGACAACACATCATTATGCTCGGTGAGGACAAGCTCTCCAGAAGCTTCTTGTTGCAAAATCTAATTATGAAACACATACTTTGAGTGATGCCAACTTTTTTTTTTTCTATAAAATATACGTGTTGCATACAATTAGAACTATACTTAGAATTTGGGTTTTTTAGTGAACACTTACTGTTTTCTGAATCGTTGGTCGTGATCCCAATGAATACTCTCCATTTTTGTCTTTTCTAGCATCCATCCACAAAATAACTCAATTCAAGCTTGTAGAAAGATCAATTTTTTGCTCCACTTGCTACAACAAGTTGAATTTAGTCAATCATAATAGACGATGACTCGACAATGTGTAAAGGATAATATAAATTTACTCATATAATCTTCTTCAATGCCGGCATACCCCTTGTGAGATCCTATGTAGGTATGGTCACATAGGCATCCTAGTTGTCGGAATCTCTCACTTTTACCCCATTATCATATTTAAAAATGTTAAATGAAAAAAATAAATGTATGAAAGTCATTACTTTTATAACGCATTATTACGTATATTGTACCTTCCACTCTATTGATTGTCGTGTTAGAACAAATTATGTCTATTGATCTTGGGCGATGTATGAGTCATACATGGTAGGAGGAATCATGTTAACGTCATCCGTATTCTTCTCGTGAAGATGAAATTTTCCCAAGTTTTTTTTACGGGAAAGCTAAATACACCGGTAATTTTTACTAGATACACTGCTAATCTTCACAATCTCTTGCGGATCTGCTCCGCAACTTAATGCGGAATACTCCGGGCATCGTGCCAAACACGCCATAACGGGGATTCGGTAAGAAGTTGTTAAGGAGTTGCAGATCAAGGTCCAAAATAGGTGGCCGACTTCATTTGAAATGTAATCAAACGCGACATTAGGGGAATTTGAAAATACTCCGCATCAGGTTGCAGACTAAACCAGTGGACGCCATATGATATGTAACCAAACACGGCATTAGGGGAATTTGAAAAGACTCCGTATCGTGTTGCGGACTAAACCATCATATTAAGTAAGCTTCGCAAGCCGAAGCGGAGCATCTGTAACCTTCGATTCCAAGAGCGAGTGATAATCTTCGATTCCAAAAACGAGAGTGATGATGGTGGAGTGTTTGTCGACAAAGGCAAAAGATAGCAAGAGTGAGTGCAAGAGAGAGCGTTTAGTGGAAATATTGGCGGATGAAAGGAGTAGTGGAGAGAGGGCCGTTGGAGGCGAGGTAGGGGTGGGGGCTCGTTCAATCCACCAACTAGGTCGGCAGAGGAGGCGCGTGTGGCGAGTATGGAGGCTCTGTTGGTGGAGTTGGACCGAGAGTTGGTTGGGAAGACGAAGATGGAGAGGGTGGCAGGGGCAGGGACGGTGGAGATAGAGAGGGCGGAGGAGGCGACGACGGTTGAGATTAGGGGAGAGGTTAGGGAGGAGAGGGCATTGGCGACGGGGATGATGGGGCTGGGAAGTCCAGTGATGACGATTGTCTTCATGACGGGCAGAATGCGAGAGGAGAGGAGAGTCGACCGGTGGTTCTAGAGGTGAGGGTTGCTGCGGCGCTAGCGGAGATGGAGAGGACGGTGGAGGAAGATGTTGTTGTAGGAGGATGTGTTAAGTATGAAATATAATAAATATAAAAGCAAACTGACTCCATGTCTCAACAAATAACTACAAGACTTCCTCCCATTGTAGTAGAAGGTAGTCAGGATCGTATCCATGAGGAAGCGTGTCTGGGCCTGCCTTTTCAGTCCCAGATCTCAGCACGATTTTGACCAGAAGCGTCCTCGACTTCGAGTAGGGTACTCGACTTCGACAAACACTGTCGACTAAAACAGAAAGCAGGAAGTAACAGAAAACGAAAAAAAAAACACAAGTAGTCGATCTATTTCAAATCAACTCGACGTCGACCAACTTTCCTCAACTTCGATCAACGGTGCTCGATCTTGAGTACACAGTGTAACAAAATTCGAATCTAAGACAAAACACGAAATTGATGGAATAAAATCAATAAACTAAAACACTTCGAAGATCAGGGCATCAACACCACAACGATAACCATGCAAAATAACACATAAAGGCATAAAAGATCATGCTTTTCATCAAATAACTTTCGTTATTAACAAATAGGAATATAGAGGCTTTCGCATAAACCCTAATTGTTACTAACCCTTATTCACATAATTAATCCAAGTTGTATTAAGATCACTTTCGCTTCAATAACACAAACAAGGATCACCTTCAACTCTCGCAAAAGAATCATGCTCGTAGGGTTAGAAGACGAATTGCATCCAAAGATTGTACCTTTCTGCATTACCTTACATGGCTACGGTCGGGCTCAACCCGACCCTAGAAGTTAGGTGACTACTCGCTCTTCATTATGAATAAACACATCAAACATTTCAAGAAAATAAATTACATTAAATAAACTAAAAGAAAGCTTACAACCGATCGAAGCCAAATCCAACTCTCGCCTTCTCCAACCTCTCTCGGCCACAATGCTCTCTCTCTACTCGCTATATCTCTCTAATTGGAATTAAAATTGAATGCCTTGAAAACAGCCCCTAAGGCTTTATTTATAATGTTCATTCCCCGCTAATCTTGGAAAGAAAAACTATATCTAAATCTAAAACTTTCTACCTAATAACTTTTAAGATAAAATTTGGAAATAGAAGAATAAAATCTAAAAGGAAACTAGACTAATGTGGATAGATCCATTCCATCTTGATAAATCTTCTCTTGAATTGATAGAATGTCTCGAATCTTGGCTTGCAAGTAACCACAAATGCTCGGATTTTTCCTCGTACTCGACTCGGACTGCTCTAGAATGTCCTCGACGTCGACCAAACTCCTCGACGTCGAGTAGAATTCTTCTCTCATTGGATTGTACTCGAGCTCGGCTACATTCTGGGCTCGTTGACATGTACTCATCATCGAGTAAGATTACTCGACGTCGACCAAGCTTGGCTCCTCGAGTGCTTCTACTCGACTTTGCTAGAATTCGACTGGGCTCGGGTTACTCGATGTACGTTGACCAGAGTGGTCGACATCGACCAGACTGTGTCAAGTTGATCTTCCTTGTTCTTTGCTCGATTTGTCCTGGTTCCGCTGCTCCTTTACCTTGGACTTTCTGTAGTTGACTTCGAGCTTTCCGTCCTTTCTCTGAATTGCTGTAAAATGCTTTGATTTCTGCGAAATTAAACAGAAACTAGTGTAGACTCCATAATTTGGCAAATAAGCATAAACTACATAGAATCTGTACTATTCTAAACCAAATGCATGAAATGTATATAGAAATCGATCTAAAAGTCAGTAGAAAACATGATAAAATAGGCTCACATCAGAAGATCGGACACTAGAGAGGGCAACAGAGGAGGAAAGGGCAGCGGCGGCTGCCACAGAGAAGGTAGAAAGGGCGGTGGCGGTCGCCGCAGTGGAGGAGGAAAGGGCGGCGGCGACGATGGGTCAAGGGAAGAGAATGTTTCGATCGAGAAAAGCACCAGTGACGGAGGTAAGTCGTTCTTTTCTCTCAAACCACGGGTAATTTTTAGAAAAAAAATATGTTAATGTGTTATTTTCGTATAAAAAGTATTGGAAGATAATCTATGAAAAAGTAGTTAGGTATATATTCGTTTGAATATAAATAATCAACGATTTTCATGATACAACATAAGTTACGACCGTGATTACAGTTGCCTGATTGCGAAAGTAATAGTATATGTTTCAATATTTTGAAAAGTGTTAAATTAATTCCGAAATCGTTATAATATAATCTTGTTAAAATTGTTTATGGTATAATAAACTGTTGGAATTGTTTATTTTTGCATGTACAGTGAGATTGATAATAGAGTTTTAGTAGGTAGCTAGGCACATTTTTGTTAGTAAATGGAAAATATGTGGCCATAATTTCGAAACGAATTAAGTTGGACCGAAATAAAAAATAAGTAACAAACGAAACTATGTTATGAAAAATTAGAGATTATAAATAAAGAAATTACAATGTTAAAGGATGGAGAAGATTAATATAATAGCTGAGGGACAAATTCGTAGTGGAATTGAAGGAAAAGTGTATGTATGGTGTGGAGGGTGGGAGTGAAGAAGATCGGTTGGGCGGACGGATTGATTCTGCCTCTTCGCGCGACAAGTTTGCGAAGAAGCTGAAGAGTGTTGTTGTAGTGGTGGAATCAAATACGTCGATGATGGAACCCCTATAGCCCAACAATGCTCGTGTGGGTAAGCTGGTGGGAGAGTTACAGGTTGCTCTGGATCGTCTTCCAGAGTAGGTGCCACCGTTGTGAGTGGAGGATTACGCTGAGGACGTCGAGAATCTGAAGCCAATGACATCAACTAAAAGGTCAATGCCGAAGCCATTTCCTCAAGGATGGGTTGATGTACCTTCTACACCACACTATGGATATAGTGCAGAGGGGGCGTCAGAGGGGGATTCTGTGTGTGGGCCCCGAAAAGTGGGGCCGTTTGGATCTACTTTGGGGGTGGGTGCGAAGGGACATGAGTATGCTACTGGGGAGCAGCACGAAGACGGTGTTGGGAGCCCTGCCTAGGAGGACAGCCGCCATGAGGGGTTTGGCGGGGGGGCCCGAGTGACGTGGTTGCTATTGAGATATATGGGCAGCACATGGCGGGGAAGAATTGGGTGGATCCGGATGCCCCACCGGTATTGTTCGACGTGCATGGACGAGGTATCGTGATTTAGTGGTTGGAGATGGTCATGGAGGATGGACGGGATACTTGGGTTCCCTCAGCTGAGCAGAGCGGGTGATGTCCATGTTTTAGACCATGTTTTTTTGCTTAATTTTGCTCTATATTTTGTCTATTTTATATATTCTAGGTTGGGAATATAAAGAATTTGTGTAGTTTATGCTTATTTGCAAGAAATAGAGGTCTACACAAGTTTTACTTTAATTTTGAAGAGTTTGGAGCCATTCCGGAGCAAAGCCAAGAAGAGGAATCGAATGCAGAAAAGCGCTCGATGTCGACTGCTCCAGCACGACGTTGACTGGAAGTGATGCTGAAATATTCTAAGTGCTGGAAGAGGTACCTACTGTATTCAAGTTCTGAGTGGTCAAAATTCAGCATTGAGATCGACCACTTCTCGACATTGACTAGGCCAGGAGAGCACTCGACATCGAGGAAGGCACTCGACATGGACTATACCTAGACAATAGTTAGAAGTTGCTAAAGAGTACCCGAGATCAACAACTTTTTTCGAGGTCGAGTACACAGAACAAGAGGTCGATGTTGACTCCTCTATTCGACCTCGACTGCTCTAGTCGACGTCGACTGAAACTCTAGTTGTCATAGACACGTTTTGAAGAGTCCGAGTTGGAAGAGACTTGCTTAGCCACGAAGTTTGATATCTTTTATTTCCTTATGTGTAATTGTTTATTTACCCTATGGATTTTTATTATTAGATAGATTTATTTAATTATTTTTATCCTAGGATTAGAACTATTTTTCTTGCCTATCAAGGATTAGTATGCTAAAAATGAAGCCTTAGGGCCACTCTTTTATTCATTCAATTTCATAGAGAACAATAGCAATAGTGAGTTAGGGTTTGGAGCTTTAGAGTTTTGGCGTTCTTGCGAGAGTTAGCGTAACGGCCCGGATATATATACCCTGGTTACATTTCGAAGATCGAATACCTTCGTTCGGATCTTGCAATCTAGGTACGGGTTGTGGTATCAAACCTCTTAAACATTAGTATTTAAAGCGGGGATTTCAAACCCCAAACAATCGTAGGGCCGTTGGGTACCCTTAACCTATCCTAAGGTCTAACTCACGGAAATCCGTTTAAGGAAAACGGAACGAAAAGTGAAAGTAAAGTACACCTTGCCACAACGGAGCCGGGTCAAAACCGAAATCATAATCAAATAATACTTAAGCCAAATTAGCGGGTCAGTCCAGTTCTTCTCTTTCACCCTGGGAGGATCCCTCGCCATAGAAGCACAGTGCAACAAAAGGACGGGTACCTAAGTCTATCCATGAAGTCAGACCCAGAGATGCATGTGGGCTCTAAACAACTTGCCGAGGACATATAATACGCCTATACCTTGAATAAAGGATGCTCTAATGCAGTACGGAATTTAAACACGCAAGACATGCTTTATCATGATATAATATACGTGCAGAAAGACAGTAAATGCGGCCAAAGTATGCCAAGTGGCATATCTCTCTCCTACATCGTATATTCGATGTTATAGCATATCCAACATCGTATATATCAGTGCACAACAAATCAATCATCATATCATCATCATCATACTCATCATGTTCAAGCGCGATGGTGTTGGGCTATCAAATCGTCACACATAAGGACACAATGACTCAAGACAAAACCCGATGATGATGGGCTATCCTTTGACCCTAGCAAAATACTATAGGACTCACCGATAGCGACCGTTCTCTTTTCAAACGCATAAAGAATATGGATGCTCATTCATAAGTGCAAGTCCTAAGCATGATACTACATGATTAGTTACTTGATGGCGAAGAAGGATGCCAAACCTAGACTCCTACGATGGGTGCGCCTACTCCAAGAGTTCAACGTAGATTTCAAGGAGAAGAAGGGCGAGAGAACTTGGTGACCAACCATCTCTCTAGGCTACCAAATGAACTATTTGAGGAGTCCAAGGACACCACACCTATCAATGACTCCCGCCCCGAAGAGAAACTTATAAGACAAGAAGCCATACGGGCAGAACGAGTGCTCGATGTCGACCAACCCCAAGGTAAGTGCAGGTAAGTATTCCTCGATGTCGACTTCCCCCTCCTCGACTTCGTCTATTTTGCCAATCATATACCTGTAGAGCATAAGAGAGCAGTTCACATCGACTGACCCAGTCGGTGTCAACCACACCTGGTCGAATGCCCCACCGAGATCGACCATAGAGAGTAAGGTCGATGTCCAGCAGACAACGTCGACCACTTTCTAGTAGTTGTAACGATAAGTGTTTGGATGATGATTCCTGTGAGGACCTTTTCTTTACCCCTCCCTCTAGTCATATTCATGATCTATTTGCTGTAAAAAGGGATTAAGGTTCCTTGGTATCCGGATTTTGCTAACTATCTTGTAGGTGGCGATATTCCATCAGGGATAACATCGCAGGGAAAGAAGAAGTTCTTACACAACATCAAACAATATTATTGGGATGAACCCTACTTGTTCAAGCAGAAAAGGACCATATCTTTAGGTGTTGTATCCCGAAATAGGCGGACATGCAAAAGGCTTTAAGACTGTAGCAAAGGGACTTGAATGTGGGCTTTATTGGCCTAACCTTTTAGCGATGTGCAGGCTTTTGTGACGTAATGTGATGAGTGCCAACGAGCTCGAAACATCACTTGGAGGAATGAGACACCGCTCACAGGGATTCTAGAGGTGGAACTTTTTGATGTATGGGGAATTGACTTTATGGGACCCTTCCCTGCGTGAGGCCTTTAGAAATAGATATTAGTGGGGGTTGATTATGTCTCCAAGTGGGTGGAGGTTGTAGCTACTAGGAACAACGATGCCAAGTTAGTTTCAAAGTTTATGAAAACTAATATTTTTCCTCACTTTGGTGTTCCTAGAGTTCTTATTTAAGATGTTGGCTCGCACTTCATTGAGAGAGGATTTGAAGCTATTTTGGCTAAGTATAGGGTGGCACACAGGGTGGCAACGCCCTATCATCCCCAAACTAGCGTCCAAGTGGAGGTTTCTAATCATCAAATTAAGGCCATCTTAGAGAAGACAATCTCCTATTCGAGGAAGGATTGGTCGTCCAAGCTTGACGACATGCTTTGGGCCTATCGAACGGCCTTCAAAACACCATTGCGCACAACTCCTTACAACTTGGTGTATGGCAAGTCATGCCATTTGCCTGTGGAGCACAAGGCGATATGGGCTCTTAAGGAGCTCAACATGGATCTCGACGAGGATGTTAAGGAAGATTTTATTGACTTGCAGAGTTGCAGGCACTGGAAGAGTTAAGGCTAAAGGCATATGAGAATGTCAAAATTTACAAGGAGCGCACAAAGAGGTGGGATGATAAGAAGTTGGTGCCCAAGACATATGAGGTAGGGGACAAGGACTTATTATTTAACTCTAGACTTTGCTTGTTTCCAAGGAAAGTAAGGACAAGATAGAGTGGACCCTTCACGGTCCACCATATTTTTTCCTCATGAAGCGGTGGAGTTACTTTGTCATGATGGCACCACCTTCAAGGTAAATGAGCATAGGGTCAAGAAATACCATGACAATGAGGACCTTGAGGAAGATATTTGCACCACCCTGCATTGAACTAAGGTTTAAAAGGAAAGTATGTCAAGCTAGCGACTTAAAGCTTACCGCTTGCGGGAGGCAACTCGTTATTTTCCCCTTCTTTTAGCTAGATTTCATTTTTTTGTATTATTTTTCGTGGCATAGGTGTTTTTTTTCTTTTATTGATTAGATACAAGGCATCTCATAGACAGGAGAAGTGCTCGACATCGACTAACCTGGTCGATGTTGAATGGACTTACACACAGACACTAAGGATGACTACAAATCGTTTGAAGGGGTTGATGAACCCTGGTCGATGTTGACCGCCCACAGTCGATGTCGACCCCCTGGAGGGTTTCCATAGGAGCTAAGGACGAGAGGATTGACCCGCTCGACATCCACTACCCCAGTCGAGTTCGACAACTGATGAGGTCTACTCGACATCGACTACAGGGGACATGTAGGTTTTTTTTTTAGAATCCCTTTTTAAAACACACCCCGACCCCCTCCCTCTCTTCATTCCCTCTTTCTCACTCGACATGGATGCCCTATGAAGAGTCTATAAGGAGATGAATAATACTCTAGAAGGGGGGGGGGGGGGGGATGAATAGAGTATGGACGATTTTCGCAACACTAGAAATTTAGTGCAACTTGTGAAGACCTTGATATAGGCTATCAGGACTTGACAGAGTAAAATCGAATATGATAATGTAAATGCGGAATATAAAAGATGAACACACGAATTGTTAACGAGGTTCGACACCAACTGGCCTACGTCCCCGCCTAGGGTTATCCAACCCGTAGGATTCAAACACTTCTTATTTCACTTCACTTGAGCCTATAACTTCCTAGAGAAACTACCCTTTCTCTATACAAAGCCTCACCGCTTCTATTCTAGCTCTCAACCTTATAAGTGAAATAAAAGCTCACACCACACACCAAGTGTGCTTTGATCGAGTATGAAATACTCTAAGTGTAAAAAGAATGACTTGTACAATAAGTGCTAGTGTTTCTCTCAACTCTTAAACAATGATCAACAACTAGGTTTTTTGGAGAATGTAAGAGAAACTTGACGAATGCTTTAGGATGCTTATGATTTCTTCAGTGCTTGCTTAGTTAGCTTTCATCCTTCTTAGCCTTCGTCTTTTTATAGTCGGAACACTTGTAGAGCTTCTTGGAGGGAGACCGTTTGAAATTCAAATCTTTTCCAAGGTATTTGAATTCTTTCCGAAAATGATCCTTTGTGTGCCTTCCAAGATTGTTCTTTCAACTTTCTTCATGATCAAGTATGATCAACTATGGATCAGTTCTTTCCTTGTATGAAAAATGAAATCCTAAAAGAACATACATAATGTATCTAGCACATAAAATGGGTTAGATGAGAAACACATATATAAATCGATTAAGACCAAATCACATCTCATAGCCCAATAAAAAGCCCATGATAATTTAGGCCCAACAAGGTTGGCCTCGGATTCTTTCCTGTGAGAGAACAATTCAAATAGAGAAATGTATAAGTGATATTCCAAAACATTTTAGTCTAGGTTTCAAGACCTTGAAACCCAACCTTTTGTCTTTCATCATCCTTTAGATCACCTGCACGTTAGGTCTCAAGATCTTACAATCAAGGTGGAGTCTTCAATCTCCCCCTTGATGGAAGACAAAACCTGTTTCAATATTCATAATATATTTCCAGCAATCATTATGAGGATATAAGCATATTATATAATATGAGCAGAAAATGTTTGGATCATCTAAGTTTTAAAATATCAAGCACTTAACCAACCAGTGCCAAAACGCAGCAACCAAAACATTCTCCCCCTTTTTGTCTTCCAACAAAAGGGTAGAGAGGTGAAAATGTCTGAAAACATCAACCAAAAGCCAGAAGTTTTAAGAGACGAGCAGCAAAATAAGAGTTTTTAGAAAGTAGAGCAAAGAGGGTGGGAGATCAAGGCCTTGAGTCAGAATCCCCATCTGCAGCCTTCTTCTTCTTGCTCCTTAGAACCTTCTTGCCTTTCTTAGCAAAGGATGGCCTAGTAGCAGAGGATGTACCTGGGGTGCCAGGAGCATTAGGATCTTCAGGAGGGGCAATGCCAGCGCCTTCCTCAACCCATTCGCCGAAGGTGGGGTACTGCTTGTTGGGTGGAAGGTACTTCCTTCTTACCTCATCTCTGCACTTCTTCCTCCACCTATCAAGGGCGTCTCTGGTGACCTTGTCTCTCTCCATTTCTGCAAGTTGTCTCTGACGCTCAACATCCCTGTATTTCTTGACCACACCATATTGCTCGACTGTGAGGATGGTGGGTTCATGATGAGTGGGGCGCAGAATGGGATGTTTCTTCACTTGATTTTCACAGTTGAGGATGACATTCCCTGTCTTTTCACGCACATGATCAAAGGTTTCTTGCTCCATTGGCATGATAGAGCATGTAGTAGTGTAGGTGAGAGCATTGAGAAGCATCATCTGATCAAGCTTGCAGTTGACCATAGAGAGTAGCTCATGAGTCTGGTCCTGGAGAATCACCACATCCGACCACATTCTGCTCAGATCAAACCTAAGGTCTTGAATTTCAGTCTCCACAGCAGCCAATCTGTCCTCATTCATATTAGGTTCAGCAACCTGTTTTCCCTTCGAATCTTTCTTCAGAAACCATTGCCCCCTCAGGTTTTTGACAATACCCAATCTCTCTAGACAACCTTCATCAATGATCCCACTATAGGTTTGCTTTTCTTCTCCTGATGTGTCGATGTCAAAGGCTTCAAAGATTTTGGGCAAGAGGTTTGCATAGGGTAATGACATAGGCCGAGAGGAGGTAGAGACATGGGTCATGTAGTCGAGAATGAGTTTGGGCAAATCAGGTTCGTATGCGTTCATGATTAGGAAAAGGATCTCTAGAAGATTCTCGGTCACCAATTCCCTGGAATGGATGCGTGGGAAGATACAGTAAGCCAGAATAGTGAAGATGAGCTTGGCTTGAAGGTTTAGGGTAGTGTGAGTGGATTTGAGGGACGATGAAGATCCAGGGCCTTGAGATTTTAGGAAGAATTCATCTCTTGCTCGTGAGAGACACTCAAATCGGCTTGGGAATTCTTTTGTGGCAATTCCAGTTGGAAGATCAAGGATAAGAGCAAGGCTTTCAGGAGAGAGGCGGATTCGGGTGTTCTTGACCTTAGATACTAGGGTTAGGGTTCCATTTACCCGATGAACAGTAAGATTAGCATAAAAGAGTCGGGTAAGTTGGGGATAGGCAAAATTTCCAGGGTTGAGCAAGGTCCAGAAATAGGTAGATTTGAGGAGGGAAATGCAAGGCAAGGGCATGGATTGGAGAAGGGAGAAATCGACAGCATCACAGAAGCATAATCTACGGTTGCAAAAGTCCTGTTTCCAGGACTCTTCAACCTCTTTAGAGCAAAACCAATTGGGGGAAATGCCAGAAGATACCTGGGGAGGCCGAGCAGGAGCAGAAGTGGCTGGAGCTTTGCCTTTGGATTTTCTGATCAGAAGAGGTGGTGATGGTGAGTTCTCGCTGGAATCCTCGGAATTTTCTTCAGATTCCTCCATGATCTGCTTGCCCTTGTTGGCCGGCATCTTGTACCTCTTAGCAGAAGGAGCTGGAGACGGAGAGGCTGAATAGCGCTTTGATCCCACCATTTTTGGTTTCAGAAAGAGGGAGGATTTTTGGAACTCGGATAGAGAGAGAGAATGAACACAGAGAGAGTGAGAGTGGAGTGGATTAGACCGAGAGGAGGGAGGGATTAAAAAGCAAAAAATCTGGAAACTGAATCGTTTCCCTACTTTTTCAAATTGGCAAGTACAGATTCATTAACTCACTTGAATAGTAAGTAATGATGATCTGATTTTTTTAAACCCAAAGTGTCAAATCCACTTGCAAAAATTAAAGAGATTTGAAATAATTTAAAAATGGGAACTAAAATATGTGAAAACCAATATTTGAAAGGGATAAATAAAATCAAAAGACAGTCTTGTTGAATATCCATAAGATACTAACAGAGTTTGATCCAATATAATTTTATTCGGATGATCATCTCGGATCCTTATGAAGCCAAGGTCTCTGAGCTGTTGTGCTATCCAAAGAATCTGAGAGCAACATGCACCAGCAGCAATGTACTCGGCTTCTGCAGTTGATAAGGCCACTGAATTTTGTTTCTTAGAGTGCCAACTTATCAAGGAGGATCCTAGGAGTTGGCAACAACCAGAAGTGCTTTTTCTATCAACCTTGTAGCCTGCAAAATCTGCATCTGAGTAGCCTGTTAAATGACAGTTACTCTGTTTGGGATACCAGAGCCCAAGGTCTTGAGATCCATTTAGGTATCTGAAGATTCTTTTCACAGCAATAAGGTGAGACTCTTTGGGGTCACTTTGGAATCGAGCACACATACAGACACTGAACATTATATCAGGTCTACTAGCAGTAAGATATAGGAGTGAACCAATCATACCTCTGTACTCTTTTTGGTTCACATTCTTACCATTCTTATCTTGATCAAGGGAGAGAGTGGAGCTCATAGGGGTCTTTGCTACCTTTGATTGTTCCATTTTGTATTTCTTTAGTAGATCCCTGGTGTATTTCCCTTGATTCAGAAAGATACCCTTACTTGTTTGAAGAACTTGTAAACCAAGGAAGAAGTTCAATTCTCCCATGAGACTCATTTTAAATTCTCTGCACATAATCTCATAAAACTCCTTGCAGAGGGAATTGTTAGTGGCACCAAATAATATATCATCTACATATATTTGAACAATCAAAAGATCATTTCCACGAGTCTTGATGAAGAGAGTTTTATCAATCAATCCTCTTTGAAAACCATTTTCAAGAAGGTATTTGGACAATCTTTCATACCAAGCTCTTGGGGCTTGTTTGAGACCATAGAGAGTTTTGTCCAATTTATACACATGATTAGGAAATTCTTCACTTTCAAAACCTGGTGGTTGAGCAACATAAACCTCTTCTTCTAAGAACCCATTTAGGAATGCACATTTGACATCCATTTGAAATAGCTTGATACCCATAAAAGATGCAAAAGCAAGTAATATTCATATAGCTTCTAACCTTGCTACGGGAGCAAATGTCTCCTCGTAGTCTATACATTCTTCTTGATTGTATCCTTGAGCAACAAGTCTTGCTTTGTTTCGAATGATCTTGCCTGCTTTATCTAGTTTATTCCGAAACACCCATCTAGTTCCTATGATTGATTGGTGCTTTGGTCTAGGTTGAAGAGTCCATACCTTGTTCCTTTCAAACTCATTTAGCTCATTTTGCATGGAAGTGATCCAGTCCGAGTCCTTGAGTGCTTCAGCTGGGGTTTTTGGTTCTACAAGAGAAACAAAAGCATAGAAGGCACAAAGATTTTTTAATCTAGATCGAGTTTGTACCCCAGATCATGGATCTGATATGATATCTTGAGCTGAGTTTGAAGAGGCATGTTTGAACTTTCGTAGCTTTGGACCCTGATCGTATGAAATAGTAGCAGGTCTTTCTTCAAGGTCTTGAGAGAATATTTGAGTGTTGGATTCTTCAATGACTGAATCCTGATTATGTAGTCCCTTCTCAAGGTCTTGAGATAGCTCATTGGTATCTTGGATTTGTTCTTGCATGTTTCTTTCTTGGTCCTGCTTATTTCTAGCCTTGTCCTCTTCTTCTCCATCTGAATCATGATGATTTAGATTGAGATCTGCAAAACCTTCACTTAACACACCATTGTTGCTTTCGTCGAATACCACATGGATACTCTCCTCAACAATTTTGGTGCGCTTGTTATAAACTCTATAAGCTTTGCTAATAGTAGAATAACCAAGGAAGATACCTTCATCACTACGTGCGTCAAATTTCCCAAGGTTATCTTTGTCATTGTTATGAACAAAGCAAGTGCATCCAAAAGGTTTGAAGTAGGAAATGCTAGGCTTTCTTCCTTTGAAAAGTTCATAAGGAGTCTTTTTCAAAATAGGGCGAATCAAGCATCGATTTAAGATGTAATTGGCCGTATTAACAGCCTCAGCCCAGTAGAGCTTTGGCAAACCATTTTCCAAAAGCATTGTCTTAGACATGTCCTCCAAAGTGCGGTTCTTTCGTTCCACAACTCCGTTTTGTTTAGGAGTTCTAGGAGCAGAAAAGTTGTGTGAAATTCCATATTTAGCACAGAACAAATCAAATTTTAGTTGATCAAATTCTCTACCATGATCACTCCTAATGGAGACAATAGGTATGTTTTTCAAGGTCTGCAACTCTTTGCAAAGTTTAGAAAACTCGAGCAAAGCCTCTGATTTTTCTCTTAAAAAGGATATCCATGTAAAACGAGAGAAATCATCAATAATAACCAGGATGTATTGTTTACCCTTTGGAGATTTGACACGCATAGGTCCACACAAGTCCATATGTAGTAACTCAAGAGGGCGAGAGGAACTTACAACCTTTTTAGGTTTAAAGGAATTGCGTGTCTGTTTGCCTCTTGTGCATGCATTGCATAGATCTTCTTTCTTGAAGTTCAAATTAGGCAATCCTCTAACAAGATCTCTTGTTTTAAGTTTATTGAGGGTGTGCATGCTTACATGACTTAGTCTTCTATGCCATAGGCTAGGGTCTTCTGTCAAGACCTTGAGACACTTGAGTTTTGTACTGTAATATGGTTAGCATTTACGGCATAAGTGTTATTGTGCCTGTGAGCAGTGAGGATTAGATCATCAGTCTCTTCATTCCTGACTTCACACTTGTGTCTGTCAAAGCCAACTTTGTTTCCTTTGTCACATAACTGAGAGACACTTAAGAGGTTATACTTTAATCCATCAACAAGATAAACATCCTTAATGCAACTTTCTGAATTACCAATATTACCAATACCAATAATGTTGCACTTCCTTAAGATCTTGAAATAGAGATTTCTTTCCACTCCTGTGCCGTGAGCATCCACTGTCCATTATCCATTTTAGCTCTTTGCTCTTGATGATATCCTGCAATACAAACATCAACCTTTCCGGCTAGACCAATACATAGTTTTAGATTCATAATGAGGATAAACCATGATGGGTAGTCTTGTCCCCTTAGGAACCCAAACTTGTTTTATCTGTTCATTGAGTCGAACTTGAAATGTATTTCTAATGATGTAAGGATCTTTTCGCCTATATGGACAAGTTTCCTTAACATGCCCTTTCTTACAGCAGTGGAAGCAAGTAGGTGAATGTTGTGAGGAGGAAATCAAGTATGAAATATAATAAAATAGATCAAATCAGATTTAGGCCCACGCAAATAATTACAAGACTCCCTCCAATGCAGTAGTGGGAAGTCAGGATCGAATCCACGAGGAAGCGTGTCAGCGGATCCTAGGCAGTTGTAAATCTCACAGAAAAGCAAGCAGAAAAGACAGAAACAAAGAAGGAAAAAACAGAAATAACAAAGACAAACGAAAGCAGAAACAAAGCAAAGACAGAAGCTAACTCGATCTCGACCAGCAATTACTCGAGATCGACAAGGGACAGCAACAACATAAATTTCAGAAATTGAAAACAGAAACTCGACCCGGACAACCTAACTCGATCTCGACTAAGCTTACTCTAGATCGACTAATGCCAACTCGAGATCGACGACAGACTGCTCTAGATCGACAAAGAAACAGAAACTTTAAATAGCAATTTCGAACACAGAATCGAAGATTTCGACAGAAATAAATTCAATATATAAAGAACTTCCAAAGCCAGGGTATCAATGCCACAACGATAACCATGCAAAGTAACACATAAAGACATAAAAGATCATGCTTTCCATTAAAATAACTTTCGTTACTAACAAATAGGCATATAGAGGCTTTCGCATAAACCCTAATTGTTACTAACCCTTTTCACATAATTAACCCAGGTTGCATTAAGATCACTTTCGCTTCAATTACACAAACAAGGATCACCTTCAACTCTCGCAAAAAAATCATGCTCATAGGGATAGAAGACGAATTGCATCAAAAGATTGTACCTTTACCGCATCACCTTACGTGGCCACCGTCGGGCTCACCCCAGCCCCAGAAGTGGGTGGACTACTCGCTCCTCATTGCAATAGCAGACATTGATGTATGAAAAGAAACTTGCATTAAACTATATTCAAAGTCTTTACAATCCCGGCAATCCAACTTTCGCTGAATGCCAAAACCCTAAAACCTTTGAACTCCTAAAACCTCTATGTGTAATTGTGTCTCTGAAATTGAATTGAATGATGACAAAACCAGCCCCTAGGGCTTTATTTATAGCCTTCTATTCCTTGCTAATCAAGGATAGAATATATCTATCTATATCTAAAAAGCTTAAAAGATAAATAAAAGCACTTAAAGAATTAAATCTATAAGGGAAAAATAAATCTAAAATAGGCAAATATCTTCTTGTTGATAGATCTTGTCATCCATGGATAGTTGATAGATAGATGTAGGATAGATCTCGGCTTCGTCGATCTCCTTCGGCTCCAAGGACTCCTAGCTCGACACGGACAGCCAAAGCGCGTAATGCGATTGCGGACACGACTCTCGTCGATCTCGACAAGCTCTACTCGAGATCGAGTAGGATTCGTCGTCGACCATGGCTGGCTGTCTTGGTCGAGCAGCTGGTGCTCGTCACGGCTCGGATCTTGGCTCCTTGGTACTCGATCTCGACCAAAATAACTCGAGATCGAGTTGATCTGTCGTCGAGGATTGCTGGCCTGGTGTTGTCGAGTAGATCCTCCTCGGCCTGGACTCGGATTGGCGCCATGGGGTCCTCGATCTTGACAAGCCTCCTCGAGATCGAGTAGGGTTGTCTCGGTGTCTCCGTCCTCGGCTTCTCGTCTTGGCACAACTCGTCGAATCCGGACATGGCGCTCCTGGTGTTGTCGATATCGAGTAGGATTCCGAAAGTCAGGTTGTCTCTGACTCAGTGCCTAGTCGACAAGGTCTGTGCTCGTATACCTTCGTCGAGGTCGAGTAGTAGTACTCTAGATCGAGTAACTCTGGGCTCCTAGCTCGATTCGACTGGTTTCGCTGCTTCTTGGCCTTGGACTTCTGTAGTTGATTTTCGAGCTTTTCCGACCTTTCTCAGAACTGCTGTAATTTGCCTCGAATTCTGCGAAATTAAACAGAAACTGGTGTAGATTCCATAATTTGGCAATTAAACATAAACTACATAGATTCTGTATTATCTTAGCCCAAATGCATGAAATGTATGCAGAAAACGATATAAAAGTTACTGTAAAACATGGCAGATTCAGCTCACAACAAACACCCCATACTTAAGCTTGCTTGTCCTCAAGCAATACTTTTATTTGTCATACAGGGGAAGAAATCAGAACTCTCAACATTTTAGATTCATTGCCATATAACCCTGCAATCAATTACCATCCTCGAAAAGGTACTAGTGTCACAAATCCATGCCTGTGCATTTATACAAAAGCAACATCTACTCACAAAAGGAGGGTTATGCAAAACATTCATGTGACAAAGCATTAATAATCAAGA
The DNA here is from genome assembly GCA_963922045.1 of Persicaria maculosa. Classification (NCBI taxonomy): domain Eukaryota; kingdom Viridiplantae; phylum Streptophyta; class Magnoliopsida; order Caryophyllales; family Polygonaceae; genus Persicaria; species Persicaria maculosa. Next base: position 44,324,893 of record OY998256.1, read on the forward strand.
GGACTTTAATTTAAGCTCAAATAAAAAACAGATTGGTAAAAGGCTAAAAGGTGGGCAGTTTTTGGAAATGTGGTGCTTTTGATCCGGGGAAATGGAGTTTTTCCAAACTTGAATTTCATACCACATTCTTTCTCGTAGGATTCATCACCTTCCATAATGCTTTTTTCAATAATAATGCTTTTACCTCTCTAACCTCAGCACTGCCTTCTCGCAAGTCGCAAACATGGGTGTCATGAATGGCCCCGGATACTTAATGCTTTGGACTCCTCACAATGTGTCCCATCTCTCCAAACTATTATCTCAGAGAGCAGTGTCAATCTACCTTTATCTCCTGAGGTGATTGGATTTTCTTTCACTCATTAAATTTTCCATATATTTCAAACAATTTCCTTCCAAACTCTAATAATAAACATAACACAAACACCATATGATAATCTCCATAATGTAACATCATTCTCAACATAATCCCCGGATAAGGAAATAAGGTAAAGAATGGCAATATTTAGTATATGATGAGCAAAATATGAAATAAGGCATATTATGGCTTTTTGTGATGCATAAGCATAGGTAAGGCTAGGATTATAAACAATATGAGCATTATATGGAAATATAAAATCCTCCATCCTTTTATCATGGAACATGTCAAAAGCAACATCAAATTTACTTCCTTTCATGGTTTTCATCAAAATATGCACTTCATTGTGACTTCCCTTTACTAGGCAATTTCATGCTATATCTCTAATAAATCTAATTTTGCATCTTCGAGTCCAATATAAGCTTCCATGAAATTAATCAAAAATTTTAAATGGGGGTCATTTTTCACAAACTTTGGAAAACATGCATATAAGCACATAAATCAATAATGCATTCCAAAATAGCCATGTATAAGCAATTCAAGAAATAAACCTTAAAAATGCACACATAATGTCAAATAAAACCAAATATGCATAAAGTAATCCCTTCCCCTACCTCATACTTAAACATTACAGTGTCCTCACTGTATAAAAACAAGGGTAAAGAAAGAAACTCACTAGACAGTTGTGCAGGGCTCTCAATTTTTGAATAAAAGGAATCGCCTGGGCCGAGTCTGAATATAGCTTATCCATGGACCTGAAAAGTGCAGAAGACATATACCCATAATAGAAAAACTAAAAGTGTTCAAAACCAAAAACAAACAAAACAATGTCCAAAACTAAATGTCTATGTACAAGCTCTAGATTTTATAGTCGCTAGGCCGACTTTCCATTTATGCTCAAGGTGGCATCTGCAGGGCCCATGTAGCTTGGGCTTCAAATAGGACTCCATTCTTGTCCATCAGTTGTAATCACGAAAGGCCCCATCCTCTTCTTGTTGAATTTGTTAGGAAACCAATGATCCTTTGATTTAGAGACATAGAGCTTGTCTCCAATTTCATACTCCTTGGGCTCATCATTGGATATCCTACATAAGCGCACATACCAAGGCAAACCTCTCCCATGTATAGATAAATCTTTAATGGAAATGGGAGAAGAAAGATCCATACCTTGGCTTACCTTCGCAGAGACGGAATCGGGGACCACTGTGTTTGGTCGATCTCGAGTAAGGGTACTCGATCTCGACGAGTTTTCAGATTCTGGTGGTGAGCTGCTCGTAGGTGCAGGAGCTAGTAAAGGTGAGGGTTGGTCGATCTCGAGTGGGCTACTCGATCTCGAGGAGGGTTCTGGTGGCTTCAGCGTCGAGGAAGCAGGAGCTGGGCCAGCAAGGTGGTGGTCGTCATCGACAAGCCTGGTCGATCTCGAGTAGTCTTGGCCGTCTGGTAGAGTCAGCGTCGAGGAAGGCGAGGTCGAGGCAGCGGGTTCTTGATCGATCTCGAGTAGGGCTCGGCTTCTGTCTGGCTGCTCGACGATGCTGGTGCTGGTGGAGGTTTCTGTTTTTGGTCGAGATCGACTAGGGTCCTCGATGTCGAGGAATCTTGGTCGACTTTGACCCCATACTTGGTTCCTGTCAAGGCATCTGAAAAATAGTTAGTCCATAACGACGTACCTTGGTCTGTGTCGATTGGATTCTCTGTGTTCTCCTTTAGGATTGCGATGATCTCCTCCCCCTGGGCCTCCATATCCCTCTTTTCCAGCTCCTCACGGGTCATATTTCTTACCTTGGGTTCCCCGCAGGTGATGTAGGCAGCTGAGATAGATTTTACCTCTTTCATTGGACCTCTATGCCTTTCAGTTTTATTAAAGGAATACTCAATTACCTCATCGCTGATGTTGAAAGTGAGCACTCCTTTCCTTACGCTTATGTTGGCATCCACCGTCGCCAAGAAGGGTCTTCCTAGAATAATTGGACAAGCAGGGTCTTCTTGCATATCAACAACTAGGAAATCAGCAGGGACAAAGAATTTACCTACTTGTACCGGCACATTGTCCACCATGCCTGTTGGAATGACCACTGTGTTGTTGGCCATGTAAAGTCTAGCATCCACAGGCTCTAGGGAACCTATCTTAATCTTGGACCATATTGTTAAAGGCATTATACTCACACTAGCTCCAAGATCACATAAAGCATTAATTTTGTAAGGACCAAATCCAATGGTTATAGCAAACTTACCTGGATCTGGCCTCTTCTCCTGTATGTCCAAATGGCTGCATTCCTCTGTAATCTCAGTCATTGATCGCTTTTTCTTCAAAATCTCCTTCAGGAACTTGACATAGGATGGCATTTCATTGAGAGCTTCTGTGAAGGGGATGGTGACATTGAGTTTCTGAAGCATCTTGATGAAGCGCTGAAATTTCTTTTCTGCTGGGTCCTTTGGAGATTTTATGGGGAACGGCATCTTCTTTTTTTGATTCGGAGCCAAAACAGATGTCGGAGGTGCTGCATCTTTCTCGATCTCGGGTTGCTCTTCCTCGATCTCGACCACGCCTTCCTCGATCTCGACCAGATTGGGTGTTGTCGAGTTGCTGTGCTGTGCAGACGAAGGCTGGCCTAATTGTTCCTTGAGATCGAGTTGGCCCTCGTCGAGATCGAACAGGTGCTTGTCGACTTGCTGTTGGTCGACCTGCTTTTCTCCTTTGTTCTGCTGCTTTCCGACCTCTGGCTCTTGTAGTTGATGACCGCTTCTGAGTTTTACAGCAGCGATGTGTCCGGTCTTTCCCTTGGGATTTGGTTCTGAAGATCCAGGGACCGAACCTGACTGTCTAGGGATTCCTGCTGCTAGCTGGCCTATCTGTGTATCAACTGATTTCCGCCATATATCAATTTCCCTAAGCCTAGAGTTGACACCTTGCATCTGAGTGTAGACGGAGTTAAAGGACTGTTTGGTTTCTGAGTGATTCCTCCGTATTTCCTCCAGGACTCTCTGTATATCATCCCTTTTCTGGTCTCTTTCCGGATGTCCTGGAGCTCTGTAGGGTGGGGGGTTCCTATGGGCACCTTGGTTCCATTGTGGTTGCTGAAACCTTTGGTCCCCCATCTAGCGATTGGGACCCCCTGCATAAGCTGCATCTTCATGGTGCTCTGCTAGCCTAACTTGCTCTGTGTGTGGGCACTCAGTAGTGGTGTGCCGCTGTGATCCGCATTCAATGCAAGGCTGGTTGACAGAAAGATACTTTACTTGCTTAAGGAGCTTCTTGTTCTGATCTCTGTAGTATTGCTCCCTTACATCTAGATCAATCTCTTTAGGAGGCTCATAGAGGGGCATGGATGGTGCTGGCCTGGCGTAGGGGTTCTCTTCATAGGTTGCAGTAGACCCATACTTGTTGTCATAGTTAGTGAGCTTGTCGAGCACTCCCCATGCGTCAATTGGTGGCATCGTCAGATACTCATAGCGAGTATACTGGTTGATCCTTTCCTTAGTGACTTGATCAAGAGAGTTGAAGAAGATCTCCTGAATGACGTAGGGTGGTTGTCCATGTGTAGGGCAAGATCGCAGCAGTTCCTTATAGCGTTCCCATGCCTTTGCCAGCGGTTCCCCAGGCTTCTGTTTGAAAGCGGTGATTTTCTGGCGGAGGAGTGCTGTCTTTGCAGGAGGGAAGAATTTGTTCAGAAACTCTTGCTCTACTTAGGCCCATGTTGTGAGTGATCTTGGTTTCAGCCCTTCAAGCCACTTCAGTGCAGGTCCAGCGAGAGACCAGCGAAAAGCCTTCATCTTGACATATTCCAAAGTTGTACCTTCAGCAAGAGTACGACACATGTCAGAAAAATTTGTAATATGTTCAAGAGGACACTCATTAAATCTACCAAAAAAGGCATTATTTTTAAGCTCTATAAGAAATTGAGTGCAAATTTCAAAAGAGTTTTCAGGGATAAGAATCGCCGATTCAGGAACGACGAGAGTTCGGTGCATATAATCCTCTGCCGTGGTTGGGTACTGGGCAAGCTCAGCCTCCGCTTGTTCCCTTGCTGCTTTCTCAGTGGCGATAGTAGCATCTTTAGCGGCCAATTCCCTTGTAAGCCTCGCAATCAGCTGTTCTTGTGTCTCAGCGGCCACCATGGCTCTTTGTAGTTTAGCTCTGATGTGTAGAAGGCGTTCCGGATCGTCTAAGCCGTCAAACTCAGGTGGTTGACCAGAACGGCGCATACACCTGTAAAGTAACTCAAAGAAAAAGTGAGATCTGACTACCTAAGGCGCGAATGATTGCTTCCCCGGCAACGGCGCCAATTTGTTGTGAGGAGGAAATCAAGTATGAAATATAATAAAATAGATCAAACCAGATTTAGGCCCACGCAAATAATTACAAGACTCCCTCCAATGCAGTAGTGGGAAGTCAGGATCGGATCCACGAGGAAGCGTGTCAGTGGATCCTAGACAGCTGTAAATCTCACAGAAAAGCAAGCAGAAAAGACAGAAACAAAGAAGGAAAAAACAGAAATAACAAAGACAAACGAAAGCAGAAACAAAGCAAAGACAGAAGCTAACTCGATCTCTACCAGTAATTACTCGAGATCGACAAGGGACAGCAACAACAGAAATTTCAGAAATTGAAAACAGAAACTCGACCCGGACAACCTAACTCGATCTCGACTAAGCTTACTCTAGATCGACTAATGCCAACTCGAGATCGACGACAGACTGCTCTAGATCGACAAAGAAACAGAAACTTTAAATAGCAATTTCGAACACAGAATCGCAGATTTCGACAGAAATAAATTCAATATATAAAGAACTTCCAAAGCCAGGGTATCAATGCCACAACGATAACCATGCAAAGTAACACATAAAGACATAAAAGATCATGCTTTCCATCAAAATAACTTTCGTTAATAACAAATAGGCATATAGAGGCTTTTGCATAAACCCTAATTATTACTAACCCTTTTCACATAATTAACCCAGGTTGCATTAAGATCACTTTCGCTACAATTACAAAAACAAGGATCACCTTCAACTCTCACAAAATAATCATGCTCATAGGGATAGAAGACGAATTGCATCAAAAGATTGTACCTTTACTGCATCACCTTACATGGCCACCGTCGGGCTCACCCCAGCCCCAGAAGTGGGTGGACTACTCGCTCCTCATTCCAATAGCAGACATTGATGTATGAAAAGAAACTTGCATTAAACTATATTCAAAGTCTTTATAATCCCGGCAATCCAACTTTCGCTGAATGGCAAAACCCTAAAACCTTTGAACTCCTAAAACCTCTATGTGTAATTGTGTCTCTGAAATTGAATTGAATGATGAAAAAACCAGCCCCTAGGGCTTTATTTATAGCCTTCTATTCCTTGCTAATCAAGGATAGAATATATCTATCTATATCTAAAAAGCTTAAAAGATAAATAAAAGCACTTAAAGAATTAAATCTATAAGGGGAAAATAAATCTAAAATAGGCAAATATCTTCTTGTTGATAGATCTTGTCTTCCATGGATAGTTGATAGATAGATGTAGGATAGATCTCGGCTTCGTCGATCTCCTTCGGCTTCAAGGACTCCTAGCTCGACACGGACAGCCAAAGCGCGTAATGCGGTTTCGGACACGGCTCTCGTCGATCTCGACAAGCTCTACTCGAGATCGAGTAGGATTCGTCGTCGACCATGGCTGGCTGTCTTGGTCGAGCAGCTGGTGCTCGTCACGGCTCGGATCTTGGCTCCTTGGTACTCGATCTCGACCAAAATAACTCGAGATCGAGTTGATCTGTCGTCGAGGATCGCTGGCCTGGTGTTGTCGAGTAGATCCTCCTCGGCCTGGACTCGGATTGGCGCCATGGGGTCCTCGATCTTGAAAAGCCTCCTCGAGATCGAGTAGGGTTGTCTCGGCGTCTCCGTCCTCGGCTTCTCGTCTTGGCACAACTCGTCGACTCCGGACATGGCGCTCCTGGTGTTGTCGATCTCGACTAGATGTACTCGAGATCGAGTAGGGTTCCGGAAGTCGGGTTGTCTCTGACTCAGTGCCTAGTCGACAAGGTCTGTGCTCGGACACCTTCGTCGAGGTCGAGTAGCAGTACTCTAGATCGAGTAACTCTGGGCTCCTAGCTCGATTCGACTGGTTCCGCTGCTTCTTGGACTTGGACTTCTGTAGTTGATTTCCGAGCTTTTCCGACCTTTCTCAGAATTGTTGTAATTTGCCTCGAATTCTGCGAAATTAAACAGAAACTGGTGTAGATTCCATAATTTGGCAATTAAACATAAACTACATAGATTCTGTATTATCTTAGCCCAAATGCATGAAATGTATGCAGAAAACGATATAAAAGTTAATGTAAAACATGGCAGATTCAGCTCACAACAGTGAACGCCAATAGCCTTTAGCTTTAACAAAAGTGGTACTAGGTTTCTTTGGAAAGTTCTTGTTGTATCCAATACCACTCCTATTAATAGAGAGTTGTTGTTCACCCAACATCTTATCAAGATTGGCTTTAGATCTGGTGAATTGAATGAGTGAAGTCTGCTAGTCTTGACACTTATCGGTTAGTTTTGCCTTCTCTTTCTCTAAATCCTCATTACGATTCTTTAGAGAGGAGAGGCTTTGCCTGAGATCGGAATTTTCTGAGCTCAAGGTCTTGACTTTAATGTCAAGGGCCGACCGAGATGTTTCAAGATTTTTCATTTCCAGCGACATATCACTAATACATTTCTGTTGATCTATCAACTTTTCCTTCAAGGTGTTGATTTCACTGTTGTAAGCATCTTCATTAGAAATCATATTTCTTAGGACTTCAGAAAGAACATCGGGGGGACTAGACATTAGGTTTCTTACCACTTGTTCAAGGTCTTGAGTCTATGATCCTTCGTGTTCAGCCATAAGACAGAGATTTGCCTGCTCTTTTTCAGTGTCTGAGTCACATGATGAATCTGAATCACTCCAGGTTGCAAGCATAGCCTTTTTCTTTTGTTCATATTTCTTGAACTTATTTCTTTTCTTCATAGGACACTCCTTTACGAGATGATCTGTCTCGCCACACTCAAAACATGTTAGCACTTTTGGCTTCTTTGACATGTTGGGAGACTTACTTTTGAATCTAGATGAATCAGTATTTTCACGGTTGGAAAATTATTTTTTCATCTTCAGAATTCGAGCCAATCCCCGTGTGATGAGAGCAAAGGGATCATCTTCGTCGTCTGATTCATCACTCTCATATTGTGAGTGATCTTTCTTAGCTTTGAGAGCAAGGTTCTTTGCTGTTGAGGGTACTTCTCCATCTTCCTCGTTTAGTATCATCTCATGAGTAATAAGTGTTCTGAGAAGATCATCTAATGGAAGTGTAGAGAGATCTTGAGCTTCCTCAATTGCAGTAACCTTGGGACCCCACTTGATTTTTGGGAGGCTCCTTAGAACCTTCCAAACCTTTTCTGGGTTGGAGAAGGTTTTTCCAAGTGAGTCGAGGTTGTTTACAATTTGAGTGAATCTCGTAAACATCTCATTTACTATCTCATCGGGATTCATCTTGAAAAGCTCGTATTGCATGAGAAAGATATTAATCTTACTCTCTTTGACTTGACTTGTGCCCTCATAATTAACTATAAGCTTGTCCCAAATTTCCTTGGCACTTTTGCAAGCTGAGACATGGTTAAACTCATTAGCATCGAGAGCACAATACAGTAGATTCATGGCTTTGTAGTTCTTAGCAATGTTTTCAAGATCAGTGTGATCGTAATCAGATTCAGTTTTATCAACTTGCTTTCCATCGACAGTCTTTTTTGGAACGCGTGGTCCATTCTTGACCAGGCCCCATAGCTCAAGGTCTTGATCAATGATGAACATTTGCATCAGTGATCTCCAGTGGACAAAGTTATTGCCACAGATAAGTGGAGGTCTATTGGTTGACCTTCCTTGAGCAAAACCTCCATCACCTATGGTAGACATGCTGAAAACTCACAAGATTGTTAAATCAAAACAGTGAGCCAGGCTCTGATACCAATTGAAGAGTCTATAAGGCGATGAATAATACTCTAGAAGGGGGGGGGTGAATAGAGTATGGACGATTTTCGCAACAATAGAAATTTAGTGCAACTTGTCAAGACCTTGATATAGGCTATCAGGACTTGACAGAGTAAAATCGAATATGATAATGTAAATGCGGAATATAAAAGATGAACACACGAATTGTTAACGAGGTTCGGCACCAACTGGCCTACGTCCCCACCTAGGGTTATCCAACCCGTAGGATTCAAACACTTCTTATTTCACTTCACTTGAGCCTAGAACTCCCTAGAGAAACTACCCTTTCTCTATACAAAGCCTCACCGCTTCTATTCTAGCTCTCAACCTTATAAGTGAAATAAAAGCTCACACCACACACCATGTGTGCTTTGATCGAGTATGAAATACTCTAAGTGTAAAAAGAATGACTTGTACAATAAGTGTTAGTGTTTCTCTCAACTCTTAAACAATGATCAACAACTAGGTTTTTTGGAGAATGTAAGAGAAACTTGACGAATGCTTTAGGATGCTTATGATTTCTTCAGTGCTTGCTTAGTTAGCTTTCATCCTTCTTAGCCTTCGTCTTTTTATGGTCGGAACACTTGTAGAGCTTCTTGGAGGGAGACCGTTTGAAATTCAAATCCTTTCCAAGGTATTTGAATTCTTTCCGAAAATGATCCTTTGTGTGCCTTCCAAGATTGTTCTTTCAACTTTCTTCATGATCAAGTATGATCAACTATGGATCGGTTCTTTCCTTGTATGAAAAATGAAATCCTAAAAAACATACATAATGTATCTAGCACATAAAATGGGTTAGATGAGAAACACATATATAAATCGATTAAGACCAAATCATATCTCATGGCCCAATAAAAAGCCCATGATAATTTAGGCCCAACAAGGTTGGCCTCGGATTCTTTCCTGTGAGAGAACAATTCAAATAGAGAAATGTATACGTGATATTCCAAAACATTTTAGTATAGGTTTCAAGACCTTGAAACCCAGCCTTTTGTCTTTCATCATCCTTTAGATCACCTGCACGTTAGGTCTCAAGATCTTACAATCAAGGTGGAGTCTTCACCCTATCCGCCTCACCTCCCTTCTCCCTCACCTCCATTCTCCCTCCTCCGACGTCGTTGCACACCACCACACCCGCAACCGCCAGTAGCACTCCCTGGCCCTCCTGTGTGTAGGAGCAGCAGCCTTGCATCCACAACAGCGCCCCCTATTCGAAAACCACTAAATCACTCTCTCTTTTCTATTTGAATCCGCTTTTCTCCACACTTCTGGTATGAATCTTTTCCCCTTGCTTCATATTTACAGTTTTTTAGCAGATCTGATAACCTAGGATCGAGATTTAGTACAGAGTTGAGATTTGATAATTTAGGGTTTGAATTTGCACGGGAAATTGAAATTGATGATATTGGGCGGTTGTTACCGTTATTTTGGGTTGCAAGAATTTTATTAGGGCTGAGATTTGTTGATTTTGAGATTGATTATGCATGTTTAATTCAGATTTATTGCGAAATGCTCAAGGAATTTTTATTTATGGGATTTTGGTTAATTATTGTTGATTTCTTGAGTTATTTTTTATTGAGAACTTAATCACAATGCTTAGGGACTGATTTTAGCTTTCTTTTGAGCATCTTGATTTTGTTTATACATGATTTAGCAATATGGACTAGTCTAGGTTTGATTTCTGTTATTTAAGGCTAGTCTCTGAATTTAAGTATGGGGTTCTTTTATTATGCTTAAGACTTGTCTGTCAGGAGATTACCTTTTTTTGGTGTTTTTGCAGACAATGGTTCGATCAAAGAACCCTAGCATTGATAGAGTTGAGATCGCCGATAGAGATCAGCAAAAGCTCATTGAGAAGCTGACTGAGGGGGCTTCTAGAGCTCCCTGGTACTCTGAGCCTGACATGGAAGCTCTCGGCATGAGGGATCGTAGAGGCCTTTGGTTGGCTTAATGCTGAGAGGTTGCTGCTGCCCCTGGATGTGCACTACCCAACCCTCACAATGGAGTTTATGGTGAAATTAGTGATACCATTGCGCCCTGCTTCTCCTAGGCGGGTGAGTGATATTTCAGCTGGGCAACCGCCCATTTCGACTTACTCTAGAGGAGATGAGCCACAAGCTTTAAGTCGCTACATGGCTGGGATCAACAAGCCCATACCCAACGACACGTTTTCCAACAACATCGCGAGTCCCCTCTTTAGGACGATTCTACGAATCTTGGGGAGCACTTTATAGGCACGACCGGAGCTGCGCCGCCCCAACCACCACAAGACAGAGTGTCTTCGGCGGATGCTCTTCGAGTTAGAGCCTTTGCCTCTGGCATTTTTCTAGCTTTTAGCATATCATTACCCGTTTTTCTAGCAACGACGATATACTAGATGGGGACATGGTTTCCCTCCTAGCCAGAGCACTACAGATCCTAGTCGAGAGGTACACTGCCCACCTTTTCACCTTGATTAATTATAACTTTTTATGGCTAGGTGGTGTTATAGCTTCTTCAGAGGGCATGTGGGGGAATCCTCTATCTAGGATGCCCATCCGCTATGACTTCTTTGACCTCCACTACGTGCCCGTTTGGTACCAGACTTGGATGGGGCACCCTTATCCTGCAGGCATCGCTCTTGATGCAAATCCTCCTTTGAGGATAAGGGCGTCTTGCTGTAGCCGCATGGAGGATCTTGGAGCTATGCCTATGGACTAGGGTGCTAACTACAGAGGTGATCCTGTTGGTGGCAATGATAAGGAGGACCCTAAGGATTCTAATGATGATGAGGATGTTGGCGACTATGACGACGATGATGATAGTCCTCAGGGCTCTCACCATAGCTATGTTCCAGCTCAGGAGGTCCCTCAGCAGCCTGCCTATGTTGAGAGGCAATCTGAGGATCTTGCTACATGGATGGCGCGGATGGAGATGCGCATGGACGAGGAGTTAACCTGGATTCGTCAAACTATGGGCGACATGCTGACGAAGCAACAATTCTACTAGGCTTCAGCTACCTTTGCTAGGGTGATAATGCATATTTCATATAGGCATTATAGGGATTTCTTATTGCATTTAGATAGAAGTTTTGCATATGTTTTAGTCTAGTTTCATATATTGCTTGTGAAGTATTCGAGTTCAGAATCTACGCTTTTTCAGTATTTATTTTGCAGAGTTACATTCCGACCTTGGAGGGATCTTGGAAGAGCTTAAGAGACATGTTTTGGAGCATATGAAGGGTTAGGAAGAGGCTAAAGAGGAGCAAGGAAGCACAACATTGAAGATGATCGAGGAAAAGATCAAAAATCGTCACTGAGTAGGCGGTGCCCGCCGTGCCTCTGTTTGCAACGATTGCGATTTGAGATCCGAAGTTTCTATTTCCTATTATTATATTATTATATTTCTAGGGTTTCATGACTCTTTATAGGTTATTTCTATTAGATTCAGCCGTGTGTGGCATAAGGATTGTGAGACGATGAACACAATTAGAGAGAGAGAGAGAGAGAGAGAGAGAGAGAGAGTTTTGGCCTATGAGTTGCTAAACTCATAGTTTCGCATGTGATTTGAAGACATGGTTGTTTAGATTGTGAGGATTTCATTCTATTTAGTTATTCATATTCATATTTATCATCTTGTGTCTATTGATTATATTTGTGTTCCTTTCTATGATTGATCACCATGTTAGGAATTGCATCTTAGCTATGAATCCGTTGTTATGTTCTTGATAGAAAGCAAAGGTATCAAAGTAGTAATATTTCTTTGTCTTTGTAGTGGATGATTTCAATTGATCAATGTTGAGAGGTGTCGATTAGGGCTGATCTAGGGTTGTTCCGGTTTGTCTTAATTGCATTGAATCAATATGTCAATTGGTCTAATTACTTGAATCTTTAATGCTATTCTTTAGTGATATTGAATAAGGTGATTGTATCCTTGTGGATCTCTCAACTTTAGTCAAGTAGACATATGTTTATGAGTAATTAGGTTGAAGTAATCCTAGGACAATGAATCTCAACCATTGTCAAAGAATTACAGGTGAAATATCTTCTCTACCTTATTATCAATTTGCTTTGCAATCATAAAGTTGGTTACTTTGTTTCTTGGTTATTTGTCATAAATCACTGTTTTTGTTATAAGAGAGTCTTTGTTAAGAGTTATTAAATAGTGAATCGCTTCTCCCTGTAGGTTCGACTTCGAACTTCATCACTATACTAGTAGTTATTTGGTTTATCAAGTCATTGATTTGCTAATCTATTTATTTTGTGTTTGAGTTTGCGAAACCACCCCCCAATAGTGGGCGTGTACAAGCATACTAATATCATACGATAATATCAAGGGTACCCCAGGCAAGCACGTAGGCCTCCCAGCGGTACTAGAGCCAACAATCAGATCACGCTCAAAACAAAGCCTCCTAAATGATCTCCACAATATCCAAATTCACTACTAGAATTCTGTTCATAGACATCGGTCTTTTAACATCGGTCAAAAAAACGCATGATTTTAAAAATAACTATAACATCTGCTTGAAAATTTTCGATGTCACTAAGACTAGATACATCGGTCGTATTTTGTAGACAATGTTAAAATGTCATTTTAAAAAAAATGAAAACGCGCCTGTAATATTTAGATGGAATTTGAGGCGGTAAAGTAGCTAGTTCCAAACACTTAACCAAATTTTTTTTATAACACCCGCCCATACATGGAAAAAATAATTTGAACACCCGCCCATAATTCCTAAATCCTAATTTCCTATACCCCTTTACTCTCCCCCTCTCCCTCTCTCTCTCTCTTTATTCTAACCAGATCTCTCAAAGAGTCCAGACAACACTCTGCTCTCCTGCAGTCATCCTCGCCACCGCCACTGCTGCCATCGTTGCCACCATCGTCGCCACCATCACCGCCACCATATCCGCTGCCACCAGATCTGAGATCTCCTTCTCTCCCTCCAGATCTGAGATCTCCTCTACTTTTCCTCCTGCTCTCCCTCCAAATCTGAGATCTCTTCTTTCTCTCGATGTTCCCCGAAACCCCAAAACCTTACCACTCTCTCACCAGATCTGATATCTCTTAAGGCACATTCTTCCACTCAACTCCTCTCCCTCTAGATCTGAGATCTCCTCTTTCTTCGATGTTCTCCCAAAACCCCAAGCATTCCCACTCTCCCCGTTCTCGGAATCTCAAGCTCTAGATCGAAGATGGGGAAGAGCTGCTCTCCATGGATCTTCTCTCTCCTCGTCGTCCTCTTTTTCTCCCCGTCTCAGTCCTTCTACCTCCTTGGCGTGGCTCCTCGTGATTTTGGTAGGGTTCGTTTCGTTCTTCTCTCTTTTAATTCATTTCTCTTTTTTCTCTCGTTTTTGTAATTGTAATTGAATGTTCTGTTGTGGATTTGCTAATTTCTTCATTCCTCGTTTTTCATACTTAATGCTCTTTTTTGCACTATGCCAAGCAACATTCTTGGTGTTCAAATCGCAGAAACAGATACATCTAACTCTAAGATGCATGACAAGGTAAATCTTTGCTTCAATGTTAAATTTCAGGTCTCAAATTTATGCAATATGTTTTTCATTCTTGTTGAGCAGAACTATCAACTTGTTATCTTGTTTTGTTTAGTTGCACCATGTAATTTATGCAATAGTGAATATGTAAGGCTGCTAATCCTTTAGGTCTTGCCTCATGATTTATCTTTTTGCCTCTTCACAGGAATGGGGGTAATATTACCCATCTTCGTGGATATTTGGGCCTGCCATCCTTTCCGTCGAATAGCTACATAACAGAGGCAAGTTGGAGACTGCAGGTTAGCAGCCGAGGACACATGAAATTATATCACATGTAGTATATCGATTTAGAAAATTTTAATATGATTTAAGAGGCAAAATCTGAAGGATAGATCTAAGACCCAGCTCAAAGTATTTTTCAGTTTCAACTCCTACGGGTTAAATTCAGAATTTAGTCTTGTAATATTCATTAGGGGATGGGGTTTATCAATGGGTTTTGCACTGCAAACCCATTAGGGATATAGCAAACACATAGCAAGAGAGTAAGGGGGTGTTTGGTAACAAAGGTTTGCTATTAATACAGACGACCAATGTGCTAACATTAAAAATCTGAGATTACTAAAGATCTGACATAGCCTCCAACAAATTATTCTTTGCAGTTGAGTAAATTAAAAGATGAAAATATATTAACAGAAACTATAAATATAGCAGAAGCTTCCCTCTGACATGTCGCCTCATTCCTGGTAATATCATCCAGATGTTGTTGTATGGTTATCGTTTAGAAATATAGGATCATGAGACATCACCGAAGAAGGTACTTTCTGCAGTGTATTAACTTTTCTACTTGGATGAAATGTAAAAAGAAGAATTTGTATGAGTATATTTTAAGGAAGCGGGAGAATACTGATCTAGAACATAAATTTACCGAAAGAAGAATCGGTATGATCTAGAACACTTTAGTTGAGACATCTTGAGGATAATGGAATACAAAGAGAGAATACTGATTTGAAACACAAATTTCCCGAAAGCATGTAACCTCTGCTGCAATGTTATTTCTTTAGCTTAAAAACTTAATTCCTTTTAATCTACTTTGAGTTAACAGTGTAGTGTTCCTTTCTTGTTAGTTATTCATCCATCTTTTCCCATGCCTTTCTTGGTTTTGAGTACAATTGGTTCCCTCTGTTTCCTAATGAATGTTCCTTGTTTCTTCTTTGGGTGTTGTGCACTGAGATTGAGTCTAGGGATTTTATCCTGCTAAAAATGGGATGCATATTTGGTACCATGTTCTTTAAAAGTGTTCTTTTGGGTATGTACTTTTCAGGATGTATGCCTATACAAGATCGTTATGTGTAATTCTTTTTTCATTTTTATTTTTTCCATCATTAATTACCTTAATTTCCCTTTCTTGTGCTTGCTAGGGTGCTTGTTAAGTTTATCTAAAATTTCCTTAACTAAATACATAGGTCTCTCTTTCTTCAAGTGCTTGTTAAGTTTATCTAAAATTCAGCTTAGCAGCAAAGCTCAGTTTGATATGTTGATCTTTTTTAGTTTGATACTTTGATATGTGATTTTGACCATTAATTTTTTAGTTTCTACAAGAATTTAATTCATCAGCTTAGTTTTTGTTTGGTAGGGTTCCAATTGAAAGTATTGAATCTTATGAATTTCAGAGTTAGTTCTAATTATTGGGACCAAATGGCTTCTAAAAACGAATACCTTAAATGACTGCTTTCCAATTGAATTTATCATTGCCACTTAATCCATCATTGAATCAAAGTGTATATCCTTCTTCTTCTTTAATATATGGATAATATGATGTTGCAGGAGACTTGAGGTTGTTTCCTTGAATATGACACCCCAATTTCCTTGAATATGACGCCCCAATACAAACGATAGGTTCATGCCCCCTGTTGGTCGGGCTGCTGTCATTTTCCCATTTTCTGTGTGCTTGTTCCGGGCTTGTGCATCTTGTGCGATGTCTTCTAGTGTGGTGGTGCGCCCATCTCCTCCTATTCTTGGATCTCGAGGTAATTGCTCTTTCTGTTCTATTTGGTCTCTCTCTCCTCTTCCTGGTACCTCAGAGCATCATGTGTCTGTTGTAAGGAGCTTAGTTTTTTATTTGAATGAGAGCTGAATGTGTGCCCCTTCACTGAATTCCTATGAGGTTTTGGGTTCCTTGAGGTGTTAGTTGTGGCTGCTTGGTTCGGGTTGGGTCGGACTTGGTGATGGTGATACGTTTGTACTGTCAGCGGTTGTGTAAAGCTGTTGCAAGTTGTTGTTTCTTGGGTGGTGTCTCCCTCTCTCTCACACTTGACTCTTGCATATTTAGGAAATGGGTTGAACTCTTCGTGTGTGCTGGTGGAAGGTGGGAGTTGCCTTTGTTCTGGGCTGCTGCTGGTGTACCATGGCCGCTGTTGGGGATTTGTTTGTGCTACAGCAGCTGTATGTAGTGAGTGCAGTGAGGATTGTGTTGGTGGAATTATGTACTTTTGGTGAATGATACACTTGTCCTCAGGTGGATTCATCTCTATATGTTTTATAGTATTATGTAAAAGACTAGTAACTTATAATTCGATTATTGATGTATTTCAACTTATTATAATAAGCATTTGATTTGAATCTACTTTCGGTATTTTATCATGTATGACTATTTTAGATAATGCATCATGGATTTGATCCAATTTTGATAATTTGAGAAATAGCATATTAATGGATACAAACAGGAAATGATAAGTCATTTAATAACATAAAAAACGATTTAAAAATGTATTGAAACACAACAGAACAACTCATAAAATTGATGTCTTTGGGGGAATTATACATTGTTACAGATAAAGAAATTGATGTTGTAATCTTTTTTGACATCATTTTTTTCAAATATATTGATTTAAATATATACATATAACATCGTCTTTATAAATATTGAATATTGTATACTATTTTTTAAATGAAATAATAAGACAAAATACAAACGGGAAGTTAATAAACACGAAATGAATAGCATATAACTGATGTAAATAAGTTATTACAACATTGTTTTTGGAGAAAATATCGATGTTAATGTGAACTTTTGTATTGCTCTTCATACATTTAGGTAGCTAGAAATGCAAAATAATAATGGTTTAACACTAGGTAAACCAATCGAAATGTAACTATATTCATGCATTTAAGTCGATATTACAAAGAGAAACGATGTTATAAATCATTATAGATATCGGTTATAAACCGATGTGGTAAAGTTTGATTTTTAACACCACCCACTAACACGTTGAATTTTTTTTGATTAACATCGGTTTATACTCGATGTCTATGAACATAATTCTAGTAGTGAAAGGAAAAGTATCATGCAAGAGACGAAAAACATGGGTCTTGATCAACCGGGTAACAACATCGCAGGGCACATAGTTGATGTCGAAGACCATGGCATTCTGAGCATGCCAGAGATAGTAGACGGTGGCGGATAGAGCGTATCGCTGGGACTGGGCGTGGGCATCATGCCCCTTGACCCTGGTCTTTAACCAAGCAAGAGCGTCTTTAAGGGATTGGACGTGCGATGGGATCCGGAACCGGCGCTAGACATCACTCCAAATCTCATTAGCGTATCGGCACTCGAATAGAACATGCTCGTGTGTCTCAAGTTCTTCATCATAGAATCGACATGAATGATCAATATCAATGAAGAATAGTCAGTCGAATGTGGATAGGCGCCCAAGCACAGTGAGCCAAAGAATGAACATATGCTTCGGAGTGTTGTTCTTGACCTACACCTCCTTAGCCTAAGACACCGTGGGTTCTTTATCTCTACAAGCTTCATAGGCCAAGGCTACGCTAAACTTGCCATCCAAGCACCAAAAATCAAGCGTCTCCTAAAACGTTTGGTCTCTACCCTCAAGGGTATCGACCATGTCACGAGCATGGAGGATCGCTTTGATCAACGGAGAGTCCCGCCTATGAGGTTCCCAATATCGATCCTCGGTCACATCGAGGTATCTATGATGGACCCATCTCACCCACATACAATCACGCATCAAAGCAATGTGCCAATAATGCTTTATCATAAAGCTCACATTCCATGTCCGAAGGTCCCTAAGGCCAAGACTTCCCTCTCTCCTCGGTAAGCAGTGGGAACCGACAACAATGATAGCCAAAAGGCCTCACAACCTTGCATGACCGAGGCTATGATCTCTCTCCTCCCGGCAAACGAAATGCTCTTCGTCGCCCATGCACTAAGATGGCGCCCAATTTGATCAAGAAGGGGTTGGTAGTGAAGCACCCTAAGACCGTGAGGGCTTATTGGATTCCCAAGATAACGAAAAGGGAATTCACCTACCCTAGAGCCGGTTGCAGCCACAATAGAAGCCTTCTCCACAACCAGCACCGAAGCAAGAAAGATCGAGGACTTAGCCAGATTTACCCTGAGTCCCGAGACCTCTTCGAATGATCTAAGACAACCCATTAAGATCTCCACCGAAGCCACATCTCCACGACAGAACATGACCACATCATCGGCGAATATAATATTTTATTACTATTTGGCAAAGGGCGAAAGTGCCAACGACGTTTGTCCCGCACCAAATTCTTGGCGCCAGTGCCGGGGAGAAGAAAGAAGTTTGCTTTTCTTTATATCTTTCAACGATTCTTTTCTTTTTGTTTTTATTTTTATTTGGTCTTTGAGTCTTTTGTGTCCTTGTATGGTTCAAACTAGATCTTTTAATTCATTGCCTTTGTCTTTTGATTCTGAGATTGAAACATCTCTTAAATTGAAAAGAAGGCTCGATCGAGTTTGACACAAATAAGGAGATGGGAGACGAAGTTGATAATCCACCAAGAAGAACCCTGAGAAACCTAAATGAACCTAATTTGAGTGCTCAACCACTTGCAATTAGACTTCCTAATCACCCTGATGGTTCAAGATTTGAGTACAAGTCGAATTGGTCTACTATTTTACCCTACTTTCATGGATTGCATGGGGAGGAACCAAACAAAGACCTTGCTACGTTTATAAGTGTGTGTGATAGACTTAGACCCCAAGGCCTTGTCGATGACCAATTGATGTTGAGAGTGTTCCCCTTTACCTTGAAAGATTCTGCAAGCGATTGGATTTATTACCTACCCCCCAGAAAGCATTACTACTTGGGTTTAATTGAAGAAAGCTTTCCTGTAAAAGTACTTTCAAGCGACTCGCCTCAATAAACTCAAGAAGGAGCTATCTAGTATTGAACAATCACCTACGGAGAATCTTTATGAGTATTTTGAGTGGTTCAAGAAGCTCAAGGGTAGTTGTCCACAATATGGTATACCCGAGGATGATCTATTGCTATATATTTATGAGGGCTTGCTTGACACCAATAGGAGTTTCATCAATGCTACTAGTGGAGGAGATATTTTGGATAAGACACCTCAGGAAGCAATGCAAATTTTTGAAGGGTTGGCTAATGCATCGCAACAATATGGGAGACACCAAGGAGTTAGAGGTATTCATAAGTTGGATAATTCTAGAGATGGTTGCAAGGATTATCTTGATAGGCTCACAGAGATAGTGACAAGATGGCTATGGAATTGAATCAATCTCAGCAGCCTATACCTTGTGGTGTTTGTGGAGATCCAACTCATCCGAATGATAAGTGTCCTTTGATTCAAGAGGATGTCACCGATGTGAATGCTATGGATGATGGACCTCGTCGTAACTTTGGTAACAATGGATACAATCAGGGCTACAATTCAAACTATCAAAGTGGATTCAACTGCAGGGGTTAGCAGTAACAAGTTCCTTATCAAAGAGGACAATTTGATAATCGTTAGAGAAACACTCAACAAGAAGATAGAGATGAGACATTGAGATTTTTGTTGGACAAGATGAGTGTTGAAGAAACGTTTTTGAGTCAAATGGCTAAGGAGATTGGAGAATTGAAAGCATAAGATTCGGGGAAGTTGCCATCACAAGTGGTAGTGAATCCGAAGGAGAATGTGAGTGCCATGATCATTAGAGGAAATAAACAAGTGAATGTGCCCACTAGGAATGTTGAAGAGAGGCCTAAGGAGATGATTGATGTGGGAGAAGAAGATGAAAAAGAGTCAGAATCGCACACTGTTGATGACGGCGCCTGCTGCCCCCTCCAGTGACGAGACCGATTTTTGACGCTGTTGAATCCCCAAGGAAATCATCCAAGGAGTGGTCTTCTGAGGTTCCAAGACCTGCACCACCCTTTCCTCATGCCTTAAGATCTGATTGTAAGTGGGAAGACGAACAAATTCTTTACGATACCTTTGCTCATTGTGAGGTAAATAATCCACTTTTGAATTTGATGAAAACTATGCCTCGCTATGTGAAGTTCTTGAAAGAGTTGTGCACAATGAAATGCAAGCAAAGGATGCGAAAAAAAAAAGGTAAGTTTGAGTGAAAATGTTTCTGCTTTACTAGAGAAAAGATTGCCTGAAAAGTGCGGAGATCCAGGTATGTTTACTATCCCATGTCCAATAGGTAATGCTAGCTTCACCAAAGCTATGTTAGACCTAGGTGCTTCAATCAATGTGATGTCATATAATTTGTACATGTTTTTGGGTCTCAATGCATTTTCTGAAACTAGTGTACGTTGCTATACAACTCGCTGATCATTCTAGTATTAAGCCTAGAGGAGTTGTTGAGGATGTTCTAGTAAAGGTAAATGATTTGATATTTCCAGTTGATTTCTTTATTTTGGATATGGAACAAGGTACGCCTAAAACCCCAATTATCTTGGGAAGGCCATTCTTGCGAACAGCTAAGAGTAAGATTAATTGTTTTGAAGGTTCTCTAACTATGGAACTTGATGGTAGAAAGATTGAGTTTTCTATATTTGAGCCTATTGTTTCTTCTACTAATGATTCTGTAGATGTTCTTGACTCTAATGAAAGTGATCACATGAATGAATCAAATAGTTTGTAAGTTGCTTCTATTGAAAATGAATCATTGCATATTGAGTCTTCTAACAAAGAGATAGTTGATTTGTGGAAAGATGACATTGAAAGGAAAATTGAGAATTTGTATAACTCACATGAAAATGTGTCTATTCAAATGATTCTATTGTCATTCTCTATAAGAAATCGATTCCTAATAATGTTGAGGTTTTTGTAATTTCAGGGCAACCTCCAATAGTAACTCATTTCCATAAGAAATTGATTGGTGTAATTGATGGATATATTAGAGAAGTTCCTAAGGCTTCCCCTCTTGTCTGGAAAAGAACAAGTGTGGAGGGTCTAGATGGGATAACTTGATCAAGAAATGCAGCACGTCGAGCAAAAGACGTGAAACAAAGGCGCTTCTTGGGAGGCAACCCAAGGTAGTTTAGGTAATATCATTTCAATTTCGCATTTAGTTTTTCAATTCAATAAAGTAGGATAGATCATTTCGCTGAGTAATGGAGTAATGGTAAGTTAGAACCTTGTTGGAGTTGAATTTCGCTTGATTTGAATACGGAATACCGTTCTGAGCACCACGACACCCGCCGCCCCATCAACGGCGCCCGCCGCCTGGTCCTATTCACACTCGCGTCCGGATCTTTGGTAAAATTGGAAGGGAGTATTTATATCTCTTTATTTTTGTTAATTCCGGTTATTTTAGGTTAGGACATATCTTCTATCTTCTTAGAATTAGATTTGCTCCAACTTTTTATTATTTCTAGGATTAGATTGATTTTATCTATCTTTAGGATTAAATGTTATTTTCTATCTTAGGTTAGTTTCATTTATCTTTTATCTATTTTTATCTATCTTGGGGTTAGATTGTCTATCTAGGATTAGTTTCTATTTATCTTAGGATTACATTTATTTTCTTTTCTTTTATTTTCTTTTAATCATTTTATCTATTTCTAATTTATTCTATTTTCTTTTTGATAGATGGATTCCCTTTCCAACTCACCATAAATTCCTATTCCATATTGTAGATCAATCAAAGCTTTTCTCCAAGGAAACATACAAAACCCAAAGAGCCTACTTGAATCCATTCCAAAAACCCTAATCCTGGTGTTTCAAATAAAGTTCTTACCCATCAAAACACTTTCCATCACTACCCTACACCCGTCAAATTTAATCTTTTTCCATATCATTCCCCTACCTATCACCAAAGAAGGCTATTGAAACCAAGTTGGTCGTCAAGTTTCATGTTGGGAGGAGTTTGGTGGTTCTATATTCAACGGCTTCGCTCGGATTTGTCTTCTGTGGTATACGGCGCCCGCTACCCCTTACACGGCGACCGCCGTCACCTGCAGAGAGGTCATTTTTTGTCGTTTTGTGGAATTACTTTGGGCTCTCCTTTCTATCCATCAATCATGGGTGGATACGGTAAGAAAGATGTGTCTGCCTACTTCGATGACATTGAGGTACAATGCTGGAATGCGCTTGGGGAGCGTGTATACACGTCGAACAAGTTCTTTGATGAGAGTACATTGAAAAGGTTGAGTTTGTTTGATTCAGTAATGACCTTGATGGCACCTGGAGGGCTACGTGATTGTGTTTGTAGGAAGGCTCCGACCTATCCTTGCTTGGTCAAAGAGTTCCTTACTACTTTGGATATAATCTCGCCCAAGGATGTTCGATTTAAGTTAAGGGGAAGAGTTTGTCATTCTTCAAATGCTACGATTGGGGTTGCTCTTTGTGTTTCGAAGAAGTGTTCTAGGAAGTGGCAGCATGCCAAGCGTGTTCTTGATTCAGGAGAGAATTGGAGGAGGTTGACCGGGATGCCTGAGACTTTCAAGAGCTACCGGCCTAATGATATGGTTACGCACCCCGCTCTTCATCTCTGTCTGTGGATTGTGGGCTCTACTTTCTACGATTCTGAGGACGCCGTTATAGTCGATCCTGATCTGGTTGATTTTATGTATTGCCTGACTCCTGAGTCTACTATAATGCCACACTGGGCGCTTATATTTTTGAGGATGTGTGAGAAGGCGCGTGACCAGCGCACTGAGAGTCATACTATTGTCACCCCTTTTGGAGGCATGATCACACTTTTGGCATTGCATTATGGAGTTGATTTTAGTTTGCTACAGCCTGTGAGTCATTCTTATACGTGGGACATTGACACTCTTGTGTCTGGACGGATGGTGGAGAAGCTCCAGTTGTCTTATGCTATTGAGAGATTTCGTTGGTTTTCTGGACCCCAATAGTCTCAACATCAGTATATGTGGACGTACAATTTTACCTGTGGGGCCTAGATTGTAGACTTTTGTCGGAGCCATGTTCTTGTTGATACTGATTTGCGGAAGCCTGATGATCCTATGATCCATATGAGTGACATTGAGAATATGCAGATTGAGATGACACCGCCTATGGTTCAGGATACCTTGCGCATTGCCTACTTGGAGAAGGAATTGACTGATTTTAAGGCGCAACAGGCGGCTGAATTGATGAAGTTAGCCAAATCTCATGCAATCTTGGTGACACTTTTATTCTCTAGAGCTTAAAGAGCCCCAAAGATGTCGTTGATCGGGATCGTTGTAAACATTGAATCCCAAGTGATGTCAAACTAAGCTTCAAATGACTGTTTCCTGATCTAGTGGCCTCCTTTGATGATGAAGGTTTCTGGAAGCTCGTTGAATGTAACAATTGCTTTTGGTGCAATTTGTACCTTTCAAAAACATATAACCATGTATTAGTATAAATACAACTAAGAGATGAAAAGGCAAAAAGGGTCCCACTGAGCGTGCCAAAAATATGTTGAACAAAAATGTGCAAATAATTGTACAACACATTTTATTTGATTTTTAATACTTGATTTCGACTCCTTTTGGTTATCCTCTTAATTCGAAGTCGTACCGATACCAAGATTTGAGTGGTTTTGGTGATTTGGGCTGCACCCGAATTTTAACGGGTTGCCTACGTATCTCTTGGAAGAGAATCAAGCCTTACGTAGTTCAGAGTGTTTTGGATCTTGTGTTTGGTTTGGTTTGGATTTGGTTTCGCTCTCTTATATGCATCATAGGATGAAATTCAAGCCCACCTTCTCGGAAGGGTGGCTCGAACAACACTCCACCCGAGTAACCTGAGCCCACCTTCACGGAAGGGTAACTCAAGTAACTCGCCTATCATTTGCATAGAAAATGATTTGACTTGGAGTTGGAGTTTGATTTGTTTATATTTGACTTAAAGGTCAATTTGAGGATGTTGGAATTTTATTTTGTGTTTGGTGACCGAACTCGACGAGCGGAAGCTTTGTATCGAGTTAGAGTGGACACTTTGACTTTGATAGAAAATTTGATTTTTGGGACGACTAGAGTCGACAAATTAATTTGAAGAGATTTGATTGAAGGTTTGAGCGTGACTATACTCGGTGAGAATTTGATTTACACCGAGTTTCCTACGTATCCACTTATTTGGTGGAATCAATTCACCGCAGTTCGGAAGAAAAGGCTTGATTGGGTCTTTGGTCTTTCGATTGTTTGAGGACCATTGAACCCAATGAGCTATAGCTTTGTATCGGGTTTCCTACGTAACTCGTGAAAGAGTATCGGGTCTTTACGTAGTTCTTTTTAGAACCCGTTCGACTTGGTTTTAAAATTTTGATCGTTTGAGGATCATGTGATTGAACCCGAATAGCGATAGCTTTGTATCGAGTTTCCTACATATCCGGCAAAGCGGAATCAAATCTTATATAGTTCTTTTTAAACCAAGTTGATATTTGGTGAAACTTGATTTGATATTTTGACTCCATTTTTTTTTGTTTAGGAGCCGATTTGAGATTGACCCACTAGAATTAATTGGCAAAGAATATTTGACGAGTTTAATTTTATGTTTTGATCAAACTCGAATTCTTAATTTGTGCCAATTATAATTCTTATATTTTTTATGGACCTGTTTTATAATTGAACATATACATACATATATTTTGAAAATTTCGGGTTGTATAATATATATACATATATTAAAACCGATGCATTGTTGCCTACATGGCAGCCTGTGAGTGCATCTGCTTACGTGGCGGCACCTGAGTGCATCTCGCAAAACTTTCTCCCGTCAAAAAGGAAATCTAATAAAAATAATAAGATAGTTCTAATCTATATAATTAAAAATAATTATTTTATTTTACCATTAATTCATATAATTGAATAGATGGAATATATATTATACAAGAGTAAATATTATATAAGAAAATAATTATATCAATATAATTAAACACAATAATAGTAATAAATTTGGCATTTACAGATATACAAATTGACATATTAAGTGTATCTCCATCTGGATTATAAATAATCTTTCCAATGGACGGTTTATATATAAATTTGGCATATGGATGGTTTATATATCGATTATTTTTTATGGAAAGAATTATTTATATCAAAATTAATTATTTCATAGTTATTTTATTTATATCTATATTATTTTTTAGGAGAATGAGTTATTTAGATCTAGATTCATTTTAATCTTATATTTCCAGTTATTAGTTTAATTATCATAATGTAATTCATATTTATTTATTTATTTATTTTCATATTTATAATAGGATTTTTGTATAGATAATAAGTGAAATTTTATAATATTGTGTTAATATATTCCCGTGCAGGAGACGGGGCATGCACTAGTATATGTATGATATTTGAATTCCAGCCCCCTTTTTTTTATCATAGCCCAAATTCACACTTGTGAACCGGCCCAATTGGTTAGCAAGTGAAACCAAACTCATCTCCTTTTTCCATCGTCAAATGCTACGTGTTTTGTTTTTATTTTTTTTGTAGGCAGTTCTCCTCTCTCTCTTGGCGACGGAAGAACGCCATTGAGGTCTTCAATAGCGGAAATGATTGCAAATTGAATTTTGATGGTGCTATGTCATCAATAGGGCATGGATTTTTCGGATACATCATAAGAAGCTGTAAAGGCGAACCACTATATAATGGGGTCGGGCCTTCTCCTTTTTCCTCCGTTTCAGGTTCCGAAGGCATGGGGCTCTAGATGGGTTTAGAGGCGGCCCGTAAACTGAACATAACAAGACTAGAGATCGAAGGAGACAACCTTACTATCATAAACAGTCTTAAAGGCGAAGGGCAGCCAGCGGGTGACTCTGAAATGATTGTCTCCGACAGTCTAGTCACACTTGGCTTCTTCAATTCCATTGTGATTCGTCATGTCTATCGGGAAGCTAACCGTGTTGTGGACCGTTTATCACACCTAGATGTTGCTTTCCATAGCTCATTGGCTCCTGGCGACTCCATGCTTCATGATTTCATCCATTCGGATGCTCTTGGCCCCTAGGACTCGTCCTAGAGATCGAAGGAGACAACCTTACTATCATAAATAGTCTTAAAGGCGAAGGGCAGTCAACGAGTGACTCTGAAATGATTGTCTCCGATAGTCTAGTCACGCTTGGCTTCTTCAATTCCATTGTGATTCGTCATGTCTATTGGGGAGCTAACCGTGTTGTGGACCGTTTATCACACCTAGATGTTGCTTTCCATAGCTCATTGGCTCCTGACGACTCCATGCTCCATGATTTCATCAATTCGGATGCTCTTGGCCCCTAGGACTCGTCCTAGCAGCCAAATTCTTTTCGTTTAAAAAAAAAGAGCCTTCGATAACAGCTTTTCTTTCACACGCTACCTTAGAACGCCGGCCCTGGGCAATTGAGAAAGAGAGGGACGGAACAGGAGCAAGCGAATTGAGCTTCGACAACCCAGAACGATTCAAGGACGCACTGATCAAAGGTACCCCAACATGTGTGTTCTAGGTTTTTTTTCCTTTTGCGAATCTCAACCCCAATTTGGTGTTCAATCTGCCATTTAGGTGATATTTGACCTAAACTTCAGATTCTCAATTGAACCCCCTTCAGTTTGAGTGCCCAATCTTCAGATATGCTCTTTTGTGTTTTGTTTTGTATTTTTAAGGGGTCATTTGGTATTGATATCTAGATATCAGATATCGGATATCAGCCCCGACATCTGATATCTAGTATTTGGTATGGTTAGATATTGATATCTAGTGTTTGATATCCATAATATATCACTTGATATCAAGTTATATTTGATATATGTGTTTGGTAATAGTCAGATATCGATATCAGTTGATATCTAGATATCAAATTTGGCCTATTTTGATATTCTGATTTTTAGGGAGGTATTAGTTGATATCGATATCGCCCGATATCGATATCTTGATACCGGTAGCGATATCTTGATATCTAGATATCAATATCAAACGAGCCCTAACGAAATTCTGATTTTTGATGGCTTCTTGGGTTTTGAATAGTCGAAAGAGAAGGCAAGGGATGCTGATTAGAGGCCCGAAGTGTCCCGACTTGGAGCAATTCTACATAGCAAGGCCTCACTTGGATCCTCGGGTGCGACCCTGCAACGTCGGAGGCATCCTCGGGTGTGACCCAGGCTCGGTATGTTTGATTTAATTTCCCCCCTTTTTTTCTGAATTAGGGTTTTAATTTGTGGTTAGCGCAGGCTGATTTTGATTTGGGAATATCAGTTTGCCATTTTGTGACTTCTGATTGATTTTTAATACGCAATTTATGCTTGCATTTTTCTACCCTTCTGATGTTTCCGACCGACTTCAATTTGATGTTAATTTGCTTGTTTATTCAGACCACCTTTTTCTTGGTCCAAAATTCAATACCTCTCAATTAAGCAGTAAAAGGTTAAACTAGGTTTAAATTTTTTGATTGAATTAGCATCTTGTAGAAATTTTGCAAGAGTTTTGTCTTCATTTAGGGCATGTGATGATTCTGGAACTCAGACCACATGAAGAAGCTCGCAAGGTTCTCGAGGGTTAGGTTTCAAGAATCGTACTAGGATAATTTCGGCAGCAATTCGACCTAGTTTGAGCAATTCGGTGATTCCGGAACCCATACCACGAGAAAAGCTCGTAAGGTTTTCAAGGGCGGGGTCCCGAATTCAAGTAAGCATCGAATAAGAACCACTACCTGCTGGGAATTTTTGTTTGATCGGTGTGTTGATGGTTTGTGACTTTATGTGTTTGCAGTTTGTTGATGATGGGAAGAAGGTGCAACTTCGGCTCAGACATTGTAATATATCAAGAGTTCTGGTTAAAACCAGCGTCCTTTATAATCGCAGAATTCCGATCAAGAGTTATAGTTAAAACCTCGGCAGTGAGGATGAAGAGGAAAGGTGATAAGGGATTCCCCTGTCTTAATCCCCTCGAAGGGACAAAAGGAGTGGAAAGTTCATCGTTAACGCGAACCGAAATGACAGTGTTATGGTGTTTTAACTCGTGGCACGTACTGTTGTTTTGGGTATTTAACGGTTGTGTTTGGTTCTAAATCAATCCCGATGATGACATTAAATGGTAAAATGAAATAATTAAATGATTTCCCGTTTGGAATCCTGTATAAAATTTATGACCCATATTTTCAAGTAAATTACAAAATCAAATAAAATTAAGGAAAACCTTGAAGTGATTTGATGGGAAAATCATTAAGGGTGAGTGTCATTAAGGTGGCTAGGAACACAATTTTTTTTATAGGTATATGGATAGATATAGATTAACCTACAATACGGTTTTGCTTGATATATCTTTGAGAATTAATGTGTTCCATGCAACCATATATATCTGAATACGAACATGAAAGATAGAAATAGTTGAAAACACCACAACAGAGGAGATCTAAATATGAATGTAAACTAAGAGATGGAGAGCTTAGAACATCGGATAGAGCCAGCGCGCTCTCGATAGCAAAGATATAAACGCCAAGGAGCATAGTGCCAAAGATATAAACGCCAAAACACGCTGTTTCAAGACATCAAACAAAAAAAATTGTTATATATTACAATTATCACATATGAAGAATGACATTAAAGATATATAATACTCCCTCCGATCCAAAAAGGATGTCGTTTGGCTTTTTAGCACGTATTTTAAGGAGCTAAAAACTATATAAAATATCAACTTTTTTAAAATTATTTTTTTACAACTTAATATTTGTTGATAATGAGTATTAGATTATAAAAAAATAATAATAATAAAGTTAATATATTATATAGTTTTGAGCTCCTTAAAATACGTGTTAAAAAGTCAAACAACACTCTTTTTGGATCGGAGGTATTAGCAATTATCTTAAATATTACCTTATATGGCAAATTATTTCACACATCGGCCATGAATTGGTGCAATCTTCACCTTCCTCTGTTTGCTTGAGCAATCCTCACTGCCACTCTAACATATATCCAATCTGCAAGCTCTTCACCAATCCGAAAATATGCAAACCGCCATTTCTTGTGAACAACTAAGGTTCCAATGACTCCCCAAAAGCCAGTAGCAAACCCCAACATAATGACCATGCACAACCACATCTTCTCATGCTTATTGGCTCCTTCATCTTCAAGAGCCATGCCAGTCGGGGGATGGGCAATGCCGCCTGTTAAACATTTCGGCAATGGATCACCGCATAAGCCCGGGTTTCCCATGTATATAGATGGATCAGATAGAGTTTGAAGATGCCTGCCAATTGGGATTTGGCCTTGAAGGTTGTTGAATGACAAATTCATGTTGGACAAGAAGTTGAGAGAAGAGATGCTTTCTGGGATTGGTCCTGAAATATTATTCCAAGAGAAATCAAGGGATTCCAATGATTTCATCTTTCCTATGTCCTTGGGAATTATTCCAGACAGATGGTTATAGGATAAGTTTAGACCGAGAAGATCAGATAACCTTGTGATGTTTGGAGGGACTACACCTACTAGGTTGTTGCATGAAAGGTCGATGTTCACTAGTTGGTGTAGTATTTTGGTATATTCACTCTCTACCCCTTTTATAACTTCCACAGCTCTCCAATCATCAAGCAACATGGTTGGTCCTGGAGCAACACCAGAAGTGATATCTGAAGCCATGCTTTTGAAGTTACCAAAACATTGGGGAATAGTTCCAAACAAATTATTATGTGCAAGGTCAATAATCTGGAGCACATGGAGCGAGCATAATTGTAGTGGAATTATTCCCTTGAATAGATTTTCTCGTAGTATCAGAACCCGCAAAGAAGGAAGGTTTGATCCATTAATCCACTCTATAATTTCCCCATGAAGATGATTCCTACCCAAGTCCAACACTGTCAACTTTGAAGAGCTGCTCAAGAACAAAGGGACCTCCCCTTCTAGCAAATTATTATTCAAACTCAACAAATTCAAGGTGGCAACCTTCGTGAGAGAGTTGGGTATGGGGCCGGATAATCTGTTTGAAGATAATACCACATCAATAATTTGAGAGTTCGTCCAACAGTCGGGGATTCTTCCTGACAACATATTATTATGAAGATCAAATGTTAGTGACTTGCATAGCGATCTTGGAATTGAGCCATTGATGTGGTTGTTAGCAAGTCGTAGAATTCCAAATGGAAATGCATTCCCAATGTTGTCTGGAAGAGGTCCAAATATCCCAGTATCAGATAAGTCCAACTCCCCAAGACGTGTTTGACTAAGAAGCCATTTAGGAAATGGACTGTTCAATTTGCAAGGTAGAATGTTCAAGGACGAGAGTTGGAATGGTGGCAACCAGTCAGAGGAGATATTGAGAATTAGAGAGTTTGAACTTATATCAAGGCTTGTTAAGCTATAGAGGTTAGCCAAACTTGCTTGATTCACAACGCTCAATTTATTATATGACAGATCTACATTCTCCAAGGACGACAACTGCCCAAAAGATGCAGGAACAATCTCATAGTTATTATGTGAGAGATCTAATTCTTGGAGGGATAACAAGCTCTTAGTTGTTGGAAGTTGTCCAGTCATATTGTTGTTTTGCATATGTAGTGACTCCAAATCATATCTAATGCACCTCGAAATATTATAGACATGTGATTCTGATACATTTTCTACAAGGTGGTTATACGACAAATCTAGATTTTTTAAGCTACAAAGATGGCTTATGATGTTCAAGATCCCCCCCTCCACACGGTCAAAATAATTGTGGCTAAGAGAAAGATATTCAAGGTTTTTTTTATTAGCCAACCAAGATGGAATCGAAGAACTAAATTGATTGTATGAAAGGTCAAGAAATGTTAGAGAAGTCAAATTTTGCAGGGGATGGGGAAATGAAGAACTAAATTGATTGGATGAAAGATCAAGAAATCTAATAGAACTCATATTTTGTATGAAATGGGGCACTGAGCCACTGAAAGAGTTATTACCAACGTTGAGATGCTCGAGTTTTTTTTTATGGCCCATCCAAGCTGGAAATGAAGAATTGAGGTAATTGAAAGAAAGATCAAGAAACCTAATAGAAGTCAGGTTTTGTATGAATTGGGGGATGGGGCCACTGAAATAGTTATATCGAAGGTTTAGGTGTTGAAGGGTGCTAGAAGAAACAGTTGAGTTTCGGATAAGTAGAGGGGAATTTCCTAGTGAACAAGAATCCAAATTCAACACTGACAGAGATGGAAGCTTGTGAAGCAGATTAAGGGCGTCGAGTGTCTGACCCATGTCAATCCCACTAAGGTCAAGGTGTTGCAAATTCTCAAGCTTGAATACCCATTCAAGGCTGTTCACCTCCATTTTCTGGGACCACCACTCTCCCAAGAGATCCACATCATGCAAGTTCCCAATGTCGAGGACAACAAGTTTCGTAAGATTGCCAAGATTACGAGCAACTTTTCCTTGAAATGAATCGCTAGAGAGATTCAGGTATTGTAGTTCCCTCATTGACCCAAAGAATTCAGGAAACCCACACCCATTAAAGTTGATAAAGCTCAAATCCAAGTATCTTAAATACTGGAGCTCAGCAAGAGCAGGGTTTACCTCGGTGGCTTCTAAATAGGATGATGAGTATCTGCCATCTCCTCTCAACTCGAGCCTGACGACGTGGCCTGTAATGTTGTCACACCCAACTCCTTTCCATCTGCAACAATTTAGCCCCACCCACGAACCAAGTTGGTTCGATTCATCAATAGTGAAGCCGTGTTTAAACTTGAGCAACGCTTGTCTTTCAACTTCCTTGCAAGTGAAGCTGAATCCCATGGTTGCCCAGTAAATGCAAACTATGAGTAAAGGCAAAGCCGTACGAAACCCCGCCATATCTAAGAAAACAAAAGGGTTTTAGCAGGGTAAGGAATGATGATAGATGGATAATATATTGGCGATGGCTTCCTTGGTAGTTGGTTATACTATCTTTTTATAGGAGACATTATTAACAAGCAAAGCATCTATTTTTCCTCACAACCACAAGTGAATAGTCAATATATAAGTGGGGTCGTCAGTTTGGGCCTGATGCACAACTTTTCAACACGATTTATTATTCTGGAATTGCCTAGAAATTAAAGCATTGACTTTGATTTGTTATTTGTGAAGACTTGGAATAAGTGACAACTAGTCCCAAGCTTTTATTTTCCCAATCCGACAAATTACATCCACTACTGATCCACATCTAATTAGCTTGCACTTTTGTCTCTCAATTGTAATGATAGAAGACTCTGGGTATGACCAGGTAAGTTATGTTAGTGTTATTACATAAATTAAACGGAAAAATCCCTTAAAAGACAAGTAAATAGTACATACGGAGTACAATTTAATGTGGAAACCTAAAGATAAAAATCACCACTTTTCTTTCCATTTGGAGAGAATTTTCAACAATTCACTTCTTTTATTAAATTGCTTTCGTCTGATTACAAAGTAAATCTTAGATATGCGAACTATCTAGACAATCTCTTTCGGATAAACTATCCTAAGCAATTATTGTAATCCTACTTGCAATCTTAATAAAACAACTACTCCATAGGGGTGGGTACGGGACGGGACGAGACGTGACAGAATTGGAATCATCTCGCGTAATTTTTATGGGACGGAATTTGTTTTTTTTTTTTTTTGTTTTTTAATCTTGAGCGGGTCTTGTTCCTTATGGGACGAGATGTTTCTCTCAAATTTTAAAAATTATAAAAATATCTATAAATTTTCAAATATTTTACGGTTTTCAAATGCGCAACACATATAAATTTATAAAAAAAATTATATTTTATGATATCCCCTCTATATATATCATTTATAATATATATATATATATACACACACACACACACAACGATATGCTGGACCGAACAGCATTTGCGGAATAAGAAATTCTCATCCCGCGTTCCGTCTCGTATTGACCCTTTTTTCCGAATAAAATCATCAACTAGTATATGTACAAAATATGCATCCTTATACGTGTAAACTAAATACACCCCAAATCTTGCATGTCGGAATAGACGTGCAATGTTGAAGTGGGTTAATTAATTTTTTTAGCGTGCTAATTAATGGGAAAGGTCTGCACGTTGGAATGGAAGTGCACTTTTGATGGGGGATTTGTGGTGTATCTGTTTTCTTTTTTTTTTAAATGGAAAAAAATTGGCTATAGAACTCAGTTCTATCCGCCAAGAGCATCCTTGCGGATGAAACTATGCAACAGAGAGTCGTCAGGTAAGAGAGTCCCTTGGAAAGTGAAATTGATATGAGCCAATCTATCTGCTACCATGTTTGCTTCCCTATAGAGATGACGAATCTCAGTAGAACTGAAGAAGCCCAGCAAGACTAGACTGTCTGAGACAATCATTTCACAGTCTCTAGTAGGCTTCCCCAAACCTTTCAGACATTTGATTATGGTGATATTGTCTCCTTCTATTATCAATTTAGTTATATTCAGTTCTTTTGCAGTTAGAAGACCTTTCCAGAGTCCAAGGCTTTCGCAGCCACATACTGAGGGGAAAGGAGAGGGGCCAGATCCCCCATAAATAGGCCTTCCCCCAAGGTCCCGAATGATGAACCCATAAGAACCATTACTATCTGGTTGTCCTTCTTTTGCAGTGGGGTTTTGGTCTTTCCTTTTGCTTGTGTACGGTTGGAATAGGTGTGTCGCTTTCAATTTTGGCTGTATTCCAGATGAATTTTTGTTCAGTAATGAAGGACACTATTCGTCTCACATCAGTCGCGATGTGATCGAATAATGCTTTGTTTCTGTAGTACCAAATTCCCCACCAATAAAAAGCCACATTAGTGAAGCTTTTGGTTCCAATTTTTTCCTTTATATCTCTTATTGTGTCATTTATCGCTTAATCCTTTTCAAAGCAATCATGGATCTTCATGAATATATCCGGGTCTTTTGATAGTAACGTATCCTTTGTTATGTTGCATCCCCAAAGAAGGTGGTAAAGGTCTTCATAACAGGAGTCAAAGTTCGGGCAGTTTGTTGGTATTCCTAGTTTACGGGATGCTAGCCTAACCGAGGTGGGCACCCCATTTCTGAGGATCTTCCATATGAAGGACTTTATTTTGGGTGGCATGTCAAGTTCCCAGACCCATCGGAAATCCACAGATTTGTGTGCTTTTAGATTGTGAATCATATCGATGGCAGACTTGGTTGAGAACCATCCATTTTTACTCCATTTCCAATACAGTCTGTCAGTGTGTATGTTTTGCGGTATTGGTGCAGTTGATATTACATCTATGACTTCTCGTGGTAGTATATTTTGGAGTGTGTTTAATTTTCCTTGATCCCATACTTTGTTACTTTGTATATAGTGGTTTACTTTGGTTGTTTTATTGATTTGTGAGTCACTGGATATAAATGAGTTAAGCGGAGTTTTACCCAGCAAGATATCCGTCCAAAAGTTAATTGTCGATCTGTCACCAATGGACCAGCAGAGACCTTCCTTAAAAAGAGGAAGCAGTTTTATCAATTGTGTCCATTGCCACGAGCAGTTTCCTTTTTTGCGATAATTTAGGATTTCTTCTTGTTTAAGGTATTTTTCCTTGTTTATCTGAACCCATGGGTTAGTAGGTTCTCCAAGTAGTTTCCATAGAAGCTTTAATTGCAGAGCCTTGTTCATGTCTTCTGAGCTACGGAGACCTAGACCTCCATTTTCCTTAGATTTACAAACTTCAAACCAGCTTATTAAGGGCTTATGGTTGGGTCCCTTGTTCCAGAGAAAGTTTCGATTGATTTTATCTAATTCTGCATGTATGGATTTGGGTAGCATGTAGCATTGCATTATGTGCAGTGGTTTTGCTGAAAGCGTTGATTTAATTAGGGTGCATCTTCCTATTTGAGAGAGGCAGTTCGCCTTCCATTTCTACAGTTGCGATTTCGTGTTAAGTAGTAGTCCTTGGAAATCTTCTTTTCTAGTTTTGCCTGAGATGATTGGACAGCCCAGGTAGTTTTCAAGGTTGGGCGTATGACTTATCTGTAATTCATTACGGATAAGGTTTTTTTGGGTTGCTGTTACGTTATCTGATGTTTGGAAATGAGATTTATGTCTATTCACTTTTTGCCCTGAGATAGAGGAGTATTCTGCTAGAATGTTGTTAACCTGGTCGCATCCTGTCTTCGAAGCCGATGCAAAAATGACTATGTTATCCGCAAAGGCCAAAAAGGGAATTCTGGCTCCATTACGTGTTAACTGTACCCCAAGGTAGCTGCGTGGTTTTGTAGATTCCAAGTGCAGTCCCCGGGCTAAGACTTCGGATATGATTAGGAATAGATATGGAGATAGAGGATCCCCTTGGCGAAGACCTCTAGTTGGGTGAAAAAGTTCAGTTGGCTCATTGTTGACCAGTACCGAGTAGGAGACCGTGGTAATGCATTCCTTAATCCAGTCTGTGAATTTTGGTGAGAATCCCAGTTTATTCATTGTTGCTAGTAGGAAATCCCAATCAACCATATCGAAAGCTTTTTCCATGTCTAGTTTCATTGCCATCCATCCCGAGCTACCTTTTTTCTTGGAGAAGGAGTGGAAAATCTCATTTGCAATTAGTATGTTATCCTGGATTGCTTTTCCTGATGTAAAAGCACTTTGTAGTGGGTGGATAATCTTTGGGATAACTTTTTTGAGTCTAGCCGACAGAACTTTGGAAATTATTTTGTATGTTGTTGAGCAAAGGCTTATAGGCCTATAGTGGGCTGTCGTCGTAGGGTTGTCTGTTTTTGGTATTAAGGCTATGAATGTGTGATTTATTTGCTTCAGAATTCTTCCACTGAGGAAGAAACTTTTCACGGCTTTGACTATGGTAGGTTCCACGATATGCCAGTATTTTATGAAGAAACCAGCCGAGAAACCATCAGGTCCCATAGATTTTTCATTTGCTAGACTAAAAACTGCGCTTTTTATTTCTAAGTTACTTACGGGTCTTATCAGCCATTCATTATCATCATTTGAGATCTCAGTTTGTAATTGGTTAAGAAGATTACTTGTTGTTTGTGGCCTGATATCTTAGGGTAAAATCATTTTTGATTAGTTCCCTTAATTCGTTCTCATTATTTATTGTTATTCCTGCATCAGTTTGAAGTTGTTTAATTATGTTCCTGTTTCTACGTCCCGTTGCAATTTTATGGAAATATTTAGTATTTGCTTCTATGGATTTAATGTGTTTTCGTTTTGCCCTCTGGCCCCAATATTTTTGCTGGAAGGCAAGTAGTGAAGTATGTTTAGTTGTTAATCGTTTGATCTTACAATCTAGATTGTAGTCATAAGCTATACAGATTTGTTGTTGCAAAAGTGTTAGGTCCGTTTCTAGTTGATTAATTTGGCGGAAAATGTTCCCGAACGTTACTTTGCTCCATATTTTGCTCTTTCTTTTTACCTCTTGCAGTTTTTTGTTAATTTGAAGAGTTGAGACCCAGGAGGGTTAGTTCGCCAGGCATTCCGTACTATCGTTTCGTAATCCTTTCTAGTTGTCCAGGCCATTTCAAATTTGAAAGGTTGAAGCTTAGGTCTTTTGTTATCCATAAGGTCAATGGTGATTTGTGCATGGTCGGATTTTACAAAGGCATGGTTTTTTGTGTAGAGGTTTGGGTATTGCTGTAGTAAAGAGTGGCTGACAAGAGCGCGGTCTAGTTTTTCGTAGATGTTGTTCTCCCCATGTTCCTTTTTTCTCCAAGTGAATCTATTACCCGTGGTTGGGGAATCAACTAGATTGTGACTTACTATCATGTTCCGGATTCTGTTACATCTCGCTGAAGAAGGGCGTACACCCCCTAGTTTATCACTTGGTTCTAATATTTCGTTCATGTCTCCCAATACAATAAGCGG
The DNA here is from genome assembly GCA_963922045.1 of Persicaria maculosa. Lineage (NCBI taxonomy): Eukaryota > Viridiplantae > Streptophyta > Magnoliopsida > Caryophyllales > Polygonaceae > Persicaria > Persicaria maculosa. The sequence continues at coordinate 44,361,707 of OY998256.1, forward strand.
CCCTGAGATTTGGTTTATATATTTAGATAGCGTTTCCCAAAATTCAGGTTTTTCTTTTTCATGGGGAGTGGCATAGACAAAAAGGATTTCAATAGTAATTGGTAGAGAGCTACTTGTATAGGATGCATGAATGATCCTGTCTGTTGAGTTGATTACGGTAAAGGTTTCGTTTTGAAGTTGGTAGTCCTTCCACAGTAGACAGAGCCCCCACGATAAACCCTTAGACGGGCTGAAGAGCATTTTGTCAAATCCCGGCTTACGCCAGTATTTTTCCTCAGGCGGAGTTCACAACATTGTTTCTGCTAGCTAGTACAAGGACCTTGATATGTTCTGATTTCGTGGTGGCTTCAATATGAGTCCAGATGTTCCTCTTACCTAGACCTCTGATGTTCCAAAAACTAAATTTCATTTTTAACCTTTTTATGGAGACGGATAATCTATGAGTTAGTGGCATTACAGCTTGAAGCAATGGTCATCCAGTTGTGTCGACTGAATTTAGATTTTATCTCAGAATGTAACCTTACGTACAAATCGGTGTAGTTAACTAGAGTGTGTTGAATTAGTTGTAGTATAATGCTTTGATTTATCAAAAATTCTTTCTTCTTACACTTTATACCCCTACTGCGTAATTTCTCCAAATGATAGCTATAGGCTGATTTGCAAGTGAGTTTATAATCTATTGTGAGAACAAGTAAGCCTAAAGAATCCAATTGTACAGTCCAAATGTTAATATACATCGTTGAAGATTTACACCTAATTGTTAATTTACAGTTTGTAATAATCTTGCAAGTACAATCAACAAGGTTTAGAATCAAGAGAGAAGACAAATCTTCCTTCCTTGAGAACAAATAAACCTTTGAACCTTTATCCTTGTTAGTGTCTTGAGAAGCTGTTGGGTCTTTTGGAGATGCAATTATTTTGATCCAAGCAGTAGAGGAGCACCAGAAGCTCTTGAAAGTGAGGAAATTCCAAGAGCTACCAAATGTTCCTTGTTTGGTTTCTGCTGCTTTATTTCTGTCCTGCAATGAGATTTCCAGTTTTTGGTGCTCAGGAGAGTAAATCTCTCGAGCAAGGTTAGTGATTATGCACTAAGGTGTATGGTTATAAATAAATAGCTTGATAGATTTAATCAAGAAGATTTTATATGAACAGCAGTGATCATCATAAACAGCTTGAGAGATTATGATAGCATAAGGTGCATGGTTATAAATAAATAGCTTGAGAGATTTGATCAAGAAGAGTTTATATGAACAGCAGTGATCATCATAAACACTCAAGATTACATAGCACATAGGTTGGCATATCATTGAATAATAAACTGCCTCATAGGAGTTTACAAAGGAGGCTGCATATCTAAATCGACAGTAGAGTGCATCAACCCTAAGTACAAGCCAGTTAAAGTTCATACAGCAAACTAAATTACATATCCAAAAGTAGTTAGGATAAACATAGTCAAGATTTTGCCAAAAAATAGGGGATGATAGTTGTGCAAAAGTCATTTGAAAATAAGCAAAAGGTGATGTAGATATAGTGCATTCATCACAGCCTACCCATGGACAAGGCCTAGGTATCCCATTGCTTGGCAAAATCTTGTGATACATATGATCTAGTTGGAGTTTTTGCCCCTCTTCAGCATGAAGCTAGCTGTGTCATCCTCTCCCCCCACAGCTTTCCTTTTGAGAGAGCTCGAAGTAGAAGAATCCTTAGGTGGAGCATCAGAGCTTGTAAGCATCTTCATGAAGGTTGAGTTAGAGTGGAGTGAGTGAAAGGATGGCTCAGACAACAGCTCCTCCTTATGGTCCTCCATAGGAGCATCAAGCAGGAAGCCATCCACAAAATAGTCATCACCAAGCATGTCATCTTCCTCAAGCTCATAGAGGAGAAAAGGAAGGATTTCAGATTCTATTTCAGCTCCAATCTCATTGTAGAAGTTGGGGTCAGGGAGAGGATGTGTAGCTGCCATAACTTCATCATTAGAGGTTGCCTTGACCATGGGTGCAGAGGGTTCAGTGCTAGTGTGGGTATCCATGGGGAGAGTCATAACAGAAGAGGAGCCAGGCAGCACAAGCCCTCCCGAGCTCTCACTGAAACTAGCTGCAAAAGCAGGGTTAGCAGCAAGAGCTACCAGGGAGGGTGGGGCTGAAGGCTGAGCCCAATTTGTAGTGACAGAGTTTCCACCAGAAGGAGCTGGGTCAGGATTACCCTCATCAGGCACTGCCCAGCCAACAGTACCAGAAACACCACCAGTATGAGCAGGGGCAGTGGGGATCACAGGTGGTGATTTGGAGCCATTTGAGGAATTGGATGAAGATGAAAGAGTTTCAAAGGCTATGGCCACACCACCCCTACCAGAAAGGTAAGGCTTTTTGCCAAAAGCTTGAATGGGATTAGGGAGTTTCAAAATCTTTCCTTTCTTTCCAATGGTAGCCCACTCTCCCTCATCACTTTGCATCTCAGGCTTGGTGTATTTGAGGCTTGGTTTTTTTATGGTGACTTGGAATTTCTTTGGTTTAGGAATGAAGTTGGGACAGTTGTTAAAGAAATGATCTTGGCCCCCACAGTTTCCACACCCCTCAGGAAACTCTTCGAACCAAATGATATGGGCTGACACTTCATTCTTGTTAACAAGGATTAAGATGGTGTTTGAGACAGAATCAGCAAGGTCAATGTTGATACAAACCCTAGCATATCTAGCATTTGCATCAACAGAGGGATCAGTTTTTGTGAAGGTTCCAAATTTATTGCGCTCAATAATGAGAGCAATAGCATCAGGCTTTTTGTAGGCTTCAGGAATTGAAGTGATCCTCACCCACATATCTATGGCTGAGGTATTTTCAGTAAGAGGGTCAAAGGCATCAGTCCAGTGCCTCAGGATAACAAGCTGGCCATATACATGGAAAGGTCAAGCCTCCCAAACACAAATTAGATCATTTGGATCAGAGAATCTAACCTCAAACCAGTGGTTGGGCAACTCCACAATTTGCAGATCTCCAGAGAGACCCTTCCAGTCAAATGAGAGTTTGGATTGCATTTTTTTGAAATCAATGGGTGCACCAAAAGCCCTACCATAAAGCCTAGCCTTGGTATCAAATCGATATTGGGGTTGGAACTGTTGCAGTTGGGTGAAGAAAGAGTCTAGGTCGAGTTTCCCCTTCCCTTTCTCATTTCTGGGTGGCTTTGGATTGTTGGTTTTGGATTTCTTATGGGTGTCACCCGAAGGTTTCCCTTTGGTTTGGGTTTTTTTGGGTGTCGGTGAATCCTCAGAAAGGATTCCCTTCCCTTTATCGATTTGGTTGGTAGCCATGAAAGCAGTAAAGTACCACACAAACAGCCAGAGGTAAAGCACAGAAAGAGTTTTGTGATGAAGAACATCAGAAGAGAGCGGAGAGGTAGGTGTGAGAGAAGCATTTAATTGAAAATCAAAGGTCTTTAAATAGTGGTAATTTGAAAGCAGAAACAGATTTGAGGCCACAGATCCAGCAAGCAAAAAGGTTTCGAAATAGAGAGTAGAGAAGTAGATGACATACCTGTCATAGAGCGTGCAAGCTCTCAGAAGATCCAAAGAACCGAGTAGGTGATGATTACAAACTCGTTGACCCACGAGCGGAGCAAGTAAAGCCATCTCAGCGCCCATAGGAGGCCACAGCGAAGAGGAGGAGTCGTCAAATCTCGTCAGGCGGCCAAGAAGAAGACCATGAGAGGAGGAACCCATGATTGGTGTAATGATTATAGCTAATTTCCGCCATTGAATTGATTGAAGCCAGACGGTGTGCTCGGAAACCCCCAAATGGAAGCAAGCTTTAGACCATGGGATAAGCCAGATCTTGTGCCAGATCCAGAAAATTAGAGAGTTAGGATTGGAAGGGAGAGGTTTAGATCTAATTTGACCATACCTCTTTTGATTTTTGTGGGGTTTCAAGGTAGGATTTGCAGGGATTTGGATCGAACAATCAAGTTTTAGGGTTCTAGGGTTCTTAGTGACAGGAGTTTGGGAGAGAGAGAGAGGTCACGCGCTAGCGCGTTCTCTTTCGGGTGAAAGGTTTTTCCGGATTCCATTATAATTTTATTAGATCAAACTAGATTTGTGGTGTATCTAACAACACCCTTCTCCTAGTAAGAATCTCCCTCAAAATGGAAACATGAAATATTTTATTTTCCCAATAAAATAAAATACTCCATCTGTTAATTAAAACTAGTCATATACTATTCATGCACGCTTTTTTATAATGATAAAAACTATATAAAATATTAAATTTTTTTTATATTTGTTTTTATGAATTCATACTTTAAAGTAATAAGTATGAAATTATTTTAAAAAAATTATTTTAAAAAGTTAATATTTTATATAGTTTTTAACACTTAAAAAACGTGCGTAAATAGTAAAACGTCTAGTTTTAATTAACAGAGTGAGTATTTTTTTCAATCTTCATAAACACTTTCCATTTACCATCCCAATTTCCTCAACCAATTGACTGAATGTCCACGGGGTAGTCAATATTAACTCAATGTCCTATCGGTCAGCTTTTTTGGCCAGTTAATGTACGTCTTCTCTCTCGCTTCTTAGTTTCTCCCTCGCTTCTCAGTTTATCTATATCGTTGCTTTCGAACGATCATCATCTTCCCTTTCTCTCTCGATCATCGTGTTCATTTCCTAATATTGAACAACAATGGCATGTAGAGGTTAGTTTTATTGTAATGTAGCATTTTTGATAGGGTTTCCTTGCATATATTGGCCATGGTTTGACTGTTTAACTTCTTTTTTTAACCATTCCTTTGTAATTTGTTCAATTTTGCGCAGGGGTTTGCTTATTTGGTTTAGAAGAGTACAAAAAGAAGTTCAATGTGAGTGTAGTTTATTTTGTCCTTTGTGTTCTATTTTTTAGTTTGTCCGTTGTTTTTTTTTTGGTAATGTCAGCTGTTTATATTTGTGTTTTGTAGGATTATCATAATTGGCTTAGTGATGAAGAATGGTTTCCTGCTCGGTATAATCTGTATTCTTACCCCGATGTTTGTGGAATCATTAGAAAAGGTTTGTCAGCTGTCGATATTCAGTAGCTGAAGAATAGCTGTTTTGGTTTAATGTTTCAGCAGGCATCCAAACTTCGTTTTAATTTTCAGTTAGTTCATCATATGGCTATGCATGAGATTGTAACTGACAATGTGTGGGAAATTTGGGTTAGGGTTAGGGGTCTTTTGTCTCGTTTTTCTTTAGTTGAGTTTCATCTTATAACTGGTCTTCTAGTTATAGAGTATGATCCTTCACCTCTTAAGCTTGTTACATTTGAAGATTTCTTTTGCAAGGCCAGTGTGTCTTATTTCGATATTGTTAAGATTTTTAAAGTTGAGCATAAAAAGTCTCCAAAAAAGTTAGTGGTGGCAAAGTTTTTGATTATTGGTAAGGTTTTGTTGTTTTAACGATTTGAAGTTGTCAGCTTGAAAAATTTAGCGCCGGTTTGTGATTCTACAAAAATTGAGAAATATCATTGGGGCCGTGAATGTTACCTGCAGTTGTTTAAATGTTTGAGGAAGATGCCATCTGTTGACATGTCTGGGAAAGAAAAGGGTGTATATGTGCTTCATGGATATCTGTTAGCCTTCCAAGTGATTTTTTATTCACTTTTGGCTTTCACTACTCATAGTTTATTTGTCAGCTATCTATATCATGTTGAAATGTGGTGTGTGTGTGTGTGTGTGTGTGTGTGTGTGTGTGTGTGTGTGTGTGTGTGTGTGTGTGTGTGTTTGTGTTTGTGTATGTGTGTGTGTGTGTGTCTGCGTGCGTGCGTGCGTGCGTGGGTGTGTGTGTGTGTGGTTAACAAATCTGGATTCTTGAAACTTTCTCATCTATTGCTCAAAAGCTTGGATGTAGTTTTCATTATGCTAACAACAACCCAACCTCTTTGCATTGGTTTTGTAAGGTGAAAAGTAAGCGTGAAAGAGCTTTATCTTTGTTCGACGTAGAAGTGGTAAGCTTTTATACTTTGTTTAATCTTTTGTCAGCTATCTGTCATGATTTGGCAACTATCTGTTTCATCCTTTGTCAGCTATCTATCGTGATTTATTTAATCCTTTGTGAGCTATCTGTTATGATTTTCATCCTTTGTTTCATCCTTTGTCAGCTATTTGTCAATTATTTGATTATCATCATTTTTGTATTTTTGGAAACATGCCCCATCGTATCCAAAGTATGTTGAATTCTCAAGGATGGATGAGATGGAATTTTAGGAAGAAGTTGAAGAACCATTTCTCGATTCTCTTTCTTTTGAATGTTATTGTGAACCTCGATCAGATCCTCCGTATCATGCGAGGCGTGTTAGGAACGATATGTATTTGAATTTTATTGGAGATAATGCTCATTGTGATTCTATCCCTGCTTCTACCACTCCCACATGTCTTTCTCCTGATTTTTCAGTTCCATTAACAGTCCCCTTGACACGCTCCAACGTTAAGCGTAAGTCTTCTAATATTGGGGCTACTAAGGTTGTCGAAAAGAGGCAGAAGAGCAGGTCGGACCCTTCTGTCATTTTGAAGAAGGGTTGGTCTCCAAAGTTGGGTTCTGCCATCAAGGAGAAGAAGGGCCTATCTAACAAAGTTGAGAAAGATGATGCAACTGACAAAGGGCAAAGGGGAGCTAACAAAGAGGATGCTAAAAATACTAGAGCTGGGAAGTGGGCATACCTCTATGGGCTAAGGATTTGTTTGTGAAGCTCGAGGGAATGTTTGAAATGATTTCAAAAAGACTTGTAATTGTAGAGAACAAAGTCAATGAACTTGCGAACAAAGTTTCTAAACTTTCTGATAATGTATGTTGTGATCAAGAGGTGAAACCGAAAGAACAAGGGAGGGATGTGTATAGGAAGATTGTTAGAGTGGAATCTGTGTTTAAGAACATGGCATGTTGTGGGGTTTTTTTTTTGAAGTATTTGGTGTTTTATGGTTTATTGTTGTATTGTATATGCTGATATCTTTCAAGTATGCAAAAATAATATATGATGATATTTTCATTCTTTTGTCGGCTATCTAGCATGAGTTGTAAGCTTGTTTTGCAATGTTTTGTCAGCTGGCTGTCATTCTTTGTGTTCTTATGCTGAAATCTCTTCTTGGGATGTTAAAATGGGGACGCAAGCTGAGATTGATTAACCTTGTGAGGATGATGCTGAAATTGAATTAATAAAGCGTTCTAATCTTATTTCTAAACCTAGCAGCTTATGTCTGCGCCCCTGTGAGAATTTGAAGAAAGGGAGAGTACCAAAATACAATCGTTCAAAGTCACTGTTATCTGAAGATGAACATATCTTTTTGTACTCTTTTGTAAATGGGAACAGGTGATTGTTTTGTGATTTTGTGTTTTCAAGTGTCATATATTTTGATGTGCTGACTTTTCTCTGTTTTTTGTCTCCAAGAGATTTCTCCATCAAAGATTATGACTGTATGTTGACAAAGAAAGAGTTTACTTGATGTTGTGATTAGGAAAGACACATGGCTTTATGACATAGTAAGTATATATAATTTATGTGTATTAAATTTGGAAGTGTAAATAAAATACTTTTGATTGCAATGTACTAAAACATTATATTATTTTCAGCATATGGAGGAAGGCCTCCGACGGCGTATGCCCTTCACCTCGATCGGAAGAAGTGGTGGGAGTCAATCTCCACCTCATCTCACTCACAGTTAAACTCACGCTTTCTCTGCATTCGGTCTCTCTATCCTTCCTTTTTAATTCGCTCTCCTCTCCAATTCGAGAGAAACCTAGTTGCTGAACTTTCTACAGAGAGATCAGAAGATGGAGGCCATGAGAATCAGGCTCTTTGCCGCCGTGTTGATGACTCTCATCGCGATGTTTGCCGTTCAAAACGTCGTTGCTCGGGATTCACCGGCTCCGGCCCAGGCCCACCTCAAACGCCGCCACATTCAACCCCGCCGCAGCCATTGCTACATTGGATTTGCAGCTGGCCTCAATGGGAAGAAGAATAAACAATTTACAGTAGCCATGGACAATAGCGAACAGTTTTGAAGTGAGCAACTAAATCAATCAACAATGTCAATTTGAAAATATATCCAAAAATGTCAATAATTTCAATTAAAAGTTAATTTATCATTCTTCAAAATGAAGAATTTGTTGGAATAAAGATAGATATTGTTTAGAGAAGATTGATTTTTATTCTCCATTTTAAAGAAAATTTGAAGAAGGTGTTGGGAATGCTCTCATATCCTACCGTTTCTCTCTCTATGCGTCTCTGCACATTTATGCCCTTCATGGGCATCTCTTCTTGTTCCATCACTTCCCTGTTTATGCAACGCCTTCTCTATAATCGACACACTTAAATAAGACACCAAACCAATCAAGTTTGTTTGTCCTTGACAACCAAAGATGCTGGAGGATCACATACCAACAACTTCCCCCTTGTCATGGACAAACAAATGAGCAATAAAAATAAGAAACATTCCCCCTTTTATTGTAGATGGAATCCCTACACCAATGTACAAGATAACAACTCAACAAGCTAAAAAACCAGCAACAAACACAGCAAGCAACACGCTCCATTAGTTTAGAACTTTAAGCAATTATATCTTTTGTATTTACTTAATTTAATTTATCTAATTAATTAATTAATTTTATTTATTGGAGATGGAATCCCCCTTGTCATGAATGACGAAAATTTCGGATGAATGAGAGAGAAGATGACAAAATAAGGGGTTTGATTTCGGTGCAGTACTGTACCATCAATTTGTTTTTCTCCTCACAAATTTTAATTTTAGAAAAATAAAAAATTAATTAGGCTGGGGGTGGGGCCTATAGGAGGGGACAATCTTTACCACACACCCATTTTTGGATGGTTAGGATTTGTTGAACTTCACCCTACAGTATTTGAGGGGAGCCAAATCCCAAAATAAGAGGGGGAAATATAGAGAAAGTGGTCATGAAAACGAAATTCGAATACCCAAAAAATAAACCCTTAAACTCGCTCTCTCGATCTTATCCCGACTTAGTTCGAAATAAATCTTCAAAGTCAAAATCATATTGGAATCCGAAAATATCTTCAAGTCCCGAAATGAGAAGCAGCATGAATCTATCAAAATTCAAAATTATGCCGGAATCTGCTTTAAAGGAATCAAAATAAAATTATTTAATTGAGGATGAGGATTTTCAAAATATCCAAAATCTTTAGAAATTAAATCAAGATAAATAAATATTTTAATAGAATAATATTAAAAAAATTAAGGTCCTTACAAGCAAACTCCTTGTCTCAACAGGGACAAACAATCCTTATCAAGTCCAACTTGACTATGAAACCAAATTTTATGATGCAAAGCTTTATACTCCCAGCAGACACTCACAAAGAATTACACAAAATCAACAGAGGTAACACATACAAACCCTTGATTGGCAAAATATGTAAGACAAAGAAAGATGGAGGAATAAGACTACACAAGTCAAAAGACATTGATAAAGCACTTCAAATGAAACTATTATGGAAGATCTTATCAGGATTAGACAACTTTTGGTTGAAAATCATTAGAAAATAAATACATGAAAGATCAACCCCTCTCGGAATACAAAAAGAAGCCAAAAACATCATGATAGTGGACAAAACTCATGGAAATAAAAGATGAATTCCTTGAAGGGCTAATATGGCAAAATGGAAATGGAAAGACTATACAATTTTGGAAAGATGTATGGCTAGAAGGAGAAAAACTTATTGATCACCTACAAACGAATAGCACAATTGATGAAAATGAGAAAGTTCACCTGTATATAGGACCAACTAAACAATGGAAAATTGAAAAACTAAATCAGTTATTACCTCCAAGTATCATACAAAGGATCCAAAACACCAAGATACCAGTGAGAGATATCAACGACCAACTATATTGACGAACCAGTTGACATAGATGGTTCACTACAGCAACCGCTCTTGACAAAATCACCAGGAACCAAAGGAACCAACAAAGTGATATCGCTTTGATATGGGAAGCTGAATGTCTTCCTAAGATTAAAAACTTTCTACATATGGAAGCTTGTCATGAATGGAACTCCTACAAGAGTGAGACTAGCACAGAATGGAGTTGCGATCTCCCTACCTTGCACTTTCTACAACCAGTCTGTTTAAGACGCTACTCATCTTTTAACTAGTTGCACTCATTCACTTGACATGTTTTCCAAGAACCATAAACACAATAGACCAAACAATCAAACAAATCGCAAAATGACATATTTACACGTTTAAATAAAACACAAAAAATCGACTCTAGCAACTATGTGGTGGGGAACTTGGACCATCAGAAACAAGGCGACTTTCAACGAAGATGACTTTACAGACAATAGGAAGCAAGAAGTGTATCTGCGACAACTCCTAAAACAACTCAATGACTGCAAGCACCTGACAACACAGTCCAACGAGGAGAAAAGAAAAACATAAGATGGAAAAAGCCTTCAGTGGGACACTTCAAAATTAATTTCGACGAATCCAATCTTATAACAGGTCAAGCAATAGCTGGATTTGTCATTCGGGATGTCAATGGATTGATCATCTCATCCGGGAACTTCCGTTGCGACCATGTCTCATCCTTGATGGCCAAAGTTATTTCACTCCATTCCAGCCTAATGGCGGCTCGAGATGTAGGTCTTCGGCGCATTGACATTGAGGGAGATAGTCTGATGCGGGACCATCCAAGACACCTCCGGACACACCTATCATACTTGGGGATGGACCTATGACCCGAGTTCGTGAGAATGATGAGAATGATGTCATCCTCAAGAGGAAGAAGAAGGCTCCACCATGGGAAAAGATCCAAATGTGCAAGCTTGATCCTCTTGACGTTTTTAGATTCGTTCAGCAGTTTGACAGCTTTTTGACGTCACAGTAAAATGGGTCGTTCGGAGTCCATATTTATCGGATTGGGTCGTGTCATACCTTGTTGGAACGAGGACTAAAAGATCTATAACTTTTCTGTTAAGTGTTTTTCCATATTCGACCTAGAGCTTGGCCGAAAATCACCATCTTTGCAGCTGTCACTGTTTTGGCCGAAATTACCTAGGTGTTGTAACTTCCTTTTGTTACTATTTTTAGAGACCTTCTTTACTTAAGTTATTTTAGGGAATTTATTTTAATTACTTTTAATTGTTATTTTCCATCTAAAATCATCCTAGGGTTATTATATTAAGCGGCTGATTCCACCATTGTTAAAAACATTCACGTCTCTTTTGAATGAAAGCTTTCTCTTTTGTGTGAAACACATTGAGCGCAAGTCAATCGATTCGAAGCAAGGTTCATTGATTGCACCATTGGTACTGATCTCAGCTTGGTTTGCCTTGAGTCTATCAATCTCGCAAGGTTTGGTAATCTGTGGTATCCACGAGCCCTCTCATTGTTCCTCCAAGTTGTCCGCTTGGTTGTATAGGGTTGTAGAAGCGGGTTATATAGTCGATGGTGTTGGTTCATACCCTCTACAGAGGCCTGGGGTCTTCATCTTGTTCTATATAGATCGACTCACCCAATTTATCGGTCATTTCTATTGTTTTGTCGAGTCTTTCTTTCAATTCAAAGTCGAGTCTTTTGTTTCTTGTTTAGTCGATATCGAGTCTAATTGTTCTTGGTCGAGTCTGCTGCGTTCTTGATCATTCTTGATCGAGTTCTTTACTTTCTTGTTGAGTTCTTGGTTGTTCTTGTTTGTTTCTTGCACTTCGTGTCTTGATTGTTGAAGATCGGGTCATCCTACGGCTTACCCCGTATCAAATTGACATCAGAGCTTAGGTTGTCGACATCAAAAGTTGTGTCTTTACTTTTGTTGATCATAAAAATATAAAACCCCACAAAAATAGAGTCTTTATCAATTTTTGGTCTTACTTCTTGTTCTTGATTTTGATTATTACTAACATTTTATTTGTGATTGTTGTTGGTTGCGATCTAGCCTAAACACAGCCTAGCCAAGACTATCACCATCCATTGGAGTCGATCTCCCTTGTGCAGCAGAGCATAGTTGCACCTTGACAAATCGGCATCACCAAGAAACCCTAATTATAGTTGTTCTATCTATTTTCTATCTTTACCTATTTTATCTATCTTTGATCAATTGCACATTGCTGAGTTTTGTTTGATAAAGGGAAGATTAAGCACTCTATCTATCATAGGATCACAAGATAGAAGATAGAAACCTATTTACCAAATTTAGCCAAAACCTAACCTATTTCTATCATTTTAGGGCTGAATTTTATTTCTTTCACCATTGTTTTTAATTTTCGTTTTTCCCTTCACTTTTGTTCAGATTTTTTGCATTATGAACGTAGAAAGTCGGAAAAAAAAAGTATGAAAATTCAAAAGGCTTGAACCTAGGGAGGATAAAATTCACCTAGGGGTAAAAGTAAGCTTAAAAAAATCAGATCCGAAAATTCAAAAGGAAAAGAAAGAAAGTTTGATGCAGGAGCATTTTTATCTTTAGTTAGAATATTTATCTTTTAATTAGAATTTTCTATTTTATAGGTTTTTTAAGATAAATTATGAATTTATCTATTTATTTCATATATTTTTATTGATAGAATATTATCTTGCCTTAGGCCCAAGTTAGGAATTAGGGTTTCCTTAGGAGTATTCCCTATATAAACTGGTTGTAGTCTTTATTTTCAATGAATCTGAATGATGAATTTTTAGAGAGAGTTTCTCTTTTATCCCCTTGGTGGATTCCAAGATCCTTTTCTGGTCGATTCCAGACCTATCCCGTAGGGTTTCGACGCTTGCGAACCCTTTATCCGTGAGAACCCGCGCTAGCGTGTTTCTCAAAACTTTCGACTGCGTCAATTGGTATCAGAGCAGGATTCTCCTGTCTGTTTTCAACTTAATTGGAGCACGATGGGAGATCAACATCTGGCCTGGGCGGATCTTCATCAAGAGTGACGAAACACTAAAAAATAAATAATCATATGCATATATAATCGGGTTCCCGCTATATAAATAAACCCGTTTGTAGGTTGATTATAAACCCGACCAAGATGTGGGAAAACCCACTAAAAACCCCTACCGACACGTGGCATCACACACCCGACACTTGTCCTAAAACCCGACACTTGTCCTATGATTCAAGACAATTGTCCAATGATTCATGCAAAGGGGAGCTCATCTTGGTCTATATATATCGGAATGATGGGTCATTTCTAGGGGTCGGAAATTGGGATCTCTAACGGCTTAGGCAGGATTCCCTAGCTTTGAGCCCCCCTTTCGAGCGGGATTAGACTCGGTTGGTAAAAAACCGACATTGATGGAACCTTGGGAGGATGGTGGTCCACGTATGGCTTGAGCTCGGATCGGCACAGGTTTGGGTACGCCAACGGTAATCTCGTCGCGTGTCTCAAGTAAGCCCGTTCGTCTGAGCTCGCTCGCGTCTCACTTGATCCCGGAACCCGCCGACACGGGATTCTAAAAAACGGGTTTTGTTACTGGCGCCGTCTGTGGGAAATCCTAACGCTAAGAGGTAATCTATGAGTAAAACAAAATATTTTTGGTGAGCGGCAGATATCTTCCTTATAAAAAATTAATAGCTGGCTTTCCTATTCATTTACCACTGATTAATATAGTAAAACTTATATTGGATTCAAGATACATATAATTTTCGAAGCAAACGGAGATTTAGTAAGCAAAGAAGCTAGGGAGGTTCGTTCCTCTGGTGGTTCTTTGAATATGCAAAAATACACCACTCGTAGCGAGACCACTAATTCAAGAACGATACGGAGTATATGCTTATTTAGATTTGAGTGGATTCATCTTTCTGAAATTATTTCAGATGAGTAACGGAATTAACTAGTTTGCGGATGCACTTAATGGAAGTTCATATATAGCAGGTTTGGTTATGATTTGCATAAACAAAATCTAAGGGAGCATCTCTTTGACCCCTTTTGATCTAAGTTATCGACAGGAAGTGAGTGGGAGTCATCAAGGTTAATCCCATTAAGGCATAAAAGTAATACGCTACATTAGACATGAAATGAAAATATCTCAACCATGATAGTGGTCCGCGGCTGGAAGTAGACAAATAGCATATATACATATACATATACATTTGTATGTCTGTCATGAAATGCCCAGATCAACAGTCACGGGTAGAAGAAAGCAAACACGGAAGGCATGTGCAGCCGCGGAAAACACGAGGAAGGCAAATTGGTCACCATTCAAGAGATCTGTTCGCGTACAGTCGTCGCTGACCCCGAGTCCGCGTGTGCAACCTCGTCCTTGCAAAGATATCCACCGCCGAGGGAGCCTCTTGATGGGCCGCGATGAATGGTCGTGGTGTTGAAAAATACAAACGCATGACCTCGACAGGACCCATTGAGGGGCTTTGATCCTCCGAATCGGCCTCATATGACCGCCCGCTGCCAGCCGGTAGCCTCAGCAGGCGGTTCGCGACCAATGATAACAGATCAGACACGGCCGCGGCCTTTAATAATTGAAGATATTAATGGTCCGATTGGGCCGCAACTGGCTTCTTTCTTGTTGGAAGCCACGGGATGCGTTTGAGTATCTCCCTATCGAATTGATTAAAGGCTCAAAGATTATCCACAGAAGGACACTCTCCCGCTAAAGATTTTCAAATCCATTTTTCCATACAAATGGGGGACGCTGAATATATATACGTGTATATCTAAGTGTGGGAAGTGTTTTGTAACTTATTTAACTGATGTAGAAAGTAGGTTATTCGAGTCGCTAGGACGCAGGAGCGCCCTCCGCGTCGGGCATCCAGTCGTAGAGCTTGCCTCCCGGGTCAGATATTTTATTAAGTCCCTTAACGCATGATCTTGCTCCGCGTCGGGCATCCGGTCGTAGAGCTTGCCTCCCGGATCAGATATTTTACTAAGTCCCTTAACGCGTGATCTTGCTCTGCGTCGGACATCCGGTCGTAGAGCTAGCATCCCGGATCAGATATTTTATTAAGTGCCCAGGTCGCTGGAGCTCCCTCCGCGTCGAGCCTCCGATCGAAGCTATATTCTCGGAGATGAGATGTTCGATAAGTCCCAAGGACGCTGGAACTTGGCTCCGCTTCGGGCCTCCGATCGAAGCTATATTCTCGGAGATGAGATTTTATTAAGTCCCAAGACGTTGGAGCTTGGCTCCGCGTCGGGCCTCCGATCGAAGCTATATTCTCGGAGATGAGATTTTCGATAAGTCCCAAGGACGCTGGAGCTTGCCTCCGCATCGGGCCTCCGATCGAAGCTATATTCTCGGAGATGAGATTTTATTAAGTCCTAGGACGCTGGAGCTTGGCTCCGTGTCGGGCCTCCGATCGAAGTTATATTCTCGGAGATGAGATTTTATTAGGTCCCAGGACGCTGGAGCTTGGCTCCGCGTCGGGCCTCCGATCGAAGCTATATTCTCAGAGATGAGATGTTCGATAATTCCCAAGGATGCTGGAGCTTGGCTCCGCGTCGGGCCTTCGATCGAAGCTATATTCTCGGAGATGAGATTTTCGATAAGTCCCAAGGACGCTGGAGCTTGGCTCCGCGTCGGGCCTCCGATCGAAGCTATATTCTCGGAGATGAGATTTTCGATAAGTCCCAAGGACCCTGGAGCTTGGCTCCGTGTCGAGCCTCCGATCGAAGTTATATTCTCGGAGATGAGATTTTATTAAGGCCCATGACGCTGGAGCTTGGCTCCGCGTCGGGCCTCCGATCGAAGCTATATTCTCGGAGATGAGATTTTTGATAAGTCCCAAGGACGCTGGAGCTTGGCTTCGCGTCGGGCCTCCGATCGAAGCTATAAACTAGGAGATGAGATTTTATTAAGTCCCAGGATGATGGAGCTTGGCTCCGCGTCGGGCCTCCGATCGAAGCTATATTCTCGGAGATGAGATTTTATTAAGTCCTAGCACGCTGGAGCTTGGCTCCGCGTTGGGCCTCCGATCGAAGCTATATTCTCGGAGATGAGATTTTCGATAAGTCCCAAGGATGCTGGAGTTTGGTCCCGCGTCGGGCCTCCGATCGAAGCTATATTCTCGGAGATGAGATTTTATTAAGTCCCAGGACGCTAGAGCTTGGCTCCGCATCGGGCCTCCGATCGAAGCTATATTCTCGGAGATGAGATTTTATTAAGTCCCAAGACGTTGGAGCTTGGCTCCGCGTCGGGCCTCCGATCGAAGCTATATTCTCGGAGATGAGATTTTCGATAAGTCCCAAGGACGCTGGAGCTTGGCTCCGCATCGGGCCTCCGATCGAAGCTATATTCTCGGAGATGAGATTTTATTAAGTCCTAGGACGCTGGAGCTTGGCTTCGCGTTGGGCCTCCGATCGAAGCTATATTCTCGTAGATGAGATGTTCGATAAGTCCCAAGAACACTGGAGCTTGGCTCCGCGTCGGGCCTCCGATCGAAGCTATATTCTCGGAGATGAGATTTTCGATAAGTCCCAAGGACGCTGGAGCTTGGCTCTGCGTCGGGCCTCCGATTGAAGCTATATTCTCGGATATTAGATTTTCGATAAGTCCCAAGGACGCTGGAGCTTGGCTTCGCGTCAGGCGTACGATCGAAGCTATATTCTCGGAGATGAGATTTTATTAAGTCCCGGGACGCTGGAGCTTGGCTCCACGTCGGGCCTCCGATCGAAGCTATATTTTCAGAGATGAGATTTTATTAAGTACCAGGACGCTGGAGCTTGGCTCCGCGTCGGGCCTCCGATCGAAGCTATATTCTCGGAGATGAGATGTTCAATAAGTCCCAAGCACGCTGGAGCTTGGCTCCGCGTCGGGCCTCCGATCGAAGCTATATTCTCGGAGATGAGATTTTATTAAGTCCTAGGACGTTGTAGCTTGCTCTGCGTCGGGCATCCGGTCATAAAGCTTTCCTCCTGGATCACAGATGTTATTAAAATCCCTCGACGCCGAAGCTAAGCTCGCAGAGGGCCTCCTGCTCGTAGCTGGTAAGCTCGCGGAGATAAACTCCTAATGAGTACAAACTAAGTCCCTCGACGCTGTAATTATCGTTCGCGGAGGGGCTCCGATCGCCTCGCTTTAGTAAACCTTGATCTGGAAACCTCCCCATCAAAGATTCACCATGAATTCACCCGCAGGCGAGCCTTTGTAGTATGATGGTTCTCAGCCATTTGTTCGATACCCATATTACGGCGGGAGAAGCATGAATAGAGTATTGAAGAAGGAAGTGACGTTGCGATTATTTAAACTCTTTCAATAAGAAATTTACCGAACGCTCAGCCTTCGCCAAAAATGCTAGGTGGGAAGTGCGAGAATTCAGGTCTCCTATTTTAGGAAACAGAGTTAAAACCGATAAAGATCATGAAACACACCATCACGAAAGGCAATCCGCGACCCGATAGCACCCTCCCCTACGATGGATCGCCGCCTTCAGACTTGAATTAACTCTCTCAAGCCATCCGCGGTCAGCGGGCGCGTTGCCTAGCCAAGCTAAGCGGCGAGATATAATGCCGTGGAAATCGACCGGTTTTGTCGTATGCCTCTGCCATGATTGAGATACTTTGAGAAAGGGATGATTGAGATGCTTTGAGAAAGGGACGCCTATGCAAGCAATCGCTGAACAATCTCAGTTTGCACAAGGTGCTTACACGGACAAACATGTAATCACAGGTTTAAATACTTCTCAATTGGCTGACGGCTCTTTTATATATAGAGAGAAACATGTTAATAATATGACATTATCAGAATAATTGAAGCTACCATTGAATGGTACCACGAATGAATATATTATTGACATTGTGTTTCTATTTATGACTGGCTTTTATTGTGTTTATGTGTATAATAGCTACAGCATCGAGACGCTGTAGCTATCGCTCGCGGAGGGCCTCCGATCGTAGTCTGGGCCTCTCGGAGCACACCCGATAAGTCCCTCGACGCTCGAGCTATCCTCACAGAGGGCCTCCTACTTGTAGCTAGCAAAGCTCGCGGAATGAATATATTATTACATGTGATTGTGCTGTGTACATTACTGCTGACTGATTTTTTTGCTCTTGTTCTAAACTCAGATGCGTGTTTTTGTGTTTATTTACTCTAGTGTCAATTTGGGACCCTATATTTGAGTTTATGGGTAATATTATGGATTATTACTATATTATATTAATTATTGACATGTGTAAAATATTAAAATATGATGAAATAATCAATTTTTTTCTAAGTCCGCCTAGGCGCCCGCCTAACCGCCTAGGCGCTAGGTGGCCACCCACCGCCTAGCGCCTTTTAGAACACTGCTTAGGAGTATTCCCTATATAAACTCGTTGTAGTCTTTATTTTCAATGAATCTGAATGATTGATTTTTAGAGAGAGTTTCTCTTTTATCCCCTTGGTGGATTCCAAGATCCTTTTCTGGTGGATTCCAGACCTATCCCGTAGGGTTTCGACGCTTGTGAACCCTTTATCCGTGAGAACCCGCGCTAGCGTGTTTCTCGAAACTTCCGACTGCGTCGAAGTTGTTTGATTTGTGTTCTTTGGAGCTCTTTGTTCATCTTTTGCAAGGAATCATCAAGGGACTACATTGGTGTTGAAATCAGCCCTAGACCAATCCATATTACTTCCTAAACACAACCTTGAAACCCTACCTTGCAACAACAACTACCTTGCAACAACAACATCCTTACTTGGGATTAGAATCAAAAGAGGTAAATTGATCAAAGGTTGTTTCTTCCTTGTTTTTCCACAAAAATCAGTCCATGCTACTTATTTTCTTGCAATTGTCGAGTACTTACCATTGCTTCATTGATTGTGTCGAGTGCTCATTACCATTGTCGAGTACTCCTTGCTTGTGTCGAGTTGTCTTTGACATTGTAGAGTTTATTACCTTGCTTGTCGAGTGTTGTTGCTTGATTGTCGAGTGCTTTGTACTCTTATTTCAGCCATTACCCCTTGATATCATTGATATTATATACCTTGTGTTTGCTAAGTCCTAGCTTGAGTATTGATTTGCCCACGGCGGATTGAAACAACAAGCTTAACATACCAATTAGAAAGGGAGTGTGAGTGATACACTTGCGAGGCTTGTTTATATTTTCTACTAACCCTTTCACATAGTTCTTTGTTTGTTTATTTGTGATGTCTAACCAGGGCAACAACACGATTACTGATGCTGAGTTGATCAAATTTTTGAAATCCCTGAATGAGGACTTGGTAAGGGTAGATGAAAGATTGGCGGCACTAGAGCTTAAGCGTTTTGGCTCTATCACGGTGCTCGGCCAAGGACTACTACCTAAAGATGAAGCACCACCAAAGAAAAGGGAAGAAACTCATCCTATTCCTCCTAATAATGCTAGCCAACATAATGTTTCTTTTAGCATAGATAATTCGTTATTGATGAAAATGTAGAGCATGTTGATAATAATGATCAAGATCTTAGTTTACTTGCCTATGATCATGAAGATTGCATTGAATATGACCATGAAGATTCTTTGATTGTTAGTAAAGTTTTAAGTGTTCAACCTATGTCTTGTGATGATAATCAAAGAGAAGATTTGTGTCATACTAAATGCTTAGAAAAAGGCGAAAATTTGTAATATGATCATTAATGGTGAAAATTATTCTAATATTGTTAGCCTTGAAATGATTGAAAATCCAGCCTTCAAAAAGGAAGAAAACTTGCTAGCCTTTGATGCAAACTTAAAGAGAAACGAACAAGCTAGAGTGCATATTAAGTTAGAAAATTATGAAGATGATATGAAATATGAATTATGCACTAATCAAGTTTCTTTTCTTGGTTTTGTAGTAAGCTCTAATGGTCTACAAGTTGACGAAGCCAAGATAAAATCCATCTAGGAGTGGCCAACCCCTATAACAATCGGCCTTGAGAGGAGTTTCCATGGACATGTGGTATTCGATCAAGGAGCTCGTGTGGGTGCATTTTCGGAATCTTATGCGACCTTGGAGTTGAGGTCGAATCCTTTTCAAGAAAGGGAGATTGATGCGGGACCATCCAAGACACCTTCGGACACATCTATCATACTTGGGTGTGGACCTACTACTCGAGCTCGTGAGAATGATGTCATCCTCAAGAGGAAGAAGAAGGCTCCACCATGGGAGAAGATCCAAAGGTGCAAGCTTGATCCTTTTGACGTTTTTAGATTCGCTCAGCAGTTTGACAGCTTTTCGACGTCTCAGTAAAATGGGCCGTTCAAATTCGATATTTATCAGATTGGGTCGTGCCATACCTTGTTGGAACGAGGACGAAAAAGATCTACAACTTTGTTGTTGAAGGTTTTTCCAGATTCGACCTAGAGCTTGGCCGAAAATCACCATCTTTGCAGTTGTCACTGTTTTGGCCGAAATTACCCAAGTGTTCGAACTTTCTTTTGTTACTATTTTTAGAGACCTTCTTTACTTAAGTTATTTTAGGTAATTTTTAGAGAATTTATTTTAATTACTTTTAATAGCTATTTTCCATCTAAAATCAGCATAGGGTTATTATATTAAGCGGCTGATTCCACCATTGTTAAAAACATTCACGTCTCTTTTGAATGAAAGCTTTCTCTTTTGTGTGAAACACATTGAGCGCAAGTCAATCAATTCGAAGCAAGGCTCATCGATTGCACCATTGGTACTGATCTCAGCTTGGTTTGCCTTGAGTCTATCAATCTCGCAAGGTTTGGTAATCCCTGGTATCCACGAGCCCCCTCCTTGTGCCTCCAAGTTGTCCGTTTGGTTGTGTAGGGTTGTAGAGGCGGGTTATATAGTCATTGGTGTTGGTTTCTACCCTCTACGGAGGCCTGGGGTCTTCATCTTGTTCTATATAGATCGACTCACCCAATCTATTGGTCATTTCTATTGTTTTCTCGAGTCTTTCTTTCAATTCAAAGTCGAGTCTTTTGTTTCTTGTTTAGTCGATATCGAGTCTAATTGTTCTTGGTCGAGTCTGCTGCGTTCTTGATCATTCTTGATCGAGTTCTTTATGTTCTTGTTGAGTTCTTGGTTGTTCTTGTTTGTTTCTTGCACTTTGTGTCTTCATTGTCGAAGATCGGGCCATATATCCTACGACTTACCCCGTATCATAGTCTCTCAGTCATCAACTCCATCAACGGCAAGTGAAAATGTCCTTGAAGATAGAGATTATCATCACGGGCATCATGCAACTCCTTCGGTAAACGAGTGGACGTCTTGTGTTCACGATTTTTCCGAAGTCAACTAGGTGGCCGATAAGGTGGCTAAGCTGCATCATGAGATGAACCACGACACCATCTTGGTGCATTCGGATTCCGGAGTTCCTTTCACTTGTGTAGAAAGATATTATTGGGTGGTGGGTCATCAGGGCCTAACACCTCTCAAAACCTTACCTTGTGTCAAAAAAAGGAAGGGAAGGGAGGGGTAGAGCCCCCCCTCGCCCCCCCCCCCCCCGGAAAAAAGTAAGGATCAGCTTCGATTAATATGTACTTGAAACTAAATTAATACTCCATCCGTTCGGTAAAATATGTCGTTTTACTATTCACACATATTTTTTTATGGGATAAAACTATATAAAATATCTAGTTTTTTTAACAATTTCGTAGTTACTATTAATAAATATGAACTTGTTAAATTTTTTTTTCTAAAAAAGATTGACATTTTATATAGTTTTTATCATTGTAAAAAATCATATATATGAACATATATATGAACGTAATAAAATCATATATGTGTGAATAATAAATGACATGTTTTGCTGAATTGAGTGAGTAAAGAACAACGTACAAACGAAATGGGTACATGATTCAGATCAAGAATCCTGGGAAATTTTACTCGGTAAACATATATATGAACGTAATAAAATTTATAACTGATCACAATTTAATGTTGTATACAACATTAGGTCATAAACTACTCTTAACAAACATCACATGCAGCAAACAATAGAAATGAAAAGGATCCCGATCAAAATATAATTCATATAGAGTACTGACAAAATTAATTACATCGCAAAAGCAAGGGATGAGATATATATCAATGGTGCAACGATAATTCGAGACACATATCAAACCAATCACAAATTGGGATAGTAGTTGTGGGGCTACATCCCATGGCAAGAGATTTAAAGTTTGAATTTCCTTGTAAAACATGGAATAGAATGGGCAATACAATATTCGATCCAAATATAGAAAAACTGAGTCAATCGAATTGAACTAAGATATTAAAAAAAAAAAACATATCGATCATGTAGTACTTTTTATTTAGCATTCAACACATTATATATATAGTTATAAATTGGTAGGAAAATATCTAGTCGAAAACCTTAACTTCCAAGTATCCATTAGTCCAACGAAGGCCTATCATTTGGCCCACACAAAGGCCCCTAGTCATAATAAAAGTCTGGCCTTTGTTACGGAAGCTGGACAATGCATAGAACCCCTGATACAGTGTGAGGTTTGAGATATAGAACACACAACGTTCATCCTTTACCATGATCTGCAAATCCCCTCTTGTTGCCAACTTCTCCCGGTGGTTGTTCGGAATCTTCGGAAGAATGTACGCCCAGAATGCTTCCTTGTCTATGTAGAACACATCATTTTGGACTTCTCTAAGGCTCAGCTCCCTCCTAATCGGCCACACGTCTTCCCTGTTGAACCCAAGTACATTGGAATTTGCAGGGCCAATGTCCATGAAATCATAATATACAAGAGAATTCGAAGACCCCTCCATCTATGTTTTCTTTCCCAAAATCAACCAATTTTAATTTTGTATTCTGGGTACGTTTGTAGATGAATTAACATATATATGCGATTGTATATATAGAGGCAAGAAATTTTATGCCATCAACTTTTCAAATTTGGTAAATTCCTCTAAAGACAAATCCAGGTTGTTTAACAAGTCTTTCTTTTTCATGTATTGAAGAATTTTGCAATAGCCTTTTCCGATACATGTCTCCTCTCTTGATGTCTTTGCTGTTATGGTCAATAAGGAAAAAGTAGTGCATTTTTCTTTTATTATTTGTTACATGATCCTGTATTTATTTCAATTAATTTCACCGTATATATATTATTACTTTGTTGGAGATTTAACTTTATCAACTTTTTAATTATTAAATTAAACCGAGTTACGTTCAACCACTAAACATCGAGATTAAGGGGAGGTTCAATGGGAGTGAGAGGGTGATTTCCGATTGACGATCAATGGTTCAATGCTGATTTATCTAATACATGACTCTTATCGATGAGCCTAGGTGTGTCGACGGGTTCGACTCGCCGGGTCAGGGGTCGGAGAGGGGTGACCCAAACTCTAAGCTGGGAATCCAACAGGTCTACCACTACGCCACTGTGCACTTCAGGTGACGGACCAAAACTCGTCGCCTGAAGGGGTTTTTGGTCACTGGAACATTTCAGTGACGACTATTCCGTCACCTGAAGGGTCGTCACATGGTCCTCGTCATCTAAGTTAATCAGTGACAACCCTATGTATAGTAGTGACCTGAATCGTTTCAAGTGACGAACTAAAGAGACGTCACTTGTCATTGACCCAAGTGCCATAACATTAAGGTGACTGGTTTTTTTCCGTCACTTGATTGTTCTAGCGATCGAAAAATATGGCTATTATATTTTTCGTCACTTGAGTAAATATTGGTATTATATATATATATATATATATATATATATATATATATATATATATATATATTTATTTATTTATTTATTTATTTATTTATTGTAAAGACCAGAAAATTTTATAATATTAAATTATTAAAATAGTGATTTCTAATCATTCCGCTTTCTAAGATCTGAGAGGTTTGAAATTTCCGTACTTAAGCTATTGGTTTTAGTCTAAATATTTCCAAACGAGTTACGGCATTATTTAATTGAAAATTAAAATTATGTTTTATCATGCTTCCATATGCGAAAATTTAAACTAATGTTTGGAGTTCTTTATTAAATTCGGAATTTGGAAATTAGAAAATCTTTTTTAGTTGGGTCGGATAAGGTCAGAGGGTGGGTTTCGGGATATTTGTTCGGGTATTCAAAATATCTTTTGGGGACCATTTTCTATTCTATTTCTTTTCCCTTTTCTTTTATTCTCTCTCCCCCCTCTCTCTCAGCTCTCTCTCACTCACTCTCTCTCTCTCTCTCTCTCTCTCTCTCTCTCTTTCTCAGCTCTCTCTCTCAGACAGAAAATCGCTGGGAGCAGATCCCATGCCTTACAAATGTACAATTCACATCCTGCAAGAGTTGTTGTTTTGTGCCAATTCATTATACAATCCACCCTCTTCCCTCTCCCTATTGTCTGGGATTGCAAGAAACACCATTCACTTGCAAAACCCACAAAAGAGACCACTCCCTCCCTCTCCTCGTCAGAAAAACCCAGAGGAAAGTTGTCCCCTTTCTCCCATTTTGCTCTGGAGAACCCAGAAACCATTCCACCACCGCCACCGTTGCTCAGCTCCCCTCCCACATATTCTCGCAGCCGCCAGTATGTTCCTCCGGTTCGTCGCCGAGGAAGCGGCCCTGCTTTGTTGCCGTAAGAAGAAATCAGGGAAGGGAAGCCCTATCCGTTGAACTCGAAGCCATCAGCGACCACTTCAGCATCTTCTTTGGTCTCTGAGAAGTCGAAGGAGAAGCCAACGCCCGAGCAAGCCCTCGTCGGACTCCTTCTAGCCGCTCCCGTCCCTGATTATCCGATTTTGAGGTCTGTCGCGATTCTTCCCGTTTTCGATTCCATTCCTCACCAAAGTGTCGCTTATCCATCTCTCTCCTCTTCCTAGGCTCGAGCCACGTTTCCTCACCGTCAATTTCAGTCGGAAACCGCCATTGCAGCCGGAGCTTTCCTCGGAGTCGGAATCGCGCCTCGGATCCTTCTCCGGCGAAGCTCTTCGAGTTCGGTAATCTTTCTCTCCTCCTTCCTCCTTGCTCGCGCTTTCTTGTGTTTGCTTGGGTTTTGGTCGAAATTGTTCGTCGGTCAGAATGGGGACGGTGTTGGCTTGAACGGCCGCCGGCAGGGACCTATTCCCTTCTTCCCTTCGTTTCAATGCCTCTGCTGTCTGTGTTCTGTCTGGATGTTGAAGCCGACGCCTTCTTTTCTTTCACATTGGGGTGGGGCTGGGTCTTTGAGCTGGGCTGGATCCAAATCTCATTTCGGGTTTCATCTTGGGTTGTAGAGTCTTTTGTTGTTATTTCATATGATTGGGTTAATATAGTAGATGTATTATTATTGTTATCATCATTATATATTATGACCTTATGATTATATATTTTATGAAAATGAGCATATATTATGAAAGTGTTTAAAAGTAATATTATTTGACCTATATGATATTAAGTGGTGTTCTAACAGATGTTTTAAAAATGATTAAGTAATTTAGTATTATTGCTCTATAATGGTACAATTGTTAAAATGGATTGAGTTTGGTGTTGTGTTTTATTTAAACATTGTTGGTTTTGACTTATAGATATGATTTACAAGGATGGATTTAATTGGTGTTATGTTGGATAAAACGTTGTTTGAATTATTTATAAGGGTTCTCAAGTTTTCTGAAAATGTTCTTAAAGGATTAAGGTTTTGAAATAAAATGTCGGAAATATTTCTATAATATAATTTTGAGATATTGGTTTTAAGGTTTAAATGTTTAATGTTGGGATTCTTTGCTTGGTTTGATGATGTTGGTTTTGAAAAGGAAATTTGGAAATATGGCTGATACGATTTTATCAATGGGTTTGATTGGAAGTAAATGATTTCGGTTGATTATTGATCGTATCGGAAAGGTTTTGGAAAACGGTTTTACTATCGGTTGGTTTTGAGTATGTTGAGGACTTGGGTTTCGTGTGTATGAATGTTGGTCCGGCAGCTGATGGAAATGGCTTGATGATAGGTGTGTATTGCTTTTGGATTGCTTTGGACTTTCATTTGGGCCCTTGCTTGTGTTATCTTGTTGTTCTGCATCTTCAGGTAAGTTCCCTAGGGGGCTTACTCAGGTTGGACACTCATGTCTGTTGTTGCATTTTATGTTATGTGTTGCATATGCATAAAAGCATGTCATGTAGTATCATGCTAGGATTGCATTGACCTGAGCATGTGGTTACTATGTGTGTTTGAAACAGAACGGCCGTTATCTGTGATAGTCCTAGAGTCTTTGCTAGGGTCATAGGGTAGCCCAACCTCATCGGGTGCCTTGACTCAATCGAGTCATTATGAGCATGTTACTATAGCCCAGCACCATCGGGCAAGATTGGTTACGTTATGATGATGTTATTCCGTGGTCCGTGCACCACCATGATGAAATTGCTATGCTATAGCACCGGCTGGCCTGGCTCTGCACTAACGGGAAGGGGTGCAGCGGTAGGAGAGGGATATGCCATTTGGCATTGTCTTGAGCGCTTTACAATATTTCTGCATATTATTATAACTAGGAGCATGCTAGTGTGTTTGACTTTCGTACTGCATTAGAGCATCTTTATTTGGTATAGCACATACTATGTGGCCTCAGCGAGGACTGCCGATCCCGCATGCGTGGCTCGATCTGACTCCTTTCCCCGTTCTTCTTTTAAAGGTAATTTCTGCAGATTTTGAGTGCTCGATGTCTATATGACGGGATTCCCTTTTGGCGAATCGAAGAATCTGGCTAATATCCTAACTTAGTAAAATGATAATTACCCACTCATGATTTGGTTTTGACCCGGCTCTGACATGGCACTTGTATCTTTACTTTGCTTCCGCTTTACTTCCGTTTGAAATGGATTCCATGGAATATTCTTAAGACAGGTTAAGGGTACCCAACGGCCCTTCGAGGTTTTTATGGTTTGAAATCCCTCTTTCTACTAATCTTAAAATGAGGTTGAAACCTCGACCCGTACCTGGATTGCAAGATCCGAACAAGGGGTTTTATCCCTTGAAACGTTACATATATTTGTTAATCTTTGTCCGTCACTAGAGCACGTATATAAAAAAAATATTTCTTTTTTCATTCTCCTTTTACCCTGGTACAACCTACATAAAACCAAACTTGCATAAATTTGCACAAAACCAAACTTGCATACAATTTGCACAACCAAGCCTACATACTTACTATTTTGTCCAATAATTTCAAAACATAACCAATAGTTTCCAAACATAACCAAACTAAAACTTGCATACATACTTACTAGTACACACAATGTGCACAAGCAATATCACATTTCCTAAACTAAAACATGCATACTTCCTATTTTGTCCAAATGGTGCACAAGCAAGTCCAAAATGTGCACAACACCTACATACTAAAACATGTATACTTTAGTTTCTCCAAAAGGTGCACAAGCAAGTCCAAATTGTGCAAAAACCTAACCAAACCACGCTATTTGCAAATGGTGGAAGGCCTACCTATCAAAAGGTACGTGCACAAGCAAGTCCAAATTTTGCGCAAACCTAACCAAACCACACTATTCGCAAAAGGTGGAAGACCTGACTATTTAAAGAGCAACTTATTGGGGAAAGTTCTCAAGTGCAACCATCATCGTCATCACAAACCTAAGAGCTCCTTTATGTTAGTGCTTCCATGAGTTTAAGCATTTGGGCCTCCATTGCAGCCATCCTCTCCTTCATCAATGCATTTTCCTCCTTCATCAACGCATTCTCCTCAAGCATTCTATCCGACTTCTCATCCGCTTGTCTAGCTTTCTCAATCGCTTTGTCAGCATCCTCCTCGGCCTTCTTGGCTCTCTCCTATAACTGCCTCCTTTTCTCTGTAGCTTCCGCGGTCATTGGCCCTCCTCACTTCTTTGCTGGGCGTGTTTTAGTTGCTCCCATTCTTGCAACCAACATATAGTGATTTGCTAAATCAGTCATATTGAAAGTTTAGATTCATATTATAAAA
Source organism: Persicaria maculosa (assembly GCA_963922045.1). Taxonomy (NCBI): domain Eukaryota; kingdom Viridiplantae; phylum Streptophyta; class Magnoliopsida; order Caryophyllales; family Polygonaceae; genus Persicaria; species Persicaria maculosa. The sequence continues at coordinate 44,389,442 of OY998256.1, forward strand.
TCTGATTATATGAATGATTTTATTAAATCTGAGCAGGAACACTAACGTTGCAATCTGGTTGATTTTTCTTATAAAATCTAACAGTGTTAGTTTTAAAAATCTAACAGTTTGTGTTTTAAAAACTGAAATTTTAAGTTTTTAACCCATCACACTTATTTCTTAAAGGTCATGCAATTTGTTTAGCTATATAGCATTGCCTAGTGACAAAGTACAGGTAAAAGGTTGCATGATGATCCACTTTCAACACAAGACACGTCAATTACATCACATATTATATAACATATTGCACAAATCAAAATTAACCGCTGGCATGCAATTGAAGGAGGAAACATTGTTCGAACTCCTAGCTTACAGTTCCCAAATGGTTTTTATGTTAGATTTTTCCAAACGAAAAACAGAAGAGGATGTTATTAAAGCTAATTAATCAAACAAAATCCAGCATGCAAGATATTCCAGAAATAGGAGTGCTGCAAAGAATAAATGGTTTTAGAGAAATAGTTTTAGAGAAGCATTTGACAACAATAAAGTGATAAACTAATATTGAGGAAAACTAACATTGCAATGATGACTAATTTTCCTTATAAAATATAACAGTTTTAGTTTTTTCCATCAAACTAAATTGTTTGACATATAGTGAATATAAGAAATAAAAAAAAAGTATCACCTCTAAGTTGAGTGCCTTTTCTCTCCCCCAAGCATTCGTTGAGAATTTCACGCTGAGATTCCACAAAGAGTGGCTCTAATTAGGCTCCAGATGACCCCACCCGTGATTGCATGATATCCTCACACTTTCTATTCAAACGTTGCTGCCAACACAAAAGGTTTTTGGCCATTTATGATAATAAAAAATGTAAAAGGAAAAAAACTGAAATTATTGAATGGTTGAAATCATAAAACACTTACCACTTGCCCGGTCTCGTTCTTACAGTCTATATACATATCCAACGCACCTTGAACAAACCCCGCTGGATGATATTTTTTTTATCATCCAATCCTCAGCTCTGTGGCTAATTGGTGTAGGCCAAGAATGGCAGTTCAATCTTAAAGGATTTTTTGTTCGATTGGCTTGGTTCCTAGCGCACACAGCCAACAAGGAACAATAATTAACAAATAAGATTCATAATAAATGCATTGACTTCTAAATATTAATGAACTAGATAAAATTGTGATTAATGGAACTAGATGGAATACTCATAACTTAACTGCATAAAAAAAAAGCTTACCTTCTTTGCTTCATCTTCAAATTCATTCTTTATCAATGATAGCCACTGCTCCGGGCGTAACTTAAACTCCAATGGCCTCCTCTTAAAGCCATGCTTGAGATAAAATTTGCGATAAAAGTATTTCCAGTTGGAGTATGCCACCGCAGCCTTTTGGTGTACGAATTTCCATATCACAATATCACTTGGAGGTATGTCATACATATTCATTGAAATACGGAAAATTAGATTTATTTTATAACAAGTTATATTTTATAGATTTTAGGTTTAAGTTCAATTTTACATGTAAGTTTCATTTTCTGGACTGTGTTTCATTAACATAGACTAAGAACTTCGTTTTCATGCATACTTTAGTTTGAGTTTCATGAACATTCAATAATAACATAGAATAAGAAGAAAGACTTGAATTGGTTTCCCCATTGCCTACGTATCCTCTCGGGGTTGAGGAATCAAAGCCCGCGTAGATCTCTTACCTAACACCCTGCTTACCTATATATGATCCTATGCATCTTTGGCCAATGATAGTTTCTCTAGGTGCCTTACATCGATATGACATTTGTAGTTCATCTATCCTCCTCCCTTCGGGTGCCTGAAGATCGTCCCGTAGAAGTTACACTTGGCATTGACACTGCTGTCATCCCTCGGAGATTTTGTGAACCGGCATTTGAATGTAGCGGCCCGATACTACGCCATAGTCAATAACATATCGTACGACTCGGACTCTTGAGTTGGCATCGTTGAAGGCTTTCCCTGAACGACAACCTCATCCTCGATCTCCTCCTCCCATCGCTCATGTAGCGGGCCTTGGACACTTGATTCACTTCCGATACTCGAAGATGGGCCTCCACCTCCGGTAGCTCCGGTGACGCTTCTTCGACCTCGGGAAAACATTTTCAATAAATTTGAATTAAATATAAACTATAAATAACGTATATATGATAAATAACAAAATAATGAAAACTATAAGAGAAGGAAAGTGGGGATTCAGAATTTGAGAGTAGGATTTATTTGGTGATTGATGACAAGTGGATCAAGCACAGTTACACTCATAGAGAGTGATAAGAGAGTGATTAGAGCAATGAAGATGAGATTAGAGGAGATGAGAGGGGTGTGGGTTGAAAATAGGAGGGAAATGGGGTATATACAGGGGCAAAACAGAGCCCTTGGGGTCGGTTTCGACCGTTGGACAACGGTTGACCCGAAGGGTTGAACTGTTGACCCAGTGGGTCGATCGTTGGAAAATAGTCGTTTGGGCTTCTTTTTTTGTTTGCTCGACATATGTTCAAAATAAATTAATAAAAGTATCTATTTTATAGTTTGTAATTATTTTTTGGGAATTTTGAAATTTATATTGAACGTTTATTTGAATTGTATTTCGTTTGTTTGATTTTTTTTCTTTAAAAAATGGTAGGTAATTACGAAACTATGTAATCTTATAAACCACAATTATGTAAAACACAAGTTTATTACAAACCGAACTACGATTACAACCCAGACCGGATTCATTGTCTTAGCGGGGATCGAGCTTCGAATTTTCAACTTGACGAACATCACAACACGTTAAAACATAAAATTACTAGACTACTAGTGTCTAGTTACCACCCGAGCCCGATGCGCCACAGGTCTTCATCTTGTCGGGGTGCTTCTTCGTGATATGGAGCCTCATATTTCTATAGTCAGGTTGTTCGTCATCTTGTACTTGTGCCAGCAATGACGACAAACTGCTTCGAACTTTCCCAGACCTTATGCCACACGTACGATCCACCGGGTCTTGGGTCGACCCGTGACCCGTGGCCACACCTAGATGAGCCACGTGTCTAGGCTCGTTATCAAACTAAACATCGAGATTAAATACAAATTTTAATTATACCCTTCTCTTTTTTTAGGTACAAAAAAGCTTGCATACGTTGGATAACTCTTGTCACATTACCCTTCAGATTGGTCTTCGAACCGCGGGGCGGCCAGGGATCCTGCGGGGCGGCCAGCGATTCTTCCGAGCTCCTTCATGTCGCTTCTCCAGCTCCTAAGGCACTATCCTAAACTTCTTTTGCTCTCCTAAAATTCACTTCACCTTCAATCTACTATACCAGAAATAAACCATAAAATCGTGTAGATTCTACCTCTTCCAACTCAACAAGTAATTATGTAATTGTAACTAAATTATGCAATATTCACAACTAAACTATGTTAAATATAATATATTATGCAATACTAATCATGCTCTATGAAACAGGTACGTTGCTTTGCTGAAACCAAACGATCCAGGTATGACTCTTTAAGTCCTTTAGCTAATTAAGTATAATATTTTATATAATTTAATACTTATTAGTAATAAGTATCACATTATGTACAAAAATTAAATAAATAAATAAATATGTCGAAAAGTAAAAGCCCGTGTATTTTGGAACGGAGGGAGTAGGTGGCAATCTCTCTCATCTATCGATGATTATATTATATTATACCTCCCATAACTTCATGGATGCATCTTTTGCTAAGTGTAACCCACGATTGGTCTGGTGGTCTGATAATAATAGAGGGTACTTGCCTTATGTATGACACCTTGTGCATCCATGGATTACGGTATTCGATCGATCTACATGTTCGCTCAAAAGTCACAACCATTGAATTTAACTTTAGAGTGTATGGCCCTGAGCATATGCATCCTGCATGCCTCCAAATCGTGTGGTCGTGCTTCATTGCGGATTAGTCCAGCCTAATAGTATTGTAACATTAATAAATAATTATCCCTCTATAACTAAAAAGCACCTACTAGTCTACTACTACTATATATGCTGACGTGTGATCATTCTCCTTCCCCTAATTAACTTTGTCAGATAACCTTTAATTTCATCTCTTCGTCCGATTTTTTGAAATTTGAAGATGAAATTAAGGCTATATCACGCTCTTCATTCCTTTTCACAAATTGGGATTTCCCTTCGTACAAATTCAAATTGTTTTCTCTCCTCTTTCCCCTAACACGCTCTTCGTTTCTCTTCCCGATTTTAAGATGCAATCCATTGTGTACATGTATTCCACGTTTGAGATTGGAAGATCAACACATCTGTTTCATGTGTTTCGAGTGTCTAATAGGTATGATTTCGACTGTTTATCGGGTTGTCGAGGGACACCACCCGTCTATGCTTATTCAGGATGCGCTTAAAGCAAATGACTCTTTTTTAAATTTAAAGTATTATGTACATTAAAATAAGACAAATCACTTCTAACTCGAAATTGTTTCATTGATCAACCTCCCTAAAATACTCATGAATTTCCCATATCCGACACACCCCCGGAAGTAGCTAGTTGACCGACCCAAATTTTCCAGTGGAATACACCAACGTCAGGTACGAGACTCGATATAAGCATAGATGGTGGGATATCAAGCAGGACTCGAAACGCGGAGGGCAGACACTCCTCGACCCTCGCTAACATGCCTAAATGTTTTGGTGTGGCGCATGACGGAGTCAAAATCATCAAGGGACTTGAATCAGGGAAGGGCTATCCTGATAAGACAGGAATTCCGACAACATAAGGACAAGGTTTCCTCCCGCTATCCCGTTCACACATTCAAGTTAAGGCATACTGATTAGTTCTCTATCCTAACCACAATAGCACTCAGCATGGAAGCAACCAATGGGATTAACATGATACCTTTCGAGGAGGATCACCCTCGGTCCCAATTGGATATAATGCATACAATCACATAGACGATCTATGCCGTCCTTCGAGGGACGGCCGACCGGAGGGGCAAATACCTCACGGCCTCCTAACCCATGTCACTTCAACCTTCGGGGTCCTTGGAGTCTTCAAGTCCACTTGTAAATGAACAAGCTATATTTTGCCTACCCATTCTCAACTACATCCAATAGGGATGGTCTAGCGCCATTACTACTCCTTCTTTTCCCAAACGATTACTAGATTTATTGAGTCAAGTTCATATTTAGTCAATTTGAGTTAGTCATATTAAATTCATTTTGCCCTTTCTAAAACATTTTGAAAAAAACATTTGAAACCCTTGGGCCATTTTCAAAACCACTTCAACCTATCATACTCGGTTTGCAAAACATGGCTCTGATACCAACTTTGTAACGGCCCGGGATTATGATTCTCGAGTTACGTTTCGAGGGATGAAACCCCTCGTTAGGATCTTGCGCCCCGAGTACAGGTTGAATGTTTGAAATTCTAAACTAACGTTTTCAAAATGGGATTGCATACCCAAGTTCGAAGGGATCGTTGGAATCCCCGAGGAAGTCACATGTACCTGTCGTAGGTCTAAGCGTGGAAAAGCAATGGTCACACAAATAAAAGAAGTAAAGCATAATACCAGGGGGTGCCACGGCAGAGCCGGGTCAAAACACGATCAACCATTCAAATCCAAACCGTAATTAAATTGGTGAAGTCGGAATCTCAACTCTATCTTTCCGCCATGGTAGACCCCGCGATCATGGAGCCAAATCAGCATCAATAGTAGTAAGCATAACGGATACCTAAAAAATTGGTAGTGGGCGAGATCTGATCGATGCCCACTTTGGCTCTGCATCCCGGCCCTAAGCACACACATACGTTATACCTAATAAAGATGCTTCTAGATGCAAGGCGGAACATTAACACACTAACATGCTCCTAAGATCAAGTGCATAATAATAATAAGGCCTTAGCACAAAATACCAAGTGGTATATCCCTCTCCTACCTCCACCCCCTTCCGATAGGGTGGAGACTGGCTAGCTCGTGAATGTATTCCATAATAATCGGGCGGCACGCATGCCCAACCCGCTCCATAAGAAAAATAAAGCCTGCATGCAGCTCATAATATAAGTAAACGAAATTCCATTACTCGATTGACTCAAGACGGGACCCGATGGGACTAGGCCGTCCTATAACCCTAACAAAGACTCTAGTTACTTCACAGATAACGACCGTCCTGTTTACATACGCATAAAGAAGTAGAATGCTCAACGGTCAATGCAACCTAGCATGGTACTACATGACATGCTGATTATGAATGCAAGCACCTAGTATATCATGCACCTAAAGCAGGGAATTTCTCTATTTCAATCGGAGTAAGCTCCAAAGAGACTTACCTGGCTTTGCAGAACGGCAGAATAAGGGGTCCAGCACACATAAATCATAGTCACAAGTATCACCTAAATACATATCAGAACACATATATAAATCTATGTCTAATCATTCAAGCACTCAAAGCATACATCATTCAACAAGAATAACAACCATATCGTAATCGTCACTCCATCAGGTTCAACCATTCATCTCATTGCCACATTCCGTAAGTCCACATCATTCTCATCGTTCCATTCAACCACATTCATATATTCAAGAATTCATATATTCATATATCTTGAGATCATCACATTCATAATCGTATATCAACATATCACATAACTCGAGTTCATCATATCATCACATATTAAAAGCATAAGTGAACTATACATAAGTCTAACACTTCATCATGCCATTAGTCAATCAAGCATGTCATTAGTCCACGCCAATCATGATATTAGTCAATAAATCATATCATCATGCTAGTTAGTCACTGATCACATAATTCCTGAGTTAGTCCCGAAACCGCTTTAAAATCCGAATCAACTAGTTAGAAATCCGATCCTTGAAAATGCTCATCAAATTCCTTTTTCAATTTAATTATGATAATATACTTTAAATCTCAAAGTCTCATAATATTATATTTTCTACTAATCACCGTAATATAATATCGTTAATCTTAAAATAATATTTTTATATTCTAAATCTCACATAATATTATATAATATTTTAAATACCATTTATTAACATTTTCATAAAATATTTCCAATTCCTGTAAAAATCCCAACCATTTTATTTTATAAAAATCAGCCCTTTACTAATTTACCAAACCCAACCTCTTTATTTCGGAAAATTCCAAACCGAGCCCCTTTATTTCGTTAAAACCCAAAACCGATCCTTCCTATTTTCGAAACAAAAATAAAGCCCCAAATCCCATTTTATTTGGAAGAAATCCGGACCCAAAACAGGCCCAAAGCTTGATTTTGATCTTATAACATAGGCCCATAAAATAGGCCCATTTAACTAACCAATATCATTTCTCCCATTTTGCAAAACATGCTGACGCTTTAAAAAAATGGAAAGGGCCCCAGCTGACATGGCTGATGAGGTGGAATATGATGTGGACGTGGAGCCCGCAATCTTAGAGCCATTTGCTGGTTGAAAGAAAGAAAGTAGAGCACTGGGCTTCGTTCAAAAATGGCGAAAGGGAGGAGGAAAGGTGGAGCGGCCGGCGGTGATTTCCGACTCCGACTACGACTACCCGACACCGATTACCCGACACTCATGGGTTCAAAACGACAAGGAAATGAGAGAGAGATGATGTGCTCACCGAGAGGGGCGGTTTCGAATGCGCAGGAGGTTCTCCGAGGCTCGGCGGGCTTCGTCGGAGGCGGAGCTTGCTCCTCGGACCTAGATCGAAGGCATTCGATGAAAAAGGTGGAGCTTTTCTGCGGTTTTTACTAGAAAAGGTGAAGGGAGCTTAAGGAGAGGAAGGTCGCTTCGTCGACTCGCCGGATTCGTTCGACTTGTCTTCGACTTGGCGCTGCTCGGTCGGAAAGGGATTGGTGGCTTCGGGCGGTTTCGGAGGATCCCCGAGCTCCTGGGTCGACGGCGGCATTGTGCAAGGAAGCTCCCTGACGCCAATCGCCGCTCCGAAAACTCCATGGAAGGGGGAGGTGGTGGTTCCGCCTGGGAAGGGGAAAGATTGGAGCTTGAGGGGAAAGCTTGAAGCTTGGGGAAGAAGACGATGATGGGGTGTTCTTGGTGCGGTGTGTGTTTGAAAACAGAGAGGGATGCTTGGTTGAAGACAGTAGGGGAATTTGGCGTTGCCTTGGACAGTTGCCGATGGTTACTGCAGAGCAAGGATAGAGTGGTAGGCATAGGTTTTATTTTTCTGAAGGGCTATGTTTTTGTGTGAGCTTGAGTGTGTATTTGGGCAATATAAGGAGAACAGTGAAGAGGGCTAAGCTTTTGATCAGGTGTGGGATTTGTGTGGATTTGCAATGAAGAAGGGAAAGGGTTGTAGGGTTGTAGGATGTTAGACAAAAGCAGGGGCAGGCTTCTGAAATCAACCAAGATCAATGGGTGTTGGTGTTATTTTGGGAAAATGTTTGTCTTACTCTCTGGTAAGATTAACAAGGGTATTCCCATATCCAAGGAAAAAGTGGAATAAAAAAAAAATTTAATAGGAGATAAATAGGTTTTTTTTTGTGATGTTCCGTTCACCCCTATGTCATAATTACTACCCCTAATTACTACAAGTCTACAACTACCATTATTTCTCCTACTAAATACGAAAATGGTGGTAATTAAATTATTTATGTGTTACTTTACTCCGTATAATTTATACTTTGAAGTATATAAGTACTTTGTAGATAAATTAGTTCGTTCTCAATTTTTTTTATACTTTGTTTACATTTTACAATTTATACTTTGTAATTAAATATTTTTATACTTTGTTTATACTATACAATTTAATTAGTTCGAACTCCTATTTTTTATACTTTGGAATGTAATTAGTTCAAGCTCTCATTAACCCGGATCAGATACATGCAAGCACAGATGAATTATGGAATATGCCATCAAAATCAAACAGGATATAGGAATCGATAATATAAAGTCAAAAAACACTTGCTTCACTAAATTAGCTTGCATACAGATGGAATGTGATTTTCACCCATTTTTTTATATAATTGGTATGGAGAACATATTTTTCATCACAAATCTTTTTTTTTTTTTATGTTTAATGAAATAAAATTTTAATTTGGTCGAAGAAGCTTGATTTTATTTTTATGTTTAATTGAAGATGTATCCATACTGTCGGGCTAGGCGTCAGGGTAACAAAAATCACAAATTCGAGCAAATAAAATTATTTTGAGCTCTCGTTAAACAGAGTCGGGTTAACATATGATTAAGAATTCGGAGAAATAAAATTCGTTCAAGCTCTCGTTAACCAGAGTTGTGTTAACATGAAATTGAAATACCCCAAATTATTTTTTGGTATATCGTTTTAAGTAAATATGTTTTTTAATAATGTTCTTTTATTTTGAACTTAGAAAAGTTTTTCAAATTAAATATATACAAAGCCTTATAACTATTTTTGAGATAGTTCATCGTTATTTTTATGTGTACTTATAATAAATTAATTAGTTTTTTAAGTTTTATTATTTTAAGGCAGAGTTGGATTTTTTTTAAAAATTATTCACCAAAAAATAATTAATTAATAAAACATTATAAATTTCCAAATATTTACACAATTATTTTGAAAGTTATAATGTTACATAAATTTTTGGATATAGTATAATTTAGAAGTAATTTGGTCCAAAGGCCTTCGGCCTTTGGACCAAATACTAAATGTCCTAAAAACTTTTCTTTGCTAGTAAATGGCCAAAATATTTTCATAATACCAAGAGTACCCCCGTTCTAATTTAACCCCCAATTTCTCTGCCCTTCCTCCCTTCTCCCGTTCCTTCACTTTGCGTTCCAGCCGCCTCAATGGCGAATCAATTTGTGAGAGACCACAGATGGCAGTGGCAGGGTGCTTGGTGGCGGTGGCTTCTCCTCCCTCTTCTGTTGCTAGTGGCGACCACAAACGGCAGCGGCAGGGTGCTTGGTGGCGGTGGCTCCATCCTCGACGCGTCTGCTGGCACTGCCATGGGATGAAAGGGAAGAAGATTTCACCCAGATCCTCGACGCATCTCCATGCTTGCTTGGTGGCGGTGGCCGATTCCGATTCCGACGCGTCTCCTTGCTTGCTTGGTGGTGGTGGCCGATTCCGACTCCGTTCTTCAGATTTCAGCCAGATCCGCCTCCTGCATGATCTAAATTGACGATGAAGATGAACAGCCTCCCAAACTCGAAGCTTCTCCTCCGCCTCCGCTGCCTTCGCTCCAATTCCCGCCTCCAGATCCGCCGCCTCCGTTGCATATCGATCCTCGCTCCAGATCCGCCTCTTGTAGATCTAAATTGATGATGAAGATGAACACTCGATCTTAGGAGCTTCTGAATTTTTTATGTTCGGCAAAGGCCGATTTTAGTACAATATACAGAAGCTGTCATTCAATTCCAAACTCTGATATTAGGGTTTTCGTAATTGGTGACATTTGCAGATTGTTTCAGTTATAGATAATAAAGGAGCAAAAATTGTGAGCTTTGATTGTGTGTGTGTGCATTCATGACCCTGTTTGAAATCAGTTCGTTATGAATAACAGTGATTAGGTGAGTTTAGTGGTGGTGCAAAGGGAAATTGTTCTTGACTGCTTGTTAGTTAAACGTACAACAATTGATCAACACATGTGGGAATTGGAAACTAATTAAAGAATGAGTAGTTAATTTGATGATGATGATGATTTTATTCTTGAATAATATTTAAATTTGATGATCGATGATGATGATGATGATTGATGAATCGGAGGTTTTGTTTATTGGGGTGACAGGCGGAGATAGTGTCTATGCCTTTTTTGTTATAGTGATTACAGGGTCTATGACCCTGTTTTAACAGTGGTTACAACGTCTATGATGTAACGGCCCGGGATTATGATTCCCGAGTTACGTTTCGAGGGATGAAACCCCTCATTAGGACCTTGCGCCCCGAGTACAGGTTGAAGGTTTTAAATCCTGATTTAATGTTTTCAAAGTGGGATTTCATACCCAAATTCGAAGGGATCGTTGGAATCCCCGGGGAAGTCCCCTGTACCTATCGTAAGTCTAAGCGTGGAAATCAGTAGTCATGCAAATAGCAAAAACAAGTGTAATACAAGAGGGTGCCGCGGCAGAGCCGGGTCAAAACGGAGTCTAAAGTGTAAATCCAAAAAGATGATCAGAGTCTGGTGAAGTCGATAACTCCAGCGCTCACTCTCCGCCGAACAAAATGACCCGCGCAATAAGCAAACAGCACCGATAGGATGAACATAAATAATACCTAAAAAATTTAATGGTGAGCGGGATCAGAATGATGCCCACCTGCTGCATCCCGGCTCTAAGCACACATATACGCTATACCTAATAAAGATGCTTCTAGGTGCAAGGCGGAATATTAACACACTAGCATGCTCCTAAGATCAAGTGCATATTAATATATAGGGCCCCAGCAAAGAATACCAAATGGTATGTCCCTCTCCTACCTCCACCCCCTTCCGATAGGGCGGAGATTGGCCAGCTCGTGAATGCATTCCATAATAATCGGGCGGCACGCATGCCCAACCCGTATCCACAATAAAGCCCGCAGGCAGCTCATAATATAAGGAAGTTGCATGACTCGATTGACTCAGGACGGGACCCGATGGGACTGGGCAATCCTATAACCCTAGCAAAGACTCTAGTGACTTCACATATAACGGCCGTTCTGTTTACATACGCATAAAGAAATAGAATCCTCAACGGTCAATGCAACCTAGGATGATACTACATGGCATGATGATCATGAATGCAAGCACCTAGTATATCATGCACATAAAGCAGGGAATATCTCTCTATCAATCTGAGTAAGCTCCGAAGAGACTTACCTGGTACCGCAGAACAGCAAAAGGCAATCAACCAGGCAATATGTAATCCAACACGTCACAGATGATCACCTGACAAGTATAAGTACATGAATGAGTCTATTTCTAAGGCACAAAATGCATAGAATTGTCACACACACAACTTCACAACTTAACACAATAACCATCTCATCACCATTTCCATCATCTTAACTTTATCTCATAACATATTCATTATAATTATCCAATTCATCAACTTAAGATAATTCCAATTCATACTTAGCCAATTTGCATGCTATCATATCACAATCTTACTTAGCATATAATTGCATATCCTCATCATAATCATATAACATTTAACCATACATAATAAATCACCACAATATTATATCTTAAATCTCAACACAACATTTTATATTTTAATCTCAATAATATTACATAATATTTCTAACACCATTTGCTTTTAAACACTTTTATAAAATATTTTCTAATTCTTTAAAAGCTCAACCATTTTCATCTAATCAAAACATCCCTTTTTAAATTACCAAATCAACCTTACTTTATTTTAATTTACCAAAACCAATCCCTTATTTTGTAAAATCCCCAAAATCGGCACTCTTGTTTTATAAAACCCCAAGTCAAGTTTTCTAACAAAAAAAAATTACGCCCAATACTTGGTTTCTTCTTAGAAAGAAAAAAGGCCCAACATTCCCCTTTTAAAATACCAACTCGGCCCAAACAATCAGGCTTAAAGGCCATCTCATTTGATTCCTTTAAGGGAATCCGAGCTGACATGTAAAAAAAAATGAAATGGGCCCAGGCTGAGGTGGAGGCTGATGTGGCAAATGAAAGGGGGTCCACATCCCCTCTTCTTCCTCCCATGTCTGCTGAATGAAAGAAGGAAGCACAGGCTTCCACTCGTGCCCGGAAAACCGAAGGAAGGGAGAGGGAAGGGGATCTCCGGCGGCGGTGCTCCATCTCCGGCCACCCAGCCTCGCCGGCCACCCCGACAGACACGCACGAGACAAGAAGGAAGGGGAGAAGAAGGAAGGGAGAAGGCTCACCGAGGGCATTCGATGCCGGAAGCGGAGCTCCGAGAGGCTGTCTCCAGGCGCGCCGGGGCTGTTTCTTCGAGCAAGAAGCCTGGGAGAGGTGCGGGGTGTTAAAGGCGGAGCCTTTGGCTGATAAAGGGTGAAAGAGGAGAGGTCAAGAGGAATCGAGGCTTACCGAGGTGCACAGCGGAAAATAGGACGCCAAGGAGGTGACGGCGGCGCTCCGGCTGCTCCTGGTGGCTGCTGGTGGCGACGGCGGGTGACACTGGTGGTGGCGAGGTGGTGACGGAGGTGTGGTGGTGGAGATGGTGAGGTGGTGGAAGGGTGTGGGCGGCAACGAAGGACGATGAAGGGTGTGCTCTTCGGCGCCTTCCTCCAAGGGAGAAAGGAGAGATGTGTTTGGTTCCTTGTGTTTGTGTAGAAAGATGTGTTCAAGTTCAGATTTTTATGGACAAATCTTGGGGTTTACTTGAGTTCTTGATTTTACCCATTGGACAAAGCATGGAACCTCTCTTCCATTTTTGGTAAATCAAAGCAAGGTAAGAAAAAGAGTATAGGTGGGTGTTGGGTTAATTAGGGAAAGATTGAAAAAGATGAGAAATTTAAACTTAAATCTCAAATTGTGGGATCCAAGGTTGAATTTGGATAAGGATGTGAGAAAGATGACGGAATTGAGGTCTCGAGTCGGGAATTTAAATTTCCGCCGATTGGTCATTCAAATCTCGAAATGAAAGACGGATTCGATCTTTAAATTAAAAATTTGGGCTGGAATTTGTTTTAAATTCATTTTGATTTTCTTTTTTCGAAAATTAATATTTTAAAATTCCGAGCCTTTACATCATCCACCTCTAAAAACAAGTCTCGTCCCCGAGACTAAAATCATTCTAAAGTAGGGGATGAAGTAGAAATTGGTGAGTCCAAGGATCACGTCATTGATCCCGTAAGTACCTCATGAGTGCCCCCATGAGATCTCACAGTACCGTCGTCATGATCATAATACTCCCAATCGGTCGTAGTAAGGATGCGGTAGGGGCCCCTACCACATCCCCACTCCGATTCCTCGGGCGTACCATAACTCGAAAAGCATCATGGCATCCCCGCTAGGTCTTAGCAAGCGATCCACAGGTGCCCCCATACATGCTTGTATCCACTTCGTGGGGCGTCATAATGAAAACTCGGGTTGTAATAGTTTTCTCAAAATCTATGTTCCTTTTTTTAATCACCATTTAAAATTATTTAATTTCGATGTTAAACAAGGCATTCCCAACTTCCCAATCATTCTAACATCCACCTCTAAGGGCTAGTCCCATATTCTCTTCCTAGGTTCCGAGTCAAATCATAATTCCACATTTCAATCTCTAGCATTTCTAATATCCGGCATCATGGATATAGAAGAATGATCATAATCTCAAGATAAACAGAAGATCATAGCACATCAAAGACAGTCACATACCATAATATCTAGCACATCATCATATCATCAAGGCTCATCACATCATATCACCAAGGATCTGCACACAACTACCAAGCATAAGCACACAATTCAAAGAGACACCACTAACCAATCCCAGCCAACTAACTAGGCATACTCACCGCACTCGAGAGGTCAAGGTAATGTCTACGATCGGCTCAACATAGGATGTAAGCAACTCATCTAGGACATCTCCATAGCTAGCCCGAATGCTCTCCTCGGTCTCCCAGGTGGCCTCCTCAGGGCTCCTCCTAGACCACTGAACCAGAAGCAAAGGAACCTTCCTGTTCCTAAGCTTCTTCACATGACGGTCAAGGACCCTCACCGGACGCTTTACAAAGGTATGGTCAGGCTCGATGTGAAGGTCTGAGTGGTCAAGGACATGGCTAGGGTCGGGAATATACTAACGGAGCTGGGAGACATGAAAGACGTCATGGACGCCGGCCAAGGACGGGGGTAAGGCCAAACGGTAGGCTACCACACCGACTCTCTCTAGGATCTCAAATGGGCCAATGAACCTCGGACTCAACTTCCCTTTGATGCCGAACCGTCGAACTCCCCTGATGGGCGAAACTCGAAGCCATACGTGCGAGCCTACCTCGAACTCAAGCTCGGTCCTCCGTCTGTCCGCATACTTCTTCTGTCGGTCCTGGTCTACCCTCATATGCTCTCGGATGCGACCAACCTTATCAACTGTCTCTCTGACTATCTCGGGCAACGACAAAACTGTATCTGCAGGCTTGTCCCAGCAAACCGGCGACTTGCATCGCCTCCCATACAAAGCCTCATATGGGGCCATCTCGATCGACGCGTGGTAGCTGTTGTTGTAGGTAAACTCCACTAGCGGTAGGTGCTTGACCCAATGATCATCCCAGTCCAAGACGCACGATCGCAACATGTCCTCCAATGTCTGAATTGTCCTCTCGCTCTGGCCGTCTGTCTGCGGGTGATAAGCCGTACTAAAATGCAATTTGGAGCTCAAACTCTCCTGAACCTGCTGCCAAAACCTCAAGGTGAATCGTCCATCTCGATCGGATACGATCCTCTCTGGTACTCCATGAAGCCTCACAATCTGGCAAATGAACTCGTCCGCTAACTTCGAAGCTGGCCATGTCTCCTGAATAGCTATGAAATGGGCCGACTTGGTCAACCTGTCGACCACGACCCAAATAGCGTCAAATCCTCTGATGTCTCGCCTCAGCCCAGTGACAAAATCCATGGAGATATCCGTCCACTTCCACTCGGGAACTGGAAGTGACTGGACGGGTCCTCCCGGTCTCTGATGCTCAATCCGAAACTGCTGACAAACCTGACATCTGGCCACGAACTCTGTGATGTCTGCTCTCATCCTCTGCCACCAATAACTCCTCCTCAGATCCTGATACATCTTATTCGTCCCTGGATGGACAGAATAAGGGGTGGAGTGAGCCTCCTGCATGATCCTCTGCCTCAGATCTGACGTCGACGGAACTACAACTCTGCCCTGGAAGGTTAGCATCCCATCTGCTCTCTCTGCAAGCTCTCTAAATCTGCCCTGAGCCATCCGCTCTCTCAGAACTGCAATCTCTGGACAATCTGCCTGACCCTGCCGAATCTCTGCTGACAACTCTGCCTATACCTCTAAGAACGACAACTGCCCGCGATCTCGCTGAATCCACACCTCAAAACAGCATCCCATCAGATCTCTCTGCAATTCCCGCTGAGTTGTAAGCCTCTCAACTGCCACCTCCTGGTGAGTCTTCCTACTCAACGCATCTGCCACCACATTGGCTTTCCCTGGATGGTAGACTATGTCCAAGTCATAGTCCTTCAGAAGCTCTAGTCATCGTCTCTGACGCATGTTGAGTTCCTTCTGCGTGAAAATGTACTTCAAGCTCTTATGATCCGTCATCACCTTGCAAGAAGTACCATACAGATAATGCCTCCAGATCTTCAGAGCGTGAACCACGACTGCCAACTCCAAATCATGGATGGGGTAAGACACCTCTGCAGGCTTCAACTGACGCGAAGCGTAAGCGATGACCCGGTCTCTCTGATGCAGAACACAACCCAAGCCGGAATGCGAAGCATCTGTGTAGATAACGAAGTCCTCTGTCCCATCTGGCAGAGCTAACACCGGAGCAGTCGTCAACTTCTGCTTCAGAAGCTCAAAGCTGGCCTGACAATCTGAACTCCACTCGAAGGGGACGTCCTTCTTCAGCAGCTGCGTCATCGGCTTAGCAATACTCGAGAAACCCTGGACGAACCTCCTGTAATAACTAGCCAATCCCAGGAATGAGCGGATATCTCTGACGTTCTTGGGCACCTCCCAAGCAACGATGGCATCAATCTTTGCCGGATCCGCGGCAACTCCCTCAGCTGAAATAACGTGGCCTAAGAAAGCCACCTCTGTGAGCCAGAACTCACACTTGCTGTACTTTCCATACAGCTGATGCTTCCTCAGCGTCTCCAGCACAATCCTCAAATGCTCCTCGTGCTCCTCTCTACTCCTCGAGTAGACTAAGATGTCATCGATGAAGACGACGACGAATTTGTCAAAGAAGTCGATGAACACTCGGTTCATGAGCTCCATGAACGCGGCTGGTGCATTGGTCAGCCCAAACGGCATGACCACGAACTCGTAGTGACCATAGCGAGTCCGAAAAGCGGTCTTCAGAACATCCTCTGGCTTCGCCCTCAGCTGATGATAACCCGACCTCAAATCAATCTTCGAGAAGACCACGGCGCCCTGCAGCTGATCCATCAGATCATCAATCCGGGGAAGAGGATAACGGTTCTTCACCGTCGCCCGGTTCAGCTCCCGATAATCGATGCACAGTCTCAGCGACCCATCCTTCTTCTTGACAAATAGCACTGGCGCTCCCCAAGGCGATGCACTAGGCCGAATGTAGCCCTTCTCAGCTAGGTCCTCTAGCTGAGCCTTCAGCTCGGCCATCTCCGTCGGTGCCATGCGATAAGGGACTCGCGAGATAGGCCTGGTGCCTGGCTCCAACTCAATCGCGAAGTCGACCTCCCTCGGTGGGAGAAGTCATGGCAGCTCCTCCGGAAACACATCTGCGAAGTCTCTGACGACGGGAACATCTGATATGCTGGGGTGCGTGCGATCCACCTCTAAAGCGTAACACAAATACCCAACGCAACCCTGGTCTAAAAGTCTGGCGGCTCTGACTAAGCAGATGAGTGATCCATTCCTCTTGGGGTCGCTCCCCCAAACCTGGTGCTCGGTCCCGTCAGATGCCAAAATCGACACTGTCCTCGTCCACAAGTTGATGATAGCCCCGTAGTGGTCCATGAAGTCCATACCCAAGATGAGATCATCCATCCTCAATGGCATAACGATAAGGTCGGTAGGCCACTCTTGCTCACCTATCCGGATGGGGCACCCTAAAATCTCACGACTCGTCCTAACCTTGGCCCCATCCACCAGACCAATAGTAAGGGGTGAACCACTCGTGCAGCTCAGGCTCAGCCTAGCCACGCACGCCTCTGCTATGAAGCAGTGAGTCGCACCAGTGTCAAACAAGATAGATAGGCACTCATCATGGAAGAATATCGTACCTGCGAAAGTCGGGGTTGAGCGGTCATCTGCGTGCATCTGAAATACGCGGGGCGGTGGGGGTAATCCTGGTCCTCGACCTCCCGAACTCTGGCCATGATCATACCCTGACCCTGATGGTCCTACAGAAGATGATCCACGACCCTGACCTGACCCAGATGGTCCTCTACCTCCACGTCCAGAACCTCTACCTCCTCTGCCTCCGCCTCGGCCTCTGCCGGAAGAGTCACCTCGTCCCTGGCCCTGACCCTGGCTCTGGGGATATGTCAACAGTGGTGGCTGAGGAGCCGCAGGAAGTCTGGGTGGCTGTGCAGTAGCTGGAGCTCCACGACTCTGAGGGCATGTGGCAGCTCGGTGCCCCATAGTACCACAGGTGTAATAGACAGTCGAACGGTCAGGGCAAGAAGCAATGTAGTGGCCCGTCCCGAAACATCCATGGCAGGTCCTCACTCTAGCATCTCCTCCATAAGCAGTCTGAACTGGGGGTGTTCTCTATGCAGCTCCGTGATATCCTCCTCTAAACCTTCCTCTCCTAGATCTGTCATCTCCGTGGGTATCAGCTGGACGCGCCCTCTTCGCCTCAGGGCGAACAGTAGAGTAGGAAGTCTCACACAGAATCCTCTGCTGATCGTACATGAGGATAACCTTCAGAAATCGGTCAAAGCTGACAGCTCCCAAGTTGGATGCATGCAGAAGTACGGGAGGCGGCATTCTCATAGACAGCAAATGAATCCGACTCTCGTCTGATGGGCATAGGTGATCGCAGTATATCAGCTCACTCTTGAACTGACGAACGATGGTAGCTATAGAAGCCGACCGGTCATAGGTGCCGCGCATAAAAGATACCTCCCTAGCCATCTGTATCCCTGGTGGACAGTACTCCTTCATCATCAGGGATCTGAAGTCGTCATAGGTCCACTCGGTCCGCTCCTTCTTGCAGCCAAACCACCTAGCATTCGCGTACTCCCGTAGAAGTCCAGCAGCAAGTCTCTGTCTCTCAGAGGCAGGTACAGCAACATGGTCAAATAACCCCTCCATGTTACGCAGCCACCTCTCAACTTCATCTCCGACGCCTCCCGCAAAGGTCGGCGGACTACACTGAGCAAACCTCTTGACCCAATCGATGCGCTTCTCAGGGCACGCATCGACCACGGGCTCGGCTGGCTCCTAAACTGGAACCTCTGGCGTCGGTGCCGTAGATCGAGCCCCTCCATGTAACTCGCTCAGAATATCATGAAGTGCTGCCTCTAGCTGCCCAATCCTAGTCTCTGAGGAAGCTGGCACCCGATCATCAGCTCGCGGTGGTGAAACTCTCTCCTCAGCGCTCTCAACAGCAACTCGACGGGGGCGTCCCCTGCCGCGACGCGCCCTACCCCCACGCCCATCTAAGCCACGTCTCGGGTCAACCATACTTGCTACATGACAATAAATATATCACTCAGCACAGAAGCACTCAACGATTCAATATGACCCTCTTCAAGGAGGATCGCCCTCAGGCCCAATTGAATTTAAGACATACAAGCACAGAGACGATCTATGCCGCCCTTCGGGGGACGGCTAACCGGAGGAGCAAATACCTCACGGTCTCTTAACCCATTTTACTACAACCCTCGAGTTCCTTGGAGTCTTCACAACCCATCTGTAAAAGAAAGCTAGTATTTTGCCTACCTTCCCCGAATTCTACATCCATAAGGGATGCCTATCGCATAGTCTCTACCCCACGAGATTGCCATTCACAATTGATTGGTCTATGATTAGGTCCAATTAAATTCATTTTGCCCCTTGTAAACATTTCGAAAACCACTTAAAAGCAATTTGAAAACCTTGGGCCATTTTCAAAACCACTTCAACCTATCATACTCGGATTGCAAAACCTGGCTCTGATACCACCTTTGTAACGGCCCGGGATTATGATTCCCGAGTTACGTTTCGAGGGATGAAACCCCTCGTTAGGACCTTGCGCCCCGAGTACAGGTTGAAGGTTTTAAATCCTAATTTAATATTTTCAAAGTAGGATTTCATACCCAAATTCGAAGGGATCGTTGGAATCCCCGGGGAAGTCCCCTGTACCTGTTGTAAGTCTAAGCGTGAAAATCAGTAGTCATGCAAATAGCAAAAACAAGTGTAATACAAGAGGGTGCCGCGGCAGAGCCGGGTCAAAACGGAGTCTAAAGTGTAAATCCAAAAACATGATCAGAGTCTGGTGAAGTCGATAACTCCAGCGCTCACTCTCCGCCGAACAAAATGACCCGCGCAATAAGCAAACAGCACCGATAGGATGAACATAAATAATACCTAAAAAATTTAATGGTGAGCAGGATCAGAATGATGCCCACCTGCTGCATCCCGGCTCTAAACACACATATATGCTATACCTAATAAAGATGCTTCTAGGTGCAAGGCGGAATATTAAAACACTAGCATGCTCCTAAGATCAAGTGCATATTAATATATAGGGCCCCAGCAAAGAATACCAAATGGTATGTCCCTCTCCTACCTCCACCCCCTTCCGATAGGGCGGAGACTGGCCAGCTCGTGAATGCATTCCATAATAATCGGGCGGCACGCATGCCCAACCCGTATCCACAATAAAGCCCGCAGGCAGCTCATAATATAAGGAAGTTGCATGACTAGATTGACTCAGGACGGGACCCGATGGGACTGGATCATCCTATAACCCTAGCAAAGACTCTAGTGACTTCACATATAACGGCCGTTCTGTTTACATACGCATAAAGAAATAGAATGCTCAACGGTCAATGCAACATAGCATGATAATACATGGCATGCTGATCATGAATGCAAGCACCTAGTATATCATGCACATAAAGCAGGGAATATCTCTCTATCAATCTGAGTAAGCTCCGAAGAGACTTACCTGGTACCGTAGAACAGCAAAAGGCAATCAACCAGGCAATATGTAATCCAACACGTCACAGATGATCACCTAACAAGTATAAGTACATGAATGAGTCTATTTCTAAGGCACAAAAAGCATAGAATTGTCACACACACACAACTTCACAACTTAACACAATAACCATCTCATCACCATTTCCATCATCTTAACTTTATCTCATAACATATTCATTATAATTATCTAACTCATCAACTTAAGATAATTCCAATTCATACTTAGCCAATTTGCATGCTATCATATCACAATCTTACTTAGCATATAATTGCATATCCTCATCATAATCATATAACATTTAACCACACATAATAAATCACCACAATATTATATCTTTAATCTCAACACAACATTTTATATTTTAATCTCAATAATATTACATAATATTTCTAACACCATTTTCTTTTAAACACTTTTATAAAATATTTTCTAATTCTTTAAAAGCTCAACCATTTTCATCTAATCAAAACATCCCTTTTTAAATTACCAAATCAACCTTACTTTATTTTAATTTACCAAAACCAATCCCTTATTTTGTAAAATCCCCAAAACCGGCCCTCTTGTTTTATAAAACCCCAAGTCAAGTTTTCTAACAAAAAAAAATTAGGCCCAATACTTCGTTTCTACTTAGAAAGAAAAAAGGCCCAACATTCCCCTTTTAAAATACCAACTCGGCCCAAACAATCAGGCTTAAAGGCCATCTCATTTGATTCCTTTAAAGGAATCCGAGCTGACATGTATAAAAAAATGAAATGGGCCCAGGCTGAGGTGGAGGCTGATGTGGCAAATGAAAGGGGGTACAAATCCCCTCTTCTTCCTCCCAGATCTGCCGAATGAAAGAAGGAAGCACAGGCTTCCACTCGTGCTCGGAAAACCGAAGGAAGGGATAGGGAAGGGGATCTCCAGCGGCGGTGCTCAAACTCCTGCCACCCAGCCTTGCCGGCCACCCCAACAGACACGCACGAGACAAGAAGGAAGGGGAGAAGAAGGAAGGGAGAAGGCTCACTGAGGTCATTCGATGCCGGAAGCGGAGATCCGAGAGGCTGTCTCCGGGCGCACCGGGGCTGTTTCTTCGAGCAAGAAGCCTGGGAGAGGTGCGGGGTGTTAAAGGCGGAGCCTTTGGTTGATAAAGGGTGAAAGAGGAGAGGTCGAGAGTAATCGAGGCTTACCGAGGTGCGCAGCGGAAAACAGGACGCCAAGGAGGTGACGACGGCGCTCCGGCTGCTCCTGGTGGCTGCTGGTGGCGACAGCGGGTGACACTGGTGGTGGCGAGGTGGTCACGGAGGTGTGGTGGTGGAGATGGTGAGGTGGTGGAAGGGTGTGTGCAGCAACGAAGGAGGATGAAGGGTGTGCTCTTCGGCGCCTTCCTCCAAAGGAGAAAGGAGAGATGTGTTTGGTTCCTTGTGTTTGTGTGGAAAGATGTGTTCAAGTTCAGATTTTTATGGACAAATCTTGGGGTTTACTTGAGTTCTTGATTGTACCCATTGGACAAAGCATGGAACCTCTCTTCCATTTTTGGTAAATCAAAGCAAGGTAAGAAAAAGAGTATAGGTGGGTGTTGGGTTAATTAGGGAAAGATTGAAAAAGATGGGAAATTTAAACTTAAATCTCAAATTGTGGGATCCAAGGTTGAATTTGGATAAGGATGTGAGAAAGATGACGGAATTGAGGTCTTGAGTCGGGAATTTAAATTTCCGCCGATTGGTCATTCAAATCTCGAAATGAAAGACGGATTCGATCTTTAAATTAAAAATTTGGGCTGGAATTTGTTTTAAATTCATTTTGATTTTCTTTTTCCGAAAATTAATATTTTAAAAATCCGAGCCTTTACATATGATCCCCTTACCCGTTCATTTATTAGAGGAGAACTGTCACCACTTGTATTTTGGCTTCTCATTAGCCCGTTTGTGCCTCACTTGTCGTATGGTTTTCCTTTGATTACAGTGTCTTTGACTCTTTTTTCATAGTGGTGGCAGTGTTTATAACCCTGTTTTTTTTTGTTACGACTTCTATAGGGTTTCCTTTGATTACAGTGTCTATTACCTTTTTTCATAGTGGTGACAATGTTTATGATCCGGTTTTTATAGTGGTGACAGTGTCGATTATCCCGTTTTCATAGTGGTGACAACGTCTATAGGATTTTCCTTTTATTACAATGTCTATGACCCTTTTTTCATAGTGGTTACAGTGTCAATAACCCTGTCTTTATTTTGATTACAGCGTCTATAGGGCTTTTCTTTGATTACAATGTCTACGCCCCTTTTTCATAGTGGTGACAGTATTTATGACCTTGTTTTAATAGTGGTGACAGTGTCTATGACTCTCTTACCCGTTCATATATTAGAGGAGAACTGTCCCCACATGTATTTTGGCTTCTCATTAGCCCCTATAGGGTTTATGCCTCCCGTGTCGTAAGGTTTTCCTTTGATTACAGTGTCTTTGTCCCCACATGTATTTTGGCTTCTCATTAGCCCTATAGGGTTTGTGCCTCCCGTGTCGTAGGGTTTTCCTTTGATTACAGTGTCTTTGACCCTTTTTTCATAGTGGTGACAGTGTCTATAGCCCTGTTTTTATTTTGGTTACAACGTCTATATGGTTTCCTTTAATTACAGTGTCTATGATCTTTTTTTCATAGTGGTGAGAGTGCATACGCCCCTTTTTCATAGTGGTGACAGTGTCTATAGCCCTGTTTTTATTTTGGTTACAACGTCTATAGAGTTTCCTTTGATTACAATGTCTATGATCTTTTTTCATAGTGGTGACAGTGCCTAAGCCCCTTTTTTCATAGTGGTGACAGTGTCTATGACCTTTAAACCACATTTATTTTGAGTGAAAGTGTCTATGACCTTTGATTACAGTGTCTATGACCTTATTTTTTTAGTGATGATAGTGTCTATGATTCTATTACCCATTCATATATTGAAGGAGAACTGTCCACCTAATGTCTTTTGGCTTCTCATTAGCCCTTTTAGGGTTTGTGCTTACCTTGTCATAGGGTTTTCCATTTGGTGACAACAATCATCTCTTACCGACGTACTGTACTTAACATTTTAGTGTTTAGGATTTAGGGTTTAGGGCCTTGGCCCTAAACCCTAAAGACTTAACCCTAAACCCTAAACCATATTGTACATCACATGTTCTTTTGGCTTCTCATTAGCTCCTTTAGGGTTTATGCTTCCCTTTTCCTAGGGTTTTCCTTTGATTACAGTGTCTATGAACCTTTTTTAATAGTAGCGACAATGTCTATAAAGCTGTTTTTATTTTTGTTACAGCGTCTATAGGGTTTTCCTTTTGATTACAGTGTCTATGGCTTTATTTTTATAGTGGTGACAGTGGCTATGTCACTATTTTTATTTTGATTACAGTGTCTATGACCCTCTTACCCATTTATGTATTAGAGGAGAACTGTCATCACATTTATTTTGGCTTCCCATTAGTCTCTATAGGGTTTGTTCTTCCTTTATGATATAATTTCCTTTTGATTACAGTGTTTATGACCATGTTTTTATAGTGGTGACAGTATCTATGACTTTAATTTTTTTATAGTAGTTACAATAGTAGTTACGTTTTAAATTTTTTTTATTGCGGTGACACTACTTTAAAAAAATCTAAAAAACTAGAAATTACAAATTAGAGAAGAACTGTCACCACATATATTTTCGCTTCTCATTAGCCTTTATAGGGTTTGTGCTTCCCTTTTCCTAGGGTTTTCCTTTGATTACAGTGTCTATGAACCTTTTTTCATAGTGGACACAATGTCTATAAAGCTGTTTTTATTTTGGTTACAGCGTCTATAGGGTTTTCCTTTTGATTACAGTGTCTATGACCCTGTTTTTATAGTGGTTACAGTGTCTGTGATCCTATTTTTGTTTTGCTTACAACATCTATGACCCTTTTAACCATTCATATGTTATAGGAAAACTGTCACCACATGTATTTTGGTTTCTCATTAGCCCCTATAAGGTTTATATTTCCCTCGTCCTAGGGTTTTCCTTTGGTTACAGTGTCTATGATCCTATTTTTATTTTGCTTACAACGTTTATGACCCTCTTACTCATTCATATATTAGAGAAGAATCGTCACCATATTTATTTTGACTTCTCATTAGCCCCTATAGGGGTTGTGCTTCCCTCATCATATGATTTCCTTTTGATTACAGTGTCTATGACCACGTTTTTACAGTGGTGACATTGTATATGACCTTGTTTTTATTATGGTGACAATAGTAGTTACATTTTTAATTTTTTAACGGAGATTACGCGGGTTAGAACAACTTCTATAATTGCGGGATAATTTCTGAAATTTTAGAAATTAACACAGGGGCATATTTTATAAAAAACAGAAAGTCTGGGAGGTTTTGCGTAATTACTCTTCTTCTTCCCCCATTTCGAGCAGCTTCAACAGTGATTTTCGGCGATCTTCCGACGGCTCGTTCTCCTTACACAGAGCTCCGTTTGACGCGTATGACCTATCAAACTGACGAGTGCAATCTCTACTTCATTATCGTTGTGTTGATTTTGTCGATGGATGATCTGACACACCGCTATGAGTGCTTGAACAGTGGCTGCTAAGCGGCTGTTTCACGAAGCTCCAAGGTGTCCGACAATGGCGGTTAGCGATTTTATATAAATTTGAGAGGGGTTTTTGTACGAAAACCATCCTTGAGAGATGTAGAACGTGACTGAGCGGGTAGAAGGCTTGGATTTAGGGTTGAACGTGATTTAGGGTGCACGAGGAGATTCGATTCGGCCTTCAATGGAGGAGGGCTCGGTTGTGAGGCTTGGAAGAGTGCGAAAGCAGCAGGGGCGGATGGCGCTCGTCGTCGGCGGCGGAGAGAGAGGGGCGGTCGACGGGAGGTGGTGTGCAGCGAGGAGGCGGGAGACGGGAGGTAGTAGATGTGCAGCGAGCGAGCGATCCGCCTCATTTTTCTCCAGATCTGTTTTAATTTGGGGGAGAAGGAAAAAAAAATAAGGCAGGGGTATAATTGGAAAATGTGGACACTTACCTAATATTGTAACCCTTGTGTCCTATGACTTAAAATTTGGTCCCCAAATGGCCACTTAGCAAAAAAAACCCTATAATTTACACAATTATTTTGAACCGGTTTTATTTTATTTCATCCGGTTCAGGTGAACCAGACCATCAGAAAATAAAAATAAAAATAAAAAGGCCGAACCAGGACCCTGAACCCTTCCCCTACATCCAGCCGTTCGAAGTCACTGTAAAAGCAAGGTGAAATCCAGCTCCTCAAATCTCGCCCTAAATCTCAAACAAATCATTCCAGGGTCTTCTCTATCAATGCGTATCTGTTTCTAATGAGATTTGCTACACGAATTTCGAGAGATTCGCATAAAAATCGGATCGAATGTGAACATCCCAAATCTGAAAAATTTCCTAAATCCGGCGGAGTTGAAGGAATCAGATCAAATTGAAGATCGTTAGGGCTTTGTGATTGATTACAAACGGGATTTGCAGATTGATTGAAGCCAACTCACCCCGATTTTACCCCGCCTATAAATACATGATTTTTCGGTCCTCAACCTCACACCTCCATTGAAGCACACCTCCGAGATCTAAGTCGATCCCAACACCTTCCTAACACTCTAAAAAACACTCAATTCAAAGAAATTTCTAAAATCTCTCAGAAAATCAAAAGTCTTAATTTTGGGAAATCTTCGCCGGGAAGGGATGGACCGCCGCTTGTCGCCGCCTCTTCTGTCGGAAAAAACCAGCAACACTCGCGCCGCACCGCCATGAACCAGTAACCACCATCGTGTCCTGCCGCCGTGGCTCGTGGAGTCGCCACCATCGAACCACCTGCGTCGCCACTGATTATCGGCCTCCATCGACGCTACCATCAGACACCACCTGTAAAGGCTCGGATTTTTAAATCCTAATTTTTTTTTAAAAAAAATTGAAATTAATTTAAAAGCAGAATTTAAAGGAAAAAACTCGTTAAATCGGATTTTAAAACTAATAAAACGGATTTCCGACCTAAAATAAAATTTTGGAATGGTATTTTAATCAAGTCGGGATAAGATCGAGAGAACGGGTTTCAGGATATATATTACGGGTATTTCAAATTTCTTGGGTCGAGTTGATTTTTTTTCCTTGTCTCCTTACCCCTTCACATGTCTAATTGCAACAATCCACAACAACAGCTGGAATGGCAGCTTTCACCATTCTCAACTCTCTACTTCTATTTTCAAGTAAACCTCCACACACCCACCTCCCTCAACCTGTAAATCCCCCCCCCCCCCCCCCCCTTTATGGCAAAACTGAAAAGAAAAAGAAAGAAATCCGGACTTGGTCTGCAACCTACTCCTGCACAAGTTAACCCCTTTTTGTGTTTGATTCACATTAAAAACAATCTCCTCTCATTGCACACTAACATCCCCCATCTTCATTTCCCCATTCACTCACCCTTTTGATTTCAAAATAACTCACACCCCCAAACACAAACCCATCATCCTCGTTGATTGTCGCCAGCCCCCATCGTCACCACCACCTCCTCCTTCTCCCGCCTAAGCAGCACTACCACCACTCCTCGCCACCAGCTCAACCAACGCAGCCCCCATTTTCCTTCCTCTATTTTGCCGAGGAAAGAGCCCAGCACAACCCCCCGGCGTTCCTAAGCAGTAGCAGCAGCAGTCAGAGGCCCCGGAGCGCCGCCTTCTTCTTCTTCTTCCCGCCCCTGCTTTCCCGTTCGCCTCGGTAAGGCTCGATTCCTCTCATCCTTCCTTCTTTTACCCCTTCTCAACATAAAGCTCTCGCCTTTAATTCCCTCCCACTCTCCCTAGGTCGTCTCCGGCAAGAAGCCATTTCCGACGAGGCGATTTCGAATGATTCTGGGCGGAACAAGGACCTCGGTGAGCACTTCTTCTTCTTCCCTTTCTTGTCAATTCTTTGGTTCCTGGTATCGGGATTGGATGGCCGGAGCTCAGCCTGCAGCCGGCGAGCAGTCCCCTTCTCCTTTCTTTCCCCCATTTCCGCGCAGTGATGGCAAGGAGGGAGACAGTGAACAGTGTTCACTTGGGTCCGGTTTTTGTTTTACAAAACATGGGTCCGGTTCAATAATTTTAAAAACAAATAAAGCTTGGTCCGGTTTACCTTTAATAAGAGTTGGGGCTGGGGTTTTGAAGGATCCAAAGTTAAGGGAAAGTGGGTCTATTTGTTTTGGGCTAGATTCTTGTGGTTTTAAGAAAAGAAATGTTTGGGCCTGTTTTTCTTACCAAATAAAACTGATTTTGGGTAATTTTAACAAAAGGCCCGATTTTGGGTACTAATAAAATAAGAGGGTGATTTTTGGTAATTTAAAAAAAAGGGGTCGGTTTTGGAAATCTCAAAAGTGTTGATTCTATTAAATGAAAATGTTTGGGATGTTTAAGGGACTTGGAAATATACTAACCTTGTCGGATTTGTCTTGAAATAATAATAAAATAAGTTGATGGAAGGGTAATGTTTTATAAATGGATTTTCTGGATGATTTGAGAAAACGTTTTGAATGATGATTTGATCCAACTGGAGGTTTTAAAAGAGTTTTGGGAAATCTTGGGATAATGACTTACCTTGCCTAACTTGGTGAATAAATTTGATGACTTGTGTGTGTTATTATATGCTTTAAGTAACATTAGAAGTAGACTTATTTATATTACTTATATATGTGTTAGGTGATCATCTGTGACATGTTGGCTTTCTGTATACCTAGTTGTTGCCTTTTGCGGTTCTGCACTTCCAGGTGAGTTCCTATATGATCTCACTCAGATTCGAAAAGAGATCTCCCTGGGTGTAGCCATGTGCATACTAGGTGCCTGCATTCATAATAAAGCATGCCATGTAGTATCCTGCTAGGATTGCACTCATGATTGAGCATTCATTTACTCATTGCTTTTGTAAACAGAACGGTCGTTATCTATGAAGTAACTAGAGTCATTTCTAGGGTTATAAGACGACCTAGTCCCATCAGATCCCGTCCTGAGTCAATCAAGACATGAAACTTCCTTATATTATGAGATGCATGCGGGCTTTATTGTGGAGCGGGTTGGGCATGTGTGCCGCCCGATTATAATGGAATGCATTCACGAGCTGGCCAGTCTCCGCCCTATCGGAAGGGGGTGGAGGTAGGAGAGGGATATACCACTTGGTATTCGGTGCTAAGGCCTTATTATATTTATGTACTTGATCTTAGGAGCATGTTAGTGTGTTAATATTCCGCCTTGCATCTAGAAGCATCCTTATTAGGACTAGCGTGTGTATGTGTCTGCTTGTTTGGGATTATATTGCATAGGGCTTCGATCTGACACCGCCCGCATACATATTTTTTTAGGTTTGTTTTGCAGCATGATTGTTTCTTGCTTCTGTGACGTGGGAACTCTCTTGGGCGATTGCAAAGAAATGGTCTAGTCTTATATTTCGATAAATGCGCTTATTGATTTGGTTTTGACCCGGCTCTGCCGTGGAACCCTCTTGTATTACACCTTGATTATGCCATTTGCATGACTACTGGTTTTCCACGCTTAGACTTATGACAGGTACAGGGGACTTCCCCGGGGATTCCAACGATCCCTTTGAATTTTGGGTATGAAATCCCACTTGAATACGTTAGAGTAGAATTTCAAACCTTCAACCTGTACTCGGGGCACAAGATCCTAACGAGGGGTTTCATCCCTCGAAACGTAACCCGGAAATCATAATCCTGGGCCGTTACAAAGTTGGTATCAGAGCCAGGTTGTGCAAACCGAGTATGATAGGTTGAAGTTGTTTTGAAAATGGCCCAATGTTTTTAGATGGTTTTTCAAAATGTTTTGGAAAGGGCAAAATGAATTTGATATAGATAACTGAATCGGACTAAATATGAACTTGGACTAAGAAATAGATTGGAACCAACTAAGGGAAACGAAGGGGTAGTAAAGGCGCTAGACCATCCCTATTGAATGTAGTTGGGAATGTGTAGGCAAAATATAGCTTGTTCTTTACAGATGGGCCTAAAAGACTCCAAGAGTCCAATGGATTGTGCCGTAGTGGTTGGAGTGGCAAGTTAGGTAGAGACCGTGAGATTTTGCCCCTCCGGTCAGTCGCCCCTCGAAGGGCGGCCATAGGATAGCTTGATTGTTGATTGTTCTATGCTGAGTGTTGCATGCTTAAATTGGAGACCTGGTTGATATTCTTGATTATGAATCATGTGTTAAATGCCTATGTGAATGGAATAGCGGGGGAGACCTTCTGCCATTATAGAGTCAGGATTCCAGTCCTTGTGGGATCGCCTTTGACCTCTTAAGCTTGACTACTTCCTTCTTCGGTCTTCTTTTCTTGACCCCACTAAACGTCTTTATTGAGCTTTTCTTGCGATGTCGGTGTGATATACGGGTAACCACATTTGAGGTTATATTGGAGTACGTTGTTTACTTGAGCCCTTTTCTACCCTACTCGAGAGTTACATGAATATTTCATGGGAAACAAGTCATTGGGTTCATGGAAGTGAGTCAGAGTTGCCCTTGTAGATCTCTGTCGGGTTATCTTAGTTGCTTCGTCCATGATTGTATGATTCTATATGTACTACCGCCTAGACTTACAAATTGATCCATAGTGTGAAGTTATACCTACATGTCGGGATGTCCATGTTTATCCATTGCTTAGGAAACCGCATGATTGATGCCCTCTCTGCAAATAGGCTCATGATAGTGTGCTCATTCTATTCTGATATCCTGATAGAGTGAGTTATTTACTTGATGGTTGTGTGTTACAACTTGATGTTCAACCTGATTCATATGACACCTAGTTTCCAACATGCTTATCCAACTGTCATGCCATGATGACCTCCATGCTTCTCACATACTTTCATGAATATATGACCTGACACGCCACACGAGCACACACCACTATAATTCCTGGTTTTGTATATGCATGACTCGACCTAATGTGTTATTCCCAACATATATTGTGATGATGATCCTTAATGTGGATTTGTGGTTGTATGCCATTATGTATCCATGCTTGGCCACCTTGTTTAGGTCTCATTTCATGCTTCGTTGTGTTTCTGTCATACCCCTAGGCATGCGCAACCTACTTCATTTGTTCCACGCATCATCATACTAATGATTGATTAAACACATATGTCGCAAGTTACGAACTAGCATGATGTTTACTCTCTCTTGGATTAGGTTCATGATAGTGTGACCCTTAGCATGTCAGTCTTGCTCTCACCCCTCATCATGCCTTTATGACCACTAAACCATAGCATGCTTACCTTCCTGATTTTTGTGATGTTTTATCATGCTTAGTGGTATCCTCTCGTATTTCCCTAAACGTATGACTTGATATTTTGTGCATGTGCCGTTTAGATATTTGCATGGACCCATAACTGTCTATCATCCTACCCAAGCTTAGCTATCTTGCTTTAAACCCATGTTATACTCCGCTATATGTCTATCATGCTTTTAGATCATTACGGTGTGGCTTATTTGACTCTTTGCAAACTGTTGTGCTAATCAATGAACGTATGTACGAATCAGGAGTTAGTATCATGTTTTCGCATATAAATGACACATGAATCCTAGGGTGAGTCTAGTCGAAGTACCATGATTGTATTCATCTTCGAAATGTGCCGGTAGTATCCTATAGGGCTTATGAATTCCTATATGACTCGCTAAGTGGTAATTTGTCATGCTTGCTTCAATATGATTGTTCCATGATGTGATAGTATTGTACCATTCCATGTACTCCTATGACGGTTCATTAATTCCTAGCACGATTATAATATATCGTAGGTGATGTTCTCTTGTTCACTCTGTAGAGATACCCATGTCTTATCATGTATCGCTAGCATCATATAGGATCACGATGTGACTTGATATATCCTTATGTTAGATACATGCCCTGGTTGTATGCTGTCAAACTATACATGTGTACTTGCATGTTTTATATTCATGTGAAGTCGTACTATCTTAATTAAGCTCATATTGTCGTTCCGCCATATTCCCCCCTTTGTCCTCATATGGTCACGTTACGATTGGTTGACCCCTTAAATGCATTCGTGCTAGTTGCCAAATGAACATGTAAACTATGCTGCATAGCCATGCATCTTATCGTGTTAAAATATATCTTATAGGACCCATGAATGATGGCTTATGTGTATTCATGCCTTACTTGCATTATGATTTGCTCTTTCGTGGAATAGACTTCGCAAAGTCTTATATTCTTTCCAACATCTCTGATGTGCGATCCTTTCCTATTGTTTAGGAATTGATGGATCCAGTTGTAGAGTTAGTGACTATTTTCAACGCATGTTAAGCATTAGATGATTATCAATGTGTGCATATCATCTCATTACTCGATGTTGTTTCTGCATGCCCCTGACCTTTTTTTTGGCTTCTGTAAATGAATAATCTGGCACCTCGCATGTCCACGCACACATCACGATAGCTATAAGGCACTTGCATGATTACCTTTGCATACATAATGTAGCTTACCGACCCCTTGAAACAAGATACCTTAGGAGCATTGTCCTGTTTCACATTATGATATGTGCATGACTCCTTCATCAAAACTGCTTATATTCCTTTTATATGTGCTAATGATTGGGTACAATAGTGCTCCTGCTTAAACTTCTATGGCACGTCCTACTCATGGTTTTTAGGATCGAGATCCTAATGTAGGATCGATGCAAGGGTCTAGGATCGCATCGTAGGATCGGATCGTAGAATCGTAAGATCCTAGCAAAAAGTGAAAATCAACTAAAAAATCAAATATAAATAAGTCATACCAAACAAATACCTTAATTTTTAAACAAAACTAGTCAGTTTCTCCTTTAAATAAACTAAGTAACTAACATATGCCAATAATAACTTATTAGCATGCATAATATATAAAAAGGTATAATAAAATACTTAAAATGTTTAAATAAGTCACTTAACATCCATAAACCAAACTAAAAATGGTATAAGAAACAAGGTTAATAAAAAATGAAACCCCACATCACATTATTGTTTCTGGTATGCCATATGTGATAGGTGCTAAGTGTTAACACTACTTAGTAGACATTAGAAATTCCTCTCCCCATCTCTAGTTTGTAATGTCATCATAAACAATTTCAGCATCTCTCTCAAGAAAATCATCAACATCAACACCATCTTCACCATCATTTATCTCTATAGTTTTATCTTCGCTACAAGTTATTATAGGTTCACCACTACCACCACCCACACAACTTCCATGGGTTGATTCATGGGTGCCACGTACTTTCAACATTATCACCTATGCAAATTCAAATAAGGAAAATATAAATACATAAATACTTATATATTGTAAATTTGTAAGTTTAAATAAACATAAAGGATCGGAGAAATGAGAAAGAGTATATGGAAGATAGTGATTACGTCTAGAACATGAATAAGTATCATCATCTTCGGTGCATAAGGCTTTCCCAATGATAGCTTTCCACTCTTTTGTGAGGGGTGCAAGATCTTCACTAGCCCTTTCGGTTATCTACTCATCATCCGAGGATATGTCCTCTAACTCCAAGTTCAAATTGTATGACGGCTCAGTTTTCCTTGTTTTATGTTGTTTCTTATTCTTTAATTTCATATTGTGCATCCTTGCCGCCGCACTGTGAGGATGCTCGCTGTCGGCTACCACCAAGAGTCACCGCCGCCGGAGTGCACTGTGGTTGCCGAATGGTTGGAATTTGCCTCTCAAGCTTGAGAGTTTAGGCTTCACCGCTTCATCGATTTAGGGATTTTAAGGTTTAATTTCCCCCAAAAAATAAAACACGATTAAAAAATAATAATAGAAATAGGCAAATTTCATCAAAATAACGACATGGGCTTTGTTGACTAAAATTTGGATGGGCCTAATTTCATCAAAATCTGAAATTACTAGGATCGTAAGATCCTAACAAATATCCTAACGATCCTAACCGATCCTAGCCGATCCCACTCCGATTCTAGTATAAACGAGTATGTACAACCGATCCGGATCAAAACTATTCCTAGGATCGTAGGATCGTTAGGATCGTACGATCTGGATCGCGATCCTAATAACCATGGTCCTACTATTATGTGGAGTTACTCGATGCATCTTATTCATATACATATGTGGCTGTCATGTAGTACCTTGTAAAATATATGCATGTAGAGATATGACTTGTACAATCGCATGCTCAACTTACATCTCAAGTAGCCACTCTTGTCATAGGTTGTGATAGCCTTGCTATACCCTCTCTATATGATCTTGTGACTATCTAAGCATATTAAATATTGCTAGCCAGTTAGAATGCTATGCCTCCACAAAGTTGTCTCGTGATAAGTATGATTAGTGTCATGCTTATGCGTGCTCTCATCTGAATTGTTGTTCTTATCACATGATGCCCTTCCGACACTTATCTGGATAAATTCTTACTTTTGTGAAAGGTGTGTTAATTGTTAGTTGAGTGCCCTATTGCGTGGTATACCCTATGGCATGGTAGATACATATGTGCATGAAAAATGATTTTGGTGATTTGCTCCTAAATGACTACCTTTGATTGCGCTTTTTCCTTAAATATATATTACTAGTATCATGAAGGACTTACTTTCCCCATAGCTCCTTGTGTGATGACATCCCACGCTTACCCTATCATTATGAGAAGTCATTGCTATAAGATGTGGTTATTGTACCGCTTTTATATGACCTGCCCATGAGTACCTGTCACGAACAATTTCCCCTACGTGTAATGCTCTGTGCTGTTTACTAGATCCTGCATAAGCTATGTGCCGCACCAATAATTTATTGCATTCGTATATACATGTTTCTTATACATATCAAGCTTGTCTGATATATGAAATAAAAAGTTGCTAGCTAGTCTCTTATGCCCCATGCAGAACCCGATCATGTTTTTGGTTGCCCATATTTGTTAACATCTTTCATTAAGGTAGGTACATGTTAGTGTCCAGTGATGCAACTAGTTTACTCCATGATTGGTATGTGTTTAATTTGCTTGCTACACTTGTAACCTCGTAGAGTTGCATAAGGGCACCTTACTCCTTTTTGGGTTCGGATCTTGTTTTTTTTCGTCGTGTCATCATCAGTTGGTCTGTGTTCGGTTCCATGGGGAGTCTGGGTTGTCCTCCTTGTCTCTCCCCTATCTCCGCTAACTAAAAATTTGCTTGCAATACTTTGACTAACGATGGCGTAGAAAAGAGCACGTTTAGCCAAATAGCATGGGAGCGACACAGCAGAAGCACGGTGGGCCCATAAACCCCAGGTCCTAGAACTGAAATCGATTCTTTGAATGATGAACTGGTGGTGGAAGTTACCTAGTTAACTTCTACTTATACAGATGGATTTCAGTGTTTTGGTGTTCCTATGTGACTGACCTTGTGATATGATTGGTGTTCTGTGTCGGTAGGCCTTGCTTGAATTTTTTTTTTTACTCATGAAATGTGAATTATACCTGCTGAAATCCTGACTTGTGTTGGTAATAATGATGTTATATGCCCCGATAATATGTGACATTATGATATTGCGATGTTGGCATGATATTACCTTTGCTCGAATTATTATTAGCATGAGGTTATGTGGTAACTTGTCTTGCTATGTCGATACCTGATATTCTGCAATACTTGTTGAGCAAGATAGTATTAGGATTTATGACATGTAACTGTTTGAGGCAATGAGAGATAATGATGTATAAACCTAGCGTGAAATCATGTTATATGTTGATATGAAATAGTTGGGAATTAAGTGATAGTAGAGTATAGGGTCCATAATATAAGATGCATTTTATCCTGATATAATGCTATGCGATGTTCTGTTAAGTTAAATGTTGTCGCGATTATATTTTGTGCTTGCTATGTTGTTAGACTTTGCTATTGCTGAATCATGAGAGCATGACATGTTCTATGTTGATAACTTGAACATTCAATTGCTGAAACGTGATTGTGGTGATGCCTCTATGCATTGATCATTCAAAATTGATTTTCGGCTAAATCCTTGGCTATGAAAATGGTGAATACCTTAGCTTACCGAACCTTGTTGAAATGGATTTTGTCGTGCTGACTTGTTGCCGTTCTATTAGATTGACACTAGGGATGGGCATCCGGTCTGGACCGGATCGGACCGGATTGGAAGATCCGATGGACCGGAATTTTCCAAAAGTTGGACCGCGGATCGGACCGGGACCGAGAAATATGGTCCCGGGTTTTCCGGTCCCCGGACCGGAAAGACCGATTGGACCGTTTCCCAACCGCCTCAATTCCAAACCCTAGCTTCTCCACTTTCAATTCGATCAACAAATCCTAAAATCCATATCTAATCTTGTTAATTCCCGATCTATAAATAGTTATCGTCATTCTCTATGGACGATGGAGTGGTGCTGGATGCCGGAGGGATCGGGAACGACGTCGTGTCGGCGGCGATGGAGAAACAGATGCCGTCGGCGATGGTGAAGGTAGCGATCGACAGGGAAGCATGGGCGTGTAGAGCAGTAGAGGTACAGGGAGAAGAGGAAGAACGGAAGATTGGAAAAGACGACCAGCGGGAGTGGCCGGATTTGGCGGTGGCCGGTGCTAGTGCGACTAGTGAGGTGCGGGACCGAGGGCTGGCTGAGAGGGCTGAATAGAGAGAGAGGGAGACTGGCGAGAGCACAGGGGATTAGATGGTGACGTCGAAGTGAAGGACCGAGGAGCGAGGGTTGAGATGTGAGAGGGTGGCGGCGAAGATGAAGTGAAATGGGAAGAGATGAAAGTGAAACTGATGAAACGCGTACAGAAGAAGGAAAAAAAGCCACGCCTCCCTCACCTTTTTTTTTTTTAAAATGTTAGGAATTCCGATCCAATTCCGGTCTGGTCCCAGGTTTGGACCGGAAACCGGAAATCAACTTTTCTTGGACCGTGGACCAGACCGTAATATTCCGGTCCGATCCAACGACCGTAATTTCCGGTCTGGTCCCGGTCCGATTCCGGTCCGATCCAAATTTTGCCCAGCCCTAATTGACACCCCATTTGTGACAAAATTCTGTTGTGTTGGTAGTGGTAAGTAGGAAACCATGCTGATGTGATCTACTAAGGTTGAGGCTTGATGTGTTTGTGTGTTGCCCTTTCAAAAATGACATTTCTGCTGGATGCATCCTTATTTGTTGACACTTAGAACATGAAATGCTAATGTGGAGTGTTGATATTCCAATATACTAGTGTTCGACAATGTTGGTAATGGCTATTCATGTTACGGTTTTGGCGTGGCCAATTTCGGTGGTTGGTTGGTTATGATGTGGCATGTCTTGGTTATATCGATTTTGATAATGGCTATAGAGATTTGTATATTGGAATTGTTTTTGATATTGGCACCTAGGAAGAGAATATGGGATTAGCCCTTAGAGGTGGATGATTCTACCTCTTAAGTTTTGAATTTGCTTAACCAACTTGGGATTTTAAGAATTTTGAAAGAGCTTAGAAACGACTAACTCAGATTTTGAAAAGCTTTGGAATGGTTTTGAAGTTGAGAGGTTTACTTGATTTAAAGGGTTTTGAATGATTTTGAAAAAGACTAACTTGGATTTTGAGAGACCGAACGCGATCGAAAATTTCAATGATTTTGAGGCCAATCTTTTTTCAATTGCGGAATCCCCTTTGAAGCTTTTCAAACCCGGGCAACTCTATGATACTTCACGAAGTGGATACAAGCATTTTATGAGGGCGCTTGTAGGGTGCTTGCTAAGACCTAGTGATGATATTGTGGAACTTTTAGAGTTGTGGTACTTCCGAAAAGTCGAAGCAAGGATGTGATAGGGGCGCTTATTGCATACTTGTCAAGGCCAATTAGAGATGTCACGACCATGACTAGGATGTTGTGAGAATCCCGGAAGACGCAACCGAGATGATTACAAGATCCTTGGACATGGTCCTTGAACTCATCAATTTCAAACATCATCCCCTACTTTGTTTTGGTTTTAGTCTCGGGGACGAGACTTGTTTTTAGAGGTGGATGATGTAAAGGCTAAGATTTTTAAATCCTAATTTTTCAAAAAAAAAATATTGAAATTAATTTAAAAGCATAATTTAAAGGAAAAAACTCGTTAAATCGGATTTTAAAACTAATAAAACGGATTTCCGACGTAAAATAAAATTTTGGAATGGTATTTTAATCAAGTCGGGATAAGATCGAGAAAACGGGTTTCAGGATATATATTTCGGGTATTTCAAATTTCTTGGGTCCAGTTGATTTTTTTCCTTGTCTCCTTTCCCCTTCACATGTCTAATTGCAACAATCCACAACAACGGCTGGAATGGCAGCTTTCACCATTCTCAACTCTCTACTTCTATTTTCAAGTAAACCTCCACACACCCACCTCCCTCAACCTGTAAATCCCCCCCCCCCCCTTATGGCAAAAGTGAAAAGAAAAAGAAAGAAATCTGGACTTGGTCTGCAACCTACTCCTGCACAAGTTACCCCTTTTTGTGTTTGATTCACATTAAAAACAATCTACTCTCACTGCACACTAACATCCCCCATCTTCATTTCCCCATTCACTCACCCTTTTGATTTCAAAATAACTCACACCCCCAAACACAAACCCATCCTCCTCGTTGATTGTCGCCAGCCCCCATCGTCACCACCACCTCCTCCTTCTCCCGCCTGAGCAGCACCACCACCACTCCTCGCCACCAGCTCAACTAACTCAGCCCCCGTTTTCCTTCCTCTGTTTTGCCGAGGAAAGAGCCCAGCACAGCCCCCCCCCCCCCCCCCCCGCGTTCCCAAGCAGTAGCAGCAGCATTCAGAGGCCTCGGAGCGCCGCCTTCTTCTTCTTCCCGCCCCTGCTTTCCCGTTCGCCTCGGTAAGGCTCGATTCCTCTCATCCTACCTTCTTTCACCCCTTCTCAACATAAAGCTCTCGCCTTTAATCCCCTCCCACTCTCCCTAGGTCGTCTCCGGCAAGAATCCATTTCCGACGAGGCGATTTCGAATGATTCCGGGCGGAGCAAGGACCTCGGTGAGCACTTCTTCTTCTTCCCATTAGACGGCCGGAGCTCAGCCTGCAGCCGGCGAGCAGTCCCCTTCTCCTTTCTTTCCCCCATTTCCACGCAGGGATGGCAAGGAGGGAGACAGTGAACAGTGTTCACTTGGTTCCGGTTTTTGTTTTACAAAACATGGGTCCGGTTCAATAATTTTAAAAAAAAATAAAGCTTGGTCTGGTTTACCTTTGATAAGAGTTGGGGTTGGGGTTTTGAAGGATCCAAAGTTAAGGGAAAGTGGGCCTATTTGTTTTGGGCCAGATTCTTGTGGTTTTAAGAAAAGAAATGTTTGGGCCTTTTTTTCTTACCAAATAAAACTGATTTTGGGTAATTTTAACAAAAGGCCCGATTTTGGGTACTAATAAAATAAGAGGGTGGCTTTGGTAATTTAAAAAAAAGGGGTCGGTTTTGGAAACTTCAAAAGTGTTGATTCTATTAAATGAAAATGTTTGGGATTTTTAAGGGATTTGGAAATATACTAACCTTGTCGGATTTGTCTTGAAATAATAATAAAATAAGTTGATGGAAGGGTAATGTTTTATAAATGGATTTTCTGGATGATTTGAGAAAACGTTTTGAATGGTGATTTGATCCAACTGGAGGTTTTAAAAGAGTTTTGGAAAATCTTGGGATAATGACTTATCTTGCCTAACTTGGTGAATAAATTTGATGACTTGTGTGTGATATTATATGCTTTAAGTAACATTAGAAGTAGACTTATTTATATTACTTATATATGTGTTAGGTGATCATTTGTGACATGTTGGCTTTCTGTATACCTAGTTGTTGCCTTTTGCGGTTCTGCACTTCCAGGTGGGTTCCTATATGCGCTCACTCAGATTCGAAAAGAGATCCCCCTCCTTTTTGCCATGTGCATACTGTGAAGTAACTAGAGTCATTGCTAGGGTTATAGGACGACCTAGTCCCATCGGGTCCCGTCCTGAGTCAATTGAGTCATGAAACTTCCTTATATTATGAGATGCATGCGGGCTTTATTGTGGAGCGGGTTGGGCATCCATGCCACTCGATTATAATGGAATGCATTCACGAGCTGGCCAGTCTCCGCCCTATCGGAAGGGCGTGGAGGTAGGAGAGGGATATACCACTTGGTATTCGGTGCTAAGGCCTTATTATATTTATGCACTTGATCTTAGGAGCATGTTAGTGTGTTAATATTTCGCCTTGCATCTTGAAGCATCCTTATTAGGACTAGCGTGTGTATGTGTCTGCTTGTTTGGGATTATATTGCGTAGGGCTTTGATCTAACACCGCCCCGCATACATATTTTTTTAGGTTTGTTTTGCAGCATGATTGTTTCTTGCTTCTATGACGTGGGAACTCTCTTGGGCGATTGCAAAGAAATGGTCTAGTCTTATATTTCGATCAATGCGCTTATTGATTTGGTTTTGACCCGGCTCTGCCGTGGCACCCTCTTGTATTACACCTTGATTATGCCATTTGCATGACTACTGGTTTTCCACGCTTAGACTTATGACAGGTACAGGGGACTTCCCCGGGGATTCCAACGATCCCTTTGAATTTTGGGTATGAAATCCCACTTGAATACGTTAGAGTAGAATTTCAAACCTTCCACCTGTACTCGGGGCGCAAGATCCTAACGAGGGGTTTCATCCCTCGAAACGTAACCCGGGAATCATAATCATGGGCTGTTACACCACCTTTACATACCAGGTCGGCGAAAATGGTGGCGGAAGCGGGCGGAGGAAGACCAGGGCGACGGAGATGGTGGCGGCAGCGAGCGGAAGCGACGAAGATGGTGACGGCTGTGGGCGTAGGCGACGGAGATGGTGGTGGTGAAGAGGGCGGAGAAAGGCTAGGGTCGGCGACACACTTGGTGGTTGTGGTGTTCTGGCCCCTCTCTCCATGTTTCAATTTTCTGTAAAAAAAAATAATTAAAAAAAATGGGTGGTTATATTTGAGTTTTGAATTTACATTTGGTAGAAATATTGAGCTAGGCGGGTAAAATCAAAAATTAAAATTTGGATGAAATTTTTTGCGAGAAAACATGCCTTCTTTTTCTTGATTGCTATGCAATCACCCATACTTTATTTATTTTTTGTTAAAATCAGCACCCTAAGCCTTTAATAATTGTCCATACTTTTTCTTTTTATTAAATCAGCACCCTGCATGTATGCAAAATTAGTAAACTTAAAGAAAAATGATAACTCAAATTCATAAAAATATATATGAATGAATAAACTCGAATTTCATGAACTTATATATCAAATCAAAGCCAATTCTATTAGTGTTACCTATATCAATCCTAATTGTAAAATTGATACTTATAAACTCAAATTGGTTAAAAATAATAGTTATACACACTCTAAGCGTATGACTATATGAATTTTGTTTTATGTGATCATAGTTGAATGTACATCTTACTTATTCAAACTCATATTTATATAAATTCACATCTAAACTTATAAAGATATATATAACTTATATGATCAACTGTTCTATACACTGTAAATGACTACATACCTCCAAGATCTACTTTAATAGGAAATTTTATCCTAATTAGATCGAAATGACATTCATTCTTTTTTCATAATCATTTTATTAGTTGATGACTTTTGAAGTTTCGAGTAATCTAGTAAACTGTCTCCTTTGTAAGGTGGTCTTAAATACTGATAAAGTAAACAAATTATTATCGGTGAAGACTCCTAAAATGTCTATAAGATTCACACAACATCGTAAACTATTCTCAATTAAGAGTTATTAGGAACAATAACTCATTCTCATTACCATTATCGTTATTAGAAGTTAGGTTATTTTATATCAATTTTTCATATAATTTGAAGTTTAGATTGATTTTTATATATGCTTATTATAAACGTAGTTTATATTGATTTAATATCTAATTTAAAAATTAATATAAAACTATTTACAAAAAAAAAAGTAGTTTAGGAAAAATAAGTCAAAGTAATACCCATAGTTATTAGTTTAAATAGGTTCGTTGATTTTCTTAAATTCTCTTTTGTTTCTTATTTTTCCTTTAATTTTCAATTTTTTCTCCTAATAGTAATAAGAATAATCATAATAATAATTAGTAGTAATATTATTATTACTATTAATTTGTGAATTTAACTCTAAATACAAAGCATATTAGATTTATAAAAGTTTTCTTTTATAACAAAATAAAATAAAACTATTTACAATAACAATAGTCCCGACCAATCATAGCCCAACGCGTGTCCCATGATCCATAAATGCTACTTTTATTTTTCAAAAAAATCACAAATTGTTATATTATTTTAAGGCAAAGTTGTATAGTTTTCTTCAAAATAGAGGGAGGTTTATAATTATACTTTATTTTAATATAAAGTTTTAGAAAAAATGTTATTTGAAAAATAAAATTTATTTGATTAAAAATGTAATTAAGAATAAAGTTGGGTAGAAAATTACAAAATTTAGAAAATTCATCTTCTTCCTCGTTAACCAGTGGTCAACCTCCATGGATCTGTAACAAGCCTGCAATGTAGAAATGTGGACCAAATACAAAATTGAGTATACCAAACTGTTCCTCTTCTGATGCTGATCGATCTGATATATTCAATTGCAATGAACAGTTGAAAAAATCATCTCAAACGACACAAAATTCGATTTGGGGCAAAACGAACTTGGACGAAAACGGGGCTGAATTCGTTGATCATATCACAAGTTAAACACGTTTTCGCCACCGCCTTTCTTGTGTTTTCCGACCACCTTCACATCTCCATTACCGGCGACTTGTACAATCCTCATTATCATCATCAGCAAAAGTCGCAGCTTCACCGCCATCATCATCTTTCACTTTGAACAACGTCGGTTTCGAATCGTCGGAGGCTTCAATCTCTTGGAGGACCTGCTGAACGGCATCGGGCGAATTCACATAATCATGACGGAGATGGTGGCGGCACCAAGCAGAGGAATACCAGGGCGACGGAGACGTTGGCGGCGAAGAGGGTGGAGACGTTGGCGGCGAAGAGGGCGGAGCCACTTAGCATGACCAGGCAGAGGAACGTTGCATCTGATGCCGCGTAGAGATGGTGGCGGCACCAGGCAGAGGAACGCTGCATCTGATGCCGCATTTTACTGTTTGATTTTTTTGTTTTTTTTAAATCAAAAATATTTTTCTAAGACCCTAAAATATGTATTAAACACGGTTTGAAATCGCGTTTTTATATAAAAATATAATTTTTTTCGCTTTGTTCAAATTTATGGATTTACCCAAGAAATTTCTCTGATAAAACCGCAAAAAATGAATATTTTTATAAATATTTTGAAATTGTGAATATTTTGATAAATAAATATTTTATAGTGAATATTTTGAAAAATGATTCTATATTATATATATAATAATATACTAAATAAAAAGTTGTGTTCACCTTCAATTTAACACTAAATGAGATCTTTCTATGTAAGGTCTTGAGTTCAAATCCTATCAATTACACTTCATCTACATGTAAGGTATTGAGTTCAAATCCTGTCAATTATACATTTTATATAGGTTTTCTCTATATTATTTTACATTAGTTGACTTAATATTTCAAAGAAAAACAAAATAATTATAGCAATGTTTTTTTTTCTTTCTATGGAGTATCCATTTACATTAATTTAATTTATTTATCACTTATAAATGAAAAACTAATATTTATGTCAAAATAAGCAACAATATTACGTATAAGACATATATATATATATATAGGGTTTACTTCAAATGTAAAAAGTCCTTAAAGTGTAAAATATGCTTATTGTGTAAAATTTGCTAATGGGCCTAATTTAATTACTATTGGGCCTAATTTAATTACTAATGGGCCTAATTTTATTAGTAGAATATCTGCCCCCTTGCCCATGCGTGTGCCCCCCCTTCTCGGACCCGATTTTTTTTTTTTTTTTTTAATTTTTTTTTTTTTGCCCAGAATTTTTTTTTTCGTAGTAACACTTTCTGCTGTGCAAGTATAACTTGCTTTTGTGCACATATAACATCTTATTATGCAAATATAAGTTTATTTTGTGCAGACAAATAATTCATTATGGGGTAAATAGGTAAATGTGTCTATTTCAATTATAAAAATTTATAATTGAAATATGTTTAATTTATGGGTAAATTGGTAAATATGTCTAATTTTATGGGTACATGCACTTTTTCCCGTTTTCGATACCTTTTGTGCAACTGTGAAGTGCATTTGCGGAACTGTGGAGTGCATTTGTGCAACTGTGAAGTGCATTTGTGCAACTGTAAAGTGCATTTGTGCAACTGTAATTGTGCAAATTTAAAGTAGGATACAATTGTGCAAATTTAAACTACAATTGTGCAAAAGTAAGATACAATTGTGCAGATTAAGAATACAATTGTGCAAATGTAAGATCATAATGTGCATTAATAAGACAAAAGATGTGCTTTTGAAATCGATGTTTTAATTTTGTTTTTTTTTTTACTTTTGAGAGTTTGGGTTCACCTCTCGAATAATTTAGGTTGATAGATGTAAGTTTGAAATCGATTTTTTTACGTATACGCTTTTAAAATTCAAGTGCATAAATAAGATTAAAATGTGCATAATTAAGGTTAAAAAGTGCATAAGTTAGATTATAATGTGCATGATTAACAATTTGCGATTGTTGCGCTCTTGTCTATTATGTAACCTATGTGGGATTTGAACCCACATCTTTTGTGCAAACGCACATTGCTCTACCAATTCAGCTAATAGGCTAAATTATGATTTTTATGCTAAAATAGAAGAAACTAATCGACCTAAAGCATATTGCAATAAAATCCTAAAATTCAATTAGCTCATGATTCACAAACAATTTGACAATGCTATGAACATGAAATTAGCTCAAAATCAACCCACCAACACAACCATATCATCAATTTCAATCAATTTGGCTTTTGGAAAAAAAGCCCCAAATTCCAAAGCATATCGCATTATAAAATTCTAAAATCCAATTAGCTAATGATCTATAAACAATTTGACAATGATATGAACATGAAATTAGCTCAAAATCAACCCAACAACACAACCATATAATCAATTTCAATCAATTTGGCTTTTGGAAAAAAGCCCCAAATTCTAAAACATATCGCAACCTAAAATTCTAAAATTCAATTAGCTCATGATCCATAAACAATTTGACAATGATATGAACATGAAATTAGCTCAAAATCAACCCAACAACACAACCATATAATCAATTTCAATCAATTTGGCTTTTGGAAAAAAGCCCCAAATTCTAAAACATATCGCAACCTAAAA
This sequence comes from Persicaria maculosa, assembly GCA_963922045.1. Taxonomy (NCBI): domain Eukaryota; kingdom Viridiplantae; phylum Streptophyta; class Magnoliopsida; order Caryophyllales; family Polygonaceae; genus Persicaria; species Persicaria maculosa. The sequence goes on from OY998256.1 coordinate 44,434,434, forward strand.
TTCTAAAATTCAATTAGCTCATGATCCATAAACAATTTGACAATGATATGAACATGAAACTAGCTCAAAATCAACCCAACAACACAACCATATCATCAATTTCAATCAATTTGACTTTTATCAAAAAGCCCCAAATTCCGCTCCTAAATCAAACCCTAGGTTTTCAATCTCAACCTAAATCATTCAAACAATCCAAATAACTGTAATAAACAAGTTTAGAGTTAGAAATCATACCAAATTCGAGTGGAAACAAGGAGAAAAATCGGGATTTCGAAGGTATTCCGAGCCAAAAGAACCGATTAGCGTTGTTGGGGAAGATGGCTCGGTGTGGGCTCGGCTGGGCACGAACCAAGGCGGTTCCGGGCTCGGGGGGTGCGCCTGAGGGAGGGGGTTCGAGCTGGTCGGGGCTGGTGGCCGGAGGTGGCTCGTGGGTGGCGTGGGAGGCCGAAAACCGAACTGCTGGTGGCTCGACGCTGCTGCGATGAAGGGGCGCGTCTGGGCGCGTCTGGGCTCGAACTAAGCCAGTCCATGGCTCGGGGGCTGCGCACCGGGGGTGGGCTCGAGGGCGGCTGGTCGCTGGTGGCCGGAGGTGGCTCGAGGTGGGTGCGGGTGCGGGAGTCCAAGGGCTCGGGGTTGCGTGCGTATGTGTTGTGTTGATTTGAAAATTTTACACGTTAAGCAAATTTTACACGTTAAGGATATTTTACATTTTAAAGCTTCCCTATATATATATATATATATATATATATATATATATATATATATATATATATATATATATATAGAGAGAGAGAGAGAGAGAGGGGATGGTTATGGTGTAAACACCCCTTAGGGTGAAATTTGTAAACACATCTGAACCTTTCATTTGGAATAATCCAACCGTTGAGATTAATCCAATTTTGTTTTTTTTTTATATAAAAAAAAAAGCCCACCAAAATTACTTACACAGGCGCAATGGCGCGTGTAGCCCACAAAAAAGAATCCAACATCCCAAACCAGTTAACAACCCTTTCATTTGATCTTCGTACGTGTACTGCAGTATTCGATAAAAAAAAATTACTCCATCGGAAAAGATGTGTACTCGTACTTTTTTATTTTTTGTTTCGTTTTTTTTTGTTTTTACTTTTTTCTTTTTACACTAGTTCAGTACCCGTACAGTGCACGGGCCTTACGTTTAAAATATATATTGTATAAAGAATATCAAATGTTAAATAATAAGAAATTTAAAAATTACAAAAAATATCATGAACATAATTCAAATAAATATAATGTCCTCAACAAAATGCATGAATAAAATATCATATGGAAAAACTAAAACTGACAAAATGTTGATATAAGAAATATATAATAATGATGTTGATAATCTCTTGTATTTTGCGGTGAACCTCTACTTCACCACCCGAGATTGTAAAGTCATCACCTACGTGGTAGAAATGAGAGGAAAAACATGAGTGGTGCAAAATAATGCAAGATATAGGAAGTATTGAATAATACAAACAATATATAAATATATACATATAATTTTAACATATTATGCTCAAACTTTCAAGAAACGAAGCTAGAAAAATATGTTGTAACGTACCATTATGAAATGAGAGAAATTCCTATATAACATTCTGAAATACTTCCTTGTAAACCACATTTCTTGTAGAATGATCTGGGTTGCCTTCGGAATCGCATATCAAAACCTTCAGCCCATTCCTATTTGTCACCCTCGAAAGTGCCACATACAATTGTCCATGTGTGAAAACAGGATTAGGAAGATATAACCCTACTTGTGATAGAGATTGACCTTGACTTTTGTTTATTGTCATTGCAAAACACACCATAATCGGAAACTGTCTTCTCTGAAATTTGAACGGATATTTTGTATCGGATGGTATAATCACCATACGTGGAATATAAACTGTATCTCCTATATTCCTCCCTGATATGATCTTGGCCTGAATAATATGCGTCCCAAGGCGAGTGACTATCAATCTTGTTCCATTGCACAACCCAGCAGATTGGTCAATATTCCTCATCAACATAATAGAATCACGTACTTGCCAATCAAATGAAACGTAACCTCATTGAGAGTAAAATTATTCGTCACGGTATCACCGTCAAACACTAAACGCTGGATGTTATAATCACGAATAACACCAACAACATCTGAATGAAACAACTACTGATAATTAATAAATAAAATAAATGGATGCATGTATAATATTAATATTAAATAACAATATTTACATACCTACTAAATGTATGTTATTGAAACGGCCTTCGAGGATTTCATCGAAATAAATAAAATTGAAACCGAACATGGGGATTTCAACGATTGCGTGACATGTCGTCACAACTGTGTGGTATATAAATTCCATAATGTAATCCAAATTTCCAATGCGTTTAACCGAATGAATTGGCATAGCAAAGACGTTTGAAATACATATTATGTCAAATTCTCTTAAATTTGAGGTTGAGCGGGTATACGTATCTCCTCTCACAATTGCTTGTATCTTGTGACCCTTCAACAAAAGGTTATATACGAAGAAAATTATACAACGATCCATTGAATACACAGTGAGTTCAAAGCAAAGAGAGTCAAAACATACCTGTTCATCCTGTAGAACCATATAAATATTATAATATCCAGATAGTGTAGGCTGAGACCACAACCTAAGGATTCGAACAATAAATTCACCGTTATATACTCTACTCTCCGTAATATCTGAAAGGTAGTGTTGCACGTCTGGTGGAGCTATGATCTACAAAAAAACAAAATATGCAATACATTAAATTGAATTCCAAATATTTAAGCATCATTTATATATTATATTTAGGTACCCTTCTTCGACCAAGTACTATTGGAAAACACATTGCAGTTGAAGAATAAGGGAGACTTAAGTTTTGATGATAAGATAAGAAAGAATTACACGCACAACTACAATACGTTTGCTCTATATATATAGATAAAAGTAGATTACCCAAATAAAAAAATCTAATTAATTAACTAACTATCTTATCAAATAATTAACTTCCATATCTTAACGTATAGATCCCACCCTATCTAACTGGATATAACCAAATCTCAACTATCTAACTTAAAGGATATAACCAAATCTCAACTATCTAACTTAAAGGATATAACCAAATCTTAACTATCTAACTTAGATATGTAGTTAGCATCCCTATCTTGTAAAATAATGTGTGCCACGTGAGGGTCTCAATTATGTGTGCCACGTGAGGAAGGGCCTCTTTAATTAATTTGGCTATTTAGGTAATAAATTAGATTTTCAACCTAAATAAAATATAGTATATATTTTATATTTTATATAACGATAAGAGTAATAACTATTATCGTTAATAAGTTTAGAATCCAACAATTATATCTAATGGTATCGTAAGTAGTTTTTTTTACAAATTTCAAATAAATAGAAATAACCATAGGTAAAAATGTATAATCCATTAAGTATTTAAAAAGGTAAAAATATATAATCCATGAACACCACGTTGAATAAAATTATTATATTTAATAAAATCATAGAAAAACATACCTGTTCAATTAATAATCATTGAATAATATTAAAGTATTTAAACCACCGACTAATAATCAATATCCTAAACCATAAGCAATAACAAATCAAACCCACAAATGCTTATGAAATTGTCTAATTGTCGAAAACCTAAAAATCCATAAGTGCAACTTATTAATAATCTAAAATAATTGATGATAAAATATTTTAATTCTCAATCTTCACTCGAACGACTTTCTTTGACGTGCTTCCTTCATTATATAATGTTTCTTCTTCTCTTGTTGTCATGTCATTCTTCTCTGAGTTGTAATCCACACCATCCTCTTCTTTCTCCTCCTCGGTATCTGAGGTAACCACATACCGTAGTTTACGCTTCACGGGAACACACACTTTATTTTCCTCTGTCACATGCATCACATCTGAAGTAGTAATGAACTGGGGAAAAAAATGATGTAACGATAAGATATTAAGCGAACCAAATTAATGATTATTATGTATATATGTACCCAAGGATAATAAAATAGATACCTCTGTACCAGAACATTCAGATTTGGACTTATCAATCATAACTGAATCATCTGTAATCTTCGTAATAGATATTGCATCGCTTGGATTCGATAGATTATCGATCCCATCCCTCATCTTTGAGATAATAAATATATAAGGATTAAGTAGAACGAATACGATAAAATAATAACATGTGAATTACTCTACGAAATTGTACATGCAATTGATTAAATAATAATGTATAAGCATCAATGTTTACCTTATGTTTAGCAACAATCTCCGTATACTTTTGAATAAGCGTTGCATCATCGCTAAGCTTGCGAACATGGAAACCACTATGGTTGTTTTCGATGGATTTCTTGCTGATCTCGACTTTAAACAAAAAGTTCTTGTTTATGAGCACATCAAAGTCGGATGGTATAGAATTGATTTCAGCATCCTATAGCAAAAAACTCTTAAACGTCAATTTGATATCGAAATTGTTATGAAGAATTTAATAATCGGCTTTTATTTTATTTGTTTTACCGGGTAAAATCGTTTGGCTTAACAAAAATAATCATAACCACCGGATAACAATCATGTAATTAATTATTTAAAAAAACTAATCCACGTAGGTTTCAATTTTATTTTCTTAATTAACAATTAAGCAACTATTGGAATTTCGTAAAAATAAAAGCAAAATATTATTCTCAGTAGGATTGTTTTGTTGCTAATTTGCTAAGATTAGGATCAAGGGATAAATACGTATATTTCACACAAGTTTTACTTGCTATTTTGATTAAAAAAAAATTTTTGATAAGATTTGGATCGGATCATTAATTTTTTGATATCTTGAAAAAGATTTGATTAATTTTGATCGGTAAACATATCTTCCTTTTTTTTTTGAATCTCACCTAACTACTAACAATTCCACTATCCTAATCCGTAATTGTTTTGATATATTGATTTAGATGACGTTATATATGATTTAAATATACGTATATATAAATATTATATATATATATATATATATATATATATATATATATATATATATATATATATATATATATATTAATATACCTTGTCAATAGAGGCGAGTACATCGTGTATTGTTTTGTGGATGACTTGATAGACCTCTTTTTCGAACAAAGTGAATATTGCCATCCCAGATTCATCGACAACATTCAACAGGACCTTGTACCTTTTATACATAAAGATAATATATATATTATTAAAAACATCAATAAAATAGGTGGGAATTATTTTGTAGTATAAAATAAATTACCTAGGAATAGGGTACTGAATTTCCCGTTGACATTGGATACAATTTTCAATCCCCATCTCGACTTTCGTCTTGCATTGTACGCATGAATTGTAAAACCAACCGAACCGATTATCAATAGCTTCTATGGTAGCCAAGGTAACAAATGTCCCTTCCTATTAAAAAAATAGTGCGGAAGAGTTATAACTAACAAAAATCACAAAAGTACCAAAGGATAATAATAGTTTGATAGTGCAAATAAACTTACTCGCTTGCCGTTAAATAGCTCATGAAGTTCATTTATCGTTTTATGTTCATGTAATGATAAGAAATGTTCTTCAAACGAATAAATTGGTTGGGATTGGACATTCAGAATATCTTCCGAATCAAGCTCCTTTGGATTGGATATATCAAAACTACACGAACAATGAAATGTAAGTTAGATAAAATAATAATATTGTTAAATATAATTAAATAGTTTTAGTTCAATTACCTTTCTTTGAATTGAATTATATCCGGAATGGTGGAATCTTTCAAAAATATCAAAGAAGTATCAAAGTTGTTGGATATGTAGTTTTTTCCTAAAATACATGGATGAGATAAATATTTATATACGAATAAATAGTCTTATAAAAATTTATAATTGATAATAAAAGTTTAACGAATATACCTTTATACAGCTCAACCCTTGCAAATTGAATAATAATAACAACTTTATCATCTATAGAGACATTCTCGTAAGGGGTAAGTTGTTCCGCATATGAATCCCACAAAGTGCATTTTAATACTTCATACCTACAAATAATAAATAAAAGATACTGTAATATCATCGAAATATAAATAAATAAACGTAGTATGTGCTTTTTATTATATATGCCGATTAAAAATAATTAATATAAGTTAACAAAATGAATAATAAGATAATTGCGTTGCTAATAAAAAAATTTGGTTAAAAAGTTCAAATCAAGTTAATCAAGAAAGGTTCGAAGCAGCAAATCTATATTATAATACTTTAAAGTTCCACATGTGCTAACTGATTTTTCCTTCCAATTTTGGCGACCGTTAAAAAAATGAATAATACATATCTAGAATTTACAATTAAAATATTAAAATGAACAATACATACCTCGAATTTACAATTAAAATATTTCTTCTTGTATGCATACCGGCACCATAACCATTAGATTCAGTTGTATGTCCAACCATCCTTAGCATCCCAATGACATCTAATAAAAACGTTAATGATATTAGAAAATACGAAGAACTACATTAATATACATATATACATATATATATATATATATATATATATATATATATATATATATATATATATATAAAGTTAGTTAATTAAATCACGTACCAACCATACGACTATAATCGACGGTTGGATTCGAAATCAACTCGAACTCGACAAATTGAAATCCGTGCATCGGAATAGATGGCTGTTCAATCTGAGTGATAGAGGAATTATTGAATAGTAAAATACGATGTTTGAATTGACTACATCGGACTTTAACGGTGTGTTTGTAGACTCCAAAATCCTTGATCCAATACGTAAGCCCTTCTACCATGTGCTCGACCATGGTTAAATATTTCTTTGTAGCAGACGCTTGTATCTTCGAACCCTGCACATAAATTGTAAATGTAAATATTTATGGGTGTCCAATATCCAATTTCAATAAATCTAAATGTTACTTATAAAATAACAAAAATATCTTAAGGTTTAGCTAGGTGTAAGTTGTAATGGTGTACAGATATGATGATTGTGCATGTGAACAGATACGAAATATATGTTGGACGCATAAACAATTGTGTATGTGTCCTCCTTTGAAGTATGACGGGTGTACAGATGATGGTGTATGTGTACAAATATGAACAAAACATATGTTGGGCAAGTTGTAATTGTTTATGCGTATTAGATATGAAGAATATGATGATGACGACGGTGATTTCAATAATAAATCTAAATGTGAATGAATATATAAACATAAATACCTTTTCATCGATTAAAATAATGTCAATTGAATGAACTGTTCCAGGATTATTGTAGCTTAGAGTTTTCCACATTCTTAAAACACGAACAATTATATTCCATCGAATTCTTGAGGTGTTTTGTTCTTGTGGTAGTAACTCGTCCAGGGAATGATATTGCACATCGCCTAAAAAAATCAGTTAATAAATTAAATACGTAACGATAATAGATTATAGGGATATATAACCAATTGTTCCTATAAATTAAATATCGAACGTACCTTCTCTTTTCACATTACCGTTGTTCTCCATGGGCGTCTTGCCTTTGTTTTTTGACATCGCGCGATTCTCTGCATATAGACGCAATTAGATCAAAGAATGTAAAAGAATGAAGAGAGCACAGAAAGTTGATTGACATCACCTTAGTCTTGTTCACCAGACAACCGAAAGAGAGCACAAAAACTATCGATGAGATGAAAATCAATATTATATATTTACATCAAGTTGACTATTAAGGAATTGGTTAGGATATCAAGTAAATTGGATAAGCTTTAATCTAACAAAAAAATTAAAGCTATCGGGTTGAATCTTCAACTCATTAATTAAAAAAAGTGCGGGTACTAATCCGATCTAATCAACTAAAAAAATTAAAATAAATCCATTAATCAAAAAAAAAAACAAAGATCTCAACTAATCTTGTTACAAATTACAAAATCTTAAAAAATGGGCTACGTTAACACTGATCTTATCAACTAAAAAAATTAAAATAAATCCATTAATTTTAAAAAAAAAAGGCTACGTTAACACTGATCTAATCAACTAAAAAAATTAAAATAAATCCATTAATAAAAAAAAAAAACAAAGATCTCAACTAATCTTGTTACAAATTACAAAAGCTTAAAAAAGGGGCTAGGTTAACATTAATCTTATCAACTAAAAAAATTAAAATAAATCCAATAATTAAAAAAAAAAAGGGGGCTACGTTAACATTGATCTTATCAACTAAAAAAATTAAAATAAATCCAATAATTAAAAAAAAAAAGGCTACGTTAACACTGATCTAATCAACTAAAAAAATTAAAATAAATCCATTAATCAAAAAAAAAAAAAAACAAAGATCTCAACTAATCTTGTTACAAATTACAAAAGCTTAAAAAAGGGGCTACGTTAACCTTGATATTATCAACTAAAAAAATTAAAATAAATTCATTAATTAAAAAAAAAAAAAAAAAACTCCTACTTTAAAGGAGAAGCCGCCACATGTCGTAGGCGACTTCTCCTTTAGTATTATATATTGATTTGTTATCAACATAATTGTGATAAAATTCAATTATTCGGCTAAATTAGAAAGATTATTCATATTTAAGAGATAATTATTCGGTTGAGTTTAAGAAATTATTCGATTAAATTATATAGATTATTCGTATATAAGAGGACGATTGTTTACAAACTTATTAGTTTTTTTTTAACATTTATTATCAAGATCTTTTAGTTGAAATTAAATTATTCAGTTAAATTAGAAAGACTATTCGTATTTAAAGGATGCTTATTCGTTAAAATCACAAATGCTATTCATATGTAAGAGGAAGTTTGAAACAATTATATATATAAAAGAATAAGTTTGAAACAAATAAAAGAATAATTATTCGGTTAAATTTGATAGATTATTCGGTTAAATTATAAAGATTATTCGTACGTAAGAAGGCGATTATTTACATATTTATTGATTTTTGAATGTTAAAATAATAATCAATAAACTTGTACATTATTCTATAAAATAAAAAAGAGTATTCATATATACGAGGAGGTTTGAAAAAATTATATATATAAATTAGAGAAAATGTGCGTTTTTAGGCATTTAGGAGGTTTTAATTAGGTCATTAACTAATTTAAAAGTTTTTTTAGGGTTTATAACCTATATTGAATACGGAGTATTTTTTTTAGGTCAGAGACCCTTCGCCCTCCTCTCCGCTTCACCTTCCTCTGGCGATCGGCGATTCCTCCTTCCTCTTGGCGATCGTCCGTCCTTCTCCGGCTGTGGAGTTGTCTTCCTCTTACCGCTGCTCGCCGATCGCAACCTAGACCCGGCGCTCTGTACCCCGCTCCCTTTCATTCTCTCCATGGCATCTAAGAGCCGTCGTCCGGCGATTTTCGACCTCCCTCTCTCTCTCAACCTTCGATCTCACCTGTGAGGACGAATCCAGACTCATTCTCCCCCGATTTCTGTGGCCAGACGAAGCCAGACTCGGCCTCCCCGATTTCGATGTCGCTCCCCGACATCGACAATCACCTCCCCTGATCGCCTTCAATCGCTCCTCCCTTGTAGCTTCAAGGTCATATTCTTCTTCTCCTCCTCTTCTTCGATTAATTGTTTGAATTGCTTAATTGATTCGATAGTTAGGGTTTTGAAATGAAAATTGGGGATTAATTGTTTGCCTTGAGCTTCCATTTCAGTTTTTGTTTGTTTATCTCCTCAATTTGATTTGGCATCAGTAATGATTGGTGTTTGAATCCTCAATTTGCTGGTTTTTTTCCTTCTTATCAGCCGAGTTTCATGTCTGATCCTGAAGTTCAAGTCCCTGCTGCTTTTGATCCGTTTGCTGATGCAAATCCTGAGGACTTGGGTTATTTAGAGTCAGTTCATATATAGTTGAAGCAATAGACTCTAGATTTTAGGGATTTCAGTTCTGCCACATGTTTTTTTTTTCTTTTAATGATGAAACAAATATTCAGTTTGTTGCAATTGCTGATTTTACCTATATCCTTCCCCTTGGTGAAATAAAAATCAAATTGCAGGACTCAATATTGCATTCTTTTCACTCTTGAATTGCAATTTAAAATTTTGTGTTTATGACATTGTTCCTTAATATGCAAGATGCAGTTTGTATTGTTTTTGCTCAAACAGCTAGACTGAAATGCAGTACATGTGAGGATTGACCCATAACTAAACATTGCTACAGATGGGCCATGAGTAACTTAACTCTGAAAGGCAAAACATTGGAGGCAGCACAAGTTACTTCTGTGGGTTCTAGCACATCCCTGTCATCAGCAACTATCACTGCAAGTTCAGGTTTGTATTTGATCAATGCACCACTTTTGCTAAATGCATTTTTTTTCCATTCCTGTGTCATCCTCTATTTGCTCATCTAGTAGCAATGTAGCATTCTTTGTTTTATTCCGGGTTTTTTTTCTATTTTTTGATGACAAACTGGAATGTATTAAATGACTTAGAAGCATAATCTGATTATTTAATTAATTTCTTGGAGATTCAGTAGCAAAACAGAAGAATTAGAAGGCCTAACTAATAAAGCTAATCCACCTACAAAAATGAACATATTTTAAGCTTGTCGGATCTTTCTGTTAGCCTTCGTTTGGGCTCTTTTCTTGTACTTTTCAAGTTTGTTTATGAAATACGTATATAATATAACAATGGTCTTGTGATAGAAATATTTTGATTCCGATTTCATCTACTTGTTTCTTGCTAACGTTGCAAGTATAATGGAGAGGTCGACCAATCAGCTACTTCCGAAGTGCTTATCCTGGAATAAGAAATAGGAATGATTGTAGTTGGGATTTGATTTTAACCTTTTTTCTTTCAACTTATTCCTAGTTAGCAGGTCCTAGCAAACTTAGTCTCATAAAATTTATGGTGTGCTAGGGTTGTAAGGGCAAGATTATGCTTAATCTGTTTTTTCCTTTAGGAGGTAACAAATCTGCTTTTGTGAACAGATGTTAAATGCTTGCACTGGTTTATTCCATGCAGCTAGTATCATTTGTTTTAAAAATTCAGCTGGTTCCTAATCTCATGGCCAGGATACTGGATGATTTGAAGTTGTGTGTGAACACAATCATGGCTGGACTGGTGGAAAGCTAAGACAACTGGAGAGTATTCTGAAAGAGGTGAGTCTTATCTTGGTATAGTTGATACCGTCGAAGATCTTGGATATTGTCCTCGAATTTTGAGGTTGTATTAGACGAATGGGTCTGTGTTCCGACTTATTGAGATTTTAGTTCTGTACATATTTTAGTTGGTTTCTTGAGAATTCATGGATCAACCTATAATAGTCGATAGAAGTGGCAAATTTCTTGAGAATTCATGGATCAAGTATTTTAGAGGAGGAGGAAGCACTGATGTAGCACTTGATGACGATACATTTGAGCATCAGCCTTTGGGCTCTTCATGTAGCACTTGATTCTGACATGATGCTTGTGGCCTTGTGGGTGATGTAGCAAGTACTCATATTACCAACCTCTTTAGCAAGCTGTACTTATTTTTATACTGTAGTTTTAGTTTAACAATAATGCAATAAAGATTTAGTTCTCATAACAATTTTAGTTTTTCCCGTTTCTTATTGGACATAAGGTTATTGTGTAATAGCTTGTATCACATACTAGTGATTTAATGTCCTCTCATTTAAATATTACATGTTCTTTTCATTTAGATATTAGGTTTTGCGCTTTTATAAGCATTGAGGACAAATCTTTTATAAGGGGTAAGAATTGCATTTTATCGCTTGTTAATTAGGTGATAATATGTTTTTAACTCTGCTTGTGTTTTGGTACACAACCGGTCCCAAGCCCGGAAAAAAAAAAAAAAAAAAGAGGAGGGGAGACATGTTACATGGTATTTCATGTTATTAGATTCTTAAATGTCATCACAAATGTGTCACCAATAAAAAACGTCACCAATGATGTGTAATCAAATTTTAAGCTCATATGTTATCGATTGTATAAAAATGTTATCAATAAACATGTCATCAACAAACAATGTCATCACAAATGATTAAGATCAATGATTTGTCATCAATGAATAAAAGTCATCAATAAAAGATGTCATCAATCAAATTTAATCACATTTTATCCTATTGTGTCATCAATGAATAAAAATGTGATAAACATGTCACCACAAGTGATTGCATCAATGAAATGTAATCACAAACGTGTCATCAGTGAATAAAAGTAGAATCGATGAAAATTTATCGATATACAATTGATTAAATTTAAAAAAAAGTGGCATCAAACGATTTGATTAAAAAAGTGGCATCAAATGATTTGATTAGAAAAATGGCATCAAAACACTAATTTGAAAAGGTTGCATCACATTAAAGAAAAAAATGTCATCAAAACACTACTTTGAAAAAATATGGCATCACGGTAAAGAAAATATCATAAAAAAATTGACTTTAAAAAAGTGTCATCAATAGTCAACGGTAACTAAAAATTGGCATTAATGGTCGACGTGGCATCACAGTAGACAAAAAATGTCATCAAGGTTTGAAAAAAATTCATTAAAAAAGTGGCATCAAAGCGAAAATAAAATGTAATAAAAAATGGAATCAAAACGGTAAAAAAATGGCATCACAAAAATGTCATCACTTAAAAAAAATAAAAATGAGTTGGTCAACGTTGACCGGTCAATGGTCAACGTTGACCAGTCGATGGTCAAACAGTTGACCATTGACTTTAATACCCCATTTGGGGAATGGACTAGGTAATCTAATTAAATAAGTTTCTTCTCTAATTAGCTAATTGAAAGTTTCAAATAGCCTAATTGCCTAAATCACCCTATAAATTATGCATTATATGACGAGTGATTTTTGAGAAAAATTTATACATTATTAGGTAAATCGAGAATTATTATTCGCGGATAAAAACGCAATTTTGTTAAGTTTGACCCAAAAAATGCAATTTTGTTAAGTTTGGGAAAATTTGGAGTAACAATATCCATATTTATGGTTGAGTAATATGTGATTTAATGAGAAAGCATGAGTTATTCATCCAACATCTGCAATTATTCACCCATTTATGAGAAATTATTCGTAGCAATTAACGAAATTTTGAGTAACAATATTCGTATTAGGGTTGAGCAATGTGTGATTTATTGGAAAAAACATGAGTTATTCATCAATTTATGAGAAATTATGCGTAGAAATTAATGAAATTTTGAGTGACACTATTCGTATTTATGATTGAATAATGTGTAATTTAACAAGAAAGTATGGGTACAATTATTCATCACCGCATTAAAAAAAAAATCAAGTTCTAAAAACAAAACAAATACTACGTACCAAATATATCGGTAGGGCCCAGGTCTTTTGGATTTGGTTGATTGAAAAAAACGGTTTTAGGTTTGTGTTTGCAAGACACGCACAATGGCAATGACTCAATGAGAGTGGGTGGTTGTTATTGTGGGACCCACTTTTTTTTTTAATAAAATAAATCAGAAATGGAGATTAAATCTCCACCTTCCATTTTAATCAATTTAAAGGTTTGGATTTGTTCACAAATTGTATCATAAGAAATGTTTACAAAAGAACCTTCCTATATATAAGATAGATGTCCTATATGTGGGCATAGGTCTGTCTTCCTAGTATATATATAAGATAAAGTTTCATTTAGATAAACAAGAATCAAACTTACTATGAGAACCTAATTGATCAAACATCAAACTACGTACGAGATAAATTCAAACATCAAAAACAACATAAAATTTCAACTTGTGAAAAAAATATATTTCACATTTTTAACCAGTATGATAAATTCAAAACAAACTTTTTTTTCAATCCATGTCTAATTATGATATCTAGCAACATTATATATATTACTTTATGATTTTGACTTACTTTATCATTTATACTAACAATATTTTTTGAATAAAAAATATGTATAACTTCATGTTAGTACTAAAAATCTTATGATAGTGTCTTTTGGGGTTGAATGTACTTCTTACTTATTTAAACTCATATTTATATAAATTCACATCTAAACTTATAAAGATATAACTTATATGATCAACCGTTCTATACACCGTAAATGACTAAATACCTCCAAGATCTATTTTAATAGGAAATTTTATCCTAATTAGATCGAAATGACCTTCATTCTTTTTTCATAATCATTTTATTCATCTCTGATTATTCGATAAATTAGAATATTCGATTGATTCGAATATTCGATGCATTTAAAGTATGAAATTAGATTTTATTCATTCATATATATTTTATGAATTTGAGTTATCTTTTTTCTTTAAGTTTACGAATTTTGCATTAAAAAGGTATTACGTGCAGGGTGCTGATTTGGAATAAAAAAGAAAAGTATGGACAATTATTAAAGGCTTACGGTGCTGATTTTAACAAAAAAAATAAAGTATGGGTGTCAACATAGGAATTAAGAAAAACTATTTTTTCCCACAAAAAAATTCAGCCAAATTTTGATTTTTCATTTTACCCGCCCAAGTTCAATATTTTCTACCAAATTTAAATAAAAAAAACTCAAATATAACCCACCCAGTTTTTGTTCTTTTTTTTTTTATGGAAAATTGAAACTCTTTGCTAACGAAAATTGAAACGGGGAGAGAGGAGGTCAAAGGAGAGAGGACGCCGAAGGGGCGTAGGGAGAGGGAAGGCTGGGTGAGGGCCGAAGAGGGCGCAGGGAGGAGGAAGGCGCATATCTGGGGGAGAGAGAAGGTTGGGGGATGGATGAAGGGGCGCAGTGAGAGGGAGATCTAAGGGAGAGATGAAGGAGCGCAGGGCCAAGGAGGCGGAGCTGCAGCCATGGCTGGTGAGGGCCGAAGAAGGAGGTCGGAGGAGTTGACGGGTGAGGGCCGGAGAGCCACTTCGTCTACTCCTCCTCGATCCTCTAACACCCACAACCACCGCCCCTTCCTCCTCCTTCCTCTCCCAATTAGCCAATGGCGTCGGAGTAGTCTCCCTCCCTCAATTGTCCGAATCTGCACCTCCGCTTGAGAAGGAATCAGAGTCGGGAGTGGGGGCTCGAATCGAAGTCAGGAGTGGGGGCTTGAATCGAAGTCGGAGTTGATGAAATTGGTTAGGGCACACCGAAATCTCAAAATTCGTTATGGGAATCGACATAATAACACATGGGGGGGCTTTTAGAATGGATTTGGTTGAGTTTTGACCGAGATTGAAGGGGCTGAAATTTCACCCATTTTTGCAGACAAGATGTTGAAGACGATGAGACTAAACCGGTCCGGTTCACTCCTTTTCTTTTTCCATGTGTTCGGTTCAATTAACCAACTAGACCACATATTATATTATATTATATATATATATATATATCCACTTATATATATATTGGAATCTATTATTTAATTTAATTTAAAATGTTTAAATTAAATAATTAGAATAATAATGGGTTTTATCACTTTAAATAAATTCTTATTATTTTAGTTAGAATAATAATGAAAATAGTTCTAAAACTTACAAATTTTTAGTCAAAATTTATGTTTTGAAGTTACCCACTAGGAATAAATTTTTAGCAATTTTTATTTTACTCAATTTTAATCTACATTAACAACCCAAATCCTTGAAGCTCTTGACCCATCGCCTTATTTTGCTTCAATTTCCAATCTGATTTTGAGTGACATTTGACATATACGAGGTTAAAAATAATAAGATAGGGAAGTGTATCAATTAAACACATATATCCCACTCGCAGTAGACTTAGCCTATTACTCTTGCATCTCAGGTTTGATCCACTCCTTAAACTTCTTTTGTTTTAGTTTCTTTCAAAATTTCCGAGATCTCAATAACCTGACTCCGATTTACGAGAGCTCGAACTAATTTTATTTGCTCGAATATGTGATTTTATATTAACCCAACTTGGTTAACTAGAGATCAAACTATTTTCTTTGTCCGAATCCGTGATTATATGTCCGAATCCGCGATTTATGTTAAATCGACCTTGGTTAAAGAGAGCTCAAACTAATTTTATTTGTGTGAATCCGTATTTATATGTTATCACAATCATATTAATGAGAGCTCGAAATAATTTTATTTGACCAAATATATGATTTAGGTAAATTGAAGAAACCTTCTTTAAAGAAATTTCATAGTCCAAAAACTTTTATTATTGTAAAATAAAAAAATTACATATCATCGTTTAGGATTATTTAACATAAAAGGCTAATTTTATTTTCCCATCCTTCTTTATCATACACAAAAAAAAGAGTAAAAATTATAGAGAATAGAGTATTTATACATGAGTGAGGTAATTGACAATAACTACTCCCAAAAAAACTGAGGTAGTAATTACTCCCCAAAAAGTTTTAGGTAAATACTACCTATACACTTTTTTTTAAAGTCTACTTACTTTTGACCAGAAGGAGATTACAATTTTACTCCCGGATAAGCTTACTAGAGGGTAAGAGAATCATATATTGTCCGTTATTTTGGCTTAGTTGACAGGCAAAAGTCAAGTCCCTTGACCCTCCTCTAACATTTAGATAAGGGGAAGGGGAAGAAGACAAGAAAAGGCAGAGTGAGATTTCTGAAATTAGAACAGATGGAGGGAAGAGAGGTGTTGGGCACGCCGAATCAAAGAGAGGAGACAAAAGTCTAGTCCAAAATACAAGAAACAAATAACCTTGAAATCCGCTTTCTTAATCTTATCCCGGCTCAATCAAATAATGTTTCAAAATCAGAAGGATATCGACATCCGTAATTAATTTCGAGTCATGCGGCAGAAAGACGGAATCGTCCGTAAAAATTTTAAAATTCGGTCGGGATCCGCTTAATGAGTTTTGAGTTCGATTTATTAAATTTAGGACGAGTTGTCTTTGAAATATCCGAATTAATTCCATTTTAAATTCACTTTTAATTTCCTTTTTCCGAAAATTAGGATTTAAAAAATCCGAGCCTTTATAGAAAAATTATAAATGTATGAAAGAGATGAAGAGAAAAAAGAAAAAGAATTAATAAGAGAAAATTGTGATTAGTTGAAAAACCTTAAATTAAGGAGGAGTTGACACATTATCAAAAGTCTTCTAAATTAAGGTATTATATAGATATATAGATATAGATATAGATACAGATGGTTAGTAAATGGGTAAAAAATAAAAGGGAAAATATAAATGTATGAAAGAGATGAACAGAAAAAATGAAAAAGAAATAATAAGAGAAAATTGTGATTAGTTGAAAAACCTTAAATTAAGGAGGAGTTGACACATCATCAAAAGTCTTCTAAATTAAGGTATTATATAGAATATAGCTGGTTCTTAAATGGGTAAAAAATAAAAGGGAAAAAATATAAATGTATAAAAGAGATGAAGAGAAAAAAAGAAAAAGAAATAATACGAGAAAATTGTGATTAGTTGAAAAACATTAAATTAAGGAAGAGTTGACACATCATCAAGAGTCTTCTAAATTAAGGTATTATATATAAAATATAAATGATTAGTAAATGGGTAAAAAATATAAGGGAAAAATATAAATGTATGAAAGAGATGAACAGAAAAAAAAGAAAAAGAAATAATAAGAGAAAATTGTGATTAGTTGAAAAACCTTAAATTAAGAAGGAGTTGATACATCATCAAAAGTCTTCTAAATTAAGGTATTATATAGATATAGATATATAGATTTTGTTTTATTTTAAATATTTAATTTATATTTTTATTAGTTTAGAATAAATAATATTTGGAATTTATTTACTATAAAATTGAATTTATTTTATAATTAAGTTTTATATTATTAAATTTGACATAATTATTTTAAGATTATTTAAGATTTAGTTTAGAATTAAATTATATTAATGTTATAAAGTAATTTATTTTTATTGAAATTTTAATTTCAATTAGATTAGATTGGAATAAGATTTATCGGAATTAGATTTGGAATTGGAATTACCAGAATTAAAATCGTATTATAAATTTATCAGCATTAGATTAGTTTACAATTTATATTTTGAATTAGTGTAGTTGAAGGGTATTTTAGATTTAGTGTCGAAATAATTTTTATAATTGAAATTAAATTATTTTTATTGAAATTTTAATTTGAATTAGAATAGATTAGAATACGATTTATCAAAATTATATTCGGATTTGAATATGAATTTATCGGACTATTATGAATTTGTCGGAATTATATTCGGATTTGTTATATTTTAGATTTGTTAGATTTACATTTTTTGAAATTAATTTTACAAATGAAAAAATAGAATTTATTTTTAAATTAATCTGTTAATTATATAAATTCATATTTTATGAAAAATACTATTTAAATAATAATTCATTAATCTAGAATAAATAATCATTAATGTAATAAAATAAACTTAAAATTAATATTTTACAAAAAAAATGTAGTTTACATAATAAATTCATGAATCAAATAAAATTTAGTAATCATTATAACAATAAAATTCCAACTTCACCACAAAAATGAAGATTAAGTTTAAACATAATTATATGATTTAAGTAAAAGAAATTAAAATATATAAAATTGAAGAAATTAAAATTATATGAAAAAATAAATAAAACTTAACCAAATAATTAAAAAAAAAACAATTACAGACTTAAATAATGTAATTATTCTAAGTTTCTTATTTATTTTTGGAATACACTTTGGTCTAAAATAGGAACTAATTTGCTTTTCTCTACTTATCATCCTCAAAAGGATGAACAAACTGAAGTTGTGAATAAAAGTCTTGGTGCTTTGCTTCGAGCTTCTTTGAAAACTAACCTTCGTTGAATTTGCATACAATAGGTCAGTACATTCGTCCACTAAGAAGACACCATTTGAAGTTGTGTATGGAAAGAATCCCATCACTCCTTTTGACTTGGTTTCCCACTCCATGAAAGATCAAGAAAATGTTGAAAGAGCAAACCATGTTGAGTACATCAAAAATTTGCACGAGTCAACTAGTTTGTAGCTTGAAAAAAGAACAGCTCAATATGTATAACAAGCTAACAAAAGAAGAAAATAAATCATCTTTGAACCGGGTGATCAGTTTTGCTTTAGGGAGTTTCTCTCAAGATTCTCTCTCATGGTTCTAGATCAGATTCTTTGTGCAAGTGTTATTCTTTTTTATCATTTTTTTACTTTTTATTTCTTGACTTAATGTTAGATGACAATAAAAAAAAATGATAAAGCCTCTAGACCTAGACCTAAAGTGTGTTTCTCTCCTTGTTGCCCAAGTTGTAAGTGTAAGGATCGAGGAGGGAAAAAACATGGCTGATCCCACAAAAAATGAAATTGAAAAATTAAGTGATTTGGTCTCAAAGGTTGGAGTGCGGTGCTTTCCTTCTAATGTGCCTTGGTTTTCATGTTTGTTGATGTTTTTGTTCCGGTACGAGTCATGTTTGGTTGGGGTCATGGTGGTGTGCCTTCAGACAACTCCAGTTTCGATCGAGAGATGTTTTCCCTGGAGTCCCGTCTTCACTTTCCACATGAGATCGATTTCTATTGTACCTCCTCACTGGCGGTGCTACTACAGTAGTGTTTGACTTCCCATGCACACTTTCTTCATTGAAAGGAGTGTTAATACTGGTTCGACGCTTTGTTGGTTGTCTGTCGTCTTTTGTTTTAATCTCGGTCTATTTGTTTGTGTTATTAATAGTTTATTTGTCTGCCGAATCTTCTCGGCCTCTCAATTAATCAGACAATCGTTAGTCCGGTTTTTCGAAAAAAAATAGAGGAAGGGAGTGGACTATTTTTTTTACGGCAGGCAAGAATTAGGAGTGATTACACAAACTGTAATTTGGCTCCTTGATCATCCTTAAGGATGATGGTACAAAGTTCTCTATTAAAAGGGATACTAGAGCTATTACAAATGATACACTTCCGAGTTATAAAGTCAGCTACTTGATTCGCTTCACGGTAGCAGTGTTTGTATTGGACAAGGTTAAAAGCAGCTTGTAGTTGCTTGATCTTTTCAATGTGACGCATAATCTCCCATCTGACATTATTGTTGTTGGTGATGGCTTTGATGAGTTGTAAATTTTCCCCTTCTATTATTACACTTCGAAATCCTTTCTTGTATGCTTGCTCCATACCTGTCTGAATAGCGATGACTTCAGTTTGAATGACTGAGCCTTTGTTATTTTCCTTATGAAACATATCAATGACATGACACCGGGAGTCCAGAGTAACCCCTCCCACATGGCAAGTGCATGTGGGTTTGATAGAGTCATTCACATTGATTTTTTAGACATCCCTTAGTGGTCTGCTCCATTTAGTTTTAGCCCTCTTGTTTGTTTTTTCATTTGTAAGGTTATCTTTCTCACTTTGGGACCAATCATAGATGTTTGAAATGATTCTTCGAATTATATTATATACTGGGAGGGAGTGGGACTATTAAATAGGGAGTGGGACTATTAAATATTCTCTATTGCCCATCATTAACATTGAAAATATAAAAGTGTCATTGATAAACTATGTTGTGTTATGATATATTTACAATTAGTATTCGGTACCCGCCCGTTGTGCGGTTTTTCGATAAATTTTATTATATAAAACATATTTGAATAAATATAAATTACTACTCCATATAAAGTAAATATATAGTTTCCAGTTGTGTTATGTTTTTGAGAATGTAAACATTTTTGAATTTACATTTTTTTAGAATGTAACTTACTTTACAATGAAACTTCTACCTTATCTTGCTTGATATTCCAATTGGTTAGTTTAAAGATAGATTCAAATAGTCTGGTTTTGAAAGATAGATTAACGGTGATATATAAATATATTTTATATAGATTTCTTTTGTAATATTGTCATAATTAATTTCAGTGATCTAGAAAGATAAGTTTCTTAATTATTTATTTTAAAAAGATAACTTTTCTAACTAATTAAGATATAGGTTGAATATTTATACAAATATATTCAATTTCATCTAAAAAATGATAAAATATAAGTTATAACTAACCCCAACCACTTTAGGATTATATTGAATAGATAAACTATTTTTAGTACGGTTAAGGTTATATTGAATAGATAAACTACGTACTTTACCTACGTATTTTACTCTATATTACTACTCAACCACTTTTTAGGGTTATATTGAATAGATAAACTATTTCTAGGATGGTTAATCTAACATTATATATATTTCTTTTTAATAAATTATAAAATATAAGATTTCACCATTTTGATAAGTAACACTTATCATTTTATATATATATATATATATATAAAGGTAAAATGATTAGTTTTGTAACCACATAATTTATAAAATTTAATTACAGTCATTAACTAATGGGACACATAAAATGACATGTAGATAAAAATTAATTAGATTTATTCAAATAGTAAGTTACAAAATCTTATCGAAATATAATCTTATCAATTGGTTAACTTAAAATTGTGAAGAATTTATTTTAGATATATGTGCAAAGTAAGAACTTTTTTTTATTGAATTGATTGAATGGAAGGCCAATTGCTCCAAATTATATATAGATTTATTTCATTATTTTAGTGTGACATGTGATATAAATCTTTTAAAAAAAACCTATTGGAATTGGGTAAATTAATAAAGTATCAAATAAAATCTTCCCTCAATCTCTCTTTCCACCTCTTCAGTAAACACCCGGACACTCAAAACATTGCAGATCTTCCATTGCCATCCACCCTAAGTCCGACTTCATCAAATTAATGGTGCTAATTAGCTACAACGATCCCCTTTGCACCGTCGCATTAACAACTATCCAAAATAAAGGTTATATTGAATAAATTATTTGATGTAAAAAGATAATTTTTTTTAGCAACTATATTGACTTATTAATTAAACCACCCCTTAAATATGAGTCTTTGCAGAAAACCACCCCTTAAAATTGAAATTGCAGAAAAGCAACCCTTAAACTCATTTTGTAGGTAAATCGCCACCTACAACCTTTTTTCCGTTAGATTAAAACGGTGAAAAGTCCTTTTTACCCCTACCTTTTAATGTTATTTTAATGAGAGAAAAATGTATAAATTGAAATAAATTAATAAAATATATTTATTTAACCGGTTTAATGAGAGAAAAATGTATGTTATTTTATTAATTTATTTCAATTCATACATTTTTCTCTCATTAAAATAACATTAAAAGATAGGGGTAAAAATGACTATTCACCGTTTTAAACGGCAATCTAACGGAAAAAAAGGTTGTAGGTGACGATTTACCTACAAAATGGGTTTAAAAGTTGGTTTTCTGCAATTTCAATTTTAAGGGGTGGTTTTCTGCAAAGACTCATATTTAAGTGGTGATTTTCTGCCATTTTCCCAAAATAAAATATGAAATTCATTTTTTTTGTTTGGTGAGCTCGATTTTTTTTTTTTTTTGATCATCATGCGTGTGCAATTAAAATGTACTTTGTGAAGTAATGAAGTATGCCCAAAAACCCAGATTTAAAATTTGCCGGCATTGCGATATTATAATTTAATCTAGAACTCCATAAATATATTCAACTACTTAGTAATAAATATGAGACGCAATAGTTACAAAATACATATCCAGAAGTAAGATAAATCTTGGTTTGCTAAAAAACCATGGCTTAAAGAAAAAAATTAAAAGATATGTTTGACCAAATAATGTGGAGAGAGAATTAATATGTAGATATATTATATTCAATTTTGACCAAATATTAGATAGATTATTGATCTAAAAAGATAAGTTTTTCACATAACTATATTGGTTTATTAATTGATGTGACCCAAAAATAATCCCGTTTAATCCAGAAAATGCAACGCGAGCGAAAATAATCCCGTTTTAATCCAGAAAATTCTGTGGCCGCGAGGTCGCGCCAGTGGCCTCTGTTTTAGTATTTTACTAGTATATGTTACCCGTGCTCTTGCACGGCATATTATTATTTTTTGCTATTATATTCTAAAACAATATTTTTTTGAAAACAATCTCTAGTGATAAATTTGATATTTATTTTTAAATGGTATTAATGTTAAATTTTGATTATTACAATCTCTGTTTTGGCTATTTCCCTAAATTCTTTCCGATCTTGGCTGTTTCCCTAATAATTTTTCGTTTTTTGGCTATTTAGAAAAAAAATTAATAAAATAGGTAACCCGGGATTTTTTTTAAATGTTAATTTAAATCGAAAAACAAATGAAAACTAAAAAAAAAATTGTATATGGGAGAGTCGCTGTTTCAAACAGCGACTCTCCCTTTTTTGAATTTTTTCCCCAAGACCTTGCTCCGGCCTCCTCCAAAACGTCGATTCTCATAGGCTTCCGGCTTCATCCAGCGACCCTCAAACATGGAGGCTTCCGGCTTCCTCCAAACCTTGAAGTTGGAATAGCAAAACGAACAGCGCCGCCCTTAGCATCGGAGAGGTCGGAGAAGTCGAACAGCAAAACCGGAGGCAGGGAGGTCGGAGAACAAAACAAGTTCGAACAACAAAACATCGATTGAAATCGTTGAATTCGGAGGCGAGGTTCGTTGATTTGCGGTCGAGGAAGCCGAATTCGGAAGTGAGAAAGCCTAATTCCGAGGCGGAGGCGGTAGTTGCTGAGCCCAGGCGGATCAAGGCGGTAGGATCTGGAGGCGAAGGCACGGCGGTAGGATATGGAGGGAGCCTAATTCGGCCACGCAGAGGCAGAGGCGGTGAGATCTGGTGGCGGAGGTGGTGGGATCTGGAAGCGGTAATTGCTCCCTCTTCATGATCAGCCAGCAGGGGAGGATCGCCGGGTTCAGCGCAGAGGTAGATGCGACGGAGTGGGAACGGTAGTGACCAGGCGCTGCTCCCTCTTCCCCTTCGCTTCGCAATGGCGCAACCGAGGTTGTTAGTGCCCCTCTTCCCCGTTGCTGAAGGCTGCAATTGCTCTTGATGAACAGCTTGTGGGGGAGAATACTTGGTGACCAGCCGCTTCATCCTCTTCCTCTGACAACGGCGCCGGCGTCTTCTATTGCTCACTTTGTAGGTTAAAAAAAAATAAAAAAGGGAGAGTCGCTGTTTGAAACAGCGACTCTCCCAATATGTATTTTTTGTTTTTGTTTTTAGATAAACTAATTTCTTATAACTCAAAATAAAAAATAAAAATAAATAAATAAGGTAAGTCGCTGTTATAAACAGCGACTTACATATTTTATTAATTTTTTTTTAAATCTTGGGTAAAGTCGTTGTTACAAACAACGACTTTACCCTGTTTAGGCCATTTCCCTAAATTCTTTCCGATCTTGGCTATTTCCCTAATAATTTCTCGTTTTTTGGCTATTTAGAAAAAAAATTCGATTTTTACAAAAAAAAAAAAAAGTATAGGGGATTACACAATAAATTGATTTGTGACTACTATCAAATCTACATGGTTGTTATAACCAATATTTAAATTCAATTTATTATGTTTATTTTTACAATCTCTAACGTACTATATAAATAATAATTTTTGTTTACTTATCCAACGTGCGGTTATTGACTTTTACTTACGAACCGATGTTATTTTGCACCTAAATAATTTTCCATCTCTTTTCACCTTGTTAATTTATAAGTGATCTAGAAAGATAAGTTTTTTTATATAACTATATTGACTTATTAATTGATGTGACCCAAAAATATAATATCAATTTAATTCAAAATATGACACGTAAGCAAAAAATAATCCCGTTTTAATACAGAAAATTCTATGAATGTGAAATCGCACCAGAGGCCGCTTCAGGACTCTACACGTAAGCAAAAATAATCCCGTTTTAATCCAGAAAATTCCATGAATGTGAAATCGCACCAGAGGTCGATTCAGGAATCTTGTGCAGTTTATTTATAATTATATTGCGTATTTTATTATATTAATTATTATTTTTTATTAAAGTGTGTACGTTAAAATAGTTTCATCTAACTGTAAACTAAATTAAATGGTTGAATATTTATAAATAATTGCTCAATTTTAAAAGGTTAAATATTCACATATTTATATATAAAAAAACGATTTCATAGTCGTTAGAAATTCTTTTTGTTATAAATATTGATTCATTATCTTTTTTATAAATATTTGATCAAACGATTTCATAATAGAATTTTTTTTGTTATAAATATTTCATAAAACCGAGAGGCAGGATGACAAAAATTTTACCGATGTTAGAATGCAACATTTTAGATAAATTTTACTAAATTTTGCCGGCATGAAGCACACCAAAAAAAAAAAATTTTACCCGCATGAATAATATTAGATAGATTTATCTAAAATGATAAGTTTTCTACCTAATTAAGATATAAGGTTGAATATTTAATAAAAAAATATAATTAATATGTAAGGTTATATTGGATAGATTATTGATCTAGAGTGATAAGTTTTTTACCTAACTATATTGGTTTCTATATTAAAATATAAGTTATAAGGTTATATTGAATAAATTATGTAAAAAGATAAGTTTTTAGCTAAATATATTTGTTTATTAATTGATGTGGCCCAGAAATATAATACTACTGTAATCTAGAAAATGTCACGCATGCAAAAATAATTCCCCTTTAATCCAGAAAATTATGTGGTCGTGAGGTCGCGCCAGTTATTTTTACTATTATATTCTCGTATGTTATTTTTTAAAATAAAATCTACTGATAAATTTGACAGTTATTTTTAAATGATATTAATATTAAATTTGGATTGTTACTATAAAAGTTAACAAAAAATTGGATAAAATATTATTCAAATTTAATCTTATTGTTTTCAATGGATAATATATAGTTTTATCAGAAATTAGATTGGTGATTGATCATATTGATTAATTAATTAACTAATAAGGCTTACTTTATGAATTATAAAAATAAAATCATTCCAATATTAAAGTGATATTTTCCGAAGTGAAAATTTTATAGCCTAATTTTTTAACGTGAATTTTATAGCATATATATTGATTAAGAACTTATATGTGTTATTTCAACCGACTTTCACATATTTCTTCAAAATGTGATTGATCAATTTATTTTCGTTAAATAAAAAAAGTTTTAATTTTTTTATTTTAACTATAGTAAACCTATCTACGGTGTCTTAAATATATACTTTAATCTTGTAATTACCTAAATATGATCTTATTTACAAATATTAATATATAGTTGAATACTATGATAAATTATGTAGTATGTACCGGTATTAACCCCTAATAAGTTCCAAAATACATAGTAAGTTGTTTAATAAATTATATTTTATTATATCAATTATCCATGTTTAATTTTTTATTATTAAATTGTGAAAGTAAAAAAGTCTTATTTTAAAATAAGACTCTAGTTTAATCTAAATATAAGGTTATATTAAATAGATTATTTGATCTACAAAGATAAGTTTTTTTTTACCTAACTATATATATATTGACTTATTAATTGTTGTGGCTAAAAAAAACAATACCATTTTAATACAGAATATGACACATATGAAAAAATGATTCCGTTTTAATCCAGAAAATTCTATGAATGCGAAATCGCACCAGAGGCCGTTTCAATTAAATATTGTTTTATTTATTAATTATAAAACATTCACTTCATTTAAATCGCAAATATACCAATCAATTAGAATACAGTTTATTTTATATATATGTTTTTTTAAAGCATCCAAAATATATTTAAACTATATCCAACTCCACCGAAGCCAAAACAGTTTACACAATTTAAATATAGTTTTGAAGTTGGATGTTTTGAAAACACTCGACGACGAAATATCCTTAAAGCAAACAACGATCCAAAAATCAGCCAAGCAATAAAATATTAGTGCGAAAACAAATGTTGAATATATATAAATCACTTTATTCCAGAATATGATGTTGAATTTTAAATAGATTTATCTAAAACGATAAGTTTTCTATCTAATTAAGATATAAGATTATTGAACTATGTGGTTTAAAGATTATTGGCTTATTAATTGATGTGGCCAAAAAATATAATACCACTCTAATCCAGAAAATGCCACATAAGCAAAAATAATCTCGTTTAATCAAGAAAATTCCGAGAATATGAACTTGAATATTAGATAGATTTATCTAAAACGATAAGTTTTCTACCTAATTAAGATATGAGATTATTGATATAAAAGATAAGTTTTTTACCTAACTATATTGACTTATTAATTGATGTGACCAAAAAATACAATACCACTTTAATCCAGAAAATGTCACATAAGCATAAAATAATCACGTTTAATCCAGAAATTGTTTTAGTATATAACGATTTCATAATTGTTAGAAATTCTTTTTGTTATAAATATTAATTCATTATCTTTTTTATAAATATTTGATCAAACGATTTCATAATAGAAATTTTTTTGTTATAAATATTTCATTAAACCAAGAGGCAGTATGACAAAAATTTTACCCACGTTAGAATGCAACATTTTAGATAAATTTTACTAAAATTTGCCGGCATGAAGCACACCAAAAAAAAAAAAAAAAAAAAAATACCCGCATGAATAATATTAGATAGATTTATCTAAAACGACAAGTTTTCTACATAATTAAGATATAAGGTTGAGTATTTAATAAAAAAAACCTAATTAAAATATAAGATTATATTGGATAGATTATTTATCTAGAAATATAAGTTTTTTACCTAACTATATTGGTTTATTAAAATATAAGTTCTAAGGTTATATTGAATAAATTATGTAAAAAGATAAGTTTTGAGCTAACTATATTCGTTTATTAA
Organism: Persicaria maculosa; assembly: GCA_963922045.1. Classification (NCBI taxonomy): domain Eukaryota; kingdom Viridiplantae; phylum Streptophyta; class Magnoliopsida; order Caryophyllales; family Polygonaceae; genus Persicaria; species Persicaria maculosa. The sequence continues at coordinate 44,462,026 of OY998256.1, forward strand.
TTGGTGTGGCCCAGAAATTTAATACCGGTTTAATCCAGAAAATGTCACGCAGGCAAAAATAATCCCGTTTATTCCATATAAGCATTTTATGAGGGCGCCTGTAGGGTGCTTGCTAAGACCTAGTGATGATATTGTAGAACTTTTAGAGTTGTGGTACCTCCGAAAAGTCGAAGTGAGAATGTGATAGGGGCGCTTATTGCATACTTGTCAAGGCCAATTGGAGATGTCACGACCGTGACTAGGATGTTGTGAGAATCTCGGAAGACGCAACTGAGGTGATTACAAGATCCTTGGACATGGTCCCTAGACTCAACAATTTCAAACTTCATCCCCTACTTTGTCTTAGTTTTAGTCTCGGGGACGAGACTTGTTTTTAGAGGTGGATGATGTAAAGGCACGGATTTTTAAATCCTAATTCTCGGAAAAATAAATTAAAAATGAATTTAAATCGGGTTATTTAAAATCTCTTAAAATGAATTCCGGCATATGATTATTTTAAATGGACTTTCATTCAGATTTATTTTCGCTTTCGCTTGCTAAAATTGGAAAGTATAATATAATTTTATTATTTGATTCAGTCGAGAATTCGATTTAAATTTGAAGTTGTAAGCTTTATATCTTTTGAGTCGGGTTAAAGTCGAGTGAGCGGGTTTCAGGATTTATTTTATTATATTCTATTTCTTTTCCGGGTATTTTCCTTGGGATCATATTCCTTATGTCTTCCACCTCAAATGTCTCGATGGTTAGGATGGTCGATGGTATTACGAGGTAAGATGCGAGAGATGGATCCATGTGGTTAGCAGGGTATGATGCGTGTGATGTCTTGAGTAGTATATGAAGTGTGGGGAATGACTTTTGAGAGTATTGATGATATAGTATGAGAGGGTTCTCGGGTGTGAAGTTAGAGATAGGAGTTGGGTTCTTAGAGGTGGATGGTGTGTGGGAGTGCTTGATGGAATGAGGGGTGAGATTGGAGTATCGAAATGCATTGGGATTTCTTCAGGGGATTTTGTCGGAGTTAGTGTTGTTGAGTCTAGAAGAGGATTAATCTTGGCTTGAGAGTGGAGATGGGTGAGTGGGGATTGTGTTTTATTTTGACTGGTATGATGTGAGGAGTTTTCTTGATTTTGTGATTTATTTATATCTGCTGGCATGATGATAGATAACGAACATGATGAACCTGATATGGAATTACATGTTGATATGCAATATTAAAATCTAGTTGGTAGTGACAAGTGTTACCATGATATATTAATACTTTGATATCCTGTTATATTGGTTTAGAAGCATGTTAGAACGTGCTGTGATATGACATATGAAGTAATGATGCGTATAAACTATGAGATAATGATGTGCTATTATGTGGAAGCATGATGTTTTATTATGTGGTAGTAAGCATGATGTGTACTATATGGTTGACAAGCATGATTATTGGTTATGTAAATGATGAATATGACTTGAAGCATAATCATGATTAGTATATATGAGATAATGGTGCATGATTCTAAATGATTGTCATTTGATATTGTGATGAGTTAAGGTGATGTCTTTAGAGCATGTTGACATTTTGGTGATTTATATACTGGTTGATCTTCCTTTTTCTGAATCTTAATAGCATGACCAGGTTGTCTTGATATATTAACGTGATGAATATGTTCTACTTGTGTTGCGATATCGATATGCGATTGTGAGATTTGATGCGTACTGACGTACTAACCCCATAACATCTAACCCGTTGATTTCTGGACATGTGTGCTTGAGTGATAAGTTATGAGACTTCGATTATGCACTCGTGATGCCTTCAATATGATATAGATATACTCTACTACTTGTGATGTGATGTTGAAGTTTTGTTGTTGGTTTTGGCGTGTCTTGAAAGGATGGTATGATTTATGTTATGAGAAAACATGTTATGTTATTAAGATGTCAATTGGTTGAGATTATCATGGTTGATGTTGAGTTTTGCGATGTGAAAGATGGCTAATGATGTTATGAGTTGATGAGTTGATTGGCTTATGTTTCATATTGAGTTGAGAATGATGATTGAGTGATTTTGGAAACTAGGAAGAGAATATGGGATTAGCCCTTAGAGGTGGATGATTCCACCTCCTGATTTCTGAATTTGATTGATTGATATGCGGGAAACTGATTTGGTTTTGGGAGATTTTTGACGAAATCTTGAGTTAAAGGGATTTGACTTGTTTTGGTGCAAAGTTCTTGGGTAAACGTCGGATTTGAAGATTTTGAACGATATAGAAAGGAAATAACTGGTTTTTAAAGAATAAACGCTATCGAGGGTTTCAACGATTTTGAGGCTAATCTTTTTCAATTGCGGAATCCCCTTTGAAACTTTTCAAACCCGGGCAACTCTATGATACTTCACGAAGTGGATACAAGCATTTTATGAGGGCGCCTGTAGGGTGCTTGCTAAGACCTAGTGATGATATTGTAGAACTTTTAGAGTTGTGGTACCTCCGAAAAGTCGAAGTGAGGATGTGATAGGGGCGCTTATTGCATACTTTTCAAGGCCAATTGGAGATGTCACGACCGTGACTAGGATGTTGTGAGAATCTCGGAAGACGCAACTGAGGTGATTACAAGATCCTTGGACATGGTCCCTAGACTCAGCAATTTCAAACTTCATCCCCTACTTTGTCTTAGTTTTAGTCTCGGGGACGAGACTTGTTTTTAGAGGTGGATGATGTAAAGGCACGGATTTTTAAATCCTAATTCTCGGAAAAATAAATTAAAAATGAATTTAAATCGGGTTATTTAAAATCTCTTAAAATGAATTCCGGCATATGATTATTTTAAATGGACTTTCATTCAGATTTATTTTCGCTTTCGCTTGCTAAAATTGGAAAGTATAATATAATTTTATTATTTGATTCAGTTGAGAATTCGATTTAAATTTGAAGTTGTAAGCTTTATATCTTTTGAGTCGGGTTAAAGTCGAGTGAGCGGGTTTCAGGATTTATTTTATTATATTCTATTTCTTTTCCGGGTATTTTCCTTGGGATCATATTCCTTATGTCTTCCACCTCAAATGTCTCGGTCTTTTATCCCTATTTTAATTTTAAAGTTATTATCAATTGTGGTATGATTTGGATAAGGATCATTTTGGTGTTTGGGAAAATAGAGAAAATTTGACCACTTTTCATCCTCTCCCTATGCCTCACTCTAGTACACCAACAGTTCACCCAAAGAACCCACTTTCCTCTTTCTCTCTGTAATTGCCAGGAAAACCACCAGGTAATCCAAACCCCTCGTCGTCATTGCTTTCCTCTCCTCCCTTCCTCCATCTCAAAAATTAACAAGACAACCCCATTTATCCCTGAAATTTCTAAGCTCCAATCACCACCACTTCGCTGTCGTCCCTACCCGCTACCGTTGCACCAGTCTCTCTCGCCGCCTCCCGAAACCGGAGCCGGAGCTGAGCATCAGCCCCACCTCCGTTCTTCCTCTCCATCAAGCCCAGCAGCAGCTCTGCCACCCCTCCGACATCCAAGCCGGACCCAGGAGCCCCGGACCCAGAACGCGGAGCCCAGGAGCCTCGCAGCACTTGTCGGAGCCGCTCGAGCGCGCCCTCCCCTGCTTCCATCCCAAAAAGTCGGTAAAGGGTTCTCCTTCGATTTCGACCAATTACCCCCTAAAAAGTCCTTCTTTCTGATCAATACTCCTTCATAGGCCGATTCCGAAGCCTCTCCCCCGCCGAAGAAGCCGTATCGAGCCTGACGAGCATCTCCGGCGAAGATTTTGACCCCTCTAGGTGAGCTTTCTATTCCACCTTCCTCTTTACTCGCGTTTGAATTCTCTTGGGTCCATTCTGGTCGGAATTTCGTGGCGGTCGGGGAGGGGTGCCGTGCAGGCTGAGTGCGGGTCTGGGTTAATCGGAGCTCTTCTCTTCTTCCTCCGTTTCTTCCTCCTTTTCTTCCGTCCCTTTCCATCACCGTATCACTGTTGTTTTGATTTGGGGAAGAAGGGTTCAGGTGAACCGGGGTTTTCTTTTCCTTTTCATGAACCGTCCGGTCTGGCTTAATTCCACCGGTTCATTAAATCAGATTGGGAGTTGGGTGTGGGCCGGATTTTGGGCTATGGAGGTGGATCCGATTCCGGGTGAGAGATTGGGCCTTTTGGGTTTGTGTTATGGGTTATTATTTAATTGGAGTGTTATGTTATTTATATATGTTAGGTGTAATATGATGTTGGTTTATAACTATTAACTATAAAGAGTTATTTATTAGATTACTATTATCATATTATTCTGTTGAGATATATATTTTCTGGAATTTTATATATTATAAAATTATTTCTTTATAGGGATATTGAAATGAATTGTGGCCTTTGATTTATAACTAGAGATTGTGAAAATGGGTTAGTTTTGTTGTTTTATTTTAGTTAATATGGTTTGTACAATTATCTAAAAAGGGTTTTAGGTTTTGAAAATAAAATGCCGGAATCATCTCTATAGTATGATTTTGAGAGATTGGTTTTAAGGTTTAAATGTTTAATGTCGGGATTCTTTGTCTTGGTTTGATGATGTTGGTTTGAAAAAGGAAATTGGGAGAATGATTTTGGTTGATGTTGATCAAATCGGAAAGGTTTTGGGAAAATGGTTTTACTATCGATTGATTTTGAGGATGTGAGAACTTGGGTTTCGTGTGTATGAATGTTGGTCCGGTGGCTTATGAAAATGGCTTGATGATAGGTGTGTATTGCTTTTGGATTGCTTTGGACTTGCATTTGGGCCCTTGCTTGTATTATCCTGCTGTTCTGCATCTTCAGGTAAGTTCCCTATGGGGCTTACTCAGGTTGGACATTCATGCATGTTGTTGCATTTTATGTTAGGTGTTGCATATGCATAAAAGCATGCCATGTAGTATCCTGTTTAGGTTGCACTAATTGAATGAGCATCTGCTTACTTTATGTGTTTGAAACAGAACGGCCGTTATCTGTGATAGTCCTAGAGTCTTTGCTAGGGTTATAGGACGACCTAGTCCCATCGGGTCCCGTCCTGAGTCAATCGAGTCATGAAACTTCCTTATATTATGATATGCCTGCGGGCTTTATTGTGGAGCGGGTTGGGCATGCGTGCCGCCCGATTATAATGGAATGCATTCACGATCTGGCCAGTCTCCGCCCTATCGGAAGGGGGTGGAGGTAGGAGAGGGATATGCCACTTGGCATTGTCTTGGGCCCTTTACAGTATTTTTACACATTATTATGCCTAGGAGCATGTTAGTGTGTTTGACTTTCGTACTGCATTAGAGCATCTTTATTAGGTATAGCACATACTATGTGGCCTCAGCGAGGACTGCCGGTCCCGCATGAGTGGCTCGATCTGACTCCTTTCCCCGTTCTTTTTTTTTTAAGGTTTCTTCTGCAGATTTTGAGTGCTCAATGTCTATATGACGAGGTTCCCTTTTGGCGAATCAAAGAACCTGGCTAATTCTCTAACTTGGTGTAAATGGTAATAATTCGCTTATGTTTTGGTTTTGACCCGGCTCTGTCGTGACACTTTGTATCTTAACTTTGCTTCCGCTTTACTTTCATTTGAATTAAATTTCGCGACATAGTCTTAAGACAGGTTAAGGGTACCCAACGACCCTTCGTGACTTTTAGGGTTTGAAATCCCTCTTTCTACTAATCATAAAATGAGTTTGAAACCTCGACCCGTACCTGGATTGCAAGATCCGAACAAGGGGTTTCATCCCTTAAAACGTGACCCGGAAATCATAATCCCGGGCCGTTACAACTATTGGGCTTAATTCAAAAATTGAATTCAATCTAATATAACTATCTATATCTATATAAACTCTTAATTTAGAAGAGTTTTTGATCAGGTGTCAACATTAGAGAAATTTTAGAGATTTTGACCAATTGTAATTTTCTTTTTTCTCTTTAATCTTTTTTTTAATTCTTTTTTTTTTCTTTAATCTTAATAACTATTAAGCTTAATTCAAAAATTGAATTCAATCTAATATAACTATTGGACTAAACTCAAATTCATTTACTAACTATCTATATCTATATACTATATTAATTTATGTCATATGTCCTTTCCATGTTCAAATTTATTTGTGAAAATATTATTTACATAATATCATTTTATTATGATAACTATATTTTCTAATATTATTTTTTTTGAAAAATATTCTAATATTAGTTACCCAATATTATTTGATGTTACATTTTTTAACCAATCAATATCTATATATCTATATAAACTCTATAAAGGCTCGGATTTTTAAATCTTAGTTTTTCGGAAAAAGGAAAAACAAAATGAATTTAAAAGCAGAATTGAACGGAAAACTCGCTAATTTGGATTTTTTAGAACTCTCAAAGAGGATTTTCGACCTAAATAAAATTTTGAGAACTAACATGGCAACCTCGATTCTCAGATTTTAAATTCTAATTTCGCGAAGGAAAGAGCGGGATTTGGAAAACTAACATCGGGATCTAGCATCGGAAATTCAAACTATCGCTTTCGGGACCACATCTTGTCTCATTCTCCCATGGGGATCCGAAATCTCAGCCCTACAATGGTCCCCATGGAGCCAATTTGAAATACAAAGGAAGCTTCCTCCTTACCCAAAGAAGCCAAACACCCCCATTTTGCTTTTTCATCTCCCATCTTTGACCATACCCAAAGTAGCCAAGGAGACAAGCTCCATGTCCCTCCTTTTAGCCCCATCCATTTCAGCCCTCTCCCATGCCTCCTTTTTCTCTTCAAAAATCAGATTTGGCTCAACCAACACACCACACAAAAATCAAACACAAGCCTTATCCAAAAAAGCTCCCAAGGAACCTTATCCTTTCTCCTTCTTTCTTTCTTTCACCTTTTTCCTCCTCCATTGCTGAGAATTCCAGCAGCCCTAACACACCATTTGGTGCTCAACTCTTCCCCACAACATTCCTACTTCATCATCCCCTTCAACTCCCTCCCCCATTACATGCCAAAAGAGCTCCATTCCACCTCTTGAGCTCAAAGCAAGCCAAACCAAGCTACTTTTCTCTTCCTCCCTCCATGAGCAGCAACAACATCTCCCTTAGCCTCCCTATGAGGTCCTCAAAGTGGAAGAAGAAGCCCCAACAGCCCGGAGAAGCCGGAGAAGCCCCGAGAAGCCCTAGGAGACTCAAACTCGCTATTTTCGGATTCAAGAAGGTAACAGCTCGTTTTTCCCTCCTTCCACCTCATACTAACTCAAAGTTCACACCTTTAACACTATTTAACAATCCTAGGCACCCTCGCGCAAGAACGAGTCCAATCGGAGCCCGGATGAAGCTTCACGAGCAAATCGAAGGAAAAGAAGGAACTTGGGTGAGGAATCCGTTCAAACCTCGATTTTTTTATGTTCAATCCTTGCTCTAACATATTCCTAGAAGTATTAAGAAAAATTGGGAAATGGGGGATTTGGTTGGGGTTTAAGAAAACGAGAGCTCGGTTTGGTAATTAATAGAATAAGGAGGGTCGATTTTGGATTTTATAAATAAAGGGGTCGGTTTTGTCAATTTCAAAGGGGCTGATTTTATGAGATAAAAAATGGTTGGGATTTTTAAGGGATTTGGAAATATTTTATGAGATTGTTTAAAAGAAAATGGTATTTAAAATATTATATAATAATATTATTATTGAGACTTGGAGATTTAAAAGTATATTCTCGGGATTAAATTGAAAAAGGAATTTGATGAGCGTTTTCAAGGATCGGAATTTCTAACTAGCATGGTTGATGTTAATGGTTGACTAATATCATGATTGGTGATTGACTAATGGCATGATGAAGTGTTAGACTTGTGTATCGTTAATTTATGCTTTCGAGATATGATGAAAATGATGAACTTGATATATGTGATATGCGGATTATTATTTCGGATATACTGTGGCGAATACATGATGTGGTCTTATGGAATGTGGCAACATGATGAGTGGTTGAACTTGATGAGATGATGATTATGATGTGGTTATACTTATTGAATGACGTGTGTTTATGTGATTGAGTGGCTAGATGTAGACTTATATATGTGTTCTGATATGTATCTAGGTGATAAATTGTGATTATGATTGGTGTATGCCGAATCTTCTATTATGCTGTTCTGCATAGCCAGGTGAGTTCCTATATGAGCTCACTCAGATTCGAAAAGAGATCTCCCTGCTTGTAGCCATGTGCATACTAGGTGCTGCATTCATAATAAAGCATGCCATGTAGTATCCTGCTAGGATTGCACTCATGATTGAGCATTCTTTTACTCATTGCTTTTGTAAACAGAACGGCCGTTATCTGTGAAGTAACTAGAGTCATTTCTAAGGTTATAGGACGACCTAGTTCCATCGGGTCCCGTCCTGAGTCAATCGAGTCATGAAACTTCCTTATATTATGAGATGCCTGCGGGCTTTATTGTGGAGCGGGTTGAGCATGCGTGCCTCCCGATTATAATGGAATGCATTCACGAGCTGGCCAGTCTCCGCCCTATCGGAAGGGGGTGGAGGTAGGAGAGGGATATACCACTTGGTATTCGGTGCAAAGGCCTTATTATATTTATGCACTTGATCTTAGGAGCATGTTAGTGTGTTAATATTTCGCCTTGCATCTAGAAGCATCTTTATTAGGACTAGCGTGTGTATGTGTCTGCTAGTTTGGGATTACTTTGCGTAGGGCTTCGATCTGACACCGCCCCGCATACATATTTTTTTTAGGTTTGTTTTGCAACATGATTATTCCTTGCTTCCATGACGTGGGAAATCTCTTGGGCGATCTCAAAGAAATGGTTAACTCCACTAACATTGTATATTAAATTTCGGTAAATACGCTTATTGATTTGATTTTGACTCGGCTCTGCCGTGTCACCCTCTTGTATTACACCTTGATTCTACTATTTGCATGACTGTTGTTTTCCACGCTTAGACTTATGACAGGTACAGGGGACTTCCCCGGAGATTCCAACGATCCCTTCGAATTTTGGGTATGAAATCCCACTTTAAAATGTTAGGATAGAATTTCAAACCTTCAACCTGTACTCGGGGCGCAAGATCCTAACGAGGGGTTTTATCCCTCAAAACGTAACTCGGGAATCATAATTCCGGGCCGTTACAAAGATGGTATCAGAGCTGAGGTTGTGCAAACCAAGTATGATAGGTTGAAGTGGTTTTGAAAATGGCCCAAGGTTTTCAAATGGTTTTCCAAAATGTTTTAGAAAGGGCAAAATGAATTTAATATGGCTAACTCAAATGGACTAAATACGAACTTGACTCTATAAATCCGGTAATCAAACAAAGGGAAACGAAGGGGTAGTAAAGGCGTTAGACCATCCCTATTGGATGTAGTTGGGAACGGGTAGGCAAAAATATAGCTTTTTCTTTACAGATGGGTCTACAAGACTCCAAGGCTTTGCGTCGTAGTGGCTGGAGTGGCGAGTTAGGTAGAGACCGTGAGGTTTTGCCCCTCAGGTTAGTCGCCCCTCGAAGGGCGGCCCCTAGGATAGCTTGATCGTTGATTGCTTCCATGCTGAGTGCTATTGTGCTTAGGGTAGAGAACTAATCAGTATGCCTTGACTTGAATCATGTATTGAATAACTGTGCAAACGGGATAGTGGGAGAATACCTTGTTTTTATGTCATTGGAACTCCTGTCTTGTCGGAATATCTCTTCCATAATTCAAACCCCTGATGATTCTGACTCCGTCAACCGTCCCACCAACACATTTAGGCATGTTAGCAAGGGTCAAAGAGCATCCGCTCTCCCCGTTTCGAGTCCTGTTTTGTATCCCACCACCAATGCTTCTATCGAGTCACGTACCTTAGGTTGGTGTCTTCCACGGGAAAATTTGGGTCGGTCAACTAGCTACTTCCGGGGGTGTGTCGGATATGGGAAATCCATGAGTGTTTTAGGGAGGGTGATCAATGAAACAATTTTGAGTTAGAAGTGATTTGTCTTATGGAGTTATCCTTCTCGATTCTTATACTGATCAACTGTGTCTTCTTACCACGAGAGTCTAAACACAAATTATACCCTCTCATCTCGAAAACAGTGTGAATGTCCTTGTGTCATACCGAGCGAGTCATATTAGCGTCCCACGGGGAAACAGGGTGATGAGCCGGTGATTGTATGACATGGTGTGTTGGTATATTTCAGCATGACTTGTCTGATAACTTGCATGATCGCACTTATGAACGAATATATATGTCGAATTTATGAATTCCCATCATTGTTACTCTCCTTTGAATTAGGTCCATGATAGTGTGGTCAACCCTCTTTGTATGAGTGCCATGAGAAATGAATTTTTGAGCATGTTAAGTTAATCAAATTGAATCTCATTGACTATGTATATTCTTAATGAGTGTTGGTAGTATCGTGTAGGATATACATCTCCTAATTATTGACCATCATGCATTTATGTGCCATACTTGTCATACTACATGTATATGGTTGTATTGGATGTGATAGTTGTTATGCCCAAATGACTTAACCATAACCCTTGACACGATTATTAGAGTGCATCTTAACATGCTTACCTAGAACCCACATTGTTTTGACCTACTTATGTGTACACTAAGTGAGTAATGAATCATACATGTGATATCCTATAATGCTCGCTATGTCATATATAACTTATGCTGCATATGTCTATTGTCGGTTTGTGCATACATGATATTAATATGTCAAGCATGATTAGTGCATGAGATGATAAGTTTTAGCCTGTCCCGTGTGCATGTAAAGTTGATTATGTGAAATGTTATATGGATGCATAGGACGCTATTCCTTTAATAGGTACATGATAGTGTGGAATGATATTGAAATATTTTGTGATTGCCATGTGCACCTGTAACCTTATTTTGTGATTGTCATGTGCACCTGTAACCTTATAGAATACCCTAAGGGGATTGTTGTAACTCTCGAGTCTGTGTCTTGTCTTGAGTCTCGTCATCTCTAGTCCTGGTTTGTGTCTGAATTCTTAAGAAAGTCGTTTTGTCCTCCCTTGCCCTCCCCTATCTCCGTGACTTCTAACCCCTCATGATCCCCTTGATGGACGTCGACATAGAAGAGAAAACGAGCGATCGAGTGGCACCAGAGTGGCGCAACGGAAGTGTAGTGGGCCCATGGCCCATGGACCCTAGGATCGACGTCACCAAAGGAAGGACGCCTTTCGAAGATGGCGGTTGCAGATGTAATCCTCCTAGATGACTCAAGGAATGACGTTCTTCGTCCGAATTGTGATCTCTCCTATGCGATCTGGAATCGGTGTCGTGCGATAGGCTTGGAACTAACTAAATTGAGGTGTGATGACTCATAAGCTGAACTGGTAGTGAATGATTGCCTGACTAACTTGTGTTTGTGATGATGTGCCTATATGCTTAAGTGTACTGACCTTCTAGTAAATCGGTTATGGGTTATATATGTGGTGGTGTATTCTTCTTGGGAATGAGTCGAGTGTGGTCCTTGGTGAGACGGATCGGGAAATCGCAGGTAGATTGAGGTTTTCGAGTTGGTCATTGGTTACGCGAGATGGAATGCATGAAGGATGTGTTAGCTTGGGTAGAGTCGAGTGAGTTATGGCTTGTCGGAGATAGTGTTCAGTGAGTATATTTGAGCTTCCAGGTAGGTCTTAGGTGAAGAGTGGAGTTAGCATGGTGAGATTTCGAGGAAGAGGTCCTATCTAGAAGTGTCGGTAGGTAGTGGGTGCAAGTATAGGTGGTTAGTGTAGTTCTAGAGGTGAATGAGTGAGCTAAGAATGGATCGGCGGGATTCTCAAAGGGAAGTGTTATTAGACGGATTGGTGAGCTAAGGAGAGTGTCTAGATAGTGTAGGAACGAATCGTGGGCGGCGTCAAGGATGATCGTTTAAGGATGGTCTAAGGAATCATAGAATTCGGGACTAGGATGTATGTGTTGTGATTGGGAGCGATTTTTATAAAGGATGGGGTTGAGGAAGTGTTAAGGATGAGTAGTATGATGTTGTTTGGGAAATTATCGATCTTGGGTATTAGGTTGCTCATATCAAGGTTGTGCGTGTAATGAGTATTTGGGAATTGTAGAGATAGGATCGGTAATGCTTGGAGAATTTATGAGTAACGGATTTTTAGATGCATTGTCAAAGGATTTTAGCATAGGGAATGAATCGGGATTTATGAATTGAGGTTATCGTGGCGATTGAGGCATTCGAGGATGTGAGGTGAATTTTCGAGGAAGGACTGGTAGCTAGGAAAGAATGTCGTTGAGACTTTCTAGTAAGACCGTGGGCTTGGGGTTGAGATAGGGAAGTTCTGAGCATGGATTTGAGAGCTAGGCGGAGCATAAAAGTATTGAGAACACTAGGGGAAGAATGTTTTAGAGAGTTGGCTAAGTTGCGGTACTTGGGAAACTCGGATGAGGATGATCTAGGGATTATGCGGAAATGATTATCAGTAAAAGAGAGCCTTGGACGATAAGGTGTCATGGTTAAGAAGCAGAAGCTTGAGACAATTTAGGGATATGAAGAGATGAGGAACTAGAGTAGGACGACTTGAGAATTTTGAATGGTTAAGGTTTAGTAAGATTTGGAATGAGTAAATTTGGGAATATGCTGGGAAGAGGATCTAGGGTAGATCGGCTTGAGGGGTCATGAGTGGTTCAGGTTTCGTGAGCTTCGGAATGGGATGAGTAGGTAGAATCCGTGGTTGGTCTTTGATGATAGGAGCTCGTGATGAGGCCTTGGTAATTCGGGATTGAGAGTAGTGCTAAATTGGATTCTACGATAGAGTTGTCGAGGATTTGGATTGGAGTGTCAGGTGTGAAGTGGACGATATGAGTTAGGTTCTTAGAGGTGGATGTTTAGTGAGAGTAGTTAGTGGTGCGGGGAGTATGATCAGGTTAGCAAGGTGAGTTGAGATGTCCCCTTGGGAGATGATGGTCAAGCGGAATATTGAGAGCCTAGGAAGAGTGAGCGAGATTGTTGAGAAGTGTCTTGATAGATCGTGAGAGCGGTTTAGTAGAGGACTTGGGATTTCTCTTAGAAAGTAAAGATGGGACTAGTGGAGGACCCCTAGGACGAGGGTGTGCTTTATAGAGAGTCTTGGCAGTTGGTCGAGGTGATGAGCTTGTCGGAATGGAGGAATTGTGCGATTTGAAACTCCGAGGTACGAGTTTAGATGGCTTGAGGGCATATGAGTTGGGGTACCTAGTAATTGATCTGGGACGTAAGCCTTGAATTGAGGATAGTTTTGAGGCTATAGAGATTGTATGCTAAGCTGAGTGTAATGGTATATAGAACTAGTATCAAATTTGAGTTGGTAGACTTATGTGAGGTTGATATTGATGCGAGAAAAAAAAAGAGGGGGGTAGTGGTCGTGTTTTGTTATGGTTGGTAGTGATAGGCAGATTCTCTTGAGGATGTGACTTAGTGTTGTGCGTTACTTGGGGCCGAGTGTTGTGCGAATTCTATGCTATAGACAGCGTTGATTCCTGATGAATTGCCATAGACAATAATGAATTGTTAGTACTAACATAGTTAGCCCCTGAACTCGATAAAATGCTAGTGTACGGAAGTATTTGTTTGCCTCTAATGCGATGACGCTTGGTAGTTAACATGAGTATGATATGGTTATGTGATTGATATGATGTGCTCATCCGACGGATATGACATGCTTATCTGATTGATACGATGTGTAGTTTTGTGAGATGATGTGATAAATCCTACCTTGTACGATAAGATGCTAGATATGCTATGGTATGTAACTGTCCGTGACATGAGTATGACCTGGTTATGAATGAGTGATACGATTGCTATGTTAGACAATTGCTATGATATATGATGCCTTGAATTGGAATTTCTAGGATGCTAGAATTGAATTTATGAAATGTGATTCTAACTTGGAACCTAGGAAGGAAATATTGGATTAGCCCTTAGAGGTGGATGATTCCACCTCATGAGATTGAAACTTGCTTGACTAACATCGGGTTTAAGGGATCTTGAATAATGTTTAAAAAGGACTAACTTGGATTTTGAGAGACCGAACGCGATAGGAAATTTCCACGATTTGGAGGCCAATCTTTTTCAATTGCGGAATCTGCTTGAACTTTTCAAACCCGGGCAACTCTATAATACTTCACGAAGTGGATACAGGCATTTTATGAGGGCGCTTGCTAAGACCTAGTAATGATATTGTAAAACTTTTAGAGTTGTGGTACTTCCGAAAAGTCGAAGCAGGGATGTGATAGGGGCGCTTATTGCATACTTGTCAAGGCCGATCGGAGATGTCACGACCGTGACTAGGGTGTTGTGAGAATCCCGGAAGACGCAACTGAGATGATTACAAGATCCTTGGACACGGTCCTTGGACTCATCAATTTCAAACATCATCCCCTACATTGTTTTGGTTTTAGTCTCGGGGACGAGACTTGTTTTTAGAGGTGGATGATGTAAAGGCTCGGATTTTTAAATCTTAGTTTTTCGGAAAAAGGAAAAACAAAATGAATTTAAAAGCGGAATTGAACGGAAAACTCGCTAATTTGGATTTTAGAACTCTCAAAGAGGATTTTCGACCTAAATAAAATTTTGAGAACTAACATGGCAACCTCGATTCTCAGATTTTAAATTCTAATTTCGCGAAGGAAAGAGCGGGATTTGGGAAACTAACATCGGGATCTAGCATCGGAAATTCAAACTATCGCTTTCGGGACCACATCTTGTCTCATTCTCCCATGGGGATCCGAAATCTCAGCCCTACAATGGTCCCCATGGAGCCAATTTGAAATACAAAGGAAGCTTCCTCCTTACCCAAAGAAGCCAAACACCCCCATTTTGCTTTTCCATCTCCCATCTTTGACCATACCCAAAGTAGCCAAGGAGACAAGCTCCATGTCCCTCCTTTTAGCCCCATCCATTTCAGCCCTCTCCCATGACTCATTTTTCTCTTCAAAAATCAGATTTGGCTCAACCAACACACCACACAAAAATCAAACACAAGCCTTATCCAAAAAAGCTCCCAAGGAACCTTATCCTTTCTCCTTCTTTCTTTCACCTTTTTCCTCCTCCATTGCTGAGAATTCCAGCAGCCCTAACACACCATTTCGTGCTTAACTCCTCCCCACAGCATTCCTACTTCATCATCCCCTTCAACTCCCTCCCCCATTACATGCCAAAAGAGCTCCATTCCACCTCTTGAGCTCAAAGCAAGCCAAAGCAAGCTCCTTTTCTCTTCCTCCCTCCATGAGCAGCAACAACATCTCCCTTAGCCTCCCTATGAGGTCCTCAAAGTGGAAGAAGAAGCCCCAACAGCCCGGAGAAGCCGGAGAAGCCCCGAGAAGCCCTAGGAGACTCAAACTCGCTATTTTCGGATTAAAGAAGGTAACAGCTCGTTTTTCCGTCCTTCCACCTCATACTAACTCAAAGTTCACACCTTTAACACCATTTAACAATCCTAGGCACCCTCGCGCAAGAACGAGTCCAATCGGAGCCCGGATGAAGCTTCACGAGCAAATCGAAGGAAAAGAAGGAACTTGGGTGAGGAATCCGTTCAAACCTCGATTTTTTTATGTTCAATCCTTGCTCTAACATATTCCTAGATGTATTAAGAAAAATTGGGAAATGGGGGATTTGGTTGGGGTTTAAGAAAATGAGAGCTCGGTTTGGTAATTAATAGAATAAGGAGGGTCGATTTTGGATTTTATAAATAAAGGGGTCGGTTTTGTCAATTTCAAAGGGGCTGATTTTATGAGATAAAAAATGGTTGTGATTTTTAAGGGATTTGGAAATATTTTATGAGAGTGTTTAAAAGAAAATGGTATTTAAAATATTATATAATAATATTATTATTGAGACTTGGAGATTTAAAAGTATATTCTCGGGATTAAATTGAAAAAGGAATTTGATGAGCGTTTTCAAAGATCGGAATTTCTAACTAGCATGGTTGATGTGAATGGTTGACTAATATCATGATTGGTGATTGACTAATGGCATGATGAAGTGTTAGACTTGTGTATCGTTAATTTATGCTTTCGAGATATGATGAAAATGATGAACTTGATATATGTGATATGCGGATTATTATTGCGGATATACTGTGGCGAATACATGATGTGGTCTTATGGAATGTGGCAACATGATGAGTGGTTGAACTTGATGAGATGATGATTATGATGTGGTTATACTTACTGAATGACGTGTGTTTATGTGATTGAGTGGCTAGATGTAGACTTATATATGTGTTCTGATATGTATCTAGGTGATAAATTGTGATTATGATTGGTGTATGCCGAATCTTCTATTATGCTGTTCTGCATAGCCAGGTGAGTTCCTATATGAGCTCACTCAGATTCGAAAAGAGATCTCCCTGCTTGTAGCCATGTGCATACTAGGTGCTGCATTCATAATAAAGCATGCCATGTAGTATCCTGTTAGGATTGCACTCATGATTGAGCATTCGTGTACTCATTGCTTTTGTAAACAGAACGGCCGTTATCTGTGAAGTAACTAGAGTCATTGCTAGGGTTATAGGACGACCTAGTTCCATCGGGTCCCATCCTGAGTCAATCGAGTCATGAAACTTCCTTATATTATGAGATGCCTGCGGGCTTTATTCTGGAGCGGGTTGAGCATGCGTGCCTCCCGATTATAATGGAATGCATTCACGAGCTGGCCAGTCTCCGCCCTATCGGAAGGGGGTGGAGGTAGGAGAGGGATATACCACTTGGTATTCGGTGCTAAAGCCTTATTATATTTATGCACTTGATCTTAGGAGCATGTTAGTGTGTTAATATTTCGCCTTGCATCTAGAAGCATCTTTATTAGGACTAGCGTGTGTATGTGTCTGCTGGTTTGGGATACTTTGCGTAGGGCTTCGATCTGACACCGCCCCGCATACATATTTTTTTTAGGTTTGTTTTGCAACATGATTATTCCTTGCTTCCATGACGTGGGAACTCTCTTGGGCGATCTCAAAGAAATGGTTAACTCCACTAACATTGTATATTAAATTTTGGTAAATACGCTTATTGATTTGATTTTGACTCGGCTCTGCCGTTTCACCCTCTTGTATTACACCTTGATTCTACTATTTGCATGACTGTTGTTTTCCACGCTTAGACTTATGACAGGTACAGGGGACTTCCCCGGGGATTCCAACGATCCCTTCGAATTTTGGGTATGAAATCCCACTTTAAAATGTTAGGATAGAATTTCAAACCTTCAACCTGTACTCGGGGCGCAAGATTCTAACGAGGGGTTTTATCCCTCGAAACGTAACTCGGGAATCATAATCCCGGGCTGTTACAAACTCTTAATTTAGAAGAGTTTTTGATGAGGTGTCAACATTAGAGAAATTTTAGAGATTTTGACCAATTGTAATTTTCTTTTTTCTCTTTAATCTTTTTTTTAATGCTTTTTTTTGTCTTTTAATTCTTTTTTTTTCTTTAATCTTAATAACTATTGGGCTTAATTCAAAACATTGA
Source organism: Persicaria maculosa (assembly GCA_963922045.1). Taxonomy (NCBI): domain Eukaryota; kingdom Viridiplantae; phylum Streptophyta; class Magnoliopsida; order Caryophyllales; family Polygonaceae; genus Persicaria; species Persicaria maculosa. The sequence goes on from OY998256.1 coordinate 44,479,447, forward strand.
ATTCAATCTAATATAACTATTGGACTAAACTCAAATTCATTTACTAACTATCTATATCTATATACTATATTAATTTATGTCATATGTCCTCTCCATGTTCAAATTTATTTGTGAAAATATTATTTACATAATATCATTTTATTATGGTAACTATATTTTCTAATATTATTTTTTTGAAAAATATTCTAATATTAGTTACCCAATATTATTTTATGTTACATTTTTTAACCAATTGGATTAATTCAAAACTTTTATCTTTCACTATTTATTACATTATTTATTTTTTTTCTTTATCTCTTTAACCCAAGTGTATTTTTTTTCTATTATTTTTAACACATTTACTAATCAATGGGTTTAATTAAAATTATTGAATTAAATCTAATGTCTATGATTTATCTATATCTAAATATTATTTATAAAAAAATCGCACCATGGTGCGGGGATCGTACTAGTCTGTTGGCGGCTTTGTCCATTTGGCGTTTCGTTTCCTTTTCATGTTACATTGGGGTTTTGGCTTTCCATCCGTACCGGCTAAGAGCCAATCCGCTATGTCTAATTTAATTCTAAACGCTAATTGAGTACTATTTAAGTGGCTTTTATTTCTAAAGATCTGATCATTTCTGGTCTCCCAGATTCTCTGCCAAATGAAGCAAAGTTCTCCAAGATGTTTTTTGTCTTGATTATACCAAAGTAGATCATTTAAGTTGGCGCATTGGCTTGAGATAAGAGGTTTGTTTCTGCCTACCAATTGCTCATAAGATGAGATTGTTGATCTAGTCAAGGGACAATCGAAAAAAAGATGGTTAATGTCTTCATTTGTGTTGTTACAGAGGCAACAGTTAGAAGGAACTCGATTGTAGTATTTATTAAGTCTATCCTTTGTAGCGAGATTATCGGTTGTAATTTTCCAGAAAAGATTTTTGATTCTAGGGGGGAGTTGCATTTTCCAGATCCAATTAAAATCTTTGTTGGGGTTGTTGTTGCTAATGTTCATGTTTCTTACAGATTTGGTGGAGAAGTCCCCACTTGTGTTAAGTTTCCAAATGATTTTGTCAGATGATTGCCAGGTAGGGATCTTTATACTGATTATTTTGTTGATAATATCTTGTGGGAAAATTTGTTTGAGGAGCGGGACATTCCAATCCTTATTTGTATCCAAAAGATGACAGACTTTGAGTTCTGGGTCAAGAAATTGTTGCCACTTAGAGAGAAGTTTACCAGGAACCCATTGATCACGCCACACATTTATGTGCTCACCGTTTCCTACGATCCAGAGAAGTCCTTGGGTAAATTTTTCTCTAAGTTGCAGCAGTCTACCAAATTGCCAGGAGGTGTTATTATGTGATCTTTCCATTAGCCCTTCCTCCTGAAGATATTTTTCCTTGATTACTTTCACCCAAATGTTATTTGGTTCGTTGATGAGCTTCCATAGGAGCTTCATTTGAAGGCTTATATTCATATCCTCGGCCAGTTTGATTCCTAGTCCACCTTGGGGTTTTGGCTGACAGATTTTTTCCCAGCTAATCAGCGGTGTGTATCTTTTAGAGTTTAGTTTATTCCAGAAGAAATTCTTATGAATTTGGTCGATTTGGTGTAAAATGCCTTTTGGTAAAAGAAAGTTTTGCATTAGATAATTCGTTTTAGAACTAAGATTAGCTTGAATAAGTGAAGTGCGCCCAGCTTGACTAAGAGAGTTAGCCTTCCATTTGGAGAATTGTTTTCTAAGATTCTAAACCGCCTCGTTGAAGATTTCATTTTTAATTCTGCCCCGAACGAGTGGGATTCCAAGATATTTCTCTATAGATTTAGAAACCGGAATGTTCATGTCATGGGCAAGCGAGTTTGTTAGATTCGAACCTACATTGCTTGATACTTGAAGTGAGCTTTTATTGTAATTTACGGTTAAACCCGATTGATTAGAAAAATTGTTTAGCATATTTGTAATAGTGTGTAAGCTTTTGTGAGAAGCTTTTGCAAAGATGATTGTATCATCTGCAAAAGTAAGAAGGGGGATTGGCGTTCCATTTTTTGTTAGTTTGATTCCAACCAACGCATCATCGTGGTTCGCCTCTTCAATAAGTTGTCTTGCAAAGTTTTCCATTACAAGAATAAAAATGTAGGGAGCTAGTGGGTCACCTTGTCTTATACCCCTGCCTGGTTTGAATTGATTTCCTGGGCGGTTATTGACAAGAACTGAAAAAGTTGTAGTCGTAATGCAAGTCATAACCCAGGTTATCCAGCGGCTATCAAAGCCAAACTTAGTTAACACTGCTCTAATGTAATCCCAGTTAATTTTATCGTAGGCCTTTTCCATGTCCAGTTTTAAAGCCATCCACCCTTTTTTACCTTTTTGTTTATGAAAATTATGGAAGATCTCATGGGCAATTAAGGTGTTATCTTGAATTGACCTTCCTTCGATGAAAGCACTTTGGAAGGGATTGATTAGTTTATTTAGGAGGGGTTTTAGTCTGTTTGCTATAATTTTTGAGATGATTTTGTAGATGGTGGTACAAAGGCTAATGGGTCTGTAATGATTTATGTTTTGAGGATTGTCTGTCTTGGGGATGAGAGCGATAAAGGTTTGGTTGATCTGGGATAACATGCTCCCCGAGTGGAAAAAAGCTTTGATAGCTTTACATAAGGAAGAACCAATTATTTTCCAATATGTTAAATAGAATTCTGGGGAGAAACCGTTAGGCCCTGGCGTTTTATCTTCTGCCATACTGCTGATAGTGTCTTTAATCTCTTTATTAGAGGGGATGTTAGTGAGGGTTGCGTTTTCACTGGTCGTAATCTGGGTCTGTATGTGAGTAATCTGGTTACTTTGAATAGGGGGTTTAATCTGTGGTTTGAATCTATCATGCATCTCCTTCGTGATATGGTTACTGATATCATTTGTATCATATAGAACTCTACCATCTTTGGATGTGAAAGAGCTAGTGTGACTTCTAGAGTTTCTAATTTTGACTACGGATTGATAGTATTTGGTGTTCCTATCTCCTAGTTTAATATGTTTCATCTTTGCCCTTTGTCTCCAAAACTTAATGTTGAAATCCATCAGTGCCGTTCTCTTGGTTTCCAATCTTGTTAACTTTCTCAGCTCGTTGGATGTGAGAGTTCCCCAAGGGAGTTGTACTTGTAGTCGTTGTATGTTGTTCTCTACAGTTTGCAACTGTCTCTGGATATTGTTACAACTGTTATTCTTGCACCATATCTTGATGTTATTCTTTAGTAGATTTTGTTTTTTCATGAAAGAATAGGCAAAGGAGCCAGTAAGCTTATTCTTCCAAACATTGTTTACCATGGTTTCCATCATAGGATAACCAGCCCATGCCATTTCGAATCTGAAGGGTGTTCCTTTGCTCTCAACTTGACAACCTAGTTGTATTGCAATGGGACAGTGATCAGAAGAGTAGAAAGGTAGATGCTCAGTGTTGAGAGATTTGAAATGTGTGATCAGCTCATGGCTTGCTAGCATTCTATCAAGCCGTTCATAAGTATTGTTTGGAATGTTTTTGATGTTTTTCTTCCAGGTGAAAGGTGAGCCAGTGAAGGGTATTGTTTGAAGGTTGAGATCCTCTTTTAATTCTCTAAGTCTACGGAATCTATAAGGTGGGGGAGAGCTCCCACCAAGTTTTTCAGATCTGTGCTCTAAGTCATTTAGATCCCCTATTATTAAGAAGGGAAGTTTATGTTGCTGTAAGGAGTAAGAAACCTCAGACCAGAAGACATCCTTCTCGTTTTCAACTGAAGGTGCATATACCAAGAGAATGGCCAACTCTTTTTGGTCTATACTAATCTTGAGCATGCAAAATCTAGGATGTTGTTCTAGCACCGTAGGTTTATTAGCAGTTACGTGATTTTTGAGGAGGATCCATATACCTCCTTTGGTACCAATTGAGGGAATACATAGAGCTTTGCTAAAGCCTGAGGTGAGTAGCTGGTAATTAGTTGGGGGATTCCCAGTTTTTGTCTCAGTTAGTGCTAGGATATCCAGTTTCCTGGTATTTGTGATTAGTTTGATTTCCTGCCACAGGAGTGGTCTTTTCGAACCTCTTATGTTCCAGTATCCAATTCTAATCATAGGGGGGGTTGTTAGCTATGCTACATAGCTTATGGATTGAACCAGACCTTCTTATCTGGCAACAGCATTTATCTAGCTGTTTGAGTGGATTAATATGATAAGATAGCATCATAGTGTGATATGGGTGATCAGTAGAGTAGTGCTGGAGAAAGTATGAGCTGTTGTGGTTACCTGAAGAAGATTGTCTATTTGCCTTGGTGCCTCCTTGCACATAAGATCTTGAGTTATGTTCTTCTGGACTGTACTTGTAGTTGTTTCTGTTCTTGTTCTTGGTGTAAGGTTTGTTTGTGAACTGTTGTTGGGAAGTTTTGGTTTGACTGTCCACCACAAGAAACCCAACAACAGGTTTTGTGGGGATATCAGTCGAGTTTTGTTGAGAGTTTTGTGGAAAGTACTTACATTGGTTGCCTGCATAGGCCCTTGAATGGTCCATTGAGTTCCTGAGGTTAGTATAAGGCAAGGCAGTAATAAAAACACACAACCAAATTGACATATAATGATCATATGTGATGATAAGATAGCTAAAGGATATAGTTGATATATAATGGGAATGGTAGAGTACCCAAGAGGGACACAAAATGTGACTCCCGCCAGGATAGAACACTGGGAGGAGCCACCAAAACCAAGTCCAAGCCATAGACAAAACAACATAAAAAACCAGAAACATAACATTAAAAGCAGTAGCAGCTAGATGGATGATCAGGGTGTTGGAGGCATATAACAGCCTAGTATTATTCATGTGATTATAATCACTATGGATATAAAGCAAAGGACCCTGGATCAGATTGGCCATCAACATTACACCTTCTTCTTCTTCGACTTCTTGGTAGCTGGTGGATTGTTTTCATTCTGCTCTTCTTCATCCTTTCTCTTGGTTTGATCAGTGGATTGAGACATCTCAGCATCTTCAGGGGATCTAATGACAATACCCCCCATTTTTTTAACCATGGTGCTATCAGATTTGAGGGAGAGTCTTGATTCTTCAGATTGAGCTCCAGTATCTATCATTTTCCCTTTCATTTGAGCTTTGATCAGGTCTTCAAAGGCATTCTCAGAGATGAAAGTGGGAGCAGTGGTGTTGGAGGGACCAGAGGTGTTCATAATGGAGTGGAGGATGGATGGGGCAATCACAAAAGGGGTGGTAACAGCTTCGGCTGACAACTTAGCCACATGGGCATTGTTGAGAGCAATGAGGTGGTTGATCAACTCATTTGGGTAAGAAGGACTGGCAAGCTGAGTGGTAGTGTACTTGGGGGTAGAGTTGCTGGGACAGGATGTAGAAAGGAGACCAAAATCTCCAACTCTTGGTTGCATCACTTGGCCAACAGGGGGCTCAGGTTCCATGGAAGGATATTGGGGTAGGGTGCTAGGCATATTAAAGAGTCTGGGATCATTTCTAGTGGGAGTGAAGGCTGCAGGGAGAGCTAAAAGATCCACATTTGGATTTTCTTCAAGGACAAGATTGAACTTCCTAGTTCTAGGGGCATTAAGAGGACAATCATCGTAAGAGTGATCATACCCACCACAGCACCCACAACCATCCGAGAAGTCTTCATACCAAATCCTTAGTTTGACAGACTCATGTTCATTCTTTCTAATGTGGACAAAGGTAGCAAGCTTGGACAACAAGGAAACATTTACACAGGCTCTAGCAAATCTAAGTTTATTTCTGATATTGGAAACCCGATCAATCCTAATCAAGTTACCAACACCACCAGAGGCTAGGATGAAGGCTATGGCTTCAGCAGTATAAAATTGATGGGGAAGGCCAGAAATTCTTACTCAAACATCAACATTGATGGTATCTTCTTCCATAGGATTGAAAGAGTCTGTCCATGGGTAGATGACCATCAGTGATCCTTGCACATGGTATGGCTTGTTGCTCCAGACCATAGCCCTGTCTTCTCTGTTTGCAAATCTGAGGATGAACCAGTCATTTCCAATGGAATCAATCCCCCAGCTGCCTTTAAGGTTCTTCCATTCCACCTTCATCTTTCCACTTACTTGCTTGAGATCAACAGGTGATTGGACAAAACGCCCAACCAAGCTGAATTCAGAAAGTTTACTGTGAAGATCTTTGACACCAGGGACCGAGTAAGGGTCAGCAATGTGGTTCAGGGTCTGTGGGTTGGCATCCAAAGGAGGGGCAGAGCTCAAGGGAGTTGCCTGAATGGGTTGAGGCTCAGTGTTTTGGGCTACCAGAGCATGGATTTCAGAAGTCATAGTGATAGTGGGTTCAGAGGTTTGAGTGGGAGAGGACAGGGTGACCATGCTAGAAGGGATAGGCATATTCTCAGCCATAATACCTTGCCTAGCATTGTTGATCAGAGCATCCATGAAAGATTGCTGAGCATCCATTGTAGTAGAGAGGAAGCAATGAATACCGTGAGGGAGAGGAGGAAGAAGAGAATGTGTGTTGTCTGAATTACCATGCATTCTATTTATAATAGTCATGCAAGTATTAATCTTATCAAAGATTTGAGAATTGCAGCCAGGAAAGCATTGATAGGAGATGAAATGGACACATAAATCTAGATTAGCAGTTGTAATCATACCTTTTAGCAACCGTTTAGTGGCCATTCTCTCAGTCATGAACCACCACCCGACTAGGTTCATTCCCTCATAGATTTTTTGCTTGTAGAGGAGGAGATAATCACCACTTTTTCCTTTGAAAATTGCACAGGCCGCGATTTTCCAAATCTTAGAGGTGGCTTGTTGTTCAAGAACTTGGATAACCGCCTCCAGCTGTCCAATCCAATTGCCTGCATGGTCATAATTACAATATAAACTAGATTTAAGGGCATGATTAGATCTAGTATTAAGGCAATTACCAGTAAACTTGTTAATGGAAGCTGGGCAGAAAGAAAAAAGGCTCCTAGCTAAAGGTAGCTTGTCTCGCCCAGGAGGTGAGAACAGTTTTGAAATCTGTTGGTTTGGTGTAAAGTTTCTAGCAAAAGTTTGGGTTGCCAAAGTGCCATTTCCGATTGGAAATAGCAACATGCATTTAATCCTTGCTGAAGATTAATGCTTTGGCTGTAAAGGTTGTAACGCACCACACCCAAGAACGCATGCGTCGCTTGAATCTGGGCATCATCTGGAGTAAAGTTTTGAACAGAAGGATTTTTTTTTGGAAAAATGAATGAAACCTGTATTGATAGCTAGAGTATGATCCGAGATTTGGTGAACTTTGGGGAGTGATTGTTTGGATTTAGGTTGCATTTGGGCTTTGCTGTTGGTTGTGATCGATCTTGCAATGAACTGCCATAGGCAGTTATTGCAAGATCGGCCAAAGGGGTGTGAAGAGAGAAGAACCACAATGAGGAAGCGCAGGGGGGGCAAGTGGGGGGCCAAAAGAGAGCGTTCACTTTTCGTTTATATTTCTTTGGTTGTTTTCCAGAAGCTTTGCCAAAGTTGATTGCTATGGGGAATGTCATGAAAAATCTACCGGATGTTTTACAAAATCTAAGGAATGTCATAAAAAAAATATAATGGGTTTCATGAAAAAAAATAAATGGTGTCATGATAATTATAGTTATTATTTAATATTAACCTCGTTCATTAATATAAGTCTTTTTTTTATATTTTGCACATTTTTTTAAAAACCCACAAAATATTATATTTTATCATTTACAGTTGGAAAATATAATATTAACTTTTTTATCAGTTTTTTTTAATCGTTTGTACCTAATTATTAATAAGCATTATAAAGGTATAAGCGGAGGAATATTATACTCCGTAATATTTTGTCATTTGCAGCTCAAAAAAACCTTATTAATAATCAGCTGATTATTCCTCTATTCATACCCTTTTAAGACTATTAAACACTTGTTACAACTATTATCTTAACCATAGCAATATGAGTATAAATAGAGGCCTTTACTCTCCTTGTCACTCACGCCATCAACACTCTCAATATTCCTTTATTCCTGTTTTCTCTGTGCTATCCATGGCGACTCACAGTTCCTTTATGGAAGCCCTCATCAGCACCACTCCACCCCGCATTCAATCGGATAATCTCCCTCTTGAGATTGTCCACAATGTCACCCCTGAAAACGACAACACTCATATTGTCTCCCCCCTACTGATGCCCACAATCTCTCGCCCAGTCAGCTAAGTTCTGCTCCTCTCTTGGATGCGAACCCTGCTGAAATGGGACGTCAATCTGTCCCTTTCACTATCCCTGGAGCAAAAGATCTTCATCACAAACTGTCTGACTACAGCTTGGTTGGCAAGTTTGTTCAAAATCACATTGATATCAAGCAAGTTGCAGGCAAAATGAAAGTGGAATGGAAGGCGCTAAAAGGGAACTCAGGTATTGAATCAATCGGTAACGATTGGTTTTTATTCCGGTTTTCCAACAGAGAAGATAGAGCTAATGTTTGGAGCAACAAACCTTATCACGTGCAAGGTTCCCTTCTAGCCATCTACCCCTGGACGGACGCCTTCAACCCCATGGAGGAGGACACCACTTCGGCCGACATGTGGATCGGGATCCCGGGATTACCTCATTAGTTTTATACTGCTGAGGCTATCTCTCATATCCTGGCAGCTGGAGGGGTGGGAACGCTCATCAAAGTTGATCAAGCTTCAAACTTCCGAAACAAATTCAGGTTTGCAAGGGCTTGTGTCCATGTATCCCTTCTCTCTAAGCTCACCTCTTTTGTTCACTTTAAGGAATGATAATGAGATTCTGAGGCTTCAAATCTGGTATGAGGATTTTTCTGAGGGCTGTGGTTGTTGCGGGGCATATGATCATTCGTATTAGGAATGCACCCTGAATGCCCCAAGGCCCAGGAAATTTAACCTCATACTCGAGGAGAATCCTCAAATTGATCTCCTTGCTCCTAACCAAAACCACAATGCTGCCAGAGTGTATGCTGAACCCAGAGCCCCTAATCAATCCAGTGCTTTTGTCCCTTACAATGCTAATGAGAGCGAGTTCAACCATGTGAACACCATGCATCCGAGGGCAGGAGACTTTGGTCTTCTTCCTCACAACAGCTCTCAAGCCACAAATTCCAGAACTCCCACCAACCAGAATGCCAATCTCACCTACTCCTCTATACTCATCAACCATCTGATTACCCTCAATAACGCCCATGTGTCTAGACTCAATGATGAATGCCCAACGTCTCCTTTTACCATTGCGCCCTCCGTTATCCACACTATAATGGCTCCGGGCAGTTCCAATGCATCAGCCTCTTATCAGCCTCATTAAGGCTCCTTGGAGGCTCTTGTGACTGGACTGAACAGGGGCAAAAGCATTGACAAAGGTGAGTCTGAAGGTTCCCAATTATCCCTTAAGTCTGATCACTCAGTTGTTCGCAAGATGGGAGGCATTGTCATCAGGCCCCATGACGAGGACACCAGGACTCATACTACTGGAGACACCAAGCGTAGAGACGACGAGGATCAGACTGCGATATCTTCACCGGCTACCAAGAAGCCAAAGAAAAAGAAGACCTTCTGATGATCAGGGCTCAAAGAATGATGTATGGTTGTGAGCTGGCTACAACAACTATATCCCTAAATAACCACAACCAAAGGAAGCTCAATCTTATTGCTTTATGTTGTAATGGTGATGTAAGTCTAGTCTATGATATCACCCTCAAATCGGACATGTTCCGGTGGCAACCCCGTCTGTTTTCTCCGGTTGTATGGGGTCTTGCCATCCTGGAAAATTTCCATTCTCAATCTCTATCAATGAATCCTACTACTGTTATCTGTTATGTTTATGTTGTCTATGTTTTCTTGCTTGGTGTTGTTTTCCTCATTGTTTATGATCAGGCCCCTGTGGACGTCCGTTTGCATTCGGGGAACCGTTGTTACCTAGAGCCCCTCTGGTGCTGCAGTAGTGATGAGGATCTGTTGGTTTCTGGCTTCTCATATAGGTGTCTCTCTAATCCCTTTGAACACTCTAAGGATTGTCCCATATACTCCTTTTTTGGATATGTGGTGAACGTCCGACACAACCTTTGTATCAAATCTACCATCGAAACATTTATAACCAAAACTCTAAACTTAACCAAAGGCACCAAAATAGGCACGCTTCAAGGGTGCTCAGCTAGGCCCCTCAAGTGGGACTATAAAGGAACAAATACAAATGCAGACTTACTGCACAAGTACAAGGCATATGACTTGGATCATCAAACTATGAACCCACTTACTAAGAATAGGCTTATCCATTCCAAATCATGCCAATCAAACGGAAATTTGACAAATAACCTGCCAGTTAGGCATACATATAGAAAAATATATGATTAATATAGGATATTGGAACATTAGAGGTTTGAAAAGGCCGCTCTTTTGGCCATAACTCAAACAAATAAGATATCAGAACAAGCTTGATCTTCTAGTATTATCTGAAACAAAAACTACTATGGCCCCCAACGATAATCAACTTAGAGAAGCTGGTTTCCGTGGATGTTTCACCATTCCTGCCTGTGGTAGTCGTGGTGGTTTATGGATGCTATATCAAAACAAGAGTAATATAACTACAAATTCGATCCTGGAACAAACGGATAGACTTTTCATGTTAACAATAGAAATAGAGGACTTCAGATTCGCCATAATGTTTGTTTATGCCCCGAACAATGACAATGACAAAACTAGCTTCTGGGATCATATTTTTTTCCTAGCTAACAAGCACATGCTTCCATTAATGATCATAGGCGACCTAAACGATATAGAAAATGACACAGAAAAGCAAGGAGATTCACACCCCTCTATAAATAGATTCAGAAGGTTAGAAGAAGTTAAGAATGAACTCAATCTTCAAACAATCCCTTACTTAGGATCACCATTCACTTGGAGAAAGAGTTCAAATCTCATAAATTAGACACACCCAACTAGCAGATAAGAACACAAAATACTACCAATCATATGTTAAAGTAAGAAATTTCAGATAAAAAATGGCAAAATTCATCACACAGAATGGCCACATGCTAACTGATGTTGAACAAATAAGAAAACAAATTACCAATGAAATGTCAAAAAGATTCATTACAAAATCGAGAGGGAGAATTGAGCCCAATTTGATTCCATATATTCAATGTGAAATCTCTCATCTCATGAACAAAAGGACCAACTAATAAAACAACCTACAAATAAAGAAATCAAAGAAACTGTCTTTGGCATGGCTGAGGATAAGACGCCAGGTCCTGATGGATATCCCCCAGAATTCTACAAAAAATACTGGCCAATTGTTGGAGACTCAGTCTGCAAAACGGTGAAAGCCTTCTTCCACTCGGGATCATTACTATCTGAAATAAACCAAACCTTTATAACTTTAATACCCAAGATAGAGAATCCAACAACCATCAACCATTATAGACCAATAAGTTTGTGCAACACAATCTACAAAATAATATCAAAAATCCTAGCAAACAAACTTAAAAATATTCTCCCAAAAATCATTAACCCTTTCCAAGGCACATTTGTAGAGGGAAGATCAATACAAGATAACACGCTAATTGCTCACGAAGTATTCAACACTTTTCATAAACAGAAAGGAAAAAATGGATGGATGGCACTAAAATTAGATATGGAAAAGACATACGACAAAATCAATTGGAACTTTATTCAAGCTGTACTAAATAAGTTTGGATTTCATCCCCAATGGATAGGCTGGGTTATGAAATGCATTACAACAGCCACTTTTTCTGTACTTGTTAGTAACGTGCCAGGAGACAAATTTAAACCAGAAAGAGGAATTCGTCAGGGAGATCCCTTAGCACCTTTCTTGTTTGTGATTATCATGGAAAGTATAGTGACAGGCCTAAAGTCGTTATGCCAAATCAAAGTAAATTCCTAAGATGCAAACTATAACAAGTATAGTAGGTAAGTTAGGGTCGAACCCACAGGGAAACAGAATCAATTGTAAGAGCAAGTATTATTACCCAAAAGTAACCGATTCAAGGGGGAGTTTTGTGTGTAGGCAACGGTGACAGAACAAGTTGCAAATAGAGGTTGCGAATATATGATGGAAATGTATCACACCAGGTAATTATCCGCACAACAATTGAGATGGTTCATCATCGCATTCTATGAATCTCAAGTTCTAATGTCCAGTAATTGTTCTCAATTCAGATCGTGTAATAGCTTTTAGTCCTACCAGTCCTAAAAGCACTTATCACCAAATTACCAGGGAAAACCTTCACCGAATAATAAAGCGATAGCATTCAAAGATGAATTATAATGAGATACAAGCGATTCTAACAACCCGTTAAAATAGCCTGTAATCGAATCTCCTTCACAATCTACTACAAGCAACCCGCGCATGGTGATTGTGTTTGCTACAATGAATCTACAACTCCAAACCTGGAATTGGAAACCCTAGCAATATGACTAGTATCGATAAACCTAGGTGATCAATCCAGATTAACCAATAATAAGCAATCAAGCAATAAGCTCAGGAGATCGAAACAATTAACAAAGGACGAACAAGAGTAGAATACTCACAACCAAATCAATCGAAGGCTTCAAAGAACCAAGTGCAACAAAGGAGAGTTAGTTCTCCATAGGGTTTGTGAGATGAAGAAAAGGGAAAATAAACAAAAATTAATAAAAAATGATTACAGAAATTAAACATGATGCATAAATTTAAATATGATCTCCTATATGCATCTATACATAGAATTCCTCTCCCCCACACTTAAAGTTTTCATTGTCCTCAATGAAACAATAAAGACAACAAAAGTAAATCAATTATAATCCGGGTGAAGGAAAAGAAAAAGGAAAAAGAAAGAAAAACTTACCTCGGGTTGCCTCCCGAGAAGCGCCTTTGTTTCAAGTCGATAGCTCGACATTTTAGTTGTCCATTTAAGACTCACTCGGACATCGTCAGTGCCCTCAGCAGCAAATCAAACTCTTGTGCACACCCTCTAGGTAGACTAGCACTACATACGAATAAGTTGAAGTCAAAGTACGTCCTCAACTCCTCATAAGCCCGAGCCTGATTCCCCGCCGCGGGTATGTAGAACCACCAATTCAGTTCCATTGGCGGTATGTCAAAATAATGAGCCCAAGGATCAACATAATCACCGAACTTCTCACCATTGCAAAAGATATCAATTCTTTGCTCATGAGCCACAGAAATTAGCTCCGGACTTGGTTCCTTGATAGGCGAGCTCGAGACCATCTCATCGAACGAAGGAGACAACAAATCATATGGAATCTCATGCGTCGACTCATGACACTCCATGTCAGGAAGTAGTGTACTCTCCTCTTCATCGCCGAAGAAACTGTCATCATCTGCGAACATGTCCTCCTCCCCCACAACATTATCATGCTCATAGCTCAAGGGCAGGAGAGGTGGTGGGGTGGACTTGGATGAACTCAACGAAGAAGGAATGGGAATCACGCACTCACCTTCATCGTTATGACTTTCTAAGCTTCCTTCGGGTGTGACAAACAGGTCATTGCCACTCCATAGGGTGTTTGTGGTGAGGCTCTCTATCGGGTTAACCACCGGTTGAGACGGTAGTTCACTCGCTTCACATGCTAGAATCTCATTCCCCACTTGGACCATTTGGTGCACTCGTTCACCTAATTCCGCGATCTGCTGACACAATTGCTCATTCTCCTCATAAGAGGACATGGATAGATCATCTGAAGGTGCGTAAAAGTAATCCATCGGTTGAGGTTCTTGGGCAAATGACACTTCCTGCAAGGCCTGGTGACCCATGTAGCAGATAAGATCCCAAATTCCCGCCAAACCTAACCGTGCTAGACTTCCCCCGCTCATGTATATAGCACACGCCTTTGTCTCAGCAGTCATCCCATCTACAACGCAGACAACCATATCTCGCAAACTATCGTGGAAACCCCGCTCATTGCGGATGTCCACACACCTCTGCAACCTAGTGAGATATAGGTGAAAGTTCTCACCTTCAAACTGCGATAATCTCAACATGTTAAACTGTTAGTAGCACATGTGTTGTGAACCGTAAGACAGGTTCACAACAAACGGGTAATAAGACAAACAAGAACAAAGATAATCCGTCTCCCCGGCAACGGCGCCAAATTTGACAGGCCTAAAGTCGTTATGCCAAATCAAAGTAAATTCCTAAGATGCAAACTATAACAAGTATAGTAGGTAAGTTAGGGTCGAACCCACAGGGAAACAGAATCAATTGTAAGAGCAAGTATTATTACCCAAAAGTAACCGATTCAAGGGGGAGTTTTGTGTGTAGGCAACGGTGACAGAACAAGTTGCAAATAGAGGTTGCGAATATATGATGGAAATGTATCACACCAGGTAATTATCCGCACAACAATTGAGATGGTTCATCATCGCATTCTATGAATCTCAAGTTCTAATGTCCAGTAATTGTTCTCAATTCAGATCGTGTAATAGCTTTTAGTCCTACCAGTCCTAAAAGCACTTATCACCAAATTACCAGGGAAAACCTTCACCGAATAATAAAGCGATAGCATTCAAACATGAATTATAATGAGATACAAGCGATTCTAACAACCCGTTAAAATAGCCTGTAATCGAATCTCCTTCACAATCTACTACAAGCAACCCGCGCATGGTGATTGTGTTTGCTACAATGAATCTACAACTCCAAACCTGGAATTGGAAACCCTAGCAATATGACTAGTATCGATAAACCTAGGTGATCAATCCAGATTAACCAATAATAAGCAATCAAGCAATAAGCTCAGGAGATCGAAACAATTAACAAAGGACGAACAAGAGTAGAATACTCACAACCAAATCAATCGAAGGCTTCAAAGAACCAAGTGCAACAAAGGAGAGTTAGTTCTCCATAGGGTTTGTGAGATGAAGAAAAGGGAAAATACGTCTCTCCAAAATAACCTCTTCTCTTGCCTTCTCGGCCTATATAAACTAATTAAGTCGGGTTTAACATCCCGTAAAAATATAATATTAAAATTAATAAGATAGGGAAAATCGGATAAGAATCCGACTCCAGGGACTGACGCGGGCGCGCCAGTAGCAGCGCGGGCGCGTCAGACTCTGGCTTGTTTCTTCCATCTGGTGAATCGACGCGGCCAATTCCTCCTAGCAGCGTGGGCGCGCCGATGGCAGCGCGGCCGCGTCAAGTGACAGCGCGGGCACGTCAGCTTCACCAGATTCCAGCTACTTCCGAATTTCTTCAAAGGTTCCGATTCGATCTGCAAGATAACCACAAATTTGCGCAGAATCCGAACTCTTCTAGAATAATCATAAGATACAATTTAATAACAAAGAACGAAAGAAATGCAACTTATCTAAGCTAAAAATGCCTATAATGCCTATCTAATATATGCATTATCATATAGCTAGAGAAATTCTTACCGAAGCCAATCTTGATGATGGCTTGGTGGGGATAAAGCTAAAACCTGGTGGAACATCAATCCCACTCCAAACATTTGCAGATGACACCTTAATTTTTGCTAAAGCAGCTCACAAAAATCTTGATACTATTAAGAACATTCTAAACAAATTTTCAAACCTTTCAGGCTTAACAATCAATTACCAAAAAAGTTCAATTCAATTTTCAAAAAACGTCAATCCCAACTTAGCTAGATCTTTAGCTCAAAGCATGAATATTCCGATAGCCCATGGAATGGAGAAATATTTAGGCATACCCATTATCAATGGCAGAGTGAAGAATTGTGTCTTCAAGGAAGCGATTAGCAACCTACAAAAACAGCTATCAAAATGGAAAGCCTCGACTCTATCCCAGGCAGGGAGAACGGCTCTCATACAAGCAAACCTATGTTCAAAAACAAACTACATAATGCAAAATTTTCTATTACCAAAAGGAGTACTGCAGCAAATAGATCGAATCCAAAAAAAAAAATTCTGGAACAAAACTGCATTTGAAAGATACATACCCCTCACTAGCTGGGAAAAAATATGCTCACCTAGAAATAAAGGAGGACTCGGTCTCATGTCAGCAGAAGATAGAAATATCAGCCTCCAATGGAAACTGCTATGGAAAAGTAAAAATAATCCGGAAAACATATGGGTCAAAATAATCAGAGAAAAGTATCTTAATAATAACAATATTACGGACCTAAATATACACAATACCTCATGGCAATTCGGTAGACTCGTCAATCTATATGAGCATTTTCAAAAAGGACTTTTATGGATCGTGGGAAATGGCTCCAAAATAAATGTGTGGAATGACAATTGGATCAAAAATACCTCTCTTAACATTTACAGATATGACAATGATGCGAATATGACTTTCGCGCACCTATTGGATCAAAATAAAAAGTGGAACAAACAATTGCTACACCAAATGTTTCCAACCCACATTGTTCACCATATCACGAGCATCCAGATACCTGATTGGGATGCCTGAGGATAAACTAATATGGAAGCATTCTACAGATGGTACATTTACAACCAAATCTGCCCCCCCCCCCAATCCTTAAATGAGGAGGTAGGCCCTCATGAGGATTTTGGGTGGATTTGGAAACTAAATATTCCGCCAAAAACGAAAAACCTCATATGGAAAATAGCGACAGACGGACTGGCTACAAAAGCACGCATAAACAAGTATATCAATAGAGTTCCTTCTCAATGTGTTTTCTATGATATTGAAGAGGAAGACTCTACACACCTCCTACTGAGATGTCCAACCACCAGATCAATAATAAGTAAATATGAGCACGAAACACAAATACAATTTATCGGCCTTGATTACACGCATGGCCAAAATATAAATGTTAACCAAATTAGGAAAACCAATCCCCACTTTGAGGAATTATGTGTAATTTGGCATAAATTTTGGGAAGCCAGGAATGCCTCAATTTTCAAACAAAAACAACTACAGAACACAACAGGGATTATTCTACAAATAAAAACTACAATTCAAGAATAGAACCAAGATAAACCACAACCTAAGCCTAAAGGTAAAAAGAGACAAGGTAGGAACATAAGATGGAAAAAGCCAGAACAAGGACAGATTAAAATCAATGAAGATGGATCGGTTAACAACAGAGGGGAATGCAAAGTGGGAGGGATTGCGAGAGACCACCATGGAAATGTAATTGAAACATTTCAACATCCAGTTAATCAGGGATCGGTAACCCTAACCGAATCCCTTGCGTTTTGTGCGGGGTTAGATCTAGCCAGAAGGAAAGGATGGAAGAATATTGTCATTGAAGGGGATAGCTTGACGGTGGTCAACGCTATTTCTAATAAAGCAGCAGTGCCATGGGAAATTGCACGAGTAATCGAAAACATACAAAGACTCAGAGGAGCTTGCTCACCAGTACAAGTCAGACATTGCTTCAGAGAAGCAAATACAACATCAGATTTCATAGCTAAATGTAATTTGAATTGTAATACGTGTACCTTCCCTTTTAACAGGGAACTATGTAACATCATCCGTAGTGATGATCAAGGATGATCTTTACTTGTAAAGACATTCTAATTTTCGCCTACTGTAAAAAAAAACCTAAAAAGGGAGTACACCATCAGTATTAAATTATTAAAAAAATTTAATAAAAAAGTTCATATTTTTATTTTATTTTTAAATTTCCTAAAAAACATGTGAAATATAAAAGGACTTATATTATGAACGGAGGGAGTATAATTAGGATTGTAATGCGAGCTCAATTGGCTACACCATTCATGATTGGGAAGGTAGAACGATCCACATTGGCTATGACATAATTGACAACCAGACCCCGCTGAAAGATGAGGTTTTGTCATTAAGACATGGAGTAATCCAAACTCTTGCGTTGGGTATAAACAAGTTACAAATTGAAGATGATTCCCTTATAATCTGAAATCATTTAAAAACGAATTCTACATACCTATGGGAAAGTGAACTAGTGATGTCCGATGTCAAAACATTGTGGTCGAGTGTGAGAGAAGTCTCTTCTCTCATGTGCCCCGCAATGACAACAGAGTGACTGATAAGGTTGCACATCTTTGCCGCTCTGCTAGGGTCTTCGACATTTACACTCATACAGGTCTTCAAGACCTCATTCGTAAGGATGCTATCGGGTAGGATTATTCCACTCGAATTATTACCTGATAAAAAAAATGACTGTAATGCTAGTCGAATGAGTCGACTATTGTTTTTTTCATATTCAGCTCGTTTAGAAACAAGTCGAGCCTAAATTTGGACTCGAGTTTAATAATGTGCTCATACTCGGCTCGTTTAGGAAATGAACGAGTCCGAGCCGAGTTTTTTTTCGAGTATTAAGCAACCTTATTTGCTCATAACATACTACCTCCGTCCAAAAATACATGAGCTTTTACTATTCACGTACGTTGTTTAAAAAGTTAATATTTTATATAGTTTTTAAATCCTAAAACAACGTACGTGAATAGTAAAAGCTCATGTATTTTTGGACGGAGGGAGCAGTAATTCAATTTTTTTTTGAAATTTCACAAAATTCGAACTGTTCAAATTTAAACCAAGCGAACCGAACTTACAAATATTTTCATACTCGACTTATTTAAAAAATAAATGAGTTCGAACCGAACTATTTTCAAGTCGAATCCGAGTCAAGCTCAGAATAATAGATACTCCGTATTTGTTATCTATATAAATACTGTATATTTTAACGTTTATTATTTAATAAAAAATATATAAAAATGTGACTAGGAGTGATAAAACTATTTATGGCTAATATGTAACCATTATAAAATTCATTTTTAAAAGAACAGTGTTTTTAAATGGAAATAAAGAAAAAAAAACAAAAACAAAATAAGTGAAAGTCACGCTTCCCTTCTCTGTTGTGGTTAACTAGGCGCTTTTGTAGGGATACGTCACTCAATCCCCAATTCCATAACCTGTGGGTTTCTATATTTTGAGAATCTACACTTCCTTCGCCGATCATTTTCCTTCGGATCTATTCTTTCTCAGCTCCCTCTCCAATGGAGGCTCTCCCCATTATCTCTTCTCAATCTGCTTACAAATCATCACCATGCAGATCTTCCCGGATTACCTTCACCGTTTCAAGGTCTAGGGTCATCTGCCATGTCGGATTCGCTCGTATTTCGAGAGGTTCCGGTAGGAGATTGCGGTGTTCAGCCACTGCGAGTGGGAGTGGAAAAGAGGGTCAAAAGTCGAACAGTAGACTGTTTAGTTCTCGGGAGGAGGTGATACCGGAAAATGGTTTTCATATCGGCGAGGAGAGGGATGATTCTGGCTCCATTGTTGGATTTCAATTGATTTCTCAATCTGGTTTGTCCTTTTTCTTATTTAATTTAATTTTAATTTTAATTATTTGGCCATTGATCTGTTGTTGTGATTATTGCATTTACATTTTGGTTCCTTGCCAATGGTTTGGATTCGGTTGGATCATTAATCTTAATTATCTCTCCATCACTCTTTTCCGTTGGATGTAATTTTGGACGCGATCTATCCCAATTTGAATTTAGGCTTTAAACAGGTATACCGATCACACTCTCACTCGGATTGGGTTGAGGGTATTGGAGGATTTTTGAGAATGGTAGATTCCCTTAAAAAAACCGTAAAGGACCCACCATAGTTTCACTTTAGGGGTCGAGATTTGCGCAGTTATAATTCAGCGTAGAGTGCTGAGTGAGTGAAGATGGGTTAAATTTTGACTGAAGTATGATTTTGCATTTTTCCTGGGATTTTTTCTTAGTTGGGTAACAAATTGTGAGTGGGTCCCAATAAAAGGGTATGAACGGGGAATATTATATTTTATTTGCAGCTGATTATCATGTACCGTAGATGTCACTGGAATCATGTGATGGGGGCGAAAATGGGCCACGCATCTTCACTCCATTTTGTGACCGTTGCTTTTTTGGGACAGCTGGATGGATGGGTACAAAGGAATGCACTGCACGTCTTCACTGCTTCTCTATGTTTTTTTGTGTATTTTCTGTTGGCATAAAGATTTTGTAGTCATTGATGCCATTTATGTTTTCACTATGCTGCATAGGGTTTGTTAACACTTGAATCAGACATTGGATCCGGCCCAATTCTCAACTTGAAATGAATTTTTAAGTTGGGTTTAATTTGGGTTTTCCTCAAATATATTTAATTATAAACTACGGAGTATTAATATTAATTTTGTGTGTTAAAATGATGAACAACATTGTGGTAATGTATGAATGACTTGTGATGTTACAACACTATTTCCAAAGTACTATAACTGTATTGCTTACTATATTTGTTTCTTGTTTCTTGACTTCTTTTAAATTACTATTTTGAGTCATTTTCAAGTATTGTTTATTTGGAACTCTCACATATTTTTACGTTTGACTTGGATGTAGGTGAAAATGAGGTTTTGCATGGAAATGGAGCGTCTGATGCAAAACAAAATAAAATGAAGCACACTGAAGAGGACCAAGAAACAACAATTATTCTTGTTAATGAAGAAAAATCTCTCTATGCTAATGAAACAGAGATAATCCCTCCACATATTGGTGGAGTTTTTCATGCTGCTGAAGCTGGAGTCAAAGAAAGATTGTTAGATCCATCCACACTTTCTCAACAACTAGAAGCAGCAAACATTGAATCAGAATTTTTATACAAATTAAACGCGGATAGCCCTGAATTAGAATCAGACCTTGTTGTTGACGACAATGAGGAAACCCCTACCAAGGTTACCCATAGTATTGTGTTTGTCACTTCAGAGGCAGCGCCTTACTCGAAGACTGGGGGCTTGGGAGATGTTTGTGGATCTTTGCCCATAGCTCTAGCTGCCCGTGGGCATCGTGTCATGGTTGTAACACCCAGATACATGCATGGTACTGTTGCAGACCAAAAATTCATTGGTGCATTTGATGCAGAATGCCGTATCAAGGTTAATTGCTTTGGAGGCGATCAAGAAGTTGCCTTTTTTCATGAGTATAGAGATGGCGTTGATTGGGTAAGATATTATCGAAGTTAAAGTAGCTTGACTATTCTTGAAATTGCTTGCTTCTAATTTAATTTCTCTTTATTTCCCTTATTCTCAAGAGGAAAAAAATAGTCTAATTGTTAATTCAATTATCATTTATGAAAGTTCACTTGTTTAGTATTCGATTTGGATGAAAACACTTAACTAATATTCCACATTTTAGGTGTTCGTGGATCATCCTTCATATCATCGTCCTGGAAATCCATATGGTGATAGCAACGGCGCCTTTGGGGATAACCAAGTATTGTGTTCAAATTAGCATTTCCAGAGATTGACTTGTTCTATTATGTTGATGCACAGTTTTATCCCATCAAAATTTAACGATAATGGTCTCTTTTGAGTCAGTGAAATGCTAACATTGTGTTTAAATTGAACAGTTCAGATTTGCGTTACTTTGCCATGCTGCATGTGAAGCACCCTTGGTGCTTCCACTCGGAGGCTATAATTATGGACAGAAATGCTTGTTTCTTGTCAATGATTGGCATGCAGGCCTAGTACCAGTGTATGTCGTTACCTCTTCTCATATTAGGAACATGTACTGCATTTTTCATATTGAACCTCACCTTTTGGTTAGACACCTACAAACTCCTCTATTCATGATTCGATATCACTAATTTTCATTAACTTGGTATGAGCACAGAACGTGCTTTGCTTTAACAAATCTTAATCATATGATTTTTTACTCCTAAAAAGTAGTTATGTAGCTTTGAACAGGACGATTGATGTCTAATTGCTATATAGGAAATGCTTTATTTGATCATAATATGAAATGTTAAGTTGTCTATTATTTGATCTCATATGGTCTACACTCTCTAACATGCTAATTGTAGTTGTTACTTACAAACTCGTGTACTTGGTTTTGACAGGCTTCTAGCAGCAAAATATCGTCCATATGGTGTATACAAAGATGCACGAACCGTTCTTGTCATTCATAATCTTTCACATCAAGTGGGTAATTCTTAGCCAAATTTATTTACCTTATATTTGCGCATTCATTCCCCCCCCCCCCCCCCCCTTAGTACTAGTTACTACCGGGGGGGGGGGGGGGTGGAGTTTGATGATACAATGTTTCATACTGATTTGATCACGATGCACACTTTTAATGTTTAATAGTTTATGACAATAAAAGTGAATTCAATTTTTCAGGACTTTTGTTTATAGTTTGGTTACTAGTGGGTGCCATAATTCAGATGAATAACAATATCCTATTGTCCTTCCTAATTTGGGTATTCATGTATCATTTCTCTGCTTTGTTTGGGTCATAGTAATCTAATTTGAGTTGTAGTGTTACACCATAACATTTGTCTGTTTTTTGGACAACAAAGGAAAGATCTTAATTAGGGAATTGAAGATTGAATATGGACTCTGAATAAAAAAAATTAATCATTTTCATTTTCAATCATCAGCCTTATAATCCTAAATATGAACATTTTTCATCAAGTTACCTCTTCCTTTTATTGGCCTTAACCTGGGATATCACTTATGATGTTTAGCCTTTTTCTGTGAATTGCTTCTGTTTCAGCTTTTACTCTTTTGTTTGTTTTTTCTCTCTTCCTCATTTGCCCTTGATTGTTCTCCTTCATCGAGTTTTCCCTAACTCTTGAGATCTCTACTATTCTATGGGTTGGAAACTCACTCTCAACTAGTTGGGGGACAAGATGTGTACATCCTAACCCTGGACACCGCTTGATTGCGAGATATACTAGGATGTGGTTGTTTTTGTACTTGTTATCAGTGATGCTTCTATGTGGTCTGTTAACATTATAAATCTAATCTTAGAGGCACTCTCAAGCGAGTCGTTATTTATGGTAAAAATGAAATGACAAGGCATATTTTTTGAAATCTTGTATGCTCACATCAAAATTTGCACGTGGAAAATCTAATTTTAATATTCATTGTCACCATTTACGATAGGGAGTTGAGCCTGCTGTGACATACGACAATCTAGGAATTCCTTCGGAGTGGTATGGGGCACTTGAGTGGGTATTTCCAGAATGGGCAAGGAAGCATGCCTTTGATAAAGGTGAAGCTGTAAACATTCTGAAGGGAGCTATTGTGACCGCTGATAGGATACTTACCGTCAGCCAGGTAATTAAAGCTTGATAGTATTGTGTCTTCTTCTATCCTTTATATTTACCATTTTATGTTATTTGCTAGTATTAATTAGGCAATATAGCATGGCGATGACGGTTACATATACTAAGCAACTTTGGTGGCAGGGTTATTCTTGGGAGATCACAACTGTCGAAGGAGGATATGGTTTACATGAAATCTTAACCGACAGAAAGTTTGTTCTTAATGGTATGTATTCAATGTTCTCTCCTCTTTTTTCCCTTCAATCTTCACTTTTCTCTTTATTCATTTTCTTTTGATTTGGACCATTGTTTGCTTGTGGTTCAAAGTGCACCATCCTCAATTTTTGTTGTTGCTTCTTGTGGCTCAAACTTCCATTTGTGGGAGATATAACTGCTCATTTTCTCTTTATTTGTGTTCTTCTTGTAACTATTACCGGTGGTTGAAAATATGATAGATTTTGAGAGTGCAAAATTGTGTTGAAGTAATCAGATTGTTTAGAAAATACCTCTATAAGATCTTTTAACCTATGCAACATTGCTGAACCAATTTTAATCACATTGGATTTTACTTACTCTATAATTCCTTATCTTTATAATATGACAATTAATGTTATAAAATTCATTCTTCAGCTGTCATATAACCAAATAGTATCTCTCTGAAAATACAATGATGAAACATGGTCCATCATTTGATGCACCTAGCCCAAAGCATTTTTTTTTTTGTGGTTTTGTTTCTTGGGCTTGCCTAACTTTCGGATCATATATATATAGGTATCACAAATGGCATTAATACATCTGAATGGGATCCGTCATCTGATGAACATATAGTTGCACACTACTCTGCTGATGACCTCTCGGGAAAGGTAGCATATAAGTTCCATAGTTCTTTCTGTCATCTAGTTTCTTGTAAAAGAAGCATTCCTCTCAAATTTTGCTATGGTTTTGCAGGTGAAGTGCAAAGTAGCTCTGCAAAAGGAGCTTGGTCTTCCTGAGAGACCCGATTGCCCACTGGTGAGATAAAATTATATAGTGAATTCTTCTTGATCCTTATACGTCTTATATCATTATTGCGAAAGTAATACCATATTCTCTTATAGATTGGATTTATCGGAAGGTTGGATTGGCAGAAGGGGGTTGATTTGATCTTGTCTGCAATACCTGAGCTATTGATGCATGACAATGTACAACTCGTAAGTGTACCATTCAATATGATGCAGAAGACAGAATCAGTTTCTATCTGCGTCATCATTTGTTAGATAAGAATGTTTTAGTACACTAATGCACAACTGCTCATAACCTCATAATTAACTTCCTATGGAATACTCCAAGGTTATGCTTGGTTCAGGGGATCGACAGTATGAAGATTGGATGAGAACCGCTGAGGCTACCTACCGTGACAGGTTCCGTGGCTGGGTTGGATTTAATGTCCCAATCTCTCATAGGATGACTTCTGGGTATATAAATGCATTGAGCTTTCAATACATGCCTTCCTCTTTTAGATGCTCTAAAAAATATACATCCCTTAATATATTTTTTTGTGGTTAACAGATGTGATATGCTTTTGATGCCGTCGAGATTTGAACCCTGTGGACTAAATCAACTCTATGCAATGAGATATGGAACTATTCCGATTGTTCATGCCACTGGAGGACTTAGGGTGAATGAGCCCTTTCGTATGCCTAAGGATAAAATTTTTGTTTTGGCTTTGTCATTGTTGGAATAAGTTGTCATTGACACTTTGATTTTACAGGATACTGTTGCAACTTTCAATCCATTTGCTAATGAAGGCAAAGGTGCTGGAACTGGGTATGTGTCTTACAAAATTAATGTCTTCACAATTAAATTGCCTATTATGGATGTAATGTTCCAATATTGTGAATTCCTTGAACAGAGACATACCCTTTGATTCGTCTTGATCTTCTTACAAAGACTATGTTTATGCTCGTTGCATGACGACAAACTTATTTTTGTGTTCCGTCTTTTAGGTGGGCATTTTCTCCTTTGTCAAAAGAAAGTATGCTATCGGTAAGTTCATTTAATTTTGTTGTCTTGCTTCATTTGTTGTTGCTATTTTTGTGTCATTCTTTTGTTGTCTTATCGGAAATGTTTGGATAATATTAGGCTATCAAGAATGCGGTGACAACATACCGAGAGTACAAACCTTCATGGGAAGGGTTGATGAAGCGGGGAATGGAGCAAGACTTCTCGTGGAACAATGCTGCAGTTCAGTATGAGCAAATCTTCGACTGGGCCTTCCTTGACCCGACTTATATCCGCTAAGAAAAGAGGTCACGACTAAAAAAGCATCAGAAGGTTTAGACTTCTCTGGCGGCGGAGGTTACCAGATATTTCATATCAGAAGATGAGCCAAAACAGAAACAAACGAGTTATGTTCATCTATAGACAGATTTCAATTTGCAGTTTCTTTTCATAGCTATTTAACGAGATTGTACTATGATTGAAGATGTAGAGTACTCTCGCTTATGGTTTTATATGATGAGAAGAAGAGCTTGTTTGTTGCCTCGATAAAGGTGTATCGACCTGCTTGTAAATTCACCATTTCTCTATCAATAATATTTACTCTGTAGGGATTTCCTAAGGGAGGAGTTGGTTTTTTTTTTTTGATTAGGTAAAAATTCGAACAGGAAGACCCTTATCCGAAAGCATCCTGACGAATGAGGCCGAGCAGACCTGTGTCGAGAAATAAATATGATCCCTTGTTCGAGTAGCAAATGTGTGCAACCTTATCCGCTACCCGATTACCGCTGCGGGGTATATGCGATATTGTAGTATTATTAATCCCCTTGAGAAGGAATCACCTTCAATAGCCAGGTCAGCTATCCCTCGTTCCTTTGCCTTCTGTATCCCTAGACGAAGGGCGAGCGCTTCCGCCATTAATGGCGATTGTCCCCCAATGGTAATGGGCGTACCGTGCCAGTCTCTGATGATAAACCCAATGGAGCTTGATGTTGTCGATCTAAAGGATCCGTCAAAGTTTAGTTTATATTGACCGAACGGTGGCTTTCTCCAGTGGTGTGTTTTATTTTTATGGGTTGGATGACCTTCTTTCCTCTTTGTATGATCTTGTCCCTCGATTTCCATTTCGCTCCAGCTGCAAGCCCTTTTCCAATTATGTATGTTGTCCCCAATCATTTTCCTGAAACCTTCAGCGGAGGGAATACCCTTTCCCCTGAAAATTGTTTGATTTCTAACAAACCATACAGTCCACCATCTAATAGCCGTTTTTTGTCTCTGCTGGATCGAAAGGGTTGAGCCTATAATTTGTAATATTGGAACCATATCTCTCTCAATATCTAGTTGGGAGTGAATCTTTTGCTCAATTTCTCTCGGGAATTGTCGGTCGAAATTATTGACTGGGCATTCTACGAAAAGATGAATATCATCCTTCGTAGACTGATTGCAGAATATACATGTGTTTGGCACAGACACCCCTTTTTGGGCCAACCGGTTTGCATTCGGTAGTCCCCTATGTTTAATTTTTCATAGAAAATTCTTCACTTTGGGTGGGGCGTCAAGACCCCAGATCCAGGCAAATCCCTCCGAAGGTGTTTGTGAGTTGGCCGTTACTAAATCGTAAGCGCTTGACGTCGTGAACCAACCCTTTTTGGCAGGCCACCAGTAGAGTCTATCTGTAAAAGGGGTGATCGGTAGCGGAATTTTCAAGATTTCCTCTACTATGTGTACTGGGAGAGCAGATAGTAATTTCTCTTCCCACCCTGCCCTCCTATAATATAGTCGCTTACCAAGTCATGGGTGCTTGATATATGTTGTGGATCGATTCTGTCGATCAGCGGAGTCTTTGTTACCCAGCTATCCTTCCAAAACTTGATTGATTTTCCATCTCCCACCTTCCATATGAGTCCAGTTTTGAATTTAGGAATTAATGAGCTTAATTTCGACCATTGCCAAGAAGCGTTGCCTTTTTTGGAGTAATTCAGAATGTGATTTTCTTTAAGGTATTTGTACTGGATAATTTTGACCCAGTAATTTTCTGGTTCTGCAAGGATTTTCCAAATGAGTTTTAGTTGTAGGGCTTCATTCATGTCTCTGGCTTTCCTAATTCCCAGTCCTCCTTTGGACTTAGGTTTACATATTTTGTCCCAGCTGATGAGCGGGCTATGTTGTGCATCTTTGTTCCAAAAGAAAGTCCTGTTTATTTGATCTAGCTTTTTATGGACCGAAGCCGGAAGCATAAAGCTTTGCATTGAGTATAGGGGTTTTGATGCTAGATTTGAAGTTATCAAAGTTGCTCGACCTTGCTGTGAGAGTGCATTTGCACGCCATTTGCTCAGATGGTCGTTGGATTTGCAGATTATGTCACCGAAGGTTTCCTTTGTCACCCTTCCATTTATAATTGGGCAACCTAGATATTTCTCACAATTTCTTTCTAGTGGGATGTTAAGTACTCTTTCTAGTTCCCGTGCCCTGTTATTAGGGATTCTCGGAGTAGTTTGGAAGGAAAATTTGTGGTAGTTAACTTTTTGCCCTGAAAATTTACAATACTCATCAATTATGTCCTTGACCTTTGCACCTGCGGTAGTACTTCCTTTGGCGAATATTGATGTCACTAAAGTAGCCATGTTTTCATGCACATTTTAGTTCCATATTCTATACACTTTGCATATTTCGGGTTGGGAATATGTCGAATTTATGTAATATGTGCTTATTTGTAAGAAATGGAGATCTACATAAGTTTCTGTTTAATATTGCAGAATATGGAGCCGTTTCGGGAGAAAACCAAGAAGCAAAGACGGGAGCTCAAAGCTACTCGATATCGACAAGTTTTAGTCGATATCGACAAACCATGTTCGGGCACAACACTGATCGAGGAGCACCATGTCGAGAAGCCGAGGAACAGAGTTGCCTGACTCTAGCACACTCCTCGATGTCGAGTAATCTACTCGATATCGACAAAGCCCTGAAAACCAGCCAGAGTCGAGGAGAGCCTGATCGAGGATGCCGCGGAGAGCCACTCGACTTGACTAGATAGGTCGGACACCACTCCTCGATATCGACGAACTTCCTCGATATCGACAAAGACAAAGTCACATGTCCGAGCAGATCGAGAAGGAGCTACCCGACACCACCAAGCCAGCCAAGTCGATGGAGCCACCTTCCTCGATATCGAGGAAACTCTTCGATATCGACAACATCTGAAGCCAGCACCTGAGCCAGTCCGAGGAAGAGCTAGTCGACCAAGCCGCTGAAGCTGAAGTCGACGTCCATGTTACTCGAGATCGAGTAAGTTACTCGAGATCGAGGAAAGATGTCCGAGGCCGCGTTACGCGGTTTGAGCTGTCCTACTCGGATTGGGATTACTTGGGGCCGAAGGTTGCCGAGTTCTATCCAAGTCTATCAACAACTATCCATGGAGGAGAAGATTTATCCACTTGAAGATATTTTAGGATTTTAGATATAATTTCCCTTTTTGGATTTAATTATGTTATTCCATTTATTTATCTTTAAAGCTTTTAGATATAGATTTAGATAGAGATAGAGATTTCTATCCTTGAATAGCAAGGATTAGAAGCCTATAAATAAAGCCTTAGGGGGCTGAGTTTTATTCATTCCATCACATAACAATTAGGAGAAGTAGTAGAGAGAGAGAGAGAGAGAGTGAGTAGCCAAGAGGAGTTGGTGAAGCGAGAGCGGAATTGGCTTCCTATGGTTGTAAGCTCTGTTTGATTTAATGCAAGTAGTTATTTCCTTTCAATCAATGTCTGAGGTTGCGATGAAGCGCGAGTAGTCCACCCACTTCTAGGGTTGGGGCGAGCCCGACGATAGCCCTGCGTGTTTGAGGTAAAGATCCGACTTTTATCATATTTTGAGCATCTACTACTTGTTATGTGTTTATTACCCATCTAATGGAGGTTCATGCTAACAACTTGGATTATAAACATAAAATCAGTAGAGACAATTAGGGTTTCTTGAAAGAGTTGTCTAATTGTTGGAAAAGGCGAAAGCTTAGTCCTTTGATGCGATTTATATGATTATCTGTTTTATTCTTGCCTTATGAATGCCTGGTTATCGTTGTTGCAAACCCCAATCTTGGAAGTCTTTTACATACAGTTTATTTCGAAATCCCACACGTCTTTGTCTTTATTTTATTTCGTTTTAAGTTTTCTGCCTTCCTCAATCTCGACCAACCTTGGTCGATCTTGAGTTACTGATTCTCGATCCTAGATCGCTATGGCTTCTGTGTGCAGGTGTTCGACAAGAGCTTCATCGACGTCGACAAGCTTACTCGATCTCGAGTAGGGCTTACTCGATATCGACTAGAACCTGTGACTGCTGCTGCGTTGTTCGACTTGTCCGATCTTCTGTCGACTAACCCTAGTCGAGATCGACAACCTGTGGTTGACTTCTGTCCGTGAGATTCCTCCGCTGACACGCTTCCTCGTGGATCGATCCTGACTTCCCACTACTGCATCTGGAGGAAGTCTTGTAATCATTTGCAAGAGACGGAATCTGTTTGCCTTACATTACTTATATTTTATTTGCAATCTCGATTTCCTCCCATAACAAATTGGCGCCGTTGCCGGGGAAGCTATCATTCGCGCCTTAGGTAGTTAAATCTCACATCTACTCTGAGTTACTTTAAAGGTGTATGCGCCGTTCTGGTCAAACACCTGAGTTTGACGGCTTAGACGATCCGGAACGCCTCTTACACATCCAAGCTAAGCTAAAAAGAGCCATGGTGGCCGCAGAAACACAGGAACAGCTGATACAGAGGCTTACAAGGGAACTGGCCGCTAAAGATGCTGCTATCGCCGTTGAGAAAGTAGGAAGGGAGCAAGCGGAAGCTGAGCTTGCCCAATACCCAACCACGGCAGAGGATTATATGCACCCAACTCTCGTCGTGCCTGAATCGGCGATTCTAATCTCTGAAAACTATTTTGAAATTCGCACTCAATTTCTTATAGAGCTTAAAAATAATGCTTTTTATGGCAAATTTAATGAGTGTCCTCTTGAACATATTACCAATTTTTCTGACATGTGTCGTACTCTTGCTGAAGGTACAACTCTGGAATATGTCAAGATGAAGGCTTTTCGCTGGTCTCTCGCTGGACCTGCACTGAAGTGGCTTGAAGGGCTGAAACCAAGATCTCTCACAACATGGGCCCAAGTAGAGCAAGAGTTTCTAAACAAATTCTTCCCTCCTGCCAAGACAACACTCCTCCGCCAAAAGATTACATCTTTCAAACAAAAGTCTGGGGAGCCGCTGGCAAAAGCATGGGAACGATACAAAGAACTGCTGTGATCTTGCCCTACTCATGGACAACCACCCTACGTCATTCAAGAAATCTTCTTCAACTCTCTTGAACAAGTCACTAAGGACAGGATCAACCAGTATACTCGCTATGAGTATCTGACGATGCCACCAATTGACGCCTGGGGTGTGCTCGACAAGCTCACCAATTATGATAACAAATATGGGTCTGCTGCAAACTATGAGGAGAACTCCTATGCCAGGCCAGCACCATCTACGCCCCTCTATGAGCCTGCTAAGGAGATTGACCCAGATGTCAGGGAGCAGTTCTACAGAGACCAGAATCGCAAGCTCCTCAAGCAAGTCAAGTATCTCTCTGTCAACCAGCCTTGCATCGAATGCGGATCATAGCGGCATACCACTACTCAGTGGCCACACACAGAGCAAGTCAGGATGACAGAGACACACGAAGAGGTGGCTTACGCAGGGGGTCCCAATCGCTATATGGAGGATCAAAGGTTCTATCAACCACAGTGGAACCAAGGTCCTCCTAGGAACCCCCCGCCATACAGAGCTCCAGGACATCCATAAAGGGATCAAAAGAAGGACGATCTACAACTTATCCTTGAGGAGATGCGTCGGAATCAAGGCACCATCAACAACCAGTTCCAGAATATTACTACAAAATTTGGAGAGCTAGACATATGGAAGAGAGGCATAGAGACTCAGATGGGTCAAATTGCTGCACAAATTCCACGACCATCCGGACAACTCCCTGGGCAAACAGAACCAAATCCTAAGGGGAAGACCGGACACGTCGCAGCTATCAAACTCAGAAGCGGGCACCAATTACACGAGCCAGAGGTCGGGAAGCACCAAGACAAAGCAGAGCAGCACCTCGACAACGAGCAGAAGCAACTCGATATCGAGGAACCAGTGGTCGATATCGACAAAACTCTCCTCGACACAGACCAGAAGCCCAGCTCGGACTCCACTGCACAGCCCAGCAACCCGAGATCGACAACTTTAGTCGATATCGAGGAGGCCCTTGTCGATATCGAGGAGAAGCAGGCCGATGTCGATGACTCTGCAACACCTCCGACGTCTGATCTGGCTCCAAAGCAGAAAAAGACACTGCCTTTCCCTTCCAAAGCACTGAAAGATCCCACTGCATGTAGGTTTAACCGTTTGGTTAATATGCTGCAAGAACTGAATGTCTCTATTCCTTTTACAGAAGCCCTGCAAGAGATGCCTGGATATGTGAAATTCCTGAAGGAAATCCTGAGCAAGAAGCGATCCATCTCAGAGATCGCCGGCGAATGCAAAGTGCTCCACTTCCCTGAAAAGAGACCTGACCCTGGTAAGTTTTCTGTTACTGTGGGATTTGGACAATATAAATATGAGTCCTTGTGTGATTTAGGAGCAAGTGTGAGCATCATGCCCTTATCAATCTGGCGGAAGGTAAAGATAGGATGCATAGAGCCTGTGGATGCCAAGCTATACATGGCAAATAATACAGTGGTCATCCCTACAGGTATAGTTGAGAATGTCGCCGTCCAGGTTGGTAAATTCTTTGTTCCAGCAGATTTCCTTATTATAGACTGTGCTGAAGATCCTACTAGCCCTATTATTCTTGATAGACCATTCTTAACTACTGCAGATGCCAGGATTAGTGTTAAACAACGATCGCTCACCTTCACCATAGGCGACGAGGTGTTAGACTTCTCTTTTGGCCCTGCAAAAGAGGAAATTTCATGGCTGGAAGTGAAGAGCATCAGCAACCACGGGATCAAGCAATCAACGGAGGAAGGCACCAGCACTGTACTCGATATCGACAACCTGTCCTCAATATCGACCAAGTCTGTCCTCGATATCGAAGAAACTTCATCGGCATCGACTTCCTCTGCTGAGCACCAGACTTGCCAAGAGCCTAAGTATGGGGTCCCTGTACTCGATATCGACCAGTCCTGCCCGATATCGACTAACCCCAAGACCGAAGATTTCTGTTTTGGGTCCGAAAAGGTGAGTTCAGGTATGAATCCTACTCCTCCTCATTCCATTAAGAAATTTATCAATAATTTAAGGGGAGGTAGGGCCCCGTGGCGAGAGAATCTGCGGAAACTAAGAGCTGGGAAGAAAAAGAAGAAAGAAAAGGAGGATTATGCAAGCAACCACCTGTCAGCTGAGCTTGCATACTACAATCAGAACCTAGATGATCCAGGGGAAGGGCCAAGCACAAGCGGGCCCCACATTAATGGTCCTTGGGACTTTGGAACTTTTGGTTTTGGTTTTTTGTTTTTTTTTTTTAGAATACTTCATGTGGAAAGTCTTGTTTTTGTGTGCAATCTAACACTTTTAGGTCGGCAAGCATAAAAGAATCACGAAAGGTGGAATAAGAAGTCCCTGAAAAACAGTCAGAATCGACGAAGGCCAAGTTGATATCGAGTAGGCCAACTCGATATCGACTAAGCCAAACAATCCTCCTCGACTTCAAGATCCACTGGACGCAGACACCTTCCTCGATATCGAGTACAGTACTCGATATCGACAAAAGGTTTACTCGACATGCCCTGATCTGCCTTCCTCGATGCGTTATTCGGTGAGTTCCTTCCTTTACTCTTGTTTTTATTTGATTTTATACAGTGGGGACACTGTATATTTTAAGTATGGGGTGGGGGAAGGGCTCATTATCATTATTATATGTTTTAGTCTTGCTTTTGGTTTTACATGGTGAAATTGTAATTTTATGTTATGCATTCATGTTTAAGTTTTATGCATGTAAGTTTTTTTCATACTTTAGTCTTGTTTTTAGTTGCATAGAAAAAAAATAAAAAAATAAAAAATGTCGAAAAAGGAAAAAAAAATGCATGTTTTTTTTTTTTTTGCATTGTCTTAGTTTTTATACTCTAACTTAGATGTCCTATGATGATAAATAATGATTGACTTGATCATGTAAATCCTATGGCATGTTTGGAAGGTTTAGCCTAAGTCCTCAAAATTGTTTTTATGTGGGTTGCGAACTCGTGATGAAATTGAGCACATATGATCCTAAGCTAAAGGTTGAAATCCAACAAAAATTGTCCTAGTGAGAATTTTGGCCTTATAGGGAGAACATTAAAAATCCCTCTGCTTCTTGAGTGTATTTACTCTTCCTATGCATCTCTAAATGTTGTGATAGTTATTCAAAGCCAATGCATTTATATGTTTATGTGAATGAGAATTAAATGATGGAGGCACATTTTAAGCCAATTTTATCCTCTCTTTACCTACCCTGCATTATCCCCGCTTGAAGCCAGAAGATTAGCCTGAGACTTATTATAAACTCCACCAAATTATCCTTAGCCAAATTGAGCCTGACCCCCATTTGGAAATTAAGACTTAGAGTTGGTTGGAATGAGGATTTATGGAAAGAATGAGCTTATGTTGCATTTCAAGTAAGAAGGATTTTTGAATTTATTGAGATATGAGTTGGTTTTATATTTTTATCTTGCTATACATACTATGTAAAAGGATTTTTGGCTCACCCTATAAATGCACTAGTTATTTTCGTTTCAAAAAAAAAAATCGAGAAAAAGAAAAAGAGAAAGAAAAGTTTGTGTATATGTTTGTAAATAAAGTGCATGAGCCAAATTTACCTTATTTCTTTCATTTTTGCAAGATTCATACTTTGGAGAGGTTAATTAAGTTTGAAAGGTTACGTACTTCATTGAGATAAGTTGGAGAGTTTGGTTGATGCATATGATTGAGAGTTATGGTTTGGTTGAGTTGTGTTGGAGATTTAGGGGTCTTGATTCCCGAATTTTATTAAGCACCACATGACCAAATAATTCCATACCCTTTTATTTCTTACTAAGCCCCATTACAACCCCGCCGAATGGAATCTTCTATGAAGACTTCTATTGAGCGAAGTCCTCCTGATAATTCTTGTTGCATTTACATAATTAGTTGCGAAGTAGATTTATATTTAAATTGCAATGTTTATGAGATTGTATATGGAATTGAGTTGAGAGTTGATCTACATAGCCTAAACACATTGAGAGCTGAGTGTAAACACATTATCCCTGTGAGGTTGGATTTATATTGCCTATGCCTATGGATCGCTCATATATGTGTGATGACGTTAAATTCACTTGTCTTACATTGCTACTACTTGAGATGTTGCTTTTGACAAAAGGCGAAGACTTGAAGGATGTGTTGTAGGTATTGGTTATTGTTTGGTTATTGCTTGAGGACAAGCAAGTCTAAGTATGGGGTGATTTGATGTCACTAAAGTAGCCATGTTTTCATGCACATTTTAGTTCCATATTCTATACACTTTGCATATTTCGGGTTGGGAATATGTCGAATTTATGTAATATGTGCTTATTTGTAAGAAATGGAGATCTACATAAGTTTCTGTTTAATATTGCAGAATATGGAGCCATTTCGGGAGAAAACCAAGAAGCAAAGACGGGAGCTCAAAGCTACTCGATATCGACAAGTTTTAGTCGATATCGACAAACCATGTTCGGGCACAACACTGATCGAGGAGCACCATGTCGAGAAGCCGAGGAACAGAGTTGCCTGACTCTAGCACACTCCTCGATATCGAGTAATCTACTCGATATTGACAAAGCCCTGAAAACCAGCCAGAGTCGAGGAGAGCTTGATCGAGGATGCCGCGGAGAGCCACTCGACTTGACTAGATAGGCCGGACACCACTCCTCGATATCGACGAACTTCCTCGATATCGACAAAGACAAAGTCACATGTCCGAGCAGATCGAGAAGGAGCTACCCGACACCACCAAGCCAGCCAAGTCGATGGAGCCACCTTCCTTGATATCGAGGAAACTCTTCAATATCGACAACATCTGAAGCCAGCGCCTGAGCCAGTCCGAGGAAGAGCTAGTCGACCAAGCTGCTGAAGTTGAAGTCGACGTCCATGTTACTCGAGATCGAGTAAGTTACTCGAGATCGAGGAAAGATGTCCGAGGCCGCATTACGTTGTTTGAGCTGTCCTACTCGGATTGGGATTGCTTGGGGCCGAAGGTTGCCGAGTTCTATCCAAGTCTATCAACAACTATCCATGGAGGAGAAGATTTATCCACTTGAAGATATTTTAGGATTTTAGATATAATTTCCCTTTTTGGATTTAATTATGTTATTCCATTTATTTATCTTTAAAGCTTTTAGATATAGATTTAGATATAGATAGAGATTTCTATCCTTGAATAGCAAGGATTAGAAGCCTATAAATAAAGCCTTAGGGAGCTGAGTTTTATTCATTCCATCACACAACAATTAGGACAAGTAGTAGAGAGAGAGAGAGAGTGAGTAGCCAAGAGGAGTTGGTGAAGCGAGAGCGGAATTGGCTTCCTTTGGTTGTAAGCTCTGTTTGATTTAATGCAAGTAGTTATTTCCTTTCAATCAATGTCTGAGGTTGCGATGAAGCGCGAGTAGTCCACCCACTTCTAGGGTTGGGGTGAGCCCGACGATAGCCCTGCGTGTTTGAGGTAAATATCCGACTTTTATCATATTTTGAGCATCTACTACTTGTTATGTGTTTATTACCCATCTAATGGAGGTTCATGCTAACAACTTGGATTATAAACATAAAATCAGTAGAGACAATTAGGGTTTCTTGAAAGAGTTGTCTAATTGTTGGAAAAGGCGAAAGCTTAATCCTTTGATGCGATTTATATGATTATCTGTTTTATTCTTGCCTTATGCATGCCTGGTTATCTTTGTTGCAAACCCCAATCTTGGAAGTCTTTTACATACAGTTTATTTCGAAATCCCACACGTCTTTGTCTTTATTTTATTTCGTTTTAAGTTTTCTGCCTTCCTCGATCTCGACCAACCTTGGTCGATCTTGAGTTACTGATTCTCGATCCCAGATCGGTGTAGCTTCTGTGTGCAGGTGTTCGACAAGAGCTTCATCGACGTCGACAAGCTTACTCGATCTCGAGTAGGGCTTACTCGATATCGGCTAGAACCTGTGACTGCTGCTGCGTTGTTCGACTTGTCCGATCTTCTGTCGACTAACCCTAGTCGAGATCGAGAACCTATGGTTGACTTCTGTCCGTGAGATTCCTCCGCTGCCTAGGATCCGCTGACACGCTTCCTCGTGGATCGATCCTGACTTCCCACTACTGCATCTGGAGGAAGTCTTGTAATCATTTGCAAGGGACGGAATCTGGTTTGCCTTACTTTACTTATATTTTATTTGCAATCTCGATTTCCTCCCACAACAAATATTATGATGTCGTCTGCGAAAGCCAAGAACGGTACTCGGGGACCTGAATGACCAAAGGTAAATCCTACACTCTTATGAGGTGATTCTGCTTCCAGCGATAGTTTGCGAGCGAGAACTTCTGCCCCTAGTAGGAAGAGAAAAGGCGAAAGGGGATCACCCTGTCTCAATCCCCTCGTTGGTTTAAAAGGCTCTGTTGGACCATTATTTACTAAGACAGAGAAGGATACTGTCGTTACGCATTCCATGATTATGTCCACAAAATATGAATGGAAACCAAATTTCATGAGAATTAGTCTCAGAAATTGCCAGTCGACTCTATCATAAGCTTTTTCCATGTCAAGTTTTATTGCCGTCCATCCCAAAGAACCTTTCCTCGTTCGGAATGAATGGAAAATCTCATGTGATATCAACACATTATCCTGGATCGCCCTATCATCAACGAATGCTCCTTGAAGAGGATGAATAAGTTTCCCTATTATTCGTTTGAGTCTTTCTGTTAATATTTTAGAAATAATCTTGTGAAGCGTAGAACACAGACTGATTGGTCGGTAGTGTGTTGTCATGGAGGGATTGTCATTTTTTGGTATAAGAGATATAAATGTGTGATTTATTTGTTTTAGTAGATTTCCGGAGTGAAAGAAAGCTTTTATGGCTCTGATAATGTCATTGCCCACGATGTCCCAATATTTTTTATAAAATTCAGCCGTCATACCATTCGGCCCCGGGGATTTTTTGTTCCCTAAAGCCAGTACCGCATTTTTAATTTCACTATTGGTTGGCTGTTTGATTAGATATTTATTTTCCTCGTCTGTGATCATTGGGTTGATTTCGGTTAGATAGCCTTCAAGTTGAGAAGTCGTATAGTTTTGTTCTCGACTAAATTTTCTCTCAAAATCTCATTGGATTTCTCTTTTTACATTTTCATCACCCATAATGTAAGTTCCTTCTGCTGAGGTTATTGTCCTGATTATCTTGCGATTTCTTCTTCCGGTTGCTACTCTATGAAAATAGGAGGAGTTTGTGTCTGCTAACTTAATGTGTTTCGATTTAGCTCATTGATTCCAATAAGTTTTGTGGAAAAGGAGTAGATTTTCTCTTTTGGACAGTAGATTCCGTTCTTTTGTGCATCTTTCAGGGTTTTGGCTAATATGTTGTGTGGATTGTAGTTCGATTAACTCCGCATTGACCGTTTGAATTCGGCGAAAGATATTTCCAAAGGTTTTCTTGTTCCATGCTTTAGCCTTTTGTTTGAGGATTTTTGTTTTATGAGTTACGCGGAACATTGCCGAGCCGGCACAGGAGGCTCGCCATGCATGTTTGACAATATTCCGAAAATCCTTTCTCTGTAACCACATGTTCTCGAATTTGAATGGGGGTGGTTTAAAGTTGTTATTCTTTGACAAGTTAATCGTAATTGGGCAATGGTCCGAGTTAGAAAAGGCCCCATTAAAAGAAGCTAGTTCCGGGAACATATCGATTATATCATGGTGAACTAATACTCCGTCTAGTTTTTCTAGTATGTTATCCGCGCCGAATTGCTTTTTCCTCCAGGTGAAAGGGTTACCGAAGGAAGGGATCTCAATCAGGGAGCAATCGTTTTTAAACTTAATTAACCTTTGGAAACGACTCGGAAGTGTTTCGGCTCCACCAAGTTTATCCGAAGGCGAACAAATTTCATTTAAGTCACCCATTACCAAGCAGGGGCAGTCGCTTTGTGAAATTAGCCCACTTAGATTTCTCCAGAAATCTTCTTTGTCAGAAGGGTTAGGGGGAGCGTAGACAAAGAACATCAAGCATTGAAACTGGTCTTTAATATTTTCGTATTTTACTCCAATGATTCTTGGAAGATGAATAACAATTGAGATGGTTTCGTCGATGAATGAGGTTTCATTCCAAAGCAGACACAAACCACCCACCCGACCAGTGGCTGGGGACCAGCATAAATTTGTATATCCCGCACTTTTTCATAGTGTATCTTTTGGTTCCACTTCAGTTTTTGTTTCTGCTAAGATAAGTATCTGTATATGATCTAGAGTACGCCATCCGTTGATATTGGTCGAAAAGGTTTTATTCCCGATACCCCTACAGTTCCAATAGCGAATAATCATAATCCCATTGTGATAGCATGTGCAGGCAAAATGTGACCCCCCCATGCCGAGATTTTTCCTTCTTAGTGGTTTCTTCTTTCTTTTGGAGATAGATTTTATACTTGCATTTGTTATAGATGTTTTTCACGTAATTGTGTTCTATTACTAACTTTCTAGGGGGATAGATTATGTCCACCATGAAGAGGTTTGTTGTAGATATTTGCCTTCCTGGTTTGAGATTATGGTTTCGTTTATTGGAGTTAAAATAACCTTTTGACACTTTATCAGATTGGTTTATTTGATCCGAAACAATCCCCCATTCATGCCCTTTGTTTGTCCATACTCGGCTAAAGTTCCAAAGAGGGTGTGGCTTATCTATTTCTTTCATTAAGTTATTGAGAACGGGTTGCTCTTGACTAATGTAGGGGTGTGTAGGTAATATAGAAAGGTTTTTGTGTAAGTGTGTAAAAACTAAGTGGGTTTTAAAAAAAAATTGAGTCAAAGTAATTGTGTTTTGTGAGGGTAAAGGTAAGAGTGGTGAGGGTTGATTATAAATTAGTTTGATGAATATTTGGATTCTATAGCGCAACATGTTGAAGTGTGTGTAACAACTAGGGGTTGAACCGTAGAAGAGATTAAGAATTTGGGTTGTTAACTTGATATAAGCACATAGAAGGGTTGTATGCAAAGCTGTGTGTCGAGCAGCAGTGATATAATTTTCGACAGATACATGAAAGGCATTCAATCTGAGCCGGCAATTTTTGGAGGACTCGTACCAGGAGAGTATGTGTATATTGATTTGCTCATATAGTTGCTTCTTGGTGGCGTTTTCACCCGAGAGGAATTTGTTTTCACAACAAGGATTCTTAGCCAAATAAAGTTTTAGTACAGAGCAGAAACAACCAAAGTAAAATAGAATATAGTCATGAAGGCAGTTAATCCAATCCCATTTTTTCCTCAAAGAAGGGATATAGTCACAAAAGTGGTTATTCCCATAATTCAGTACTAAACTTTTGGAACAGTGAAGTACATCGTACATGATACAGACCAGATACATGGGATAACCCGACCAACTAGTGGCCATGGAACAATCAACACTAAACCTCATACAATAGTGCATTAGACCGACACCTAGATAAACAGAGGAAGATAAACACAACCACATGCTAGACGAGTTCATGATAAAACTATCTCGAAGGAGGTAATAATCAAAAAGGGGCAATCCAAACAGGAATACAATGCCCATGATAATTCGCTGCTTCACACTTGATTGGATTTGCGAAAGCCAGTAGCCATGTAATTCGTTGCTTCACACTCGATTGGGTTTCCACTATACTGAACTTGTTAAAGGAATTTATTTTAGTAATACATAGCAAAGATGTGGGATTGGGAATAAAATTCGGCCATGTAATTAGTTGCTTCACACTCGATTGGATTTGCGAAAGCCAGTAGCCATGGGAGGGGTTATAAACCTGAAGGAGATTATAGTTAATATTAATTGTGCTATACAATGAGTGAGACATGCTTGACCACAATAAGTTGTTCAGACAAAGGTTTGGTACAAGGTCAAGATCAATTTGATTGTAGTATGAGATTTGGTAAAAGGATGGGGCTCTCGTCATTTTAGGCTCCAAACACAGGATTATTAGGGAGTTAATGATAATAAGATGCCACCATTCAAAGTATTCTCTCAAAGGTAGTATGTAATCATACTGGTAGATAATCTACATAAGGCCACATACAACAGCAGTATTGACAGATATTGAACCAACCAAAGTAACCTAGACACAAACAGATGCTAGACGAATTCATGATTCCTCGAGAGAGGTTGTAATCAAAAGGGGCAAACCAAAAGGAAGTACCTTGTCCATGACACTTCGACACATGTCGTTTCACTTGGTTTGTGGCAACCAGGGAGGAGGAGTTGAGAGCCGAGGTATTCTCCTGGATGTTGTGCTGCATCAACTTAAGCTTCTCCAGATCCACCTTTGTCACCTTAGGTTTCTTCTCCTTCTTCAGCTTCTGCTTGGTGTTTTCCGCCGTGGGGATGGGATTGCCCATCTGAACCTGATTTATGCCCTTTCGGGATGTGTTTGGGTGGGGAACGAAAGAGTCGTCCCCCATAGGTTTTTTTCCTTTATCCTTTGAGGAGGAAGTCATGTTTTCGATACCGACAAAGAGAAGAAGAGTTAGCATTTGAGAGTAGCAGTAGAAAGTAGGATGAGAAGGGAGAGCAGTGTGGGTTGCACACAGGCTCAATCGATTGCTCTTATAGAAGTGAAAAGGAATTATGATTTGACAAGGAAGAGGAAAATTACCTCTGACAAACCGACCAGCGGAAAGAAGCGACCGGCTCAGGGGCAAGGCCGACAAGACCTGATTTGACCCAGAGGAGGTGCAAAAGAGGAGATCGGGACCGCTCCTCGATGCACAACTTAAGAACGGCCAAGGCGGGGGACGGACGCGCCACCCTAGGCGTTGACTCCATTGAGACGAGCCTCTTTAAGGGGACCTGCCCTGACAGCAACCACCAGGGAAAGGATGCCGGGAGCCCAGATCCAGCAAACATGTGAACATCGGCGAAAATTCGATATACCAAAGAGTATAATCGATCTGAAAGAGGGGGTTTTCAGATGTAAAAGCATCAAGAGCCTTTCGATTGAGACTTGTAAACACTAGTGAGACATAATCAGAGGTGATTTGACACAGAGATTGAACAATGAGGATGAAGATTTCAGATCTAGGGTTTCTCCGGGCAACTTCTTTTTGGGGGCAGGTTTGGACATAAGAGAGGTTTTTTTCAAGCGCGTGAGGCGCGTTCTTTTTGCAAGCGTGGGTTCTCATTTTTTTTTTTATTTATTTTTTTTTATTTTTCCTTTTTTATTTATTACTTTTTATAAAAATTTCTCTAACTTATTTATTATATTCTTCAAATCAATTTTCACTTTCTCTACCTGTTTTGAAAAAAGTTTCCTCTTTTTTCTTCAATTTTTTTTGTCAAGTCTTGCTAGTTTAGCTGATAAAGATGACATATAGTGACCAATAAGTCATGTGCTTTATTT
Source organism: Persicaria maculosa (assembly GCA_963922045.1). Lineage (NCBI taxonomy): Eukaryota > Viridiplantae > Streptophyta > Magnoliopsida > Caryophyllales > Polygonaceae > Persicaria > Persicaria maculosa. The sequence goes on from OY998256.1 coordinate 44,521,080, forward strand.
CCTTACATTTTATACTTCATACTTATACTAGTGTAGCTCCCGTCCCGTATACGGAGAATACATTAATACAATATTATAAATAATTTTATATATTCTTATAAATAAATAAAATAATCTAAATATAAATCATTTTCCACCAAAAAATAATAAAATAAAATAGCACTTATCAAATAGTACATATTTATCTATTAATTAATATTTTTGGTAAGTATGACTATAAAATATTTTTTATTTATATTTTTGTCAATTAACTAAAAATATAGATATATAGATAGATAGATTGTGGCTTATATAACTTTATATAAACTATGATAACATATTATTTTATTAATTTTCCCCTAGAATCAACCACAACGCGCCACGTAGGATTTTTTTTCCCTAGAATCAACCACAACACGCCATGTAGGATGCTATGCAACGGTTTTAGTATATGTACTACTACTAGTGTAAGTCCCGTCCCGTGTACGGAAAGTACATTAATACAATATTATAAATAATTTAGGAAGTTTTCACTAAATAAATAAATAATCTAAATATAAATCATTTTTCCACCAAAAAATAATATAGATATAAATAAAATTAGTTCAACGGATTATAAAAAATCTAAATATCTTTTATTTAGATTTTAGATTCTCTCAAAATATAAATAAAATTCTCATTTATAAGGTAAATTTTTTTTCTAACCTACGATTAATTGAATCTCATGTAATTTAATAGATAACTATTTTTTAAAAAGATTTTAATATTGTTTTTTTTATTAAATATATAGTATATATTTATTATATTAGTTTACTAAAATATCTATCCATTGATTAATTTTTTCCACCAAAAAATAATTTATATATAAATAAAATATCACTTATCAAATACTACATATTTAGCTATTAATATTTTGGTAAGTATGATTATGAAGTATTTTTTTTTATATTTATGTCAATTAACTAAAATATAAATATATATAGATAGATTGTGGCTTATATAACTTTCTATAAACTATGATAACCTATTATTTTATTAATTTTTTTCCTAGAATCAACTACAACGCGCCACATAGGATTTTTAATTTGTCCCCAGAATCAACCACAACGCGCCACATAGGACGCTATGCATCGATTTTAGTATATGTATATAGATATAGATACCTTGTATGAATTTTCACAAGTTGAAATAAGTCAAACTTGTTTTCACATAATATAATACAAATAAAATTTATTTATTTAAATTAGAGAAAAAATACTCAAAAATATTTTGGGGTATTTCAGTCAACGGTCAAATTTTGAAAATACTTGTTGGTTATAGTATCTTGGTAATAAATAGTGTGACAATGATTATTTTTGGAGGGTAATATATCGTGCTGACAACTTTTTGTTGAAATTGTATCACAATCACATTTTTTTGATAGAGTCAATAGTCAAAATTTGAAAAAATGGGTTGATGCCAGTATTCTGGTGATATATAGTATATGATGATAATTTTTTTTGGTTACATGATTTTGGTGCCAAATATTTGTAGATATAGTATTTTAGCGACAATATTTTTGTTAGAGAAAATAGTCAAACTTTTAAAATTTTAGTTGGTGACAGTATTTTAGCGATATATAATGTAGTGGTGACATTTCTTATGGACATTGTACCTTGATTATCCTTTTTTTTAAAATGAAATAGTATTATTGTGATAGTTTTTTATGAGCGTAAATGGTTAAAATTTTAAAATATGGGTTGATAACAATGTCTTGTTGATATATAATGTTGTGGTAATAGTTTTCTAAGGTTCTAATATCTTGGTGACAATATAATGACACCAACAATTATCATTGAAAATAAATCAATTGTCATCGGAAAACACCATCACCAACAACAGTCACAAAAAAATTAGGCAAATTTGCTAAAATGACCTCCATATCCGGAAGGTTTGCAAGAGTAACCCAATCCGGAAAAAATTTGCATGAAAGCGGATATCCGCTTGACAAGGGGAGCCGGTGGCCGGTCACCCTGTGGGGTACAGCTGGACTCCACTCTCGGTGGGAGGGGGGCATCTTTACTCCTGCAAAAGCAAGGACCAATGAGAGAGGAGGGAAGAAGTAGCTGCTGCAGAAGTGGCAGAGGACAGAAGAGAGAGACAGAGAGAGGGAGAGAGAGAAAGAGAGAGGGGTGGTGGTAAAAGTGCAGGCTGAGAGGACAGATAGATCAGTGAGAGTGTCAGTGAGGGGGAAAAATATTGTTTCAACTAAATGACATATTGTTTAAGATAAAACCAATTGAAGAAGGAGGGGTCTGGGGTTTATTTTACGGATCACGTGTAAGCAGTAAGGTGTAACTGGACATCCGTATTCGATAAACATGTCAGATATTGGCTTTAACTGGACACGATTGTAACTACGAAAAACACAGGTCATTAACTACCATAATCGAATGGAGAAGATTTATGGGATAAGCATATTCTCTATAATGACATATTGTTTTACGTGTGCCAATTATAATATTTACCCATCCTTGGATGCCATGATCTCATTATCTGCGGCCGTCACTAGCATGCTTGACCCATATTGGAATCGAATGGATAAGATTGACAGTGAGGGGGCATAAACATACTTATAATGACATGGTAAGGTGAAGAGAAAAACCATAGAATAACAATAAAGTGGGTGGAGGTAAATTCGTGGGCCGACTGGTAATCCCATAGTTTTTACTGGACACGAAATAACAACGACATGACAGACGTTAAAATATACTGGACACAAAATGGCGGAGACAGAATCACTTGCATTAATCAAATACGACACAGGAGCAAACATTTAAAAGATAGTAGGAGAGGTCCTCGACATAGAAGACAGTGAAAACCAAACTTAAGGAAACAAGCCTTCAAATTGTGGCTGCGTGGTGAATCTGTATCCATCCCAATCGAAGTGTGGGTGCATATTGCGGGCACGATGGTCAGACGTCTCGTCGCTGAGTGGGAAGTAGACCGTGAAAGTTCGGTTACTCCCATAACCGGACACACCAAGGACCCTCCCGGCCCAAAACCCATCGTTGTCGCGGCAGTCGACACGGTCTTCGGGCATGTAGGCGTCGTAAGAAATACGAGGCGGCCGTGGACGAATTCGTTGAACTGGGAGGACCTCCCTCAGCAACTCTCTTCTGTTCTTGCGTAGGAGGGTCACATATTCGACCTCCCAGTGGTTAGGGTCCAGTTTGCGCACAAGGGTCGCCTCGTAGAACGACCCGAGCATCCCAGACTCACCGCCGACAATCTCTACTCTTTGATTTCGTCGGTATGACGGCGGCGACATTGGTCCTGCATAACATGAAACAAATAAGGTAGTATAATGATACAAGTAGCACAACTGAAATCTACACAAATGAAGTGATCGACAAACCTCCATCGTCTGATTCGTCGGATGATATAACGATGGGGACAGGTCGGGGAGGGAGGCCAGATGAGGAGCTGGGGTAAGAGGATGCCATTTCGTTGAAGGGTTGTTGGAGAGGTTGTTAAATGGAAATGGGGACTTAACTTCACCGATTTGTGGGGAGTATGGATGGTGAATGACTATCATATAAGTGGGGTGTTTGTGGGAAATAGCAACACTGTGCCAATGTGACCGTTGAGGGAGGAAAAAAAGAAACAAAAAGCAAATTGGCTTGAATGGCCGTGTTTTGTTGGTCTTCAATGAACATGGCAGTGGACTCATCTACACATGACACGTGTCAATTCTGACATGACAAAAGATAAAGTGGGTTTACTTCTTGTCGGTAGACGCTACATGACACCCCTTTAAAACAACTAGCCGGTTAATTAATAGCTACTGGATAACAAACAGTTTTCCACTATACAACTTCAACAGTGGTTTTAGTAAAATTTTGACCTTTGTATAAAATTTGGTTTCCCACTCACCATTAATACTAAAAAAATGCAAAACCATAGAGAGAGGAGTACACCCATATTAATTTAAAACCACGAAATACATTTTCAAACAATATATTATGTTGAAAGAAATGAAAAAAATTTTGACCCAACAATAACTTCAGAGAGACCAAGGGGGGGGGGGGGGGAATCTCGTAGAGGGTAGGTAAAGACATTTGATAAGACATGAGAGAGAGAGAGAGAGAGAGAGAGAGAGAGAGAGAGAGAGGGGGAGAGAGAGAGAGAGAGGGCATTTGGGCGGGACAGAGAGATGGCGGGAGTGAGATTAAATCTCCCGCCCTGTCATTTACCCTTTAAGAGAATAAGAGGGAGAGGAGGGAGGAGGGGGAGTCCATAAACCCATTCACGCGCTTGACACCTACTGGGGTTAACTGGACAGACAGCGACTTCTTAGCGGAAATGAGTAAGTCATCCTTCCATTTAGGTTATGCGATACATCTCTCCTTACAATGTGTTCTTCTCCCTATAAAACTGAATGTCCCCCCCCCCCCACTAACTGATGGAACAGGGGAGAACTCGTCCGTGTGTATCACTGTATTGTTTGGCGGATGGTGGGATTGTGAAGAGGGCATTTGGGTCGTGAAGTCGTCGAGGAGTCAAAAGGCCGTACTGGTAGACGAAAGTATTGACTACGTCTCGCTGAAGAAACAGCTGATGGCCAAGTTTAATGTCGATGGGAGGAGGCATGACGTTGAGCTCACATATGTAAAGCCGAAGAAGGAAGGGTGCAGACCTTTTTCCATTGGGGATGATGAAGACTTGCAGGCCTACAAGTTCGTAAATGGTCTTTCCGGTGAACGATTCTGGCCTATCGACCTCCATGTCTCCCTGATACGCAAGGTTGGCGGCGATTTCACCACTATGGAAGGATCCACAACGGCCCATCCACTCGGGGGTGGGCCACACTTGACCCTAGAAGATCACCCACAGTTACAAACTAAAACCCTCTTGGCAGGGGATGAGGAATTGGAAGTTGTGGTAGCACAAGGTGTCGATCGAGCAAGAAGAGTTGTCCAGTTAGAAACTAAGAGTGTCCAGTTAGAGAGCTCACTTGTCCAGTTAGATAATCCACGTGTCCAGTTAGAACCAAGTGATGCGTTGTACAACGCAGTTGCTTATGACCGTGGGAAGCAGGTCATTTTTGTGAGCAGTGACGTCGAGGATGTAGTCAGCCCGTGGGATCACGACGCGGAGCGAGCGGTAAGGGAAGTAGAGGAAGCATACCAACGCGGAGAAGGGAAGACCGGAGCGTTTCCGACGACTGTGAAACTTGAACCAATAGAGTGGGCGCGTCCCGCTAATGGGAAATTTAAATTGCAGAAGCGCCGCCGCACGTAGCGGGGGCATAGGAACTTCCATCTGCGGGGCCTTTCGGAATGAAGTAGATAGTACGCCCATTTTGGTTAGACGCCTTTCGCAAAGAATTATGTTGGCTATCTGCAACTTCGTATGGGGGGTTTTGTTCTAGTTTGTTCTAGTTCTAGTTCGTTCTATTATGTTAACGGGATGCCATATGACATTACCCCCTTTTGACATGACACTATCGGATTTTGACATGACAATAGTTTCATATTGACATGACAGTTGCTTCATATTGACATGACATGTCATACTTGAACAACCAACGAATACAACAATCCAGCAATAAGTACATATCCAAATGTCTAAAACCAACAAACATAAGTGCATAACCAAATGTCTAAACCAACTAACAAGTCTACACAAACCAACAATGTTTATAAAACCAATGGGGGAGTTTTTTTAAGGATCGGATGGGGTTGTAAGACGTCCGTGAAACATGGCAACACAAAGGGCATGGCGGTACGCCGCAATGAATGAATCGTCCAGGCCACGGAACTTGGTGTCACCGGTCGCGAGGAGCTGCAGGAAACGGATGGCATATGGACCGCAGTCGCCCCTACATCAAAATAACGAAAATTGCTCACACAACCTGTGCCAATGTTTTCTAAATGAAGAGCCGATAATGACTTACGATTGTTTGTTTTGGGGAATCCCCTTCACCCTTTTGTACGCCAAAGGTTCCGGGACTTTTCCGACCCATTTGACTCGAAGTTCAGGGTGGTTGTTCATCAAAATGGGGAGGAGGTGGGTAACCGCCTTCAGGAGGCCCGGCATATGGCGGTCAGCGACGTGGCTTGTGTCGCAATCGTACACGTCCAATGTCCACTCCGCGAAGTTGATGTCAAGGGCCACCCAGTGCTCGTTCTTCAGATTCCAAGGTGCCAACACGCGGTCGACATCGGCCCAACCCGTCGGAAACTTCTCCGGCAACTTGCCGTCGAAGTATTGGGTCATCGTGTCGTCCCCCTTCACCACCTCAAGGTCCCCCTTCGCGTCCGCCAGTTTCTTCTCCAGGAGATACCCCCACAAGAAATCCAGAACGGCGACCCCTTCGTACTTGTCACCGCCGTTGATGTCCTTCCGCAGTAAGGCGCAAGCTTGCTCAATATGCTGGACGCAAGGAAAAATCTTTATTTTGGAAGACCATATGAGGAAGAAGGTGATGACTTGAACCACAATGTGGGAACGTAACTAACCTCGGATGACACCCAGTTGGTCGGTGATTGAAGTGTCCCAAAGAACTGCTTCGCCAGTAGGGTGCCTTCCACCGACCGGACGGGGTCACTTCCGTCCTTCATCCATGCAGCGAACGCATCAGCATCTGCCCTGGTCGCCATGCCTAGCTCGACGGCATCCATTGGCTTCTTGCCCACACGCAGCTTCTTCGCTGGCTGCGTTTCCTCCGCCTGGGACAACGTATCAGGATGTTGACGGGTGCTTCTTCTCGGCCGTATGAGGGGCACCTCAGCCTCAGCCTCAACATCAGAACCGGGTGCCACCAACTCTTCCTGCAACTTGAAGCCCATTGCGCATGACATGACAGTAAACACAAAAAACATGACATCGGTTATATATAAACATGACAGTCTCATGCGCAAACCTTGTCCTTGTCCTTCAACTTGTCCTCCTTCAACTTGGCCTTGGCCTTCAACTTGTCCTCCTTCCTCTTGTCCTTGCCCTCATCCTTGTCCTTGTCCTTGCTCTTATCCTTGTCCTTCCATGTTCCCTGAACCTCAGCACATGACCTCTCAGTAAATTAACATGACATCCATTATGAACAACATGACAGCCATATGAATTGACATGACGATTATGATCTGATACCGGGAGAACCTTACCTCCTTTCCCAGAACTTCCTTGTCCTTGTCCTCCTCCTCCTTGCCGTTATCCTTGTCCTTCACTGATCCCTGAACCTAACCACATAACCTCTTATTAACATGACATATACTGGAATTGGCAAGAACATGTATTGATACTAACATGACATACATTACTAAAAACATGACATGTACAGGAGATGACATGACGATTGTGATCTAATACCAGGAGAACCTTACCTCCTTTCCCGGAACTTTCTCTCGCTCCTTCGACTCCCTGGTCCCCTTCCACCGCAGTTCCCTCCTCATGTTTTCAATCGCCTCCTCAAGCGTCGCCATCTTCGAATTTACCTCCGCGGATATACTCCTCAGCAACTCGTCCATCTTTGCCACTAACCGTGACTCTATCTCTAATAGGGTAGCTTGTGTCTGCGTGCCCTCCCCTGATTCTTGTGTTGACCCACTTGCTCCCTTTGGTTGTTTCTTTGATGAGGGTTTGACATTTGCTGATACGAAAGCCCGGGCTATGTCGTCGAAGAAGTTGTCCCGCTTGTCGTGAGTGTTTCGGGCATCGCGGTATAAACCGGTTGCTCTCTCCACATCATCGGGGAGCAGAAGAGGCCTCACGGCTGCAGGGTCATTGAAGTGCCCCAACTCCTTCGCCTCCTGCAGTCGGGTTTCGATTGAGGCATACTCGAGGTTCAGGTCTCTAAACTCGTATCGCAGACACCTGGGGTACAGCTTCTCGTCTATGACATTCGCGAATTGGTCGGCCATTGGAGTGAGGGCTTCGTACACCCATAGCTGTAATTACATATTGTCCAGTAAATAATCAGTTAATGTCCAGTCAATAAATGTTAGACGCCTAGTAAACCAGTATAGGGCGTCCAGTCATATCTGTGTACGAACCTGGAAGGCGAGAGGGAAACCCATCAGGCAATAGGCCGGGCGTGCATTGGAGCTGCCCTCATCCCGTTGGAGCTTCCTCTCGATTGCACGGTGTAGGAACTCGTTCGTTCGATCGTAGCAAAGCCGACCCCACGGAAACGCCAGGAACCTGTCAACGTCGCCGACAAGGTCGACCACCCACCCATGAATGTAGTTTTTGGGTTCCTTCCCGAACAATACTCCCTCGACCAGCATCAGCAGGACAAATTTCAATTTTCTGGTGGACGATTTCTCAGATGCCATCGCCACACGGAACTCTACCTCGAACTCAGACATCCTCATCTTTGAAACTCCAAAGAAATCATACACTGCCTTCTCGAACCCGTCGTCGTCCTCGGGCTCTTCGCCATAGCCACAGTTGAGACCGGTGACAATGGCAAACTCAGGTATTGAGAACCTGACGACCGCTTCATGGATCTTGTACCATGTTTCATTCTCCTTCTTCGACTTCAATTGTCGTTGGAGAACATAGTGTACAAGCTGTCCCGAGAACTGGACCCTTGTGCCCAGTCTTGCAATGCCCCCCAACGGGCTGTCGGTCAGGCGCTTCCAATGGGACTCGCTCAACCGGTTGTCAATGTTAACCAGGAGCGCCATCCGGGAGTGTTGGTTAATTTTTGCTTTGAAGTGTCTTTCTTCCTCTACGGCGTACACAGCCTGCACAGACTTCAACATGTCAGCCACACTACAGCACAACAATCACAACTTACATTACTCGAACGAAAGCCATATTACCGCGCCGGATGTTTGAGCTGTACGGTCTACAATCTTCTTCATACTTCGCTGCGATATTTTTAATATTCACCAGATATCCTGCACAGTGGAAGACCCAAATTCAGTATTCTACACATCAATTCTTCTCCCCCAACCCCTGGTCCCCTTCATATCAATATCATAAGTACCATGACAGAAACACAATTACACATGACACATACACATATACACATGACACATGGTTGTGAAAACATGACAGCATACGTATTCAATCTGTCCATCTCCATTTGCACACAAGTAATCCTATTCCAGATAATTTCGATTCCACATAAACTTTTCACCCTTTCTACAATTTTCTCTAACCCTAATGCGCCGCATTTCAACCAATTTCCCCCAAATTCCCCCCTAATGCGCCGCATCTACAGTCATAAGCCCCATTTCGCCCAATTCCCACCTAAACTGAACGGATCTACACTCCACTTATCCTGATAAGTTGGATTCAACAACACAGTTGCCCAATTTCCCCGTTCCCAAAAATCCCCTTCTCTCCCACACGCGCAAACCCCAGTACCCAAACTTTCCACCAATTGTTTTTAACTTGACGCCGGTTACTTCCTACATGACAGGGCGATATTGCGTACTGTCAACCCATTCGACCCCTTCTTCCCATTTTCACACAATCCAAACCAGTTTTGTTTCTTCAAATCTGTTCCTCCCCTACCAATCGAAGCAAAACGTATTTAATCGGCATTGTGAGGGTTTACTTACTTCGAAGTCTCGTCTCCTCTTCTGCACTGTCGTCCTCTTCCTCGCCTTTGCTTCTTCTTTTCCTCTCTCGCTCTGTCGTCTCCTTCCTCTTCTTCTTCCTTCTCTTCTTCTTTTCCTCAGCCTTGCATGTGGAACTGTTGCCCTCTCTCTCTCTCTGCCTCTTTTGTAAGCCGTGAGAGCAGTTGGGGTCGACAGTTTTCACTTGAAACCGCTTCCACTCTCACTCATCCACTCTCTCTCCCACAATAACTTCCCCCACTTCCACTCTCTCTCTCCACATTAACTTCCCCTTTCCTCTCTCTCTCCACCCCGCTTCCTCTCTCTCTCCTCCTTTTACCTTCTCTCTCCTCTGTCCCGGTTAAAACCAACCGGCAAATATGCCATTTTTTGGTGGGGGGGGGGGGTGTAACCTTTGCAAATGTTGTGGATAGGGGGTTAGGCTAGCAAACCATTTCAGGGCAAGGGTCATATAGTTTAAATCCCTCAAAAAATTATTAGCAAAAAAAAACAATTGTCACAAAAAAAAAATATCAACAACAATTGTCACTAGAAAAATAAATCAATTGTCACAAAATAAACTATCACCAGACGAAAAAACCAGTTGTCATTAGAGAAAACTATAACCAAAAACCGGCACAATTTTTTTATTTTTTAAGAAAAAAATCAATTATCACCAAAAAACTATCACAAACAACCGTCACCAATGAAAAATCAACCGTCATAAAAAAAATTCAATTATAACAAAAAAAATTGTTACCAAGAATTATCATTGGAAAAAAAAAATCAATATCATCGAAAAATATTATCCCCAATTGTCACTTGAAAAAATTAAATGCCAAAAAAGTCAATTGTGATTGTCATAAAAAAGTCAATTACCACATAAAAAATTATTACCAACAATTTTCATCAAAAGGGAAAAAAATCAATTGTCACCAAATGAAAAGTGTCAATGATGATTTACTTTATTTTTTTAAAAAGTGAATATTTATATAATTATGACCATTTTTTTTTGACATTAACCAATAAAATTAAAGATTCAATAGGAGTTGGATAGTTTAATGAGAAAATTAGTGCCGAAGGCACAAATTTTCGTTGTAATTGGAGGAGTGTCACAGTTTTTGAAATAATTGGTGGAGTGTCCACTCTTTTAATTTCGGATTGTTTTTTGACGAAAATACCTTTTCTCCTATTAGACCGTTTATCGCTCGACGTTGAACACCGATTCGCTTCTCTGCGCTCTTCCTTGTAATTTTCGATTCAATCATCGTGAAAGGAGTGATTTTTGTGATCGATTATTGCAATTTGTCATCATAATTGCTTATATGGCGGAAATCGTCGTTAGTTCAGGTACCGATTTTTCTTTTACCATTTTTCCTGTTGGTTAGGGTTTGTTTTGGTGCGGTTTATGTAGGTTTTGCATCTATTTTGCCGAATTTGTGTTGTTTTAGTGTTGTTTGTCTTCATATAAGCAAATTCTCCAGTGTTGTTCGTGTTCATATAAGCAAATGTGCGATTGTTACTGATGATTGGTATGTGCTGACATCATCTGTCCTCTTTTGATTTTCTTATCAGGTTCATCTACTGATTTAGTCAGATACAGACGCAAATTTGATGTGAGTTTTTTTTTTATATTCAATGACTTTTTGTCTGTTAACAAGTGTTGTTTACTTATGCTAACATGTATTTCTGTTTGATATTTTTCTTTGTTTTTAAACAGAACATTGATTATTGTATTCCTGAAAATGAGTGGTTCTATTCTAGATCAAATAGGTATTCTTATCCTAATGTTTGTTATCTCATCAGAAGGCAGTTGTTTACTGAACATTATGAGATATTACGCAAGAGTTGTGTAGGGTGGGTGCTAACACAGAGCACCAATATGGTTACTGATTTCCAGCTAGCTCATGCATCAGATGATGTTGCGTCAACTTTCCACCAAAAAGAAGATGGAGTTGTGGTTTAAGTTTGATGGATTTATTGCTCGGTTTTCTCTGGCTGAATTCCATGTTATTGCTGGGCTTCCTTGTGAAGCTCATGGTTGTAAACCTCCCAAGCATGTGTCTGCAATTGATTTCTATGGGAAGAAGAAATGTTCTCACAAAGACTTCATTAAGTGTTTTAAATCTGAGAGAAAATCCTCTAAGAAGAAGTTGATTCTAGCGAAGTTGTTTATTATCGAGAAGTTAATATTATTCAAGCGATCAAAGATTGTAAGTGAAGAATACTTATCTCTTGCATGTGATGAGGAGGAGTTTGAAATCTATCCTGGGGGTAGAGTTTCATACACGTGGTTGGTTACGTCATTAAAGAACGTGGCTCTGGCGGATCGTGACGATATTAGGGGTTGTTATGATATATATGGATATAATCTTGCTTTTCAAGTAGTGTTTTTATTGTTTGTTTCTGTTTGTCAGCTGTTTTCTTGTTTGTTATCATATATTACTCTTTGGGCTCATCAATTTGAATATTGTGTTTTAATTTGTAACAGTCGTGGATTTAGAAGCCTTTAAAACATCGGCTGTGAAATTTGACTGTAATTTCAAAATGTCCGCTAGAGATCCGTACTCTTTGCACTGGGAATGTTGCATTAAACACATGTATGATGATGCTTCCAAGCTTTTTTTTGGTGATTTGGTAAGTTTTTTATGTTATTTTGTTTTTATAAATTTTTGTTGTTGTAAATCTCTGTGTTATTAATCATATTTTTACTCTATTTTTTAGGCACCATTGTTCCTTACTTATGGTGAATTTGCAAAAACACTAGGGATGGTGTATAGTGAAGAAATTGGTGATGCAATAGTTGATCACATTGCTCAACCTGTTTTCCCCCATTTGGATAATGATGTGTTGTATGAAAGTCGTCGATTGCGTAAAAAGGCATATGATAATAAGTTCTTACATAAAGATCATTTATTTGTTGTCTCATTTGAACCAGATGTTGTTGGGAATGAGGAAGGCACTTTGGGGGAGAATCAGGCTGTTAGGCAAAGAAGAGAAAACCTTTGAGAATAGGTATGCCTATTGTAAAGAGAGGAAAAGTTACATCTAATGATATTCCTTTGGAGAAAGGTCCTTTGAGGAGGGGTCGTTCTGCAGGTACCATTCAATCCTCCCCTTTTACTTATTTAGAGGATAAAAAATCAAATAAGAGGAAAGCAAATAACTTGAAAAAGAAGAAAGAGTCAGGTAAGAAGGGTCGGATTTCTGGTGTTGACACAGATATGCTAGTCAAGGAGCCTTTTATACCCGTTGCCAATGTTCTAAAAGGCGCTAGGCGGCCGCTAGGCGGTGGGTGACCGCCTAGCGCCTAGGCGGGCGTCTTGGCGGTGCCTATGCAGACTTAGACTAAACTTGATTATTTCCCTATATTTCAATGGATAGAACATGTCAATAATTTATATAATGTAGTAATATCTATAATATCACTCATAAACCCAAATTTGGTGTGCTTAACTAACACTAAAGTCAATAAATATAAAAGCATTTGTGCGGCTGATAACTTTAAACCTCCTAAAATCTGAAACCATAGGCTTGAATCAAAAGAAAATGCATCCCGACTTAGGGGATAAAAAACACTATAAGCTGACTAATCACTCTTCTAGAAACTAAATCTAAATAATCACCCACCTAGGCGAGGCTAGGCGGGGACTATACGGCACCTAGGCGGGATTAGGCGGTGCTTAGGCGGAAATCCGCCTAGAGACCGCATAGGCGTAAAAATTCCTAGGTGCCTTGCCGCCTAGCGCCTAGGCGGTGCCCAGGCGGCGCCTTGGCGTGATTTTTAGAATAGTGCCCGTTGCTGATATAGTTAAGGTTGATCAACTGAATGAGGATGATAAGATTGTACCTTTGGAATTTTTTTATCAGAGTGTCAGTAAGAGGAAGAATGGTGATAAAGATACTAGGAATATATGGTATAGAGAATGTGCTGACAAGTCTTCATCTTTGCACCTGGTGTCTAATGCAGATGCGTCAGCCCCTAGTGGACTATCTAAGCAAAGGGTTGGTATGTTAGCATCTTGTTGTGATACTGGTGATCTACATAATGATGTTGCTGATCCCCATGCGCATGCAACTACTGACCCCCTTGATGATGACTTTCGTGACACCCATTCTGTTGACTGTACTGGGTCAACTGTGTCTCCTATTGATTCTCCCTATGCGCCAATTAACTCATCTCGTCCAGAGGTTCATGATATATCTGTTGGAGTTGATTCTGGTGTAAAAATAACTGGTGGTGGTGGGGATGAGTTCATTGCTAATACAATTCTTGAAGCTGAGACATATGGGGATGTAGGAGATAAATGTTGTGGTATGGGGGTGTTGCCTCCCAAAAAGGATGAAAAAAGTGACGCAATGGGCGAGGTGCCTCCTAACATGGATGATAATGCGTCTACTCCTGTTATTGATACTTCTTATGAGTTAGTGAATGAAATTTTTAGGCGTCTCAATAAGCTAGAAGAGTTGCCTTAATGTATAAAGGAGTTGGCTATTAGTGTAGATGAAATTAAGTCATGTATGGGGAAGTTGGATGGAATTATGAACATGTTTCCTGTTATGGGGGAGAAGTTCACTTCACTTGAGAACAGGGTTGCAATGCATGCGTCTATGCTTGATGTGTCACAGTCATTGCATTCCATTCCTAAAGATCCTGTGGCTAGGATATAACTGTCTAGTGAAAAGTAGCTTCGTACAAGTCAACTGTTTACTGAACCCATGCCCACTTGCTTCTTCTTCAATGGATTCTCTCTCTTTCTTCAGATTTCATTCCCCTAAGAAGTGTGATTAAATGTGACGTCCATCAGTCCTCTGATCTCCTTATATAGACCCCCACATCATTTTACACCAACCCTCTTTCTTCAAATCTTACGCCGGCCATTCTCCTCCCTCAAGTTCAATTTCCCCTGCAGTTCATTAATAGGGACTAATGATTTCCTTCAGATTTCTTCAATGCTTATATACCCTCCCCCTCCTCCCTCCTCTTTCCCTTCTTTTGTTTTAGCACCATCGCTAGGTGGGAAGCATCTGACTCCCTCCTTTTACTGTAGCCCCCCTTCCCATTGCTCTCTCTCTCTCTCTCTCTCTCTCTCTCTCTCTCTCTCTCTCTCTCTCTCTCTCTCTCTCTCTTGTCAATAATCCTGCAAATTTTCTCCCTCTCTCTCTCTCTCTCTCTCTCTCTCACACACACACACACACACACACACACACACATCACACACACACACACACACACACACACACACACACTCTCTCTCTCTCTCTCTCTCTCTCTCTCTCTCTCTCTCTCTCTCTCTTTGTCTTTTTTTCGCTTTTCCGTCTCTCTCTCTTTGTCTGTCTCTCACTTGTCCAACTGTCAAACCCACAATGTCCAGTCTCCCCCTCATGACCTGCTACCGGTTGCACCCAAAATCCGGATATCCCGAATTGTGCAAATCTTTTTCGGATGGGGTTAGGCATGCAAAGATTTCCCCAAAAAGGTTTATTTTGGCAAATCCCCCGAGGCTTTATTAGGTTATTTCAATTCTATTCGTCGTGTGGTTGGTATTGTGAGACTATGAACACAATTAGAGAGAGAGAGAGAGAGAGAGAGAGAGAGAGAGAGAGAGAGAGAGAGAGAGAGAGAGAGAGAGGGAGAATTGGTCTATGAGTTGCTAAACTAATAGTTTCGCATCTGATTCAAAGACATCGTTGTTTGAATTGTGAGAATTTGATTCTATTTAGTTATTCATATTTATAGTTATCATCTTGTGTTTAATTATTATATTTGTGTTCCTTTCTATGATTGATCACCATATTAGGAATTGCATCTTAGCTATAAATTGGTTGTTGTTTTCTTGATAGCGAACAAAGGTATTAAGATAATGATGTTTCTTTGTCTTTGTAGTGGATGATTTCAATTGATCTTTGTTGAGGATATTCGATTAGGGATGAGTTCGGTATGCGCCTATTAGTCTTAATTGCGTTGAGTCAATATGCCAATTGGTCTTTGATTACTTGATTTTTTAATGCTATTCTTTAGTGATATTGAATAAGATGAGTGAATCTCTGCGGATCTCTCAACTTTATTCAAGTAGACCTAAGAATATGAATAATTAATAGGTCAATCCGAGGAACATGAATTCTAACCATTGTTAGAGAATTACAAGTGAAATGTTCTTTCTACTTTGATATCAATCTACTTTGCAATCATAAATCTAGTTACTTTTACAGTCGTTGTACGCGGAGTTCCGTGCACGGGTACTTGGAGCGGGCCAATACCTCAAGGAGGTGGGGTTCAGCAACTGGGCAAGGGCTTTCTACACTGGGAACAGGTACAACATCACAACCACTAATAACTCTGAGTGCTTGAACTCGGTGTTCAAATATCCTCGGGATTTGCCGCTAACAGCCCTTGTAGATATCATCCTTGAGACCGTCGACAAGTGGTTCGCCAAACATAGGGAGACAAGCTCCGCCCAGGGGAAAGTCGTAAGCGACTGGGTTGGTAACGCCATCAGAGAAAACTTCGTGCAGTCGCTTTCCATGGTCGTCAGGCAGCTGACTCCTCATGAGTTCGAGGTACGAAAGGGAACCTCCACCTGACTTGTAAACCTAACGGGACGTTTATGCAACTGCAGACGCTTCAACGTCGACCAGTACCCATGTTCGCACGCAATCGCAACATCCCAATTGCACGGGGTGGATGTGTACTCGCTTGTCAACCACTTCTACAAGGTAGACGCGTGGCTTGCGTGCTATAAGGATGTGATCTACCCAGTCCCGTCGCAAGACACTTGGAGGGTACCCGAGGCAATCGTCAATGAGACTTCCCCCCCCCCCCCCCCAAATCAAGGCACTCCCTGGCAGGCCGAAGACAACACGATACCCATCCCAGTGGGAAAGGAAGTTCCCGAAGCGGCGTCGCACCTAGTAACCATTCACGGCATACTTGGTCGATCATATGGATATTACATGACAAGCACATCTTTTGACATGACATATTATGGTTAAGACATGACAGTAGGTATTTACCACATTTTGTAATCAGGGATCACATCTTCAAAAACGTTTACGCTCCACCTTTTCCATTTAAGTATGTACTATCTGACCGTGTTTTGTAATTAAGGCTTGTTGGGCCTGGGTTCAGCTATTTCAGTATGTACATGACATGCAGTAATATTTACATGCCAGGTGATATTTTGGACATGATAGGTTGTAATTGTCAGTTTCAATGGAAATGCGAACGACGTAAAAATATAAGTGTCAACCATGGTACCACCTACATGAAAACATAGTTTCAAAAACCACATGACACCATAGTTTTAAAACCTGAGGCCTAGGTCTCCCAAAATGACATACCGTCGATACCAAAGTCAACCAAATAAAATCCAACGAAAACACAAATGTGCAAGCGACAAACAACTGTCCACACAACTGTACAACCAATATTGTTCTTGTAAATAGAGATGGAGGTAATGACTACTGAGGATCGGGGTTGGGTCAGAAGGTACCATGGTAGATGGCGACACAAAGGACTAGGCAGTAGACATCGATGAAGGTGTCGTTCACCCCTTTGAATACATTGTCGCCTGATGCGAGCATCTGCATGAAACGGATAGTGTAGGGGCCGGAGTCTCCTCTGCGTCACAAAAAGTAAATGTGTCAAACCAAATTCGCAGCAATTACACTATAATGCAAAAGATGGACAACGACGACTTACGATTGCTTGTTCTGAGGGATACCATTCACACGGTTGTACTTGAACGGCTGGGGCAGTTTCCCTACATGTTTGGCGTGCAGCTCTTGGTGGACACTAATTAGCGGGGGCAGGGTATGCGGGATGGGCTTCAGAAGGGCGGGCATATGTCGCTCAGGAGTCGGACGCGTGTCCAGATCATACACATGGACAGTCCACTCGGCCAGGTCGATCTCCAGCGCAATCCAGTGGTTGTCCTTCGGATTACAGTGGGCCAACACGCGATCAACGTTGGCCCAAGGCTTCGGAAACCGCTCGGGCAACATTCCGCTGAAGTAGTAGTTCAACTCCTCGTCGACGTCCATGACGGTATGTCGCTGCAGCAGTACCCCAAAGTAGGGGTCGACGACGGCGACAAGTGCGTACTTCGACTCGCTGGCTACCTCCTTTCGGATGATGCCGCGTGCTTGGTCGATATGCTGCAAACAAGGAACACGTGTCCAGCCAAAAACATAATTGTCATGTTATCAGAGCACGGGTGAGCGGACATTACCTATGAGCCCACCATATGCTTTGGTGCTTTGAGGACCCCGAAGGAGTCCCTTTGGAGAAGGGTTCCCAACATTGTACGTGCAGGGTCAGTCCCTTCGACCTCGTCGCTGGTCAATCACACGGAGAAGGCGTCGACGTCGGCCCTGGTCACCAGGCCCAAGGCCACGGCGTCAACCCCCACCATGACCTTCTTCCCCTTGGGAACCCGCGACTTCTTGACCCCCTTGGTGACTTCGTCAACCCCCGCCTTTTCCTTGTTCCCCTTCTAAACCCGCGGCTTATTCACCGGCTGAGTGACTTCATGTCCACCGAACGTCGCAGGCTTTCGCCTCACCCTTCCCCCCTTACGCTGAAGGGGAACAACGACCTCATCCTGCGGCTCCTATGTTTTTAGACATGACACAAACTTCAAATAACATGACAGATACGTCACATCACATGACAGAAACAGTAACACGACCTACCTCAGGGGTTCTCTGTGTGGTGGGTGCTTCTGGCTCAGAGATGTTGCCGTGTCCGCAGGCCCTTTCGCCTCAGTCTTAGAGCCCTCAACCAACACCTCAACCACATTAGCCCGGTCCTGATACAGGACAGCACACCGTTGTTGACATGACAACTAACTGACTTTACATTACATTGGGCGTTAGATGGCTTACCTCAGCAGTTGTGACGGTGGTGGATGCTTCTGGCTCAACATCGGTCGCTCTTACCATTTCCCCATGCCATGTGCTATCAGTCTGACCATTTTCCTTCAAAACTTTCTTACCCTACGCACAGATGCAAAAGAACTTAGTGTCGACACCATTGTCAATACTGACATCCCAGTACGATAGGGATGACTTACCTGTGTGGTGGGTATTTCTTTGGGGGGTGCTTCTGGCTCAACATCCTTCTCCATTTCGGTGTCCTCAGGGCATGTGCCCTTATTCTTACCCTTCTCCTTCAGATAATGAGTTTGTGTCACCGTCATTCATAAAACCGACATCACAGTTTCAGTTAGAGTACTTACCTCAGATGTTGTCTTGGTGGTTTCTTGTCCATCTGCATTGGTTCCCGATTTCTGGCCCATTTCCTTAACAGTTTCGTCACCCTACGCAAATATGGGAATGACGTTATTAGGACTCTTATATTCTTATACATGATAGTTGTGTATACTGACATGACAAGTTAAAAATCTTACCTCCTTCGACTGCACCTCAACATGTTCGGTTTTCTCCCTATGGGTTCCATCCCTTTCCTGCGAGTGTGTCACCTCGTCCTCGGCTCGCTTGTTCCCCAACACTGCCCTTTTCAGCTCATGCATCGACGCCTCAACCATTTGCATCCTCTCGTTAAACGTTTCCATTATGCTCCTCCCCATTTCATCCATCTTAGACAAAATCCTTAACACATCCACTTGGGTAGCCGTCGTACTTTCCTCATCCTGCGTACTTAACCCATATGCTTCTGTCGTGCTCAACCCATGTCGCGCTTTGAACTCCTCCACGAGGTCATCGAAGAACTTATCCGGCTTCTCTGTCACGAAGATGGCGCCAAGGACAACCCCCTTTCGCACCTCCTCAGCATCCGGGAGGAGGACTGTCCGAACAACGTCAACCTGGTCAAACATGCCCAGCTCATCCTTCGACCCCTGGATGAGGGAGGCGACAGAATCGTACATGATGTTGTGCTCTTTCGACTTATACCGCAGGCACAAAGGGTAGAGTATGTCGTCGCTGGTGGTAGCAAATTGTCTTGCGACAGAGTGTAGAGCCTCGTGCACCCACAACTA
Source organism: Persicaria maculosa (assembly GCA_963922045.1). Lineage (NCBI taxonomy): Eukaryota > Viridiplantae > Streptophyta > Magnoliopsida > Caryophyllales > Polygonaceae > Persicaria > Persicaria maculosa. Next base: position 44,540,611 of record OY998256.1, read on the forward strand.
AAAAAAAACACAGGTGATAACATGTGGACACTTTGCATATAATTGTGTTCAGTTTGCATTTTACAGTGCTAAGTGACCATGCCCAGTGACCATGCCTAAGTGTCCAGTATAAATAAATAATTGTCAAGTGAGCTTCTTATACATACCTTGAATGCAAGGGGGAAGCCGACTAACAAGTACGGCGGGCGAGAGCCGCTGACCCCGTGCTGCAGCTTGCGCTCAACAGCCCGATAGAGGAACTCGTGGGTTCGTTCGTAGCACAGACGCCCCATGGATAACGCAAGAATGTCTCAGTGTCAAGCACCATGTTCACAACCCACCCCTGAATATAGTTGCGGGGTTCCTTCGCGAAGAGCACCCCCTCCACCAACATTATGAGCGCGTACTTAAAGCGCTTGGCGGGGGAACGCTCGGACTTCATCGCCACTTTGTACTCCAACTCGAAGTCTTCCATCCTCCTCTTCTCAATCCTTAAGAACTCTAAGCGGGCAGTCCTGTCCGCCTCAGTGTAGACAGTCCGCAACACGTTAGACGAGCACTTCAGTCCGGTCACCAGCGCGAACTCCGCAATGGAGAACCGGACTATGGAGCCCTGGATCATGTAACAAGTTTCATGCTCCTTTTTCGACCGCAGCTACCGCTGAAGGACGTAGTGGACTAGCTGTGCTGAGAACTCGACATTGGAACCAAGCCTTGCAATGCCGCCAAACTGGCTTTCACACAAACGATTCCAGTCAGAGGTGGTCTGGTACTAGTCGAGTTTTAAAAGGACCAGGGGCAAGGCGTATTGATTGCACCGACACTTGAAATGCCGGTCCTCAGGGACGGCATATATTGCCTGCATAGTAGGGTGGAATGTTAGAGCCACTCATCTGTAAAACACTCAACCCTTGTTCGACACTACGCAAACCATACCTCGCCTGTTGTCGGTGTCTCCGTAATCCTTCCTTCTGTTGAACCAGGCATGTTCTTCTTTGATACCCTACAGGTTAGGGAGCAATACATTAGCATTCTACAAACATTTGTTCATTATCATCACACCAGTCATAATGCACATGACGGTAAGGTTATATAACATGTCACCTGAGCATTATAACATGACAGAAACCATATCTCACCCTATACTTATCACACTCCAAGTAAATTTCTACCCTAACCATATCAGATGTCACTGTATTCAGAGAAAACTTTGTAAGCATTTTATAGCTTCCACAAAATATACTTCGCGCAAGTTTGCATATGCACATGACATGAGATATATTATACATGCCAACTTAATATTCAAAACATGACATGAAAGAATGTAACAGCATTTCCATTCAATGGTTGAAGGTTTTACAAAAATAATCACACCTAATAACTTGTTCCTGAAATTTTTTAACCCACATCAACATTCCCTAATTTCCCTCTCTAATAATCTATCCAATTTTGCCAATTACCCAAATTTTCCCAAATTCACACAATACATGTGTCAATTTCCCCTAATTTGCTTCCCCATTCATGGCCTTAACCATATCATCACGGTAATGATACTTCCCTTCTCTCCCCATCGCGAACACCCCCGTTCTCACATTTCCACCCATTGTTTTCATACTTGACGCCGGTTACTTCCTACATGACATGGGCGAATATTCCACCCTTTCATCCAATTGACCATGGCAAACAAATTAGGTTCTTCAATTGGCCCCTCCTCCTTTCAATTTCTGCAATCGGTACTAAATCGGTATAGTTAGGGTTTACTTACTTGAAAACCGTCGGTCCCTCTCTTCTAAACGCTGTCGGGGTGGTCTTCTAAACGTTGTGGGTTTACTTGCTTGCAAACCACCGGCTTCTTCTTCTCCTTTCTCGCATGTTCGTCTTCTTCCTTGGGCTTTTCTTCCTCTCCGATTTCGTTTCTCGAATGGTGGTTTCCTGCCTATTGCCCTCCCTCCTCTCTGTTTTACACACAGTTGAAGTGACAGGTTTTTAAAAAACCGTTCTCTCTCTCTCTCTCTCTCTCTCTCTCTCTCTCTCTCTCTCTCTCTCCCCTTCTCCCTCCCACGTTAGGTCTCTCCCTTCTTTAATTACCCCCAACCACCGGTTTCACCCCCGTTTTTCAACCGGATAGCTTGCAAATTTTTAGGGGGAGAGGGGTTTAACCCTTGCAAATTGAACCGAGTAATGGGTTAGGCATGCAAACCAAACCGGATTGGGGGTTATTTACTACAATTCCCTCTAAAGCCTCTCATAGAGTCAGCCAAACCCTAGTAGGAATAGAATAAAAATAATAGGAAATAATGTTTTCGGATCCAAATGGCGGCCCAGGGCGGGTGCCGTGCAAATGGCGGCGGGCGCCGTCTATGCAGTGACCGACTTTCATCGATTGACTTCAATAATATCCAATGACATGCTGCCTTGCTCCACTCTAGCTTCCTCCTTAGCCTCCATATGCTCCAAAACATGTCTCTTAAGCTCTTCCAAAAGCCCATTCAAGATCGGAATGTAATTTTGCAGAATAAACACTAAAAAGGCGTAGATTCCGAACTCGAATACTTCACAAGCAATATACAAAACTAGACTCAAACAATAGCAAAACCACTACCTAATTGCAATAAGAAATACCTATAATGCCTATATGAAATATGCATTATCAGATGCTGAGAATTGTTCCAAATAGTGTTGGGGGAGTCATTCTAATAAGGGGGATGCGTATCAGCAGGAGCACCTTGATCAGTCCCACTCACCAAACCCAGAAGATTATTAGCAGCATCAATTAGAGTTTGACCTTCTCATTATCTTGAAACTCAGATGGAATCTTACTTGACAAATCAGCAAATTCAGATATTGCAGATGAAAGTGAAATAGTCTTTTGAGCAAAAGTTTTTATAAACTCCTAAATATAAGAAAAAATCAATACAATGTACATCATATTAAAACTAAGGAATGCACCAACCAACAAAAATAAAAAAATAACAAAAAAATGCACCTCAAGAGGAGATGGCTCTTTTTCTAGTACAGTTTGTTTGGCAGGGGGTGGAGATGTTGGTGCAACACTTGGATTAGAAGTTTGAGAGGTAGGAATAGATTGACGAGGTTGAATTAATCCAGAACCAAAATCTCCTGACTCAATATCATCTGTTTCACATTGACGAAGCATTGTTGATGTCAATCCAATAAAAACTGGAAATGATCGGGAGAATCTCCTGAACATCATGCTTGAAAACAAATTGACCCTATCAATATAAAACAATTGGAAAAAAAACAGCAAGAAATAAACATGATGTTATAGCAGCGCAACATATTATAATATGTGCAGAAGATACTGTCAATTTTACATTATTGAGAATATGATATTAAAACATAAAATTAAAAATAAAATATAACAAATAAATACTTACGATTAGAAATAAGATAGGACCTCTGAATTGGCTATTTTTGTTTTTCTCCCAACTTCTATTTGAGTCAACTAAGCACTCTAATAAGAATGCACACCAATTCAACTGCTTGAAATCTTCCTTTCCAATTAAAACTCAAACCCAACTCTGATTTATATTTCCATTCTAATAGGTGTCTACTATCAAATAATGGAACAACACTGCAAAGTTTAACAGAAACTGATCACTAACATCGTCATTTGTAACCATCTTTTCTATCAAAACAGAAGGGTGGATGATATCTCCGGCTGAAAGAGAAGTACGTCTTAATAGCTTCAAAGGTATCCTTACAAGTCTTCCTACAAATCATTGTCTCTCCCATTGACAGGCCTAAAGTAATATGCACATCCAAATCGGTTATCTCCAACCTAACTTAATTAGATAGGATCAAAGAACATTTATTTGCATCAAAATGCTCAACCAACCAATAAGCAAGGGATAATGGGAGAGATTGTATATCCAAATCTAGAAGAAACCTAAATCCAATCCAAAACCCAAATCCAATCCTCTTAATGCAATCTTTTTGTTTATCACTTAGCTTTGCAAGTGTAGAAACAAGCAAGCGGGGGTTAGATCTTGTTTTCAAAGGGGAAAACTGTCTAACCCTTGAATTCCTCTGTTTCTTCAAAAATCCAGTTCCATCACAAGGATTTTGATCTTTATTATGCACGTTTTGATCTTTATTATGCACGTTTTGATCTTCAGGTTGCACATTACCACCAATGGAAGTTTGGCCTTTATCAGGGACATGACATCCACCAAAAGACGGTGGGACATCAGTATCTTTGTTCTGACCATTTTGATCTTCATAATGCACATCACCACCAACTTAATTTGGTTTTTTATTAGCAGTAGTATCACCATCAAAAGCAGTTGGGACTTCAGAAGCTTCATTATGGGCATTGTGAACTCCATAATTCACATTATCATCACCTTCAACAGAAGGGAAGGCATCAAAAGGTGTATTCTGATGTACGTTAGCATCAACAGAATTTTGTACACCAGGAGAAGCTATATGTTCAGTATGGCCACGAAGTTCTTCATCGGGAATCTTGTAGATAGAATTTCAAGACAAACCATAGGAGATTGTGTATTTGAAGCATCAGTTGATGAACCACCAACACTCGTACGACCTTCGTTGGATCTACAAATGATGGGCTTCTCATCTTTAGTCTCAGCGGACCCGGTAATTTGAGACAAATCTGGGAAAACAAGAGAGTCTCTCGACAAATCGACTGCCTTCTGAGCATGCCAAGAACTTTCAGATTTCTTTAGATGTTTTTTACTAGCGGTCGGAACATCATGTGAACTAAAATCACCCATAGTTCATAGTCGTTTACCTACGGAAATACAAGTAACAATCGCAATAAATATGTAGAAAATCAATGAAAAGCTACTAGCATAAATAAAGCTAGCTGTAAGCACTAGTAATTAATAATCAATGATGGAAATTTTTTTTAAGGGGAAGACAATGTAAAAATGCGTAAATTCTGTACAACATTAAACCCTAACTCAAAAATGAAGGAGAATGAAGAAGACCAGATGATTTACCTGATGAATTGGAAGACATGATAACGGAGAAGCTCAAAATCAACACACAATGACTCCCCGGACAACGAAATTGATGATATCAACACAAGCAAATGATGGACGATCTCAAATTTTGAAAAAAAAAAGAAAAGAAAATAAGTGGAGTGAGAAATGGGGTAACCCAGGCAGGGTGGTGTGTACTAATAACCCAAATTTTTTCAACAAAATAGGACTGTATGTTAAATTAGACCTATTTACCCGGTAAGGCCCTTTTTTGTAAATTAAATGCCAGTATAATATTTACATAACTCTCTTATTTTTCGACAACATAAAGGTACACTTGCATAATATAAACTTATATATGCACATCATTATCTTAGATTTGGACAATATAATATTTTGTCTATACAATTTAATCTTATATTTGCACACCATTCTCTTTTATATTCACAACATAATCTTATTTTTCGAAAACATATTGATATTTTTCCACACCATAATGACATATGACATATGTCCACAACATACTATTATATTTGTACAAACATGAATGTATATTTACACATCATAATCTTATTTGTGCACAACACGTATTTGTATTTGCACATCAGAATTTGCCGTCTAATCATGTTATAGAGTTCAAAAAATCATGTTATAAACAACTATTCCCATTACCATATTTTTTCTTTTAAATGTTAACGATGTCACAACAACGAATTTTTTTTTATGTTACTGCTGGAGTAAGAGAATATAGGTAAATATAACATTTCTATAGCTCAATTTTATTTATGCACAACATAATGGTACATTTTTCACAATATAAACTTATATATGTTCATCATCATCATCTTATATTTGCACACCATTATCTTATATCTCCACAAGTACATCTTATATTTGCACAACATGATTTTATATTTTCACATTATAATCTTATATTTGCACAACATGTATCTTATCTACCTAAACTTAAAAACTAAATGTTTCTAATGTTACAAATGAATATTAGTAGTAATCAATTTGTAAGATGCAAGAAAATACTCATGAGAGAACAAAATAAAAAAATTGTTGACATTAAAATATAAATTTTTTACTGTCGATATAAGAAAAGATGACAAGAGGTTCTTTTTCTAACATTAAAATCTAACAATTGCTTATTTAATACTCCTAACACAAGGTATTTTGATGACTAAATATTCACTCATCATCGCAAAAGATGCATACTGGCTGGTTGTTGATATCAGTTACTTTGAGTGCTTTATTCTCGTCTTGAACTCCCCAACAAATACTTTTCTTTTCCATGGTGGTCTTCCTGTCCTTTTCGTTACAATCGGAGGATAGCATTTGATAGATTTTATGGCATCAGGGATATTTTCCTCATCTTCTAGCAGCATTGGATATATTATTTCTTGATATGCCAATGTCCAAGCTTAATTTGTGTAAAAATTTGCCACAAAATCTGATACATTTGCTTTTATGTGCTTAATTGTTGATAGAGCATGCACACAAGGGATTTTTTCTACATCGAAAACCTTGCATGTACAATTCTTTTCTGACAGGTCAACTATTGTCTTAGTCCCTTCTCCTGTGACCTCAAACTGAAATGCATTTAACTTCTCCACTCTGTATGCTCCAATGCTCTCTTGTAAGTTTCTATTCATTTTTACTATCTCTTGGGTTATTCTGTCTTGATTTTTCAGTGTCTTTTCTCTCCTCTCTTGAAACCATGTCGTGAGCTTCTCTCTTGTAAACTTCAGGAGTGCTAGAATGGGGTAATTCTTTCTTCCCTGTGAATACTGAGTTCAGATTTCTGCATTATTTGAGGTCATTATATTGTATATGTTGGATCTTGCATGTGCTCTAGCCTACTTTTCAATCCCTGCTTCCTCTAAATATTGTGCTAGCTTGTGGAAATTTTCCTGTATGCACCTAAAATTGGTGTTGAACTCCCTAATAGTGTAACTATTTGATGCGTCTTGAAACCAGCTTGCCAGATACCTTTTCTTGAATGTAGCTCTAATGTTTTGCTTCAAGCGCCACGTACAAATGTAATGTGTAGCTGTAGGATAAATCAAGGCAATAGCTCTCGCAGTGCTAGCATGTCTATCCGAGACAAATACTAAATCATTTTATGGAGGCAAAACCTTCAGCAGCTATTTAAAAAAACACTCCCAAGAGTTGTTATTTTCGGTGTCAGCGATTCCAAAAGCAAGGGGATATATATGCCTATTTGCATCTTGTGCAGTCACTCCAAGCAAAGTCCCTCTATACTTTCCAGTTAAATATGTGCCATCAATAACAACTACCTGTTAAGTAATAAGAAGAAACGTCTGTTGATGATTAATTTTTGTAAAAGAAGGAATGAGAATGTATGCTGACACAGGAGGTGACATTCCTTCTTTAAAACAGGGAATGCACAAATGCATGCTCCAAAAAATAAAAATAAGTACTTAAACATGTCATCATTGTCAGTTGAAATTATTGTTATAGTTCCTTCATTTTTCTCCCTAAGCATGTGGCAAAATGAAGGCATATTAACGAAATTTAATTCTAGTGTCCCTCTAACTTTGTCCTTTGCAATTTTTGATGCTTTCCAAGCTGTCTAATAACTAACTGGCATCTTTTTTTCAGTTCTCATCGTATCCATTATCTGCTTAGATTTGAATCCACTGTCAACACTTTATAATTATTTATAAGTTATAATAAATTAAATAAAAAATGGGAGAAAAGAACTAAAATTTTATTATTGAGACAGATACTCACTTGGATTTAATGATGCTTGCAACAACTGAGCAAGGGGCTTTTCTGCAATATTTGGTTCTGATGTCCCATGTGCATATGTGTGTGTCTGTCATTGTACAATGTGACTGCATAATAAGTTTGGGAAAAAGTCTTAACATGCATTTCCAATTGCAGCCAGCATCCATGCAATGCACTCTAAATTACTTTGGCTCTGATTTTGCAACTCTAAAACCAAATGTATGTGTTACTGACAAAATTGCCAAAACATCCTTTAATTCTTGTTTTGACTCAAAACTTTTTCCAACGTACAACATTTCTCTTGGGTTGTTGGGTAAACTAGGCTTGCTGGATGTGTAAGCATCCCATTGTTCTTTTGTTGTGTCTCTTCCATGAATTGAAGAGTATAGGCTTCTTCAAATTTCAGCATCTGATTCTGTGTCACTTTCAGTTTCTTGAGACCAATCATATTCTTCCACATTCTCTGATTTTACGCCCTTCACCTTCGTGTCAGCAGTCACTATTGTGCTATCTTTTTCAATAATGCTTTCAACCAAATTCATATTGAATTCAACTAACTGTAATTGATCAGTAGTAAATGTTTTCCTGGTCTCTCTGTCATTTGCATCAACTATTGATAAAGCTGAAGATTCTTTGCTGGCACACAACTCAACAACAAATTTTACATTGTCAAATGTTGTCAACGCCAAAAATTCTTGAAAACCAGCATCACAGTCAACTTTAAGTGGGGCTCTTATCAATTTGAATGGGTGTAGGTGGGTGAATTCTAATCCAAGTGCAGTATCAACATTGAATCTACTACACACTTTTTCTTTTAGGTGTCGGAATGTGATTGAATTATTTAATATAAACACCTTTGAAGTTTTGTTTCCAACAAACGAAGGACATGTGTTAGGAAACATCCATTCTCCACCATATACAACTGTAATCACATATGGTGCCATATTCTTGTATACATATGATAACATAAGACAACACACATCAATATAACAGATAAGCACATCAATTAAATTCATTTCTACACTATAATAGGGCAGATAATATTTAGGCATTATCATAACAAGCTAGTAACACAACACATCAGTTGATTTTAGCATTACAAGCCAGTAACACAACACCTTAGATTTAGCATAATCATCACGTGTCAGCAACCCCAGATTTTTGCATATGTATTACTTGTTAGCAGCATAATCGTTATTTGTTTTAGAGTATTCTCTACTGATTTCTTTTAAGATTGATTTCAAATAGTAGGAACTTCATTCATTTCAACTAAATTAGCGTTTTCAGCACAAATTTTGTTTGTTTAAATTACATGTCAACATAGTGAAAAATGGGAATATGAATTCAATTCATTCTAAAACAAAGCATAGTTTGGATGTGCATTATCATTACAAGATACTAACACAACACCTCGGTTCATTTTACCATTAGAAGCCAGTAACCAAACACCTTAGATTTAGCATAATCATTACATGTTAGCAACCCCAGATTTTTGCATAAGTATTACATGTTAGCAATACAAATGTTGTTTATTTTAGAGTAATCACTACTGATTTCTTTTAAGATTGATTTCAAATAGTAGGAACTTCATCAATTTCAATATAAATTTACGCCTTCGGCACAAATTTTGTTTATTTAAACCACATGTCAGCACAGTAACATATTAGCATATCAATTCAATTCATACTAAAGCAAAGGACAGTTGGATGTGCATTATCATTACAAGCTAGTAACACAACACCTCAATTCATTTTAAAATTAGAAGCCATTAATCCAACACCTTAGATTTAACATAATCATTACATGTCAGCAACACCAGATTTTTGCATAAGTATTACATGGTAGCAACAGAACTATTATTTGTTTTAGAGTAATCACTACTGATTTCTTTTAAGATTGATTTCAAATAGTACGAACTTCATCAATTTCAGTCTAAATTTGTGCATTCGGCACAAATTTTGTTTATTTAAATCTCATGTCATCACAGTAACAGATTGACATATTAATTCAATTCATAATAAAACAGAGCACATTTTGAATGTGCATTATCATTACAAGCTGGTAACCCAACACATCAGCATTACAAGCTAGTAACACAATACCTTAGATTTAGCATAATCATTATATGTCAGCAGCACCAGATTTTGCATTAGTATTACATGTTACCTGCACAATATTATCGTTTGTTTTGGTGTAATTACTACTGATTTCGTGTAAGATCTATTTGAAATACTAGGGTCTTCATAAATTTCAATCAAAATTTGTGCCTTCGGCACAAATTTTTTCAATAACTGGTGCAAGGAGCGGTCATATGAGTATGCAGATGTAATCGATTATAGGTTTACTACTGCTTCTGTTTGTTAATTAGAACTGAAAGACAATTATTCAAAAAACGTCAATTCGATTCTGCATGCTGCAGTAGATTGTTGTGCAATTCCATACCGTCGATTTGTAAGGCCTGCAAGTTTGTTTTCGGTCGCGAGATGCTCTTTGGGAAAGTAGATCTGTTGCCGATGGAGTAGGAACAAGGAGGACAGAGGAAGATCGACGAGGAAGGACGATGGTTGAGGATGTAGATTTAAGGTAATAGAAGATGGACACTTCATTAATTTTTTAAATCTTATAAACACTCCCATAATTAAAGCAACTTTTTTTAATATTCAACAAACTCACCCTAGCATAATCATTATATGTCAGCAGCACCAGATTTTGCATTAGTATTACATGTTACCTGCACAATTATCGTTTGTTTTGGTGTAATTACTACTGATTTCGTGTAAGATCTATTTCAAATACTAGGATCTTCATCAATTTCAATCAAAATTTGTGCCTTCGGCACAAATTTTTTCAATAACTGATGCAAGGAGCGGTCATATAAGCTTTTCAATTCGATATCAATAATTTATGTAAGGAGTATGTAGATGTAATCGATTATAGGTTTACTACTGCTTCTGTTTGTTAATTAGAACTGAAAGACAATTATTCAAAAAAAGTCAATTCGATTCTGAATACTGCAGTAGATTATTGTGTGATTCCATATCGTCGATTTGTAAGGCCTGCAAGTTTGTTTTCGATCGCGAGATGCTCTTGGGGTAAGTAGATATGTTGCTGATGGAGTAGGAACAAGGAGGACAGAGGAAGATTGACGAGGAAGGACGATGGTTAAGGACATAGATCTAAGGTAATAGAAGATGGACACTTCATTAATTTTTTAAATCTCATGAACACTCCCATAATTAAAGCAACTTTTTTAATATTCAACAAACTCACCCTAGTCTAATACCAAGGTTATAAAAAAAAATACCAAGGTTGTCACAAAAGAAAAAGGGAGAGATATATATCCTCCTATATCTTAAAGCTGGGTGTTTTGGAGAGCAGAGAGGCTATCCACGTGGAGCCTTCTCCAATTTTTTTCATCATTTCCATTTTTGCCCTTCTCTCCCTCTTTCTTTCTGAAAAAATTGAAGGACATGTTTTCTTTCTCTCTCCTTCTCTAGAGAAGCTCTCTCTCTCTCTCTCTCCCACAATCTGAAACTACCAAAACAAGGAAGCATAACAAGGTCGGATTCGGGGCTGGGGTATCAAGAGAAACTTTGCCGCCGCCGTCCGTCGTCGATCAAGGTAACGGAGCTCATCGCAAATTGCAAGCGGCGAAGAGCGAGGGAGATGCAAGTGTCACCGTATGTCGACCACGCCACTACTCAATTGGAATTCTTCAAGCAGCCATCGTTGAAAGAATAAGGCCCTGTAGAGAGAAAGGTTTATCAGGAAATGCTACTAAATACCACAATTTGAGAAAAGTTTGCAAAAATGCCACCTTTTTGGAAAAATTGGCAAGAATGCCATTTTCTCCCGAAATTTGCATAAGTGTGCAAGTTGTCACCCCCCCCCCCCCCAAAACCGGCTATCGGTTGTAATTAATGCCAAAAAAAATTGAAAAAGAAAATAGAGGCATCATTACCTACCTAGTAGGGGAGAGGCAAGGCGGGAAGGAGTAAAGGCAATCCAATCACCATCTCTCTTCTCCTTCCAAACCTATACAATAGCAAAGAGAGAGAGAGGCAGTTGCAGAGACGCCAGAAGATAGAGAGAGAGAGAGAGAGAGAGAGAGGGCGGTTGCGGTTTCTTCCTCGACAGTTGCATACACCAAAGGAGAGAGAGCGGGCAAGTCCATCGTCGCCGGAAAGGACACAGCAGCCACGACCCGACGACATACAGAACAGGTACGCCCTTTTACTCTTCTCCCTTTGGTGGTAGGGTGCGCGGGTGTGGGTCGGGGAAGCAGTGGGTGAAGGGGTTAGGGCAATGGCGGGCTGAATGGTGGGTCGGGGTGGTGGTTTTCTTGTTTGGATAATGGTGGGTGGTGGTGGCATGGGTGGTTTTCGGGTATGGAAAGGGGAAATCGGTGGTTAGGGTTTCCAATTGGGTGACAGTGGTTTTCGGAATGGGTTAGGGCAACGGTCGGGGAACTATGGATAGGGTTTGAGGTTCGAATTGGGTGACAGAGGTTTGACATTGGGTGACAGGGGTTTCCAATTTGGAGAGAAGGGTTTCTAAATTTGTTGTGGTAGGCGGAAGAGGGGAATTGACGAGGTGTGGAAATTGGGATATGTGGATGTCGTAGGTGTCCTATTGAAGGAGGTTTGAGGTATTGGTTATAGGCTTCCGATTCATAATGGGTGACATGGCTTTCACAATAAGTGACAAGGGTAGAGTGACATGGGTTAGTCTGTTAGGTGACAGAGGGAGACGAATATAATTGGTAGAAGCTGACTTTGTTCGTGTGATGGAAATTGCAGGAGAGAAAATGGTGAGGACGAAGAATGTGAGCTCGAAGAACAAAGAACCTGAATACATAGTCCCCGAAGCTAGGCACTTCCGGGCCCGCGTCAACTAGGGCTCGAGACTGTCAATGCTGAACAACATTGATGATTATGTTGACGCTAGCGACTGGCAGAAGCTGCTTGACTCCCAGCTTGGTGGGGTTGTGCAGCTGGCGCACAGTGTGAAATTTTCTTCACAAATGGTGCATTATGCACTCCAACGACAGCTTCAGAGCGATAAGGAGTGGGAGACGTGGTACCGGATCAAGGGGAAGCTCCGGAGGTTCTCCCTGAAGGAGTTTGCCTTAGTAACCGGGCTGCGGTGCAGTCAACCAATAGCTAGTGACATGGAGGACGACGAGAAAGCTATCAAGGAGTTTTTTGGAAACGAGAAGATGACGGTCGGTGACCTGGAGACCGAGCTGAAGAACTCAATAATGGTGGTGCGGAGCCCGCGAAGATGATTCAAGCTAGTGCTTCTGTACATTGTGGAGGGCGTTTTGTTAGGGGAGGAGCAGAGGAAGGGGCTGCGGAGCTGGATCGTCCGGTTGGTGGAGAATGTCGATCGGTTTTTGGCATTCGCATGGGGGAGGGTCATCTATGCTGCAACACACGTGTCGCTGAATGGCGTCGTAAAGCGCCGGGAGGCTGAGATAAAGGCAGAAGATCGAAAGAAGCGCAATGGTTATGGCCTGATGGGTTATCCGATATCCTTCAGGTAACCTTCTCGACCACACCCATGATCATTTTGTAATTCATATGCTGAAAATGTATTAATTTGAGTAGGGATGCGGTGCAGATTTGGTTGTTGGAATCCATGCCGAAATGGGGGGTCCGGTTTGCGACGAAGGTGTCGACGACGGCATTCCCTCGTTGCATGAGATGGGCCCTCAAGGACAAGAACCTCGCTTATACGGATATAGCCAGCCGCACCGAAGCTGAGGGAGAGGAGGCCATAGAGATTGATGATAACCCAATACTCATACCAGAGGAGGCTGAGCTGGAGCTGATGGATGGCTGTGTCTACGATGATGAGAAGTCCGACCCCTTCTTCGACGACTTAGTTGCACCCTTCGTGACATATTTCGAAGCCCCTGGTGGGAGGTCCCCAAGGACGGGAAGAGGAGGCAATGACAAGGATGGCTGGGTGGGGGACGTGGCCAAGACTTTGGAACAAGTCATGGACAAGCTTCAGACAATGTCAAGAGGGATGGAGAAAATGGATGAAAAGGTACGCAATAACTTCCCAATTATTCGTTTTGTGGAGACTCTGGATAACTATGAACTAGGGTAAATGGACTCCTGACACGTGAAATTGGACAAGTGACACGTAGTGTAGATAATGAACGAATGTGGTATGAAATAGAGGGGGGCCTAGTCTGATAAGTGTTTGTTTAGAACTGAATTAGGTGACCTTAGTCTGATATGAAGTGTGAATCAAGAATTGTTTGGTGTTCATTACTCATGGTGATATGAAGGGTGAATTGTGTTGAATTTTGTCACCTTATGGTGATATGAAGTAATAATTTAATAACCTGCAGCTGACATTATTGGAGGTGGCCGTGAATGAGCTGCGGGAGGGTGAATGTAAGGGGACGGCCTGGCAAGAAGCAACCGATAAAGAACAAGTTGGAGAAGAGAAAAAAAGGGGATGAGTTTGTAAGTTTGTTTTTGCGTGACATGCGTTTCGATGTTTAGTCCTGCTTGAAATCGGGGATTCAATATCAAATGTTAATATGTATTTTACAGGTCGACCTTGAGGAGTTGATAGAGTCAATTGCGGCTGAAGCCGGTGAGGGTGGACAGGGTGGTAAGGTAAGTTGTTGGTAAACATCACAAGATTTGTTATGTTCAGCGACACAGGAAGAATGTGACAGGAAGATTGTAGCTGTGTGACATGATTTGTTCTGTTAAGTGACACTGGAAAGTTTGAGGCATAATTGAAAGTTGATTTCATTTGCAGTTAGGAGGTGTTGTTGAGAAGGGAAGTGAAGTGGATGATGGCGGGGATAAGCACACAGAAGTTGAAACTGTGAAGGCAAGGGATGAGATATCAGGAGAGAGCAAGCTAGGTGATGATGCTCTCGGGGAAAAGCATGATGAAGCTGAATCTGTCAAGGCTGGGGATGGGGGGGGAAGGAAAGAGCAAGGAGGTCAGGTTTATTTATGAAAAAAAGGTGATTATATGTGACATGAAAGTTTATGGCAAGTGACATGAAATTTTTTCAAACCAAGGCGGGGGACAAGCAATCGGATGTCGGGGACAAGGTAGCTGAAGGTGAATCCGTCAAGGCAGGGGATGGGACGGCAAGAGAGAGCAAGGATATAAGTATTTTCTATCAGTTATTGGTGACAGGGACATTGTAGTTGCACGACCTGAGTATATCTGTTATGTGACAAGGGATAGTGTCAATCTTAGCTGAAGTTTGATATGTTTGCAGTTGGGAGAGGTTGGTTTAATAGGGTCTGGTCCTGAGGAAGGGGGAAAGAAAATTGAAGGTGATGAGAGGCCGAAGCCCCGGGTAGCTCAGGTTTATGCATCTAAGGGGGCGAAGAAGACGAGGAAGGCTGTTGGAGAGGAGCTGGCTCCCCTGGCCAAGAAACCGCGAGCCCAGAAGGCAACCACTGTTCCCGCCGATGCTGTTAAGCTAGGAATGGTGTCAGCGACGGACAACGACGCCATGACAAGTTGGGTGGCAAGGTACGTAGCTTATGTCTCTTACTCTCGAATAGACAACAAAGGTAGATAGTTGAACGTCCACAATACTTGACAGAAACTTACCGTGCAGTGGGGACGCGGAGGTGCGCACGTCACCCTGCGGTGTGGATATGACGAAGGAGTTACTCAACCGCCTGAAGAAACCCCAAGATTGGTTTGGAACTGTGGTATGAACACTTGTCACCTCTAAAATTACCCGTGTCAGGATTTTGGATTGTAATTGCGGTTCACTTCATGCAGGAGATGGAGGAGTGCTGCTACCTTCTGCGCAAAGCGGTCGCAGACAGAGCGGGTGACATGGCGAGTGGAGCCATCGTAGTCGATACGTGCTTTGCGGGAATTTATCTACATCGGGAATAGAAGGAGTACAGCGCCACCCCCGAAGCGTACGAGCCTAGTGATGCATTGATGGCGTACTTAAATGGGGGGTCGCCGAAGCCGTTGGGACGAGCGTGGTCAGTTGCGGACCTCATCCTCCTCCCCTTCAACGTCAGGAACAAACACTGGGTTGCCCTTGCCATTGACGGAACGCCAGCTCCAGCCCCTGTTAATGCCTGTGACGAGCCTGATCCCTGTCGTCATGCGTGCACACCCCGATCTGAAGGTCAAGTATGCCGATAAGGTCCCCACGCCGTTTTCCATTCGCCGGGACAAGAGCCTTCCACAGAGCAAGCAAGGGTAAGTTGGATGACATGGTTCAATTTCGTTTGATTGGATGTGGAATCGGTGTCCGCGTTCTGACCGATTGTTCCCCATTGCAGCGGTGATTGTGGCCCGTACACCATTAGATTCATGCACCTCCTGCTGGAGACCGGCCCGAAATTCGATGGATTGGACGACACGTACATTGAGGCATACCGCCAGATGCTAGCTGTAGGGGTATTCCATGGTCGACTCGGATGCTAGACGTTGGAGTTGAACACTTGCTTCCAATCATAACACCCTCCTGTAATAGCTGAAGTAAAACATTTGGATATTTTGCGAAACTTGGTAGTTGTCGAATGTGAACATTTGTATATGTTAGTAGGTATGCGGACATGTTAAACTTACCAGTGTAGCCACATGTATGTATCAAATTTGGTGACAAGGTATATGTGGTTAGATGACACGAGGATTAAAAGGGGTGACATGGGTCATTTAGACTATACGTAGGAATATGAGACAGGCAATAGTGACACGAAAAAACCTGTCAGGTGACACGTGCATGGAAAGACGGGACCCGATGCTGGGACAAAAGAACAAAACGACAATAGAAAAGGAATCTATCAGGGTGGCAGTTGGTTTCACAGTTCCTTTGACTTACTTACAAAAATATAAAAAAAGATAAAGAAAATAAAATACTGTGCTCCTCGAAAATAAAAGGTAAAGAAAACAAATGCAAAAGTAACTTGCATTCATTGCAGTTGGGGAATAAACCACCACCTATCCCTGTGAAGGAGAGAGAGAGAGACCGAAAATTAATAGGAGTGAAGGGAGGCGGTTGTGAAGTGAAGGGAAAGAGGAGAGCCCGTACCGGAGAGGGAGAAAGACGCCGGAGAAGGGAGGAAGACGCCGGAGAAGCCCGTACTGGAGAGGAAGGCGCCGGAAAACAGGTACAACTCAATTGGTTTTTGGAATCCGTCCTCACCCATCTCTACTACTCTGAATCTTCACTTAATTTGCAATCTTCCCCACTTAATTTGCATTCTCCCATTGTTTCGTACCGGAGAGTGAGGAAGTCGCCGGATAAGGGAGGAAGACGCCGGAGAAGCCCGTACTGGAGAGGAAGGCGCCGGAAAACAGATACAACTCAATTGGTTTTTGGAATCCGTCCTCACCCATCTCTACTACTCTGAATCTTCACTTAATTTGCAATCTTCCCCACTTCATTTGCATTCTTCCATTGTTTTGTTCAAAGGCATGCAATTTTGGATTGGACAAAAATCTGAAATTGGGGAATTGGAATAACGGTCATGTGGGGAATTGGGGATACGGGGAAATACAGATCTGGGGTAAAAGGGGTATGGGGAACTGAGAAATTGACAGACAATAGCGAGGGAGGTTGAAGATAAGCGTGGAAGGCTTGCGGGTCCTTTAACCCAGATTGTGAGAGTGGAGAATAACCCCTGTCAGAAACGGGTACTGCAGGACAATTGGGAGAAGACAATTAACAATCATGACATGAGCTATTCTGTTGGGTGACAAGGGTTACTTGATTAGGTGACATGGGCATTTTCTGGTGAAACAGTCGCAGACAGATTTATTAAGTAGGGGGGTGACTTTGTGTGGATATTGATTATGTTCATGTCCACGTAATTGCAGGAAGAACATGGTTAGGTCCCATAATTTGAGGAGGAAAGGTGTCCGGACACCGAAGAAGGTGGAGCCCCGACTCGCAGTGCCGGAGGTGAAGCATTTCCGAGGGCGGGTCAACCAGTCTTCCAAAGTGTCTCTACTCGTCAACATGGACAACTGGGTCGACCCCGTCGATTGGGAGAAGCTGTTGCGAAGCCAATTTGGGGGTATTGTGCAAATGGCAAACCGGGTTCAATTCTCGTCGCAACTACTGCATTACGTGTTACAAAGGCAGCTTGTGACTGAAAAGAAGTGGGAGACTTGGTACATGCTTCAAGGCAAGCTGCGGCGATTCTCTATCAAGGAGTTTGCGCTCGTGACTGGCCTGCGGTGTGGTCGAGTTCGGGGGGAAGACACAGAGATGGAGGATGACAAGAAGACAAAGAAGGCTCTCAAGGACTTATTCGGAATGGACAACATGAAGGTGGGTGAGCTGGAGAACGCCTTCAGGAACTCCATCTTGAAGGAGCCGAGTGCGAGAAGGCGTTTTAAGATCGCTCTCCTCCTCATCGTCGAAGGAGTTCTGCTGGGGGGAGAACCCAGGAAAGCCATACGAGGGTGGATTGTGAAGCTTGTGGAGAACGTTTATCGATTTCTGGATTACCCCTGGGACAGGATTATGTACGAGACCACCCACGAGTCCCTGTCGGGCATCATAGAATGACGTGTCGCTGACTTGAAGCCGAAGGCGAACGACAAGGACGATCGATATGGATATGGGCTTATGGGTTTTCCGTATGCGTTCCAGGTAAGCTACTTGACCGAAGTTATGCTTGAACTATTACGCGCAATTGATGCACACACTCGAGTGACATGTGTGGTTGTTTTAGATTTGGCTGTACGAAGCTGTCCCGGGGATTGGGGAGGCGTTTGCGAACCGGGTGTCGAACACGGCATTGCCTCACATGCTGAGGTGGACAGCCGATGACGACAATCTAATGTAAGAGACGATCCAGTCCCGCATGGACCCTGAAAAATCGGATAGAATCAAGGTCGAAGACAACCCGATACTAGTACCGAAGGCCGGCGAGTATGAATTGATTCTCGGGTGCTTCTACCAGCATGAGGAGCCTGACCTCTACTTTGATGACATTGAGGCTGCGTTGGCACCGAGTTATTACGGTGAAGGCTCTGGCAAGTCCGGCCCGAGTTCGGAGCAACGAGATAGGACAAGGGAATCCTGGGAGGATAAGTTGGGGAAGTCAGTAGAACTGATCTTGGAGAGGCTGGGAACCATGTCAACATGGATGCGGAGCATGGATGACAAGGTACGTGTAACGTTTCTGGCATTTGTGACACGGGTATATTTTATATGTGACACGGGTAATTTTCAGAGGTGACACGGGTTACTTATCTCCGAATGCCGAATAACATTCGCTAACCACCCCTCATTTATGTACTTTGTGTATCAGATGAAGGTGTTGGAAGGTGTTGTGAATGGGATGCGAGATGGCCAGTCGAATGCAGGAGGTGAGCAGAAACCAATGGGCGATGTCCGTGGAGAGGATAACGACCAAAAGAACGGAGTGACAGAGGGACAAACTAAAGTGGAAGACCAGCCACCAGAAGGACAAGAGGAGGTAAATGGGTTGTTACTTGACATGGTATTTTCTGAATCCACGGTGAAGGGGTAATAGAATCAACAATTTATAATATGTCAATATTTTGCACACAACTCACACGGTTGTTAAAGTGAAGCGACACGTATTAATATGTAGAGTGACAAAGGAACAAATATATTATCTGAATCACAGTTTAAATAACCGTAATCAATTGCCAGATCTCAGAGGCAGTCAAAGATGAGACTGTTGGAGGAACTGGGGGAGATGTCAGTGGAGAGAAAGTCGGGAAACATAGGGATGCGGAGGACAAACGCGGTAAAGCCGGTTCAACGGAGGTACCACCTACAGTGAACGACCAAGCAACGCCGGAAGGACAGGATGAGAAGAAGGTAAATTGCCTGTTACTTGACATTGTCATTTTAATCTATAGTACTACGTAAGTGACAAGTGTATCAGTATTAGCCGACACGAGTACAGATTGGGTTGACACGGGGGTCAAAACATTTTTGCCTTCACTGTTGAAACTATCTAACCACTTGGCAGATCCCAGAGGCTGCAAGAGCGGAGCCCCTTCGAGGCAGGAAGAGTAAGAGAGTTCCAGGAGATGATGGAGAAGTCAAGTCCCCACCTCAGAAGAAAACGCGGGGCCAAAAAGGGAAGAACGTTGTCGAAGGCGCGGCCGCGATTAAGCTGGGTCTTGTTTCCGTGTCAGACAACGATGGGTTCCTCCGCTGGATGGATAGGTGACACTCATCAGCAGACGTACCCAAGTTATTGCATAGATGACTCCAATCCCCTAACATTGTGGTTGTGGTTGTGCAGCGGGG
Source organism: Persicaria maculosa (assembly GCA_963922045.1). Taxonomy (NCBI): domain Eukaryota; kingdom Viridiplantae; phylum Streptophyta; class Magnoliopsida; order Caryophyllales; family Polygonaceae; genus Persicaria; species Persicaria maculosa. The sequence continues at coordinate 44,560,579 of OY998256.1, forward strand.
ATGAGGACACCTGGAAGACTGCATACGGCACGGCAGTGAGTAAGGAGTTCTTCACCGCACTAAAAACGCCCACAGTTTGGCTAAACTCTGAGGTACGAAACCCGCCTAAGTGAATATCTTTGTCTAGTGAATGACACGGTCTGTACTGTAAAAGGTAGTGGAATAGTTTTGGATTTTGACTAGGGTTGTAATCGATGCAGCACATGGAACAAGCATGCTATCTTCTTCGAAAAGGGGTAACGGAGAGGGCCGGCGACATTGGCGGTCGAGTTCTCGTTGTGGACACATATTTCGGTCGGTATCTGCAGACCGAGTGGGGCAAATACAAGAGCGATGCGGGTAGCTACCAAGCCGACGAGAAGCTGCTTGGCTACTTCGACGGGCGGTCCCCGGCGACAATAGGCCGGGCGTGGGAAGGGGCGGAACTCATCCTCCTACCTTTGAACGTGGACAGTGTTCACTGGATCGCCGTAGCGATCCATCTGGTCGGGTGGTAGGTAAGGGTTTATGATTCCGACGTCTACATCGTGAGGGACCGCCATCTGCCGGCACACTTAAGCTGCATCACCCACCTTATCCCGGTACTGATGAATGCCCACCCCGCGTTGATGGCCACCAACGTCGACAAGCTGCCAAAGCCGTTCGCCCTTAGTCGCGAGAAAAGGATTCCGCAAAACAAGCAGAGGTAATTTTTGTCCAACACTTAAATATATCTTCGTCTCATAGTTGCATCCGGCTGTAATGAATATGACTCCGGCGATTCTCTATTGTAGTGGAGACTGCGGTCCTTACACGATCAGGTTCATGCAACTCCTCACGAAGGACGCCCCCACCTACGAAGGTCTTTACGACGTATTCATCGGGGCGTACAGGCACATGCTCGCTGTTCGCATCTTCAATGGTACACGGTTATGATCTCAGTTGTGATCACCATTGGCCAGTGTTATGAAATTTTATGTTATGGTATAAGCTTCTTATCAATATCGTTTTTATTGTGTTGGATATTTATGAACATGGTTCCTGGTTCTCACATTTAGTTGTGGACGGTAGCTCACTAGGTTGGTATTTTAGTACGTTGGTATGAACTGTTTCGCATTCTTTATCTTCGGTGAGTGGTTATGTGTTGTGGATTGTTTCATTATTTGTATGAAAATTTGTAAGCAGTGAGTGACCATGTTGGCATGGTGCAAACATTTGTTATAATTAGTTCAGAAATATCCCGTGTCACCAAACTTGCAATCCCGTGTCACCTGACGTGATTATCCGTGTCACTGATGGTGAGTAGGGTGATTTTCTAACCTTGTTTAAGTGTTGATAGGTTCATATACGAATTGTGACAAGGCCCTATCATAGGAACCACATAAATTTACATTTTGTCATGGATGATTGAATGTAATGTGGCAACCAACGTACTCGGTTGAAAGCCATATTATAAGTTGTAAGGAAATATCCCGTGTCACCAAACTTGTAATCCCGTGTCACCTCACCTCACCACCCGTGTCACTGATGGTGAGTAGGGTGATTTTCTAACCTTTTTTAAGTGTTGATAGGTTCATATACGAATTGTGACAAGGCCCTATCATAGGAACCACATAATTTTACATTTTGTCTCCTCATGGCTGATTGAATGTAATGTGGCAACCAACGTACTCGGTTGAAAGCCATATTATAAGTTGTAAGGAAATATCCCGTGTCACGTAAATTGAAATCCCGTGTCACCTGACGTGATTATCCGTGTCACAGATGGTGAGTAGGGTGATTTTCTAACCTTGTTTATGTGTTCATAGGTTCATATACGAATTGTGACAAGGCCCTATCATAAGAACCACAAAATTTTACATTTTGTCTCCTCATGGATGATTGAATGTAATACACATGCATAACACCAACAAGTGGAAATGTAATAGACATGCATAATATAGGAGGGACATTGCCCTATACATACCATATCCGATAATACAGGCACCATTCATAACGGTGCAACCACACTCGGCTTTCCAAAAAACGACAACTAACCGAGCGTGGGTGAGACATTGTTTGTAACTACCCTTACATAGGCCCCTAATTGCAACAAATGGGGGCCATCCACCACATACGGAGTTGTGGCGGAGTCCAAAAAACCACAGCTGTTTGGGATCACATCAGTATTTGGCAACTACTACAACAACATCACAAGTTTTGGCAAAAAACAAAGAGAACTAGCTTCGAAGCTCCTAAGCCCTGGTGACCAAACGCACCATAACTCCCATCATCAGGACGAGAATCCACCCCATCAGCCTGTTTCAGCGGGTGAGTTGTCGGGTGCGGAGCTGGTCGCTAGCGTGCCTGACCCAGTGCCCACAGAGGAAGGAGCCCACCTCGGCCAACCGCTGCGCCAGGTGCTTGTTGCTAGCCTCGCTCCTCACCAACTTGTTGGCGAGGAGCAAGTTCTCATCAATTGTGGCCTGCAGCGAGCTCTGGGTAAACTCCAACTCAGCAGTTGTGGCCTCCAAGGTGGACTGGGTGGCCTGCAGCTGAAGAGTGGTTGTCTGGACATGCGTGTGGGCGGCCTCAAGTTGAGTGCGTCGTGCGGCCATAACTCCCTCCAAGGCAGCATCCCGGTTGAGCAGCGACTGAACTCGCTGGCGAAGGTCGGTGAGCTCTTCGGCGGCCAAGTCCCATAGCGCGTTGTCCTCAGCCACCTGGCCGGGGTCTCTTGTCTCTGACTGATCATCATCCTCGTCCTCATCACGACGGTCACGACGGCTCCTCCCGTAGTCGTAGTCTGAACGCAACCAGAAGTACCTCCGGTCGTCACCACTCTGGTAGCTCCGATCGCTGTCGGAGTATGTGTCAATGTCGCTGTCTGAGTACGGCCACATTATTCCTACCAGTACTAGGGAAAATAAACGTCAGATGGCAGAAGAAAACCAAACACAAGAATATACGTATATGTGGAAAAGATGAATGGTGTTATGAAATGATATGTCACCAAACAAGTAAAGGAGAATGTCAAATATAAGGTAAAATAATGTCCGGACCTTAGAATGTTGAGAAGGAGAGATATATGTGCAAGCAAAGTTGGAAATGGTAAATACAAGTGTGAATATGAAACTCATATCAATGAATTAAAGTTATGACAAAGTTATGTAACAAATGGAAGAAATCACTCGTGTCACCAACTATGAAATCCCGTGTCACCAAAAGTTGAATCCCGTGTCACCAATTATATATACTCGGCAGACATCCTACTAAGAACTTTCACAGACAAAGAGATAGGTTGCAACTTTCATAGGCTTAATCATATTTATGCTTTAGATTAACACAGAAAGGATGCTAAATGTGCTATTTCTTTTTCAAGCCTAACAAGTACATATATATGAAAAAGATGAATGGGAGAGGGAGATGATATGTCACCAATAAACTAAAGGACAATGTAATATATAAGCTAAATTACTGTAAGCACCTTATAATTTTGATAAGGAGAGAATTATGTGCAAGAAAAGACCAATTACAAATAGGTGGTTAGAAATCACCCGTGTCACCAAAGTTGTAATCCCGTGTCACCAAGTATATATACTTGACTGGCTGCTTTCTCAGTCCCAATTCAGCAAATTCCACAAACTAATTGCATATATGAAGCGTAAACCAATAAACACATATACGAACTCCAAGAAACTACTCAACTTAAGTATGTACTAAGCACATGCAAGATAAGAGATAAATGGACATTTTCACTACATAAGGCACAAACCATAAAAGAGTGCGCCATGGACATATTCACCCAAAATCTGCAGCATACACAGGCATAAACCGTAGCCCCTAATCAGAAAGCTTTGGATGTCGTCAATTAGTACTCTATGTCGAAAACCCTAGTAACAACACAGATTTCATTCAACACAAACTTCTAATCGACGAAAACCCTAAAATACAAACAGTTTTTTTTCAACACATATGGCAATCGGGGTTGTACTTACTTGGAATTGAATGCTTTTGGATGAGGATGAGCACCACTGGTGAACCAAACACGATGGTGTCGCTTCTTCTTCCCGAATTTTTTTGTGGCTTGCAAGAGAAGAGTGGAAGTGAAATGACCGATGGAGTGGTATTTATGAAGAGAGAGGGGCTCCATCGGGGGGGGGGGGTTTGGTTAGTGTCACCAATTTTTGAATCCCGTGTCAAGTAACATAATAACCCTTTCAACATTAAATATAGGTCAATTTGCACTAATATACATTTGAATATGGTAACAAGGTTGGTATTTTTGTACGTTGCTATGAAGTACTACCTCCGTTCCGGAAAACTTGTCAGTTCACTATTCACGCACGCTTATTTTTAGAGAAAAAACTATACAAAATATCTACTTTCGTATTTATTTGTAAAAACAATTTCGTAGCTATTATTATCAAGTACAAACGTGTTACAAAAATTTTATGAAAACGTATATTTTATATAGTTTTTTTAATTATAAATAAGGGTGCTTCAATAGTCAACGATAATTTTTGCCGAACGACAACTAAGTGTTTCGATTTCTTTATCCCTTTTTTTACTCTCTGTATGCGGTAATTTTTTACTCTCTTTATATTGCACTCACATATATTGATTTTATGGTTGTAAAATACATTTTTAAAAGTTATAAAATTTAATACACCATATTTTAACATTTTACAAACCCTAACTACTTTCCCATGCAATATGCATGCAAAATACATATATGGATTTAACTTTTGTACTTAATTTCATGCGGTAATGTTTTACTCTCTATATGCGTTATAAAATTTATTTTCAAGCATTATAAAATATTATCAAATAATAAATTGATACAAAACCCTGAATACTTAATCCGTTATTTTTTTGAATAAAGGGTTAAATTGTACACTTTAATCCGTTATAAAATTTTATCAACTAATTAATTGATACAAAACCCTGAATACTTAATCCGTTATTTTGTTGAATAAAGGGTTAAATTTTAAACTTTAATCCGTTATTTTTTTAAAACAAGGGTTAGTAAGTGTTGTATAGGTTTAATCCGTTATCCATATAATATATTTGTTAAGAATATCACATATCAAGATTCTAACCGACAATAAATTGAAGATATAGATAATTTAAGAAAAAGATTAATTAATAGATTGAGATTAAAACCACGGCAGTTATTTACGATTGAAAATCTCTTCCGCTTCCTCTTCCACTTCCACATCCACATCCATTGCGTTTCAAGTACATTGCACTTGCACACGTCTCTTCCTCTGAATTACATTGCACACGTCTCGTCTATTCCTCTTCCGGTGGCAGTTACGTTCTCCATTGCACTCTTATAGCCAACCCATTCTCCCTTGAATTGCATCATCCCATTCCCTTGAATTGCATCATCCTCCCTTACCAACTAGAACCGAAATTAAGATAGTTGCAATGGATCAAGGAAGGAACGTTACGGCAAGGACAGCAGAGGCATTGACGCTTCTAACACTACCATTCGATATCCTATTGGATATTGTCGGTCGATTAGCAATTCAATCTATAGAAGATGTCTTCAGATTACGGTTAAGGTATTGCCTCCACTTTTGATTTCGTTAATTTATGTATTCGAAAAAAATTTGATTCACTTAATTGTGATGCAGTTGCAAAACTTTTGATTTGCTTGGAAAACACAATTATGTGCTTGCGAAGATGGCAATTGAGTACCAGGATGACTGGGGAATTTTGGTTGTAGTCGCATCGAGAAACGATAGTCATGCCAGAAGCTTTTTAAATCAATGCGTCAACGCGGGAAACCCAGAGGCAATCTTTCAGCAAGGAATGGTAAGACGTTGATTCTGGATCATTGGTTCGGTGTATGCTTTATCATAGTTCCTCATAGCTTCATTTCAAAATGCCGGTTAAATTCTTCACAAATTGCGATCACGATGCAGGCATTCAAGATCTTCTAAAGGCGTCGGAGTTGGGACGACGTGGCAAGCTATGTTTGTGGCATAGCTATGTATTGTTGCGGATCTGAAGAGCTCAAACCCAAAGGCTTTGCATTACTTAATAGTGTGAAACATAAGTTGGGCTATAAAATAATATCGTGTCGCCGGAGAGTTACTGATCTATTTTATGATATTCTCGTAATTGCTCGAAGACCTTCCTTCAAATGGAAGCGGAACACATGTACAAATATCACCAATGGAACAGCAATTCGGAGTTGTCGAAGATCAAACCCCTGGAAAAATTTTCAGCTCCTTGTTGAAGATAAAGATGATGCTCTTTCTTGTGAGGAATGCACGTGCACAATTGAGTGTGGGTTAGTCGAGGGTATGCTTCAGGGGATTACATGAAATATGGTGGAATAAAAATTTCCACATGTGTTCGGTCTATTAAGTTTGGTTAATTTTGATACTATATCTAATGTGTTATTATAACATATAATGATATTATTTTGTGTTCGAAATATAGGTCAATTTGTCAACTTACATAATTCTCGTGTCACAAAGGAGAATAAGGTGACAAATTCTACACGAGTAGGACAAACACTCACAAGATTTAAACATGACCTGAAACTAAGTGTCACCTCCGGATTGTTACACATGAAATTACAACCAGTGACATGATAACCCCTTAAACCTGACATGGTAATACAAAGAGGGTGACAGGGGTTTTTTAAAGAATCCATCCACAAAAGTACTGTGATGTTCTTTACCACTTACCACTAGAGTGTAACCCGTTTCCAAAAGTAAATGTATCCAAACAACCAAAGGACAAGACTGAAACCAACGTTGTTCACAACAAAAGACAACCAATCAGTTCCATAATGAAATTAAAACCAGTGACATGATAACCCCTTCAACCTGACACGGTAATACAAAGAGGGTGACAGGGGTTTTTTACAGAATCCATCCACAAAAGTACTGCGATGTTCTTTACCACTTACCACTAGAGTGTAACCCGTTTCCAAAAGTAAATGTATCCAAACAACCAAAGGACAAGAGTGAAACCAACGTTGTTCACAACAAAAGACAACAAATCACTTCCATACCTACACCCAAACGACGATCAGATTATGCGTCCACCGAGCCGACCATTGAAGATGGCAACCGCTAGCATCTGTCTGTACGGCCCAATAAACGTGTCGTCCAGCCCATCAAAGGGGGGATCGGTCTCCATGAGGAGCTCCATGAATCTGATCGTGTAAGGGCCACAGTCACCACTGCAATGACGGAGATTTTGTCAAAACAGAGGTGGAGATATCATCAAGTTAAATGAAATACGGGGGTCGCACCAATCATACCTGAGCTTGTTTTGCGGAACGCGCTTGTCGCAGATTATGCGAAACGGGCCTGGCAGCTTCGATGCATACTTCACCTTCAACTCAGCGTGTGCATCCATGATGATGGGGAGGAGGTGGGTGACGTGCATCAGCAGGGGTGGGAGTTCGGCGTCTCTCACGCAGTGCACATTGCAGTCGTACAACTTTAACTGCCACTCATTCAGATCAAGAGCAACGGCAACCCAATGTCATCCCCTCAGGTTGAGGGGTAGGAGGACGAGGTCCCCGCCTGCCCACGGTCGGGCCATGGGCGCCGGGGCCCGCCCGTCGAAGTATGAGAGGAGTATGCCACTCGCCTCATACCCCCCGACGTCTGAGTTGTACTCCTTCCACTCCCTCTCCAGAAAGCTGGAGAAGTAGGAGTCCAACACAATGACTCGACGCCCATTTTCGTAACCCCTCTCCGCGCTTTGTTTCCGTAGCAGGTAGCATGACTGCTCGAAGCGCTGCGTCAAGTTAACCCCCATGACAACCCACAACATAGTCCAACAGCAACCCAAATGCGTATACAAGGGCAATCATAATAAAATGTGAGAAATACAACATACCTCTGAGTTGATCCAATAGTGGGGCGTCTGGAGGGTGGTAAAAAACTCCTTCGACAGGTCCTTGCCGCAAGCCGTTGACAGGTTCTCACCGTCGGCACTGGACCGTACAATGGAGTGGAATCAATGAAAGGGTTACTGTGCCGTATAATGAAGACTGAAATGAGACGATGGGTTACCTTGCGAGCCACCCCTGTAGGGCCTCATAGTCGGCCGCAGAAACTAGTCCCATGGCAATGGCTTCACCGGGAACGATGGCGTCCTTCCCTTTAAAGGCTCGCGGTTTCTTAATCTTCCATGCCTTGCTCTCACATTCCTGGTCCACGAACAACCTCTGAATTCAAACAAACATTTCCCATGTCACATAACAAAACGACCCATGTCGCCTAGCTAACATCCCCATGCCACTATTGAAAACATAACGGATGAATGGCACGGGCCACAAGGAGCGTACCTTAGCAACTTGTCGGGGCTGCTCCACAGCTTCAGCACGAGCCCCCTTTGGTACATCAACATCAACAACCTGCAAAACCGATCTACAACTTAGATGGATTCCAACATGTACAAACTCCTTTTCACTATCCCTTACTCTTTGTTCCTTGCCTCTTCCAATCAATTTTCCATCCCGCATTTCATGGACCTTCTCCTCCAACACTTTTATCTGCACACAAGAAGTTGTTACAATAAGTCCACCATCTCCTCCAACAGTTTTATATCCCGTGTCACTGTCACATACTGTATGTCCCATGTCATTATTCTATTTACCGTAGTTACTGAACTTAAGAACAATATGAGAGTGAATAATGTGAAAGACTGAAGTACCCTATCATCCATCTTCTCCAAGGTATCCATAATCTTCTCGAGTGTCTTCCCCACGAGATCCCTAGCGGCGTCCGTCTCCTCGACGTAGTTGGCGATGTTGGCAAGCATCGCCACACTCGACCCTTCGTTTACCCGTGCGCGGAAGCGCTGATTCTGTGGATGTGTAAATTTTGTCCGAGCCATTTGTTTCCTGCAGTTTAAGAGCAACCATAAGTCATCGAGAAAGTTTATAGTCAATGTCACTAGCTTTGTAAACCCATGTCACTCAATTTGGAAACCCGTGTCACAAATGTCAGAACGTTCCTAAACCAATGACGACATACATTCCACATCAACTCCCCAAATCTGAATTTCAAAATAATGGAACCCCGAATCGTCCCCATTCCCAATCAAACCCCTAATCTACCCCATTCCCTATTTCGACCCCCACCATAGGCATCCTCTTCGGGCTTACTAAACCCTAACTGCGGGTTTTCCAATCCCCAAAACCCGGCTCCTTGTCCTTCATTCGCAACCACCTCCACCATCGACAAAACCGCCCTCCTTAACGTTCAATCCCTTACCACCATAGTAGGTTGTTCCATCCACCCACCCCGAACCCCAGATTCGAAGATAACGGACAACAGAGATAGGGGGCGTACCTTCTGAGTTTCCTGGCGGCGTTCTTCTCTTATCCGACAGCCCCCGGTAGTATCTTCTTCGACCCGTTGTTCCTCGTCGCCGGCGTCTCTTCTTCCTCCCCCTTTCGAACGGTTTCGAGTTATGAAAATTTAGAGATGGAGTCCCGATGAATACAGAAAGACAGTGTGGGGTGATATCCGGGACGCGTGTCAACTTATTCTTTGTTGTTTTCTTTTTGTTTTCTTTTTGTTTTGAGCTACGGGCAACCTTTTCAACCAAAATGGGAAAGGGTCAATTTATCCAAATTATCCCCCATTGTGCTATTTATGCAAGTTTGGGCAAAATTTGGTCTATCTTTGACCACTGGTTGACTAAGTTATTATTGTCGAAACTTTGGTTATAAGTTGTCAGGAAATCGCCCGTGTCACCCAATTTACAATCCAGTGTCACCTTACATAATTAGTCAGTTCGGGTCAGGTAAGTCCGTCGGGAATGTGTCGGGTCTCACAAGGCCCACCACCGGGTCCCACCAAAAGTGGAAGCCTGAGTATCGAGTTTCGTCAGCGATCATGCCTCCCACACACATGTCGTGGCACGTGGCAATCATGCCTCCATAACACGTGTCATTAGGCTCACGACACTTGGAAATATGTAAATATTCATGTGCAAATACTTGCACTATAAATAGGAGGGCAATGCCTCATTAGCAAGGGTCGGAAATTGGGATCTCCAACAGCTTAGGCTGGATTCTCTAGCTTTGAGCCCCCCTTTCAAGCGGGATTAGTCTCGGCTGATAAAAAACCGACGTTGATGAAACTTCCCAATAGGGGAGGCCCTAAAGGGCTCCATACTTCTCGCGGAACAAGTTGGGCCACGTCGAATTTCTCAGTGCAGGTCAGGTAAGCCCGTGAAAACGCCCTGGGTCCCACGGGGTCCACCCCCGGGTCCCACCGAAAGTGGAAACCTGAAAATCGAGTTTCGTCATTGGTGCCGTCTGTGGGAAATCTCTCACGCTAAGAGGTAATCTAGAATTGAAGTAGAATATCTGCTCTCCTTGCTTCAATTTGAGTTTACTTCGTTGAGAGCTTTAAATAAATAATAAGTGAAATATGAACATTCGACTCTCGTAGCACATATGCATATGTATATGAAATATGAATGCATGTGCTCATGTTAGTTATGGATGAATTTTAGAATCCACTGAGAATGACCTTGAGGCTGATGGAATTCATTTGAAGGAGAAAGGTCTTTTTCTATATTTTTCGCATGTTGGGGTATGTTTGCATGCTCATCTCTTGCTTTTGTTTGAAGAAGATCAACAAGTATATTATATATACATATACTGAAACTGGTGAAAGAATGGGCAAAGTGAATAAAAGTCTGATATGAGTATCGTTGGTCTTGTTCCGAATGTACACCGTTTGGAATAGTTAGGACCTACACCGTTTCAAATAGCCCAAAAAGTCAGGAGGCGCGGATGAGAATATCATCAGTTCCATTTCCTCGCGCAACGTCAAGGTAGCATAGACTTGTAACTTTTTCAAAAGTCTCAGATCATTATTCCAAGGGCAGCCATGGTAATGATGCTAGGAATGACGGATTCATTAAATGTTGAAATCACAATCGCTCAGGAAAAGTATGATCCTAACAGGTTTACTTGAGAAGCTCTGAATCTCCGCGCATTGATACTTGATGATTCATTTACTGTCATGAATCTTGACATGTTTGTTCATCAACTTGCTGCCATAAGTCTTGCTCATTGAAACTGCCTATTTGAAGTCAAGATTAGTTGGAAAAAATTAGTTTACTCTGTTCAAATACTTGGTGGCGACACTCAGAATGCCACCAAAGCCTACCATTTACAGGCCTGGATAGGAGATGTGGAGAGAATTTTTTTGCTCATATAAACCTCATTACATAAATTTAATGAAATTTTCTCGAACCTGCACACCAGTAAAGTTGAAAGGGGTGTGTGCAACAGAATGAAATGAGACAAAAATATGCATAGGAACGACATATTAGCATCGGTAAAAAAGGAGGTGAAATGAAGCATCACAACGTACCTCCGGATTCGGGTCCTTCATACAAGTTATGAAGCCAGAGCTGGGGTATGAATTATCGGCAACGTCTGAAAATAAAGAGTGCAGATGGGTCCAAAAATGAACTAAGGCCGATTTATATCTACATGCTACGCGTTTCCGTTCTCTCAAATGGGTTGGAGGAACCAAGAACGGTAGGAAGAATGCAATCGAAGAAGTCGGAAGTCAGGAATGATGAAAAATTGAGCAGAACTAGAGACCGTTCTTCCATCCCGCATGCTGATAAAATCAGATCCAGCCCGCGGATGAAAATCAACGGTAAAGGAGGGTGCACCCATTCATCCGCGTCTATGTCAATCTAGAAACGCCTGGATATGTCGGTTCGAGTTGCCTCCGTCAGCCGTCAGTCATGTACGAGGCGGCCTGGTTATGTTGATTCGGATTGCTTCGTCCTAGCCAAGATTCTAAATATCGGGTATCGGGGTTGTATCGGTTAGGAGTTAAAATGATATATCGGGGATATATCAAAGATATATCGTGATATATCGGATTTATCGATTTTACTAAATTTTATTGTAAATATTATATTTATACTTCAAAATGTAAAAATACACATGAAAAATGAATATTTAAAATACAAAATTGCCAAATAAACTTCACAAAATAAAAACAACTTCATTCATAAAGGCTAAAGTTACCTTATCAAAGTTGACAATTCTAAATATCCCCGATATATCGCCGATATTAACCCGATATATCGAGTCATAAAGGCTAAAGTTACCTTATAAAAGTTGGCAATTCTAAATATCCCTGATATATCACCGATATTGACCCGATATATCGCCGTTGACCCGATTTATCGCCGATATTGACCCGATATATCACGTTGACCGAAATTTTCACCCGATATCCCGATATCGTATCAGATTCTAAATATCCCCGATATATCGCCGATATATCGGCCGATATATCCGATATCTAGAACACTGCTTCTACCTGACACGGGAATACAAATAGGGTGACATGGTTTTTGTTCTGAAACCATCCCCAAAAGTATTACGAAGTTCTTCACCACTTAACTGTAGTGTGGAAACCCTTCCCAAAAGTACAGCAGCCTACTTACAGTTTGTCATATGCACAAACAGCCTGATTACACTACCAAATACGTTGCCCGTTCAAAAAATAACATAGACGGAGAATGGTCCAACCACTGACCCGATACGGCAAATGCAAAAGACTACCCAGCTGCTGAGGTAAGGCGTTGGACCACCAATGGAGGAACACATCTAAGAACGACGGCGCTTGGAACGGCTAAATTCTCCCCGAGATGGGTATCGACAAGTCTTGAGGCGACCAGGGCGTCGCTTCACGTCCGGCGGGAGACACACCGCGCTGGACATGGCTGGGGGGATTCGCCACTCTTCTCTTGGAGGAACCGGATATAGCACATTCTCGTAACACGCCTTCCATGCGGCGACTTTGTAGAAGTCATTCACGAGAGAGAAGAAATTGCTACCTCGATACCTTGCAGCCGCTATGGCGTGCTGGCACGGAAACTGGTCAATGTCGAACCGCTTGCATGTGCAGGTCCGGGCACACAGGTTCACAACCCAAGTGGTGGACCCTCTGCGGACAGTGTACTCGTGTGAGCTGAGGGCTCTGACATCCAAGAATGTTGCCAACGAATAGCTCGTTTGCAGCTCACATTGAACGTAATCGCTGACCGTCGACGCCGATTTGGTGCTTTTTTCCCGTCGATCGTAAAACCACTTGGATATTGTTTCGATGACAGCATCAATCAGGGCTGTGATGGGTAGGTCGCGGGCCTCCTTGAACACCGAATTCAGACACTCGGAGTTGTTCGTCGTCAATATGTTGTAGCGCATCCCCAAGAAGTATGCCCGGGCCCAGTTCTGGAATCCAGCCTCTCTTAGGTATTGGCCCGCAGCGGGTGCCTGAGCGCAAAAATCAGCAAAGTGCTTCTCGAACTCTGCCCTTGTGTACGCCTTCGCCACCTTTAAGTACAATGTGTGCAGGGCCGTCACCCCCCTGTACTTAACCTTGGCATTCTGAAATAGATGCCATTGGCAGGCCCCTTGCTTAGCAAACACATAATTGTCCCTCAAACCTTTGACGATACTAAGATGCCGATCAGAGACAAACATTAAGTCCGGTGTATCCTCGACGACATGTAGCATGTTCTTGAAGAAGAAGCCCCATGACCCATGATTCTCACCATCGACAATCGCAAAAGCGATCGGGTATATATTGTGGTCTGCATCTTGGGCTGTGGCAAATTGAAGCGTGCTCCTGAACTTCCCTTTCAGGAAACTCCCATCAACTGAAATCACCTGGACATGGATATCGACACCAGTTGGTTAGGTGACATGGTTATGTATGTTAGGTGACATGCAATATTATAGTACCGACACGGGGTATTACCTTTCGAAGGTAGGGAATCGCCTTGCGCCATACCCCGAAGCTAATAAAGGCGTACTTGAATCTTTGGGATGCGTCCAGCTCTAACTTAGTATATGTCCCAGGGTTCGTCTGCTCCAACATGTGTAAGTATGGAATAATATCTCGGTAGTTGTCTTCGTAGGTCCCATGCTTCACCTCCCTCGCTGTCATTCGTGCCTTCCAGTAGCTACACGATACTCCATACTCGGCCTTCGTTATTTTCTAGACTTGCTCGGGAACGAGGTCCTTTCGAGTCCCGGTGAACCTGCATATAATGGTGTCATGGTGAGTTACGTCATGTGACATGGGGAATAATGTTGTGTGACAGAAATAGCTGTTCGCAACTAAATTAACACTTACGTGGTCACGAGGTTGCGTCCAATCATGTTCGACGTAGCATGTCGGCTATGGTTGTGCATCATGCTCAGGTCACATGTATGCTCCTGGACATACTGTCGGATGCACCACATTGTCGTGCGCCGGTAAGTCGACGCCCTTAACATCCACGTGCACTTGCTGTCCAAACAACCAACTAAATAGGTTTTCTTACACGACCTCTTCACTACAAACTCGAAGCACTTCTGCACTGCAATCCACTTCAGGCAAGTCTGCAATTCTACCTTCGAGCCGAACATTTGTCCCTCCGAAATTTCTGTCAGATTCCGTCGTGGTTCCTGGGTCCGAGGCGTTGCTTTGTCCAACATAGCTTCTACGTTCTCCATCGACGGTGGGGATGTGCTGGACCTAGGAACCCGATCTTCTAGTTCCCTAATCACCTCCTCCTCAACTTCGTCCTCCTCCGACAACACCCTCATACCCTGGTCTTCCTCATAATCCTCCCAGTCATAATAATATGAACAATCTTCTTCCCTCTTCACTCCGGAATCGAAGTCCTCCTCCTCGTCCTCCTCCTCACTGCTAATGGCTATGAGATCCACCCCCTTATACTTGTCACCTTCACATTTTTCCGTGTCATCTGAAGAGGAGTCCGTGTCACCCAAGTGGATAACATCTAGACCATCACACCTGTCACCCTCAAGAATATCCATGTCACCAGTTCCAGACCCTATGTCACCTGCGTGCTCTTGGCTCTTCCCTATCACCCCACCCAACTGGATCATTTCCGGACCTTTACCCTTGTCACCTACACTCTTAAGGTTTTCACCAGTTCCAAACCCGCTCTCAGTAGCGTCCTCCTGTCTCTTCCCTATCACCTCATCCATGTGGTTCGACTCTGGACATTTACCCTTGTCACCTTCAAAAATACGTCTGTCACCAGTTGCAAAACCCTTTTCAATAACGTCATCCTGCCTCTTCCCTATGACCTCATCCAAGAGGATCACCTCCGGACCCTTACCTTTGTCACCCTCACATTTATCTTTGTCACCCCTTCCCAACCCCGTTTCCACATTGTTTTTCACCCTTATATCGTTGGTCATCCCTATTGACTGGCTAACCCCTCCTCCACCATATAACCCCACATCTACAACCATAGGGTTTGGTTGTGGCTTACCTTCTGCCTCCAGCTCGTCCACCTTTTGAGAGTTACGAGGCCCACTCAAGCATTCTTCCCCGACGCCGGGTTGTGGTACTTGAAGCCTCTCTTTCACAACTGGACCAATATATATCGCCATGGGCCATGGATGTTCCCCAGACATCGAGTTAAGAAACTTATAAGCCTCAAGGTCGTCGTCATCACCTATCGTTATCGGATGACCCGCTTCTTCCCCCTTTGGCATGTAAGACAACCGCCAATCTTCACATGAATAATCATGGCCGACCTTCCCCCTCAACAGTTGAGTCAGAGAGGCGAAGTCGATGCCCTCTTCAATTATCACATTCTTCCGCTCTGTTTCACCATAATACACCCACCCCGCACCATCGAACAACCAACGCCCGTTGAAGTTGAGAGTCACACATACTTTGGCGTTTTGCCCTGCAATTGAAAACTCGGATCAGCACCATTGGTAATGGGTATCTACTCTTCACGAAACATGAGGAGAAATAGAAGAGAAGCCTACCCATTGCAACTGAGAATTAGGGTTTCTCAGATATCTCTGTGACACGGAAGTTTACGAACACTGATACGAACGAATTAAGAGCCCGACACGTGCTCACCAACTGGACCTTAATGCGGATGGGTTCTTCTCCAATGGTGGCCTTCTTCTCCAGCTCTCTTTTCCACGGGAACACCGAAAATGATGGCCTCTCTCCTCCTCTCTTATTACACTTTAAAAATGGAGGGAAACCCTTTCCCATCACCTCACCTCCTCTCTCTCCAATTTTGGCGCCAAAATCCCCCACCTAATCCAATGTCCCATCTCTCTCTCTCTCTCTCTCTCTCTCCCCTTGGGACAACCTGCAACCGGCTAAACAATTTGCCCCTCCTATTTGCACTAATACCACATATGGTATTCTTGCAAATTTTCTAAAAAAGTGGTATTTGTGCAAACCCGGCAAAAAAAAGTGTATATTTGTGCAAATAACCCAAGGTTTATTCCTTTATTCCTAACTCTTGCCCAATGTGTCGGTTTAAGTTGTCGATGGCTACCAACGATGCTCCTTGAGTTGTTGAACAATTGAAATGTTGTACAAACTAGGTTTAGCTTGTAAATACACGTGAATATTTGTTGCCGGTGATCAATAATATATATTACTTGATTTTGTGTTACCTTTTAGTTTTGTATCGGTTTGTGTTACTTGATTCCAATATTTTTAACAGCACACATCACGGGTGGTGGAAAATTCAATAGGTGTGAAATAAAAATAAAAACATCTACCCACGTTTCTAAATAATTTTAAGTTGGAACACATTTTAAAAATATGAGCCACGTTACTTTATGTTCAAAAGTATTTTTTCCAAATATAATAACTATCTAACCACGTTTCTTTCTTTTTTATATTAGCAATATAATAACTATTAAATTTTTATTAGTATGGAAGTTATCCCATTTCCCCACTCCCCCATTTTTTCTTATACACAGATAAAATCTGAAAGTTACCTTCATTTTTCAAATTTAGCATTCCAAATTTAAATTAACACTACCCCACTACCTATTTTAATTCCTCCACCTTAAAAATAACTATTTTAAATTAACATTCCAAATTTTATCCCACTAACCCCACTACCTATTTTAATCACCCCACCTTCAAATTAGTTATGCAACATGATAACTTCCGTCAGTTTAAAATTATGTTGAAATATTCCAAATTTTATCTCACTAACCCCACTACCTATTTTAATCACCCCACCTTCAAATTAGTTATGCAACATGGTAACTTCCGTCAGTTTAAAATTATGTTGAAATATTTGGATAAAAAATACATTTTTGCCCTTCTCTTAAAGCTGAATTACCTTAGTTACTTAGTTACCCCATCCCCCCACTCGCCTACTAAGTTCATAACGAGGCTTCCAATCCGAGGAACAAATACCACAAACAAGGTATTCTATTTTTCCTACTCATTTCTACATCTGTTGAAGGTATCCTTGTACCTTTTTTTTTTTGAATCATTGTTCAGTTGTGTGACTTCTTGAACTTATATTTTTCAGTTGATGCTCAATCGATTTCCGAACATCCATCCTAGAGTCCGCAGGTACGTTTACTTAGTTTTTTCAGCAAACATGATGTGTTTCGAGTGAAAACATTTCAATGTTTGTGTTGTTAATTTGACTTCGTTATTTGGTTACGTGCTACAGGTTTCAAATGGCACCACCCGTAGATACCATCAACACCTTAGATGGATCCACAAATAAAATTTGGACAATTAGGGGAAGGATTATTGTTCTTTGGACAACGTCTTATCGAGACTCTAAGGACGTCAATGGAATTCAACTTATTATCATGGATGAACTGGTTATAAGTTGATTTGTTTTTTGTTTTCATCCTATATATATTTATTATACATTTATACAATATATGATCTTCTGCACAGGGGGATACCATTCAGGGGATGATAACAAAAAAGAATGTTGCCAAATTTTCACCTTTTATCAAGGAGGGCGGATTATATTCGTTCGATAATTTTCTTCTCTCTGAGAACAAGGATTCTGTCAGATTTGCTCCTCACAAGTACAAATTAATCTTCACTTTCAAGACCGTTGTTTCTCGGATTGAAGGGCTGAACATTCCTCTGCATAGTTTTACCTTTGTTGATTTCAGAGACATCAACTGCAACGTCTTTGACCATGATTCTGCTATTGGTAATTGTGTATATTCACCACATCAAATATTTTATTGGTTATGTTGTTGTTTTTGGTTTGATGATATGAGTTTCAACTTGTGTTTTCTCTAATGTAGATGTGATTGGTTACATTACCAAGTTCTCTCCCCTTCAAGCTGACGTGAACGATTCGTCTTCACATGCGAAACTTGATTTCCCCTTGGAAAATGAAGTGGTAGTTTCCATTTAAATTTGTTATGTATCGCTTACATTACCAACTCTGAACTGCACTCTGTACAAGTATTAAGAAGTGCATGGTTAATGCTTATAATTTATCATTTTCATTTTAATTCATTTTCAGCAATGAAACTCTGAACTGCACTCTGTGGAATAAGTATGCGCATGAATTGATTAATCACTTGACGAGCGTTGGAGAAGAAAAGGTGTTTGTAATCATCAAATTTGCAAAGGTGAAGAAGTTTGGAGGTTCGTATCACCGATCCCTCTTTACTTTATTGGTCATTCACTTGCCTTTATCGTTCATCACTATAAATGATCATTTTGTCTTCTCTGAACTAATAACTTCCGGTGGATTTATCTTGAATAATGCTTCCAACGGAACAAAGCTCTATTTTGATGCAACAATACCGGAGATTGCAACCTTCAAAGAAAGGTTATCATTTTATATGTCAAGTTGATACATGACTCTTGTCGAATATGAACTTTCTTTACCTATTTTCACATGTTGTGCAATGTAGGTGGTGTGATGGAAATTCAAATGTTCTCGTGAGATCAACCATTGCAGAATTGTCTCAAACACCTGTGCAAGATCCCTTTCCAATTGATTCTAAGCAATGCATCCAATTCTTACATAAAATCGCCGAGATTTATTTCGTCGTCATTTTCAAATACTATTAGTTACTGTATGAAATTGAAGTTCCCTAAGTGATTATTTTCGTTTACATTTTTTTGGTTAACAATCGTGTACTGTAGTTATTGTTGGACGCATCGCCAAAATATGCAAAGATGTGGATTGGGCGTATAATGGATGCAAAGTTTGCAACAAGAAGGCTATATATAAGGACTCTATGTTTTGGTGTAATAGTTATTCTATACATGTCAAGTTCCCTGAACAAAGGTATGTATGATGATGTATTTCATGTCAGTTTACATATGTTTGCATAGGTTTTGTATGTTTGTTTTAATAGGAACAACGACCTAAATATTTGACAAAGCATCTCAATTACCCACGCTCTTTTACTATTTTTAGTTCCTTGCTGTCATGATTGATGTTAATTCATTTATCATTTAGATATATGCTTCAGATTATTGAGGAGGATGCTACGGGGACTGCCAAGATGACATTGTTCAATCAAGCAGCCATCCAGCTACTTAAAAAGGATGCTTCTACTTTACGTGCTCAGATGGTTAAGGTCACTCCCTCTAACGTGTAAAGGCTTGGATTTTTAAATACTAATTTCTCAAAAAAAAAAATCAAAATGAATTTTAAAGCGGAATTTAACGAAAAATCCTCTAACTCGGATTGTGAACTCAGAAAGCGGATTTCCGACCTAACCAAATTTTTAAGAATTAACCTGGTAACCCCAATTCTCGGATTTCAAATTCTAATTACGCGAAAGAGAGAGCAGGATTCGAGGAAAACTAACTGTCAGGAACTAATTTCGAGATTTATTTTGCTTAAGATTTGGGACCACACTACATTGTATTGTCCCTTCTCCCATTCTTATCCGAAAATTCAGCCCTTTGGTTCATTTCTAAATGTAGGCAAACACCAACACCTCTCCTCTCCTCTTCATCCACACCCCTTACCACCTTGGGCAGTCAAACCCAACAAATCCCATAGATCAAATTTGTTTTAGGGAAGCACACCTCACTCTTCCCCATTTCAATTTCAACCCACCAAAATCTTATCCTTTACCTCCCTTTTCTCTCCTCCTTAACGTGAGCTCCCAATAGCCCAACACTCCATTGTCTTGGCCATGAAGCACCACCACTCCACGGCTTCAACCACACCACCGTCTTCTCCTCCTTCTTCCCTCCTCCCACCTCGAGCTGCCAGCGGAAGGGCCCAAGCACCCCTCGGAGCCACCACCAGCAGCCGGAGCAGCCAAGAAGCTCCCAGCGCTGCCGCAAGCCACCGGAACTCCATCGCCTCGTTCGAGTGCGAACAATCTTCCGGTAAGCCGTTCTCCTTCATTTCCGATCCAAATCACCCCCAAACTCCTCCATCACACTAACCCATGTCCGACGTAGGTCCGAGAAGCCATCGAAAGCCTTCGGCGAAGCCCAGAACTCCGATCGAGAGCTCCGAAGTCGCAAACATCCTCGGTGAGCTCCCGATCTTTTCTTTCCTTCCTCGTTCGATTCGTGAATCCTTGTTTGCTTAGGCTAGGCGGGGGGTGTTTGAGAGCTGAGTGTGGGGAGTTGGGCGAGATCGAGAGTTTCGGTGAGCATCGAGGGCGGCGAGGCGAGCGTTGAGAGCGAGCGCTGGCGGAGATGAACGAGCAGAGTCGAGGTCGTGCGAGGGACCGGCGTGAGCGAGAGCCTGGAGCAGCGAGCACGAGCGGAGACGGAAGAGCTGAGGTGCTGGGACGAGCAGCCGCCGGCGACCTTCTTCTCCGGGCGGCGTCGAGCATCGCAGGCGAGCAGACGGGACTCGGGAGCGGGAGCCTTCAAATGTTTGAAGGAAGAAGAAGATGGGGGCGGGCCCTCCTCTGCCCAGTCAGCACCCGTGGGGCCCGCTTCATTTCTTTTAAAGATTTGTTCCGTTGAGTTGGGTTGAGATTTTACGGGTTCGATTCGGTTTGAACCGGTTCAGCTATTTCAATAAAAAAAACCGGTCAGGTTTAGGGCAATTGAAAATCAGATTTTAAAAGGGGAATTGGGCATATTTCTTTGGGTTGGATTTGGTTCTTTCAAATAGATCCGATTTTGAGATTTTAAACAAAGATGCCGGATTTCTTTTGAGTTTATAAATAAGGGTCGGTTTGGTATTTTATAAAGAAAAAGGGTCGGTTTTGATAAATTAAAAAGTGTTGATTTTATTAAATGAGAATGGTTGAGATTTTAAAGGATTTAGGAATGCTTTATTGAAAATGGTTAAAAGAAAATAGTATTTGAAATATTATATAATATTATGAGACTTAGAGATTTAAAAGGGTATTGTCGGATTTAAATCGAAAAATGAAGTTGTCGAGTGTTTTCAAAAGGGCAGAAATTCTAACTAGTTGATTCGGATTTTGAAGCGGTTTCGGGACTAACTTGGGGAATTATGTGATCGATGACTAACTAGCATGTTCATATGATTGATTGGCTAATAGCATGATTTGTGTGAATTAATGGCATGAATGAATGACTAACGGCATGATGAGATGTTAGAATTTCGTATCGTTTGACTTATGCCTCATGAGCTATGATTAATATGATGAAATTTGGAGATATACGATCATGCGAATATATGAGTATTATTGCAAATATACGAATGTGGCGAAATAGAATGATGAGAATGATATGGTCTTATGGAATGTGATGAAACGATGAATGGTTGAACTTGATGAGATGATGATTATGATGTAGTTATACTTTATTGAGTGATGTGTGCTTGCGGGATTGGATGGTTAAATGTAGACTTATATGGACGTTATGATATGTATCTAGGTGATCTTTAATCTATCGTAATGCTTGTCTTGCTGTTCTGCACCGCCAGGTAAGTCTCTTCGGAGCTTACTCAGATTGAATAGAGCTATTCCCTGCTTTAGGTGCATGATATACTAGGTGCTTGCATTCATGATCAGCATGCCATGTAGTACCATGCTAGGTTGCATCGACCGTTGAGCATTCTATTTCTCTATGTGTATGTAAACAGAACGGCCGTTATCTGTGAAGTAACTAGAGTCATTGCTAGGGTTATAGGACGACCTAGTCTCATCGGGTCCCGTCCTGAGTCAATCGAGTCATGAACTTCCTTATATTATGAGATGCCTGCGGGCTTTATTATGGAGCGGGTTAGGCATGCGTGCCGCCCGATTATGATGGAATGCATTCACGAGCTGGCCAGTCTCCGCCCTATCGGAAGGGGGTGGAGGTAGGAGAGGGATATACCACTTGGTATTCTGTGCTAAGGCCTTATTATTATTATGTACTTGATCTTAGGAGCATGTTAGTGTGTTAATACCCCGCCACGCATCTAGAAGCATCTTTATTAGGTATAGCGTATATGTGTGCTTAGGGTTGGGATGCATAGCTAAAGTGGGCATCGATCTGATCCCGCCCCATATCAAATTTTTTAGGTATCCGTTATGCTTACTACTGTTGATGCTGATTTGAGTCCATGACCGCTGGGTCTAACATGGCGGAAAGAGAGAGTTGAGATTCCAACTTCACCAATTTAATTACGGCTCGAATTTGAATGGTTGATCATATTTTGACCCGGCTCTGCCGTGGCACCCCTTTGTATTATGCTTTACTTCCGCTATTTGTGTGACTTTTGGTTTTCCACGCTTAGACTTATGGCAGGTACAGGGGACTTCCCCGGGGATTCCAACGATCCCTTCGAATTTTGGGTATGAAATCCCACTTTAAAATGTTAGGATATACTTTCAAACCTTCAACCTGTACTCGAGGCGCAAGATCCTAACGAGGGGTTTCATCCCTCGAAACGTAACCCGAGAATCATAATCCCGGGCCGTTACAAAGATGGTATCAAAGCGAGGTTGTGCAAACCGAGTATGATAGGTTGAAGTGGTTTTCAAAATGGCCCAAGGTTTTCAAATGGCTTTCAAAATGTTCTAGAAAGGGCAAAATGAATTTAAAATGGCTAACTCAAATGGACTAAATATGAACTTGACTCAATAAATCCGGTAATCAAACAAAGGCAAACGAAGGGGTAGTAAAGGCGTTAGACCATCCCTATTGGATGTAGTTGGGAACGGGTAGGCAAAATATAGCTTATTCTTTTACAGGTGGACTTGAAGACTCCAAGGAATCGAAGGTTGGAGTGACATG
This sequence comes from Persicaria maculosa, assembly GCA_963922045.1. Classification (NCBI taxonomy): domain Eukaryota; kingdom Viridiplantae; phylum Streptophyta; class Magnoliopsida; order Caryophyllales; family Polygonaceae; genus Persicaria; species Persicaria maculosa. The sequence continues at coordinate 44,583,537 of OY998256.1, forward strand.
GGTTAGGAGACCAGAGATATTTGCCCCTCCGGTCGGCTGTCCCTCGAAGGACGGCATAGATCGTTTCTGTGATTATATGTGTTATATCCAACTGGGCCCGAGGGCGATCCTCCTCGAAGAGGATCGTATTAATCTTGTTAATTGCTTCCATGCTGAGTGTTATTGTGCTTAGGATAGAGAACTAATCAATATGACTTGACTTTAATCATGTAATGAATAACTGTGCAAACGGGATAGCGGGAGAATACCTCGTTCTTATGTCATTTGAATTCCTGTCTTGTCGGAATACCTCTTCCATGATTCAACCCCTGATGATTCTGACTCCGTCAACCGTCCCACCAAAAACATTTAGGCATGTTAGCAAGGGTCGAGGAGCGTCTGTTCTCCCCGTTTCGAGTCCTGTTTGGTATCCCACCATCTATGCTTCTATCGAGTCTCGTACGTGAGGTTGGTGTCTTCCACGGGAAATTCGGGTTGGTCAACTAATTACCTCCAGAAATCGTGTCAGATGTGAGGGTTACTTGAGTATGTTAGTGGGAGTGATGACTGAAGTAGTTTCGGGTTAGAAAGTGAGTTGTCTCATGGAGTCACCCCTTTGATCCTCGTAATGGTCAGCCATGTTTTCTTTCCACAAGAGTCTAAACACGAGTTTTATCCTCACCTAGCTCTTAGGAACAGCGTGAATGTCTTTGTGTGTCCTACCGAGCGAGTCATACTAGTGTCCCACGGGAAATGGGTTACGTAATGAGTTGGTGATTGTCCTTGGAGAATTCTGTCCGGTTATAATAGTAACCATCCTTCTAATTCCATGACATAATGCATTGATATATTTCAGTATGACTTTTCTGATATCTTGCATGATTACAATTGTGAATGAGTATATGTGACGCATGTATGAAGTTCCATGATTGTTTTTCTCCCTTGAATTAGGTTCATGATAGTGTGGTCAACCTTTTTTGAATGATTAACATATGAAATAAATTCTTAGCATGCTAAGTTAATAAAATTGAACCTCGTTGACTGTGTACATGCTTAATGAGTGGTTCTAGTACAATGTAGGACGTATGCCTTCTAATCATAGCCCCTCGCATGATTGTGTGCCATCCTGTCTTGTTATATGAACATGGTTGTATTTGTTGTGATAGTTGCTATGCCCAAATGACTTAACCATATGCCCTGACATGATTATTAGAATGCACCTTAACATGCTTGCATTGATCCCACATTACCGTGATTTGCTTATGTGTGTACGTAAAGTGAGTGATTAATCATACATGTTATATCCTGTGATGCTCGCTAGATCTTGCATAACTTTTGTTGCATATGTCCATTGTCGGTCCATGCATAAATGATCTTAATATGTCAGGCACAGATGGTAAATGAAATGATAGGGTACTTTCTTGTTTTGCGTGCATGAAAAATTTGATTAGATGAACGTGTTGTGGACTCATAGGTCGTTATTCCTTGAGATAGGTACATGCTAGTGTGGAATAATGTTGTTGAGATATTCGTGATTTTTATGTGTTTGTGTGCCACAATTATAACCTCATGGAACAGCCTAAGGGCATCGTTGTAATCCGCGGGTTGAGATTCTATCTTCGATCTCGTCGTCCCTAGTCTTGGTGCATGTCTGAAATCCTTGAGGGTGTGTGTCGTCTTCCCTTGTCTCTCCCCTATTTCCGTAACTTCTAACTTTTACGATCCCCTGATGAACGTCGACACAAAAGGAAGAGCTGACGACCAAGTGGCACCGAAATGGCGCAACGGAAGCGTGGTGGGTCCATGACTCATAGACTCCGAGGACGATATCACAGATGGCAAAAAGGACGGATGTGCTTTAAAGATGGCAGTCGTGAACAAGATTCTCCCAGCTGACTTGAGGAAGAGCATTCTTAATTCAAATCGCGGATCCTTCTATATTAATCGGAATTAATGTTGTGCAATAGACCTAGAACTAACATAATTGGAGGTGTGACGACTAATGTGCTGAAATGGTATTTAATGATTACCTGGCCGACTTGTGCCTATGATGATATGCTTTAATGCTCTAGTATACTGATGTGCTAGTAAGTAAGATGTAGGGTATATATGGTTGATGGCGCTTCTCTCTTGAGTATGAGTCGTGAGGTTCTTCGGTAAGCTAGATCGGAAGTGACAGGTAGCATGTAAATTGAGGTCTTCGGATTGGGTCAATGGATATGTGAGATGGGGTGCAGGAAGGATGTGTCAGCAAGAGTAGAGCCGAGTGAGTTGGGGCTAGTCAGAGGTAGTGGTCGGTGAATAGAGTTGAGCTTCTGGGTAAGTCTTAGGTAGAGAGTGGAATTAGTATGGTGAGGTTCCGAGGGAGAGGTCTTCGTTAGAGGTAGAGTAAGGCGATAGCATGTGCGGGTAGTGTAGTTCTAGAGGTAGATAAGTGAGTTAGGAGGGGATCAATTTAGTGTACCCATGGGAGACTGTCTAGATAGTCTAGGAGCGGATCGTGGGCGGTATTGAGGATGAGGTTAAAGAATCGCTAAGGAAGAATAGTATGAGGCTGCTTGAGAAATTATCGATCTTGGATATTAGGTTGTTCATATCAGAGACGTACGGGTGACGAGTATTTGGGGATTGTTAGATGGGATTGGTAGTGCTTGAAGAATTCGTGAGTGAAGAAAGTTCTAGATGAGTTGCTGGAGGATTTCAGCATAGGGAATGGATCGAGAATTATGAGTGGAGGTTATTGTAGCTATTGAGGTATTAAAAGATATGAGATGAACCTTCAAGGAAAGGCTGCTAGCTAGGCAAGAATGCCATTGAGGTTTCTAGTAAGATTGTAAGCTTGAGGTTAAGCTAGGAATGTTCTGAGCATGAATTTGAGCAGTAGGCAAGCGGAAGGTATTAGGAACACTGGAGAGTGAAGGCTTTTAGAAGTTTGGCGAGATTGCGGTACTTGGGAGATTCAGATGAGGATGTCATAGGAATTCTTTGGAAATGATGATCGTTAAAAGAAGGCCTTGGATGGTAAAGTGTCATGGTTAAGAAGTAGGAGCTTGAGGCAATTTAAGGATATGAAGAGATGAGGATTGTAGAGTAGAACGGCTTGAGGATTTCGAATGGTTAAGGTTTAATAAGTTTCGGAATGGGAATTTAGTATGGCGCGAGTGGTTCGCTTTGATCTTTTGGGAGTTGAAACGCTAGGGTTCGGTTTGGATGGTTCTTGAAGAGCTAGTTAGGATGAGTGTGTTGTTGGTAATCTGAGGTAGATGCGGGTAAGGAATAACTTGGTAATTCATGGTTGGGAGTTAGCACTAGATGGTTTTCTATGTTAGAGTTGGTCAGGAGTGTCAGGCGTGAGATGGTTCGTATGAGTTGGGTTCTTAGAGGTGGATGGTTAATGAGAGTGGTTAGTGGTGCGGGAAGTATGATCAGGTTAGCAAGGTGATTCAATATGTCTCTTTGGGAGATGATGGTCAGGCAGAGTCTTGAGAGTCTAGGAAGAGTAAGCGAGATTGTTAAAGAGCATCTAGATCGATCGAGAGAGCAGTTCAGTTAGGGACTTGGGGCTTCTCTTAGAAGGCGAAGATGAGACTGGTAGATGACCTCTAGGACGAGGGTGTGCTTTATAGAGAGTCTTGATAGTCGGTTGAGTTATAAGCTTGTAGGAATAAAGGGACCATGCGATTGGGAACTCCGAGATATGGTTTTAGGTAGTCGAGTAGGATTTGAGGTCGGGATGTTGAAGTAGACTGGTTCTTAGATGGCTTGATGGCATGGGAGTTGGGATACCTAGTAGTTGGATTGGGTATTTGGCCTTGATTGCGGATAGTTATGAGGCTAGAGAGTTTGTATATGAGCGGGATGCAGTAACAACTAGAACTAGTATCGGATTGAGTTGGTAAACTTCGGTGAGGATGACCTTGATGCGAGAGATAAAAAGTAGTGGTCGTGTTCTGTTATGGTTGGTAGTGACAGGCAGATTCTCTCGAGAATGTGACTTAGAGTTGTGTGTTACTTGGGGCCGAGTGTTGTGCGAATTCTATGCTATAGACAGTGTTGATCCCCTGATGAATTACCATAGACAATAATGAATTGTTAGTAGTAACATAGTTACCCCCTGAACTTGATGAAATGCTAGTGTACGGAAGTACTTATTTGCCTCTAATGCGATGACGCTTGGTGGTTAGCATGAGTATGATGTACTTATCTGATTGATATGACGTGATTACCTTAATGATATGATGTGCAACCTCTATGATGTGATGTGATGGACCCTACTATGAATGATACTATGCTCAATATGTTGTATTATGTGACTATCCTTGACATGTGTATGATATGGTCATAAACGTATGATATGATTCCTATATTAAACGATTGGTATGATATATAGTGCCTTGAATTGGAATTATTAGGATGCTACAACCGAATTGATGAACTTTGATTCTGACTTGGAACCTTAGAAGAAAATTGGGATTAGCCTTAGAGGTGGATGATTCCACCTCCTGAAATTGAAGCTTGCTTGACTAACATCGGGTTAAGGGATTTGAATGATGTCAAAAGGAACTAACTTGGATTTTGGGAAATTCAACTCAATTGAGAATTTCAATGATTTTGAAACCAAACCTTTCGAAATCAGATCCCCCTTGAAACCTTTCTAACCAAGCCTGCATTTTGACGCCCCGCGAAGTGGATACAAGCATTTTATAGGGGCCCTTATAGACTGCTTGCTAAGACTCAGTGGAGATGTTGTAATGATTTTTGAGTTATAATATAACCGAGAAGTCGGGGTAAGGATGTGGTAAGGGCCCATATCACACTCTTGCTACGACCTATCGGGCATGTTATGGCCATGACGACGATACTGTGAGAACCTTATAAGGGCACTTATGAGGCACTTACGAGATCAATGGAATGGTCCCTGGACTCACCTACTCCAACTACATTCCCTACCTTGTTTTGGTTTTAGTCTCGGGGACGAGACTTGTTTTTAGAGGTGGATGATGTAAAGGCTTGGATTTTTAAATACTAATTTCTCAAAAAAAAAAATCAAAATGAATTTTAAAGCGGAATTTAACGAAAAATTCTCTAACTCGGATTTTGAACTCAGAAAGCGGATTTCTGACCTAACCAAAATTTTAAGAATTAACCTGGTAACCCCAATTCTCGGATTTCAAATTCTAATTGCGCGAAAGAGAGAGCAGGATTCGAGGAAAACTAACTGTCAGGAACTAATTTCGAGATTTATTTTGCTTAAGATTTGGGACCACACTACATTGTATTGTCCCTTCTCCCATTCTTATCCGAAAATTCAGCCCTTTGGTTCATTTCTAAATGTAGGCAAACACCAACACCCCTCCTCTCCTCTTCATCCACACCCCTTACCACCTTGGGCAGTTAAACCCAACAAATCCCACAGATCAAATTTGTTTTAGGGAAGCACACCTCACTCTTCCCCATTTCAATTTCAACCCACCAAAATCTTATCCTTTACCTCCCTTTTCTCTCCTCCTTAACGTGAGCTCCCAATAGCCCAACACTCCATTGTCTTGGCCATGAAGCACCACCACTCCGCGGCTTCAACCACACCACCGTCTTCTCCTCCTTCTTCCCTCCTCCCACCTCGAGCTGCCAGCGGAAGGGCCCAAGCACCCCTCGGAGCCACCACCAGCAGCCGGAGCAGCCCAGAAGCTCCCAGCGCCGCCGCAAGCCACCGGAACTCCATCGCCTCGTTCGAGTGCGAACAATCTTCCGGTAAGCCGTTCTCCTTCATTTCCGATCCAAATCACCCCCAAACTCCTCCATCACACTAACCCATGTCCGACGTAGGTCCGAGAAGCCATCGAAAGCCTTCGGCGAAGCCCAGAACTCCGATCGAGAGCTCCGAAGTCGCGAACATCCTCGGTGAGCTCCCGATCTTTTCTTTCCTTCCTCGTTCGATTCGTGAATCCTTGTTTGCTTAGGCTAGGCGGGGGGTGTTTGAGAGCTGAGTGTGGGGAGTTGGGCGAGATCGAGAGTTTCGGTGAGCATCGAGGGCGGCGAGGCGAGCGTTGAGAGCGAGCGCTGGCGGAGATGAACGAGCAGAGTCGAGGTCGTGCGAGGGACCGGCGTGAGCGAGAGCCTGGAGCAGCGAGCACGAGCGGAGACGGAAGAGCTGAGGTGCTGGGACGAGCAGCCGCCGGCGGCCTTCTTCTCCGGGCGGCGTCGAGCATCGCAGGCGAGCAGACGGGACTCGGGAGCGGGAGCCTTCAGATGTTTGAAGGAAGAAGAAGATGGGGGCGGGCCCTCCTCTGCCCAGTCAGCACCCGTGGGGCCCGCTTCATTTCTTTTCAAAATTTGTTCCGTTGAGTTGGGTTGAGATTTTACGGGTTCGATTCGGTTTTGAACCGGTTCAGCTATTTAAATAAAAAAACCGGTCCGGTTTAGGGCAATTGAAAATCAGATTTTAAAAGGGGAATTGGGCCTATTTCTTTGGGTTGGATTTGGTTCTTTCAAATAGATCCGATTTTGAGATTTTAAACAAAGATGCCGGATTTCTTTTGAGTTTATAAATAAGGGTCGGTTTGGTATTTTATAAAGAAAAAGGGTCGGTTTTGATAAATTAAAAAGGGTTGATTTTATTAAATGAGAATGGTTGAGATTTTAAAGGATTTAGGAATGCTTTATTGAAAATGGTTAAAAGAAAATAGTATTTGAAATATTATATAATATTATGAGACTTAGAGATTTAAAAGGGTATTGTCGGATTTAAATCGAAAAATGAAGTTGTCGAGTGTTTTCAAAAGGGCAGAAATTCTAACTAGTTGATTCGGATTTTGAAGCGGTTTCGGGACTAACTTGGGGAATTATGTGATCGATGACTAACTAGCATGTTCATATGATTGATTGGCTAATAGCATGATTTGTGTGAATTAATGGCATGAATGAATGACTAACGGCATGATGAGATGTTAGAATTTCGTATCGTTTGACTTATGCCTCATGAGCTATGATTAATATGATGAAATTTGGAGATATACGATCATGCGAATATATGAGTATTATTGCAAATATACGAATGTGGCGAAATGGAATGATGAGAATGATATGGTCTTATGGAATGTGATGAAATGATGAATGGTTGAACTTGATGAGATGATGATTATGATGTAGTTATACTTTATTGAGTGATGTGTGCTTGCGGGATTGGATGGTTAAATGTAGACTTATATGGACGTTATGATATGTATCTAGGTGATCTTTAATCTATCGTAATGCTTGTCTTGCTGTTCTGCACCGCCAGGTAAGTCTCTTCGGAGCTTACTCAGATTGAATAGAGCTATTCCCTGCTTTAGGTGCATGATATACTAGGTGCTTGCATTCATGATCAGCATGCCATGTAGTACCATGCTAGGTTGCATCGACCGTTGAGCATTCTATTTCTCTATGTGTATGTAAACAGAACGGTCGTTATTTGTGAAGTAACTAGAGTCATTGCTAGGGTTATAGGACGACCTAGTCTCATCGGGTCCCGTCCTGAGTCAATCGAGTCATGAACTTCCTTATATTATGAGATGCCTACGGGCTTTATTGTGGAGCGGGTTAGGCATGCGTGCCGCCCGATTATGATGGAATGCATTCACGAGCTGGCCAGTCTCCGCCCTATCGGAAGGGGGTGGAGGTAGGAGAGGGATATACCACTTGGTATTCTGTGCTAAGGCCTTATTATTATTATTATGTACTTGATCTTAGGAGCATGTTAGTGTGTTAATACCCCGCCACGCATCTAGAAGCATCTTTATTAGGTATAGCGTATATGTGTGCTTAGGGTTGGGATGCAGAGCTAAAGTGGGCATCGATCTGATCCCGCCCCATATCAAATTTTTTAGGTATCCGTTATGCTTACTACTGTTGATGCTGATTTGAGTCCATGACCGCTGGGTCTAACATGGCGGAAAGAGAGAGTTGAGATTCCAACTTCACCAATTTAATTACGGCTCGAATTTGAATGGTTGATCATATTTTGACCCGGCTCTGCCGTGGCACCCCTTTGTATTATGCTTTACTTCCGCTATTTGTGTGACCTTTGGTTTTCCACGCTTAGACTTATGGCAGGTACAGGGGACTTCCCCGGGGATTCCAACGATCCCTTCGAATTTTGGGTATGAAATCCCACTTTAAAATGTTAGGATAGAATTTCAAACCTTCAACCTGTACTCGGGGCGCAAGATCCTAACGAGGGGTTTCATCCCTCGAAACGTAACCCGAGAATCATAATCCCGGGCCGTTACATAACGCATATTTGTACGTAATTATTGTGTTTTTAGTCTACTTGGCATCATATCGATTGTGTTGTTTTGTTATTGTTTTTTTTTATAGGGAGATTCCAAGCTTACATTTCCCCCCGAATTCAACAAGCTTCTCTCTCGTAAGTATGTGTTCGTTGTTGATGTTGGACAATACAATATTGAGCATCCACGTGATGCGTATTCTGTCAAGAGAGTTAGTGAGGATGAGTCCTTGATTGAGAAGTTTGAAAATCACCTGATTTTTGCGAAGGTGGTTTTTTTTTACCTATTACAGGTGGTTGTTCCTTTTCTTTTATTCTATGGTTTAAAGAATAATAAGTGCATGCATATATCGTTCATGCGTGTCTGGTGTTATAGGATTATGATTCAGATCATTTGTCTCCACAACCCGAAGCTCCTTCCAATGCTTCTTCAAGTATTGTCCTCACTTCATCAAAGCGATCCCATGAATCTAAAGATGAGTACACTTGCACTACGAGTGGTGAAGGTCAATCGTCATCAACCAAGAAGGTTGTTACCAGAGGCGACACAATAGTGTGATTAGTAACATTTGACATCCTTTTAGCATAAACTAAATATTTTCATGTGGGTTATGTATCCTGTTAACTTTTCTTTTGTTGGAATTTAGCAAACTTTCATCTCTTTAAGACGTGGTGTTTTGTCGAGTTTTATCTTATCTCCAATGTACTCTACTAATGTAGTATATAAAGAACGTGGGTTATGTATCCTACTAATGTAGTATATAAAGAGGTTTTTCACAACGTATAGTTTGTAGAAACTTGTGTTGAGGACATATGCATGCAGATGTTAGGACTCAGTTAATTATTATTTGCGTGTATTGTGGTTGACTTATTTTACTTTATGAAACCATGTTAAAATAATTTATGTGTCGCTCCTTCTTGTATCATATTAGTCGAAAGTAAGGTTCAGTCGAATAATATGTTTTATACATCATTATCAATATTATGTTAAAAATCTCGTGCGTAGCGCACGGGCTATAGGCTAGTTTGTCAAGAAATGTAAACATGAGAAACCCTAGGTTCGATCGAAAGAGTAAAAAAATTAAAATGAAAAATCCTCCAAAATCTATTGAGCTCTCCAAAGATTATTTTCTGTAATCCTATTCCGAAGAGAAACTCTGTATATATGTGCTGGCGCCCGGCCGGCGTGGTGGTAAGTACGCTTCACGGACTTATCTCTCTCACTCACACACTCACTCTTTGCAAGGTCTCTATCTTCGAACCACAAAAATTTTCAAATCTCGTGATCATTGATCTCATCTGCCACGTAGTCCTCCAATGCAGCTTCAAATAGGGCAAATTTCGGTGGGATTGGATTTGCTTTTTAAGCTCCAGCTGCTGATATTAATGAGTTAGATCGAGAAACCAACCTTGGGGCTTGTGAAAGAGGGAGAAATCGAGTCAGAGATAGATCGGCCGGGGATGGACATGCCGATCATGCACGATAGTGATCGGTACGAGCTCGTGCGGGACATTGGTTCGGGGAATTTTGGGGTTGCTAGGTTGATGAGGGACAAGAACACCAACGAGCTTGTGGCCGTCAAGTATATCGAGAGAGGTGAGAAGGTCAGTGTCTTCGTTCCTACCCTGTCTCTGAGGATTGCGATTTTTATATAAATACCTGCCTGCGTATCTGTTCTATTTTGTATTAGGCCCCTTTTTGTAGAGATACGGCTACGATTGAGTAGATCCGTTCATCTTGTTGCAAGGAAAACACCTCTTTCTGCTGTTTCTGGAATCTGATTTCTGATGTATTATAAATGATTAATTTATAGCCTTGAATTGAATCTTGTTTTCATCTGCTGGGATTTTTTTAATCATATTGAGAGAATCATACCAAAAATTAAACTTATTTAATGCACAGATAGATGAGAATGTGCAGAGAGAGATTATCAATCATAGATCTTTGAGGCATCCTAACATTGTCAGATTCAAAGAGGTAAGTGTTTACTTTTATTCCTCAAATTTTAACTCAAATGGAAAACTTGAAAGGATATATAATGAAGTATCCAGGTATGCGAGGTTGAGCTCACTGTGTGTATTTTAGGTAATACTTACACCTACTCATTTGGCCATAGTTATGGAATACGCATCAGGAGGAGAGCTTTTCGAACGGATTTGCAATGCTGGCCGATTCAGTGAGGATGAGGTGATGTTCTCCTGTTTCGTATTGCTTTTATGCTTATTCATCATTTTCACCTCAAGGTGTTCTTTAATTAGTTCGGTTTTGCTTCTAGGCTCGTTTCTTTTTCCAACAACTGATTTCAGGAGTCAGCTATTGTCATGCTATGGTACTTTTCTGAACTTGTATGTTTCATGATTTTGAATATTTGATAAAAAAAAATATCATTGAGATGACTGAAATTGGTGACATTCGCACTGCTTTTAGCAAGTATGCCATAGAGATTTGAAGTTAGAGAACACATTGTTGGATGGAAGTCCGGCTCCGCGCTTAAAAATATGTGATTTTGGATACTCCAAGGTAATGTGCTTAATGTGGATCGCCCCTGGAATTACCTGCTCCATTTTGGATTATTTGGGCAAATCAGTTTTATGATTTCTCCAAATATCAATTGGTTCCATTTATATTGGTGCGTTTTATCTTGTTTACAGTCCTCGGTGCTTCATTCCCAACCCAAATCTACAGTTGGAACCCCTGCATATATTGCTCCTGAAGTTTTACTCAAAAAAGAATACGATGGCAAGGTAATTAATGATCTCAGATTATGTGGTGACAAAGCACATGCTCTGCAATTCCTTGATTTTTTTCAAGTAAATTGTCAAATATATGCAGATCGCAGATGTCTGGTCTTGCGGTGTTACTCTGTATGTTATGCTGGTTGGAGCATACCCATTTGAAGACCCTGAGGAGCCAAAAAATTTCAGGAAGACAATACATGTAAGTAATACAACTTTGCTTTCTTATGACTATGGTTTCTCATTAGTGAAGTTAATTCTGACTAATTTCCCTATTGCCTCAGAGGATCTTGAATGTTCAATACTCGATCCCGGACTATGTACATATTTCCCCAGAATGTCGCCATCTGATTTCAAGAATTTTTGTAGGCGATCCCGCAAAGGTAAGAAGTTCTATAACCATCTTATATGTGTAAATTATTTGGTCCATTGTGAAGCCAGGAATTCAAAAAGCATCGACGTTCAGTATATGGATGCATTATATGGTCCATTTTTGCTTAGTTTAGATTACCTCCTTTAGTTTTTCCCGATTACGACGCTAATCATATGGTATCAGGCTGAAATAGATTACATAAGTCTGGATTTTTCCTGAGCGAGGGCTAGCTAGAAGGTTCATTTAACCTACCTAGATGATGGACCAAAATCTTTCTTTGGTAACCAGTAACCACATGTCATATTATTCATTCATAATGTTCCTTTAACTGCAAAAACGTTGAATAATGAAGTGGATTATGCATTAATAGTTTTCAAATTTGCATATCAGAGGATAACCATCCCAGAAATCAGGCAACACGAGTGGTTTCGGAAGAACCTTCCAGCCGACCCGATGGATGAGAATGCAGTGACCAATCACTTTGAAGAGCCTGACCAACCCATGCAGAGCATCGACGAGATAATGCAAATCATTTCCGAGGCCACCATCCCAGCAGCCGGGGCCCCAAATCAGAACCCGTACCTAACTGGCAGCTTGGATGTTGATGATGACATGGACGAGGATCTCGAATCTGATCCAGAGCTCGACATTGACAGTAGTGGGGAGATAGTCTATGCAATGTGACAAAGATACATATATTTTTCCCCTGGGGAGGTTGGTTGGACAAAGAAAATCACCTTGACTGGTTTGTAAGTTGTAACTACTATTGTGTTGGACGTTCAAAACATGACAGCTTCCACTTCCATTTCAGGTGTGTGATGGAGGACACTGTATGATAGGCTAAGCGGAGGGTTTGGTTGGAACTCCGAAAAGGTTGTATCATGTTATTGATATCTGCATCAACAAATTTACAATAACAGTGCTTCGCAATTCAAATTGGATGATTTCGCTACAATGTTTGATTTGGATAATCTTAAACACTCAACTAATCCTGACAATTTAACCCTAATTGGAGCTAGAAAATTATGAGTCCGGAGGATCCAAAATACCGATGTCTCCCAGCTATTTTCAAAATTAAGAGTTTTTGTGGCTCGGACTCATATGGTAATATGTTCACATCATTTCCTAAAGTCTTGCTCTGGTCTAGTCAGTTGTTGACTAGTACCAAGAAAAATACTATTTTCACACTTTGGTTAATTCATGACACAAACTTCCTACAAAATTAAAATCTTCTAAAATAGCTATCATATAGTCCAATTCAACTCTATCATAAGCCTTTTAGTTTGATAAAAATCCATCCTTCGCTTCCTAGTTTTGAGCGGAAGGAATTAAAGATCTCAATAACAATTATCACATTATATTGGATTGCTCTATCCAAGGCAAAACTCCTTACGGTGGGTGGATAAGTTTCCTTACAATTTTCTTCATTTGTTCGTGACGAAACTCGATTTTCAGGTTTCCACTTTCGGTGAGACCCGGGGGTGGACCCCGTGGGACCCAAGGCGCTCTCAACGGGCTTACCTGACCCGCACCGAGAAATTCGGCGCGGCCCAACTTGTGCAGCGAGAAGTATGGAGCCCTTTAGGGCCTCTCCTATTGGGAAGTTTCATCAACGTCGTTTTTTACCAGCCGAGACTAATCCCGCTTGAAAAAGGGGCTCAAAGCTAGGGAATCCAGCCTAAGCCGTTGGAGATCCCAATTTCCGACCCTTGCTAATGAGGCCTTGCCCTCCTATTTATAGTGCAAGTATTTGCACCTGAATATTTACATATTGCCAAGTGTCGTAAGCCTAATGACACGTGTTATGGAGGCATGATTGCCACGTGCCACGACGTGTGTGTGGGAGGCATGATCGCCACGTGTCGGTAGGAGTTTATAGTGGATTCTCCCACATCTTGGTCGGGTTTTTAATCAACCTAAAAACGGGTTTATTTATATAGCGGGAACCCGATTATGCATATGATTATAAATATTATTTATTTTTTGGTGTTTCGTCACAACTCCTCGAACCTTAGTTATGATGATACTTAGCTAGAGTTCGATTCAAACGACACAAGATATGCATTTGTACTTCGTCTTCCTTCGGAAGAGTACTCAATATATCAGACTTTTGGCGTAAAGTTTTAACTAAGTTTGTTTGGTCTGGGCTGTACCCAACTTATTAGTGGGTTGCCTACGTATCTCTTGTGAAGAGAATCAAATCTTTCGTAGTTCAATCAGGAAGCCATCCACGGATGAGAGTTCCGACGTTTGAGGGGCTTTAATTTATACTCATTTATAGTTTATCTCTGCGAGCTTACGAGCTATGAGCAGGAGGCCCTCCGCGAGCATAGCTCCAGCATCGAGGGACTTATCAAGTGTGCTCCGAGAGGCTCAAGCTACGATCGGAGGCCCTCCGCGAGCGATAGCTCTAGCGTCGAGGGACTTAGTTTATACTCGTTAAGAGTTTATCTCCGTGAGCTTACAGCTACTAGCAGGAGGCCCTCTGCAGGCATAGCTCCAGTGTCGAGGGACTTATTAAGATCTTCGATCCGGGAGGCAAGCTCTACGACCGGATGCCCAACGCGGAGCAAGCTCCATCGTCCTTGGACTTGTGAGATGCTGCTCCGAGAGGCTCACGCTACGATTGGAGGCCCTCTGCGAGCATAGCTCCAGCGTCGAGGGACTTAGTTTATACTCGTTAAGAGTTTATCTCCGTGAGCTTACAGCTACTAGCAGGAGGCCCTCTGTAAGCATATCTCCAGCGTCGAGGGACTTATTAAGATCTTTTATCCGGAAGGCAAGCTCTACGACCGGATGCCCAACGCGGAGCAAGCTCCAGCGTCCTTGAACCTGTGAGATGCTGCTCTGAGAGGCTCACGCTACGATCGGAGGTCCTCCGCAAGCATAGCTCCAGCGCTGAGAGGTTTATTAGATGTTGCTTCGAGAGGCTCACGCTACGATCGGAGGCCTTCCGCGAGCATTGTTCCAGCGCCGATGGGCTTATGATATGATGGCAGGATTTTTCAACATGGTATAGGCTGGTGACTAATCTGTCACTTTCATCTATTACTTGTTCTTTGAGTATCATCTCCTCCTGCCATCTCCGCGAATGAATAGAGTGATGGATTGTACATGTACCGAGCACTACGCCCTATTAAACTCCGAATTTCTTCTTTGTCTTGAAATATAGTCTAAGGTATTTAAGGGACAAGCTAGTTGGTTGCTCCGCGAGCAACTTGTTCAGCCAACCTGAAGAATGGAAGAAATGCAAGCTAGCAGCACACTTGGCGTCCGTGGCCCGTGTCTGAGCAAGGAGCTTAAAGCTACCGCTGGTCTTGGTCCCGTATTGCGGTTGTTAATGGTCATGAGGGCTTAGTGGGCACACTTGCGCTTAAACTAATCAGCTTAAGCCTTTTTAGATATTTAGTTAATTTACTTAGTTTGATAAATTTTCTGCCTTTAAAATCCTTGTAAACACCATGTTTGTGAGCTATTTGTGAGCAACTTAGCTTAGTCTCCTCCCTGTAGGCTCCACTAGATTAATAGGATGTGCTTATAGCCTTAAACGGCCTTCGTAAGTGCAAATATCTCTTTGGATTTACTTTAATAGCGCGTTAGAAAGGCTAGAACAATATAAACTCTCATTCAGCCTCTCATATTCACAAAAGCTCCTGCATAGCCTTTTCAAGGGCGTTCGATTGATAGTCGATTGTTTGTTTTCGGAACAATCTTGAAGACCCGGCGGTTGGCGATTCTGGGCACAGCTCTGCGAATCGTCTCTGTCGCAACCAGGTTTACCACAAACATTTCTTCCTATATCGATTGCCTTGGATTCCTCATATCATCCGTGGTTATTAAAAGCGCAGATCTCATGAGTTGACCGCAGATGGGTTTATGGCAGTCCGGGTAGTGCGAGGATAGGAGATATGCCGTCAAAGAGATTGTGGTGACCAAAACACCCGCGGAGAGACCACACACGGGACGTCCGCGGAGTAGCCACATACAGATCCTCCACGGAGAAGTTAAGTTACTCCCAAATTGCCCTTGAAGAAACCACCTTCAGGTCCCTCGCGGAAAGATCATACCCGGATTGCTTGCAAAGAAGTTACCTGTAGATTCCTCGCGGAGGAATCACACGCGAACTCTCCGTTTAAGAACCATGGGTCTGCGAGGAAGAAAGTAAAGTCATAGATGCGTTTCCCTCTCCATATAATAAGCTATAGGTTCGACCGAAGAATCCCGTTTGGGTGCCAACGAGAGGAGTCACGAGCTGTCGGTGAGCGGAGAACAATGGCATTCCACAGATGAGTCCAAATTCCCGAACCTTGCTCGTCGTTAGGTCATCGATAAATCATCACCGCGTTTACTCAAAAGGGCTGAATGGAAACAACCAAATGAGGTCGTCGCGAAACAATGTGTTCGATCCACCAATAGGCTGTGCCGTCGGGTGATGATGCTTCTGGCCCGCGGTCTTTAATTACCACCATTAAACAAGTACTTTGTTGTCTTCATGGTATATTGTTGATAGGAGGAAATCGAGTATGAAATATCACAAAATAAATCAAACCAGATTCTGCCTACGCAAATAATTACAAGACCTCCTCCTGATGTAGCAGTGGGAAGTCAGGATCGATCCACGAGGAAGCGTGTCAGCGGATCCTAGGTAGCGGATAAATCTCACGGTCAGGAGTCGACAACAGGGTCCTCGATCTCGACTAGGGTAGTCGACAGAAGATCGGACAGTCGAACACAGCGCAGCAGCAACAGGCACAGGTGGTCAATATCGAGTAGCCTTCGTCTGGGTCGAGTGAGTCTGGTCGAGTTCCTGCACACAGTAAGCTACAGCGACTCTGGGTCGAGGATCAGTAGTCGAGATCGACCAGGCTTGGTCGAGATCGACCAGGCTTGGTCGAGATCGACAAGGGCAGAAAATAAAACGAAACAAAGAAATAAAGTAAAGGCAAATGCTTTGGGACTTTCGAAATAAACTTAATGTAAAAGGCTTCCAGGATTGGGGTTTGCAACAACTATAACCAAACATGCATAAGGCAAAATCAAACATATAATCATGTAATTTGCATTTAAAGGACTAAGCTTTCGCTTTTTCCAACAATTAGACAACTCTTTCAAGAAACCCTATATTGTCTCTACTAATTTTATGTTTACAATCCAAGTGGTTAACATGGATCTCCATTAGATGGGCAATAAACACATAAACAAGTAGGAAAATGCTCAAAACATGATAAAGGTCGGATCTTTACCTCAAATATGCAAGGCTATCGTCGGGCTCGCCCCAACCCTAGAAGTGGGTTGACTACTCGCGCTTCATCATAATTAAAGACATCAATAATAAAAGGAAATAAACTTGCATTAATAAAATAAAATAGAGCTTACAACCAAAGGAAGTCAATTCCGCTCTCGCTTCACAAAACTCCTCTTGGCCACTCACTCTCTCTCTCTCCTACTACTTCTCCTACTGAAATTGAATTAATAAAACTGAGCCCCATGGGCTTTATTTATAGGCTTCTAATCCTTGTTACTCAAGGATAGAATATCTATATCTAAATCTAAAACTATATCTAAAACTTTGAAGATAAATAAAAGACATAACATAATTAAATCCAAAATAGAAAAGTATATCTAAAGTCTTCCATGGATAGATCTTCTTCTCTTCATGATGTGTCTTGATAGATTAGGATAGAATCGGCAGTCTTCGAGCCCAAGCAAAGCCAAACCGAGTAGAATTGGTCAAACCGAGTAACGCTGTTCTGGAGGTCTACTCGATCTCGACCAGGGTCTTGTCGATCTCGAGTAGAAATCTTGGTCGACTGGCTCGGCTTGTCGTCTCGGCTAGCTAGTGCTCGACAGACTCGGACATGGATCCTGGTGCTCGTCGATCTCGAGTAACCCTAGTCGATGTCGAGTAGAGAGGTTCTGTCGACTAGGTCTTCTCGGGTAGGTGTGCTTGACAAGCTCGGATCTGGGCTCCGGGCTTCGTCGATCTCGACCAGGTCTTGTCGAGATCGAGTAGAGATGTGCTCGGCTTCTTGTCCTCGGCTTCTCGATCAGCTCTTCTCCTTGTCGACTCCGGGTGTGGCACTAGGCTTCGTCGATCTCGACCAGGTCTTGTCGAGATCGAGTTGGGTTCCGGAGCTTGGTTGATCTGGCTCTCGACGTTGCTCCTGGTCAACAAGGCTGTGCTCGGACGTACTCGTCGAGATCGAGTAAGGGCTACTCGAGATCGAGTAGCTTGGGTTCTTAGCTCGATTCGACCGGTTCCGCTGCTGCTTTGACCTTGGACTTCTGTAGTGGATTTCCGAGCTTTTCCGACCTTCCTTAGAATTGCTGTAAAACGCCTCGAATTCTGCGATTTAAACAGAAACTGGTGTAGATTCCATAAGAAAAAATTTGCACCGAAGGCGCAAATTTTGGGTCAAATTAAAAAACTGTCCACAGATTTATTTTTTTTGATAAAAGTCCACGACCTAAATCCTTAGCCCCCTACATCTAGTCGATGGAATTTGAAGCTCTAATCCGTTCTTTCAGATATCGCTCCCTCCTCTCCGCTCCCTCGCTCTGCTCTTGCTCCGGCGACCTCTTTCTCCCCGGATCTGACGGACGCCACGCGCTTCTCCTTCCAGTCCCGCCGATTGTCTTCACCGCCTCCTTCGCCACCACATTCCAGGTCCGTTTTTCTGTTGCTGTTGCTCAGGCATCGGAGGAAGGGGGGTGTTGCTCAGGCCTCCCTCCCTCGTTCTCGCCCCTTCTTCCCAGAGATCACCGCCTCCCATCGGCATCTTCGCTAGCGCTTCTCTCTCGCCGTCTCCCTCAAGCCCGGATCCCGCAAGATCTCGCCGTCTCGCCGCTAGATCTGCATCCGTCTCGGTTCTAGATGCCGAATCTGTGAGATCTGCGATTCAGACGCCTCTCAGGTCTTCATGTTTCGAGGATGCTGCGCGCCTCCCTCTCAGACGCCTCTCAGGTCTTCATTCAGATGCCTCTCAGATCTGCATCACTCGCTTGTTGCTGAAACAACTCCGGCATCCCCCTGATTTGCCTGCAAATCATCGATCTCGCGCCGTAAGCTTTGAGGTGAGTTCTGTTGATTGTGTTCGAAACCTGTGTGAAGATGTAGTTGATATTGTATTGAGTGCTTGTGCTCAATCTCTCTGAATTTTCACAGCCTGATGGTGATTTTTTTTGTGGTGTTGCTACTGTTATTCTTAATCTGCTGCTATCATCCTTAATCGAATGGTGACGGAAAACTGGTGTTCTTTGAATTGTTGTCATGCATATTCATCCTCCTGTTCGTTACTGTCATACATATTCAACCTACTGTTCGTTGGTCTACAACTCTACATATTCAACCGGTTGTTTGATCTCATTTAAAGTCTATGGGGTTTAAATGTTGATTGTGCTGGGTTAGTAATTGGGTAAGACTTTTAGTAATTGGGCTGGGTTAGTAATTGTTGAGTACTGCTATTCGATTGGGGTGGGCATACAAATGAGTTTTTGTTTTGGACGTTTACTAGACTTTGGCTTCTTATTACATATATTTATATAATGTCTAGACTTTGGCTTCTTAATATACTACATATATTTACTAGCCTTTGGGTTTGAATATTGCCAATTTCAACAATTGTTGAAATATAGACGGTTGTTTATGCAATTTAAGCATATTTTTTTGCCTTGCTGAAACTTTTAGATAGCTTATTAGCTTCTTGATTTTTTGTGTGATCTGAAATGCTGAAATTAATTCTTTATTAGCAAAATTCGTATGTTGAAATCAATTCTTATAAAATTGTATGAGGTACTATTTCAACATTTTAGCATTTTAGCATCTTTGAAAAAAGGGGAAAAAATTAACTCCAGTTTCAGCAACAATTTCAGCATCTAAAATCGGGGTTTCAGCATCAACAACTTTGCTGAAACCGGGTTTTCAGCATCAACAACCCTTGTTCCAACAACGCGGAAAAAAAACACTGAAACAAGGGTTGCTGAAACCGAATATGCTGAAAGACTGAAACCCCTGTTTCAGCAATGCGGTAAAAAAAAACATCACTGAAAACAGGGGTTGTTGAAACCGAATGTGCTGAAACAGGGGTTTCAGCAACTCCGTTTCAGCCAGCAATGCGGTAAAAAAAAGCTGAAACAGTAGTTTCAGCACATGCGGTTTAAGCAACGCGAAAAAAAAATTTGGTAAAAAACTGAAAAGGGGTTGTTGAAACCGTATGTGCTGAAACAGAAGTTTCAGCAACTCTGGAAACGCGGAAAAAAAAAACTGGACAAAAAAACAGGGGAAAAAATTGAAACTGGATTGCTGAAACCGTATGTGTTGAAACAAGAGTTTCAGCAATTCCGTTTTAGCAACGCGAAAAAAATAAACTGGAAAAAAAACTAAAAACAGGGGTTGCTGAAACAGAAGTTTCAGCAATTCCGTTTCAGCAACATTGGAAACGCGGTATTAAAAAAAAACAAAACAAGGATTGCTGAAACCGTATGTGTTGAAAAAGAAGTTTTAGCAATTCCGTTTCAGCAACTTTGGAAACGCGGCCAAAAAAAAAAAAAAAAAAAAAAAAAAAAGATGAGGCGGGATGGGGGGCACAGGGGGCACGGGAGGGGGCACAGGGGCCAAGGGGGGCGGTGGACATTTTGCAAATTTGGAGGAGGTGGGAGCCTTTTTACTAATAAGGTCAAAAATCGTGGCCTATATGGTAAATGCCCCATTCCATAATTTGACAAATAAACATAAATTACACAGCTTCTGTATTATCTTAACCCAAATGAATGCAATATATGCAGAAATCGATATAAACTTAAATGTAAAACATGGCGAATTAGGCTCACATCATATATGTTGGAATGTGGTTGTCCCACATTGGTTATCTAGAGAATGCTTGAACAACATATAAGGTTGAAGGGCTACTCCTCTCATTGCCAATTGGTTTTGAGATGGAACCCCGTTGGGTTTATATGTTGTTCGTGTCTCCCGTATGTGGGCCCGCACACACGATCTCTCCCTCCAGCGTTTTGACCCCACCGAGCCCAGCCAAGTTAACAGTATATGATTTTCTTTTAGTGCGAGGTCTCGAGATGCGAGATCAAGGTCCACAGTTGATGAACATGATCGGATTTCTTTGTTTCATGGGTCTGTCAGGGCTCATGAATGATGGATCTGAAGTCTTGAAATCGGCTTATTCTCCCCCTTCAGGATTCATGTGCCGGTCTCCGACGGAGTTTAATAAACCCGCAACCTCATCACACCTACCTGAAGGCCGCTCACGTGTCGATCTTTCACCCCTACCGATTCCTTTATTCAAGCCTTCTCCTCTCTGACTTTTTGTTTGTGCATGAGTTATGCTTCAGCGGCTGTCAATATCTTTTTACCAATTCACAGCCGTAGTCGTCTTCATTCTATTGCTTGTACCCCTTTCAACTCTAGCGGATATTTGGGAATTTCATTAAAGTTATGCAATGAGGTTTGAATGAATCAAGACACATTTTAACTTGGTTAAGAGGTAAGAATCAACTCAACCGGTAAAGCATCAGCTTAGCCCTTTTTAGTCCATCCCTTTCATGTAATGAAGCCATATTAAGATGAACAAAAATTCTCTCTACATCACCTGCTGTACAGGGCCGTGCCAATCTTTTCGGGGGCCCTGTCCTAAAAAATTAGGCTCAATTTATATTATTCGTAAATTAATTTTATATAAATGTTTTAAATAAAATGTGTTATAAAACTCAGGAATAAGATGAATTTTTTTTATTTTTTGATTGTTTGCATTAAGATATTGTAAATTCTATATTTTGTAATTTCCTATCACAATTCAAAAAAATAGTAGTGAACTAATTTATATAATGGTAATTTTTTATGAGTTTTTCCTAGAAAAAAGGGAGAAATGTTTGAAATTCTAATAAATAAAAAACAATAATTTAATATAATTTTCCTTTTAAAAAAATATTTGTCAAAAACTTAGCATGAAAGGCTGTTGGAAAGGGAAAAATAATTTATATGAAGGTGACTTTTTTGTGAGTTTTTTCTAATAGAAAGGGAGAAATGTTTGAAACTCAAATAAATAAAAAATAATAGTTTGATTACAAATACGGAGAGATTTGCAACATATGGAGAGATTTGCAAGATTTGGTGTTCATATGGATATCATAGTTTGATTACAACTTTTATTTGTTACAATAAACAAGTGGAAATAAGATTAAATTACGTAGATACTAGTAGATTAAATGGTATTAATCATAATCCTATTTATAATATTCATTCCATATGGTTATACTTTTTGTGCTTCATCAACCAAGTAATAGACAAGATCAATTATCCAACTATTTTATTGTATGTCTTAGAAATGCTCACAAAGCGGGTAGGTACAAAATATTTTTTTAAATGATGAATATCGCATATTGGAATATTAGAGGTGTGAGAAAATCTAACCTGGGGCAAGACTTAGCTTATATTAAAAAACGGAACAAACTGGATATTTTAGTCCTTGCAGAAACCAAATCAATTGAGCCACCAGCTCAATCCCTCTATATACGAGCAGGCTTTAACAATGCTCATCATATTGCCTCAACTGGAACAAAAGGTGGTTTCTGGATTTTAATGAAGACTTCTAAATTTACTGAATCGTTTCAACAAATATCTGCTTCAGATAAGTATATTATTTACCAGGTTAAAATTGATAACTTTAGGTTTATGATTACTTTCATTTATGCTCCTTCGAATCAAAATGAAAAAAAAAAGTTTTGGAATGAGTTATTCACTGTCATTCATAGCCAATCTCTCCCATGTATGATAATGGGAGATTTCAATGAAATCGAATCAGGTTCTGACAAAATTGGAGGGGTAATTCCGCACGCTTATAGATTTCTGCGAATTCAACAAATTGTGGAAGAATTAGATGTTCATACGATCCCTTGTACAGGAAGTCCAATTACGTGGAGGAAAAGTCAAAATCCTATTGATAATATATATGAACGATTAGATAGAGTAATGGTTCATACAGATATCTTAACACAATTCCCTAATTTATCAGTACATAATCATCCTTTTACAACTTCTGATCATTCATTAATGTCTATGTCAATAGGAAGTACGAAAATTAGGGCAGGTTCACCGTTTAAATTTGAAATGTCTTGGACTAGTAATGATAATTATAGCAGGTTAGTTAAATCAACTTGGCAGAATAAGCTTCATGGTTCGTTTATGTTTACACTTTTACAAAAACAGAAACTGGTTAAAAAAAATACAAAGATCTGGTGTAAGTCTCACCCAAATAATAATTTCCGACAGATAACAAATATTGAAGATCAGCTTCTGTTACTTCAAACTCAACAAATTAGTGGGAATTCAAATGATACCATAAATATTAGGCATAATAGATTATTAAGTAAACGTGAAGCTCTTATGGACTTTAATAATACCTTTTTGGAAACAACGAGCTAAATCAAATTTTTTAAGGTTTGGAGATAGAAATACTAAATATTACCAATCGGTATCTAAAATAAGAAATTCTAAAAATGTCACTCGTAATTTTACAAATAAACATGGTTTATTGATTGAGGATGAGGATCAAATTAGAGATGAAATTACGACTGAATTGGCTGAAAGATTTATTTCAAATAACGCTCCGATTAGTAGTAATCCATATTTCCTAAATTTGATTGATCAGACCATTACTGAATCTGAAAATAGAATTTTGACACAAACTGTTTCAAATAAAGAAATTAAGGATACCCTATTTTCAATGACAGATGACAAGTCTCCAGGTCCTGATGGTTTTCCACCAGAGTTTTATAAAAAATACTGGGATATTGTCGGTAAATTAGTTTGCAAAGCTGTTAAATCTTTCTTTCATTCTGGTGTGCTACTCAATGAAGTAAATTCAACTTTCATTGCACTTATTCCTAAAATTGATAGGCCCAGTAACATTAACCATTACCGCCCGATTAGTCTGTGCAATACTATTTATAAGGTTATTTCGAAAATTCTGGCTAACCGTTTAAAGCCTATATTACCACGTATTATTAATCCTTTTCAAGGAGCTTTTGTACAAGGTAGAAATATTCAAGATAACATACTAATAGCTCATGAGGTTTTCCACTCTTTCCATAACAAAAAAGGTAAAGCGGGGTGGATGGCGTTAAAGCTAGATATGGAGAAAGCTTATGACAAAATAAGCTGGAATTTTATTCGCATTATTCTAAATAAATTTGGTTTTGATTCTAGATGGATTGATTGGGTTATGACCTGCCTAACTAAAACTAGCTTTTCAGTTTTAGTTAATAATTTGCCGGGCCCTACATTTCATACTTATAGGGGAATTCGACAAGGAGATCCTCTTGCACCATATATTTTTGTATTGGTTATGGAACTATTAGGGAGAATGTTGCAACAGGAATCATTGGAATGTGACCCTTTGGTTGGAATCAAACTTACAAATAATAGTGATCCTATTCCATTCCTTTCCTTTGCAGATGACACTCTAATTTTTGGACGAGCTGATGACTTAAGTCTTCATACGATTAGGAATCTTCTGAATACTTTCTCCAATATATCTGGATTAACTATAAATTATAATAAAAGTTCTTTACAAGTTTCTAAAAATATTCCTTTCAGTAAAGCCCAATCCCTTGCTCAACAGCTGAATATTCCAGTTACGAAGTCAATGGAAAAATACCTAGGTATTCCACTTATTAGTGGTAGGGTTTGTAAAGTCTTGTTTGATGAGGCGATTAATAGCCTTAAAAAGCAGTTGTCTAAGTGGAAATCTAATGCTCTCTCTCAAGCTGGCAGATCGGTACTAATTCAGGCAAATTTAAATTCTAAAACAAATTATTTAATGCAATCTTTTCTTCTTCCAAAAGGAGTTCTACAAAAAATTGATCAGATCAACAAAAATTTCTTTTGGAATAAAATTCAATCTGATAACTATCATCCTCTAATTAGCTGGGAACATCTGTGCACTCCTAAAAAAGATGGTGGGTTAGGTTTTAAATCGGCTGAGCAAATTAATATTGGCATGCAAATGAAACTTCTGTGGAGAATCATGGCTGATCCTGATAATATTTGGTCAAAGGTAATCACGGATAAATATCTTTCGACAGAATCTCTTATGGAAAGAGGTAGATTCAAAACTTCTTGGCAATTTGGTAGGCTTCTTAATATTAGGGATCTTTTCTCTAAAGGATTGCTCTGGTTAGTTGGTAATGGGAAAACCATAAATGTATGGTCTGACATTTGGGTCGATGCGCAATATCTAAATAGGTATCGGAATGATCGTGATCCTAATTTAAAAGTATGTGATTTATTTACAAATACCAACTCTTGGGATACTGATAAGTTAAATTCTATCTTTCCTTCTCATATTGTTCAAGCAATTACTAATATCTATATTCCTGTAACTGATATTCCAGACAAGTTAATTTGGGTTTATAGTAATAATGGAAAATTTTCTGTTAAATCCACATCCTCGCTTTGTAAAACTAGGAATACGAAGAAAATTCCAGCAAATTGGATTTGGAAACTTAATATCCCTCCGAATATTAAAAATTTTATTTGGAAAATTTTTTTGGATATCTTGCCCACGACTGTCCGATTAAATAGATATATCAATAGAGTTCCTAGTACTTGTTCTCTTTGTAATTCTGATATAGAAGATACAAATCATTTATTGTTTAATTGTCAAATTACAAAATCCCTTATTCAAAATTTGGGTGTTAAGTTGAAAAAATATTTCGTTATACCAAATTTAACAAGTGATGTTCAAGAGAATATTCTAAATACTAGGGCTCTTAATCTAGATTTTACAGATTTATGTCATTTATGGCATTCAATTTGGGAGCTCAGAAATAGAATTATTTTTCGCAATACTTCTGATACAGGTATGATCTATGCGTTAACTCGAGCTATTGATAATATCTCTTGTTGGAATAAAGGTCAGGTTACAACGAAATTACCTAAACGTGTTAGGCCTCCTGATAAAATGTTGTGAAAATGTCCTCCAATAGATGTAGTTAAAATCAATGTAGATGCTTCGGTCAAAAGTGATACTCAACCACAGGTTGGTTGTGTTGTGAGGAATAATGATGGTCAAGTTATTCGGATACATAAATGTAACGTTAGGATGGGTTCTGTCATTTTGGCAGAAGCTTTTGCTGTATATACAGGTATAAGACTGGCAGTAGAGATGGGGATCCGAAGATTGATAGTTGAGAGTGATTGTGCTATCATCATTGATGCCATCAATCATGCGAACAATATACCATGGGAGGTCATTCAAATAGTTCAAGAGATCCATTCGTTAAGAACAGATTTTGAGAGCATCACTTTTCAGCATTGCTATAGAGAGGCCAATGGTGCAGCTGATTTTATTGCTAAATCTCAGTTCAATTGTACTTTTATTTTGAGTGCGTGTTGTTGTGAGTTCCAGAACATCATCTTGCGAGATGATCATGGATGTCGGTAGTACATCCAATCTTTTGCCTACTGTAAAAAAAAATAAATAAATAAAAAATAATAATTTAATATATTTTTACTTTGAAAAAAAATATTTGTCAATAACTTAGCATTAAAGGTTGTTGGAAATGTCGAACCAAAAAAAAAGGCAAAATATTTGTCAAAAACTTAGGCTGTTGGAAAGGACGAACAAAAAAAAATACGGAGTAAAAATAAAAAAGTTGTTGGAAACTTGGAAAGGGAAAAAAAAACTTAGGGTGAAGTGGGGAATCGAACACGGGTGGGAAGGAATTACGTCGGCAACCCTTACCAGTGAGCTACTTGATACATTTTGAAACATCTTTAAACATCTTTATTATATATCAAGTATAATTGATATTGGGCCCTAAATTTTTGGGGGCCCTGTTCCGTTGAACCACCTGAACAGCCCAAAGCACGGCCCTGCTGCTGTGGCCCGTGAATGGTAGGCTCCGGTAGCATTTTGAGTGTTGTGACTAAGCATTAGAAAAGAATGCGCCATTTTTTCCAACTAAACCTGACTCCAAATAGACAGCTTAAATCTGCAAGGTTTATGGCAGCAATTTGATGAGCAAACAGGGCAAGATTCATGACAGTAAGTGAAATCATCAAGTATTGAATTGCCTTCAAACCTCACCCCACATCTTATGCAAATAAGCGATGAATTCACATGTAGTTCGAACCTAAGTGAATACGATCAGCGGTTGTGTTACAAAGTTCTAACACTTTTTCATAAGAACAAACACATGTCCATTTATGTGCCTACCACCGTATTCCCTTTTTCATCATGATTGACCCAGGTTCAAGGTAAAAATAGGCAACTATCCAACCTTAACGGATGCTCTCCGTGAGCTACAAGTTCTTGGCGTCGAGGGACTTAGTTTATACTCGTTAAGAGTTTATCTCCGCGAGCTTTACCAGCTAGGAGCAGGAGGCTCTCTGCGAGCATAGCTCCAGCGTCGAGGGACTTAGTTTATACTCGTTAAGAGTTTATCTCCGCGAGCTTTACCAGCTACGAGCAGGAGGCCCTCTGCGAGCATTGCTCCAGCGTCGAGGGACTTATCAAGTGTGTTCCGAGAGGCTCAAGCTACTACCAGAGGCCCTCTGCGAGCGATAGCTCCAGCGTTGAGGGACTTAATAAAATCTCCAATCTGGGAAGCAAGCTCTATGACCGGATGCCCGACGAGGAGCAAGATCATGCGTCCTGGATCTTAATAGAATCTCCGATCCGGGAGGCAAGTTCTACGACCGGATGCCCGATGCGGAGCAAGCTCCAACGTCCTGGGACTTAATAAAATATCTGACCCGGAAGGCAAGCTCCATGTCAGGATGCCCGACGTGGAGCAAGATCACGCGTCCTAGGACTCCATAGTATATCCGATCTGGGAGGTAAGCTCTATGATTGGATGCCCGACATAGAACAAGATCACGCGTCCTGGTAATTAATAAAATCTCCGATCCGGGAGGCAAGCTCTAGGAACGGATGCCCGACGCGGAGCAAGATCACGTGGACTGGGTCTTAATAAAATCCCTAATCCGGGAGGCAAGCTCTATGACCGGATGCCCGACGCGGAGCAAGATTACGCGTCATGGGACTTAATAAAATCTCCGATCCGGGAGGCAAGCTCACCGGACGCCCGACGCGAAGCAAGCTCCATCGTCTTGGGACTTAATAAAATCTCCGATCCGGGAGGCAAGCTCTACGACCGGATACCCGTCGCAGAGCAAGCTCCGGCGTCATGGGGCTTGGTAGTATATTTGTGGAGAGGCTGAGCATTTTGTGGATTAATGAGCCCATCTAAATGGCATGCCGGCCTGTCCGCGCCTACATTGGTAGGTCGAAGCGCCATCCCCCGACAACCTTCTTCTTTAGCCGCGGCAGAACCTAGCAGTCTTCTTCTTTACCTACGGCGGAGCCTATTTCTTCATCCGCAGCAGAGTTTTGTTTCGCGGTCTCGATCATGCCGGATTCCATCGCCCCATGGTGGATTCCTGTCCACGGCTCTTGATGGTGCTGGATTCTTCTTGTCACGGTTGTTGTCTTTGCCATACCCTATTCGCGGTTGGCCTTACATCCTTGTTGCTTCTTCTCTTCTTCCTCTTCGGAGTCTCGCTTCTGCCTTGTTTAAAGTGATGTTCACGGTTATGCAGAGGGTCGTGGTGCTGATGGAGGAGTGGCCACCCGTCAAGGGAATTAATGAGCCCGCGACCTCTAGGCACTGCTCGTGTGCTGATCCATCACTCTCGTCGATTTCCTAGGCGAGTCTCCATCCACGGCGGGTTTTTCATCACCGCTGGATTCCAGTTCGGGGAACCCACCCGCGGCTAGGAGCAGTGTTCTAAATATCGGATATATCGGCCGATATATCGGCGATATATCGGGGATATTTAGAATCTGATACGATATCGGGATATCGGGTGAAAATTTCGGTCAACGTGATATATCGGGTCAATATCGGCGATAAATCGGGTCAACGGCGATATATCGGGTCAATATCGGTGATATATCAGGGATATTTAGAATTGCCAACTTTTATAAGGTAACTTTAGCCTTTATGACTCGATATATCGGGTCAATATCGGCGATATATCGGGGATATTTAGAATTGTCAACTTTGATAAGGTAACTTTAGCCTTTATGAATGAAGTTGTTTTTATTTTGTGAAGTTTATTTGGCAATTTTTTATTTTAAATTTTCATTTTTCATGTGTATTTTTACATTTTGAAGTATAAATATAATATTTACAATAAAATTTAGTAAAATCGATAAATCTGATATATCACGATATATCTTTGATATATCCCCGATATATCATTTTTACTCCTAACCGATACAACCCCGATACCCGATATTTAGAACCTTGGCTAGGAGGAAGCAATCCGAATCAACATAACCAGGCCGCCTCGTACATGACTGACGGCTGACGGAGGCAACTCGAACCGACATATCCAGGCGTTTCTAGATTGACATAGACGCGGATGAATGGGTGCACCCTCCTTTACCGTTGATTTTCATCCGCGGGCTGGATCTGATTTTATCAGCATGCGGGATGGAAAAACGGTCTCTAGTTCTGCTCAATTTTTCATCATTCCTGACTTCCGACTTCTTCGATTGCATTCTTCCTACCGTTCTTGGTTCCTCCAACCCATTTGAGAGAACGGAAACGCGTAGCATGTAGATATAAATCGGCCTCAGTTCATTTTTGGACCCATCTGCACTCTTTATTTTCAGACGTTGCCGATAATTCATACCCCAGCTCTGGCTTCATAACTTGTATGAAGGACCCGAATCCGGAGGTACGTTGTGATGCTTCATTTCACCTCCTTTTTTACCGATGCTAATATGTCGTTCCTATGCATATTTTTGTCTCATTTCATTCTGTTGCACACACCCCTTTCAACTTTACTGGTGTGCAGGTTCGAGAAAATTTCATTAAATTTATGTAATGAGGTTTATATGAGCAAAAAAATTCTCTCCACATCTCCTATCCAGGCCTGTAAATGGTAGGCTTTGGTGGCATTCTGAGTGTCGCCACCAAGTATTTGAACAGAGTAAACTAATTTTTTCCAACTAATCTTGACTTCAAATAGGCAGTTTCAATGAGCAAGACTTATGGCAGCAAGTTGATGAACAAACATGTCAAGATTCATGACAGTAAATGAATCATCAAGTATCAATGCGCGGAGATTCAGAGCTTCTCAAGTAAACCTGTTAGGATCATACTTTTCCCGAGCGATTGTGATTTCAACATTTAATGAATCCGTCATTCCTAGCATCATTACCATGGCTGCCCTTGGAATAATGATCTGAGACTTTTGAAAAAGTTACACGTCTATGCTACCTTGACGTTGCGCGAGGAAATGGAACTGATGATATTCTCATCCGCGCCTCCTGACTTTTTGGGCTATTTGAAACGGTGTAGGTCCTAACTATTCCAAACGGTGTACATTCGGAACAAGACCAACGATACTCATATCAGACTTTTATTCACTTTGCCCATTCTTTCACCAGTTTCAGTATATGTATATATAATATACTTGTTGATCTTCTTCAAACAAAAGCAAGAGATTAGCATGCAAACATACCCCAACATGCGAAAAATATAGAAAAAGACCTTTCTCCTTCAAATGAATTCCATCAGCCTCAAGGTCATTCTCAGTGGATTCTAAAATTCATCCATAACTAACATGAGCACATGCATTCATATTTCATATACATATGCATATGTGCTACGAGAGTCGAATGTTCATATTTCACTTATTATTTATTTAAAGCTCTCAACGAAGTAAACTCAAATTGAAGCAAGGAGAGCAGATATTCTACTTCAATTCTAGATTACCTCTTAGCGTGAGAGATTTCCCACAGACGGCACCAATGACGAAACTCGATTTTCAGGTTTCCACTTTCGGTGGGACCCGGGGGTGGACCCCGTGGGACCCAGGGCGTTTTCAACGGGCTTACCTGACCCGCACCGAGAAATTCGACGTGGCCCAACTTGTTCCGCGAGAAATATGGAGCCCTTTAGGGCCTCCCCTATTGGGAAGTTTCATCAACGTCGGTTTTTTATCAGCCGAGACTAATCCCGCTTGAAAGGGGGGCTCAAAGCTAGAGAATCCGGCCTAAGCTGTTGGAGATCCCAATTTCCGACCCTTGCTAATGAGGCATTGCCCTCCTATTTATAGTGCAAGTATTTGCACATGAATATTTACATATTTCCAAGTGTCGTGAGCCTAATGACACGTGTTATGGAGGCATGATTGCCACATGCCACGACATGTGTGTGGGAGGCATGATCGCTGACGAAACTCGATACTCAGGCTTCCACTTTTGGTGGGACCCGGTGGTGGGCCTTGTGAGACCCGACACACTCCCGACGGACTTACCTGACCCGAACTGACTAATTTGGTACGGCCCAACCTGTGCCGCGGGAGGTTAATAATCTTTCTAAGACTATCTCCATGTCGAGATTTCGTCAACGAAATGTGGATCGATCGTTTACCTATCCCTCCTTATTTGACGCGGGAAGATGGCCATGATTAGTTCGATCCTCACCTCAGATTCTTGATTTATTATACAAACCTTTTAGATTACACGCGGATGTGGGACAATCTCATCCGCGGAGCTGCATTTCTCCCTAGTTAAGATCTATCACTCACCTTTTTCTGTCTCTCTATCTCTTTATCTTCTCCTTCAAGAAGTATCTATTCTAGTCCGCTCTAATCTCTCTCCTCCCAAAAGTCCCTTTTTTTTGTTATATTTTTCCCTTTAATAGCTGATGAGAAGTCCCCGGGCTACCGCCACGTGTCGTCTCTTGATAGACACGTGTCTTACTCGTGGGATGTGGGCATATCGGGCACGTAACCTCTCCTCTTATCCGCGGGTGAGATGATCCTAGAGGTGGGGGATCCAATTTTGACCGCGGATGACTTTATGAAGTTTTATTTCCCTTTTTATCATTACTTCTCTTACTTATTTTTAGATGTTTTCTCGACCGGTTTCGTCAATCGCCATGTGTTGGTAGGAGTTTCTAGTGGATTCTCCCACATCTTGGTCGGGTTTATAATCAACCTAAAAACGGGTTTATTTATATAGCGGAAACCCGATTATGCATATGATTATAAATATTATTTATTTTTTGGTGTTACGTCAGTTCGATGATGATTTTGAAGACTCTTGTAAATAATTGATCATAGGCTAAATGGTTTGTAATGGTAAGCTTGTCACATTTCGAAATTTGTGTGATGAAGGTGTGATTTATTTATTTTAACATTTTCTTAGGTGTGAAAAATCCTTTGACAACTTTAGTCACCGGTAGACTGATATCATCATATTCTACGTGTTATATAATATATTATAGAGTCAGTTTTTAGACATTCTTGTGTGTTTAAAATTTCTTTTATATTTCTCCAAAAAAATATTTCTTTTATATAGTTTATGGTTTCGTTTCTAGAATAGATGTCTACACTCGTGTTGCTTGTGTTTTCAAGCTCTCCAAATCACCTTTCGAGAATTTGAAGTTTCTATGAATAAGTTTCATTGGAATTGAACATGTTTAGAACGTTCACGGGCACCGAAAAAGTCTTGCATACTAGTTTCATGTGCTAAGAATAAAGCTAAGAATAGCTTATTGTCGAGTCAACGATTTCGGGACAATGCTTAATTGGCGACATGATAGTAAAATACTTCATCCGGTTGGAAATAAACGATGTTTGACTTTTGTGTATGTAGTTTTAGGAGCTAAAAACTATATAAAATCTTAGTAATTAATAAGTATTAAATTGTGAAAAAAATAGTTAAAATAAATAAGATTTTATATAGTTTTTAGCTTCTAAAAATTACGTGTATTGAAGTTAAACATCGTTTATTTCCAACTAGAGGGAGAAAGTCCTTTGAGCTCCACAATATTTTGATCGGGTTGTGCTATAGCTTGCTGGAAAGATAATATGAAAAGAACAATATTGAGTTTTTTTTGTGTGTGTGTGTGATGGAATTGTTTGTGAGTTGGTTTGTTTCATGAAATTTATTGGGTGTTTGGTGTTTTCTTGGATGTCAATTGAGATCTTTATCCGAATTTCAAGTAGAATATAGTCTAAATATTTTCATACCGTATTTTCCCTTACTTTAGATCCATTATAACCCTTGAAAAGACTTCATAATTTTGTTATGTGTGTATGGTCCTAAGTGGTGGAGCTGTAAAACTCTAAGTGGTGGAGCTGTAAAACTCTGGGCAAACCTATGATAGTTAAGCTCAATTGTTGGACCGAGCGAAAATTTCATACCTTAAAACACATTTGAGTGGGATTGATTTACAGAAATATCTTTGTGAGATTTATGAGTTTTTAATTGTTTTATCTCTTCCGTAATGAGAAAATATGATATGATGACACTTGTAGCTAATTATAATATTTGCTAATTTTGATAGAAAATGTGATTTTTTTATATAGTTACAATTTTTCGAAAAAATCGTGTTAAAATATACTCCACATCATATATTTACAATCGGAGGGAGTGTTTAAGAGTGTTGAAAGTCAACCCTCCAAGGTAAATAATACACACCTCGCGATAAATAACCCGGACATGTATTCTATCTTAAACTATACCCAAATTCCTACAAATGGGAGTATTCGGATACAACTCACAAATAGGGTTGTTATATAAATACGAGTAGCTTGAATTCGAGTCGTACTCGGTTAATAAAAAACTCCACTCGAGCTCGTTCATTTTTCTAAACGAGACGAGTATGAGCACATTTTTAAGCTCGGTCCAAATCTCGTCTCACTCGAATTAAGCTCGAATAGCTCGAATTTTATGGAATCCTAAAATTTTCTTTAAGTTACTAATGAGCAAGTAGAACTGCTTAAAACCCGAAAAAAGCTCAGCTCGAGCTCGTTCATTTTCTAAATGAGCCGAGTATAAACCCATTTTTATGCTCGAGTCAAAATTTAGGCTCGTTCGAGCTCATTCATATTCTAAATGAACTGAATATGAACAAACAATACTCGGCTCGTGCGACTCAAATAATAAATACCTAGCCAAATGGGACTTATTTTTTTGGTAATTAAAATTAAAATTGATGTGATTGATTGCACAAAATGTAATTGATTCCGATTTGTATCACTGAAATTATTACGAGTTGAAGTATGAAAAATTTCGTGATTAAGAAAAAAAAAGCTGTAAACAATGTTTGATGTGAACCAGGTTGAATTTGAAGATTAAAACCAAATGAAACTCCCCAGGAATCACAATCCCATACATAAATGAAACATAAGTTGGGGGTGAAAGTAGTTACAGGTTCAGAAAGCAACAAGAAGGAATCTAGACAGACGAGATGAAAGGCGGCGATGAAGGATATCTGTCCTACTAGAAGTATACATATGTTGTTCAAACTGATGGAACTGATGGATGCAGGATGAGATCAGATCTTACCCCTTGGCCCGGGCTTTGGGGGAAGTTGAGGGCCTTTCTTGATAGGCAAGAGATCTGGTGAAGCGCTGGCGCTGACGTAGGCAAGGAGCGAACCGCCTCCCAGTATCAGGAACTTGAGCAGCAAACCCCTCTTTGTGAATGGAGCTGCAAAGGTCTCAAAGAACTTGCTCTGCACACCCACACCCACAACAACATGAATCAATTTCTCAAGTAATTTCGGTTTCCAATTAATATTCAATTCAAGCAATTCAATCAATTCAAGATGATCCATAGAAAGTAAGTAAGTAAGTAGGCACCTGAAGGGAATTGTAGGGTGAAGGAGCGTCTGATCCGTAGAGATCCCATTGTCCAGTTGTGTTTCCCAAATCCTCCAAATCAAAGTATACGCTCTTCTCCCCGTACTTGGCTACTACTGCTCCTTTCCTACGCACCACCACCACCACCACCACCGGTATTCAATTATTAGTTGAGAATTGTGTTTTAGACAGTTGATCGAGTTTGCCATATTCTCAATTGAACAAATAGAGACGAGGAGCGGTACCTGGAGGAGGTGTTGACCCTTACGGCGCGCCGGCAAGGCTTGACGAAGAGCTTGGTCACTGAGAGAGAGCTACCACCAAGCCCCTTAATGGCTGTGGGCTGAACAGCACCCAACATTGTTACAGAAGCCATTCTCTCAGTAACTTATCGATCTCAGTCGATGTTCTTTTCAGCTCCTCTTACTCATCATCCAGTATATACACCTTGCAAGGGATCGGACGAATCTTTTCCCGCCACGTGGCTAAATGGGTTTTGTTGAGTTAGATATCAGAGCTACTCACAACCTTACAACTGGACTTCACCTGGATAACCCTATCAGCTTTTGATTCTATGGTCACTAACTATCCTTTATACAGTATACAGCAACTAGGCCCTCTGCATAGACCTGTCAAACGGGTCATTCCGGTCGGGTTCGGGTCGGGTCACTCCGGGTCTCGGGTAAAACGGGTTCCGGGTTTTTTGAGTTGACTAGAACCCGGGTTTGACCGGGTTTTGGGCGGGTTCGGGTCGATTTCGGGTTTGTCAATTTTTTCTTTTTTAAATTTAAAAAATCATAATTTGATAATTTTGCGATAAATTTTAATTAAATATAAAAAAATTTAATTATATTTAATTATAAATCAACCGGGTTAACCGGGTCACCGGGTCAATCGGGTAAATCGGGTCAAAATTACCGGGTCAATCGGGTCACCGGGTCGAAACCCAGATTACCCGGAAAATTTCCGGGTTTTCGGGTTCGGATCGAAAAAAATTTCCGGGTCAAAATTTCCGGGTCTTGACCCAAAAAATTTCGACCGGTCGGATCGGATCACCGGGTCGGATTGTGTTTTGACAGGTCTACCTCTGCACGTACAAATCTAATGCTCTTCCACTCCAACATTTTGATTTTTTATTCTATCGTGTTTTATATGTGGGAAGTTTACCTAAATTCATTTTAACTATCGGTTATAAATTTTAAATGACTAGATTTACCTAGTGTTAGATTTCTGGGATAATTAGACATACCTTAACTTATTCCCAAATAATTAGGGTTTGTTTGGTAGTAGGCTATGTTTTGAGTGGTAGAGATTATTTTTGAGGTTAATTAAGTTGAAGACTATTTTGGTAGGTTGAGACTAGAGAGTACGTGTGGAAAAAGTGGCGATTTTTTTAGTAACATTAATATGATTTTGAGGAAATTGGACCGGTATGCCCAATTTCCTAACCTAATTAAGCAAATATTCACTAGGCAGTTCTAATTAAGCAAAAGTCTATCGGACAATCTAAAGTAGACAAACATAGACTTCTCGTTCTTGTCCCTTCTCTCCCTCTTCCTTTGTTCTTCTCTCCCACATCTTCCCCTCTCTCCCTTTTCCTTCTGTCCTTCTCCTCCTTTTTGACAACGTTTGCGGAGATGAAAACCGCTTCCAACCTCTATTTCCGGCCTTCGACAACGATCGAGATTGACGGCAACGTCCGAGGGCGAGATCTGTGAGAGAGGGTGAACCGAGGGCGAGAGAGATGGGGGTTGCCTGCCTCTTTGTGGCCGCCTCCGACCACCGCCAGGCGAAGGTACTTGATGTTTTTTTTGTGGTTGGGGGGAGGGGGGGGATTTTGTGGTTTTTTAGGGTTGAGTTTCTATTTAGTTTGTTTAAACATAGGATTAGCTTTGTCAACTGTCTGTCATGCTTTGTTAACTGTCTGTCTTGCTTTGTCAGCTTACTCTCATGCTTTGTTAGTTGTCTAATTTTGAGTGTTTTTAGGGGTTTGCTGTGTTGAATTCGATCGATGTCATCAGGTTATTATTTTTCATTTTTGTTGGATTAAGTTTTGCAATTGTCTCCATATTATTTGCAATTTCTGGAGTTTAAAGTTTTGGTGTTTTGCGGTTTTTTTAGGAGTTTGGTGTGCTGATTTTGTTGTTTTTTTATTGTTGAGTTTCTGTTTGGTTTGTTTAAACATAGGATTAGCTTTGTCAGCTTACTGTCATACTTTGTCAGCTGTCTGATTTTGAGGGGTTTTGGGGGTTCGGTGTGCTAAATTAGATTGATGTCTTCTTGGTATTGTTTTCCATTTTTGTTGGATTAAGTTTTGTAGTTTTCTCCATATTATTTGCAATTTCTGGAGTTTGAAGTTTTAGTGTGCTGATTTTGTGGTTTTTTAGGGTTGAGTTTCTGTTTGGTTTGTTTCAAGATTAGCTTTGTCAGCTTACTGTCATGCTTTTTCAGCTGTCTGATTTTTTTGGGGGGGTAGGGGTGTGCAGAAAAACCCAAAACCGAAAACACGATACGAAAACACGACAACACGACACGAAAAAACCCGAAACCGAAAAAACACGACACGATAATGACACGAACCGAGAAAACACGGCTGTAAACGGTTCGTGTTCGGGTCGGGCAAATCGCCTTGTCGGATACCCGACACGAACCGTTTAATTTTTTATTTTTTTTTAAGGTTCGGTACTAAAATTATAGTAGTGGTATTATATAGTCTCTCATATAACATCTAAATAAATTAGCTCATTTGGTTTCAGACATACAAGACTTTTTAATTAAATGCAATAGGCGTGGGTTCAATTCCTCATCCTAGCAATTTTTTGGGCAAGGCTGCGTTTTTTTTTAATTAAAAAAATCCCTTTTCCTTGAACAAAGAAGGTAACAATCAAGAATATGAATTCAATCCTTATTTGTCAAGAAATTACATTAAAAGCAGTTGCCAAGTTGTGATCGGACCCTCTCGGTCTCAATAGGGTTGGGTTTTCTGATTTTGAAGTCCTCGAATTATCTTGGATTGCTCTTGGTGAAAGAGAAGAATTCCTTTCTTTAGCTTTCATGCACCATGGAGAAGCAGAAGTTTGGGGTGGTAGAATGAGGTGCAAATGGAGAATGTTGAATCTAGAACAGGCTTTCTTGAGAATCTAGGACTGGCTTTCTAGTATCCTTGAAAAGCTTTCAAGTGTGGCATGACCTACATCCTGCAATGAACAACTTTAACTAAGTTAAGTTCAAGGATAATCAACTCAAACCAAGTTGAGATCATAAAAACAATCAAGAGAGTCATAAGGTAGGAAGTAAGAAGTATCTTATTTTGTTGCACTACTCGCACAAGGACAATCAAAATATATTTGAGATCATAAATACAGCAATATAAACATGATAAGATAACCATCTCAGTAATGAGAACATTTTGACAATAACCTGATACTTAATATTCTTCGAAGAGTTTCAGTAGCAACGCTCACCTCTGTTTAATAGCACCATACAGCTTACAGTAGTCTGGGAAGCTTTGTAGTTGTGCATTCAGCATTCTCGTGTACATTCAAGACATACTCTATCTTGCAGTGGGTGAAAAATGACCTGTGAAAGCAACAATTTACAGTCATTAATGCTTCTTTCTGGCACAAAATTACACATCAGATATGCATATACACAAATTAACTAGTTGTGAGTGTCTGCCCTTGTAATAACCGTGTCAACAGTCTTGTCCCACCATAATCTCCCAAAAGGACTGCCCGGAAAATGACGCTGTCATAATCCCTTAAGATGGATTAGAGTTTTACATTGGCGAAATTAGAATGCTTGAGCAATGTAACTTACTTGGTAGAAGTCCCATGAACAAAAGACATAGCATAATCAGGGACCTGAAATTTTAAGAATCATCATATTCAAAAGTCAAGAATCGATATCCAACGTGAAATGCTCCTCAAATTAGTACTGCATTCTATCAAAAGTAAGTACACTATTTTGACATTCGGATCCTACTAAACTTTATTATTTAAACCTACACGTACACATGTTAAGTCCCTAAAATTTGGTCCCTGTAGTAGAAAACCAACTACACAGATGGATCCACAACTTCACACCTTAAATAGTATCACACTTTATTTTACCACACATTTCAGTTTCCATCATCGCCAAAAAATAATCAACATTAGCCAAGGTTCAATAGAAAAGAATTATCGTCAACAACTAATCACCTTTAGCTTTTCACAATAAGGCATTGTTAATCACTACCACAGAGGTGGCTCAAATAACTAATAAGTGCAGCCAAAATTCTAAAAGTCTTCCAATCTTTCGTAATTTCATATCAATAGGATAATTGCTCGTTCAATTTTGAAGTGTGGATTGTGGAAATTGAGCCAATATCACACAAATACAATCCGCTAGGAATCTAATCTAACCAAATCCGGTCAACTATGCAACATATAGAGCTAAAATTGGGAGCTTTCGAAAGCGGCCAACACAAATTCCTAACAATAGAGAGAAAGCGAGGCAATATTATCATACTTATCTCAGAAGGCTTGTAGTGGTTGTTGTTGGCGTTCTTCTTGATCTTGGCATTGGCAAAAGCCACAAGGGAGAGACCTCCACCACCCAATCTCTGTGATTTCTTTGCCTTGTTGATAATATGATTCGTACAAACAGATGAGAAATGCCTTCAACAAAAGCACTGATTAGGTAAGTAAAGCTATGAAATAACACCTTATAAGTAATTTTTTTAAATAGAAAGAGGGCTATTAGCAATGAACTTACAGTAGTTTTAAAAACATATAGTTGAAACATAAATTCATCTCATGTTCAGTACCACAATCAATCTAGCTCGAAATCCAAAACTATCAGCAAATTAAGAAGTGATTTCAATTAAGCATTTTATCAAACACCTTATGTGCATTATGATTAACCATCTATCAAACTAAAAATTTTACGTCTTTCACCTCGTAAATTTTAACATTCAATCAACCAGGTATGAGAGCATCATCACAATTTAACAGAACTAATTAGTGGAATTCCTAAACTAAAAGAGAGAAGAAGAGGCCACCAAGGGATAGGCAAGCTCACATGTGAAACGAAGTTGAGGGTGAACAAAAGAGGGAAAATAAAGAATGTCCTTTAGGTGATAACTGAAGCACAAAATCATTAATGGTACCAAAATTGAAGAAGAAAGACAATATAAACTTTCAAGTTCCAAAATTATAGCTACATTCATCAAGTAATAAGCAACTTTTTCAATCATACACAACATCACAATCGCCTTATGAATGTCAAAAAGAAAGAAATTGCAAGGTTAAAGTCCCCAATCTATCCAACGAACAGTCAAAAGTGTATACAGGAAAGAGAAGCCTAATCTGTTATACCCAGGTTCTCCTGCTTCCTCCTTACCTCCGACTTCAGCGCTAGGCTCGACATCGCAAGCTCAACTCCGTGATCCAATAATCTGACGTAGCCAACTTCTAATCCTCCTTCCTTACCTCCGACTTCGGCGATATGCTCTACATCACAAGCTCAAGGAAGGTGACGCCCATGGATGTGAGAGCAAGAACTTTCATCAATGTCACAGTGTGGATAAGCGATTTCGTTCTCAAAAAAAGATAAGCGATTTCGAGATCGGGATATGATCAATTTTGAAAATAAGGGCCGAAAGAAGGGAACCTGCACTTGAATAAATCAGCTATCCCAAAGAACCAATAAAAGGATTAAAATGACCAATAAATCAGCTATCCGAAAGAAGAATAAATGTTGTTAGGCTTTTAAGCCCAAAAGAAAGCCTATAAAAATTCCAGATTTCATGGTCTAATATTGCGGCTGTAATTCTAAGCATTTGCAGGGGTAAAACAGAATGAAAAGTCACTGTTCATAAGCCAATTACCTCTTTTATATAAAGAGATATAGATAGATAGAAGTATTGCCAACCGCAAACCCTAGCTGATGAATTAGAACACACAAACTCACTCTTTCTCTCTCTCTCTCCAATACTCCAAATTCAGTCTCTATTTTTCTCTCCAAATCCACTGAAATCGTGAAGTCCCCAGATTCGCCCTCTCTCTTTCTCTCCAGATCCGGCGTGAAGGCGACTCGACTTGACTCGGCGAAGGTGATAATCGCGAAGTCCCCAGATACGCCCTCTCTCTTTCTCTCCATATTCGGCGTAGGCGACTCGATGGAGGCCCTATCTCTTTCTCTCCAGATCCAGCAAAGGTGACTCGACTTGACTCGGCGAAGGTGATAAGCCTCTAGATCCACCGTCTCTCTTTCTCTCCAGATCTGGTAAAGCCGACCCAACTAGACAAGGGCAATAAGTGTCCCGATTTGCCCTCTCTTTCTCTCCGATTTGTCTCAATTAGGGTTTGACCAAGTTTAAAAGTTTTCAATTTGGTGTAGATCTATCATATACAATTGTTAATTGTAGGTTATTTGAATATTTTCAATGTGGTTTGGTATATGGTTGTTAACTGGAGAGCTTATATATATCAAATTATTACTTCATGCTTGTTTTCAACTCAGTATCTACTGGCTTGCAACAACATCGATCTCAGTTTTCAATAGGTTTTAATTAACAAACGGTTCATGGCGGGTTACACGGTATCCGACACGGAACCATTTCGTGTTTTCGTGTCGGATACGCGGTACTATTCGGATCGTGTTCGGATCGGCATTTTCCACCTTAACGGTTTCGGGTACCCGGTTATGCACACCCCTAAGGGGGTTAGGGGTTTGGTGTGCTGAATTCGATCGATGTTGTCAGGTTATTGTTTTTCATTTTTGTTTGATTAAGTTTTGCAATTGTCTCCATATTATTTGCAATTTCTGGAGTTTAAAGCGAGCGCTTTGATGTGTTGATTTTGCGGGGTTTTTAGGGGTTTGGTGTACTGATTTTGTGGTTTTTTTAGGATTGAGTTTCTGTTTGGTTTGTTTAAACATAGGATTAGCTTTGTTAGCTTACTATCAAACTTTGTCACTTTATTGTCATGCTTTGTCTGCTTACTTTCATAGTTCTATTTGTCAGCGGTTAGGGGTTGACCGATGGACATTTAACTACATTTAATTAATTGTCTTATTATATGGACATTTACTTTTTTCTCCCTAATTTTTTTTTTAGTAGTAGTAAGCATGTCCGTGCTACGCACGAGACTCTATTTATCTTCTTACTCACGCAATTCAACTATATAAGCAAAAAGAATGACAACTGCTTTAGAAATGCATGTGTTTAGGTTAAAAACAAATAAAACATAATATACTATAAATTTGAAATTTTTTGTAGTTATAGAGGACATATTTTAAATATATATTTTTAATTAATATATTATCATTATAATTTTATTATTAATAATTTTTATCTCTAAAAGTTTTAATATGTTTATTTATCTCTAAAATTCAATAAATATATTAACTTGTATCTATTTATCTTCTTACTCACTTCTACATGCAATTCAACTATATAAGCAAAAAAAAATTGATAATTGCTTTAGAAATATTGCATGTCTTTAAGTTTGAAACAAATAAAAAAACAATATACTATAAACTTGAAAAATGTTGTAGTTATATAGAGATTTGATCCCTTGACATGTTGGATTGAAACTAATACCCATAACCAATAAGCTACAACTACTTTTTTTATTTCTTAAGCTAATATTAAATATAATTAAAAAATAATCGCTTTAGAATTAGGAAAAATGACTTTAAATAATACGAACTATCAACCGTGAACCAAAAATAATACGAACTTTAAAAATGATAATTTCGTATACAAACTATCATAACATTAACCAAAAATAATACGGATCT
Source organism: Persicaria maculosa (assembly GCA_963922045.1). Lineage (NCBI taxonomy): Eukaryota > Viridiplantae > Streptophyta > Magnoliopsida > Caryophyllales > Polygonaceae > Persicaria > Persicaria maculosa. The sequence continues at coordinate 44,625,366 of OY998256.1, forward strand.
GATTTCCAACCTAAATTCCGACCAAGTGATGATGTGGCAACCGGAAAAAGGCAAAATATGTAATAATTCAAAATTTTGGGGGGGAAATGTAATTTAAGGAAATTTGGGCAAACTTCATCTTCTCCAGATTTCATATCTGAATGTTATGGATCTTGTCATCTAGTATCGACCGTCGAATGCTCCTTCCTCCTCAGTCCTCACCACTTTTGACTGCAATAGGCAAGCATATTTAATTTGATGGTGAGGTTACAACAGGGGATCAGAAATTGATGAAGTGTAAGCTCCCGTCGGCGGTATTCAAAACGAAAGCTTAGGGACACCAAAAAAAAAACGTTTGAATAAATGAGGACAATCGAGGGAGCATTTGAAGAGTGTTGGGAATGGCTTGACTTCTTGAGGAAGCTCTTAAATGACATAGGTGGAGGTCGAAAATGTTGAAACCCTTTTTATAGATTCGGGATATTGGGCAACTGATTCCTCCAATTGAATGCATTTATATGTTCCCTTTGATTGTCTGAATCGATTCTCATCGTCAATTGCGGATGAGGACAAAGTCTCCAATGCCACATCGATGAAAATCAATTTAGGAATTTCTCGAATTTGAACGAAATTAGGGTTTCATTGGGGTTTAGAATCCCAAACTCAATGTGCTATGATGTTAGAATTTGAATTTGCATCGAACAGGATTGGTGTTTTGTGCTTTTGAATCGAATCGCTCATACTTCCATGATTGAGTCACCGAGCTTGATGCATCGAAGGTAGGAATTTGGGAAAAGTTGCATAGGTAGGAGAAAGGAGGGCAAATTTGGCTTCATTTACATTATTTTCCCTAAATTTCTTAATTATTACATATTTGGCCTTTTTCGGTCGCCACATCATCACTTGGTCGGAATTTAGGTCGGAAATCAGATATGTATTATTTTTTGTTAATGTTATGATAGTTTGTATACGAAATTATCATTTTTAAAGTTCGTATTATTTTTGGTTCACGGTTAATAGTTCGTATTATTTAAAGTTATTTTTCCTTAGAAATATTGCACGTGTTTAGGTTTAAAACAAATAAAAAAACAATATACTATAAACTTGAAAAATGTTGTAGTTATATAGAGATTTGATCCCTTAGCTACAACTACTTTTTTGATTTCTTAAGCTAATATTAAATATAATTAAAAAATACAAAATAGTGTAGTTAAGAAGAGTTGAACCCTTGACCTTTTGCATATAAACTATTCCTTAACCATTAGGCTAGAACAACCTTTTGATTTACCTTTTGATTTTTAGTACTAATTTTAATATATATATATATATATATATATATATATATATATATATATATATAGAGAGAGAGAGAGAGAGAGAGAGAGAGAGGATGGATCAAATGTTTACAAGTCTTATTGTGTTTTGTGTTAACAAATATAGGCCGTTAATCGAATCAAAATCGAAGGTTGTGATTAATCCTGAATTTAAGTAATTTATTTTTAATAAAAAAGTGGGACCCATGGGTAAAACTAATCCAATCTCACAAGGGAAGTGCGTGTGATGCACAGGCATGTAACTGCTCGAATTCTGCAAAGAGAAAATCGTGGGAGACGCTTATTATTATTATTATTTTTTTGCCAATTTACTCCAATTTCCTTTTTGAAAAGATTTTTGGTCATACAAATCAAGATCATGATCTATTAATCTGGTATGTAAAATCCTTGAAAATCTGTGACAGTTTCATCCAAGCGAACGGTGAAGAAGAGGAAGATTCATCAAAGTTTTTTAACTTCATAATTTTCCAAGTAGTCATCAATATTCGTCAAATTTTATCAAATATTCATCACAGTCACTCAATTATTCATCAAAGTTTTTTGTTAAAATTTATCAAATATTCATCACAGTCACTCAAATATTCATCACAGTCACTCACATATTCATCACAATTACTCAATTATTCATCATAGTTTTTGTTAAAGTTTATAAAATGTTCATCACAGTCACTCAAATATTCATCACGATCACTCAAATATTCATCACATTTACTCAATTATTCACAATTTCCCAAACATTCATCAATATTCGGCAAAATTTAAGAAATATTCATCACAGTAACACAATTATTCATCAAAGTCAAGAATCATTTCACCAATATTCATATCACGTCCCCCGAGTATGAAACAGGACCTATTTCGTACCAGTGACTCAAATGTCTACAATATATCAAGACAACAAATATTCATCAAATTAATCCCCTTTCAACTCCCAATGAAAATTCGCGTTCATCCCTAACCCGGGGCGAATTCGATGGTGTGCTACAATGGCGTCATCGTGGTGTCCCTTCAAGCCGCCTACAGACTCCGACAACTAGGTTCACTTACAGGCGTTACAACCAAATGTGCGACTCTCGAATGAGCACTATTCGCCGGAGTCGCCCTCTAATTTCGCCGGAATTACCCTAGTATGAGATGCGATGAAGAGGGTGAGAGACGATTGTTTTCTAATCGTCCAAAATAAATGGGGATTTGGGTTGGGATATCACGCGCGTGTGTTGGGAGAAAAGGGTAGTTTTTATCTTGTCATATTAAAATTAATTAATTTCGGTAATTAATCTCGTCCTTCCATTTGCAATCAATCAACGGCTTATATTTGTTAACACAAAACACATTAAGGGATGTTTACACATGACCTAACTATATATATATATATATATATATATATATATATATATATATATATATATATATATATATATATATATATATATATATATATATATATAGGACAGATCAAATGTTTACAACTCTTAATGTGTTTTGTGTTAACAAATAATAACCGTTGATTGAATGAAGATGGAAGGTTGTGATTAATAAATGATTTTAATATTTTATTTTTATTAAAAAAGTGGGACACAGCCATATAACTGCTCCACTCTCACAATTGTAGAGCGTGTGATACAAGTAGATAATTATATGCTTAAAACTGGGTGTGAGAAAATTAGGGAAAGCGTTGATTTTTTTTTTTGGTCCAATTTGCACGAATTAATCTACTATTTGAAATCTTTGAAAATCATATCGACGATTTTCATCAGAGGACGGTGAAGAAGAGGAAGAAGAAAATCGAATGGAAACTCAGTGACAGATGCAGGTAATGGGTTAGAAAACGTAATTTGTAATTGAACTATTCGATGTTGGGAAGCAAGTATTCGTTGTAAATATGAAATTTTTGCTGCTGAGGGCGGTTGTCGGATGCAAAAACGGATGGACGTAACTATTTTTTGGATTAATTGGCATCAAAAATAATTGTGAAATATGCACCATAGTCACTCAATTATACATCAGTAATTATGAAATATGCACCACAATCACTCAATTAATTGTGAATTTTTGGATTAATTGGCATCAACAATTATGGTTGTTATTCGGTTAAAATAGTTGATGATGAATTACGCAAGAGGAAGGCAAAAATCGCAAGAACCCCAGGAGAGAGAAATCAAAGAGTAATACCGTCAAAGATGTGTAGTGAGAACACGCACTTATGGAACCCAGTTAGTGGGAGTTTTTTTTATTTTAATAATATATTTAATTAAAAGGGGGAATAATCTCATCCATCCATTTTCCCTCAATTTATGGTTGTTATTTGTTAACACAAAACACATTAAGGGTTGTTTACACTAGACCTAACCTCTATAGAGTGTGGATCGGATGAGAACACGCCTTAGGGTGAGAACGTAGGAACATTTCTGGATCATCGAATAATCTCTCAAAATTAAACGAATAAACTCTGTAATGTAACCGAATAATCTCTCAAAATTAACCAATTAATGATTATTAAATTATCTACAAATAATAATTACCAAATAATGTATAATTTTTATACATAATTGTTTCAAACTTCCTCGTACCTATAAATATTCTTTTTTATTTTACCAAATAATGTACAAGTTTATTGATTACTATTTTAACATTCCAAAATAAATAAATATGTAAATAATCAACCTCTTACATACGAATAATCTCTATAATATAACCGAATAATAAATCAAGTGTAACCGATTAATATAATTTTAACCGAATAACAAATCAAGTGTAACCGAATAATATAATTTTAACCGAATAATATTACTAATATAATTTTCATCTTACATACGAATAATATTTATAATCAACCCGAATAATCTCTCAAATTTAACCGAATAATATATCATATTTAATGGAATAATCTTTTTAATTTAACCAAATAATATAATTTTAACATCAATTCGGACGAATAATTTATGATTTCCTATGAATAGTCTTTCTTTGGTTGATGAATCATATTTTGAATTTCACACCATTTGCACAAACACTAATTATTTCCGAATAATGTATTCATTTTCACACTTTCTCTTAATATATAATAAAACTAAACTATCATATTCGGACGAATAATGTTTTCATTTCTCACGAATAATCTTTTGTTCCTACGTTCTCATCTTAAGAGTTGTTTCCATAGGAGCCACCCCCACCTATATATATATATATATATATATATATATATATATATATATATATATATATATATATATATATATATATATATATAGGGTTTACTTCAAATGTAAAAACTCCTTAACGTGTAAAATTTGCTTATCGCGTAAAATTTGCTAATGGGCCTAATTTAATTACTAACTAGTACAGTTCCCGCGCCATTGCGCGGTTTATTTTTAAATCATAATAATATGACAAATTAATATTTTAAAATTTTAATAAAAGTTAGTATAAATTAAAAATGTATAATTTTATTGGTTGAAAAAAAATACCATTAATGTAAACCATTTAGGGTTGGTTAAGCTGGAAATGACCTGTGAGAAGTACCCAAAAGTCCCCGGTTCGAATTCCCTCTCAGGTGGCTACTGGAGGGTTTACCTAGTTTTTAACTTCAGGGTTCATGGGAACAGTCGGATGCAAGCAGCATAACCCGGATACCCAAGTAAATTCAAAAAACTATAATAAATGTAATGATAACATCTCATTAAAAATGATATAAACCCCTTGGTTAGAAAATATAGAATATATTGAGGAAAAAACTATAATTAATGTGATGACGTCACATCTTCAAACTTACTTTTCATTAAAATTATATATTAAAATTAATATTAATATTAATTCAATATTTTACATTGAACCACTGGTAAGAAAATGGAGTTTATAATGAATTGAAAAAAAATGATCAAAAAATCTTTGCATAAGGAGGCGACATGTGGTAGTAGGATTATAGGTTTAATATTCAATTTGTAGAAATGAAGAAATTTTATTAATTTAAAACAAAAGACGACTTTTATTATTTTATTTAACATGTTAATTTTTATTTTATTTTCTCAAAAACTAAATAGGTTAGAAGTTGGGTAGATATAGAAAGGAAGGTATTAAAATAAAATTCACGTATTTTCTTAAAATAATATGTTAAATGAAAAATTTAATCTATAATCGTTAAACCATAATCATACTTTGGATAATTTAATAAGATCATTATATTTTGATGTATACAAACAAAAAATTTGAATTTTTTTATGTGTATATAGATAAATTAATAAAATTTAATGGTGGTGTGTGTGTGTGTGTATATATATCTCCAATTATGCCTTAAGAATATTCTCTAAAATTAAATAGAATAACCTATAATAAATTAAGATATATATGGAAAGATTGAGATATATGGATAAATAACAAATAGGTTAATTGATTTATCTTAACTAATTAAATTAGTAAGGAAATACACTTACCTAAAATAACTTGGCTTAAAATGGTGACACTTGGCAAAATTGCTTCTCATTTAAAGTATAATATAGATAGATGGACCTAATTTAATTACTAATGTGCCTAATTTCATTAGTAGAATATCTGCCCCCCCCCCCCCTTGCCCATGCGTGTGCTCCCCCTTGCCCCCCTTCTCGGACCAGATTTTTTTTTTTTGGCCCAGAATTTTTTTTTCGTGTTAACACTTTCTGCTGTGCAAGTATAACTTGCTTTTGTGCACATATAACATCTTATTGTGCAAATATAAGTTTATTTTGTGCAGACATAATAATTCATTATGGGGTAAATAGGTAAATGTGCCTATTTCAATTATAAAAATTTATAATTGAAATATGTTTAATTTATGGGTAAATTGGTAAATATGTCTAATTTTATGGGTAAATGCACTTTTTCTCGTTTTCGATACCTTTTGTGCAACTGTGAAGTGCATTTGTGGAAGTGTGAAGTGCATTTGTGCAACTGTGAAGTGCATTTGTGCAACTGTAAAGTGCATTTGTGCAACTTTAAAGTGCAAATATAAGAACATAAAGTGTGAAAATAATATTGTAATGTGCAAATTTAGAATACAAGTGTGCAAAAGTAGGATACAATTGTGCAAAAGTAAGATACAATTGTGCAGATTAAGAATACAATTGTGCAAATGTAAGATCATAATGTGCATTAATAAGACAAAAGACGTGCTTTTGAAATCGATGTTTTAATTTTGTTTTTTTTTTTACTTTTGAGAGTTTGGGTTCACCTCTCGCATAATTTAGGTTGATAGATGTAAGTTTGAAATCGATTTTTTTACGTATAAGCTTTTAAAATTAAAGTGCATAAATAAGATTAAAATGTGCATAATTAAGGTTAAAAAGTGCATAACTTAGATTATAATGTGCATGATTAACAATTTGCGATTGTTGCGCTCTTGTCTATTATGTAACCTATGTGGGATTTGAACCCACATCTTTTGTGCAAACGCACATTTCTCTACCAATTGAGCTAATAGGCTAAATTATGATTTTTATGCTAAAATAGAAGAACTTAATCGACCTAAAGCATATTGCAATAAAATTCTAAAATTCAATTAGATCATGATTCAAAAACAATTTGACAATGCTATAAACATGACATTAGCTCCAAATCAACTCAACAACACAACCATATCATCAGTTTCAGTCAATTTGGCTGTTGGCAAAAAACCCTAAATTCTAAAGCATATCGCAATAAAATTCTAAAATTCAATTAGCTCATGATTCACAAACAATTTGACAATGCTATAAACATGAAATTAGCTCCAAATCAACCCAACAACACAACCATATCATCAATTTCAATCAATTTGGCTTTTGGAAAAAAGCCCCAAATTCTAAAGCATATCGCACTATAAAATTCTAAAATCCAATTAGCTAATGATCTATAAACAATTTGACAAAATGATATGAATATGAAATTAGCTCCAAATCAACCCAACAACACAACCATATCATCAATTTCAATCAATTTGGCTTTTGGAAAAAAGCCTCAAATTCTAAAGCATGTCGCAATATAAAATTCTAAAATTCAATTAGCTCATGATCCATAAACAATTTGACAATGATATGAACCTGAAATTAGCTCAAAATCAACCCAACAACACAACCATATCATCAATTTCAATCAATTTGGCTTTTGGCAAAAAACCCCAAATTCCGCTCCTAAATCAAACCCTAGGTTTTCAATCTCAATCTAAATCATTCAAACACTATTTTGTGCAAATATAATTTTAAGTTGTGCAAATATAATATTATGTTGTTCGTTTATAAACTACGGAATAATTTTGTAATTTATTAAATTTAGATAAGGGCATATTTGGAAAGAAAAGGAAAATATGGGTCAAAATTGTAATTTCATCATCATCTTCCTCACATCGCCTGTAAACCTCCGATTAGAAATGGCGGTTACATCGGTGGACTTCGGCAAGTTCCCGGTGCCAGGCTAGGGCACGGTGGCGCAAGAGGGGGACAGATACGGGACCGTGGGGGCGTGAATAGTCCGTTGGTGGCAATCGTTGGTGGCTTCTGTGGCGGCAAGGCAGTGGTCGCAGGCGGCGAAGGGAGCTCCGGTGTTGTTGGGAAAGGAGGAAAATGTTGGCGCATCCGACGATTCCGATGAGGATTCCGGTGATTGCGAGGAGGAGAAGCCGGATCCACACCTGCCTTGTCGAATTGACCAATGCTCGATGCTCGATTCCGGCGATTGCGATGATTCCGACGATTGCGATGGAGGAGTTCGATTCTGATGATTGCGAGGATTTCGACGAGGAATATTCCGGCGATTGACACCGCGTAGTCCGATGCTCGATGACCTGCCTCCTGCCATGCTCGATGCCCGGCAATTGAGACTTCGCCCAAGCCATGTTCGCTTCTGAATGTTTGCACTAGGGGTGGGCACAAATCCCGCAAATCCCGGGCCCGTCCCGGTCCCGTCCCGATCCCGTCCCGCAAAAACTATGCGGGACGGGACGCGGGACGAGAATTTCTTATCCCGCAAATCCCGTCCCGTCCCGCACATTATATATAAATAAATAAATAAATACATATAATACATTTATTCACTAAATATTCTAGACATAAATATATATGTACCCACAGTGTATATATATACACCTATACTCACAGTATATAATGTATACTCCCACTAATTCTATACGGTACTACGCGTATATACTGTGGTACACCTATATATGATACATATATACTGTGGTACACCTATATATAATACATATATATACTGTGATTATTCACTATATACTCACAGACACAGTAACTACAATGTATTATGTATACATATGTATAGTATACAACTCACACTAATTCTATACGGTACTACCCGTATATACTAATTCTATACTTTAAATTGTATTAGTGTGTGTCTATATATGTATCGTAATTGCATGTATAATGCTATAATGTATCAAATGTGTGTATATATATAACAAAAATTCTAAAATATAAAACTATTATAAATCTATATATATGTTACGCATTTTGAAAACCGTAAAATATATACGAAGTTTAGAATTTTTTTTGAATATTTATTATTTGAGGGATAAGGCCCGTCCCGTCCCGGGCCCGCACCGTCCCGCAAAAATTACGCGGGACGGGACGCGGGACGACCCCAATCCCGTCCCGTCCCGTCCCGCGCCCACCCCTAGTTTGCACCGAGGGAGGAAGGGGACGACCGGTTAAATTTTTTAAAACAAACCAGTTCAGTTATTTTTTAAAAGGGCACGGGTTCGGTTTTCCAAAATTTTACACGTTAAGCAAATTTTACACGTTAAGGATGTTTTACATTTTAAAGCTTATATATATATATATATATATATATATATATATATATATATATATATATATATATATATATATATATATATATATATAGAATAAGGCTATTTTTGTAATCATTTAATAATAGTTAGATTAGATTTGGTTGGTATGAGATTATTTTTGTGACGTGTGCTTTAAATAACAAATATGCCCCTCACTTTATACATTGGTGATCGGCATCCCTCTTCATGTCAAAATTGAAATCGGCATTAGGCCTTTGGATAGCAGTGTGTAGAGCTGGTAAAAATCTGATCCGACACAAGAACCTGACCCGACCCACCCGAATTCATACCCGATCAAAATTCGAAAATCTAATGTCATGTACAACTCGAAGCCGAACCCGAGTCCCATCCATTTTGACCCGATACCCAAATGGACAAGAATACAGACAAACCCAACCAAACTCATACATTTTTTTTTTATTAGGAAAGAATTCGGGTGGGCTGGTCCTACCCGGCATCATCCTTACGGATGAGGTCAAGGAGACCCGAGTCATTTTCGATATCGACTCCTCGGGCAGAGCGGCAAAGGTGTGCAACCTTATCCGTCACTCTGTTGCCCATACGAGGCACGTGAGAGAACACTACTTCTCTCACAATCGATAGCATGACTTGAACGTCAGAAAGAATTAGTTCTATCTCCCAAGGGCATTTAGATTTTCCTTTTAAATGGTCCATGATTATCTTACAATCACCTTCAATTTGGATCCTATCTAAATTGAGTCGCAATACTAGATGGACCCCCATTTTGAGGGCAAGAGCCTCTGCTGTAAGTGGATTCTGTTTACCAAGTTGCTGGTGGTGAATGGAGACTGGGCGACCTTGCCAGTCTCTAATAACAACACCGGAGGAACTGTCGCCATTAGAAAGAGAGGAACCATCGAAATCAAGTTTGAACATACCCCTTGGAGGCTTGCGCCACTGAATCTTTTTTTTGTTTGTTGCTCTTTTTTGAAGATACCCCCCGATGGGGCCGTATAACCTCCTCGAATTCCGCCTCGGCAGCGAACGTTTTGTTCCAGTTATCTATGTGAGATTTGATCAGTCGTAGGACCGAATCTTTTCGCGGGATAGAGGTCTGTTGAAACAAGTGTTGGTTCCTGATGTTCCAAGTCGTCCACCAAGCAAAAGCGAGGTTTGACAGGGCCGCAGGTTGTAGACTCTTCCCAAGTGCAGATAGAATGGGCCTGAGATCCCGAGATTGGGCAATCAAACAAGCAATAGTTGATTGGTCTTGGGTTGGAAATTTGTGAATTGCTTTGATGAAGTAACATTCCAAAAACAAATGGACCTCGTCCTCAGGTGCTGAATGGCACAGGGAGCAAGTGGGGGGAATTGCCGAACCCCTACACGCCAGTTTAGAAGATGTGGGCAGGCCGTTTTGCGCAATCTTCCATAGAAAATTCTTAACTTTCGGAGGGATATTAATCTTCCAAATCCAGGCATTACAATCAGGAGATGGTAAGGACTGTGCTGTTATCAATTTGTAAGCCCTACCAGTAGTAAACCATCCCTCCCTATCCGACCACCAGTATAGACGGTCTTGCAGATTCGAAGCAGGAAGAGGGATGTCTAAAATCTCTTGTACTATATTAGTAGGCAGAACCCCATGAAGTTTTTCACTCAGCCACTTACCTCCCAAAATATAGTCACTGACGGTCTCATCTGAATTGAGAAATTGAGGGCAATCAACCCTAGCCAGTAAGGAGGATGTTGTGATCCAGTTATCTGTCCAGAACTTTATAGTGCGTCCATTTCCTACCGACCAAATAAGGCCTGCTTTAAAAGTGTCAATTAAGTCAGACAACTTGGACCATTGCCAAGAGCTAGCCCCGGATCTTTTGTAATCGAAAGTACCGGTGGAGCGCAGGTATTTATGTCTGATCAAGGACACCTAGATATTGCTAGGCCCGGCCAGAATTTTCCACAGAAGCTTCATCTGGAGAGCGACATTCATATCACTAGATTTACGAATTCCTAATCCCCCAAACTGCTTCGGTTTGCAGATCCTATCCCATCTAATCAGAGGCCGGTATTGGAGGTCCTTATTCCAAAAGAAAGATCGATTTATCTGGTCTAGTTCTTTATGCATAGCAACAGGGAGCATAAAATTCTGCATCACATGTAGTGGCTTAGCAGAAAGGTTGGAGTTTATAAGGGTGGCACGTCCTTGTTGGGAGAGAGCATTAGCCCTCCACTTTGTCAATTGCTGTTTGGATTTACAGATGATATCTTCAAATGTGTTGTTGGTGACTCTTCCATTAATAATCGGACAACCTAGATATTTTTCTATTGAATATTCGTTTGTAATGTTGAGGCAGTTACACAGCTCCAGGATTCTATGATTCGGAATACCCTTGGTTGCTTGGAAGCTAGATTTGTGGTAATTGACCTTCTGGCCTGACACTTTGCAGTATGAATCAACTATCATTTTCACTTTACGCCCTGCATCCACACTTCCTTTTGAGAAGATGATGATATCGTTGGCGAAAGAAAGGAACGGAATCCGGGGCCCGTTGTGTCCAATCGGGAAACCAATGTGAGTTCTTTCAAGGCTAGCTTTCGCAGTCAATTTCCGAGCCAGAATCTCAGCACTTAAACTAAATAGGAAAGAAGATAAAGGATCGCTCTGATGAATTCCCCTTGACGGAAGAAATAGCTCAGTAGGGCCGTTATTGACCAGTACCGAGAATGAAACAGACGTTATACATTCCATGACCCAAGAGATAAATGTATCGTGAAATCCGAACTTTTGGAGGACGCTTTTAAGGAAATGCCAATCGACCCTATCGTATGCTTTTTTCATGTCTAATTTTATTGCTAGCCACCCTTCCCGGCCCCAACGACTTTTGTAGGAGTGGAAGATTTCACGAGCTATAAGGACATTGTCTTGTATAGCCCTGTCAGACACAAAGGCGCCCTGCAGCGGATGAATGAGTTTACCAACAACTTTTTTCATTCTATCTGTCAGAATTTTTGAAATTATTTTGTAGATATTAGAACATAAACTAATGGGGCGGTAATGACTAGTGGCCGTGGGATCATTTTTTTTTGGGAGAAGAGAGATAAAAGTATGGTTAATTTGTTTGAGCATTTTTCCGAAGTGGAAAAACCCTTTGACTGCACATATTACAGATTTTCCGACGATATCCCAATATTTAGTGTAGAATTCAGCTGTGAATCCATCCGGCCCTAGAGATTTGTTTTTCCCTAGATTAAATACCGTCGTTTTAATTTCAGAGTTAGACGGGCGTGCTAAGAGAAAATTGTTTTCCTCTGACGAGATGGAAGGTTGTATTAAGTCCAACATTTCAGTAAGGAGCCTGTCATCAATTGGTTCTTTCTTGAACCTTGTCTAAAAATCCCTTTTTATTTCATTCTTAACGTACCAGAGGAGGAGGTTATGTTCCGAATTTGTTTCCGGTGTCTTCGACCCGAAGCCACCCGGTGAAAGTACGCTGTGTTGGAATCCAAGAGTTTGAGGTGCTTAGTTTTAGCCCTTTGGCTCCAGAACGATTTTTGAAATAGTAGGAGCTTCTCTCTCTTCATGATGAGACACTTTTCCTTGCTTTGGTATGTTTGGTAGTTTACACCGGGTCCTGCAGATTGAATACGCAGGAGCTCCGTATCCACCTCCTTTAACTGACGGAATATATTGCCGAAACTTGTTTTATTCCATTCTTTTGCCTTTTTCCAGTATTTTCTGTTTGAAAATTAATTGAAACATGGCCGAGCCAGGGCAAGACGCTCGCCAGGACTGTTTGACTATGTTACGAAAATCTTTCCGAAGTAGCCACGCATTCTCAAATTTGAAAGGCGAGGCTTTGAAGCTAGAATTAACTTCAAGGGAAAAAGAAATAGGGCAGTGATCCAAAGAGGAGAATGCACCGTTATAAGTTATCATATTAGGGAAAGATGCAATGACCTGTTAGTAGACAAGCACCCGATCAAGCTTTTCACGGATATTGAAATTTTCCTCCGGATTCTTCCTCCAAGTGAACGGATTTCCAAAGGTGGGGAGATCAAGAAGAGAGCATTCATTTTTGAAAGAAATAAGACGAGAGAACCTGGATGTCCGGGTAGATGCCCCTCCAAGCTTGTCAGTGCTGCAAAGAATCTCATTTAGATCCCCTAGAACAATACATGGTATAGAGGAGTCATTTACAGTCATTTTTAGCGTCTCCCAGAATGCATCTTTATCATTTGGAGTTGGTAGTGCATAGACGAAAAGGACCAGAAGCGGAAACCCAGCATGCGAACTTTCCAATCTGAGTCTGATGATACGAGGTGCGTGGATAGCAATGGAAATAGTAAAATTTAATAGCTGGTGAGATTTCCATAGGACTCCAATTCCACCAGATCTCCCGATAGACGGCGACCAAACCCCTTCATCAAATCCGATATTTCTCCACATCTTGTCATCGAGAATATTTTCCGATTTGGTTTCTGCTAGCGATATGATTTGAATGTGTTCGTTTTTACACATTGAGTCGATTTCCGTCCAGAACGTTCGTTTTCCTATCCCTCGACGATTCCAGAAACAAATCTTCATAAAAAACCTTTGATGATAAAAGGACGAGATTTCGGAGTCCTTAAATCGAAGAAATTTTGATGAATTAGTATGAAATTACCCTTATCGAGCCTTTTGATATTTAGGCACCATTTGCCCAACTTACAGGCCGGACTCGGCCAAGAGGTCCAACCCTTACCCAAGGGACAGAATTGATGGTTTTGAGTGATTAATATTAGTGTATAATACTTCATGAAAGGGCAAAAATCAAGACAGTGGTAAACAAAGCAAAATTGCCACCACATCTTAATTAGAAAAGCCCACCCTAGGAAACGGACATGGTTGACAAGGGTAAATAACCCATCACACCCTGCAGTTGAGACGGATGATATATAATCACCATTCAAGAGCAATCCAAATTGATTTATGAAATAGATAGAATCTAGGAAATTATAAGATCAATTAAGGTCTGAGTAGAAACGTGATTGGGACAAACATAAATAACAACAAACATCAAAATGTCTCAAGCACATGATTATAGCAGTGATAGTTCTAGAGTTCCAATAATAGTGCATAATAAAGATCATGAAATTACCACTTTCTACAAAAGTATTTCCTCCAAGTAGTTTCAAAGTCCACTGCCACAACCATAGATGAGAGGAGACATATTTTCCGCTCCCGAATGTGGGTGATGTCGATGCAAACGCGGACCCGGGCACCAAATTTGGTGACAGCAGTGACCCGAACCACGTTGCCAATCCCATTGCCTTCCACTAAACACAAAAGGACCACATCAGTACTGATGTACATGACCGGCAAGCCCGGGGGCCTTAGCCGAACGTCCAAGGTAGCGATCGGCTCCGTCAGGGGATCAAAATCAATCTGCCAAGGAAGGATAATAAAGAGATGCATAATTTGTCCTTGACCTGACCCAAACAAGAATTATAATTACTTTAACTTTTTTTTTTTGATGACAAGGAAACCTATCTTTGGTGGCACACCTCAGGCACGTGAATCGATTTCACTTCCCACTAATAAGGAGAAAGAGGGATCGAATCCAGGACCTCCTTAACCCCCCCCCCCCCCCCCTCCCGCTCCACATCATTAGAGCATGAGCAACCATGGGTTTTAGCAACCTTAAGGTTGCTAAAAGGTAAGTCCATGGTTGTGACCTTTACCTTAAGGTAATAGGTGGGAAGGGGTTACCTTAGTAGAGAGAGGTAACCTCTTCCCTTTTCTAATTTTCTTTTTCTTTTTTTTTATGATAAAGTAGGTTGATATATTTTACATTTAGATTTATTAGTTGTAATAGGATTTAAAATGAAATAAAAATATATTTATATTTCATTATTTTTTAAAATAAAATATCCCATTGGTTGAATTATTTTTTTTCTATAATTTGAGCCCAATTTTATTCTATATATAACCCCATCTTGATTTATTGTAGTTGCACCTATTTTCTTAACCATGGATCACAATACTCCAAATACTCCACCCATTCCAAATATGCCTTATTTTTTTGATTTGCAATAGTACGACAACCGGCTCTAGCATGGAGTGAAGAAATATTATGGAAAATTATGATGGCATGTATTATCATGCACAACATAATTGTCGAAGATGAGCGAGACATGTATCAAGACCCATCTGATTTTGATTAAGATCAACGTAATAATGTTCTTGGATCATCAGACGGTTCTAATATTGAGCAATTCAACGTTAGTACGTTACCATCGGGCGATATGAAGATCGAAATCTGGGCAACTATATGGCTATGAGAGATGAGATTCGGGATAGACAAACTCATATGAATTTGAAGAATGATTTGGCTGAGCACTTGTGGAACCAATTCCAAGGCTATGATCCGAATTTATAGGTAGTTTTATTAGTATTTACGTATTTTATAATATTTTTAACCTTTTTTTATTTTAATCTAGATGTAATAAAATATATTTATATTAACTACTTGCTATTTTTATTTATTTATAAAATTATAAATAAAAATAATTTACAATAATATATGATGATACACATATAATAAAGGGAAAGATATAAAGGAAAAGAAAAAGTGAAAATAAATTTGGAAAGAGGTAAAAGGGGTTTCCCATGGTTTTAGAGGTAAACTTTTAGAAAGAGGTAGAAAAAGTAAAAATTATTTTAAAGAAAAAAATAAATGAGTTGTAAAGTTGTGATAGGAAGACGGGGAAAAAAGGGGGAAAGAGGTTGCCCCATGGTTGCGGATGGTCTTAGGCCACCCCGACTAGGGCTTTAATTTTCTTACTTATAAACACTTAAATAACGTAAATTATATACAATGTGACCTAATATAACTAAATAAATAAAGTTTAATAGTTAATAATTAAGATAAATAAAAAATAATCATCATTTTATAATAAAATTGAATGTGACGGGACTTGACCCAACCAAAAATCCATTTGAACCGAACTTACTGAACCCGAAAACTTACCATATCTGATCTGAACCCGACCGAACATACAATATACCTGGCATATGACCCAAATCGACATAGGACCGAATTTGAATGGTATACCCGAACTAAACCCAAATAACTCAGATGTTATGGATTCTAGCATGTCCGAATGGAGAAATTGAACTAGACTGGGGCCGAGGAAGTTGGTTGTTGTTTATCAAATTCAAAATGGAAGAAATTTCAAAATTGATCAAAGATTTGAGGCAGAATCCAATGGCTACGAAGACAAAGACGAGAAATCAACCCTTAGAGGCGAAGATTTCGAAAGAAATGGAGGGTTTCGAGATGAGAGAAAGGGACAAAAATCATACCCGATTGTCGGCTTCTCCTTGCTCTAGTCGACTGTTTCTCCGGATTCGAGCAATTTTTGAAGACGATATAAGGGCAAGGAGGGCAAAATTGAGTTATTTTCTCTCTCTACCTCATCTATCTTGAGGGAGTAAGGTTCTAAATTGCCTGACATTTCACCTCCATTCACCTCCTCAATCTCCATCTCCCATCTTCTTTCATCGCCTTCCAAACAACCAGATCGAGGTCTTTTCCTTTTAACTCCCAAAACACGTCGCCAAACCTTTGTTACCCGGACACGGATACGGCTACGGGGATACGATACGATACGGGTACGGGGATACGGCAATCCCAAAAAGATAGGATACGATACGGCTAGGATACGGCAACATGAATAATATGTTGTTTTAAAGGTCTAAGCCTAAATAATAGCTATTTATCATCAAAACATATATAAAGAAAGCTATATTAAAACTATTAAGTCTTTTAATATGTTTTCCGGAAAAATAATAAGAATGGTCAACTCAAAATTCAATCCATAAATTTTTTTTGAGAAATTCTATCAACATTTATTTATTACTGTTGACATATTAGATAGAAAAAAGGAGGATTTTAGTTTTTTGATCTTATTATAATTGGACTTTAACTTTGGGCTTGGCCCAATCCATATATAGTAACTACAATACAAACCCTAAAGCTTGTACGGATTCAAAACAAGGAAAAGTCTGTTTTCCTATTCCTGTTCATCGTCTTCACTCTCTCCGCCGCAGCGCCGCTCCGCAAGGTTCCATCTTCAACATCAGATATGGCGATTAATACAGTACTTCAGGTGGTCGGCCGCTGGGTGCCCATCTCCAGTGGCGGTGGCAGTGGAAACTCGCAGGGAGACGATGAGGGCTCAATCGACAAGCTCTTAGAGGTCGAGGATACCGTATCCTTGCCGTATCTGAAAAGCTTTTTCCAAGTCAATGATACGTTGACTGTATCCGATGCTGGGATACGCGTATCGGACCCGTATCAGTCCGTATCCGCGTATCCGACCGTATCGGATACAAAGTACAGACCTCCCAGCCGTGTCCGGGTAACATAGCGCCAAACAGGCTCGTACTGTAGCAAACAGGGGCAGACCGTGGGCTATGAGTTAGAGATGGTAATTTGACGAGTCGGGTCGGGTTCAAGTCTGATATTTCTATTTTCAATTAAGATGAACTCGGGTTGATGCTTGATATCATCTGTACAATTGGATCGAGTTGGGTTGTATCAAATCGGGTTCATTGGGGCATTAATTCTATCCGATAAAATCCGGTTGTTTGCTTTGATTTGGTTATGTGATTTCGGATTTCAGTCGAAACAGGTTCAATCTATATTTTATATCATGATTTGGTCAAATGGCATGGAATTTCGTTTGGATCGAGTTTTGATTAATTCAGACCATTATGAATCACATTTGATTTATAAAGCCAAATTGTTTAGTATTTATAATAGTTATTAATATAAAAATACATAATATTTATCTATATAAGAAAATAAAATTGTATGGCAATATGATAAAGTAGCATGATATTGATTAAATTAAATCCTAAGAAATGAAATCATACATAATGAAGTTTAAATTAAATAAGAATTCAAATCTTGAAAAATTAAATAAAACCCTGAGTTTAAATTATTATTTTTTTAAAGTTAAATTGTGCCGTGATGACGCGGTTGTGAAGGGTTCCGGCCCCATTAACCTTGAGGAATGACACCTTAGATCTGTAGGATTGATGGAACATACATGTGACGCGAGCGGAGATTGAGTTATCAAATTGTCACGGACCGTGTTTACCTACTTCCCACAAGGGCCTTTTGAAAATCTTTTACAAGTTGGACGCTAAAGTAATTGATGATTCTTCTACGGAGCTTCCTAGGTTCTCAGTTATGCGATCGAACTGGAAGACTTCAAATACCCGAACTTAACTCAATTTTAATCTCTCTCTCTCTCTCTACTTAAGTTCTTCTCCATTCCAAAAAGCCCCTTGCTTATTCTCTTCGTCGCCCTTTTATAGTGATCCAATGGTATGGACGCGAGCCGAGCCATCCGCTGGAGCGAACCCATTCGCTAGAGCGAGTCTGCATGCCTTATCTCTCTGCTCAACTACCTGGCATCGAGTCGAATTCGCTGGCAGCGAGTCTAGTTCGTTGGTAGCGGAACAAATTCGCTGGCAGCGAGTCGTGCTGGCTCCTGACATGCTCCTCTCCGACTACCCTCGCTGGAAGCGAATTTCATTCCCTAGCAGCGAAATCTGCTCAGAACTTTTCTATTTTTCTCCTTCCCTTCGTTCTTCCTATTCTTCTTTCTTTTCCTTCTTGACTTGGCTCCTTGTAATAATGTTACTCTCCTTTTTAATAGGGATCTTTGTAACATCATCATTGATGAGGATGATCATGAGGTAGTTTACATCTTACGTAAACTCCCCCTAATCCTTGCCTAATGTAAAAAAAAGTGTGATAAATTTAACGGATTTTTCGCCTGGTGCCCTTGAGGTATAGTCAAATTCACGAGGTGTACAAAAGATTGGCATATTTCACCAAATGCCCCTGAGGTTTCTATTTTTTCCGCCAAATACCCTCGGTTGGCTTTTTATGAAAAGGCGTTATAACTCCGTTAAATTAAAAAAAGAAAGAAAATAAAGAAGGAAAGAGTCGACTGGTTTCACAGAGATCCCAAATCCTTCCCCAAATCGAAAGCCAGAAATCCCAAATCTAGAAATTGAGATTTGGGATCCCCCTGCCCGACTCTAAAACAAGTGAGGCAGATACTCGCCATAGATATTGAGATAGCAAATTCAGAAATCGCAATCTCCAGGTACTTATCTCCGATTTCTGGTTTTGCTTGGAAGCTCTTTAATTTTCAGATTTTCTTTCAGTCGAAGGTAGTTTCTATCTTTCTTTCGTTGATCTTGTAGCGACTGTTCGTCGAATTTCTCTTTTCATAGGGTTTTGATTCGGTTCTGAGTAAATATTTGAATTTCGCTTCCCTTCTCACGTCTCAGATCTGTCGGGCTATGCGGTTGTCACATATCTGTAATTCCCAAGTTTTAGGTTTTCATCATGTAATGATATGTGTTAATTTCCTATGTCTTGTATGCTTGTTGTGTTACTTGTATTGTTGTGTGTATGCTTGTAACATGTATGTATATGATGATCATACATATTACATATAGGAAACATATATATACTATGTATGGATGCATACTTTGTCGTATACTCGACTGAGTCGTATTGAGCTATGAGAGCTTGATCCTCTAACGAGTATATGTATAAAGTATGGTGTGATAATACATAGATAATATATGATATGCTATATGTATAATATGTATATGGTAAGAGAAATCCATTTCTCGTTACTGGGCTTTAGCCAATTAACTAAGAAAGGCCCATGATTGCCGGATTGGATTGAGGAGCCCAGTTGCTTGAGCCCGTTTCCAGCTTGAGCTCTTCTTGGTGGAACGCTGCGTTTTGCCTTAGCTGGAGCTCTCCCGTGTTGACCTTGCTATATAAGCTCTTGTTGGAGCTTTGCTGTCGTCGTCCTGTTTCGTGCTCTCTCTCTCTCTCTCTCTTCATCTTCCACAGACGCTCTCTTCTAGGGTTTTCTAGGGTTTGGTGTTCCTCTCCCTTTGCCTGAAGATTCTCCGAGCCTGAAAGCGAAGAAGGTGGCCGACAGTGTCCCTGGTGGTTCTCTGGTGGCCGGCGCTCCAAGCTCTGGGCAGCAGCTCTCCTTCTCCAGGCGATCTAGGGTTGAGATCAAAGACTTCTTCGATCTCTGGTTCCCACACAGGGGGATTTTCTTTCTCTCTTGCTTTCTGATCTCATGCATGTTTAGATCTAGGAGTTTTGTATCTCTTTACTTGATCTGTCCCTGTACGAACTCATTATAGTGGATTTGGCCAACTCTTGAGGCCCCATGGATGTAGGCATAGCCGAACCACGTAAAATCGATTGTGTTCGTTCTTCGACTTGCGTGTTTCGATCAGATCTGTGTTCTCTTGCTCGATTTCATACGCTTCCGCATATTTGCCTATCTCGTTTATCGATCTTTTGGTTTTACACATCAATTGGCATTGTTGTTGTTTTGATTGCTTTAGCTATTACACACTAGTCATTTCCATATTAAACTGCATTATCTCCATTTTTAGCTCCCAAGAAACATCCAGGTCCAAATTAATCAAAGTTGATTAATCATTCATGAAGGGGTTTTCTCGTCTTCTTTCATCTTCAATCTTCACCATTTGCAAGTATTTGGCCGGTATTGCAGGTAAATATTTCCATTTATTTGTCTTATTTCTTTATGCTAGTCTCCAAGTTGTCTTGCCATTTTCTTGGATTGGTGCAATTTGATATGTTAA
This sequence comes from Persicaria maculosa, assembly GCA_963922045.1. Classification (NCBI taxonomy): domain Eukaryota; kingdom Viridiplantae; phylum Streptophyta; class Magnoliopsida; order Caryophyllales; family Polygonaceae; genus Persicaria; species Persicaria maculosa. Next base: position 44,646,163 of record OY998256.1, read on the forward strand.
TTAGGGTTACCCTGTCTCAATTTATGTTGCCATTTGCTTCAATCTTCACCCTGTCTTGCCATATATATGCACTTGCTTATCTGCCTGGTTCAGTCACTTATGCACCTACAAATTCTATAGATCCTTAAGTCTGCATGACAATTCATTGCCATCCACACTTTCACTTATATTTGAGAATGTCAGTAAGTTTGGAAGTGTTGTTTATTGTTCAGCAGTGACTATGATGAGTGAAATTCTTCATAAAATTTGGGGGTGATGTTTATTGGTCCTGCAATCTTTTCTCAAGCTGCAGAATCTGTGTAACTGGAAAGTGGATCCAACCAGTTGACAGGCTTCAATAACTGGAAATTGGATCCAACATATTTTTCTCTGTTTGAACAGGAACATATTTTTCTCTGCTGTTGAACTATGTGTACATGTTCTTTTTATCAACTTATCAATCATGATCAGATTTATATCCCTTTCTATTTTGGTATTTTTATTCATTTATCCTATTCACTTCAACATTAATACTCTACTGGTTTTTTTTATTACATGCTTGACCTAGTCAGTTTGATGAAATATTTCACTTTTTAGCCTATTAGCTCAAATGGTAGAGCGATGTGTTCAATACACATAGATGTGGGTTCAAATCCTACATAGGCTACAAGCATTTCAATCCTGTATGGGCTCAAGATCACCATAGATATGGGTTCTAATCCTGTCCAACTTCATGCATGCTAGTTAAAGAAGTAAAACAAATAACAGAACAATGAATCATCTAGTACAAATATGGATTGAAGTAAAACAAATAACAGAACAATTAATCATCTAGTACAAATATGGATTGAAGTAAAACAAATAGCCTACGCAGGATTTGAACCTGCATCTTTGTGCGTGAGCACAATGCTCTACCTTTTGAGCTAATAGGCTTAGAAATGCTTTAAGAAATTGCTTCAAGAAATTGATTTCAATTTCTAAACCAACAATACTTCATGTGCATGCTAATATTCAATTCCAAAAATTCAACAAGCTAGTAGATCTCGACTGATCAGTTTGGTTATAACTCATTCATTAGTGCTTTGGAGAGTTTCCAATTCATCAACGACCATCTGTTTTCGCCCTATTCATCAACCGTCATTAGTGCTATCTCTATCATGGTTGATTTTTGGACAGAAGAAGCACTCTCAAGCGTGTTCTGGTGGCTGGTCTGAGGTTGTATTGCAAGCTAGTTTAAAGGGATTCACTAGTGTTGGACAGCAAGGAAAACAAATCAAGATGTATGGCCCTAACAAGTTGGTACTGTCATAAGTGAGACCAAGTTGCTGAAGCACTTGAGGTTTTGTACATATTCACAAGGTTTGGCTACATGACATCATCTATGAGGAAGGTTTTGTACAAGAAAGTTGCCACAAAGCTATTAATGGTTTTTTATGCCAAGGAAAAGAAAGCATTGACTACAAGTGTCATCTTAATGGGCCAAGTGCTATAGCAGGGTGTCTTGTTGCAATCTACAGGGAAGACTCATCGTACACATATTGTTAGTTGACAAATCAAAAAATTTAATATTTCCTATCGTTTTCATCCATCTTCGATTAGGGGAGTTTTGATGAATTTCAGACCTTTGGTGCTTCAATTTTCGCTACTAACTTGTCAACAACTGGCAGCTCTAGCAGTGCAAGAAAAATAGGAATTTTTGCTCCAATAGACATAATGAATCACATATCCTTGCTATTGATTCTAGACTGTTGACAAATCAAAAAATTGTATCCAGATATCTATTGACACTATAGAGGGCCACAAGTTTCTAATGAAGTTTCAACCCTAAAACCCCAATTGGAACATAACCCTAACCGGCTAACCCCAAATTCGACCCAAAGCCCCCAATTAGAAATCTCAAAACCTAACTTTAGAGATATAGAAGAGCAACTTACCTTCGACCCAATCCTCACCTCCTGTTAGGTCGCCCCCTTTGCGTATGTCCTTGCAAGAAGAAGCCTTCGCCGGTCCACTCTCGTTGGCCTCCTCCTCCTCTCTTTCTCTCTCTCTCTCGAATCGCTGAAGAACGTCGAAATGCAGAAGGAGGTAAGCTTTCTTCTTCTTTTTTTCCCTTTAATATTTTAACATAAACGCTAATAGACTAAACGGAAGGGCACCGGGCGAAAAAAATAAAAAACTCAGGGGTATCTCACGAAACATGCTAAAGTTTAGTACACCACGCGAAATACCTTCTACCTTAGGGGTATTAGGCGAAAATTCCGTAAATTTAATATAGGAAACAAATATTTAAATATTTCATTAATAATATCGGTGAATAAGAAAAGAGCATTTGAATATAAAAAAAATGGGAGTTTAATTCTTAGCATGATACGTCAGCAAAATGCTTATAGAATTAGTAATATTAATTGATGATTAATAGATTAGATATAAATTAATTAAAATTAAAAAAATGAAATAATATTAACGTATATATTATAAGAATTTTTTAATTCTATATTAATTACGTAACAATTAAAAAGTTAAAAGAAATTAATTAGCGAACATTAATATCAAATTTATTTATATTAAAATGCATAAGCAAACTACAATAAGGAAAAGTGCCTCATAAAAAAGAAGGAGAAGCTTTTACTCTTCCAAAAAACTTTTTGGAACCAAAGAGCCAAAACCAAACATCTTAAGCTCTCGGATTCCAACACAGCTTATTTTCACCGAGTGGCGTCAGGGCGAAGGCATAGGAAACAAATACGTAACATCGCTTCTTCCACTGGAACTTTGGTTGTAGGCGAGGAAAATGTCCGGAAGGAGATTAAAGAGGATTTCGACAAAAGATTTAAGAAAGAACCGATAGATGACAGGCTCCTAGACGAGTTGTTGGAGCTAATACAACCATCAATTACATCGGAGGATAACAATTTCCTTGTGCAACTACCATCTAACATGGAGATTAAAACTGCAGTTTTCAATTTAGGGAAAAATAAATCCCCGGGTCCTGATGGCTTCACAGCTGAATTTTATAAAAATATTGGGATATAGTAGGTACATCCGTAATCCGAGCAGTTAAAGGTTTCTTCCATTCCGGAAAAATGCTTAAACAAATAAATCACACATTCATCTCCCTTCTCCCAAAAAGAGAAAATCCGACTGCCACCTGTCATTACCGACCAATCAGCTTATGCTCCAATATATACAAAATTATATCCAAAATCTTGACTGATAGAATGAAAACGATTATTGGGAAACTTATCCACCCTCTGCAGGGCGCTTTTGTATCTGACAGGGCTATTCAAGATAATGTCCTGATAGCTCACGAAATTTTCCACTCCTTCAGATCACGGAAGGGTCGTGAGGGATGGTTAGCAATAAAACTAGATATGGAAAAAGCATACGATAGAGTCGACTGGAATTTCATAAAAAAGTTACTTGGGAGATTTGGTTTCCACGATAAATTTATTTCATGGGTTATGGAATGTATCACGACGGTATCTTTCTCAGTGTTAGTCAACAACGGTCCTACGGACCTGTTCTTCCCGTCCAGGGGTTTCCGTCAGGGTGATCCGTTTTCCCCATTCCTATTTATTTTAGGTGCTGAGATTCTGGCCCGGAAGCTCACAGCTGAGGCAAGACTGGATAAAACCCACATCGGCTTCCCGATTGGAAAACATGGCCCCCGGATTCCGTTCCTCTCCTTTGCAGATGACATCATAATCTTCTCAAAAGGTGGTTTGGAAGCTGGGCGCAAAGTGAAGTCGATTGTAGATTCATACTGTAAAGTTTCGGGCCAAAAGGTCAATTACCATAAATCTAGTTTCCAAGCTACGAGAGGCATCCCCAACCAAAGGATCTTAGAACTGCACAACTGTCTAAATATTACAAATGAAAACTCAATAGAGAAATATCTTGGTTGCCCTATTATCAATGGGCGTGTGACCAAAAATACTTTTGAAGAAATCATTTGTAAGTCTAAAGAGCAATTGAGTAAATGGAGGGCCAATGTCCTTTCTCAACAGGGACGCGCTATCTTAATCAACTCCAATCTTTCTGCTAAGCCACTACATTGTATGCAGAATTTTATGCTGCCTGCGACGATGCACAAAGAACTTGACCAGATAAACCGTACTTTCTTTTGGAACAAGGATCTTCAGTATCGCCCACTAATTAGCTGGGATAGGATTTGCAAACCGAAGCATTGTGGTGGTTTGGGGATTCGGAAATCTAGTGACATGAATATGGCTCTCCAAATGAAGCTTCTTTGGAAGATTCTGGCTGAGCCTAGTAATGTATGGGTCTCGTTGATCAGACACAAGTACCTTCGCTCTGCTAGCATTTTCGAATACAAAAAAATTGGGTCAACCTCCTGGCAATGGTCTAAGCTCACAACTCTAATTAACAAATTTAAGTCGGGGCTTATTTGGTCTGTAGGAAATGGCAAATCAATTAAATTCTGGACTGATAATTGGATCACAACTTCTTCCTTGTCTTCCATGGAGGATTGCCCTCAATATTATAATCAAGAGGAGACTGTCAGTGATTACATCATGGGGGGAAGATGGTGGAAGGAAAAACTCCAGAGCACACTACCTAACTGCTTGGTACGTGAAATTCTAGACATTCCGCTACCCGCCTCGCAATTCGAGGACCGGTTATACTGGTGGCCCGATAGGGAGGGATGGTTTTCCACTGATAGTGCATACAAATTGATAACTGCTCAGTCAACACTTCTCCCTGACAATAATGCCTGGATATGGAAGGCTAATATTCCCCCGAAGATTAAAAATTTTCTTTGGAAAGTTTCACAGGATGGCCTTCCTACTGCTTCTAGGCTATCCTGTCGGGGGACGTCTGTCCCGACCACCTGTTCTTTATGTAATGGGGGCCCCGAGGACGAGGTCCACCTTTTACTAGAGTGCCAGTTTATACGAGTGATCCATCAATTCCCCCTCCAAGTCCAATCAACTATTGCTTGCATGATTGTCCAGTCTCGGGACATCAAGCCCATTTTGTCGTTTATCGGGAAGAATCTTAACTCGTCGGCGCTAGAAAGCCTTGCTTTCTCCTGGTGGTCTACTTGGTATATTAGGAATCAATATTTGTTTCAGCGGGTGGCCATTCCGCAAAAAGACAAAGTATTACGTCTGATTAAATCGCACATAGACAACTGGAAAAAGACATCTGTGGTTGAGGCTGATTTTGAGGAGGAGTTTAGTCATTTTATCCCCAAAACTCCAAAACAGAATAAAAGACAAAAAAATGTTTCTTGGCGCAAGCAACCGTGGGGTACCCTAAAGCTCAATTTCGATGGATCATCACTTACAAATAACGATAGCACTGCTGGGGCCATTATCAGAGATTGGGAGGGACAACTAGTATCAGTGTGTCACAAGAAATTAGGAAAACAACGTCCTCTCACTGCGGAAGCTCTCGCTCTCAAAATGGGAATCCAATACGCTCGCCAACTCAATATAGACAAAATCCAAATCGAAGGTGACTCTAAGATAATCATTGATCACTTAAATAGGAAAACCAAATGCCCTTGGGAAATTGAAATGATCCTTTCTGATGTACAAATTCTGCTATCGACTATGAAAGAAGTCTCTTTCTTTCATGTTCCTCGTATGAGCAATAGAGTGGCTGATAAGGTTGCACACCTTTGCCACTATGCCCGAGGAGTCGATATTAAAAATGATTCAGGTCTTCTGGACCTCATCCGCAAGGATGCTGCCGGGTAGAGCCTTCTCACCCGAAATCTTTCCTAATCAAAAAAAAAAAATTATATTAAAATGCATGTACTTAATAAAATAATAGATACAGTATAACTTTACATGGGACAATGGGGGTTTTCATAATTAATAAAAAAAAAACTATGGATAATTTTGTTAAGCCACTATTTATGGCAACTCCCTCATGGCCTCATCTCATGTGCGAAGAAGTAAGTTTGTCAACATTCAATACGTTGCATCAATAGCTTATTAGCTTTTAATTCTTGTACACCCATGGGCACATTTTGCGGTGAAACTCTGAATCCACCAAACTTTGGCTTTTAGCACACAATGTTTGAATTGAGATTTCAACCACTAGCATAATCTGGAGCCTTGGATCCATTTGTGCAATAATCATATTAGGTTTTTTTTTGGGGGGAGAGGAGGGGAGGGGAGGGGAGGGGAATGGGAATGACAGTGGCGGAAAAGCTGTATTTCCATCTTAGTAACAACTGTTGTAACTAAAATGTGAAAAGGAACATGTACATCTATATACGTCACAACTAATTAATCTGTACTGATGCTTATACCGAGTGCGTTTATAACTTGCCCCATCTACACAGAAAGTAACGAAGATATCCATATTCCAAGAGAAACAATTCCGACTGTCGCAACAACTTGACCCAGTTCATATAGAACATTTGCTTGCTCCGCTGGCAAATTCTCCCAATCTGTCAAACTGTACAAACCACTTTCAGAATTATGTTTGGCCTACAACTATAAGAGCATTTACAAAATTTTAGTAGCACATATTTGCAGGTACCCACACTCATTCAACAGCACCAATAACATCTGTGTCTAGTTTATTCCATTTGAAATCTGCTATTTTCCTAATGTAATAAACTAAAGAAGATGATGGAAAACCGTATTAACATTTTCAGGAATCAACCAGAATGGAGCAAGTAACATACCCTAAGTCAGCAATAACGACGCTGATATTATCTTGGGAGCGCCGGTCCTATGATACATGTGGAAATAGACTTGAATGTCAGAAGAACAGCTAAATTCACATTGAAGGTGCATTTGGAGGACAATTCATTATTCATTACTCCCTCTGATAAAAATATTATTTTGTAACCAAAAAATCAAAAAATAGTTGATATTCTGTATAGATTTTAGCTCCTTAAAATACTCAAAAGGGCAACGAGTTATATTTTGGATCTGAGGGACTATTCATTATCATTATAAGCAAACTCTGCCAAACGAACCCTGAGAAAATAAGTGGTAAAGAAGGGATATTATTATTGAATAAAAGAGCATAGAAAAAAGGAACATGAAACTGATTACCAGTGCAATTTGTGCCAGTGACTCACAAGCAAGCTGAGATAAGAAGACAGAATAGAAGTCTTAGAATCAACCAACATAGTTGCAATTCAAGAGAAGATAGATGAACAGAGACAAGGCTGACTGCACACCTGAACGTTACCATGTTGACGGAGTTCATTCCTTACAAAGGATACAGCTTCTGAGCTGAATGAAGAAAAGTATGCTTAGTTAAAACTCCATCACGTCTATCAAATGCATATGTATATATGTTTTTTGCACATGTATCAACTGGACTTAAGTTTAAAGTACTGACAGGGCCTCTGCATTGACCCACACAAAAAATAATAGGGTTGAGTGAACTGAGTCTACAGACAAAAGGCTGAATTAATTTGTTTCTTTCCAACTTTAGAAGAAGTCAAGCATTCAGTTTATTCCTCCAATCCTATGAATAAAGATGCCTTGATGATTCACCTGCTCAGATAATCCCACAGACCATCAGAGGCTAAAAGTACGAATTCTGCATCTGATCCGAGTGCCACTTGAAAAATATCAGGAGAAGCAGTAACCAGATCTCCATTAAACTTAACTCTGAGAGAGAGAGAAAATCATATAACAATGATAGCAAGGAAATATAGAGGACTGAAATGTATATTGTGCAACCACATGAAGAAAGAGGGTCCGCTTTAAAAAAGGATAATCATGTTTTAGTTCTCATATAATGCTGTACCCTCAAGAGTCAAGATCAGAGTTCAAAATAGTGCAAGGTGACTCCAGTCGATAGACTACCCTGCTGCATAGGAACAAGAGATGCAAGGCAGTGCCCCTTTACACATTTTCTTTAAAACTTATATTGTAATAAAACCAAGTCTATACTAGTAAGCAAGTAAGAAAACAGAGACTAAGTCACGTCTGAGTCATCATCAAGGTGCGTCCCTTAGGGACTGGGTCTTCTTCATCAACAATGAGATACGAGGTTTCACCAACACAGAAACATACAGAAAGAGAAGGGAGTGAGGAAGTGGGTGAGGGAAGGGAGAGGTTGCAAAAATAAAGAGTTGCTTGGAAAAAAAGAATAAAAAAAATCTCAAAAACTGATGTTTTTGGAAATTTTGGGGAGGTGCAAGGTGCCTGGCCCCCTACCTGTGCCCTGACTGCCTAACCACACCACCCTTGCCTAAGGCTTAGGCTTGGCTCAGGTGCCCCGGTGCTCGGCTATGAGTCATTGCACCTAACCTTTTCATACATTGGTGAAGATGACTAAAAGATGCTCATTTGTGACACTGTGACAGTATACGTACTTCAATTCTGGATACTTTACAAATTTTTCACTAAATACAACTTGAAGAGAGTTAGCTTTTTGTTATTACTTTTGTTCTCGCGGCTAGAAGCTATTCAAATGATCTGCAAAATTTCTGTCGAATTGAACAGCAGTTAGATCCATATGTTTCTGTCAAACTGTGGTGTCCGCTTAGACTCATTGTTTGAAAACAAATAATAAAGAATTTGAACTGATAATCATGAAAGCAGAGCATTCAAAGTGTTGTGTAACACTTGTATAAGACAAAAACATTACCTAGAAACGAACTTCTCAGACCATCTTCCATCTTCTAGTCCCTTCTTCAGCATCCTGTTCCAGATTGAACGATGTTATCATGATACTGTTGGATAGCTTTAGGTTTAATTTTCTAATAGTAGGTTTATATTTCCTAGCCTGTTTTTCTAGTACCTATTATGTCTTTTGTAGCTTTACTTTTCAGACTTTGTAGTTTCTCTTGTAAGCTTCAAAGACCATTTCGCCTTAAAATAGTACTTTTCTCGAATAATATGATAAGAGAATATGGAGAAAATCTTAGACTTCTCGTTGTTCTTCCTCAAGATCCTCTCAAGATTTGTTTCTATTGTATTGATCTTAGTTTTACTAAGAGATACACTACCACAAAAGTTATTCCATAATAAATCATCTTACAAGCATCAAATTGAAGTATAAGAGGGAAGAACGAACTCATTTTTCTTGGTCTTGAAACGGATATCACCAAAAGCACGGGAAACAGCAATGTCCCCACATATTCTTCCGTTTACAATCTACACAAAGTCAAACAATAGTAAGTCACATATATGAGCACAATCTAGATTAGAAAACAAAGTCTCGTTTTGAGTCGGACCAAGTTAACCGTCAAAGTCAAAAGAAGAAGTAAACAAGAATGTGAAGACACACCCATCCACCTGCTTCTCTGATTCGCCTAATTTCTTGAAGCGACACCGGGTTGCTTCCATATGGTCGGTGAGGACTTGTCAAAACTTCTGGTTTCCCAGAACGTGAGATAACCTGGATTTTTAAGCTCAATTTTGTGATTCCTAACATATAAACCTTGAAAGTTCAACAATCACATACCACTGATGAGTCCCCAACATGTGCGACCAATAGGATGTCCTTCCTAATGAAAACTGTGGTAGCTGTTGCCCCAGATTCATCCTCCTTCCCATTCACTTCTAGCCTTTTTACAATAACAATGCTAAGAATTATCTGATGACATGATTTACGGAGATGATAGTTGCAAGACTACAAACTTGCTCACCAATTTAGGAGTCTAGCATCAACATTTGCAAAAGCTTCTTCCAGTGCACCCTTAATAGCATTGATATTTATATAACTCAGCAACCGCTTGGATTGTAGTGCAGAAACACACTCTTTATACAGTTCATCCCTGTATTTGAAGTTATTCATAGATCTCAGAAATCAAAACTGAAGAAACCTCTTAGGAAATCAGTCATTCCAACACAAGGAAATGAAGAAAGGCATTGTAATAGAAGACAACATAACAGAGACAAAAAAAGAAAAGAAAAAAAAGAACCTAATTTGAGTCCAATTTCTCCAATATATTCGAAATCAACATTGAGGGTAAAGTTAATGACCAACTTAAAAAGTGTTGTCACAAGTCCTTTGATAGGAAGAGCAACCATGTTGTTCCTTCAAAAGTCCAAGGTTAAGAGCAAAATTTGAATAATAGACATGAAGACTAGTAGTTCCTTATGTATTGCATGAGGCAGTTTTTGGAAATTCTATGACTGTACAAGTGTCCAACATAATCCTCTCAACCTAATATTTATGATTGTTATTGTTAACTTTATTCGCAACAAATAAAATAATTATTGTGATGACAACTAAAAAAGTTAACCCTTCTATCACCTGACTTGTGTTAAAAAAATAAAATAAATAAAATAAAAAAAACTAGTAATGATAATATTTTTATAACAAAAAAAATATAACCCTTTACAAACGCCCAACCTAATTGGCTGTCAATAGGGAAACAGAAGCTTCAGCCCTAACACGAGGAGTAATAGAAGTTTGTACGTTCTTACGTTGGGTATTAACAGAAATTCAAATCAAAGAAATAATCTATGTATGATTAATATCCTCAGAGGTAGATCTCATTCACTATGTGTCTCTATGAGAAATTGATGATTATATGTGATATGAAGTTGGATTTTGTATTCACTCTGTAATGGTAAATACCACTGAACATTGAACTACTAGTCCGGAATCTTCAAAATCTTTCAAAAATTGAACTTCAAGTTACCTGATATCATTCTCTGTGTTGGGATACATTTCATAAAGGAGCCAGGAAACATAGGTTTTTTTATACTACTCCATTTTTTTTTGTAACGTTTATATTACTCCTTAGTATTGGAGATCGAAGATCAAAGGCCACAAAAACCGAAGAAAAATATCAATTATCCGTTCACATTTTCCCAGATTTCAAGACGGAAATGGATTCATCTCATCCACAAAAAGAAAAGAAAAGAAAAGAGAAAGACAGATAAACAGATTCGGAAAGACCTGAGAAATTTGGCCGACGAAGCACCGCCATGACCGTCGAACACAGCGGCGAAGAAAAAGCCGTCTAGGGATTCCGGCTGTGCGATGACAACTTCGTCCTCCATCTCCTCGCGAGCACCCTGCAGCTTCGTCGATCCCAGGCGGATCCCGGCAACGCCACCGGCGAGCGGTGTAGGCGAGTCGATAGCAATCGCCGAGCACATAGCACGGCGCACATCCCCCTTAAGAACGTTAGTCCTTTTGGAGAAGGCAGAAGTCCTTTGAGAGGCGGAGAAGTAAATCCTGGTCAACAGAGACCTATGCAACTGCTGGCCGAGCAACGCCATTAACGACAGCGCTGAGCTTCCAACGAAGAACTGAAAATAAAAATAAAAATAAAAGGGGAAATTTAGGGATAAGGCTGCGGAGTATCCCTTCAACAGTTCACCCACACTGCGGAGGGTATTTCCAGGTGGATAAGATTTGAAGCGTACCCACTGCCTTACTGATGTATATACCGTGGAGCTACATGCACTCCTTCACAACGGATCTTGTATTTGTCATCAATATTCCAAAACTTAAAAAAATGACCGGAAATAGTGAAAACTAATTAAAATACCCCCACCTTTGGGGGTATGGTAAAAATATATCCTCAATTTTTAAATGTAATAAAAATATCCCGACATTTGAGGGTAGTGGTAATATATTACCACGAGTTTTTTCACGAGTCAAAAATGCTGACAAGGCAGCATACGTTGACTTTTTACAAGGGTTTTATTGAACAGTGTCCTTAGGAAAAAATAAAGAGTTGGACCGGGTTCATACACAACGTCTTTTCCTCCCTCATATCTTCTTCCGTGGTCGTCTTTTGAATTGTCTTCCAGGTCTTCGAGGTAGCTTATTGTTCCTCTTCAATGTCAGTCTTCCTCACTCGTGGTCGACTATCTAAGTTGTCTCTCTCATCTTCTTCCCCTTTGATTTGTTCACATACTTGAGTGGGTAAGTTTTATCTTTTCCCCTCTCCGTTGTTGTCGGTTTTGTTTTGTTGTCTGCTTGGTGTTAGGAATAGTCCTGTTGTGTTAATTTGAGACAATTTTGACAGGATTAGTTGCTTGGTTGAATCAATTTCATTTTTCGGGTTTAATTTGTTATCATTTTATTTTTTTCCTAAGGAAACCGTTCAAGTTCGCAAACCCAATTTTAGTGCTAATTTGTAAAAAATGTTTCAACGTATGCCGTCTTGTCAAAAAAAATCCACGTAGGCTGCCTTGTTAGCATTTTTCACCCGTGAGAAAACACAAGGTAATATATTACCACCACCCTCAAAGGCCGGGATATTTTTATTACATTTGAAAGTTTAGGATATATTTTTACCATACCCCCAAAGGTGGGGGTATTTTAATTAATTTTCCCCCGGAAATAACATGATTGGCCGAGGTTTTTAAAACTCCTCTATGATTAACATATAAACAAAGTATTCTGATTTAAAGTATTATATAGAATATAGATTGTAACAAAAAAAAATACACGATATATTTGAGAAGAGATCTCCTACAACATTTGGTGTACCCTTAGGTACAACACAAAATTATTTGTCGTATTTTTTAATTATAAAAATTATATTTATATTGTACATGTTTAATAATATATATTTGCATTTTTTTCTTATAAAATGATAATTTAATAATTACTAAAATTAATATTCTAACATAATGACTCTTCTAATTTTAATATTTTTAAAACATTATTTTATATTAAAAAGTTATTCAAATATATGTTATTTGACATGTACAATATCAATATAATTTTTTTATAATTAAAAAATATCACAAATAATTTTGTGTTGTACCTAAGGGTGCACCAAGTATTGTATGAGATCTCTTCTCAATATATTTAGGATCGGTTCATGTTTTTTGATCTTGATCCATCCTATATATACTAGGGCTGTTACTTGAGCCGAGTAGCTCGAGCTCGGCTCGGGCTCGGCTCGAAAAAAGCTCGACTCGGGCTCGCTCGAATTAAATATGAGCCAAGCTTGAGCAGAATTCTGAGCTCGAGCTCGGCTCGAGTAGCTCGTATAGCTCATTTTATGGGTGAAATTACAGTTCTCCCCTATGTTTTATTTAACCCCATGTAAATAAGTTTTATTTAACCCCTTGTAAATAGGGCGTATATCTCGTTTCGTAGGTGAAATTACAGTTCTGTCCCTAGGTTTTATTTAACCTCTTCTTCTAAAGAGTCTGTCAGCCATTTTGCCTTTTGGACTCCATTCACTTTGAATCACAGATCTACATTTTGTGAGTAGCTCGAGCTCGACTCAGCTCGGCTCGGGAAAATGAGGCTCGAGCTCGAGCTCAGCTCGTTTGTAAACGAGCCGAGCTTGAACACCCACTGCTCGAGCTCGTTAGCTCGTATATCAGCCCTAATATATACCAAGGGTGGCGGCTATTCTTTCTTTCTTTTTCTTTTTCTTTTCTCTTTTTGTCTAAATAATACTGAATTATTAAGGCGGATCCTTGCTTCTTCTTCTTCTTCTTTTTCTCTTCTGATTAGCCTATAAATACTACTCCGTATCTTGATCATTGCTTCTTCTTTTTCTCTTCCAGTTAGCCCATAAAATTGAAAAGTGTGCTAATGCGTAGTGTAATAATGATTAGTTGAATTGAGAAGTCACTGTAATAAATGCATCCATGTAATTTTTATTTTTTTTTGCTCCAATTTTTTTTTCTGAGTAAATTTGGCTCCAAAATGAATATTTAATTTAGACAGACTTAAAATTGTTTAACAATGGATTTGTAATGTACGTCGGTCATGAAATTTACTTTTACTTGATAAACCCAGTAACATATTTTGATGACGAATAAATGAATTGGTTTTTAACACTAAGAAATTTAAATTTTTACAGACATTAAAAAAATAGCAAATCATAAAAAAAGAAAATAAGAATACAGAAAAAATTATCTTTCAAAAACACTATTATACTAGTACATATTAAATGAAAGGTAAAAAAAAATTGGATGCATAGTACTGAGCCTCTTTGTCGGACTTTGTTGAGAAATGAATTTTCAATTAATGTTATGTAATCATGAGCTTAATTGCTTTATTTTTTCACTAATTCTGTAAGGGCAATTTTGGAATATTGATGAAAAAATAGCTCAAATGACAAATATTTATGAATAAGATTTAAGAGTTAAATGGACATCTATTGTTGAGCGGAGGGAGTAATAAATTGTAAAAAAAAAACTCTGTACTGGATATATTTAGAATTCATTCATGTACTTTGATCTTATATAGATCAATGACGGCAACTATTCTTTCTTTCTTTCTTTTTTCTAAATATTCCCATTAAGGGAGGATCATTGCTTCTTCTTTTTTAAGTTTTATTTTCTTCTTTTTTTTTTTTACTTTTTAATATGTTAGGACAAAACCTTGATCCACCCTTATAATTTTTCTACAACGGACGGATATGAGATCAATCTGTATATTTTTTTACAAATCACAATGATTGTTAGACATGTGTCATATGGTAGGCATGGCCACGGGTCACGGGTCAACCCGTGACCCGGCGGGTCCGGGTTGACGGGTAGGCGGGTGGGGACGAGTAGCGGGTTAGGGTTAGGGTCGGGGATTTGTAACCCGGTGACCCGGCGGGTCGACCTTTTTTGAAAAATAGACCCGTTGCCGTGGGGCCCACAGGTCGGATAATTTTTTTTTTTAAATGTAGCCGTTGTAACGGCTAGTTGAGTGCTCGGGGCTATAAATAACCGAATCCTTCATGTCACAAACATATATTCCCATCCAATCCATCAATCACCTATCAATTTGATTTCATAAGCTCGTAAGTCGTAATCATGTCCGACGCAACTAGATCCGGTGACAACCTTCGGGCGGCGTTGTTCCCAGATCATTACGAGAAGGTGGAGCAAGCCGATCGAACATTCGAAGTCGTTTGTTGTCATTGTGCTAAAAGGTACAAGGTGAAAAATAATCTTGGATATGGTAATTTGAAGCTTCACATCACCAACAAGTACCCCGAAAAGATGAAGAACGATGGCGCTTCGGACTCGAGTGGGACGAGTGGTGGTAACTAGTCTAGTATTCCTAAGTCCTATGTCTTAATCCTAAGTAGTGAGTATTGTAGTAATGTAGTAAGTTTATGTTTTATGTTTTTAAGTTTTTATGTTATGTGAATCGGTGAATGTGAGTCGTGATTTATGAACTTGTATTCGTCTTTCGGTTTACAATGAACTTGTATTCCTGACGTTGCAGGTAATCGCCCGACAAATACTTGGGGCACCTTGCTCCACCGTAGCCGTCGAGCAGCTTTTCAGTCGTGGAGGTCAGATTCTTTCAGAGAAGAGATCAAGGTTGCTTCCCGAGAACCTCGAAGCCCAAGTTTGCCTTGCAGATTGGAAGAAGGCGGAGATGCGGATGCAGAAGAACATCTTGGGGACTGATTCCAATGATGATGACGGAGTAGATATAGAGTCCGTTGGGAGCTCCATTGACGGCGCGGGCACAGATGGCTCAGGAGGTGGAGGGTCCGACGATTAGGAAGACTAGAAGAGTAGGTAACCGGGCCGGGGTTCAGACATACACAGGTAAAAGAACTACGTGGGCTTTGATTCCTCACCCCCGAGAGGTTACGTAGGCAATCAGGAAACCGATTCAAGCCCTTCTTCCTCCCCCCCCCCCCCCCCCCACACTCACTAATACACAAATTGTACGATTGTATTGTAAAACTTATAGTTATAGTTGTAAACTTGTAGTCTTGAAAATTATAACATGTAATATTGTATTTTGTACCTAAAGTTCTGATTTGTCAACACGAAAGGATATTTTTCAAACATATATGCGTTCAATACCCGTTTTCGATAATTCCGACAATCCCGAACAAGTGCAAACCCGTCCAACCCGGGCCAAACTCGTCGGGTCAACCCCCGAGTACCCGCCGGGTCGGACCCGGCGGGTCGACCCGTCGACCCTTTGACCCACCGGGTGCCCCAAACCCGCCAACCCGTTGAATTCCTGGGTTAGGGTTCGGGTCGCCCTTCCCCGACCCTTGACCCGTGGCCACGCCTATCATATGGTAGCTGAAACGGATTCTGGATCCGTCCATTTGAGTGCATATAGCACCTGCAGCTGGTGCATATAACATAATCCTTTGAATGTTAAAAAATAGAATAAAATATTATTTTTGTTAATACTTTAACTGTATTATTTAGTTAAAAACGTGTAAATTATTGTAAAAAAAGGTCTCCTCTTCATGGTTTGTATTCCCAGACATTTATAGAGGTCAATCGTGTTACTGACCCGCTCGAACACCTTGGATTGGTCTCAACTCCCACATATTGTAGATCTGACGTTGTGATCGACGATCTCGCCCGTAAGGACGCCCTTGGGTACTGGATTGCACAAATTATTCTTCGAATCCAACTGAAATTGAGTTGCTAGTGGAGATTTCATCATCAAATCGAAGACAATTTGTCATCATTTGATCAAATTGAAGACTATTTCAGTTGTTTGTGTTAGATTCATCTTCGTTCTTCGAAGATAAATAGATTCATCATCAAATTGTCATCCTATATCTTATTTTAGGTGATAATCATCCTTTTTTATTCATGATAACAATGAATCCTATTATTGAATAACTTGAATACAATTTAGAATTTGATGTGAAACCGGTGACATATAACCCTTTTGATGACTGTCATCATTGGAAACTTCATCGTAATGTGTAATTGGTAACATATATTAATGTATTTTTTTCCATGTATGCATGGTAACATTGATGACAGTATAAACATAAGTGTCATAATTAATTGGGGAAACAATATTGTTGAATAGCTTGAATATATACACTTTAATACTTGATATGAGATTGGTGACATATAATAGTTCTGATGACTATAGTCAATGAAAACTTGAGTAATCTGCAATTGACGATGACATGTGTTAATGTATCTTTTCCATGTATAATTGTTAACATTGATGACAGAATAAAATGAGTTTGATAGGTAATTAGTGATGATATTTAGCTGCTATCATTTATTTAAAATGCAGAAATGGAGACAAAGTTACTAGAAGTGAAATTTGGTGGGGAATGAGAATTGATTGATGGTGATTTATGTTTTGTTGGTGATGTAACTTCAAAAGTTATTGTCATCAAACATAAATTGAGCTTGGATGAGTTAAAGAATGATCTGATGGATAGATTTGAAATTGAGTCATTGGTTTTTGAACTTCAATTCAGTCACTTACACCATTTCAAAATGACAAAATAACCTTTTGTCATAGAAAATTATGGTTAATCTTAGAAGTTTTTCGGAAATAAGTGATTTTTTTTACAGTAGGCAAGAATTAGATCGACACAACGATCTTGAAACCATCAAAAGATGGATGGAGAGACCCTACGCAGAGGGTCGCCAGTCAAAAGAAAAAAAAATCTAGAAATCTAAGATTATATATACATCAACTTTATAATTAAAGTAGTTAAAAATATAGAGTCCTTTGCAGCTTGAGATCTTATTCGACGAGCCCTTACAACTTAAGATTTGGTTCAACGGTATAGATAGTTTACATGCAACTGATGAAGTGGTTGATTTTGACGAGATTGAAGGTGGTGACCGGAGGAGGTGGTACTCGACAGTTGTTTGGGAACCGCGCCAAGGGTTGAAATTTTGAATTGGAGTTTAGAATTTGTATCAAAAGCTAAAAGGAAAGGTGGACTCCGGCAGGCCGGCAGCCAAGCCAAAGCCAACAGGGGTGGTGAATGAGAGTAGAGGAGCGACGTTGAGGCTTGAGGGGTTGAAATTTTGGGTTAGGGTTTTGGGTTTGTATCCCTTTTTAGAAAGGTTGTAATATGATTTTAGGTTTGGGTTAATTTTGTTTTGCAAATAAGGAGTTTGTGATGGCTGTGGGGCAATGGGGCGGATGGGAGGAGATGGGCCAGATCTGGGTAGTTAGGGAGAAGGGGGAGAGAGATTCGGCGAGGAGAGGCAACAACGGCCCTCACGCGGAGGTGGAGGAGAAGGTCGGCGACACCACTGCAGGGGGAGAGCGCCACCTACAAGCACCGACCGGGAGGCCAGGAAATCGTCGGAAAAGAGGGAGGGAGATAGATCCTGAAATTAGAATAATAGATCTGATATGTCCCAATCTCGCTCATTGACCGTACAAGAAGAGGAGGAAGCCATGAGTGTCCGTTCTGACGGACCAATGACTAGAGCGAGAGCCAAGGCGATCGCAAGAGCTACCGCGTCCATTATCACTCGAGGCTTCGCTTCTAAACCGGAGCAACCACCATCATTGAGCTTATTAGTATCTGTCGCCGACACTCCGTGTGATGCGTCTTAGCCTCCGTAGGATACCTTTCCGACGTCGTTCACATAAACTATTTATTATTAAGACTCATTTCTATTTTTAGCATTATTTATTAACACTACAAAAAAAATGAAATTCGCTTCGGCAAAAAGCCGTGGCAAAAGGCACTTAAGGGGTGGCAAAAGGCATTTAGCTTCGGCTTAGCTACGGCAAATGGAGGGGTGGCGAATTTTGGGGTGGCAAAATTTTTTAGCTTCGGCAAATAGCCGTAGCAAAGAAATTAGCTACGACTCTGCTACGGTAAGCAACCCCTAATAAAGAACACACCACATTTGCTACGGCAAACTGCCGTAGCTAAAGTGGGGTAGAAAATATAAAACAAAACCCTGCTTTTTAGCCCGGATTCTTCATACTCGGGCTAAAAAGTCCAATATTTTTTTTTAAAAAATAAAATAATACACACACACACACACACATATATAACATAATTTCATTAATTATACAAAATTTACATATATAATAAAATGTCAAAAACTACATAATTTATACACAATAAATATACATAATTATAAAATTTACATGTACAATAAAATGGCCAAAGCTACATTTTAACTAAAAATAAAATGTGTATAAAAAACATCAAAATATTTTTTGAACCTGATCAACAGTAAGCCTTACAAAGATATATAGAGCAGTCTCCACCAATAGCTCTTCTTTCTGTTAATATATCTGTAGGAAAAAAAAAATTAGAGTCGGAAAAGTAAACTAGAAACACAAACCTAATAACTCACTCAAGGTCAAGATGAAAATGCTACACAGAACTAGTGATTAAAAAGACTCAAGGTAAGATGAAAATTATTAGATTGTTTATATATGCAAGCATCAAACATTTCCCAACATTAATATTATGGATGCAAGGTGATTTTTCCATTTAGGTTTTATACATGGTTATCAATTCAAATCAAGACTAGTAAATCGAAGACAAAATTTATCTAAAACATTAGCAAGCCACAACAACCAGTATCTAATGCTCAAATATTTGACATATAGAACTGCCAGCATGTACACAAGGCAACACATTTATAATCAATAAGATATTACCATCATCAACTCTAAACAAAACATATCAATTACATTTTCTGGGGATCTCAACTAAAAAGCAAGATATACATTCTTGTTGCTGCAACAGCTTACAGCTGCTGACAAATTGAACGTAGGGACAAAACCTATAATGAAACGCAGCTCCTGTGAACACCCAAGTCACAATAACTAAAACAAAGCTTCACACAACACCAACTCAAAGATATTAACAATGTGCATACCTTGTGTGACAGGTCGGCTGGAATATAGAATCACAAAAGTTAACACAGGAAGGAAGTATGGCCAAATCCTCCTATCGAGTAGTAGCCCAACCCGTGAAGGGGTAACATGTCATGGCCAATGACTAGAAGAAAAATCTAAACCATAAATGAGGATATCCAACAATCTCAAGTAGATGCAGGGTTCAGTTATTAATCTTCTATCTTTAATAGGTAAATCACCATACAAGACGTCAAAATAACAATCTCCCTTGATTGCATTAAACATAAAGTATATTTGGAGATATATGAAAAATCATTATAGCTTACAACAAAGAGACTAATTGTTGTATAATGGACAAAGCAATGAGTAAAGAGGCGTGCAGAGGTTAATGGATCCTTCTTCCTTGCCAAGCTGGCTAGACTTGTAATACATTGTATATGTTTTTTGCTACACTTTTGTACATTTTGCTATAGAAGTCATTACACTACACTTTTGTACATAGTGACACATAATTAAGAAAGCAACTAAAACCGCTCATACTGATCAGGAAAGCCTGAAAGTTAGGTGATGGAGAAGTAAAGCATAAAGCTCCCGAGATAGTAAGTTGACTAAACTCTCTGCAATGCGGTGGAGAAATAAATCATAGTCTGGTTTTTTCAGGTAGCAATATCCTTTAATTTAGTAAAATTGCAAAGAATTTGATGTCCTTCTCAACCAAGAGATAAAACTAGTTCCCGAGAAACTCAAAAGCGTGAAAAATGTGGTTGTTAAAAAAAATTGATGTGAAAGCTGAAAAAAGAAACTCCAAAGAGAAATCAACGTCATTCAAATATTGGCTCAGATAGAACTTCCTAGAGATTTAACAGCATAGATATGAATCAAAGCTCTTCCAATTCCAAGTGAATTATATGAAGAATTTAGCAGAAAATAAATAAAAATTGATATGGATATAAGAATAGAAATATCATAAAGTTCAAAGCACCATATAGGTGGAATTACCAACCTATGGAAATATAGCAGTAGGTAAGCTGTATTTGATGGCTTTCATCAATGAAACGGATCTAGTCTGCCAGATCAACATATAAAAAGAGAAGTTAGAACAATGAGGGATTTATGCTAATGAATCCAAGAACTGCTAAAGGTCAAAGAATGAACCACAATAACTCGTGAAAGAATGAACGTAAAAAGGAACATTGACTGTAAGATGAAATTATCAGCTACCACTTCAGTTCCAACTATAGAACTTAAGCTCAGAAAGAAGCATCTAGATATATATAGGGATCTATGCATCTAAATATAAGGATCTAATGCATATTTAAATTGTAAATTTCTGTCAATTAGACTTGTAAGAAGTCAAAAAAACAAGAAGTTTATAAATTTATACACAAAAAGCTATCAACATTTTCAAATTCTTTTACGTTCAAAAGGTAGCAACATTTTCAACTTACCAGCAAAAGCTCAAGGCAAATAGGGCCAAGCAAGAACACCATGTCACATCGGAATACTAATGTAGCTACAATATGAAATCCGGAAGAAAAAAGTTTGCAAAAAGTGAGATAACATTTTAGAATATCAAGAAAAAGGACAAACAGAGAGGTGCTACCTGTGTGGCTGCAGGAGCCACAGCCAGTGCTGGCCATTTCTTGGTCCTTTCCAGACACAGAGAAACCCCAGCCTCACCTGCATGGTTGCCACTGCAGCATGAAGCTGGGCATTACTGCATTTCAGAATTGATTTCAAAAGGATAATAAGCATACAAGAACCCTAGTAGATGTTCCATTATTCGAATAACTAAACAAGAAAACTAAATCTTTTAGGTTTTGGTTATCAGTTTCTTCTTATAAATGGTAACACTCAGGCCATTCTACAGCATTGACCAAGTATTAAGATAGTACAAAAATACACAAGCAGGCAACAAAAGATCAATTAAAGTGCAATTAAAGAACAAGATGACTTAAATTTAAATTGTATTTAATTTAACTCCTTAGAGGAACCACAGGGAAGATTTAGATCCTTCAATCTATATATTAGCTTAATTTAAATACACTCCAATTCATTGCACAGCAAGCGATTCTGCATGTTATAAATTAATAAGCTAAAGAAAACAACAGACTCATTTCAATTTTCAACCATGATCAGACTAAAAAAGCACGAGACAGCCTTGTTTAAGCTCTAGTAAAAACTCAAACACGAGAACTGAAGCATGTATATATTAGCGTAATTCTCACTCTCTTAGAGAGAGAAGAAAGAGAAGATAGACTGAGAGTACAGAGAGCCATTTGAGATCAAAAACCATTTAATCCTAAAAAGATCTGTATTAAACATCTATACTTAAGGTAAATCCAACACGTTGGAATGGAGCTTCTAGCAAAGAATGGAGCAATCTAAACAAACACCCCCAAATAATTACACAATATACTGATAAAGGTTGGCACAAACTACTCGTAAATACACCTTTGCAAGGGATAAAACCTGAAACGTCAATAACATTGAAATTTTGCTGCAATAGTTCGAGAAGGCAATAACATTGAACAAGCAAGTCTGATTCCTAATGTCTATCAGAGATGGGAGAAGCACCAAGTGAAAACCCTAGCCAAAAAACCCTGATATTGAACAATTAAAGGTCGGGCTGAAGTCGACGGCAAGAATCACTGGTTTGGACAAACAAGGAGGTGCGACACCAATCTATTGAATGGATCTGAAAGGGGAAAGAGGGAGAGAGACTGACCAAAATCGAGAAAGGAAGAGAGAGTTGTGATTTCGGGTTCATGGCAGTAGATCTGGACAAGAATCGTGCCGCCCCCTATATGTGGTAGTTTGTCATCGAAAGGGAGAAGCACAAAAATGCCAGTCTCATCGCAGATCCGACTGGGAGAAGAGGAACGAGAGAAAGAAGCTTACCAGTGGCGAAGGTAGCAGACGATGGTCGAGCATCGCCATGAGTTGAGAGATAGGGTTGGGAACTTGGGAAGGCGAAGAACGAATGAGAGATAGGGTTGGGTTGGGAACGGCGTAGCTGAGAGGCGAAGAATGAATGAGAGATAATGTATGGCTAAATTTTTTATTTTATTTTTTTTAGCGACACAAGCCGTAGAGTAAAAGTTGAGTCAATAGCCACGGCAAATTTATACCGTTGCTATTAGGGGTGGCAAAATCGACACAATAGCTACGGAAATCCTTGCCGAAGCTACCATCGGTGGCAAAAGATACAAATTGCTACGGCAATCCCCTACCGAAGCTAGACAGCGTAGCAAATTTCTTTATTTTTTGTAGTGTAATAATGGTGTGGACTTACTTTACATATTAAGTCCAGCCCGTTAGTTAATTAGGTTCATTAGTTAATTAATTAGGGTTATTAGTATTTTCTTATAAATACTCTATTAGGGTTAATTGTCATCTTCACGTCAAAATTAGAGGATTGCGGAGCGTTGAGTTGAGACTCCCGCTTTCCTCCCTGACGTCAAACCCTAATTTCTCTTGCTATTTAATTTACTGCTAAATTCGTTGGATCTTCAATTAAAGGTTCTCGCTGGAATTGATTGAAGATCGGAATCTCATCCTCATTTGGAAGAGATTCGTCTTGCTCCATCCCCACGCCACCGCTGCCCCACCACCATCACCCACTGCCGACAACTCTACCCATTCCGCCGCTGCTGTCCCTGCGCCCTCGATCCACCACGATCGCTTGTGGGTTGCAACCGCTGACCGATCGAGACCCCTCCCGTCTCACGAAGGCCCTTGAGTGATTGAGAATTCCGGATGCTCTTGTTTTGAACGTGACTTAGTTAATTTAGCCTTTGCTAACTAATTAAGTTATCGGCAATCGGTAATTGTTCCACCGCTTCAATTGGAATTTGGATTCAACAAGAGGAATTTGGAAATTAAAAGTCAACGACGTATTTGATAATTATTTGCAAAGGCCACCGTAGTCAATTGTGTCGACAGTGCAATATTATTTCAATTGCCACCGATTCGAGATCGAGCCTATTTATGAGCACGGGTGATTGAATCGACTTATACCTTTGACAACCGGACGATTGGGAGTTGTACTCGCTCAACCCGAGTCAAGTACGTATCAACTGGCATCAGAGCCAAGCCGGTTTTGTAAGTCCTTCGATCTTCAATAGTTCATCATCCCCATAATCCTTATTTGTTTTGCAAAAATTGTCCTTAATCGGTTTCTACAAGTTCATCAACTTGGCCGAATTTTTTTTTTACCCTGCGATTTGTGTGGTGTGAAGTGATTAGTTTCGTTGATGCTTGTTCTGAACGTGCATTGAATCTTTTCTATACACCATTGCATTCTATTAGTTCTTTTGCATCATTTGCTTTCTTGCAGTGCTAAGTTTGGTGATTCGAAGAACACCTCATTACAAAAAAAAAAAAACTCAAATTTGGTGATTTGAAGAACACCTTTAAAAAAAATAAAAAAATTGCATTTTAGTGACGCATAGCCCAAAATAAGGTAATCGTTCACCTTTTTGGTTCGGCATAGCCAAAATAAGGTAACCCAGGACCTTTGGTTCGGCATAGCCAAAATAAGGTAACCCAGGACCGTGTTCACTTCTGCCGTCTCTCATCTCTACTTCACATTTCATCTTCTCATTGCCACTATTTGTGCTTGATTTGGGATTTGCTCTTGTTAGTGTTTGCGGACTAGTTGCTATAAACACCATCTTCGCCTACAGCCTTAAGCCGCCCTCACGGCATAGCCTAATAGCTGATTTTTGGTGTTGAACAATTAAGTTCGTTGGCATATCTGTGCTTGTTGCTTTCTTTTGTGCATTTTACTCGCCATGTCCAGTATTGTCATAGGTGATATCAACACCCCAGTGACGGGAGATGGTAATGAAGGTGACAATAGACAGGGGAACACCACTGTTCGCCCTAGGGTCACCGATGACACACCTCAGGAGACTCAGTTGACCCAAGAGCAAAGTGAGATTCAGACCCTGCGACAGCTTGTCACTGAGTTGCAAGCCAAATTAGATGCCTCTCATGACACTTCTCAGCAACCAGCTGGACAGGGTGGCACTAACCTTGTCATTGACAAGGGTAAGGGTACAGTTCCTCCTTCGACATCCAAGGCTCAGTTTCAGCGCATGCACAACACCATTGAGAGTCACCAGATTCTGCATTCAACTACTCCTGGTTACACTCACAGAGACAATCCTGTCTTTGATGATCCATCCGATGACGATGAGTATGACTCAGGACGACGTCAGTAGCGTCCCATCCATTTCTCAGATCGCTATGAGCCACGGACGCCACACACTGGTGGCCGAAACCGTCATTCCTCGCCTAAAGATGCTCGCCATCGCCGTACCAGGCGCCCTGCTCACTATGACGACCTGCCTTCGGAGTATGATACACGCCGAGATCATCCATTATCTCGTACTCCAAGGCCAGGCCAAGCTGGTTACTACTCCCAGACACCCCACAATGATGACTTTGAGGAGTATGATGCCAAGGAGCTCCCTCACCAAGGTATGATTAATCCTCATCAATTTCCTCCTTTAGGTGACCCTTATGAGTTGCAGCACAACCCAGCTGATTGGATACCGAATGCGGAACCATTTGATGTTGATGATCGCTTCCATGGCCACGGAGATGACCATCACCCCAGGGACCATCGTCCTAACCACAGGGACGATCGTCGCCAGCCTATGCATGATGCCACGCCTCCTCACTGCCAACATCGTCGTCCCTCGCGGCGTCGCCATCATGCACCACACCAGCATTCTCCATCACGCAATTTCGACGGGCATCGCCATCATGTAGGCGAAGCACCTCGCGCTCGCCATGAGGTAAAGGTTCAAATTGATGAATTTTTGGGTGAATATGATCCTGCTGTTTTTCTAGAGTGGTTACAGGCCACAGAGTACACTCTTCGCTAATGTCGGATACCTGACAATGAGAAAGTGCAAGCTGCTACTTTGCACTTTAGAGGAGCAGCGAGAGTATGGTGGCATCGCTTTGTTGATGACCGCTTACGGAGGAACAAGCCACCAGTTACTGCATGGAATCAGCTAGCTTATGTGATGACGCAGAAGTATGTTCCTCAGAACTACAGAGACCAGATGAGATTTTATATAGCTACGGCTTCTCAAGGTAACCTTACTCCTTTAGAGTTCTTTTCTAAGCTTGAGGATATGTATTACAAAGCTAACATTTCAGTGAGTCCTTCTACCTTGAGAACGAGGTTCTTGACTGGGTTAAATGCTAATATTCGTGATCCATTGGAAATCCTTCCAATTCACGACATGAATACCTTAACCCACACATCCATGCAGATTTACAACCAGGTGAAACGAAAAGCAGCAACTGCTGCCAGGTATACTTCTAGCTCTGGTCAATTTATTAGTTCTAATGTGCGTCAGCCGAGTGCAGGAATAGGTTCCAACACTAGATCGACTCCTCAGAAAGCTAGTGTAGCTGTTCCTCGCCAGCCATTAGCCAAGAACACAGCCCCCTCCGCTTCTGACAGGTCTAAAGATGCGGAATGCTTCAAATGTGGAAGCAAGGGACATTGGAAGAGAGATTTCCCTAACGCTAAAAGGGTAATGTTTATAGACCAGGTGGGTTATGCTTCTTTGGATGACGACGAGCAACCTGAGCTCGTTGTGGATGATAGCCAAGATCTTGTTGAGGAAGAAGAAGCTTATTATGCTCCAACTACTCATGAAGGCACCATGTTGTCATTGATAAATCGAAAGGTGCTTATAGTGAAAGAGGTCAATCCTGAGTCTCAAAGGGAAAACTTATTCCACACGAGATGCTTGGTTGAGTCTCTTGCGCTGTCCGTGATTATTGATAGTGGTAGCTGCAGCAACCTTGTCAGCAGAAAGGTTGTTGATCACCTAAAGATCCCTACAACGCAACATCCTCAACCTTATGGTCTTCAATGGTTATCATCTCAACAAGGTACCCCTATTGCTGAACAGTGATCTATTTCTTTTGCTATTGGTCCTTACAAGGACATTGTTGTTTGTGATGTCGTTGTTATGGACGCCACCCACTTGTTGTTAGGACGTCCATGGCAGTTCGACAGACGTGTTCTTCATGATGGTTTTTTGAACACTTATGTGTTCAATTACCACGGGAAGCGCGTCAAGCTCTTACCACTTTCCCCGAGTGAGATTTTACAGGACCAGGTAGAGCGAGATAGAACTGTAGCGGCGTCTAGTCATCCCCCTACACCACCGCCGCCTGCAGAACTTCAAGGAAAAGTGGAACCACGTCTGATGCTTGCCAGACCCTCCACTATCACGGCACCTTTACGGGGAAAGGCGCCTTGTTTCTTGCTGATTCCACAGCCGTTTCAGGAGAGCAATGTCAGGGATACTGCTTTGCCACCGGCTATTGCAAAGCTGCTAGAAGACTATGCTGATGTCTTCCCTGATGAGCTCCCTTCTGGACTACCACCACTTCGAGGGATAGAGCATCAAATTGATTTGGTGCCTGGAGCTAGCTTGCCTAATCGCCCTGCTTACAAGGCTGGTCCAGAGGAAACTAAGGAGCTTCAGTGACAGGTTCAGGGTTTGCTGGATCATGGCTATGTGAGGGAATCCCTAAGCCCTTGCGCAGTCCCGGTCATCCTGGTTCCTAAGAAGGATGGTTCTTGGCGCA
This sequence comes from Persicaria maculosa, assembly GCA_963922045.1. Classification (NCBI taxonomy): domain Eukaryota; kingdom Viridiplantae; phylum Streptophyta; class Magnoliopsida; order Caryophyllales; family Polygonaceae; genus Persicaria; species Persicaria maculosa. Next base: position 44,673,235 of record OY998256.1, read on the forward strand.
TGTGCGTCGACTGCAGAGCCATCAATCAGATTACAGTGAAGTACAGGCATCTCATTCCGATATTAGATGACATGCTGGATGAGCTATATGGTGCATGCGTCTTCACTAAGATAGATCTGCGAAGCGGATACCATCAGATCAGGATGCAGGAAGGTGACGAGTGGAAGACGGCATTCAAGACCAAGTATGGGCTCTATGAGTGGCTTGTCATGCCATTTGGTCTCACCAATGCCCCCTCGATCTTTATGAGACTGATGAATCACGTCTTCAGAGACTATTTGGGTAAGTTTCTTGTGGTTTATTTTGATGATATTCTTGTATACTCACCTAATCTTGCAGATCATACTGAGCATCTCAGGCTAGTGTTAGAGAGACTTCGACAAGAGCAGCTATATGGCAATCTGGCCAAATGTAGCTTCTGTGCTCTGTCCACCATCTTCATGGGGTTTGTAGTCTCCAAAGAGGGTTTACACATGGACCAGTTGAAGGTTGCTGCTATTCGTGAGTGGCCTCAGCCTACTACGGCCACACAGGTTCGATCTTTCCTTGGGTTAGCTGGTTTTTATAGGCGTTTTGTTAAGGATTTCTCTACTATTGCAGCCCCTTTGCATGCTTTAACAAAACGTAATGTTGTTGTTGAATGGAACCCAAAATTAGATGATGCTTTTAATATGTTGAAAGATGCTTTGTGTCATGCACCTTTGCTGCAATTGCCTGATTTTTCTAGGACTTTTGAGATAGAGGTTGATGCTTCTAACATAGGCATTGGAGGTGTTTTACACCAAGGCCGACAACCTATTGCATATTTTTTTGAGAAGTTGACAGGTGCACAACTGAATTACTTCACATATGACAAGGAGTTGTATGCCCTGATCCGAGTGCTGAAAACGTGACAACACTACCTCTAGCCACGTGAGTTTGTGATCCATAGCGACCATGCCGCCTTACGTTGCCTGAAGAGTCAAGTGCTGCTGAGTAAGAGACATGCTCGTTGGGTGGAATTTCTAGAGACCTTTCCTTTTGTCGTCCAGCACAAGAAAGGTAAAGACAACGTTGTTGCTGATGCGTTGTCTAGGAGGTATGTTCTCATTACTTCTGTTCAGTCACGTGTGTTAGGATTTGGCTTAATTCGTGATTTATATGTTTCTGATGAATTTTTTAAGCCCATTCTAGACATTTGCTTGAGTAATAGGGAGCATGCTAGTTTCTATTTGCATGATGATTTTCTGTTTAAGGCTGGTAAGTTATGCATTCCATCATGTTCTAATCGCTTACTCTTGGTCCGGGAAGCACATGATGGCCGAGGTCATTTTGGTGTTTCCAAGACTCTTGGTGTTCTACGTGAGCACTTCTTTTGGCCCCATATGGCACGACATGTAACGCGCTACATTCGAGCTTGCGTCACCTGTCACCGTGCCAAGGCAAGTTCTCAACCACATGGCCTTTACCAGCCATTGCCTATTCCATCAGGCCCGTGGGAGGACTTGTCTATGGACTTTGTCGTTGGTTTGCCGATGTCTCGCAGGGGACGAGATGCCATATTTGTCATTGTTGATAGGTTTTCAAAGATGGCCCACTTTGTGGCTTGTAAGACCACAAATAGTGTCTCTGAGATTGCGACTCTATTCTTTGACAATGTCGTTCGTCTCCATGGGATACCGCATACCATCGTCTCTGATAGAGACTCTAAATTTGTTGGACAATTTTGGAGGACTCTATGGGGAAAGCTTGGTACAAAACTCTTGTTTTCAACCAGCTATCATCCCCAAACGGATGGCCAAACAGAAGTGACCAATAGGACATTGGGAGCATTACTTCGGACCATGCTCAACGCCAACCCCATGCGTTGGGAGGACTTACTTTCTACCGTGGAGTTTTGTTATAACAGGTGCAGGCATTCAGCGACCAATTTGTCTCCTTTTGAGGTCGTCTACGGCAGGAATCCTTTGACACCATTGGACTTGACGCCTAAGCCATTGAAGGATGACCACTTGCAAGGTGGAAATCGCGCTCAGATGATCAAGGAACTCCATGAGAGGATACGGCTGCAGCTGGAACGCCGTGCTACACAGATTGAGACTCAGCGGAGTAAAGGCCGCAGGAAGATGGTGTTCAAGCCTGGTGATCTTGTGTGGTTAGACTTGAGGAAGGATCGTTTCCCATCGAAGAGGAAGTCCAAGCTGTCCAACAGAGGCGACGACCCCTTTAGAGTTATTCAGGCCATTGGTGACAATGCCTACAAGCCGGAGTTGCCAGATTCTTACGGAGTCCATGCTACCTTCAACGTCTCCGACTTGTCCCCATATGAGGATCCTGAGTACTTGGATGAGGAAGCGGGGACACTTCCCTCTCAAGGGGGGGAGGATGATATGTCCCAACCTCCCTCATTGACCGTACAAGAAGAGGAGGAAGCCATGAGTGTCCGTTCTGACGGACCAATGACTAGAGCGAGAGCCAAGGCGATCGCAAGAGCTACCGCGTCCATTATCACTCGAGGCTTCGCTTCTAAACCGGAGCAACCACCATCATTGAGCTTATTAGTATCTGTCGCCGACACTCCGTGTGATGCGTCTTAGCCTCCGTAGGATACCTTTCCGACGTCGTTCACATAAACTATTTATTATTAAGACTCATTTCTATTTTTAGCATTATTTATTAATAATGGTGTGGACTTACTTTACATAGTAAGTCCAGCCCGTTAGTTAATTAGGTTCATTAGTTAATTAATTAGGGTTATTAGTATTTTCTTATAAATACTTTATTAGGGTTAATTGTCATCTTCACGTCAAAATTAGAGGATTGCAGAGCGTTGAGTTGAGACTCCCTCTTTCGTCCCTGACGTCAAACCCTAATTTCTCTTGCTATTTAATTTACTGTTGAATTCGTTGGATCTTCAATTAAAGGTTCTCGCTGGAATTGATTGAAGATCGGAATCTCATCCTCGTTTGGAAGAGATTCGTCTTGCTCCATCCCCACGCCACCGCTGCCCCACCACCATCACCCACTGCCGACAACTCTACTCATTTCGCCGCTGCTGTCCCTGCGCCCTCGATCCACCACGATCGCTTGTGGGTTGCAACCGCTGACCGATCGAGACCCCTCCCGTCTCACGAAGGCCCTTGAGTGATTGAGAATTCCGGATGCTCTTGTTTTGAACGTGACTTAGTTAATTTAGCCTTTGCTAATTAATTAAGTTATCGGCAATCGGTAATTGTTCCACCGCTTCAATTGGAATTTGGATTCAACAAGAGGAATTTGGAAATTAAAAGTCAACGGCGTATTTGATAATTATTTGCAAAGGCCACCGTAGTCAATTGTGTCGACAGTGCAATATTATTTCAATTGCCACCGATTCGAGATCGAGCCTATTTATGAGCACGGGTGATTGAATCGACTTATACCTTTGACAACCGGACGATTGGGAGTTGTACTCGCTCAACCCGAGTCGAGTACGTATCAAGATCTGAGTAAAAATCGGGTTGCATGTTGGAGGGGATGCCGGAGGGCTGGAGATCATGGGAACGCTTGGAGATCCTCCCGGAGGGAGAGAAACCGACGAAGTCAAGAAGACCACGACCACGCCATCAACGAGGGGGAAGCCGCTGAACAGCAGGGGGCCGAGAATGGGGCGGCGCCGGGGATGGCGTCCACGGGAAGATCCACCAGCCTGGAGGGTAAGTGGGCAAAGGTTTTTTGTGGGTTGTTCGAGGGGCGATGGTGGAGGAGTTAGGGGTATGGGTTGAGACCGACCGGTGAACCAGCCGAAGCCGAAGGCGGCCAGGGTTACATGGTGGCGGCTAGGGTTCTTTTTAGGGAGGGGGTTTCTTCAGAGGGTTTTCCTCTCGTTTTTTCTATGTTTTTTGTCTTGTCAATGAGTTACTCGAAAATAAGTGAATTAAAGTAAGTGGATTGGACATTAACTTTATATTTATATGATTAGAAGGGTAAATGAAGAAATTGAAAATATTGGAAAGAAGATGATATTATATACTAATAAGTATTTCTAGGGTGCGTATTGTTGAAAACATGGTTGTTTTGAATTTTGATGACAAAGCATATATAAGTGATGATAGTAATCTATGTGAGGTTATGGATGATAAAAAGAATAGTAGTGGCCTAACTAGGGGGTGGGGGTGATTGACGCTGAAATGTATAAAAGCTCTGCATGATTATTGGTCAATAAAAGGGTAATATTCTAATGTGTTTGGGAAGACTTTTTCAAATCAAAAGAGGAGCTTTAGATTGTTGTGGTATTATTGTTTGTGCAAGAAGCATTTGGGAATAAGGTGAACAAATCAACACCAAAGTACTATAGAATAAAATGTGTCGATGACAAATGTCAATGGATGATACATGTTGCAAAGGCATATGGTTGAAACTTGAAATATATTCGTAGTAAAAAAATATGTTGAAGGAATTTCAATGATCTAAATAAAAGTTGAAAGTGGATATTAATTAATCAAACAAAACTATTTTCTCAATTGTCATCTTCACTATTTTCTTTACAATTCTTTTTTCTTTCTCTAATACACCCTTTTCTCTTATTTGATAAATATTACTCTACTTGGGAATAGACTTGATTCTTTGTGGGATTGGCCTGCACTTATTGACTACATTAGTTAGGTTTGTTCAGATTCTTTTAAAGGTGAACACAACTAAAAATACCTCATCACCTCCCTTATAACCATAAGGCATTTCCATTTTTGGTTCCAAACGTCAGCATAACCTTCATCAGCATGAACCTCAATTCTTCTACACCCTTTCACAACATGAATGGTCCATGTATAATCCCTTCTTTGGTCTTCATGCAACCAACTCCAATATTATAACGATAATCAAAAGCATGGGGGCTTGCACAATGTCCCAAGCCAAATCAATGTCTAGGTCTCTCGCAATAAGGGTACTAGCCTCCACAACAAGTCTAACACTTGGTCCCCCTCAATTAGCTTTCGTATTTCCTTGGAATAACTCTTTCAAATCTATGTGCTTTGCATCAACTAAAAGCATGTAGAGTATCTACAACTCCTCCTTAATACCTTGCTAGCTTTGTGGAGACACAAAGAAGGCATCCTCAATATTTTATGCAAAACTTGCCTCTTGCTTTGATCTCGAAAATATCACATTTTCCTTCGTGTGTTCCACAAGTGCTCTAGAAGATTGACTATTGTACTTTTCCTTCGTGAACCCATTAGAACCTACAAAACACAAAAGATATCAACTACAATCAACCAAACAATAAGAAAGAAAAATATATGTACCTTAAACACATAAGGATAAAATAATATTCACATGTAGCAAACTTATTCATACTTATTATTGTGGTGATTTAGCAATAGTGATGGTCGTGTTCAGGTGACAAAAAAATATACGCAACTCATAATACAAGACAACATAGAATAAGATAGATCGAATTGACAAAAGGTAAGAAATTGTTTTAATGCAAGGGAAAAAACAAACTAGAGTAATAAGACAAAGAGAGCAATGTAAAGTAGAGAGGACATCCTTCTTCTCATTCCTCCATCGAATGGGAATTACAAGACTTTATAAAGGAAAAGGATAAATAGATCAAGTAAATGGTGCCAATAATGATGGGGGTTTACAAGGTGAACCATCAATACAATATTGTGACTTTATAACACTTCCTCTTGGGTGTACACATCGTAGTCTCCATAATGCCTCGTTAAAAACCTTGCTCGAACAAACCCGAAAGGATGACAACCTGATCGAATGGGTGAAAAAAAAGGTTGTATAAGTCTCCTTGAATTCAACAACTTTCTTGTAGTCTTCTACTCTTGATTAATTGAATGTCTAGATGGTGAAGACTTTTTAGTTGCATCGTTGTATCTCAGCATTTCATTTGTTGTGTACAAGTTGAATTGTCTTCATAAATCACATTTCACTTCATTGCACTTGACTTGATGTGATTTGCACAACCATAAGGTACTTTAAGACCCAGTATGCTATTTATTGTTTGATTTGGGTGGATTGATGTATTAATGGCGCATAAGTTGCTTTTGTCTAAAATCTCACCTTTAGGAGCACTCAAAACTAATAAAAACCAAGATTAAAAAAGAAAGAAAGAATATATATATATAGTTTTTATGTACTGCTTCGAGACGTAATGTATTTTCACCTCTTTCACAATTATATTTACTTCAAGTACTCATATAAGGATCTTAGAGTTGCTTCACATATTCTATATATATTATTTTTATCAATAATCAATATGAGTATGCAACTACCATGCCGGAATACACTTAGAGTTGTTTGGTGATAACCAACATTACATCCACTTTTGGTGAACACATTCTCATATACAATAAGATAAACTTTTGTGCAATCAACTTGACTTTATATTATCATTTGTACAAACACCCACTTAGTCAATTGATTTTACACTTTTGATGTTGGAATTATAGATATGAAAACATCATGCTTAAATAATCAAACTCTGCGTGAATTTCTTCATTCTATCTCTTTACAATCACTTTGATGTCGACAACCAATTTCGTCTCTCCTTGCCATATATATAGGAGCACGCTCCGCTGAAAACCAAAATTACCGTAAAAATAAAAATTACTGTAAAAACCGTGATAAACAATTTGATTGGTTGATATATTACACACAACCAACCATGCGCTCGTTGTGTAATTAAAAAAAAGGGAAAACTATAGAAAACCACCCCATAAATATGTGATATTGCTTAAAACCACCCCTTAAATATGTGATATTGCTTAAAACCACCCTATATATTCATAATTGCTGAAAACCACCCATTATAACTATTCCGTTAGCAATCAACCACCCTATTCCACTTTTCATCCAAAGTTTCGTGAATTATTATGTAGTTTAATTATTTTAATATAAATGAATAAATTTTTTTATGAAAAAAAAGTATAAAAAAATAGAATTACAAAGTACAATATAACAAGATGAATTTGAAGAAAGTAGAATCGGACATCTTAAATCACAAATTGAAGAAGAATAGTAGAACAGGGTAGAGGATGGTGAACATTAACTTTGTGGAAACTCAAATCCGACCCAAGGAAAGGCCGAAACTGAAGTGGAAGAGGGGTGGGTTTTGTCGGTTGAGGGGACCAAACTAGGCTCGGATCTATCAGATACGGGCTCGCCATCGCCATAGATAAACAAACCAGGCTCGAATATATCAGATCTGCGCCTTTCAGAGATAGATCCGGCTCCGTCTCGACCGGATCTGAAGAGGCCCTACTGTTCATCGTTATCACGGGGCTGAAGCTAATGAAATTGAAAAGTGATTGTTGTTGGAGTGATTCATTCATTTTTTGTGTGAGTCTTACAATGGCAGAGACTAAAAATTTGTTAATTTTTTTTTCCAAACAACCTAAAGATGAAATGAATTATTTAATTTACTAATTAATAAAATATGGGTTAAATGAAAGTGAGGGAAGATGCACATGATGAAAGGCAATGACATAGAGAGAGGTAGAAGAAAGAGAGGATAGCCAAGTCCATCCAAATTCTTAACATGCCATTTTAATCCTAGTAAAAGTCAAAGGATAAAATTGTAATTTCATACTTTTTTAACAAAAAATTTAACGGAATAAGAGATGGGTGGTGATTTGCTAACGGAATGGGTTTAAGGGGTGGTTTTCTGCAATTTCAGTTTTAAGAGATGGTTTTGTACAAAACAACATATTTAAAGGGTGATTTTATGCGGTTTACCAAAAAAAACAGCTCTATGTAAATAATATGAAACCGACTTAGGGCGCCGGGAGTGGAACTCGGGAGTTGAAACTAACACACAGCTCACGCTCTTCCAACTAACTAGGCAATTAATCCTTGCTATTTCAATATACATATATTAAATTATACCTTATCTTTTTTTGACAATATAATTTTGGGGTTTTAATTCATTTAATACATCAATTTAAATCTTCATTAAAAAAAAAACAATTACCATATTACTCTTCCTTAGTCATTTAGAGCAACCCCAACTATTCTTGTAAAAATTCTCTAAAATAGATATCAAAATACCAAAATCTCTAAAAAAAATTACACTCCAAATCCAACGGTTTTTCTATTATACATATTTCTACATTTATTATATACTATAATAAATACATAGATTTGTAATATAATAAATGCATTTATTAAGAAAATTTAATTCTAAACTTCTAAACACTTAATTTAACTTACTAAAAACTTTATTTAACAATTTGAGCATCTCCATTCTAACGTAGTTCAACTTCTAAAAACTTCATTATTATGTTATGTGATGTTCAGTTTCTATTTTCTTAAAAGACTGAAAATAAAGTTACCAAAATATTAATCAATATATGGTAATTGTCCATTACAGTCATTTCAAGATTTTAAATGAAAATTTGGAGCTTCCATGCAACCTTATATTCATCCACTAGTATAAAATGTTAAAAGAAGATGCTTTCATACAACCTCTTACTCAATAATCTCATTTTTCTCTCCTTCTAAATACCAAATATTTAACTACTTGGTTCATACGCCTAGTTCACTTATATTCATCTGTTGTCAAAGAGCTATTGTGTTTTCAAAGAAGATTAAGCTATTTGACTTATTGAAGAGTTGGAAAGACTGTTAGCTAAATCTTATGTAAATATGATAACATGGTTGGAGGAGCATATGATGTTGTTGTTCCCTGTGCTTTAATGCAATCTTCACCATTTCCAATAAAGGCAATTCCTGATAATCAATACTCACTCCGTTCGCGAAAACATATCATTTTAGATGTTCGATTTTGTTCATAAAAGCATGTCATTGTAGGTATTTTAGCTTCTACTTTACAAAAATTCCCTTGACATGATTGAAAGATTATGGGTTGCATTTTTTAACAAAGTAAAAAAATAGAGTAAAAAACGAGAGTAGATTAGTAAAAACATGAGTATTTTATTGGCTTTTCTTAAACAGGGTGCAAACAGTTAAATGAATGTTTTCGCAAACGGAGAGAGTAGTAAATAGTCTTTTGCGTTGAAGCACTAGGTGCAATACGAGTGGCATGAAGGTGTTCTGGCCAACATAAGTTCATCTAAACCAACTATGATCAAGAAAATAGGGACAACAATTTGCACGTTTGTGTCTACTTAGTTCCCTACACAAACCTGTTACTACCGTCTACCGGCATACACTGCCAAACACCAAGTTCCAACAGTCTCTCATAAGTCATAAGTGAGACACAGATTGCCAAAATTCACGGATGGCATACGGGTCCGCTTCAGTAATTTTTGGGTTATTTGGTTATAACTTCGCTGATATTCATCTAGAATTCCAAAATTTCTGAAGGCAGGTAATGCCACATCGTAGGACAACTTATCCTGGACAGCAAATAGACACGCAGTTTAGTTTAGTTACATTCCGATAATCTTCAAGGTGACATCCTGCAATTGCAGATTACACACACTAAACAAAGGCAAACAACACAATTAAGCAAACAATCTACATCAACTGAGTTAGCAATCATCAATTGTATTCAACTGTCGGCACGATTGAGAGAATTAACACAGAGGGCAAAATCGTTGAAGGAATTACAAACTAACAGCTGCAAGCAATGCACATACTCATCCCTGTACGTTGGCTTTGTTTCCAGCAAGGATCTTTGAGATCTCGAGCCCACGACTGAATGCTTGGTTGAAAAGAAGTCGAGATTGAAATGTGGAAATGAACGGGAACCAAGACAAGACTGCAATGGGAGTGAAAATGAGCAAGCCCATTCCTGCGTCATACATTCTTGCAAACTCCCTCATCGAGTCCCACAATCCTAAGGTCCTCACCACCTTCCTCCATGCAATTGCCACCTGTAAATAAATTACAAAGATTAAGCACCCCATGTTTTGGTTTTCAGCACCGATTATGCATATTTATGATTATGCATACTTACAGAGAGAATTCCCCATCCAGTGGCAATAAATGAAAGACAGCTAGCCAATAAGTCCGCAATGGTCAACTTGGTAAATACAATGAAAGCAACGACACCTGCAATGAGTCCAAGTGCAAGAACACCCTGGAAAAACCTCATCCAGATCTGGAACATGGCATATTTTTTGGGACTGAAAGTATAGATCTGTATTGCCAACACATCGGAGTTCATTAAATATTGCGATCAATTGGATAGTGAAGCAAAGCTGTGGTCTCACAACAAATGTTGGAACAAACCTTAATTAGCATGACAATGATGGCCAGAACCCCCCAAGAGAACCCATATATCTGCAAAATGGAAGCATGTATGTTCAGACGAAAGGTGACGAGAGTTCTAAATGTAAGAAAATAAAATAGATGAATCAGGAGACTCACTGCAAGTGAAGTATTGTCCTCCGTGAGATGAATTTTATACACAATGCCATATTGAAAGATGAAGAACCTCAGACTCAATATTGTTTCCAAAATACAGCTTCTCCAAGTACGAATGTGTGCCTGTAGCAAGTTTCGCAAAAATAGAAATTTTTATAAACTTCAGAAGATGTAAAATCTTAAAGAGAAAAGCAGCAAATATGTAAGCCTGGATAATCTTTCTGATGGAAAGTATGCATCAGAGAAAAGAGAAGTCCATTTATAACTGTGCCCTAATCATTCACTTCTAAAGGAGGGTGATCTTGACATTGCTCTCCACTCCCTACTCATCCTATCTCCATCACTCGATCCTCTCTCAGCTCTTTAGTATCATTTGATAGAGTTAGTAAGAAATAGCGTAAAAATAAACACAAACGCTGGAGTAATTTCCATCAACTTCCAGCAGAAGCCGAGTCCCTGGTTTGGAATTGGCGAAATCCAAATGCATGTGAAGATAATCACATACCTCTTTACTAAAGCCTAAATATTCCCTCCGTTGTATACACTCCCGTACTTCACAGTAACACTGCCAGTGATCTATAATTGATGTTAGCAAACTCTCCACATGAACCGTAGTTACCTCCTACTAGATCCTTCATGGTCTGTATAACCATAGACTGGTTTCGATTTACCAGTGTCATCACAATGATAATTTCCAAAGATGTTATAGTCCTGAGATACCACTGATACTTTTGTGCAAAGAAAATTGTTCACTTGTAGACAAAATGAGTGAGCTTCTTCCTCTGCTGCACTCTCACATAGACAGGATTTGACAACTCTCCACTTGTTCACCCCTCTCATAAGCATAACTCTACTGTGATTTATGAGATAATGACACTCAAGCTACCCTAATTATATTGGAGAGACATTATCAAGGGTGGCTGCCAATCTGCAAAGTGGAGCTTCACTGACTGCTTCCAATTCAGGGAAGATTCCCCACAAGAGAGAAGTTGCATAGATGGGGGATTGAGGAATCTATGGCGGAGGATGAAAATCAAAAGAGTGAACTGAGTTGGAAAAGTATCAGTGGTATCTCTCTTACGACATATGGCCTTCACTACTGTGTAATTATTTTACTTGGTAAACTTGCAATCATGTAATCTTTGGTGAAAAAGAAGGCTACTGTGGGTAAGGTGTGTACTAGGGAGGTTCAAGGAAGGAAAATTATTTTGGGTCAGTAGTTGTTCATCCCTTTTCTATTTGGTTTTAGTTTCAAGTTCACAGAGTGATTTATATATAACCTTATCTTCATTAAATAAATAAAAAAGAAGAAGAAAGAAAGAAAAACGAACAACATGCAACACCAGTAGAATTGCATCACGAGAGCACACCTGTTCCTCTTCCCACCAAGATTCCCAGCTGTTTTCTCCTTTCACACCAACTCCACCCTTGTACAGAAGCCAACTGGTCCAATCATCAAAATCTTCCACAGTCCTAATGTTTGCGTCGAAAAATATATCAGAACGATACGTTTAAAACTGCATAGTGAACACCACTATCCTAATATGATTTCAGGAAAAATAGGAGATAAGGAATATAATTCACTAGTGAAACTGTCCATATAGAATAACGGAATGGGGGAATGAAAAGTAATAGGTAAACATTACACAAGGAACTCACTTCTGCCACTCGAAACCTGACGGGTTAAAGATGTAAGGAGCAAAAAGCCAGGAGATAACAAGGAACCAACTGCTGAGAGTTAGCAAAACAAATGAGACAGCACCTCCCTTGGTGTACCCATATGAAATATAGACAATGAGCAGCAATGCTACTTCAAGCCTGTCAAGGAAATGTAGAATAGTATGCTTGTTTGTCATAAAAACTCCAGAGTGAAATATGTGTATATAGTAATAGTAATTGGAAACAAAAACATAAAAGTAAATATATAAATAAACTCACGCCTTAATAAAATGACTTCTTGAGTAAAGCCTGTAGTTTTCTGCAAACTTGATATGGTGGACAACAAAGCCTCTACCTGTGGCCCTATACTGTAACAGATCATGAGCAACAAGGTTATATCAAAGCAAAAGAGCAGTGTATCAGATAGAAATATAGGGGGTCATTTGGTTACAAGTAGGGAAAGGAAAGGAAAGCATGGTCTTGGAGAGATCAAAGAACCAAAAGGGAAGGAAAAGCATTAAATTCAATTTTTGTTGGGTTTATTTATTAAAATGGAACGATTGACTTTTCTAATTTGATATCAGATTTTTGCCTTTTTTCGGATATTTTGCAAAGATGAACCTATTCAATTACCAGCAAATTGTTGCTCAAATTTTTTCTTTTTCCAACACAGTAAAACTCCCATCAGTCCTGATGACAAATCTAATAAACGGCCAAACGGGAAAAAACCCATGGTTTAGGGTAATTAGAAAAAAGCTGAACCTATTCATTCTCCATATATAACAAATAGGGGAGGAGAGAGGGGGGAATAATATAAGGAGGGAAGAAGAACTATACCTTAGCACCCCCATGGAGTATAGTACGTCCAAAGTAATGTGTTCTGGTTCCAAGTGAGAAAGTGAAGAAGACAGAGCATAATTGCAGCTGCATTATAATAAAACTGAAAACAGCCTGCATAAATAACCAACCATGCCGTCAGATACACCAAGCAATTGCAAGAAACAAATAATTCCGACCTTCATAGATGCAATTAAAATAGTCGATCATCACTATCTAAAGAAACGCATGTGTAGTATTTTCCCAGAGACGAATAAGGTTGTATTTTCTGAAATTAAGGACAAAAGAAGTGAACTTGACAAAAACCTAAAAGAATTGCTAAAGTATCATGCTCACTCACCTTCAGTAATCCCAGCTCCAATACAAAACCCATTATCATCGGCACTGCTGTGAAAATCCCTATCTGGACCAAAAACTGAGCGTTTAAAGCAGCATCAAGTGCAGTACTTCTTAGCAATTTGGCCTCTTTTGCAATTCCTTCATCGAGTCCAGAAAAGGCCTGCAGGTTCGGGAAGAATTGATGAGACATATGAATGCTATCGATAAAAGAATGCAATTTTAGAAAAGTCAATATGCTTTCTACGGAATTGTGTTATGTCATGGACAAGCAGCAGCAGCTAATCTAGGAGCAATACACAGAAACCAGATAGATCTGTATCGACCTCAAATGCCTGGTGGTCAGCATCAGCAGAAACTAATCCTAATTCCTAAAGGAATCAAATATGAGCCCTCATTGGTTATCAATTAGACAAAGGCACGGAAGAGTAGGGTACAGGGGGTTTATCATCACCAGTCATATGGGGTGAATAGTTTCATTTGGTGTTCAACTTTGACTCAATTTCTGATTTGGTCTCAAATTCTTTGCCTGATATATTTGACTCAGTGGATATACACACTGGTTTAAAATTCAACTTTTTAATGCTTCAGACTACTAATAACGTCAAGATGCATGGATTCAATTCAGCAATGACTTTGTAAAACAAGTCTCGGTAATCAGAATACATGCTCAACGTTGGTATTTTTTCTCTCAAATATTTTAGCGTTCCTGGTTTTCCAAATTATGCATACTGTTTCACAAATTGCTATTCTCAAAATTATCATATAAAAGAATACCACTGCAGGCACAGAGAATTTCTCATCAACGTTACAAGTGCTCAAACGTCTGATGCATGTTATGTAATTGTAAGAATCTACAGCTATCTAACCTTTCACATTTAGACAGTTTTCTATACGCTTACATACAGTTACATAGAAACAGAGGCCCACATTGAGGGAGACCCCTTGCACAAATAAAGGGACAAGTGTGTCTACATTCCTCAGATCACCCAAATGGGCCTGATGCAATAGGGAATCATAATATTTTTTAATAAGCACATCAATCAGTCTACTAACCAATTGAAAATTTTCATATTATGATATATATAAGTGATTAAATACTCCCTTAATCGTAGTTTTATTAACCAATTGAATTTTTTTCATATTATGATATATATATGAAGTGATTAAATATTCCCTTAATCGTGGCTTTATTAACCAATTGAAAATTTTCATATTATGATATATAGAGTAATTAAATATTCAATTAATATGTGACAAGACCAAACCTAAAATCAATCTTTTAATTCAACTAATTATTACCAATTATATCGATTCATCCGTGATATCCATAATGAATCACAGCCTCACGAAAAAATCTATCGAAGGCCAATGCATATATTACTACCTCCGTTCCAAAATACATGGGCTTTTAGCAATTTGCACAAGTTTTAATAAATCACTTCACTTTTACAAAAACATCATCATTCCACTTAACTTTTTCATAAATTTTATTATTTTTTTAAAACCCACTACACATTTTAACCAATCAAAATCTTTTAAAAAGTCAACAACACATAATACAAATCATTCAATCTCATGCCTAGAAAACATAAAAGCCATCTATTTTGAAATAAAAACTACCATCTAAAAACCCATCTATTTTGAAATAAAAACTACCATCTAAAAACCCATCTATTTTGGAACGGAGGGAGTATATGGAAAGTTTTCAATCCTTTCAATTTATCTATTGTCGGGGTGTATTATAAAATTCATAACTAATTATATTAACCTACCATTGAAAACGGTCGACTATAAAAAGTAAGTTTTCCAGCAATACAAATAAATTAAATTAATTAAATAGGATTATTTAGTTGACTTTATTAACGAACTGTTTCTATAGAATCTTTGGTTTATTTTTAGAATTAATAGAACAGGTGTTAATAAAAAAAGTTATATATATTCAAAAAAATGGAAAGAATATATATAAGGCCAAATTGCAAAAAAAAAAAAAAAAAAAAAAAAAAACGACCTATACTCTCGGAAAACCACCTTATAAATAACTTCTGTCACCAATCAAGAGTCCCAAAATTATTCGGTCCAAATATAGGTTAAACTTGTTAAATTAATTTCACCCCACTTTTTAATGTCACCCCAAATATAGGTTAAACTTGTTAAATTAATTCCATCACCACAATAGTTTGTGCAGAAGATTCCACAAACTATGGTGGTGATGGAAGTAGCAAAAGTTTTCAAAACCGAGATGGTGATTGCAACTACAAAATTGCTCTATAATTATTCATTAGCCCCTAAAATGACGTCAATGGTCTCCTCCAAATTTCATACTTATTTACTTGTTCCTTCAATGGAAGAAATTAATTTCTTCAACCTTCATTGGAAGAAATTAACTAGTTGCTCAGGTGATAATATCCAATTTATTTAAATTCAAAAAAATTGAATTATATAGCATAATCATAGTGAAGATTGAAGATTTAATTACAAACATTTTTTAGACTCCCTCTATATCAGTGAAATTGACCTTTTGAACACTTTTTCATTGAACAAAATATTCCACTTAGACATCATTAATGATAAAAGTTTTTAATTTTGCTACTTTATCTCATTGAATGTGTTTGATTTTCAAGATATTCTATTAATACTCCAACTTCACATATTATTTTTCTTTTACATTATTTATTTGCTAAAATTTTAATTATTTTGCTTTCTATTTTGAGCCTTCTTTAAAAGTGTGAAATTGGCCAAAGGGCCAATTTTTTAGATACAAAGGGAGTACTACCTCCCTCTCAACAATGTTCCTTCAGGCAATTTTAACCCTTTATTCCACATTGACCCTTGCTTTTATATATATTTACTTATATTTTGATATTGTTTTCATTAATTGTGCAGAATGTAGAAATTTCAATTATTTTAATAGTTCAGGGGTAAAAAATTACCAGGTATACTCTTCCATACAAGAAAATATATACAGTCAGAACTGTCATCTGCAGTAGGAGAAAAAATAAACAAACGTCAGATCATAATACAAAATCATAACCACTGGATTATGAATGAGGATTTATCAAGCACAAGGAATAGATGTACGATTGCTAACTCACCATTGTGCATACATAGTACCCAACAGTTGTATAATAAAACGTGAGCATTCTAAAGAAGTCAAAAAGCTGCCCAAGTCTATATATATCTCTGCTTAGAACTTGTTCACCATTTCCGCCTGCAACTTTTCCTTCAAAAAGGGCAATTTGATTTAACCCCACATCACGTCCCTTTCCAACCTGATTGAAAACCAGTGAAGTTGTACAACACAATAAGAATCACTTCTGACATGCTGACCTAAAGAAATAGAAGGAGATGAACCTGTATATATTCATGGTGAGTAATATTGCCTTGACGAAGAGTTGAGTTAAATCCTGCAGCATTATAATAAATTTAAAAAAGAAAAGAAAAGAATAAATCTGGGAAAGTCAGAAGCAACGGCTGTTTTTCAGGGATTTTAGAAAGTCTTATATTCCCAAATAATGTCCTAACAAGCACAAATATCATATTGAAGCACAAATCCTCAAGGGAAATTTACAGAAAACCACTCATTAAATATTAAATAGACTTTTACATTAACCACCCGTTAAATATGAAATTACAAAAGCAAAACACCCATTTAATAGTTTTTGTTAACAAATCACTACCTATTGTCTATTTCTATTAGGTTTTGTCAAATATATATCGTATTCTAATAATTTTAAGCTTTATATTAGGTTTTGTCAAATGTATATTATATTATAATATTTTAAGCTTTATATTTATATTAAAATCTCAAATAGATTTTAAAATATATTTTACTAAATTTTTTAAAAAATATTTTGTAAAAAACACGAAGTATATAAGTTTATAAGTCATAAGCATTGTTTAATTTTAATAATATTTTTTATATTATTAATTAATGTCTCATTTTCTTGCATATTTGTAAACCCCTACATTATATACTAAAACTGAAAAAAAATTATCTAAATATTTTTTAAAAAATATTTTCCAGGCTCCAAGGTTTTTTTAAATCAAAACTATATTAAAGTTTGCTTGAAATTTTAAATAAAATTCAATATGTTTTTTTTTCCAAATTTAGAACCTCTGCCCTCCAAATAAATATAGAATTTAAATTTTTTACACATTTTTTGCCTCTAATTTATTAATATTAATTTTTTTATCCCATTCATAAATATAATTTAAATATATATTCAAGTTTAAACTTTAAATTTGAAGCATAAAATATTAAAATATACTATAATTAATGGAATTCTAAAGGAAACATGTGGGGTGTGTTTGGATTCACATGTATTATGCTTATAAGCATAAACATTTATAAAGGGTTTGGTTAAAAAAAATTATAAGATATTTAAAATAACGTAATTTTAAAATAACATACCTAATAAATTATGTAAATTAATTATATTATGTTTATAAGATAATTACAAACTTAACACAATATGCAATATTTTATTTTAAACTCATATTATTTGAAATATATAAAAATTTAGTTAAACAAACGCTTTCAAAGTGTATGTTTACAAGCATAAACACTTTGGAATCCAAAGATACCCGTGGTGGGTGGTGGGGGCGATTTGAAAACAAAAATCATTTAATGAGTGGTTTTATGTAATTTTGTATTTAACGGGTGGTTTTCTATAAAATTAATTACATGGAGAAAACTAATCTTTCAGAGGATGATCATAAATTAGTTCTTTCACTTTGTCTTACTTGCTAAGGCTCAACTCGTCTTAGCATGCAAATCAAACTCGTCGGATATTTGCCATTATTTTTCAACGCAAATAAACTATCACAGAATGTCAGAAACAACCTCACCTGCGTAAATATCCTCACTGATGTTGATAACACGTGATGCTTTACTAATCCCTCCACGAGTTAGATGAAAAATCCTATCAAATACATCAGGATGCCCATAGTGCATTCGGACTCTGGAAGACAATACAAACAAGCAATCAGAACCACACACACTTCACTACTTATGGGCTTAATACAGGTTAAGCCCGTGTAAGCCTCCAAATGATTAGCCCAATGGGTGAGTACGTACAAGTTTAGTATGAGATATGTTGAACTTCAGGTCGTTTAGATCAATTCAATTATTGGATTCATCAAGCAGATCAAGAACGATAGATGCATAGACTAATATTCTAATTTATCTTATTGGTGTTAGATGGGTCTGTTTTGGGTGAATCTTTCAAAAGTCAGCTCAATCAGAAGAGAATGAAAATTCTCCCTTTACTCACATAATCAAAGGCTTGATGCATACTAACACAATTGGAAGACAATTGTGAAAGACTGACCTAATAGATAATATGATCGGTGTATTTTGATTTGCACAACTCGGATAGAAATGCTCAAACACATTATTTGATTATGCCTAAACCTATGATATTTGCATAAATACAGACAAAGGAAACAACTCGGATAGAAAATTCTCCCTTTACTCCCATAATTGAAGGGTTGATGCATACTAACACAGTTGGAAGAAAATTGTGAAAGACTGACCTAATAGATAAGTATATGATCAGTTTATTTTGATTTGCACAACTCAGATAGAAATGCTCAAACATATTTATAGGATTGTGCCTAAACCTATTGTGTTTGCATAAATACAGACAAAGGAAACAAGTCACCACGATAACAAATAATTAAAATGTAAAAGAACTTGCCGTTGCTAACAGCCTAAAATCCCCAAAGGCTATTTTGACAAATGCAAGACAGGTTGCACATCTTTATACAACAACCCAGGAAATCCCACGTTTAAGCAGGGTCTAAGTTAGGATGTACACACTCTTTTTCCGAACATGTTTCCGATAGACCAATAAAAAAATAACAAGTAGAACCACATGGAAACGGGCAAAATAAAGGGTAAAAGAGACAAAAAGGAGGCGGGCTAGAATCAAAGACACCAAGACACAACACTATACCCCAAAACTCTAAACATAAGTACCCTCAATGCACCTCCTCCAGTGGTCTCTATCCAAAGTCAAATCTTCCGAGAAATTCAAAAGATTGAGGTCATATCGGACAACCTCCATCCAACTCTTCCTAGGTCTCTTTATCCCCCTGCGGGTAACTCCAAGGTCCAAGTTCTCACACCTACAACCTGGTGCCGATGTAGATCTCCTACGAACGTGTCCAAACCAACGCAATTTGGACTCTCAGTTTGTCCACAATATTCGCAACTCGAACCCATCTCCAAATGTCGACATTTCTGATTCTGTCATGTTTGGTGAGGCTACTTATCCATCGCAACATTCTCATCTCGGTCACTCATAACTTCTATTCTTGAGCTTTAATGACCGGCGAGCACTCAGAGTCATGCAATAGGGTTGGTCTAACAACCACCTTGTAGAATTTCCCTTTCAATTTAGCTGCAAGTTTCTTCTCACATAACACTCCCGATGCTCTTCTCCATTTGAGCCACCTTGCCTGGATTCGATGGTTGATATTCCTATCAATAACCCATCGCTTTGAATGTATGAGCCAAGGTACTTGAAATACTCTTTTCTAGTGACAAGATCTTCCCCTAAAGCAATTGAAGTCCCTGGATCTCTACCCTCTTCAAAACGAAACTGAACATACTCGGTCTTGGTCCTACTCGATATAAAACCCTTAGCCTCTAGCACCCATCTCCAATTTTCACGCTTGCGTGCCAAGCCCAATCTTGAATTGTTAATGAGTACAATGACGTCTGCAAATAGCATACACCAAGGGATCTCTTCTTGAAGTAGAGCGGAAAATGCATCCCAAACCAGGGTGAACAAAAACGGACGAGTTGAACCCTAGTGAAGCCCCACACAAACATGGAAGTACTCTGAATCTCCGACAGACGTTCTAACACTTGTCAAAGAACCATTGTACGTATCTCTAATAACTCTGATATACATCCACGACACTCCGTTCTTTATCAAGCATCTCCAATGCAGCTCGCTCGAAACTTTGTCATAAGCCTTTTCTATATCAATGAAGGTTTTATCACAAGTCTTGTCTATATCAATGAAGGTCATATACATATTCTTCTTCCTATCTCTGTTCGATCAATTGCCTGAGCAAGTGAATAACTTCAATAGCACATCTACGAGGCATGGAGCCAAATTGGTTCTAAGTCACTTGAACCAACCTCTTTAGTCTTGCCTCTATTACTCTCTCCCATAACTTCATCGTATCACCCAGTAGTTTGATTCCTCTGTAGTTTCCACAGCATTGAACATCACCCTTATTCTTGTAGACTGAGAACAACTTACTAAGTCTCCATTCCGCTGGCATCTTAGCTGAATTAAGGATAACATTGAAAAGAGATGTTAGCCATACTAGGCCGGCCCCTAACCATTTCCACACGTCCCCCGAAATATCGTCCGAACATGATGCTCTATGGTTCTTTGATTTATAGAAGAACCTTAAACTCCTCTATGGAGATGCGCCGGTGTAAGCCGTAGTCGATATGTTTTGTCAGACTGGGAATCCGATCCGAGGAATTGAAATACTCGCTGAGCAATTATGAGAAGTACCTTTTGATATCCCCTTGATCTACTAATCCTCAACCACCACTTGACCACTAATATTTCTGCTCAACCTCTCTATGTCGAGCTAAGTGATAAAGAACCCGCTCCCCTCCCTTTTCGTCCAGAGCCCGGTACAAACTCTCGAAGGATTTGTCTTTAGGCTTAGCAACTACTCGCTTGGCCTCCATTTTGGCCACATTGTACCTTGGCCTCCATCTTAGCCACATTTGTCTTTAGTCTTAATCAAGTGTTATCTTTTTTTTGAAATGAGTTGATGACACTTCCGAACGCCACAGAGAACTCCAACGACGCAGTCCCACCATCATTTCTTTCACCGAAACCAAAACCTCCATGTGCCTCTTCAATGAGTATCTCAATCAAATATATAGGCAACACAAACCGGAATGAAAACACACAAAACAAGGGAGTGAATACACTTAATGGATGTAAAGCACCCCAAGTACTAACGGGAAGGAATCTAACAAATCAATGTTCTAAACCAATTACCACAAAACAGGTAACAGAAAGTTTAACAATCAAGAGATGCAATCAAGGAACTATATTTAATGAATCAAATGTACCAAGTGAATGCAAAGGAATCGGGAATAGGTTCAGCGGTTGGGCTATGGGTTTGGGTTGGGTACCGGTTGGGCTGGTGGTTGATGGCAGGTGGGTTCGTCGGGTTTAGGGGCAGGAATAGGGTCAGAGGTCAGGGCTCGGGAATGGAATCGGGAATAGGTTCAGCGGTTAGGTGGATCGGGGAGCTAGGGGGTGGATGAGGAGCTTGGAGGCGTCGCCGGCGGTCCAGGCTAGGGAGGAGGGCTCAGGTCGGACAATTTTTGGGTGAGAGGGAGGGAGGGAGGGCCTGCACAGTGGAGGAAGGGTGGAGGACGGGGGGTACTGACCTGGGGGTGAGTCTGGATGGGGGCGGGAGGTGACGTCCGGCGACGGGCTATGGCCGAAGGAGGCGGCGGCGGCAGGATCTAGTGGTGCGAAGTCCGAGAGAGAGAGAGAGAGAGAGAGAGAGAGAGAGAGAGAGAGAGAGAGAGAGAGAGAGAGAGAGAGAGAGAGAGAGAGAGAGAGAGAGAGAGAGAGAGAGAGAGAGATTGATAGTTCTGCACATAAAGCTCAGAGTTGTTCCCAGGGAAAATATGCATATGTTGTTGCTTATAAAGCCAGTACCTAATGTTATATGCTGAATATTATCAACTCCAACTTATCGTTTGGGCCTGAATATCTAAAGATGCCTCCCAAAAGGATAAGTTATCAACCCAGTTAAATAAATCATGGAAGCAAAATTATGCACTACTTACTTGAAAGGTTTAGCCAACACCCGCTGACCCAATGTGACAAAACTTGTCTCCTGATTGGACATAAACCAAGCCAAAGATGACACACTGCAAAGACATACCACATGAGAACACTTGAAGAAGAAAAAATACGAAGGTTATGAATGACATGCTGTAAATGCGCACCTCCCTGTGAAGACATGTTCTCTCACACCAAGGATAGTTGGAGGCCGAATGCCATGATTCCCATGGAACTCTTCAAGAAGATTTCTCATTTTCATTGCCTCTTCAAGATAGTTATCCTGCAAACCACCATTCAAGTGAGCGGAACTGTATAGCACAATAACAAGCAAAAGGTATACTTAATCAGGTGGGTATCAACTTTAGGCTTTACAACAGAGAAATAAAGACGGATTGTTTATGAAAACTATACATAAATACTCAAAAGTATATCAACAATCATCTATCAGCAACCAATCACATTTAACACCTTTATGTCAAATATTTCATGCATGGTAAACTGATACAGAAGATAAACGAAACTCTTTGCATCAGAGATACATGCTGAACTACTGAAGGGATACAAAACCACCATGCCACTAAAATAATAGTAGGTTTATTGGACACACACACACACACACACACACACAAAAAAAAAAAACATTGTGGGGATTGAAACTAGTGTAACTTCTTGACAATCAGTAAACTAGATTCCAGCAAATACTTCATTAAACTTCCTTGAACCAAATCAAGGCGATTCATGCACCCTAATTCTAGCCTATAGCGTCTCAGACAGTTCTTTATCTTTCCTACTTATACTAAGAAGTGGTAAAACAATAGAGCAGATTTCTTCTACAAGCTGTTGAGCGAATTTGCTACTTCAGAATGCTGATGACTAAATAAAATTCCATGGGGGTGACAGGAATCCTAAGTTGGACAGAAACTTAGGCGAAGAAGAAAACTATACCAACATGGATACGGGGTAGGAACCATCCAAAAAATCAAGGCGAATGATACAAGGAAACAACACAAATTATATGTTTTGTTATGTTACATCTCTAGTATAGATAAAATGAGTAAATAAATAGCATGAAAAGACAAAAAACTTAACATTAAAATTTGGGTTATAAGTTATACCTCAATTTGATTTTTAAATTTGGGTTATAAATTTCAATTTGATTTTTTACTCATATTTATATAATTTTTTACCAATGAAATATTTATCTTTTTATATAGAATAAGCTCGTCGTTTTAGGCATGAAATACTCCCTCCGCTAATTGAAACTCGTCGTTTTGGGAAGTAAATCTTGTTAAGAAAAACTTGTCATTTTAGGTATTTTGCTATTTACTTTACAAAATTGCCCTTGTAATGATTAGATAGTTGTTAGTTATAGTTTTTGAGAAAGTAAAAAAGTAGAGTAATAATTAGGAATATAAGTGTATTTTTATTTTTTTTCTTAACAAGTATGTGGATTTCTAAATGACACATTTTAATTATCATATGGAGTAAAAGTTAATTATGCTAAAGGCACGATAATTTTAACACCCTTTATTAAGGGATCAAATATTTAGGTTTTTTGGGTTTCAAATACCTATATGACATATTTTAGGGAAATATTAAGGTTGTTTTGGGTTACGGATATAATCGGGTTCGGGTTGTTTCGAATGTCGGATATATGGCATTCCAGCAACTAATCCTTGCAATAAAGTATAAATAATTGAAAAGTTCATCAAATGCATAATGAAAATTCCATGATTTACATCTAGAAACGTCTAAAGAAAAACTCTCAATAGACTAATCAAATCTGTACACACCAGATGCTCAAGTGGGATCATTAACACATTATACAGGAGAGAGTCGAGAGACTTGCATTGAACTAAAGAACTCGACATTGAAATGCATCAGGATAGACATAAACTGGAACTATAGAATCATGATAGTACAAAATTAAGAAAACTGACCTGATTCATATCAATGGTTTGAACTGCTTCCCCTCGAGTAAAAACAATGGCATGATTCTGGTTTTCAGGCTTCCCTTCGCCAAGTTTTGGGTCACCGGGTAACTTGATGGAATATATTTCCTGAATAAAAGCAACTAATGAATTATGTTCACTGGTATTTATTATAAAAGCTTTTTTATTTTTTTGGGGGGTGGGGGTGTGTGGAGGAGCGAACTTGCAGATATATCAGATTTCAAGATAAGAAAGAGCGGAGCGGATATATTAGATTTTGAGATAGAAGTAATTCCTACAAAGCAAAACCTGTGCAATACCTGATCCTTTCCATGTACATCAGCTTTGATAAGCTTTGAGTAATATTCGGTTGTCACTTTCCCATCAGTTCCAGCCCTTTCCTCCATATGAATAAAAGCAACTCGAAGAGCCTCGTTTCTGAAATAAGAGAGCATCAGAGGAAACCAATACATTAACACTGGTGAGCGAGAAATAGTATCAACTCTGTCCTTCGCTGAAAACTACGTTTGCCAGGATACAATGAGGGATGCAGATAAGAAAAATAACATGGGAAGGTTGAAGATAGAGATACATATGATATACCGTCAAGAGCCGATTAGGGAAGCTTCTAGTTTTATAAAAAATAAAGAAATAAAAATTGATGAAAGCAAAAGGGAAGTCAGATTCTGGATTCATACCAATCACAAGGATTGATTTGTTCATGGAGCAGACATATTAATACTTTATGTGCAAGTTTATTGCACCAAGGGACAGATGTTGGAGTCTAGTACTTGTATAGGAAACCATTTTGGGCAGGATGGTACTCGCACAACCACACACTTTTATACATGCACCCCGCATATGGTGTAGGTTCTTTTGTAACTTGATTAGAAGCAATATATTTACCAATTCAAACATTAATACTTTAAACTAGGGTACCCAAAAGTGATATACAAACAAACTCCAATCCATTGTTTTAAAGAACATCGGACCAAACACCATGTCTCATACAAAACCAATTCAGACTGAAAAGGGTTAGAATATCCATTTTATTAATTAAAAAAAAAGTCACCACTACAAGGGCTATTAATTATCAGCTTTTCACCGATAGCAATATGGAACAGGGATGCGGGTAAAATGCAGCATTACCTTTGCATTAATA
This sequence comes from Persicaria maculosa, assembly GCA_963922045.1. NCBI lineage: Eukaryota > Viridiplantae > Streptophyta > Magnoliopsida > Caryophyllales > Polygonaceae > Persicaria > Persicaria maculosa. The sequence goes on from OY998256.1 coordinate 44,698,308, forward strand.
GAGCAATATCAGCAGCTTCTTGAGCTTTCTTCTGCTTTTGTTGCCCATAAATTTGACACGATATAACATAAGTGAACTTCAAATCTGCTTGTGCCCGAGCCTCAGGGGAAAGATCAAAACCTTGATTTGCATCAGAAGAGGTATCCTCTGGCAACAGAAAACCACAAAAATACGTTGATAAACTTTCAAAATATAATTTACAAAGATTCTGATATTATTTATTCGTAGAAAGATACCTCTCAACCCTCTTCTTTCCCAGTAGCTCTGAAGCATAAGAGCTCTTCTATAGTACATCATCCCTCGCACTGCAAATTTGAGCCGTGAGAAAGTTTAGCATCAATTTGATAGAGCTGAAATTAGGAAGAACACAAATAACACATAAAGGAGCAGAAAATAGAAAACAGTAAAGATAAACCAGAACTAGATAAATCCGCCGCATTTACTCCCAAATCCAAAGAGGGTAAACCAGGCCAATGGCATAAAGTCAATTACAAAATGGATGATCAGAGATCCCTCAAAGATGGAGCTATTCCCGTCTATTTATTCTAATTCCCTTACACTCGACTAACTGTTTGGGTCATAACCAAGCTGACATTCACCTGCAAATAACCTTAGCAACTCTCCAATAGGTTAATGTGTCTTAACATAATTTATTCTAGATACTTCTCTATTTCCTTTCAAAACCCTAGCCTATTATATTAAATATGTATCCATGCTGCCCTCCTTAATAAGCTTTGTCCACAAAGCTGTGAATGAAATCAAACTCGGAGGCCAAAGGTGTTGAGTAGAGGATAGGGCTGATCATAGGCTCAAAACCGATCCGAACCTGGCCAAACCGAACCGAACCTAAAACCGAAATTCCCAAAAATGAAAACCGAAAGCCGAACCTAAACTAATAGGTTTGGTTCGGTTTTACACCGGTTTGGTTTAGGTTCGGTTCGGTTATAACCTAATCGAACCGAAATAAAAAATGCACAATGAAAAAAAAAAAAGCAAAATGAAACATGGGCAAAACCTTATGCTGGATTCTGCACACTTGAACAACCGTTTACATAGGGCTGGTCACACTTGAAACATGGACAAAATGAAACATAGGGCTGGTCATAGCCCTACAGTACACATCCGGACACTTGCTTCAACAACCCTTGCCCTACAACACACACTTTTGGACAAAAGCAATTCAGAGAGCCTACGAGAGGACTCGGGACTTCGGGAGAATGGGAGGCGAGGCACACACACTCACCAAGACCTAACCTAAGTTACTGCGTAAGCCGATATCACTAGGGGCATCACTTGCAGCACCTTTTGTTCCATTAAGACATCGGAAAGGAGCCCCACTAGAGTAGATGAAGAAGTGGACAATGACCGAGATGGTGGAAACAAAACCCCTTCAATGAATGTGGCATAGGCAGCGGCGGTAGGAGTAAGCTTCATTGCTCAACATAGCTTACTGGAAAATAAAAAGGTGATGGCTCTGCTGGCTTAATTAATAAGCTCCATTGAACTTTTAATTTAGAAGCATGCCATGGACTCTCCCGGTAAACAGTCTCTACAAAGAACAAGCGAAAGTAGATGATATTGCCAGTAAAGTATCCTTCCCTAACCAAATTTGAGAATGCCTACATGATCACAAGGCGAATGACGTTGGATGATGTGGATGAGCAAGTAGACCTCAACATATGAAGAATCCTTCATGTGATGGTTCAAGAAGAAGTACAAATCAGGTTTAGTGAAATCATTGAAGTGAAACCGAGGGGGGGAAATGAGATGACATTGGTGGAGGTTGCTGAGCAGAGAGCCAAGTCCAAATGAAACTGCCTAGGCAGCAAGGGAGCCATGGCGATGGATAAAATACCCACATGCTCAAACATAACTTCAGATCCTTAACATATTCCAAGAATCATACAAGAGGAAGTTGTGCTTGTGCCTTCTCCATTGAACCTTCCATGGAAATGTTCCTCTTGACATTCTTTAGTCTTTACCCTTTCCTGTCTAGCTAGCCATTCCACTCCGAGAAGATAACAATTGACACAAAGAAGGTGAGATCCTAACTGTATACTTATCCTTCTCTCGTACAGACGTAAGCTTGAGCCATCATGCCATCCCTTGTCACAATAAGCCTTGTCCACAAGGCTTGCATAGAAGTTCCTGCAATGTTCTGATGCAGCAAACCTGCTTCCAGCAAATTCTATCTCATCTTTGTGAACACACAGCCACAACAATGGATCACCAGTTGGGGCAGTTTTCCAGGTTCCTTGTAGTTGGAGGGTGCTCCAGGAATGAAAAGGCAATAAAACATGTCTTATCAAGGGAATAAAAAAACAGACTTCTTCATGTTGCAACCTCCCAACATTTGCCCAGAAACATAATCCAGCTCTCAGATTCCAAGTTGCAATCTGTGTTAAGTTTTAACATAAAATCCCTCAAGGCTATCGATTGGACCTCGTACTTCCTTCCATATTTCAAGTTTTAAAATTTCGCTAGAGCTGACTGATGATTAACTTGCTTTTGAAAAACAGATAAGCCCGTAGCATTAGATGTGATCCAGGTATGGAGGATGTGGGCATCATCTGGGTCGTCACCATCTGCATCAATCCAACCTTACAACCGGACAGAACGGAAATCACATATTTGACATGGAAAGATAAAACGGAGCCACCATCTACTGGTGGCAGTTCCAGGGGTGGGAGTAGAATGAAGCTCATCTGCTTGAAAAACAGTAGAATGAAGCTCAACCTTCCAGCCCCAACATTTCAGAACTGCTACAGAGTTCCTTTTGGCCTTGATCTTTGTTGGTCTCTTCTAAGGGAGAATGGTAAAAGAGCTAGGAACCAGCTGTGACATTAATACTTCCAACCAGACTCCACTAATTATCAGTTGGAGACTATCACCTGGGTCATCTCTGGTGGCATCTGTCTTGCCATACAGACAAAAGGGGAATGAATTTTGAGGTGTTGATGTAAACAAAGATGGTGAAGAGTGGAAAGGAGATGGACAATGGCTGTAGCGGTGGTCGAAAATCATGTGCTTGTCATTGATAATGAGAGACGGTTGATCTGATTTCGAGTCTCCCAGAAAGGAGTTCCTACCGGTAACTTTGCAGGCCCGTGTAATCTAAAAATTGGGCCCAAGATCTAATATAGTAATATCCAGCACATTCTCAAATCAACCATACCAGGAGGTGGCCCTAACATTCCTGCAACTTGCACAATTTTATATCCAAACCCGCTTGTGGTATTCGAGTCCAAAAGGATCCAGGTAACATTTTCGTCCCTTCATCGGCCTATTTCGCCTTCCACCAAGGTAGTTCAGGGACCATGGCTGCCGCAAGCACAACATGATTTCCCTCTCCGGCTTCAATTTCTTCCTCCTTCCCTTGTTCTGGCCAAAGAGGCTTGAGAATCAAAATCAGTTCACCCCCAAGTTCTTTTCCCTCCATCAAACTCATTCAATCTGCGACACTAAGTGATGATTTGCTCTTGAACAAGCCATCAATGCTCTTGAACAAGCTGAGGAATAGCGGTAACTCCGAGCCCAATTCCTTTCCCGTTGATTTCTGGTTAGTCGTCCAGCTTCACTACAGAGAGTATATCCCTCTTCTTCAGGAATTCAGTAGCGCTCGGTGATGAGATAGAGTGGGAATTCTCATTCCCTGGCATGAGCCAAAGGAAATTGTTCATGTGCATAGGGTGAGCGACTCTACTGTTCACTCATACTTCCTCCTGGAATCATTTCAAAATCCCTTCCATCACAACCAATCTGAGCTCCAAAAACCTTCCATATAATTAAGACACTCTCCATTTCCAATGCATTCATTCACTTATGCAGTGTTTAAAAAGGCGAAGCCCAGGCGCGCTTAAGCTGACTTAAGCCCAAGGCACCCAAGCGCAGCTTAAGCCACAGGCAAATTAAAGCCCAAAGCTATGGGCTTTTTGGTTTTTTCCTTATTTTGTCCGATTAAGATATATTACAATCTTGTTTTATTTGGATACAATCTTTTCATTTTGAAGATTTTAGCAACTTTCTGATTTTTTTTGAAGATTTTTCTGGTTTTTTTAGCCCTCCTGTGTTCTTCACTTCACGTTTGTGATCTGCCTTCTATTCTCCATTTCTTCTCTACTTCGCTCCCCCCTTTCTCTGCCCTTCTTCCTTTCGGTGGAGTTTCTATTGTGTTGCTGGGTGCATGGGTCGTTGCTATTGTCTTGCTGAATCATTGCTGTCAGGTTCTCCCTTCTAAATCAGATCACAACCAGAAGAAGAAGATGATGAAGGATACAAGTCTGTGGATGATGGTGATGAGGACTTTGCTTCTTTTCTAGACATTGAGGAAGAATGACGCAAATGACATTGATGATTTTGAGTGACCCACTCCTTCCCATTCAGCTTGGATTTCTTTCTATTCTTTAATCTTTTATTCCTAACTTATATTTAGTACTTTCTGGTGCCTTGGATATGGGTTTGTTTTACTTGCTTACTACCTAAGACTTGATTTTAGAACAATAATATGTTTTCAATCTGATTTTATTTCATCAAAGATGGTTTTATAGCATTTAGCTTGAAGTTCATGTTTTTAGAGTTTTTATGGAAAAACTATCGCCTTATCTTCTAAAACCCCCTTAAGATACCGGTATCGCCTTGTGTCGCCTGTAGCTTTTTTAAACACTGCACTTATGCGAGTACTTTGTTGACGTCTCTCCATCTCGCGAATCTTTTCGTCCTCATTCTCTATCTCCATCACAGATTCAATCAAAAAGGGCACCATTTGATAGAGTTTAAATCAGGTACAATAAATAACCCATAAAAAGAATAGAAAATAGAAGATAAGGAGTGTTAAACCAGAGCCATAAATGTCCAAGTTTACTACCAAATCAAAGGTTAAAACCCCAACTGGCCAATGGCATAAAGCCAATTACAAATTGGATGATCAGAGATCCCTCAAACATCGGGATAGTCCCATCTATTTTATACTAGTACCCATTCACTCAACTAATTATCTGTGACATAACCAAATTGACAGTCACCTGCAATTGACCTTAGCAGCTCTACTATAGCCCACATGACACCACAACAGAATTTATGCTAGATCATTCTTTATTTCCTTTAAAAAAAACTTAGCCAATTATATTATATATGTAAGAGAAACTGAAGCACATGCCAAAGCAAACAATATTTACCATACAAAATGCACCACAAATATAAAAAAAATGTAAGGTATTATGTGAAGAAAAGATATGAAAAAATCAATAAATAGCTTAAACCTGTTCTAGCTAAAGTCTGCCCACGATATGAAGCCCAAAATCGACGCTCCAAATTAGCTTCCGAATTCTCTTCAAAGTCCACATCTCCAGAAGTGCCGCCTTGATTAATACGCTCCAGAAAGTTATCCCACTCATCTACAAAGAAAAAGCAAATAAATTATTCGCTTCTCTGGTTTAGAAGATCCACAGAAACAAAATGAAGTTCACAGATGATAACCTGGAAATATTTTCTGCAGATAGAAAAGAGTAGACACTCCATCCTCATTTTCCTTTTGCAGTTCAGAAGAACTATATAGTACCGTTTCACTGTAGTATGGTGTGAAAACACTATACATAGAAACATAGGTCGTATCATCAATCAGAAATCAAATGAACAGTGCATACTTTTGTCCCAAAAAAAAATCGAATGTGAACATTACCTGAAAGGCATCATTTCACACACCGCTTTGGCAGAAGGCATACCCATGAATAACGAATTAGTGAAAAATTCAAGCCTTCTCCTTGCTTCTAGATTCTTTGGAATGTTAGCAGCAGAATCCTTTACTGTAAGTAGCAAATGGAGCCTCTGTGCTTGTTCTATCTGTGAATATGCAAGTATTTTAGCATTTTAGGATAAGGTATTCAGGGGACTTAAGTATCAACATATATGACAAAATAATTCCAGAAAGGTGACTTTCACCAGGCACATCCCAAAAATAGAGCAAAAACGAAGTTGCAAATGTGCTTACTATTTCGGAATCCTTTGGCCATTCTATCTTCGAAAATAGACGACCTTCATTCCTTGCTCTAGCTAATACATTCCATGTATCAATTTGCTCCCTGGGGGGAAAGGCAAATAAAGTAACGTATATTTTGTGGAAAACCACTCTACTCAATAACCAATATGGTTAAACACAAAATTATATTTACCTCAGATCATTTGACAACAAATCATGAGTCACAACCTCATAAAAATCTTTCAAAGCTTTCGCAGCACCTCTTGCAAGTTCAGGATCATTTCGTGCCTACAACAAAAATGCAACAGTTTCATCAATTCCAGAACTAAATGGCATATCTGATGTAATAAACACAGCAGAATGACAGGTACCAGGAGTCCAGTCAATGCAATTAATCTCTGGAGCACCAAAGGGAGCTTCTGCAGGGACAAGGTCACATGCAGCGAACCTTCCATAATGCTATTATTTATTTCACGATAAATCCTCTCAACCCTGGGAAGTAAGGCAATTTGTAATCAGCAATATTAGAAGATATAATCACAAGACTAGTAATACCCAAAGAAATTAACACATTAGGGACAAAATAGATAAATCAAAGCTGCTGCCTTGTGTGAATGAAGAGATGCATACCAACGGCCACCTTCTACATCAAACAACACAAGTAATATCTTTTCTATACTATAATAGCACTCCTGAACTGCATAAGCCATGTAGTCATCCCTGCATATCCTATTCCACAAATCTGCCTGTGTATCTTTGCAGTCCAATGCTAAATCAATGGCCATATATACCTGGAAAATAGTGCAAAGTGATTAAATACAATGAAATCCTAACATGTATTAGATCTGCCAATAAGTAGACAAGTTAATGAGCTGCACCTTGCTGCTCAGAAGAAACAATGGCCACTGCACAAGTCCAAGATTGCTATTATTGCTGGGCATGGAAAGTAAGTTTTTCTCCCTTGATCAAGAACATTTCATAGGAAGTTAGAATCCATTCAATATTTTTTTGCATCCACTTTTTCTAAAGAGAAAAATCATGACTAATTTTACCTGTTACTGATATAATCCTCTTCACGCAAACTTTTAATGATTTCATTCCAAAATGGTGCAAACATAGAGGCATATGCCTTGTTCATTTCATGAGAGGGCTGTACGAGATAAAGTAAATCAACCAGACGTCAGAAAAAGGTAAAAATAAATATACAAAACAAAGAACAGGATTGTAGCCATATTCAAAGTATAATAATCCTATAACAAGGGAACCTAAGCCTATTAAAATCAAACTATTCATCTTTTGATCTTTTTTATTGTTTTAGTTATATATCGATGGATCATTGGAGAAAGAGTTGATTATAAAGTCCTGAAGGATTTCTTGGAATATGATCAAAGAGATACAGATATTGCATTGTTGGCTAAATGCGGATTATATGATAAGGAAATATATTGCGATGCAGAAGTTTTATTTTCCCCCCTTCAAAATACAGAAAGAAGAATGTTAATAGAATAAAGTCTCTCAATGATAATCAGGAATTGAATATGAAGTTCTTTTAACAGATTAAAACAATTTAACCATGATCAAATTGCCTTGAGAGAATTTTTAGAATGAGTCCAGACTCCAGAAGACATAATTCTGTATCGTGTACTGCAGTAATATATCATAAATGTTGAATTGTATCCAAGAAGCCCAACAAAATGCTTTTCAAAAAATAAACAAAAAAAAAAGTACCTGAGGATTTTGTCTGTCTAGAGGAATCCTGGAAAAAAACAGAGGAAGAGAATCAATCTGAATGTCAACTGAAGATAGAGAAGTTGACATAATGTGCACAGCTATGAATCTTTATACCCAGCAAGAACATCGGCCTAGAATTGCTAAACCAAGACAATCATTCAAATGGTAGCTTTATTTTTATTCCAGGTCCCTCAACTGGGAATGAATCATGCTACTTATTTCAATTAAGTGATTGATAACCCTCTTGCCTACACTATCTACAAATAGTATGTACAATATACAGAGGGAGGTCAGGTCAGGCCTGTTTAAGTAGGCCAACAAGATATATGAAATTAACCCTCCATCTACAACCCTCGAGGCTCAAACATCCATTTCTTCTGGAAAAGATTTAAAAGGATACACTGCATACACTCATGAGTCACAAAAAGTAAATAATGAAACCTCCTAAGGTGTTAATTTTGCGTGTATTTCTACAATCCTTTCTTGGCAAAACCATATCCACATACATAATTGTTTTCAACTGAACCAGTGCATGAGAAAAAGAAGCTCCATATAGTACAAGCAAATTACTAAATATGCCTATAGAAACAATTCCTAAAGGCATATCCCTCAATAGATTTTCCTTGCAAACAGTATTGAAGGTAGAAGCAACCATGCCTGCTCAGGTTCATCATCCTTGGAGAAACAAGATTTCTGACGAAGGCTTCAGGAAAACTCTCAAAACGCTTATGAACCATATCAATTGAACGTATCTGGCACAGATTTTTATTAAAAAAAATATGGTCAGTGAACAAATTATATGTCAAGTCCAGAGTACAATATGTCAATCGTAACTGAATATAAAGACATATTCATTCAGTTACCGCAACATACAGCAAAAATGCATTCATAGAAACCAAATACCTCCCCGAGTCGACCTCTTGCACCCATAACACCACCAATAAGAGCAGACATAAGTGTGTACCAGATGTGAATGTCCATTATGTATATCTGCATGAAATATAAATTAGATAAGAGAAAAAAAAAATCGACCTACGCCTGCAGAAAATAATGCTCTAGTCACAGTTCTAATTAAAGTCACATAATGAAAACCGTAGCAAAAAACAGCATCCTAACTATCAATAACAGATTGATTCTAGGTAAACCAAAAAATGAAAAGCATTCAACCATATAGCCAGCAAGTCACCCACAATAAAAGAAATAATGAATCTATAACCAAACAAGTAATGCACAACTACTTATCAAACGACATATTGCATGGGAAAAAAATATGAAAGCAGCAATCACTTTTTAATCTCACTTGCATGAAACCAATTCTATCATATAGAAAAATCCGAAAATCTAGAGACAAGAGAAATATATTAAGGAATGAAAAAGAACCCCCAAAAAAACAATATTTGTTTGAAAAGATAACTGAAACCCAGATTGTAAAAATCTGAAAAGAAACGAAAGCATCTTTGCTAAACCCTGAAGGTCACTCTATTAGTTTGTTAATTACATAGAATTCTCTAAATACTTAATTCAAGTGGGACCTAAGTATAAACCAGCAAAGAGACAAACTAATGCAGATCAAGATGCACTTTAACACACCAATGACCCCTTGCCCTAGTAGTAAGGGAGAGGTGGCCCTTGCAAGAGGTCAAGGGTTCAACTCCCACTCCACACAATTTGTGTAATTAGTGGGTGCTCAAGCCTTCATTGGCTTGGGTGAGCCTGCCTGGTGGCTTGCCGCCTAGCTTAACCGGTTTGCGTCCTTTGCAGGCGAGGTCTTGGATCCATGGGGGACTAGTCGATAACCTCAGAACCCCCACGTCACAAAAAAATAAAAAAATAAAAAAGATGCACTTTAACACCAATGCTAATCGGAAATTTAAACTGATCAACTGCTTTATTTTAAAACAAAATGAAATAACAGCTTCCACTTAAAAATGGGTATTAACTCGTAGCCCAGACTGCCCAGTGACATAAATATATCATTAGAAGTGCAGGAAGTAGAGAAAACTCACAGCTAAAACTGGACCCCACAAACTAGCTATTGTGAGTGCGTTATGATTATCTGCCATAAATAGCAATATGTAGCAGGATTTTAGCAAACATATACAAGTGAGTATAATAGAGCAGAAAAACTGCAGTTTATGAAATGAAATTGCAGCACAAAATATAATTTGCAGTAAAAAAAAATGCAAATATATCAGGACAGAACATTGCACAATCATCAACTTTCTCCTGATAAGACAGATTTTTAAGCACATTGAGAGCACACCCTGCAGCTTATTCTAAATTAAAGTTGTGAGTATTTTGTTTGTTGGGTTAATCTAGTTTGCGAGGTTTATGCCTGGGATGAATACTATACAGGCACATTTCATAGAAATAAAAGAATGGTTTCTAAGAATCCGAATTTGGGAACCATGCCAGCCATGATTAGCCGATAAATCTTTAAATAGATAATTAAACAAACTTGTTTTAATCCGTTTTAGATTTGATGTCCTTACCAAAATTAGACCGCATAGGATAGAAAGAGAAAGCTCACTTTCCAGCAAAAAGGGCAAATATTGGGTTCAGGGCACTTGGCCTAGGGGCTTGGCTCACTTGGTTTGCTGAAAATGGGAGGACAAGGTCGTTCATTTTTCAGTCAAAGCTTCTTGCTTTGAATCCAGATGTACATTTATTTGGTGAGCACAAAACTCAGTTATATTAGAGGGGGGGGGGTTTTAAGTGTTTATGAATGTGTGAATATAATTCTCAGAGAATGTAAAGAGAGGGTCAGAATAAAGCAAAAGCCACCAAGGGGGTGGATAAGGCATGGAAAGGTATGCTGCACCTTTAGCCCTTTTTGTATCTTCCAGCTAGCTCCTAGTATGGCTTGTTTGTTTTGTTTTTGGCAGGTGAACTTTTGTACAGTCACTTTCCATCCTTGGGAGTTCCTTTTATATGTTGACCAATTCACACTTTACAATGTAAGAAATTAAAGAAAAGTTGCACTTACGCTTGGAAACAAAATCATGCCATGAATACTTCAAAGCTGGAAGGTCCACAATTATCCTAGTAGGTTTGACTAATGGTTTAATCTGTGAAAAAACAAGAACAAATTCATACAGTAATAGACCACTCATGGGTGTAAGATGGGACATCACAAATGAGAATGTCCAGACAAGACCAAATTATTTCATAAATATTTGCTAACCTGGAGAAAGTAAGCAAAGACAAATTTGCACACCAAGATCACCAGCCAAAAGAACACATATCTGTGGCAAGTAAAAATAATAATGGCATTGTGATTCAAAAAAAATACAATGATATAACTGCTTGTACGAAGTGGCTTTAAATGGGAAACCAAGAAAACAACATAAAATGGAAAAACATAAAAAATTGAAATAACCACTCAGATAAACATGACAAGGCTATTTTCCATAAAAGAGATTAAGCAATCAAATTCACACCAATGTACCCAAAACAACAAATTCCTGTCACATAAAACCCCTTGACATAAACTTCCATGAAATTTGATCATTGGAATTGATTATCTTGTTCATTCAGATCATTCTACACTTTTTTAGCTCCAAATGAAGGAAATCCTTATAAGAGGCACTTGTATAAAACAAGACTGACACCTTGGTTGGGTTAGCTGTTACCGAGATCATCAATTACATTTTTCATTAAGAACATTCTGCACTCCTTTTAATACCAAAATTGAAGGATGCATTTCTAAAATACACTTCACAAGTCAGGCTAAGAAGGTCTTTGCTCTAGCTGAAGTTGCTATTGATAAACCTTTCCATCAAAGATATTCTCAACTATGACTCGTAACTATCTGTGCATGTTTACTGCAAGTAAAATTATGGAAGTTATTGGCAGTTGGTTTCTGATTTGGCTAGGCAACCTTTAGAATAATCATGGGTTCAGGGTCAACGGGTTTCCATACATGCCATAATAAATTAATAGATTTAACCAAAAGCAACAGATACTTTCGGCTTCTTAAAAACACGAGTATTATAGTGAACTTGGTTGCGTAGCTACTAGTTGTAGAGTAAAAAAACGTTATAGGAGATGCATTAACATACAGTTGAGTTCCTCAAAGATATGACATACCCATAGCTTGTGATATCATCAGACTCTATGGATCATAAACTTGAGTCCATAAGGATCCATGAATTATAAAAAAAAACACAATCAATCAAAAAATCATAGGAATCGTAAAAGAGACAAACCTGAGATAATCTTTAAGGCTTTCAAAAAGGCCACGGCCCACAAAGTATCTCTCCTGAGAATGCATAAAGAACATAAGCAGAAGCAAGGGGGGAGTTAAATCCATTGAAAATATTTGATAGTTACCACAAATTGGGATTACCTGATAAATCCACTTGAAAAATTGAAAGAACGGCTGATCGGACATTCTTGATAGATTATGAGAGCATGGAAACTTGAGAAGCAAAGCAAACAGAAAGCGCACAGTAGCATAGATGCCTAACACAAGAAGATAAATACGAAAATACACCGGATCTGCATGCTTACTCCTTTCCTCTAAAACTTTCCTGAAATTGAAACATTTCATAGACGAACCAAAATTGGAAAATACAGTAAAATATGAATACAAATTACAAAAACTGAAACAAATGTTTTTCTACAAGGAAAAGAAAAACATAACTCACCAATAAACAAATACTACAAATGTAGAACTCAAACCCCACCACAAAAACCGAATAATTATCCTGGAAACAGCCATGCCTCTTGCAGTAGTGTAGGCACCATACATGAGCACAACGTCCAAAAAGCCTGCAATAAGCATAGACCTTTCACTTATTTTAGTTTTTTAAATGATCATTCAACAACTGCTAAAAACTTACTCCTTATCTTAAAAATTTAACTCTTTACAATAGAAAGAAAGAAACTTTGAATTACTTACATTCTATGAAATTCATAATTGCAAAAGTAGGTCCAAGACTGAGGATGACTTTGAAATTGTCCACCGTTGTAGGAAATCCATCAAATGCTATAATTGTCAAAATCTGAAACCATAAGCACCAAATTGCAAATTCATTAGGATGCATATGTAAAATTCTGTAATATTAAGCCAGGGGTAGAATAGTAAACCTGAAACATTATGATAAGAAATATCCACATTCGATGAAAGCTGCGATACAAGTGAAGAAAAGTCCGATGTTCCACAAAACTGCTCTTTCCTGTCTGTTAATTTAGTGGAAATAAAAACATAAATAAATTAGAAAACTGATAGACAATTAAAGGATAAACACTAATATAGAACTGCAATTACTGCACCAAAATAGATCATATCCGATATAAAAGAAAAAGGTGCAAGCTCCACAAATAAATAATTGCGGGCACATAACAAATTGAGGAAAAATAGAGAAACGTAAAAACTACAATGAATTGTATGTTTTCATAGTAGTATAACTGAAGATTTTAGCCAGGAATATTGTCCTTCCCTAGTTTATTTTTCTTCAAGCCACATGGAAATCTTTACTGAGAAAAGAATTCAAAACAAAACCAATGGTCAGCGAAAAGCCATAGACTTCTAGGGGAATGAATAATAAACCAAAACCCCCTCGTACGATAAAATAAAAATAAAACTCTCAAACCATATCACCAACTGGCAACAGTGACTGATCAACTGAAATTGTGAAGTACAAATATAATAGTAAAGCTATAAAATGATCCTCCCCCACAATTTCTTTTACCCTGAAAACTGGAAATGGGGATAAACGTCCCAATGTGGCAACTACATTTGGAATTAACGGTTCCTTGTCACCTTATCATTTTTGTTTCCCATTTCTGTGTATCATTGCTCACAATGATAAAAATATATAAGATCAACCACACCTAGTTCACCTGGTTTCAGTAGGAACCAGAATCTCAAGGACATTAGGATTCCACTTAACCCAATATGTAAGCCTAATGGTGTATGCAAGTCTAGTCAGTAATACCTCAATAAGGATTAGCCGTTCCTTACGATGAAATTAGCGTCCTGAAATCGATTTTGATAGAACTACACAACTTATTAGCTTTCTCATCAAGGCATACAAAAAATACCTATTTCTATGCTATAACTTCCAAAAGTCTTTGTAATGTAGTTTCAGTCTTTCACTTAGTGTGTTATTTATGAGTACTAAATCATCTTTTCCGCGACTTGATAAACACTCGTCTCACTCATAAATAAATAAAACACCATATGATGTATTTTGATTGTGAATGCAGGTGATGTATTTTGATTGTGAATGCAGCAAATAAGTACTATGGATGGACTATCAAACTGTAAAATTCATATTGAAACACATGCTGGTATTAACTCAAACAGACCCTTTTCCAGTTCGTTACTGGGGCGAGCAGGAATGGTGATTCCTTCTTTATCGGCCAACCCAACTTCAAACAAGCTCGGGACCTGCATAATGACAGCCACAGATGAGGATACCGATCTGCATTTGGGAAAAACCATTATCAGTAAAACTAGTTTGAGATAGAACAAACCAGAAATACTCATTGAAATCATCATAGTTCCTCCATGCTGCATGTGAAGCTTTACCATTTTCATTTCTTATAGTTTCCTGCAAATATAACCAACGAATAAATAAAGCCCTGAGTTCTAGGCTGCGGAAAAAAAGGAAAACATAACACAGATTATTCTAGCGCTTGTGGTCTATAGACATTATACCGTTTATATGTAGACTATTAAATTTTCAGAAAATATCATACATTTAAACTTTTCAATTAAGTGAAGGAACTCCAGTAATGTGGGTGAGATCACATAAGCTGGATACGGGACACAATGCTATGAATCTCGAATCGGATATTTTTTGTCCGATTAATGAGGATACTCGTATCAACACGGTACTTGCATCAACTCCCCGGTGTGCCGCTTTGAGGAGGAACTGTGAAGAAGCTGAAGCAGCATGCAAACTACAGGAGCTAAGGTGGCATGCGAACTGTGGGAGCTGAGGTGGCGTGAATAAAGATGTGCGGAGAAGATGAAAGAAGAGGATGTAGTTAATGAATTTAATGCCTTTTTTAATGGGATTTGATGTACAAGTGTACAACTGGAGCCTTTATGCACACTTATTAATAAAACCTATGTTTCCGTTACTTTTATAGGATAGGATAAAAAACCTAAATGTAGTAATTATTACCTATAAAAAGAGCAATCATTACCTAAAAAGATAATAAATATAGTTAAAACAACAATTTTTTTTATACAAGTTTACTACTCTAAAACAACAACTATTGCTAGACGGAGGGAGTATATTTTTTTAACTTGTATAATTGATGTACAATAGCTGGAGCCCTTTTTTACCAAAAAAAAGGATTATTTGAAAAAAAAAATTACCAAAAAAGGATTAATTGAGATTTTTATAACAGAAAACAAGAGTAGTTGAAAAACTTTAAACTTATATAATTGATATATTTCCTTTATGAAATACAAAAGCAAAAATATCCCATCATATCTGATTCAATCGGGGTAACGAATCCCGTGTCCATATCAATGTCCCGTTTCGAATCAAATCTCATATCATGTAACTACGGGTGAGATACTGCCACACAAGCCTTAATTGTAACTCCTTCATTTAGTCAATGTCTTTGAGGCAAACAACGACTTAAAGTTCACATGCCCTTATACAAAAGAAGATTTTAAAATACATATATAATACATGGAATGGAGTACTTCAGATAGCTACTAGTCTACTACAAATCTAACAGAAATTGATCAGTGATTGCCAAGGTCACATACCTTATGCATTGTCTCATAAATAGGGCGAATAACTACTTCAAGGAAAGACGTTGCACCATCTTCAGTTCTAAAGTTTGTTGGCTGATAAGCTTCCCCATGGTCCAAGATTGCATCCAACTCTTTTGCCATCTTTTAAATTCAATATTGTCAAAATTCATAAAAATGTAGGAGACCTTTACGGCTTTACCCTATAAAGTTAAAGGAGTCCATTTGCAGCTCAAAAAGAATGTGAGCAAGAAAGTTGTTGATCCAAAACTCAAGTCTTGGAAGATAAATCGTGTATCTCATACAACCATAACTTTATATTTGGGGGAGAATAACCACACTAACCATATACATCACATATAAAAGCAATATGGGAGAAGAGGTGGGGAAACAAAAGCAAGCTGACAGCATAACCAAAACTTACATGGTGAAAAATGTAGCAGATGCACTCTGGAAGAAAACGAACATTGGCAGCTTCTCCCCAAACCAAGAAGTACAAAGAAACCAGGAAAAGTTTCCGGTCTCGAGTAAGTGCCTCCAAACTGCAAAATAAAATAAATACAGCACTTACAAAATATAAAGGAATTTTTGTTTCATAATGCAAATATAAAATCTGACCTATTCCATACAACACGTAGACGCAAATATCTGCACCACTTTATATAATTGTCTAGGACCTTCAAAAAGACCTCAGTTATGGCCCTCTCATCAACCCTCTGCACATTTCATATACATACATCAGAGTACATTTTGACAAGTACATCCCACAACAATAACCTCAATTCAGCAAAAAGACGCAATACAAGTAAGATCCAGCATCAAACTGCATAAAGCTGATATTTATCATGTAAAGGTTTTGAACTTTGCTGATATTTATCATGTAAAGGTTTTGAACTTTTAAAACTTGTACATTTTAGCAAGTGTTTAATCAGATTAGTAGTTATATAACTTCCACTAAACCTAAAGCCCTTGTTTATAGATTCCCATGCTAATTATTTCAATTTTATCTAAAAAGCATCTAGTTTGTTCTTAGCTATTATTAATTCAGTTTTGAAGTTGAGGATGAGTTCACCCATTGTGTATCACAAAATATTTGGATTTCCTGTTATTGGAAGACACGTTTCCTACGTTTCAACATTAGCAAATCATAATAATACTATTACTGTTAGACAAGTTGAGTCCCTAGGTAAACAAAATCCATTCATTTTCTATAATTAAAATTCATTCATTTTCCGGCATCAAAATACATTCATTTTTTAGCATCAAAATCCATTCATTTTCTAGCATTAAAATTCCCCACCTCATTTCCAAAACTACACAAGTACAACTGACATCAAACTCCAAGTCCCCAATACAGAAGATATAAATTAGCTCAATGAACTAAAGATACAATCTGAAATAATATAAGCATACACTCAATTCTTTCCTAGTTCTCTCCTTTTCTTAAGGAAGTGAAAAGATCAAGGTGTTTGCTTCAGGATTTAATCGAGCAGGAAAAGACTAAACTGAAGATGAATATGTAAGAAGAAGTACGCACAGGAGGTTCCTGAACTGGTATCCCAAGGTGAGATTGTGCATTTGCTACAGCCAGGACAACATTTTCACGCTGATTTCTTACGTTGTCTCTCTGCAAAACGAAATTTAGTGCTTTAATCCTTCTAAGAAACCGAGTATAATGAGCACAGAAAGACAGGGAAATAAAAAGGAAGGTCAACAACTTTGACTATGAGATATGGGGGCAAAATCATGGAGGCATCATAAAGGTGCCACATCAGGCGAAACAACAAAAAGAAAAGATCCTATCTCAAACTCTCACTTGTGATCAAAACTCAGTGCTTGAATCCTAGGAAATAATTTTTTCAGCGATATGCCTTCATTCATCTATTCAGAAGGAACTAGAATATAAGAAAAGCAATAAACTTTGACAACTGCTTACATTATACATCCACGATGGATGATAACAGTATCTTCTTCTTTAGAAAAACCACTGAAACTGATTTTTAAAACTGGAGAACCCTAGTAGTTAGTACTATTTACTTTCCTCGTCATCATTAAGAATCAACAAGATCTTTCTAGTGAGACCTAAAAATTCATCTTCTGACTGAAGACAAATAGATGCAAATGACTTTCGGCTTTCTAGAAAGTAGTTTCTGACTTCTGGAGTTAAAATGTTATGCTGGGAGGTGAAACCTCAGATTCTCCTCGAGAGATTTAAATAGAATTCATTACTTAATATGTCTATAGGCTGTAACTTAGACCCTTGAAAAAATACTGTAAACCTAAGCACAGCTATCCCTCAGAAGGCAATGCAATAGCTGAGCTCAGATAATATTATCCATGGAAACAGAAAAAGAGATGTATTTCTTATCAGTTCATTACAAACACTAAGCTCGAGATGCACATTCTTCCAGCCCTAAATTTATAACTTAACCTACCAAACAAACTTCTAAATTAACAGATGAAAGAAACAACAACAACACAACAACAACAACAACAATACAGTATATATCCCGCGATTAAGCGGGGTTTGGGGTCAAGATGTACGCACTCTTTCCCCGGACTAGCCGAGAGAGTGAACAGCAAACATATCCATGTCTATAGACATATTCTAAGAGACATATCCATGTCTAACAATGTCTATAAAACAGCAAACCAAAGTTTTAGACAAACCTGGAACCCAAATACATATTCTAAGAGATCAAACATATCCATGTCTCGCTGGCCAGAAATCTCAAATGTTGGAGGAATTGTAGGGAACTGATCAGTGTATCGTATTGCAGACATCGCAGCTCTGACCTGATCAGATAATGCAGAGGTTTATCAGTAGTAACAACTTCAGTCCTAACATTAGGAAATAACTGAAGACACTGACCATCAAATGACAACTGAAATATGATGTAGGTAATGAATGCCCTCATAATAGACAAGGTAATGACTATAGCAAAGAAAGGGCACGATATAGTGAGCTCAAAATTTACAAAAACCAGCACAAAACAGTAAATGTCGGTTAACAAACTTAAACAAGGATTCAGTTTGACCTTTACTTCTTTCCACATGAATACATTTAAAAGTAGAAGCAGATGCAACAATAAGAATCAGGCCCATTACATATACAGCATAAGCACAGATAGGGTTAATGTATGCAGCTACGACCTAACAGGAGGCTTTTTCGGAGGAACTAAAAGCCTATAAGGATTACCAAATGAGCATACCTTGTCCTCATGTTTTAAAAACAATATGCTGAAGCTGTAACCACTACTATTGTAGAAAATTCCCTTAATTTAAGCCCACAAATAGCCAGAGTTTAGTTCTTACTTCTGGGAAAATTCCAATTGCATTTGTCATGGATGGTGCTTCAAAGGGAACAATATTGTAGGGGGTAAGCTCCCCGGTCAACTTAACCCTTCTCACCTATGGAAGAAATGAAATGAAAGAAATATTAGCAGAAACTAAAATCACAATTAAGATAGAGTAAGTTGATATATATATATGTGGGGAAAAAAAGGCAAAAGTAACTTTAAATAAAGGGGAAAGGCTTTTGCAATGCTTCATCCCATCTGACTAGTGTCAACAAATATAAATGAATAAATTAGCAAGGATGATCTAGGCATTTCAGAATTTTTGGTTAACAGTAAGCGGCAGCTACATAGAAAAAGTAATTTGCAGGTCCATGAGCATCATATGCAAAAGAAAAAGTAAAAGTAAAAGGAGAGAATAAATTACTTCTTCCATTATCAATCTCCCTGTGTCAGGGGCAGCATCCTTGCTAAGAGACTCCATGACCTCGACCAGAGCCCTTAGAGTTGTAAATACTTTCCTCATTTCGATCAATCTGAAATATTACAGTTTCACATTATGTTATGGAGAACAAACCAAGAAATTTGGTAGTTTCAATTACAAAAGCAACCACCAGATGGGACTTGTATCAAGAGAGCAGATTTGAGTACAGAAGTAAGTAGTTCCACTTGAAAAATACTGAAACAAGTATTAGGGCTGTAAAACTAGAATTATCAATCAATAAAATGTAAGTCAACTTGTTCCAAAGCCTCAAGGAAATGTTTTAAAGTATATGAAGTGCTCTCCTTAAAAAGTTGCACCTGAATGCAACACCCGTATGGGATGTTTGGTATAAATTTGGTTATGGCATTGGAATGAGAAATTGAACCAAAATGCACCAAAAAATACCAAAACTGTTCAACATTGAGATTGCAACATTTAACAACATTAATTGAAGACAAAAATCATTAAAACATAAAAATAAAAATGAACAGGCATTACTGTGTAACATTAGTACTGAAGACCCCAGACTGCCGCCAATTTTCCTCCTCCCGTCTTATATCATCAACACGATGTCGCTGTTTGTACTGTTGATAAAATTGCCACAAGCGTTCAATATCATTGGTTCGATCAATTTGAGCCCGGCCCCTTTTGGCTTTCTTTTGCTGCAGCAACAATCATTCAACCATCAATATCAATTTCAGAGGAGGGGGATAATAGCTAGGCTTAGAAATGCATCAAGATTTATTTCAAGGACTAGCAATAACTTCTTCTGGAAACTTGTGTCGGTATGTTCATCTTAGTGAAAATACCTTAATCACAGACATGAGACCAGTCTTGAACTGAAGAACACCTCTGGCTTCACTATTGGGGTCAAGGTCATGTGCCATAGAATAAGCCTGTTCACATACTAAAATCATATCAAAGTATAATTAGCTCGTTTTATTCAAGAAAGACCCGAGAAACAAGGAGAAGGACAGACAATGTTTAAGGAGTTAAAAAAGTTTGTTTGTTTGTCTACATGTCTAATATTAACACTATTAAACTTATTTCCAAGTAGTACTAACCAAGTAGCTAGCAACACAAAGTTTGTCCTATCCCAAATTCAGGTAGCAAAATTAATCATGTTTCACTTATGTGTCCAAATCACGATACACCATTGAATTATATCCATAGTCCCATATAATTCGCTTTCCCTCTTTTTGGCCTCAGGGCAGATGAAACTCCAGCAGACAGCAGGAGATATTTACTCCGATCAATAAACACTTGAGTACTCAATCTAGAAGAAATTATGCTTTAAATACTTCTCCTAATTCAGTAAAACACTAAGGAACCCTAAAGTGTTAGCTTCATAACTATACAATAGTTTTGTTCAACTGCTATCCTCTTAAACCTCAACACGAAATCATATGTTACAGAAATTCGAACAAAAATCTAACAACGTCAGGGAATAAGAAGCTTCAATTCTCCAAGAAATCAGAAATCACGGTGCGCCGCCAATTTACTTGTACGTCTTACAAAGAAAAACACAAGGAACTCACAAATTCGAGCGACATCTGGATCCTCCTCCTGAATCTCATCAGCCGCCTGCAAAATGGCGTCGATATTGCTGGTCCTGCCGAGTGAAGGTGGGACTGCGGAGGCGAGACCAGACGGGTGAGCATCGAGGCTGGAGCGGCCAGCCGGACGCTGCTCCCGCTGGAGAGCCGCCTTGACGAGGCGGTTCCAGTTATCCCGAACCCTAGCCATCCCCACGCCCTAAAGCGGGAAAAAGGTAAAAGGAAAGCAAAACCCTAGAACCGCGATTCAAAATCAGGGCAGCTTCAGACCATTTGAGAACCACTGGTTAGAATCTGGGTGAATATGTGATTTGGCTGGTGCCGAGGACGGAGATCTGTGAATGGCGAAGGAAGAGGTAGATTTGAACAGAGGGAACGCAGTGGTGCGTGGACTTAGCGCGTGTTTAGCAAAAGTAGCGTTTTTTTTTTAGTTGTAGGATTTTTTTTTTTTTGAAAAATTCGCGTCGTGCCCTCGATATAGAGCGTTTTTCACTTTTTCACATGGTGTATTAGCCTATTTCATCCGGTATCCCTGGATTTAGGGAAAATTAAATCAAATAGTCCAATCTTTTAGAAAGTGTGAGATAAATACTACCACCATCTTTACTTTGTTAAAAAAATACCACATACTTACGGTGTCATTGGACAGACTTTCATCCTTGATTCCGTTAATTTTGACGGATTGCCTAACGAAATTAATGAGACATGTCAAACGGGTCATTCGGGTCGGGTCGAGTTCAAGTTGGATCACTTCGAATCCCGGGTAAAACAGGTTCCGGGTATATCCGAGTTGACACGAAACCGGGTGTCACTGGGTTTCGGGTCATTTCAGGTCGATTTCGGGTTTGTCAATTTTTTCTTTTTTAAATTAAAAAATCATGATTTGATAATTTTGCGATCATTTTAAAATTCTAAAATTAAAGTCGATGTTAATAAGTTCTACTGTTTGTTACATACTAATATCTGATCTGAAATATTTGATCTTTATTATTTCTCATAATTTAAAAAAATGTAATAATATATAAATATCAAAATTTTAAATAATTTTTTAAAATAATTTTATTAAAAATTTGATATTTTATATATTATTACATTTTATTAAAAAAATATTTGATTTTTAATATTTCTCGTAATTTTTAATAAAATGTAATAATATGTCAAATATCAAAATTTTAAATATTTTTTAAAAAATAATTTCATGCAATTAGTAATAAGCGTAGAATTATTTTAATATTTTAATATTTTTAGAATTTTTATCTTCTTAAAAAATGTGTTAAAAATAAAATATCAAATACTATCGATTAGACGGACTATTGCACAATACAATACAAATAAATATAAAAGTTGATTTGAAAATGAAAGATCAAGTGATTGTAATTATAAAGTGTAATAAATTGGAATTTCCATAAAAAAATATAATCATATATAATTATAAATCAACCGGGTCAAAATTACCGGATCAATCGGGTCATCAGGTCAAAACCTAGATTACTCGAAAAATTTTCGGGTTCGGGTCGGAAAAAAAAATCTGAGTCAAAACTTCCGGGTTTGGGTCGGAAAATTACCGGTCGTTCAGGTTGGATCGACCAGATCGGGTTGTGTTTTGACAGGTCTAAATCAAGATTAAGAAATCAGCTTTAAAAAAACGATGCCATTGAATATTAATGCCTAACGGAATTAATGGTCCGTTTACACATATATGGAAAAGTATGGGATTTTATATTAACAAAGTAAAGGTGGTGGTATTTATCTCTCACCCTCTAAAAGGTTGGATTATTTGATTTAATTTTCCCCTGGATGTATAATAAATTTCGCATCATGCCCTTCCAAGTTAGTATTAACCGCAGTCGTTAGTTTTTTTAAAATAAAACAAAAAGAAAGAAGAGAAATATGTATTCAATATACCAAAAAAGCTAGCTCTTTGCAAAAATGTCTCTCCCCCATGAAAAATTAGTTAAATGTCAAAAAGTAACATTTTTTTGCAAAAATAACAAGTCACCCGTGGAGGTGTGTTTGGGCGGGATTTAAGTCAAAGCAAAGAAGGGAGAGAGAGGGGGAGAGAGAGAGTTCACAACAACCGAACAGGAGAAGGGGAAGTGGAGGCATGAGCCTGACGGCGGTGAGGTGGAGGGCGACGGTCGTGGTGGCTCTTCCTCTTCTCTTTCTCTCTTTTTTTTTTTGTATTTTGTGAAAGGGAAAATGAAAATGCGTGGAGGTCGGTTGGATTTGTGAAGATGGAGGGAGATTTGTGGAGGAAGGGTGGTAGAGATGGATGGAGGGGGTTCACTCCGGCCATGACGGCTTTTTGCCTCGCTGGACACCAAGGTGAAGCGGAAGGTTGAATAGTGGGGCGAAAATCGTTGCTTCGCAGGTACGATGAGCAGCAACACCGGATCTTGGCTAAGATTAGGATTTGAAAATCCGAGCCTTTACACGCCCCGTCTCGCAATAACTCCCCTTGCAGGCTTGTACTCTACTGATTAGATAAATTGCCTCTGTAAAATGTGTACTGATTTTTTGATTTGGGTGGGTAAAACTCATCACCTTCCATATTTTTCTTTCTATAACAATATTCTTCTCTCTCTCCCTCACCATGTTGCTCTCTCTCTCACTGTCTTTTTCCTTGTTCTCTCCAGGTATGTACTGTTTTTTTTCCTATTCAATGGTAATGTATTTTTTATATGTTTAAATTTAATTCAATTTTTTTTGTTAATCGCCTAACTTTTTTTGTGTGTGTAAATTTGCTTTCTTTAGGGATGACAAAAATTGAGAACACCGTGACTACCATGGATTTTACTCTCAAAGTGGGTAGTGGTGTGAAGACCGTTCGTGGATTTGATTTGAATGAACCGCCAAAAGACGAGGACGAGTTTGATGCGCATTCGAGTTATAAGGTAGAGAGATGGTTTGATTTGAACAAGCATACCATCGAGCTACCAGTCAGTTCAGACAAATTACTTGATGAAGTAGGCCTGATTATGTTCAGAATTTTACTTCCAAGCTTCAATTGGATCAGGGTTTAAAGGTTAAGATAATTGTGCTCACTGTTGGCTTGATGCACTCACTGTTGGCTTTGGATTAATCCTAAATTTTGGATTAGAATGTAAGGGGTTAAGGCTTTAGCTTATGTTTTTGTCCAATATGCAATTACCCACTCTATATTTTAATCTATCGTTGGATTTAGAATGTAAGGAGATCAATTAGCTTTTGTGTTAATTCTTTGTAAATTGATGATTTTCATGGTTTGATTATTATGATGATTACCCACTCCGTATTGTAATATATTGCTGGCTTTAGAATATAAGGATCAAAATGACAGATTTTGCACCTACACAAAAGATCAAAATGACAAGTGCTTATGGTGAAGGACATTGTTTACAAAACCATACCCATACAAAATAAACACACCTCTCCTAATCCACGGCTATTCTCTACGATATTGATTGCATTTTGTACCAAATCAAGGTCACAAGTGATTTGTCGAGGAAGCTGACCACTCCTTTCTAATCCGACCTTGTACATATGTGGAAGTTTGTATCCGATCGATCCCTCAGCTGCCATGATTTCTTTCATGCATTCTTCTAGAGTCAAGAAAACATGGTTGATCTTTGTTGTTGGATATTCAAAAGCATTCTCAACGGCCAAAATGAGGTCTTCAACCGTCTTCACACACTCCTTGTCTTGTAGAGATTGGATATCATTGAAAAAGCCAAGATCAAGAACGTTGAGGTCAGGAGAGTTGGATGGTTGGCATCGCAGTCGGATGCCAAACCCATTTTGTGACGCAACAATGCGAAATTCTTCATCATCCGGGCGAATATGAGTTCTTGCATTGTCTTTTTGTATAAAGATTGTCTTTCCTGAATCTTCTCGTGGCCACTTAGCTTGTATTGCAGGAATGATCTTCTCAAGCAAAAAGTGTAAAGGCTCGGATTTTTTTTAAAATCCTAATTTTCGGAAAAAAAAAAAAACTAAAAATGAATTTAAAACGGATTTTAAAGCGTAATTTAGCGGAAAAACTCTCTAGCTCGAACTTTGATTTCGTAAAATGGATTTCCGACCTAATTAAAATTTTGAGAACTAAATGACGACCTTGATTTTCGGATTTCAAATCCTAATTGCGCGAGAAAGAGAGAGAGCGGGATTTGAGAAGCTAACGTCGGAAACTAATTTCGAGACGCGCCTCAAGACCACAAGTTCCGTCTCATATCACCCATTTCTTATCAAATCTCTACACTTGGTCTCTTGTTTGACCAATTCCAACTCATCCCCCCCTAATTGGCAAATCCTATCCTCTTCTTCCTTGATTCCCTTTTTATTTGGAAAACAAACAAAGACCCTGCAACTTGCCTTATCTTCACAAATCAGAAAAAAACAGTCTTCCTCCAAACACCACATTTCATTTTTCCATTTCAACTTTCAACATCCCTCTCCCTTTGAGGACTGCTGTGAGCTCCACCGCCGGACAATCCCACCTCCTCTCCAATCCTTCCTCCTCCTTCAGCCAGCAGCAGCAGCAACGTTCAGTTGCCCTTCTCGGCGTCCCCGAGCAGCAGCTGCGCACCCGTCGAGCTCCAAGCGCCGGGCAATGAGCTCCTTGTTCCGACCTCCTCTCTTCCTTTCGAGTAGAAGCCAAGGGGCCGAGCAGCAACAACGCCGCCAGAAGCCTCGAAGCGCTGCCGCCTTACTCCCTCCCTTGTTTCCGTTTCGCCTCGGTAAGGTTCGATCCCGCTCGTTCCTCCTTCTTTCACCTTTATCAACCCAAAGCTTCCGTTTTTTAACCTTCCCCACCCTTCCAGGGCCTCCTCGTTCGAAGAATCCACCCCGTCGGAGCCGAACGCCGCCTCACCGAGCTTCGATTCCGGCGAAGACGAAAGCCCCTCGGTGAGCACCTCTTTCTTCCCTCTTTTTGTCGATTCCGTGTGTGTGTGTCTCGGCGTCGGGTAGTCGGGATGGGTTGCCGCCGGCGAGTAGCCTTCCCCTCTCCTCCGTCTTTTTTTGAGCGCAGGAGGCGGAGCTCCCTGTTCTGTTTCCCGAACAGCAAAAGGAAGGAGGAGGCATGTGGGCCCCATGCTCACTTGCCACATCAGCCAGCCACGTCAGCGTGGGGCCCATCTCTTCTTTTTTTTTTAACTTCTGGGTTCGGATTCCATAGATGTAAGAAAGGGTTGGTTTGGGCCTATTATTGCTGGGCCGGATTTTTGGATTTAAAATGAAAATGCATTGTGGGCCAATTTATTTGTTAAACCTCAAATTTGTGAAGGGTTGGGTCCGGTTTTGGTGAAACAAGTAAGGGTTCGGTTTTGGGGTTTTACAAATAAAGGGGTTGGTTTGGTAAATTGAAAAGGGCTGTTTTCCTTATTAAATAAAATGGTTGGGATTTTAAAAAGGAATTTATAAATATTTTATGAAAGTGTTTAGAAAGAAAAAGGCATTTAAAATATTATATAATATCATTGGGATTTAAAATATAAGATATCATTTTGAGGTTAGGATATAAAATGTGATTTTGAGATTAAAAATATGGTGATTTAAAAAAATATGATATTATGAGACTTGGATTTTAGAAAGAAGAATTTGACGAACATTTTCCAATATCGGAATTTCTAACTAGTTAATTCGGATTTTTAAATGGTTTCGGGACTAACTCGGGAATTATGTGATCGCTGACTAACTAGCATGATTAATGCGAATGGTTGACTAATATCATGATTGGTGTGTACTAATAGCATGATTGATTGACTAATGGCATGATGGAGTGTTAGACTTGTGTATCGTTAATTTATGCTTTCGAGATATGACGAATATGATGAACTTGATATATGTGATATGCGGATTATTTTGCGGATATATTATGGCAAATACATGAATGTGGCTGAATGGAATGATGAGAATGATATGGTCTTGTGGAATGTGGCAATATGATGAATGGTTGAACTTGATGGAACAATGATTGCGATATGGTTGCTATCCTCGTTGAATGATATGTTTGAGTGCTTGGATGATTAGACGTAGACTTATATATATGTTCCTATATGTATCTAGGTGATCTTTAATCTATCGTAATGCTTGCCTTGCTGTTCTGCACCGCCAGGTAAGTCTCTTCGGAGCTTACTCAGATTGAATAGAGCTATTCCCTGCTTTAGGTGCATGATATACTAGGTGCTTGCATTCATGATCAGCATGCCATGTAGTACCATGCTAGGTTGCATCGACCGTTGAGCATTCTATTTCTTTATGTGTATGTAAACAGAACGGCCGTTATCTGTGATAGTCCTAGAGTCTTTGCTAGGGTCATAGGGTAGCCCAGCCTCATCGGGTACCCTGAGTCAATCGAGTCATGGACTTCCTTATATTATGCCTACGGGCTTTATTATGGAGCGGGTTAGGCATGCGTGCCCCCCGATTATGAATGAATGCATTCACGAGCTGGCCAGTCTCCGCCCTATCGGAAGGGGGTGGAGGTAGGAGAGGGATATACCATTTGGTATTTTGTGCTAAGGCCTTATTATTATTATGCACTTGATCTTAGGGGCATGTTAGTGTGTTAATATTCCGTCTTGCATCTAGAAGCATCTTTATTAGGTATAGCGTATATGTGTGCTTAGGGTTGGGATGCAGAGCTAAAGTGGGCATCGATCTGATCCCGCCCCATATCAAATTTTTTAGGTATCCGTTATGCTTACTACTGTTGATGCTGATTTGAGTCCATGACCGCTGGGTCTAACATGGCGGAAAGAGAGAGTTGAGATTCCAACTTCACCAATTTAATTACGGCTCGAATTTGAATGGTTGATCGTATTTTGACCCGGCTCTGCCGTGGCACCCCTTTGTATTATGCTTTACTTCCGCTATTTGTGTGACCTTTAGTTTTCCACGCTTAGACTTATGACAGGTACAGGGGACTTCCCCGGGGATTCCAACGATCCCTTCGAATTTTGGGTATGAAATCCCACTTTAAAATGTTAGGATAGAATTTCAAACCTTCAACCTGTACTCGGGGCGCAAGTTCCTAACGAGGGGTTTCATCCCTCGAAACGTAACCCGGGAATCATAATCCCGGGCCGTTACAAAAAGGTCCTTATAGTTCCCTTTTTCACGGATGTGATCGGTTTTGTTTCTAAGGTTCCAGCTTCTCTATTCCGACTTCACCTTTGGGCCGGCTGCGTAGTCACTTGCGGAAACACCCCAATCTTTCCAGAAAATGTTTCATTGCCATCGTTGTCGAATCTACGCCTTGCCACAACTGCAATGAACATTACTTTTCCAATAAATTTTTTACTTTGACATGATCGCAATGGTTCTTCTTCATCCGCCAACATGTAGTATGTTGTCGACCTCTTTGTCATGTGGAACCACTTTTCATCGATGTATACAACATCGTACATATCAACGAATCTTGGATCGTAAGGCAAACTACTAGCCTCCAACATAGATAAGCACCATTTTAGCCTCGCTATCTTATGCTCCGCCGTTAAATACGGCTTTATAGCATTCGAATGACGTCGGAGAAGGCCTTCCTTGTAGCGCCTATGTAAAGTATCTTTATTCATATTCAGAGCTTTCGACATTGACCTTATCGTTGTTCTTCGATTTAAAGGAATGTCTTTGATGCGATTAATGTCAATCTCAACTCGCTTCCTACCATAATTCTGTAGTCTCTTGTTGGTAAAAGTAACCACTGTTCCGTGTGGAGTCTCTCTTGCTCGTTTCCAAATTGGTTGGACAGCACGTAAGGGTACTGAAAATTGGGAGGCAACTTCTTTACTTGTATTGCGCTTCAGCTTGTTGTTCATACTTTTCTTGAGCAAAGCATGGTAGATCAATTGCTTCTCTTCATTCGATAAATAACGTCTTCGGCCATGGTGTTCAAGTACTTCATTGAATTCATCATTTGTTGAAACCCCAAAATTTTTTATATCAATGACAATAAGCTAATAACATTATCGACAAATGAAATGCTCTAATCTACACACTAGCAGTAGGAGAAGATTTACATGGTAAACATTACACTAAAGAAACGAACTGAAATACATGAAATATTATACATTTAACATCATTTGATTTATTCAAGAAAAGCATCTCGGTCGTTCTCAATTTTGCACTTCAAATTAAAATAAAAGTACATACCTGAATCTCTATCCTTGACATTTGGGTCAACATTTAGATCTGGGACAAATGAGACAGCTCCTTCCACCTCTTGACCGACTTGTGAAATCGGTACATCAGTGTTGTTTTGATGAACCTCTTATACCTCATCAAATTTGTCACATTCATCAACCTCTAAGTTGGGCAATTCATTTAGATCGAAGGGAAGATTTTCATTAAGAGAAGAAGTAAAAGTAAGGTTCTCATCGGAACCCATTATCGGAACCATTCGAAATGGGTAGTATCTTGGTGTATTTGTAGGAAATGTTTCATTACATGTACTATTGGCTTTGTCTCTAAATCAAAATGTTCAATTTTAAATTAATCCTAATTAGAAGGCGGGGGATGAATTTTGCAATTGTCCTTATCATCCCATTTGGTGATTTGGGTAGCCGGAGAGTTTTTCTTGAAAATTTCAATTGTCTTGATCATTCCATTTGTACTCTTCGGTATGTTAAAAAAGAGAATATAGGTTTCCTTAATACCCGTGTAAAATCCTAAAACGACAATTATTGCGAGACGGAAGGAGTATACGATAGCAAAGTAAGAAATTTTAATTTGGCGAATTTGCGGATGCACCCTACTAGAAAAAAGGGTTACAAAAGTACCCCTATTTCTCCCAAATTGCAAAGGATGTCTATTTGGGCATATGTGTAATAAAAGTATTGTAAAGTTAGATTTTTTTAATTAATATAAATATATAAAAATAGGATTTTCGTATATTAAAAAAACCAGATTTTCAAAAATTGAAAAAAAAGGATTTTCGGAAATGTAAAAAAAATAGATTTATCGAAATTGGAAAAAAACATAATTTTTGGAAATTTAAAAAAAAATTCGGGAAAAAAAACAGATTTTCAAAAATTGGGATAAGAATAATAACCGGTAAATATGTATACTGACATGTTTATAATAATATCCTGTTAGTATGTAAGTATCATCATGTCAATATGTAGGTCTCATTAATTAACATTTGTTTTTTTTATCCTGTCATGTTGATAAGAATAGCATGTCAAAGTCTTTTTTTTTATCTTGTCAAGTTATAGGTATGTTGCTGTCAAGTGTCAAAACGTAGGTGAATTATGTCCCGACCGAACATAAGACAAGGATTCTAGCTTGAAAAGTGGCTACGACATTTGCTTGATTTAAGTTGCCTATATTTTGTTCTGTATCCTGACATATTTATAATAATATCCTATCAATATGTAAGTTCCATCCTGTCAACATTTGTTTTTTTTTTATCCTGTCGTATTGATAAAAGCATTATGGTAAAAAAAGCATTGAGCGGTGAGAGAAAGGTGAGAAATCAAATGAAGAAGAAATGTGGTATGAAATGTTTGGAAATTACTCCATTCCCTCGGATCATTAGCACCACATGGCCAAATGCATCCCATATTTAGCCTTTTACCAATCTACTCATTTTTAGCTTAAATAAAGTCCTCTGGATTATTAATGCTTTAATTTGTCGCATATGAATGGTTTTTGCATAACCCTCCCTTTGTGTGCGATGTTGCTTTTATTCACATGCATGAATTTGTGACATTAGTACCTTTTCAATGATGGTAATTGGTTGCAGGAACATATAAAGAATGGATCTATGATGTCGAGAGTTTGCTTTCTTCTCCTATATGACCATTAAAAGTATTGTTTGATGACAAGCAAGCTTAAGTATGAGGTGTTGATGTGCGCTCAATTTACCATGTTTTGCATTGACTTTTATATCGATTTCTGTCTGCATTTTATGTTTCTGGGTTAGAATAGTACAAAATTTGTGTAGTTTATGCTTATTTGTCAATTATAGAGATCTACACTAGTTCATGTTTAATATTGCAGAAGTCGAGAGAGTTTCAGAGCGATTCGGAGAAGTGGAATTCAAGTAGGAATACTACTCGACGTCTACTGAAGAGTCACTCAATGTCTATCCAGTGACTCGACGTCGAGTGGAAGCAGAAGCCACACATCGAGCAGAAACCAAGAGGAAGCACATAACTCGACTGGGAGGAGTACGTCGATATCGAGTCCTCTTGACTCGATATCGAGTGAGCACTCGAAAGCTACCCCTGCAGAGCCGAGACTGGGTGAAGTTGACTCGAGGAACACGAAAGGACTCGACGTCGAGTCCTATACTCGATGTCGAGTGGAGCTAGGGCTGAGATCGAGTGAAGAAGCTGAGACCGAGTGCAAGGCAGACTCGAGACAACGCACATGACTCGACGTTGAGTGAACTCACTCGATGTCGAGTGGACCACTGAACCCGATTCGACGTTGAATCCAAGTCCAATTTCGAGAAGGCTTTGCTTGTATCCGAAGGAATGATATTTTTTATCAACATTGGAAGGCTTTATTCTCTTATATTAAATTCCATATTTACATAGGGGAGTTTTATTCATCTTATTGTTTTTATTTGGAATGTTTTATCTTAAGTAGGTAGGATCTTTTATCTTAGGAATTAGATAGAATTGCTCCTTCCTTGGATAGCAAGGATTGTGGCTTATAAATAAAGCCCTAGGGGTTGATTTTTATTCATTCTTCGTCACGCAAACAGTATAGAGAGTAGATAGAGATTGAAGTCGAGTTTGAAGAAAGATTGGAGAGTTCGGTTGTAATATTTTGGAGTTTATTTCAATTCAAGTTATTTCCTTTATGCAAAAGATGATGTCTTCCATTATGGGGCACGAGTAGTTCCTCTACTTCTAGGGTCGGAGTGAGCCTGACAATAGTCATGTAAGTTTGTCAAAGGTATGATCTTTTCAAGCGACTTCATCTTCTATCCCTATTTACATGATTCTTCTACGAACGTAGTAGGTAAATTCTTATTTATATTATTGAAGCGAAAGTGATCTTAATATGAATTTGGATTAATTATCAAAAAGGGTAGTAACAATTAGGGTTTATGTGAGAGCCTCTATCCACCTATTTGTTAATAAAAAAAGTTATTTGATGAAAAGCTTATTCATTTCATGAATTTGACGTATTAATTACATGGTTATCGTTAAGGTAAATTCCCCGGCTTTAGAAGTTTTTAAGTTGATTGAAATCAACAACAATATGCGAATATTTCTGTCCATCTTTCTTATTCATCCTAAATCTCTTCGGACGTGCTTTTCCGACATCAATTTGGTTACTTTTTGCAGTGACTCGACATCGACTCCCAGTCGACATCGAGTGCCCCAATTGACCCGACATTGAGTCATACTCAATGTCGAGTGCATCTGTGTTTGTTTTGCAAGAATCTGACCCGGCATCGACTGCTCTCTGGACCCGACGTCAACTGCCCTGGTCGATATCGAGTGAGCCCTGAGTCGATCCCGAACGTGATTTGACGAGATGCTTAGGATCCGCTGACACGCTTCCTCGTGGATTCGATCCCGACCTCTTCCACTACAACAGGAGGAAGTCTTGTAATTTATTTGCGAAGGCTGGAGACTAGTTTGAATTTATATTTATATTTATTTAGACTTGATTTCCTCCATTAACTGTCCTTAAAACACGGGGTGATGATCTCGTGGATGGGTACCTGGATAACAAGTTGGGTAAACTCTCTTGATTGCCGATGGTTGAATAGTATTGACCGTGATTGGTGCGCACATTTTGGCCTATAAATGTGGACTATTGACCTTAATTGGTGTCCACTAATTGGCCTCAAAGTGGCGACTATTGGCCTTAAGTAGCGAAAGAATAAGCCCCTAATGGTGACGGATTACATTGACCTTTGACAACTTACATTGATATGGCCTATTATTGGCTACTTTTGGTCTTTATTGACGAACTCTATATGACCTAAGATTGACGACTGTTGGCCTTACCTGGCGTACTCATAGCCCAAAGTGGCTTAAATTGGCTTTAAACCTTACTTCTTCTTGGCCTATCATTGACTGATTTTGGTCTTAATTGATGAACACTTTATAGCCTACAATTGGCTACTTTTGGTCTTAAGTGGCGCACTCGTGGCCTGAAATCGGCTTTCTTTTGGCCTTAAGTGGCTACTTCTTGCTCCTTAATGTGTTTATGCACCATTTGAAATACCCTGATTGTATTTTTCCCTTTTATGACGTCATTTTGTTAGGGAATATATAAATTAATAAAACAGCGGGGATGAAGTTTTAAGGTAAATTTTTACCAAGTTTTGTCTAGTTTGGAATATAATGAGATCTAGGGAAGATCCTCTAACATGTTAAAGGTTAAGTAAAGAGACTATAAAATTTATTGGATATTTAAGACATGCTTAAGAATAAGTTGGTTAAATATTCCCAAAATGGTGGAGTGAAAGATTGTTGGAATATATTTAAGAAGGACAAAATATGTAAATCTAAAAACTTTGGGCTATTTCTCATAATTATTGCACAAAGTGGGCCAACATCAAAGGAAGTGTCACGTTGCCATCTTGATTTATATGAATCGGAAGGCAAAGATGGTTAAGACGTGTGTGTGTACACTTAGCCCTCTCTGATTGAATGAAGAATGCTATATAAAGAGGTTGCACACATTTTTTTTCACGTACAAAGGGAATCAAGTTATTTCCATCAGCTTTAATCACAAATCTCTTTCATTTATTTTAAGATATTGGATGTTTTATATCGTTATAATACCCATATATAATTCAAGATATTTCCTTATTGGCTTATTAGCTTTTATAAGCCGTTATGGTGCTCATTGTTATTAAGAAATTTGGGTATTTCTTAAGGACAATATAACATTGGATAAGACGGGTATTTCTTTTAAGTTGAGATAATGCCCAATTATTTTGGATTATATGGCATTTCTAAGTCGTTATAATGCCGGATTAAAATTTAGGAAAGGAAATCCTAAATTTGGTTTGCAAACCCTAATACTGCATAGGCATTTTAAAAATGGTGTTGGACAAGTGATTATCAAGAAGTAAAGGATATAAGTTTTATCATATTAATTAAGGATTATTTTAAAAGGGAGACTCTGTCGAAGGTTAAGGGTAAAATTATTGGACATAAGCTAATTAAATTATTATTTGTCTTCTATGTACGGCGTGGCTAGATGCGGATATATAGTTGGTGACGTCAATCAAGATCCTACGTCTTCAGAAGGAGTTAAATCTCTTAGTTAATCATAATCTTTATTATCCGCACACTTTAGGTTTATAACCAAGGCAAGTGACCTTATTTCATTTGCTATTCTTAAAAGACTCAATGTATTTCTTTTAATCTATGTCAGCGGTTAATTATCAAGTATATCTATCTGTTGAATATAAATTGCCAAGTCTATTTATTCTTGAAATTTCAGTTCATTCCTTCTTTGTTCAAACTAGTGAGTGTTAATATATTATATTCTTGCAATCTATACTCCTTCATTCTCTATTCAAGTCAATAACATACTTTTGAAGTGTGGAATTTGATTGATTTTTTGACCTAATCCTTAATTTATTGTGTAAGCTGAACATACGCCTTGGTGGCTAATGAAATAGATTTATATAGTGGGAAAGTACACGAGTTCATCTAATGAATCCTTATAATGTGACATATCCGTGTTACTAATCTAGTAACAAAAGGAGTGTTAATAGTGTGTGTGTGTGTGTGTACGTGATCATAACATGTTAAGACTCGTTACGCCTTGCTCTATAAGCTTTTCATGAAAAGTTCATTTTGAATATTATCAAAATGATACATTTTACCCAGATGAGTGGTAAATAGGCATGTGCCGGTATGACGTTGTTGTTGTTATGTCAAGTTGACGAGAGGGTTTCTCGACCAAATAAATTTGTAGTCAAGACCCCGCTATAGGATAGTGGAGTCAGGTTCCTCCTCAGGAGAGAAGTCAGCGGTTCTAGGTTTAGTGTGTTTTGGAGTTCAGGGATAGCGGGAAAAGGTGGGGAGGTTGTTGTCGATGTCGACTAAGACTTGGTCGATGTCGAGGGAATGATAGAAGAAGAGGTGGTCGGTGTCGGGTAACTTTGCAGGATAAAAATAATGAAATAAAATATATAAAGATGCAAACTTCCAAGGTTAGGGATCACCACAACAATAAACATATGCGCAGATCATAAATCACATAAAGATGCATGCTTTATATCAAATAACTTTCGTTATTAACAAATAGGAATATAGAGGCTTTCGCATAAACCCTAAGTGTTACTACCTTTTCTTAATTAGGATCAATCAACTTTCGCAGGCAAAGCCTAATTACTATCCAAATTCATAATTAATTCACTTTCGCTTCATAATTGCAAATAAGGAATTGTCCTCGACTGTCGCAAAGGATTAAGCACATAGGTAGATGATAATAAAGACATACAAAATCATGAATTCATAAATCAAACAAACATATCTATGTTGGGATCACCCCAACCCTAGAAGAAGGAAAATTAGAAAGCAAACATGATGAAAGAAATTAACTTTAATATAAAATAAACTAAAACTTACAAAACCTTTCCAAACGTTCCTCCTCTCTCTCCTCTCTCTCTCTCTCTCTCTCTCTCTCTCTCTCTCTCTCTCTCTCTCTCTCTCTCTCCTTGCGCCCGAAGACGACTTTGCTTGAATGAATGAAAATCAGCCCCCTAGGGCTTTATTTATAGCCTTCTAATCATTTCTATTCAAGGATAGAATATATCTATCTATATCTAAAACTATATCTAAAAGCTTAATGATAAATAAAAACAACAAAGGAATTAAATCCAAATAAGGAAAATATATCTAAAAGTGTCTTCAAGTTGATAGATCTTCTCCTTCCTTGATGTAACTTGATAGATCTTGATAGATCCGGATGGAATTTGATCTCGAAAATATCACCATCGGATTCGGGATAGAACCTTAACAAGATTCGGATTACTCGACGTCGACCACTGGGGTCTCCTCGACATCGACTAGGACTTCTCGATGCCGACCAGCTTCCTCGACGTAGAGTAAATCTCCTCGACGTAGAGTAAATCTCCTCGACGTAGAGTAACTTCCTCGACGTAGAGTAACATTTGTCTTCATCTCGTGCTCGATCTCGTCCTCTGGAGCAAATGTCGAGTAAGCCTTTGTCGATGTCGACCAATTTGGTCGATTTCGAGTAACGCTGTTGCTTTCAGCATTCTGCTCCGTTCTTAAAACGCACTTTCCCGAGTCCTCGTTCGTCGGATTGACGCATATGACCATGCGTTGGAAAGCTCTTTTCGAGGGCTACAACTTTCATGAAGACATCAAAGCTTGATTCCGAATGATGAATACCGAAAAATGGCCTTTTCTCCAGCTGCACCATCCTTAGCTTCTCCATGAGTTTCCTTTAAGCTCCAAAGTGCTTCCGATTTCTGCGAAATATAACCAAAACTTGTGTAGACCTCCATATATTGCAAATAAGTGTAAAATACACAGATTCTGTATTATTCTAACCCAAATGCATGCAATGTATGCAGAAATCGATATAAAAGTAAGTGTAAAACATGGCGAATTAGGCTCACATCAAACACCCCATACTTAAGCTTGCTTGTCCTCAAGCAATACTTTTAATTGTCATTCAGGGGAAGAATTCAAACTCTCAACATCTTAGATTCATTCTTATATGACCCTGCAGTCAATTACCATCCTCGAAAAGGTACTAGTGTCACAGATCCATGCATGTGCAATAATACAAAAGCAACATCTACTCATAAAAGGAGGGTTATGCAAAACATTCATAAGTGACAAGGCATTAATAATCAAGAGGACTTTAATTTAAGCTCAAATAAGGAGTAGATTGGTAAAAGGCTAAAAGGTGGGCAATTTTTGGCAATGTGGTGCTTTTGATCTGGGGAAATGGAGTACTTTCCAAACTTTCATACCACATTCTTTCTCATTAGATTCATCACCTCTCATAATGCTTTTATCAATAATATTGCTTTTACCTCTCTAACCTCAGCACTGCCTTCTCGCGAGTCGCAAACATGGGTGTCATGAATGGCCCCGGATACTTAGTGCTTTGGACTCCTCACAATGTGTCCCATCTCTCCAAACTATTATCTCAGAGAGCAGGGTCAATCTACCTTTATCTCCTGAGATGATTGGATTTTCTTTCACTCATTAAATTTTCCATATAATTCAAACAATTTCCCGCCAAACTCCAAATATGATAAACACAACAACC
The DNA here is from genome assembly GCA_963922045.1 of Persicaria maculosa. Classification (NCBI taxonomy): domain Eukaryota; kingdom Viridiplantae; phylum Streptophyta; class Magnoliopsida; order Caryophyllales; family Polygonaceae; genus Persicaria; species Persicaria maculosa. Next base: position 44,735,290 of record OY998256.1, read on the forward strand.
ATATAACAATCTCCATAATGTAACATCATTCTCAACATAATCCCCGGATAAGGTAAAGAATGGCAAATATTTAGATCATGTGGAGCAATAATTGAAATAAGGCATAATATGGCTTTTGTGTAATGCATAAGCATAGGTAGGGCTAGGATTATAAACAATGAGCATTATATGGAAATATAAAGTCCTCCATCATCTTATCATGCAACATGTCAAAAGCAATTTCAAATTTTACATCCTTTCATGGTTTTCAAGAAATAATGCACTTCATTGTGACTTCCCTTTACTAGGCAATTTCATGCTATATCTCTAATGAATCTAATTTTGCATCGTCGAGTTCAATTAAGCTTCCATGACATTATCCAAAAATTTCAATGGGGGTCATTTTTCTCAAATTTTGGAAAACATGCATATAAGCACATAAATCAATAAATGCATTCCAAAATAGCCATGTAGCAATTCAAAGAAATCAATTCTAAATGTGCACAAATAATGTCAAATATGGCAATTATGCATGAAGTAAGCCCTTCCCCCACCCCATACTTAAACATTACAGTGTCCTCACTGTATAAAAACAAGGGTAAAGAAAGAGACTCACTAGACAGGTGTGCAGGGCCTCTAAATTTTGAATGAAAGCACCTCCTGGGCCGAGTATGAATATGGTTTGCTACTATCCATGGACCTGAAAAGTGCAGAAGACATATACCCATAATAGAAAAACTAAAAAAAATGTTCAAAAACCAAAAAACAAACAAAACAATGTCCAAAAAGTCCCCAAAAGTAAATGTCTATGTACAAGCTCTAGATTTTATAGTCGCTAGGCCGACTTTCTCCATTAAGCTTTAGCCTGGCTCATCTTTGTCCGGAGGTATAGGTGGATCTGGTGGTTCCTCCGGTGGTGGGAAGCGTGGGATGTCATCCGGGGGCATCATGTGAAGAAGCTTAAATCTCCCTGAGTGAATGCTCCATGGCTTCACCCATTCATCTTCCTGGGCTCCAGTTGGCATGCATAAAGGAAGATATAAAGAAAATATACATACCTCATCATCATACCTCTTCCGATTCATAGGTTGACTTGGTTGCGCCTCTCCACCACAGCAAAACGGTGGAGTGGGAAGAGATATTTCCACCTCATCATGCGGAGCTTCATGCCACTTTGCTAGGACCCCATACTTGAATATGAACATCGGTTGCTCAAAATCATCGGGGATAGCCTTCGCCTTGTAAGGTAAAAGCGATCTTGGAATGCCCTGGTCAACAATGTCCAACTTCTTCTCTTCTAGTGCTATTTCGCCGTGGGATCCTTCATATGATTCATCAACAATAGGTAGCAAAGTAGGAATGAAATTCGAGGAAGGACATACCTGGTTGTCGACATTGAGTGGGTCAATTGGCTCGTCGAGAGGAGGGCATGGTCCTTTAGACTGAATGGAAGCCTCAAGCCTTCGGATTTCGTCTTCCAACCGAGCTATTTCCCTTAATCGTGACTCCTCCACTGCGATCCTATTTCTCCGTCTCAAATCTTGATACCATTCTTCCCATGCAGAATTCCCTTCGACAAAGTCTTCCATCTTTGTACCTAAGCTTTGAAATCACAATCAAGAACACAAATTAGTGGCAAAAGCTTGGCACCCAGTTGGTACCGGTGAGGTAGGTGGTGGTAGGGTATGTGATAGGGTAAGAAAAAGGGATGGGCTTTTCTGAACCTTAAACACAATTAAACTAGGCGCGATTGATATCTCCCCGGCAATGGCGCCAATTTGTTGTAAGGAGTGAATCAAGTATGAAATATAATGAAAATAGATCAAACCAGACCCCCAGCAAATAAATACAAGACTCCTCCAATGCAGTAAGAGAAAGTCAGGATCGAATCCACGAGGAAGCACGTCAGCAGTTCTCAGGTAGCTGTAAATTCTCACAGGCAAAGCAGCACAAAGACAGAAACAAGGAAAGAAACAGAAATAAAAGCAGAAAAACAAAAGCAAAGAACAAAGTAAAACAGAAAAGACAAAGCAAAACAGAAACTAAAAGCAAAGGCAAAGGCTCGTCGATCTCGACAAGCAGCTACTCGAGATCGACCACAGCAGTCGACAACAGAAACTCAGAAATCACAGCAGACAGGCAAACCCGGCAAGGGCAACTCGATCTCGACCAACTCAACTCGAGATCGACAAGAGCAAGTCAAGACAGAAATTTCAGAAATCGACAACAGAAGACAACTCTACTCGACCTAGACGAAGCGTACTCGAGATCGAGTACAACTAACTCGAGATCGACAAGATCTCCTCTATGTCTACAAGAATGCAGAAAATATAAAATGCAAGATTCGAACACAGAACTCAAATTCGACAGAAATAAATTCAATATTTTAAAAGACTTCCAAGGCCAGGGTTTCAACACCACAACGATAACCATGCAAAGCAACACATAAAGGTATAAAAGATCATGCTTTCCATCAAATAACTTTCGTCATTAACAAATAGGCATATAGAGGCTTTCGCATAAACCCTAATTGTTACTAACCCTTTTTCACATAATTAATCCAAGTTGCATTAAGATCACTTTCGCTTCAATAACACAAACAAGGATCACCTTCAACTCTCGCAAAAGAATCATGCTCATAGGGATAGAAGACAAATCGCATAACAAAATCTGACCTTTACCGCATCGCCTCACATGGCCACCGTTGGGCTCACCCCAGCCCCAGAAGTGGGTGGACTACTCACGCCTCATCGCAATAACAGACATTGATGTATAAAAAGAAACTTGCATTAAAACTAAATTCAAAAGCCTTTACAATCCTGGCAATCAACTTTCGCAGAAAGCCAAAACCTTAAAAACCTTAGAATTCCTAAAACTTCTCTGTGTAACTAACTAATTGTCTCTGAAATTGAATGAATGAAAAACCAGCCCCTAGGGCTTTATTTATAGCCTTCTAGTCCTTGCTAACCAAGGATAGAATCTCCTATCTTTATCTAAAATTATATCTAAAATGCTAAAAGATAAATTAAATGCTTAATGGAAATAAATCAACTAAGGAAAAGATAAATCTAACTAAGGTAAGTCTTCATGTCTTGATAGATTCCCTTCCATGGATAGACTTTGATGGATTTGGATAGATCCCGGCCATCTCGAGTTCCTTCACGCCCAAGCAACTCCAATTCGACTAGGACTGATCAACTCGACGTGTTTCTGGAACTTGAGCTACTCGACCTCGACCACGGCTCGTCGACCTCGAGTAGCATTGATCGTCGACTGGACTTGCCGACTAGCTCTGCTCGATGTGGCTCGGACATGGTTCACAGTACTCGTCGACCTCGACAAAGCCTTGTCGATCTCGAGTAGGATGGCTCTGTCGACTAGGTCTCCTCGGGTGGTTCTACTCGGCAAGCTCGGATCTGGACTCAGGCGCTCGTCGACCTCGACAAGGCTCATCGACATCGAGTTGGGTTCTTTCTTTCCGCTTCCGCGAGTTGCCTCTTTCGCTGCAGCGAGGTCGTCAATCCGCAGGTGCGAGAGCCCCCTTCCGCTGGAGCGAGTTGGCTTCTCCGTCGGCTTGGTGCATCCCGCTGGCAGCGAGTTTTTCCGCGGCAGCGAGCGGTCCGCTGCAGCGAGTCGAGTCGCTGGCAGCGAGTGTCGCCTGGTCGTCCTCGGCTCCGTCCTCGGCTTGTTGACCAGTTCTTCTTCTCGTCAACCCCGGGCGTGGCGCTGAGGTGTCGTCGATCTCGACCAGTGGTCTTCGAGATCGAGTAGGGCTCCGGAGCTGGGTTGGTCTGGCTCTCTCGATCAGGCTCTGTCGACAAGGCTGTGCTCGGACATGCTCGTCTAGGTCGAGTAAGGCCTACTCGAGATCGAGTAGCCTTGACTCTCAGACTGGTTCCGCTGCTTTGACCTTGGACTTCTGTAGTGGTTTTCCGAGCTTTTCCGACCTTCTGTAGAATTGCTGTAAAATGCCTCGATTTTTGCGAATTAAACAGAAACTGGTGTAGATTCCATAATTTGGCGAATAAACATAAACTACATAGATTCTGTACTATTTTAGCCCAAATGAATGCAATGTATGCAGAAATCGATATAAAAGTTAGTGTAAAACATGGCAAATTAGGCTCACAACACAAGTACAACACATGCTTAAAAAAATATATAAGTGACTGATAAATAAATATTTCATAAAATAAGTATTAATGCCTTGTAGTGGGGATTAAGTAATTATTGTATGATATTATTCAAAGCATGGTATGAGTTAACTAAATCTTTCTTTTCTTACCCAATCCTTGGGAATTATCCGAGTCATGTGTGTCAAGCAAAATATTGTGGAATCAATATGTAAACTAATAGAAAGTCGTGCATTGTAAATATTCTGTATAATTTACTACTTTGTAAATTATGTAGGACAGTGGGTGTTAAATTGTTATCATTTATTCTGTTCCGTCATTTGCTTGTTCTTCACCGAACTAACCGACCATGTTGTGAAATGGTTGGCGGGTGTGCCTCGTCTGCATACGATGTACATCAGTAAAAAAAAATTGCAGGTTATAGGTAAGGAGGCCTTGAAGAGTTGACATTATACAAGTAAAGATTTTAAACGTTTTGTTATATAATAAAGTCTTTCAATTTCTATACTTTATCTATGAAATTTCACTTTATCTTGCACTATGTTTAATGATAAAAACCATCTACTTCAAGTCTTCTGCTATAACATATTATTTATCGTCTTGTTTATGGGAGTATGGTTGCATGTCCCTATAAGCCTAAGGTAATTATAGGGACAGTAAAGTCTGAATAATTACTGGCGCTGCAACATCCCTTTTGGGATATAAAAGGGGGTGTTACACCATTCTACTCCCTTGGTGTGTTTAGTAATTATCATATTCCTTGTCATCATTGGGGTTGATCTCATGACTTCTTGAGGAGGCAGGGCTTTGTCTGTGTTATGAAGTAAGTTTCTTCATACTATTCTTGATTTGAAACAAAATGTTCTTCTATTTGCTTGCTAGTCATATGCTGCAGAGGTGTTTCTGGTTTTTTCTCCATAATGATTTTGCTTACAAGCTTTATGCCTTTACATGCCATTGATTGTTGAGTTATTTTGGCAAGCAAGTTGAGTGTATTTGTCAAAATTCAATTGCTGAATGGAGTGTGTAACTACTCTTTGACATTATCTTTTGTTTTCTATTTTCTCAAACAATTGCCCATATGACATTTCAGGTAGCACATTGATTCCTTGGAATTTCATTTATTGCATACTTATTCCTTTTTTCAGTTGTATATTGGTTCATGTTTTATTTTGTTGTTTACCCCCAGTCTCTAGAGTCTCCTTACCCTTGTAAAGTTTTTGTATTTTAGTTTTAAGAAACTGGATTCTACTTGTTGAGTGGTAGAGTATCACTTAAGAATTGCATATTTGCTTGCTTAAGCTATTCTTACTGTTCTACATGATCTTAATTCCTTTGTAATTAGGCTCTTTATGTAATACAGGGATTGAAAGCACTTGATTATTGTTTACTCATGAAATTGTTCATGATGGGTTGTTGTACAATTTATTACTGGATTGCTTTATCAAATTTCAGTTCTAATAGGTCAAACTCAATAAAATACTGTCAAGCTAAATCAAGGATTTGGTATTTACAGTGAAGCTAAACCCCTTGTTCCGATTTCTGTCCATCTTGCTTGCAGTACAAATAGATGTAGAGGAACTTCTTAAATCAAGGAAATAGAATCTTTTTTAGGTGAACTTATTGAGCATATCAAGGCAAACCACGAATATGAGTAAGCCTCATTTTACTTTTTTCATGTTTGTTTGCAACCTTCTCTTTGGTTTTTGTTTACTACAACCATATTTGTTATTACTGTAAAGACCGAAAATATTTTAATATTATTTTAATTTAAAAATATATTATATTCTATCCGATTTAGAAAGTTGGAGAAAACTCGTCCTCGAGCACAATTATCAATTAAAGAATCCTTCTAAATAATTCCGGCATCCTTTGAAGTTTGAGAACTTGACGAATTTTATTTTCGCTTTCCGAGCTCTGAATTTGAGAATTTGAAATCTGATTCGGTCGTTTTAAATATGGTTTGAACATTTGATTTGAGGTTTTGATAGAGTCGGAATTGCATTGAGTGAATGGGTTATGGGTTTTATTTTCCGGGTATTTGAGTTTTTTTTTTTACTTTCGAGACAACTTCCTTGGGTTCTTTCTCTACTCATTTGTCTTGTTCCTCCTTTATCAATCCGAATTCGAGCCCCTTTGGCCCCCTTTTGATGTTGAATCGAGGAACCTTCCTACTCACCTTCCCATTACCCTTTAAGACAGAACACCCACATTTCCCCCTCCCTCTCTCTCCCACAATTCTACCTAAAGATAGAAAACAAACAAAACCCATGTCCCCTTGAGTTTGCATTCGAATCTAGGCCAAGCTAGTCCCAAACAGCCCCAATCTCCTTCAATATAAACAAATTCTAGCCTCGTTTCACTCACCAGAAACTCTAGCAAACGCAACCCCAAAACCTTATCTCTTTCCCCATTTTCTCCCTTCTTTCCGTGAGCACCTCCCCACTCATCCTCCTTGTTTGGTTGCTAAACACCACCACATCTCACCACCACCACCCTACTGTTTTTCCGTGTCCAAAACAAGCCTCATGCAGCCTCGTTCATTGTCCTCCAACTGTGAGCAGCACCCAGGAGCTCCACCACATCTTCCTTGACGTCCCTTATAGCAGCAACAACCACCTTAGAGAGCCGACGCGTCGCGAGCAGCCCCTCGTCTTCCTTCCTCTGTTTTCGCATTTTGAGCTCGGTAAGGCTCAAACTTTCCTTCTTTCACCTTCTAACGGTGTAAAGCTACGACTTTAACATCCCCACGCTTCTTCTAGGCTCCCTCGTTAAAGTTACAACTCTGACGCAACCCCGAAGAAGCCCCCAAGCACTCTTTCAACGAATTGAAACCTTGGGTGAGCACCTTCTTCTTCCTCCCTTTCCTATCGCTTCCTTGCTTTTGATGTCGGGTTTGGTGGTCGGAGCATAGTCATCGTAGGAGAGCCTCCATTTCTTTTTCTTTTTCCTCCTATTTTGAACATAGGTCTTGGGGAAGATGGGTGAATAGTGATTTCAGTTTGAGGTTCTGATTTTCCTTTTTTTTTTGCTTGTTCCGGTTCACCTTTTTAATTAAAGGAAAACTCTGGTTCGGTTCATTTAAGTGGAGATTGGGTTAAGATGGGAGTAACCATTTCGGAATGGCTCAACTGGAAAGGACTTGCGGGTAATACCCAAAGGTCCCCCCGTTCGAACCCCAGATGGCCTCTCTTTATTTACCAATTCAAGGGTTAAGATGGGAGTGGGTTGGATCCGATTTGGGGCTAGGGTTTTGGGCCTTTCTTTAAGGTTGGGTTTGTTTGTGAGATTTTAATCGACTACTTGATTCTTTTTTCGAAAAATGATTATTTGATTGAATAAATTTAAGTATTATTAATTATCTTGGATATTTAAAAGGTTTATATATTTATTTATATATAATGTAATGTTATCATTGAGATTTAAATATAATATTTGGATTTGAATTTGAAAGAGAATTTGGAAAAGGTTTCAAAGGATGGAAATTGGCTTTATAAAAATTAAAAGATGATTTTTGGAATACCCTAACTTTGTCGGATTTATTTTGAAATAATAAAATAAGTTGATTTAAAGGATAATGTTTCGTAAATGAATTTGGGCCAAGTATAAATTGAGAAAGTTATTTTGAGTGAAGATTTGATCTAACTTGGAGATTTAAAGAGTTTTGGGGAATCTTGGGAAAGATGACTTACTTTGTCTACCTTGTTGAATGGCTTGATGATTGTATGTGTGAAAAGCATGATGTTATGATATCAATATGATTGTTAAGTATAATTATAATATGTGACAATGTTATGATGTGTTATATGTTGATTTTAAAGCATGATATGAAGTGTGAATTATGATATGAGATGTTGATATATGTTCTTCAGTATGATTATTGATATGTACTTAAGTATGAAAGTATGATATGGTGATGTGAGTATGAATTTATATATGAGGGGATGATACATGATTACTAAAAATGTTATATGTTATGATGTGATAAGCTATTTATGAGTATGATGATCTATGGATTCCAGGCATGATTATTAATATGTTATTGGGTATGCAAGTATGAAAATAATTGAGATATGCGATAATGAGACTTGTGATTGTATGTTGTTCATGATATTATGATGAGATATTGAGATGATGAAATACTGCGATGAGATATGAGATGTTTGAGATAGCGATGATGATGATGTTATGAGCTTGAGTCTTGTCTGTCTATATGAGCCATGACCATTGTGTATTTTAGAACTTAGACTTATGCATTTTATGTATTACTCGTTAGAAAAATTATGACTTGATTGGATTACTTGTTATTGATGTGATTGCTTTGGATTTCGCACTTCTCCAAGTAAGTTCCTTTTTGGACTTACTCAGATTCGAAGAGAGAAAACCTCCTGCTTGTGGTCATATGACATACCAGGCATTGGATAAGCATTTAAAGCATGCCCCGTAGTATCATGCTATTGTTGCACTCATGTATGAGCATTCGAATACTCTGTGTGATTGAGAAACAGAACGGCCGTTATTTGTGAGTCATAGAGTCTTTGCTAGGGTCATAGGATAGCCTAGCACCATCGGGTTTGTCCTGAGTCATCATTGTCGATACATGAGATAACCCAGCACCATCGGGCATGAGCTTGATTATTTGATGAACATGATGATATGATGTGATGATGATGATGATATGATGATACTGTGCACATACATGATGAAATGGTTACCTTACTACCCAGGCTCCGCCCTAACGAGAAGGGGGGGGGGGGGGTGAAGGTAGGAGAGGGATATGCCACTTGACATTCTTTGGGCGACTTTACTGTCTTTCTACACTTATATTTATATATCGTGATAAGCATGACTTGCGTGTTTAAATTCCGCACTGCATTAGAAGCATCTTTATTATAGGTATAGCGTATGTGTATGCCTACTGACTAAACCAATATTAGAAACATCTGTAAGAATATAAAAATAATAAAGTGAAGAACACCAACCGATTAGCTAAAAAGGATAATCGCATTATCATAAATACCGTCCGCGGACAAATATCCAAAGGCTAACTCAAAGCACGGTCATCCGCGGATATAAAAGAGTTGGCACGTGGCGGCCATGCCCACACCCCACGAGTAGAACACGTGTCGAGTGGCGAACACCACGTGGCACAATATTCGGGACCGTCCGGGACCTATAAAAGCGAGAAACTTCATTAAAAAAAGGGGACTTTTCGGGGAGTAAAGGAAGAGAGAAAAAGGAGAAAGAAGGAGCGGATCAAGGCCAAGTGAACTTGAGAAAGAAATTGAAAGCAAGGAGAAATCAGAGAGGAAGTCGTACGCGTCACTAAAGAATCTATCCCATAGTAAAATCAAAGCCTTTCACTGGACTTGCTCCGCGGATATAGACCTTCTTCATCCTTAGTAAAACTTTTCACTAGAATTAAGAGTCTGTTGTTGTTGGTCCTCAAGATAATCAACGACGACAGGTAAGCAGACCAATTTCCCGAATTGTCCAGAAAAAATTCGATAAGAGAATAACGTTTCGGACTCATAGTTAGATTTCTTCCCGCGGCACAGGTTGGGCTGCGTCGATTATTTCGATGCGGGTCAGGTAAGCCCGTTGGGAATATTGAACACCTCACCAGGTAGATTCCCGGGTCCCACTAAAAATGGAGACCTTGTTGGATCGAGCTTTTTCACTGGCGCCGTCCGTGGGAACCCCCTCACACTAAGGGGTTCTCTTTTAAAAAAAAAAGTTCTTTTCGATAAAGTCAGATAAAGACCCTCAGACCCTTGAAAAAGTTAGGGTCCGCGTCTGAACTTAGAAATATAAATTTTTTGCTTGTAAAACTAAACCTTTCGCTGACGACAGATTCACAACACTAAGAAGATGAGTGATAGCCAAAACAATCCAACTCAGGATATGAGCCAAGGGATTCACCAGGATCAGGAGGCCTCAAGCATGTATATCCCATTAACACCACCACCAAATCCGGATGACGAAATAGGAGAACAGCACCTCAGTACCCCTCCGCATCATCATAGCAATCAGCATGGACTAGAAGGAGGATACATACCACAGAACTTTTGGTACTATGAGGCACGTCGTGAGCAACCCAACCCCTTTCAGCAAGAGCAGTCTCAATACTTTTATTATGATCAGTGGGGGCAGAATCCGCGTCAACAGGGGAATTCTCGACAGGAAGAGCAGCATGGAAATTTTGATAGATATAACACTGCGTACGATAATCCCAGCAACTGGAACTATGGCTTTCAGAATCAGGAAATACCGCGCCAGACATGGCAGAATGATCAGTGGCACCGAGAGAATAAACATCGACGCGGAGAAAGGTCAACAGACATTTCCACCTCTACAAAATCCGACTCAGCGGAGAAGAGAAACGAAAACGCACCGGCGGTTTTTCCATCAGTGTTTACCCAGGAAATTTGTTCCGCGACAGTACCAAAACGGTGGAGAGATGTGAACCTCATGAAATATGATGGGACGACTGATCCTGAAGATCATCTTTGCCACTTTACGACCGCAATGGGAATAAACGAATATAATGATGCCATGTTGTGTAGAACGTTCCCTTCAACCTTAACAAAGATCGCACTCACCTGGTTCACAAACCTTCCAAAAGGTTATGTAGCCAATTTTGCCCAGATGTCCCACATCTTCACGTCCCATTTCGGAAGTGCGCGATCGAGAAAGAAGACCATGCTCGACCTGAATTCCATTAGGCAAGGAGCCGGGGAATCCTTGGGACACTTCTTCACTCGTTTTACCAGCATGGTAGTACAAATCCCCAACTTTAATCATGAATCGGCAATCATCATACTCATGGGTAATTTAGCAGAAGGAGACTTCAAGACGTACCTGTTTCGGAAGAAACCTACTAGTTACGATGACTTAAGAGAGCGGGTGTCAAGGCAGATTGAGGCAGAAGAAGCAGCCGCGTCCAGTTCTAAGGCAAGTACAGGGAATCCAGGTCTCTTTGGGAAGCTTACTGGAAAATTCAGAAAAGAGAAAGCTAAGCCGCCCAGACATCATTCAGAAGCGGTAGATTTTCATCCCCACCGTGATGAAGTGCATATGAATTCAGAAAGAGGGCAAGGATCTCGTCATAAAGAAGATCACCCGCGTTTCTATCATCCGAGAGATAACCGATATGGAAATCATGACATGAGATTTCCACCAAGAAGGGAGAATCGACCTAACTAGAGGCCATATTGGGAGGACCGAAACCCTAGGTTTGACGACTCTCGTAATTAGCAGGACCGATATTTCAGGCAACAGGATCAGCATAGAGATTCCCCTTTTCATAACCGAGGAAGGGGGAGGGGAAGAAGAGGACGCGGAGGTAGGCACAACTATACGTCTGCAGTAAGAGATCTGTCAATCAGAGAGAAGCTCGAAAATCAGAAGCAGGCCAAATACCGGAACCTGAGGGTTTCATCAATACCCTCGCAGGAGGTTTCTCCATGGCAGGGTCCAGTAGACAGGAAAAGAGAAATTACGAAAGAGAAGGAAGGCAGCCTCCGTCCGCGTCAAGTAGAAGAATTTCTTTTGCACAGCAGGATAACATTTCCTTTTCCCCAAAAGACGCTGAGGAAGTAAGGATGCCGCACTCAGATCCTCTAGTCATCCATGCTCAGATAGCCGCCAAGACAGTCAAAAGAGTATTTATTGATACTGGATCATCAGTTGATATCTTGTCATGGGAGGCTTTTTCTCAAATGGGGATATCCGCAGCATCATTGAAACCATATTCAGGAACGCTAATCACGTTCTCAGGAGGAGAGGTACAAGTAGCAGGCACGATCGAGCTTACAGTAGTTTTGGGAACGGCCCCAAGAAGACGCGTGGAAAGTATTGTATTCACGGTAGTCAAGATTCCTACTGTATACAATGCTTTACTGGGACGCGTCTCGTTCTATAAATTCCAGATGGTAGTTTCAATCTACCACTTTGTGGGAAAGTTCCCTTTGCCCGGAGGAGGAATTGGTGAGGTTCGCGGTCAGCAACCAGAAAGTAGAAGCTGTTACCTGACTTCTATCAAGAAGAGCAAAGAAGTGATGTGTATTAGTGAAAATTGTGAATCCGTAGTCGGGGACAACGATTCGACAGAACTTTCAGAGGCTGAACTGGAGGTGAGACCGACAGAAGCAAAAATATCAACCACGGATGAAAGAATTACATACACACCTTTCCCAAACCCTGAGGAGGAAGTCTATTTTGGACAGGCATTGGAGACAGTAGAAAGAGTTCGAGTCCTAGAAATCATAACGAAGTCAAGAGACATTTTTGCATGGACTCCGTGAGATCTGCTAGGAGTCCCATCCGTGATAGCTTTGTATACCTTAAGAATTCGTCCAGGAACAAAACCCTTTAGTACAGAAGAAGAGGAAGATGGCTCCTGAGAAGGCTGCCGCGGCAAAGGAAGAAACTGATAAGCTTTTAGAAGCAGGGTTCATAGAGGAAGTAGAAGACTCAGATTGGCTCTCAAACGTGGTTTTGGTGAAGAAATCTAATGGGAAATGGAGGATGTGCATCGACTTCACTGACCTTAACAAATCCTGCCCCAAGGATAGTTACCCATTACCGTCCATAGATGAACTCGTCGATGAAACCGTGGGTAATAAGATCCTTATTTTTCTTGATGCTTACTCTGGATACAATCAGATAAACTTGAACCCTTTAGATAAGAAAGCTACTACCTTCATCACCAACCAGGGGATATTTTGCTACCGCGCCATGCCTTTCAGACTTAGGAATGCAGGAGCTACATTTCAGAGGGCGGTTGATAGGATCTTCCGTGATCAGATTGGTAGGAATGTATCAATTTATGTGGATGATATCGTGGTCAAGAGCGAGAGGGCAGAGGATCACGCGACAGACCTGCAGGAGACTTTTGATTCCCTTCGCAGGGGAGGTTTGAACTTGAACGCGGAAAAGTGTGTCTTTGGGGTTGATTCTGGGAAATTCCTTAGTTTCATGGTTAGCCATCGAGGAATCGATGTGAATCCCGAAAAAGTCACGGCGATTCAAAATCTTCAACCACCGCGGACGATCAAAGAGTTGCAGTCTTTAAATGGAGCAGTAAACTACTTAAGCCGTTTTTGCTCCTGCCTGGCGGACAGGTCATTACCTTTCTTTGCTTTACTCAAGAAAAAAGGACCCATACAGTGGACTCCCGAGTTACAGAAAGCATTCGAAAGTTTGAAAGTTTTCTTGTCAACACTCCCCACTCTTCATCAACCCGAGAAACAAGAAGTTCTACATCTATACCTGTCAGTTAAGAACGTCACTATTAGTGCAGTCTTGACGCGAGAAGAAAAATACCCAGTTTATTACATCAGTCGTGTGCTGCAGGATGCTGAAACGCGGTATGAACCAGTGGAAAAAATGATTTTGTGTCTGATATTCGCGGCAAGAAGGTTGAGGCCATACTTCCAGGACCACCTTATCCGAGTAATGACTGACTTGCCGATGCATCAAATCCTCCACTCTCCATGCCTGTCGGGGAGAATGATGAAGTGGGCGGTCGAGTTGACAGAATTTGAAATCGAATATACCCCGCGGAAGGCAACTCTGGCACAGGTTTTAGCCGATTTTATAAGCGAAACCAGTTTTGAATTGAATGCTCAAACAGAAAAAAGTGAATGGACGCTCAGGGTGGATGGTGCAGCCAATAAAGATGGGTGTGGAGCTGGGGTTACCCTCACAGCACCTGATGAACGACAATACAATTACGCCTACAAATTAGACTCCCAAGCTACAAATAATGAGGCAGAATACAAAGCCCTGCTCGCAGAACTAGAAGTAGCTTTAGTGAAAGGCGCCAGACAGGTATCAGTTTACACCGATTCGGAAGTAGTGACGCGGCAGATAATAGAAGAATATGAGGCAAAAACCGGTTTAATGCCTGATTATCAAAGAAAGGCACGGGCGTTGTCAAAAGCTTTCTTGAGGTTTTGCCTAACGGCTGTTCCCTGAAGTGACAATCAGCAGGCAGACGCGCTGGCTCGGTTGGGAGCTGTTATGCCTGAGGAAGTAGGAAAGGAAGTGATCCTCGAAAGGATGAACAGTCGAAGACTTATCCAAGAAGTCTACCAAGTGCAGGGAATTGAAACGGAAGATTGGAGAACGCCGATCGCGGACTATCTGGGAAAGGGCGTCTTACCAAAAGAAAGAGATGCTGCTAAGAAAGTAATCGCAAAATCTTCTCGATTCACCATCAGAGAGGGGAGGCTATACAAGAGAGGCTACTGTCTCCCAGATCTATTGTGCATATCAACAAAGGAGGGAAGTCTCGTTGTAGAAGAATTACATGATGGAGTTTGTGCGCACCATCAAGGGTGGAGAGCTGTTGTGGCCAAAGCAACCAGGCTAGGGTATTATTGGCCAACTCTGAAGCGAGATGTTCAAGATTATATCCAGAAATGCGACGCGTGTCAACGATTTGGAAACTTGATCCACCGCCCTTCCGAGGTACTAAAAAGTATAACTGGCTTTTTGCCCTTTTTCTGTTTGGGGAATGGACATCTTAGGTCCATTTCCTACTGCCCCTGGTCAGTTGAAGTATGTGTTAGTCTTGGTTGATTATTTCACAAAGTGGGTAGAGGCCGAAGCAATGGGATTAATAACCGCGGAAAAGGTGAGGAGATTCTTATGGAAGAATATAGTCTGCCGTTTTGGAGTACCCGACTCAATAATCACAGATCATGGACCTCAATTTGATTGTGAAACGATCAGAGATTTCTGCGCCGGTTTAGGCATAAACCTCAAAACTTCATCTGTGGCCCATCCGCAGACAAACGGGCAGGCGGAAATGACCAATCGACAATTACTGTATGGGATACAAAAGAAACTCGGGAACACAGCAAAGGGGCGGTGGGCAGAATTACTACCTTTAGTGCTCTAGTCCTACCGCACGTCAACAAAGACTCCTACTGGAGAAACCCCGTTTTCTTTAGTCTTCGGTATGGACGCGATCATCCCAGTTGAAAGATTGGTTCCTTCAGTGCGAATAATAGCATACAACCAAGAAATCAACGATGAAGCATTGGAACTCGAACTCCATCTCATAGAGGAGCGCAGGATGACAGCAGCTTTGAAAGAGCAAGAATACAAGAGGAGGCTATCTAAATATCGGGATAGGCGAATTCACCCACGACATCTCAAGGAAGGGGATTTGGTGCCCCGTAAAGCTGCCTCTGGAGGGAAACTGGACCCCAACTGGGAAGGACCTTATGTGATCGTGAAAGAGGTTCAAGAAGGAGCGTACAAGCTAAGCACTCCTGAAGGTATCGTTTTGAACAAGACTTGGAATGCTGATAATCTAAAAAAGTACTATGTATAATTACCAAATAGTTGTATGAAACAAAAGCTTAGTCGCCCCCGCAAAAATTAAATAAAGCGGTTAGAGGGCGCTTTTACTATGATTAGCGCCAGAGGAACATTTTACAAAAAGTCCTTAGACGCTGGAGCTTGGCTCCGCGTCAGGCCTCTGATCGAATCTGCATTCTCAGAGACGACATTTTATATTAAGTTCTTGGACGCTGGAGCTTGGCTCCGCGTCAGGCCTCTGATCGAATCTGCATTCTCAGAGACGACATTTTATATTAAGTCCTTGGACGCTGGAGCTTGGCTCCGCGTCAGGCCTCTGATCGAATCTGCATTCTCAAAGACGATATTTTATATTAAGTCCTTGGACGCTGGAGCTTGGCTCCGCGTAAGGCCTCTGATCGAATCTGCATTCTCAGAGACGTCATTTTATATTAAGTCCTTGGACGATGGAGCTTGGCTCCGCGTTAGGCCTCTGATCGAATCTGCATTCTCAGAGACGACATTTTATATTAAGTCCTTGGACGCTAGAGCTTGGCTCCGCGTCAGGCCTCTCATCGAATCTGCATTCTCAGAGACGACATTTTATATTAAGTCCTTGGACGCTGGAGCTTGGCTCCGCGTCAGGCCTCTGATCGAATCTGCATTCTCAGAGACGACATTTTATATTAAGTCCTTGGACGCTGGAGCTTGGCTTCGCGTTAGGCCTCTGATCGAATCTGCATTCTGAAAGACGACATTTTATATTAAAGCCTTGGACGCTGGAGCTTGGCTCCGTGTCAGGCCTCTGATCGAATCTGCATTCTCAAAGACGAGATTTTATATTAAGTCCTTGGACGCTGGAGCTTGGCTCCGCGTCAGATCTCTAATCGAATCTGCATTGTCAGAGACAACATTTTATATTAAGTCCTTGGATGCTGGAGCTTGGCTCCGAGTAAAACCTCTGATCGAATCTGCATTCTCAGAGACGAGATTTTATATTAAGTCCTTGGACGTTGGAACTTGGCTCCGCGTCAGGCCTCTAATCGAATCTACATTTTCAGAGACGACATTTTATATTAAGTCCTTGGACGCTGGAGCTTGGCTCCGCGCCAGGCCTCTGATCGAATCTGCATTCTAAGAGACGACATTTTATATTAAGTCCTTGGACGCTGGAGCTTGGGTCCGCGTTAGGCCTCTGATCGAATCTGCATTCTTAGAGACGACATTTTATATTAAGTCCTTGGACGCTGGAGCTTGGCTCCGCGTCAGGCATCTGATCGAATCTGCATTCTCAGAGACGACATTTTATATTAAGTCCTTGGACGCTGCAGCTTGGCTCCGCGTCAGGCATCTAATCGAATCTGCATTCTCAGAGACGATATTTTATATTAAGTCCTGGGACGTTGGAGCTTGGCTCCGCTTCAGGCCTCTGATCGAATTTGCATTCTTAGAGACGACATTTTATATTAAGTCATTGGACGCTGGAACTTGGCTCCGCGTCAGGCCTCTGATCGAATCTGCATTCTCAGAGACGACATTTTGTATTAAGTCCTTGGACGCTGGAGCTTGGCTCTGCGTCAGGCATCTGATCGAATCTGCATTCTCAGAGATGACATTTTATACTAAGTCCTTGGACGCTGGAGCTTGGCTCCACGTCAGGCCTCTGATCGAATCTGCATTCTCAGAGACGAAATTTTATATTAAGTCCTTGGACGCTGGAGCTTGGCTCCGCGTGAGGCCTCTGATCGAATCTGCATTCTCAAAGACGACATTTTATATTAAAACCTTGGACGCTGGAGCTTGGCTCCGCGTCAGACCTCCGATCGAATCTGCATTCTTAGAGACGAGATTTTATATTATGTCCTTGGACGCTGGAGCTTGGCTCCGCGTCAGACCTCTGATCGAATCTGCATTCTTAGAGACGAGATTTTATATTAAGTCCTTGGACGCTGGAGCTTGGCTCCGCATCAGACCTCTGATCGAATCTGCATTCTCAGAGACGAGATTTTATATTAAGTCCTTGGACGCTGGAGCTTGGCTCCGCGTCAGACCTCTGATCGAATCTGCATTCTCAAAGATGATATTTTATATTAAGTCCTTGGACGCTGGAGCCTGGCTCCGTGTCAGGCCTCTGATCGAATCTGCATTCCTAGAGACGACATTTTATATTAAGTCCTTGGACGCTGGAGCTTGGCTCCGCGTCAGGCCTCTGATCGAATCTGTATTCTCAGTGGCTACATTTTATATTAAGTCCTTGGACGCTGGAGCTTGGCTCCGCGTCAGGCCTCTGATTGAATCTGCATTCTCAGAGACGACATTTTATAGAAAGTCCTTGGACGCTGGAGCTTGGCTCCGCATCAGGCCTCTGATCGAATATGCATTCTCAGAGACGACATTTTATACTAAGTGCTTGGACGCTGGAGCTTGGTTCCGCGTCAAGCCTCTGATCGAATCTGCATTCTCAGAGACGACATTTTATATTAAGTCATTGGATGCTAGAGCTTGGCTCCGCGTCAGGCGTCTGATCGAATCTGCATTCTCAGAGATGACATTTTATATAAAGTCCTTGGACGCGGGAGCTTGGCTCCGTGTCAGGCCTCAGATCGAATCTACATTCTTAGAGACGACATTTTATTTTAAGTCCTTGGACGCTGGAGCTTGGCTCCGCGTCAGGCCTCTGATCGAATCTACATTCTCAGAGATGACATTTTATATTAAGTCCTTGGACGCTGGAGCTTGGCTCCGCGTCAGGCCTCTTATCGAATCTTCATTCGCACAGACGAGATTTTATATTAAGTCCTTGGACGCTAGAGCTTGGCTCCGCGTCAGGCCTCTGATCGAATCTGTATTATGAGAGACGACATTTTATATTAAGTCCTTGGACGCTGGAGCTTAGCTCCGTGTCAGGCCTCTGATCGAATCTGCATTCTTAGAGATGACATTTTATAATAAGTCCTTGGACGCTGGAGCTTGGCTCCGCGTCAGGTCTCTGATCGAATCTGCATTCTCTGAGACGACATTTTATATTAAGTCCTTTGACGCTGGCGCTTGGCTCCGCGTCAGGCCTCTGATCGAATCTGCATTCTCAGAGGCTACATTTTGTAGTAAGTCCTTGGAAGCTGGAGCTTGGCTCCGCGTCAGGCCTCTGATCGAATCTGCATTCTCAGAGATGACATTTTATACTAAGTCCTTGGACGCTGGAGCTTGGCTCCGCGTCAGGCCTCTGATCGAATCTGCATTCTCAGAGACGACATTTTATACTAAGTCCTATGACGCTGGAGCTTGGCTCCGCGTCAGGCCTCTCATCGAATTTGCATTCTCAAAGACGACATTTTATATTAAGTCCTTGGACGCTGGAGCTTGGCTCCGCGTCAGGCCTCTGATCGAATCTGCATTCTCAGAGACGAAATTTTATATTAAGTCCTTGGACGCTGGAGCTTGGCTCCGCGTGAGGCCTCTGATCGAATCTGCATTCTCAAAGATGACATTTTATATTAAAGCCTTGGACGCTGGAGCTTGGCTCCGCGTCAGACCTCTGATCGAATCTGCATTCTTAGAGACGAGATTTTATATTATGTCTTTGGACGCTGGAGCTTGGCTCCGCGTCAGACCTCTGATCGAATCTGCATTCTTAGAGACGAGATTTTATATTAAGTCCTTGGACGCTGGAGCTTGGCTCCGCGTCAGGCCTCTGATCGAATCTGCATTCTCAGAGACGAGATTTTATATTAAGTCCTTGGACGCTGGAGCTTGGCTCCGCGTCAGACCTCTGATCGAATCTGCATTCTCAAAGATGAGATTTTATATTAAGTCCTTGGACGCTGGAGCCTGGCTCCGTGTCAGGCCTCTAATCGAATCTGCATTCTCAGAGACGACATTTTATATTAAGTCCTTGGACGCTGGAGCTTGGCTCCGCGTCAGGCCTCTGATCGAATCTGTATTCTCAGAGGATACATTTTATATTAAGTCCTTGGACGCTGGAGCTTAACTCCGCGTCAGGCCTCTGATCGAATCTGCATTCTCAGAGACGACATTTTATACTAAGTCCTTTGACGCTGGCGCTTGGCTCCGCGTCAGGCCTCTGATCGAATCTGCATTCTCACAGACGACATTTTATAGTAAGTCCTTGGAAGCTGGAGCTTGGCTCCGCGTCAGGCCTCTGATCGAATCTGCATTCTCAGAGACGACATTTAATACTAAGTCCTTGGACGCTGGAGCTTGGCTCCGCGTCAGGCCTCTGATCAAATCTGCATTCTCATAGACGACATTTTATACTAAGTCCTATGACGCTGGAGCTTGGCTCCGCGTCAGGCCTCTGATCGAATTTGCATTCTCAGAGACGACATTTTATACTAAGTCCTATGACGCTGGAGCTTGGATCCGCGTCAGGCCTCTAATCGAATTTGCATTCTCAGAGACGACATTTTATATTAAGTCCTTGGACGCTGGAGCTTGGCTCCGCGTCAGGCCTCTGATCGAATCTGCATTCTCAGATACGATATTTTATATTAAGTGCTTGGACGCTGGAGCTTGGCTCCGCGTCAGGCCTCTGATCGAATCTGCATTCTCAGAGACTTCATTTTATATTATGTCCTTGGACGCTGGAGCTTGGCTCCGCGTCAGGCCTCTGATCGAATCTGCATTCTAAGAGACGACATTTTATACTAAGTCCTTTGACGCTGGAGCTTGGCTCCGAGTCAGGCCTCTGATCGAATCTGCATTCTCAGAGACGACATTTTATAGTAAGTCCTTGGACGCGGGAGCTTGGCTCCGCGTCAGGCCTCTGATCGAATCTGCATTCTCAGAGACGACATTTTATATTAAGTCCTTGGATGCTGGAGATTGGCTCCGCGTCAGGCGTCTGATCGAATCTGCATTCTCAGAGATGACATTTTATATAAAGTCCTTGGACGCGGGAGCTTGGCTTCGTGTCAGGCCTCAGATCGAATCTACATTCTTAGAGACGACATTTTATTTTAAGTCCTTGGACGCTGGAGCTTGGCTCCGCGTCAGGCCTCTGATCGAATCTGCATTCTCAGAGACGACATTTTATATTAAGTCCTTGGACGCTGGAGCTTGGCTCCGCGTTAGGCCTCCGATCGAATCTGCATTCTCAAAGACGACATTTTATATTAAAGCCTTGGACGCTGGAGCTTGGCTCCGCGTCAGGCCTCTGATCGAATCTGCATTCTCAAAGACGAGATTTTATATTAAGTCCTTGGACGCTGGAGCTTGGCTCCGCGTCAGACCTCTAATCTAATCTGCATTGTCAGAGACAACATTTTATATTTAGTCCTTGGACGGTGGAGCTTGGCTCCGCGTCAGACCTCTGATCGAATCTGCATTCTCAGAGACGAGATTTTATATTAAGTCCTTGGACGCTGGAACTTGGCTCCGCGTCAGGCCTCTGATCGAATCTACATTTTCAGAGACGACATTTTATATTAAGTCCTTGGACGCTTGAGCTTGGCTCCGCGCCAGGCCTCTGATCGAATCTGCATTCTAAGAGACGACATTTAATATTAAGTCCTTGGACGCTGGAGCTTGGGTCCGCGTTAGGCCTCTGATCGAATCTGCATTCTCAGAGACGACATTTTATATTAAGTCCTTGGACGCTGGAGCTTGGCTCCGCGTCAGGCATCTGATCGAATCTGCATTCTCAGAGACGACATTTTATATTAAGTTCTTGGACGCTGCAGCTTGGCTCCGCGTCAGACATCTAATCGAATCTGCATTCTCAGAGACGATATTTTATATTAAGTCCTGGGACGTTGGACCTTGGCTCCGCTTCAAGCCTCTGATCGAATTTGCATTCTGAGAGACGACATTTTATATTAAGTCATTGGACGCTGGAACTTGGCTCCGCGTCAGGCCTCTGATCGAATCTGCATTCTCAGAGACGACATTTTGTATTAAGTCCTTGGACGCTGGAGCTTGGCTCTACGTCAGGCATCTGATCGAATCTGCATTCTCAGAGACGACATTTTATACTAAGTCCTTGGACGCTGGAGCTTGGCTCCACGTCAGGCCTCTGATCGAATCTGCATTCTCAGAGACGAAATTTTATATTAAGTCCTTGGACGCTGGAGCTTGGCTCCGCGTGAGGCCTCTGATCGAATCTGCATTCTCAAAGACGACATTTTATATTAAAACCTTGGACGCTGGAGCTTGGCTCCGCGTCAGACCTCCGATCGAATCTGCATTCTTAGAGACGAGATTTTATATTATGTCCTTGGACGCTGGAGCTTGGCTCCGCGTCAGACCTCTGATCGAATCTGCATTCTTAGAGACGAGATTTTATATTAAGTCCTTGGACGCTGGAGCTTGGCTCCGCATCAGACCTCTGATCGAATCTGCATTCTCAGAGACGAGATTTTATATTAAGTCCTTGGACGCTGGAGCTTGGCTCCGCGTCAGACCTCTGATCGAATCTGCATTCTCAAAGATGATATTTTATATTAAGTCCTTGAGCGCTGGAGCTTGGCTCCGTGTCAGGCCTCTGATCGAATCTGCATTCCTAGAGACGACATTTTATATTAAGTCCTTGGACGCTGGAGCTTGGCTCCGCGTCAGGCCTCTGATCGAATCTGCATTCTCAGAGACGACATTTTATACTAAGTCCTTTGACGCTGGATCTTGGCTCGGCGTCAGGCCTCTGATCGAATCTGCATTCTCAGAGACGACATTTTATAGTAAGTCCTTGGACGCTGGAGCTTGGCTCCGCATCAGGCCTCTGATCGAATATGCATTCTCAGAGACGACATTTTATACTAAGTGCTTGGACGCTGGAGCTTGGTTCCGCGTCAGGCCTCTGATCGAATCTGCATTCTCAGAGACGAAATTTTATATTAAGTCCTTGGACGTTGGAGCTTGGCTCCGCGTGAGGCCTCTGATCGAATCTGCATTCTCAAAGATGACATTTTATATTAAAGCCTTGGACGCTGGAGCTTGGCTTCGCGTCAGACCTCTGATCGAATCTGCTTTCTTAGAGACGAGATTTTATATTATGTCCTTGGACGCTGGAGCTTGGCTCCGCGTCAGACCTCTGATCGAATCTGCATTCTTAGAGATGAGATTTTATATTAAGTCCTTGGACGCTGGAGCTTGGCTCCGCATCAGACCTCTGATCAAATCTGCATTCTCAGAGACGAGATTTTATATTAAGTAAGTCCTTGGACGCTGGAGCTTGGCTCCGCGTCAGACCTCTGATCAAATCTGCATTCTCAAAGATGAGATTTTATATTAAGTCCTTGGACGCTGGAGCCTGGCTCCGTGTCAGGCCTCTGATCGAATCTGCATTCTCAGAGACGACATTTTATATTAAGTCCTTGGACGCTGGAGCTTGGCACCGCGTCAGGCCTCTGATCGAATCTGTATTCTCAGAGGCTACATTTGTTATTAAGTCCTTGGACGCTGGAGCTTAACTCCGCGTCAGGATTCTGATCGAATCTGCATTCTCAGAGACGACATTTTATACTAAGTCCTTTGACGCTGGAGCTTGGCTCCGCGTCAGGCCTCTGATCGAATCTGCATTCTCAGAGACGACATTTTATAGTAAGTCCTTGGACGCTGGAGCTTGGCTCCGCATCAGGCCTCTAATCGAATCTGCATTCTCAGAGATGACATTTTATACTAAGTGCTTGGACGCTGGAGCTTGGCTCAGCGTCAGGCCTCTGATCGAATCTGGATTCTCAGAGACGACATTTTATATTAAGTCCTTGGATGCTGGAGCTTGGCTCCGCGTCAGGTGTCTGATCGAATCTGCATTCTCAGAGATGACATTTTATATAAAGTACTTGGACGCGGGAGCTTGGCTCCGTGTCAGGCCTCAGATCGAATCTACATTCTTAGAGACGGCATTTTATTTTATGTCCTTGGACGCTGGAGCTTGGCTCCGCGTCAAGCCTTGATCGAATCTGCATTCTCAGAGACGACATTTTATATTAAGTCCTTGGACGCTGGAGCTTGGCTCCGCGTCATGCCTCTTATCGAATCTTCATTCTCAGAGACGAGATTTTATATTAAGTCCTTGGACGCTGGAGCTTGGCTCCGCGTCAGGCATCTGATCGAATCTGTATTCTGAGAGACGACATTTTATATTAAGTCCTTGGACGCTGGAGCTTAGCTCCGTGTCAGGCCTCTGATCGAATCTGCATTCTCAGAGATGATATTTTATATTAAGTCCTTGGACGCTGGAGCTTGGCTCCGCGTCAGGCCTCTGATCGAATCTGCATTCTCAGAGACGACATTTTATTCTAAGTTCTTTGACGCTGGCGCTTGGCTCCGCGTCAGGCCTCTGATCGAATCTGCATTCTCACAGACGACATTTTATAGTAAGTCCTTGGAAGCTGGAGCTTGGCTCCGCGTCAGGCCCCTAATCGAATCTGCATTCTCAGAGACGACATTTTATACTAAGTCCTTGGACGCTGGAGCTTGGCTCCGCGTCAGGCCTCTGATCAAATCTGCATTCTCAGAGACGACATTTTATACTAAGTCCTATGACGCTGGAGCTTGGCTCCGCGTCAGGCCTCTGATCGAATTTGCATTCTCAGAGACGACATTTTATACTAAGTCCTATGACGCTGGAGCTTGGCTCCGCGTCAGGCCTCTGATCGAATTTGCATTCTCAGAGACGACATTTTATATTAAGTCCTTGGACGCTGGAGCTTGGCTCCGCGTCAGGCCTCTGATCGAATCTGCATTCTCAGATACGATATTTTATATTAAGTGCTTGGATGCTGGAGCTTGGCTCCGCGTCAGGCCTCTGATCGAATCTGCATTCTCAGAGACGTCATTTTATATTATGTCCTTGGACGCTGGAGCTTGGCTCCACGTCAGGCCTCTGATCGAATCTGCATTCTTAGAGACGATATTTTATACTAAGTCCTTTGACGCTGGAGCTTGGCTCCGAGTCAGGCCTCTGATCGAATCTGCATTCTCAGAGACGACATTTTATAGTAAGTCCTTGGACGCGGGAGCTTGGCTCCGCGTCAGGCCTCTGATCTAATCTGCATTCTCAGAGACGACATTTTATATTAAGTCCTTGGATGCTGGAGATTGGCTCCGCGTCAGGCGTCTGATCGAATCTGCATTCTCAGAGATGACATTTTATATAAAGTCCTTGGACGCGGGAGCTTGGCTTCGTGTCAGGCCTCAGATCGAATCTACATTCTTAGAGACGACATTTTATTTTAAGTCCTTGGACGCTGGAGCTTGGCTCCGCGTCAGGCCTCTGATCGAATCTGCATTCTCAGAGACGACATTTTATATTAAGTCCTTGGACGCTGGAGCTTGGCTCCGCGTTAGGCCTCTGATCGAATCTGCATTCTCAAAGACGACATTTTATATTAAAGCCTTGGACGCTGGAGCTTGGCTCCGCGTCAGGCCTCTGATCGAATCTGCATTCTCAAAGACGAGATTTTATATTAAGTCCTTGGACGCTGGAGCTTGGCTCCGCGTTAGACCTCTAATCGAATCTGCATTGTCAGAGACAACATTTTATATTAAGTCCTTGGACGCTTGAGTTTGGCTCCGCGTCAGACCTATGATCGAATCTGTATTCTCAGAGACGAGATTTTATATTAAGTCCTTGGACGCTGGAACTTGGCTCCGCGTCAGGCCTCTAATCGAATCTACATTTTCAGAGACGACATTTTATATTAAGTCCTTGGACGCTGGAGCTTGGCTCCACGCCAGGCCTCTGATCGAATCTGCATTCTAAGAGACGACATTTTATATTAAGTCCTTGGACGCTGGAGCTTGGGTCCGCGTTAGGCCTCTGATCGAATCTGCATTCTCAGAGACGACATTTTATATTATGTCCTTGGACGCTGGAGCTTTGCTCCGCGTCAGGCATCTGATCGAATCTGCATTCTCAGAGACGACATTTTATATTAAGTCCTTGGACGCTGCAGCTTGGCTCCGCGTCAGGCATCTAATCGAATCTGCATTCTCAGAGACGATATTTTATATTAAGTCCTGGGACGTTGGAGCTTGGCTCCGCTTCAAGCCTCTCATCGAATATGCATTCTTAGAGACGACATTTTATATTAAGTCATTGGACGCTGGAACTTGGCTCCGTGTCAGGCCTCTGATCGAATCTGCATTCTCAGAGACGACATTTTGTATTAAGTCCTTGGACGCTGGAGCTTGGCTCTGCGTCAGGCATCTGATCGAATCTGCATTCTCAGAGACGACATTTTATACTAAGTCCTTGGACGCTGGAGCTTGGCTCCACGTCAGGCCTCTGATCGAATCTGCATTCTCAGAGACTAAATTTTATATTAAGTCCTTGGACGCTGGAGCTTGGCTCCGCGTGAGGCCTCTGATCGAATCTGCATTCTCAAAGACGACATTTTATATTAAAGCCTTGGACGCTGGAGCTTGGCTCCGCGTCTGACCTCTGATCGAATCTGCATTCTTAGAGACGAGATTTTATATTATGTCCTTGGACGGTGGAGCTTGGCTCCGCGTCAGACCTCTGATCGAATCTGCATTCTTAGAGACGAGATTTTATATTAAGTCCTTGGACGCTGGAGCTTGGCTCCGCATCAGACCTCTGATCGAATCTGCATTCTCAGAGACGAGATTTTATATTAAGTCCTTGGACGCTGGAGCTTGGCTCCGCCTCAGACCTCTGATCGAATCTGCATTCTCAAAGATGAGATTTTATATTAAGTCCTTGGACGCTGAAGCTTGGCTCCGCGTCAGGCCTCTGATCGAATCTGTATTCTCAGAGGCTACATTTTATATTAAGTCCTTGGACGCTGGAGCTTAACTCCGCGTCAGGCCTCTGATCGAATCTGCATTCTCAAAGACGACATTTTATACTAAGTTCTTTGACGCTGGAGCTTGGCTCCGCGTCAGGCCTCTGATCGAATCTGCATTCTCAGAGACGACATTTTATACTAAGTCCTTGGACGCTGGAGCTTGGCTCCGCGTCAGGCCTCTGATCAAATCTGCATTCTCAGAGACGACATTTTATACTAAGTCCTATGACGCTGGAGCTTGGCTCCTCGTCAGGCCTCTGATCGAATTTGCATTCTCAGAGACGACATTTTATACTAAGTCCTATGACACTGGAGCTTGGCTCCGCGTCAGGCCTCTGATCGAATTTGCATTCTCAGAGACGACATTTTATATTAAGTCCTTGGACGCTGGAGCTTGGCTCCGCGTCAGGCCTCTGATCGAATCTGCATTCTCAGATACGATATTTTATATTAAGTGCTTGGACGCTGGAGCTTGGCTCCGCGTCAGGCCTCTGATCGAATCTGCATTCTCAGAGACGTCATTTTATATTATGTCCTTGGACGCTGGAGCTTGTCTCCGCGTTAGGCCTCTGATCGAATCTGCATTCTCAGAGACGACATTTTATACTAAGTCCTTTGACGCTGGAGCTTGGCTCCGAGTCAGGCCTCTGATCGAATCTGCATTCTCAGAGACGACATTTTATAGTAAGTCCTTGGATGCGGGAGCTTGGCTCCGCGTCAGGCCTCTTATCGAATCTGCATTCTCAGAGACGACATTTTATATTAAGTCCTTGGATGCTGGAGATTGGCTCCGCGTCAGGCGTCTGATCGAATCTGCATTCTCAGAGATGACATTTTATATAAAGTCCTTGGACGCGGGAGCTTGGCTTCGTGTCAGGCCTCAGATCGAATCTACATTCTTAGAGACGACATTTTATTTTAAGTCCTTGGACGCTGGAGCTTGGCTCCGCGTCAGGCCTCTGATCGAATCTGCATTCTCAGAGACGACATTTTATATTAAGTCCTTGGACGCTGGAGCTTGGCTCCGCGTTAGGCCTCTGATCGAATCTGCATTCTCAAAGACGACATTTTATATTAAAGCCTTGGACGCTGGAGCTTGGCTCCGCGTCAGGCCTCTGATCGAATCTGCATTCTCAGAGACGAGATTTTATATTAAGTCCTTGGACGCTGGAGCTTGGCTCCGCGTCAGACCTCTAATCGAATCTGCATTGTCAGAGACAACATTTTATATTAAGTCCTTGGACGCTGGAGCTTGGCTCCGCGTCAGACCTCTGATCGAATCTGCATTCTCAGAGACGAGATTTTATATTAAGTCCTTGGACGCTGGAGCTTGGCTCCGCCTCAGACCTCTGATCGAATCTGCATTCTCAAAGATGAGATTTTATATTAAGTCCTTGGACGCTGAAGCTTGGCTCCGCGTCAGGCCTCTGATCGAATCTGTATTCTCAGAGGCTACATTTTATATTAAGTCCTTGGACGCTGGAGCTTAACTCCGCGTCAGGCCTCTGATCGAATCTGCATTCTCAAAGACGACATTTTATACTAAGTTCTTTGACGCTGGCGCTTGGCTCCGCGTCAGGCCTCTGATCGAATCTGCATTCTCACAGACGACATTTTATAGTAAGTCCTTGTAAGCTGGAGCTTGGCTCCGCGTCAGGCCTCTGATCGAATCTGCATTCTCAGAGACGACATTTTATACTAAGTCCTTGGACGCTGGAGCTTGGCTCCGCGTCAGGCCTCTGATCAAATCTGCATTCTCAGAGACGACATTTTATACTAAGTCCTATGACGCTGGAGCTTGGCTCCGCGTCAGGCCTCTGATCGAATTTGCATTCTCAGAGACGACATTTTATACTAAGTCCTATGACACTGGAGCTTGGCTCCGCGTCAGGCCTCTGATCGAATTTGCATTCTCAGAGACGACATTTTATATTAAGTCCTTGGACGCTGGAGCTTGGCTCCGCGTCAGGCCTCTGATCGAATCTGCATTCTCAGATACGATATTTTATATTAAGTGCTTGGACGCTGGAGCTTGGCTCCGCGTCAGGCCTCTGATCGAATCTGCATTCTTAGAGACGTCATTTTATATTATGTCCTTGGACGCTGGAGCTTGGCTCCGCGTCAGGCCTCTGATCGAATCTGCATTCTCAGAGACGACATTTTATACTAAGTCCTTTGACGCTGGAGCTTGGCTCCGAGTCAGGCCTCTGATCGAATCTGCATTCTCAGAGACGACATTTTATAGTAAGTCCTTGGATGCGGGAGCTTGGCTCCGCGTCAGGCCTCTGATCGAATCTGCATTCTCAGAGACGACATTTTATATTAAGTCCTTGGATGCTGGAGATTGGCTCCGCGTCAGGCGTCTGATCGAATCTGCATTCTCAGAGATGACATTTTATATAAAGTCCTTGGACGCGGGAGCTTGGCTTCGTGTCAGGCCTCAGATCGAATCTACATTCTTAGAGACGACATTTTATTTTAAGTCCTTGGACGCTGGAGCTTGGCTCCGCGTCAGGCCTCTGATCGAATCTGCATTCTCAGAGACGACATTTTATATTAAGTCCTTGGACGCTGGAGCTTGGCTCTGCGTTAGGCCTCTGATCGAATCTGCATTCTCAAAGACGACATTTTATATTAAAGCCTTGGACGCTGGAGCTTGGCTCCGCGTCAGGCCTCTGATCGAATCTGCATTCTCAAAGACGAGATTTTATATTAAGTCCTTGGACGCTGGAGCTTGGCTCCGCGTCAGACCTCTAATCGAATCTGCATTGTCAGAGACAACATTTTATATTAAGTCCTTGGACGCTTGAGCTTGGCTCCGCGTCAGACCTCTGATCGAATCTGCATTCTCAGAGACGAGATTTTATATTAAGTCCTTGGACGCTGGAACTTGGCTCCGCGTCAGGCCTCTGTTCGAATCTACATTTTCAGAGACGACATTTTATATTAAGTCCTTGGACGCTGGAGCTTGGCTCCGCGCCAGGCCTCTGATCGAATCTGCATTCTAAGAGACGACATTTTATATTAAGTCCTTGGACGCTGGAGCTTGGGTCCGCGTTAGGCCTCCGATCGAATCTGCATTCTCAGAGACGACATTTTATATTAAGTCCTTGGACGCTGGAGCTTTGCTCCGCGTCAGGCATCTGATCGAATCTGCATTCTCAGAGACGACATTTTATATTAAGTCCTTGGACGCTGCAGCTTGGCTCCGCGTCAGGCATCTAATCGAATCTGCATTCTCAGAGACGATATTTTATATTAAGTCCTGGGACGTTGGAGCTTGGCTCCACTTCAAGCCTCTGATCGAATTTGCATTCTTAGAGACGACATTTTATATTAAGTCATTGGACGCTGGAACTTGGCTCCGCATCAGGCCTCTGATCGAATCTGCATTCTTAGAGATGACATTTTGTATTAAGTCCTTGGACGCTGGAGCTTGGCTCTGCGTCAGGCATCTGATTGAATCTGCATTCTCAGAGACGACATTTTATACTAAGTCCTTGGACGCTGGAGCTTGGCTCGACGTCAGGCCTCTGATCGAATCTGCATTCTCAGAGACGAAATTTTATATTAAGTCCTTGGACGCTGGAGCTTGGCTCCGCGTAAGGCCTCTGATCGAATATGCATTCTCAAAGACGACATTTTATATTAAAGCCTTGGACGCTGGAGCTTGGCTCCGCGTCAGACCTCTGATCGAATCTGCATTCTTAGAGACGAGATTTTATATTATGTCCTTGGACGCTGGAGCTTGGCTCCGCGTCAGACCTCTGATCGAATCTGCATTCTCAGAGACGAGATTTTATATTAAGTCCTTGGACGCTGGAACTTGGCTCCGCGTCAGGCCTCTGATCGAATCTACATTTTCAGAGACGACATTTTATATTAAGTCCTTGGAC
Organism: Persicaria maculosa; assembly: GCA_963922045.1. Classification (NCBI taxonomy): domain Eukaryota; kingdom Viridiplantae; phylum Streptophyta; class Magnoliopsida; order Caryophyllales; family Polygonaceae; genus Persicaria; species Persicaria maculosa. The sequence continues at coordinate 44,765,380 of OY998256.1, forward strand.
GCTGGAGCTTGGCTCCGCGCCAGGCCTCTAATCGAATCTGCATTCTAAGAGACGACATTTTATATTAAGTCCTTGGACGCTGGAGCTTGGGTCCGCGTTAGGCCTCTGATCGAATCTGCATTCTCAGAGACGACATTTTATATTAAGTCCTTGGACGCTGGAGCTTGGCTCCGCGTGAGGCATCTAATCGAATCTGCATTCTCAGAGACGATATTTTATATTAAGTCCTGTGACGTTGGAGCTTGGCTCCGCTTCAAGCCTCTGATCGAATATGCATTCTTAGAGACGACATTTTATATTAACTCATTGGACGCTGGAACTTGGCTCCGCGTCAGGCCTCTGATCGAATCTGCATTCTCAGAGACGACATTTTGTATTAAGTCCTTGGACGCTGGAGCTTGGCTCTGCATCAGGCATCTGATCGAATCTGCATTCTCAGAGACGACATTTTATACTAAGTCCTTGGACGCTGGAGCTTGGCTCCACGTCAGGCCTCTGATCGAATCTGCATTCTCAGAGACGAAATTTTATATTAAGTCCTTGGACGCTGGAGCTTGGCTCCGCGTGAGGCCTCTGATCGAATCTGCATTCTCAAAGACGACATTTTATTTTAAAGCCTTGGACGCTGGAGCTTGGCTCCGCGTCAGACCTCTGATCGAATCTGCATTCTTAGAGACGAGATTTTATATTATGTCCTTGGACGGTGGAGCTTGGCTCCGCGTCAGACCTCTGATCGAATCTGCATTCTTAGAGATGAGATTTTATATTAAGTCCTTGGACGCTGGAGCTTGGCTCCGCATCAGACCTCTGATCGAATCTGCATTCTCAGAGTAGAGATTTTATATTAAGTCCTTGGACGCTGGAGCTTGGCTCCGCCTCAGACCTCTGATCGAATCTGCATTCTCAAAGATGAGATTTTATATTAAGTCCTTGGACGCTGAAGCTTGGCTCCGCGTCAGGCCTCTGATCGAATCTGTATTCTCAGAGGCTACATTTTATATTAAGTCCTTGGACGCTGGAGCTTAACTCCGCGTCAGGCCTCTGATCGAATCTACATTCTCAAAGACGACATTTTATACTAAGTTCTTTGACGCTGGCGCTTGGCTCCGCGTCAGGCCTCTGATCGAATCTGCATTCTCACAGACGACATTTTATAGTAAGTCCTTGGAAGCTGGAGCTTGGCTCCGCGTCAGGCCTCTGATCGAATCTGCATTCTCAGAGACGACATTTTATACTAAGTCCTTGGACGCTGGAGCTTGGCTCCGCGTCAGGCCTCTGATCAAATCTGCATACTCAGAGACGACATTTTATACTAAGTCCTATGACGCTGGAGCTTGGCTCCTCGTCAGGCCTCTGATCGAATTTGCATTCTCAGAGACGACATTTTATACTAAGTCCTATGACACTGGAGCTTGGCTCGCGTCAGGCCTCTGATCGAATTTGCATTCTCAGAGACGACATTTTATATTAAGTCCTTGGACGCTGGAGCTTGGCTCCGCGTCAGGCCTCTGATCGAATCTGCATTCTCAGATACGATATTTTATATTAAGTGCTTGGACGCTGGAGCTTGGCTCCGCGTCAGGCCTCTGATCGAATCTGCATTCTCAGAGACGTCATTTTATATTATGTCCTTGGACGCTGGAGCTTGTCTCCGCGTTAGGCCTCTGATCGAATCTGCATTCTCAGAGACGACATTTTATACTAAGTCCTTTGACGCTGGAGCTTGGCTCCGAGTCAGGCCTCTAATCGAATCTGCATTCTCAGAGACGACATTTTATAGTAAGTCCTTGGATGCGGGAGCTTGGCTCCGCGTCAGGCCTCTTATCGAATCTGCATTCTCAGAGACGACATTTTATATTAAGTCCTTGGATGCTGGAGATTGGCTCCGCGTCAGGAGTCTGATCGAATCTGCATTCTCAGAGATGACATTTTATATAAAGTCCTTGGACGCGGGAGCTTGGCTTCGTGTCAGGCCTCAGATCGAATCTACATTCTTAGAGACGACATTTTATTTTAAGTCCTTGGACGCTGGAGCTTGGCTCCGCGTCAGGCCTCTGATCGAATCTGCATTCTCAGAGACGACATTTTATATTAAGTCCTTGGACGCTGGAGCTTGGCTCCGCGTTAGGCCTCTGATCGAATCTGCATTCTCAAAGACGACATTTTATATTAAAGCCTTGGACGCTGGAGCTTGGCTCCGCGTCAGGCCTCTGATCGAATCTGCATTCTCAGAGACGAGATTTTATATTAAGTCCTTGGACGCTGGAGCTTGGCTCCGCGTCAGACCTCTAATCGAATCTGCATTGTCAGAGACAACATTTTATATTAAGTCCTTGGACGCTGAAGCTTGGCTCCGCGTCAGGCCTCTGATCGAATCTGTATTCTCAGAGGCTACATTTTATATTAAGTCCTTGGACGCTGGAGCTTAACTCCGCGTCAGGCCTCTGATCGAATCTGCATTCTCAAAGACGACATTTTATACTAAGTTCTTTGACGCTGGCGCTTGGCTCCGCGTCAGGCCTCTGATCGAATCTGCATTCTCACAGACGACATTTTATAGTAAGTCCTTGTAAGCTGGAGCTTGGCTCCGCGTCAGGCCTCTGATCGAATCTGCATTCTCAGAGACGACATTTTATACTAAGTCCTTGGACGCTGGAGCTTGGCTCCGCGTCAGGCCTCTGATCAAATCTGCATTCTCAGAGACGACATTTTATACTAAGTCCTATGACGTTGGAGCTTGGCTCCGCGTCAGGCCTCTGATCGAATTTGCATTCTCAGAGACGACATTTTATACTAAGTCCTATGACACTGGAGCTTGGCTCCGCGTCAGGCCTCTGATCGAATTTGCATTCTCAGAGACGACATTTTATATTAAGTCCTTGGACGCTGGAGCTTGGCTCCGCGTCAGGCCTCTGATCGAATCTGCATTCTCAGATACGATATTTTATATTAAGTGCTTGAACGCTGGAGCTTGGCTCCGCGTCAGGCCTCTGATCGAATTTGCATTCTTAGAGACGTCATTTTATATTATGTCCTTGGACGCTGGAGCTTGGCTCCGCGTCAGGCCTCTGATCGAATCTGCATTCTCAGAGACGACATTTTATACTAAGTCCTTTGACGCTGGAGCTTGGCTCCGAGTCAGGCCTCTGATCGAATCTGCATTCTCAGAGACGACATTTTATAGTAAGTCCTTGGATGCGGGAGCTTGGCTCCGCGTCAGGCCTCTGATCGAATCTGCATTCTCAGAGACGACATTTTATATTAAGTCCTTGGATGCTAGAGATTGGCTCCGCGTCAGGCGTCTGATCGAATCTGCATTCTCAGAGATGACATTTTATATAAAGTCCTTGGACGCGGGAGCTTGGCTTCGTGTCAGGCCTCAGATCGAATCTACATTCTTAGAGACGACATTTTATTTTAAGTCCTTGGACGCTGGAGCTTGGCTCCGCGTCAGGCTTCTGATCGAATCTGCATTCTCAGAGACGACATTTTATATTAAGTCCTTGGACGCTGGAGCTTGGCTCTGCGTTAGGCCTCTGATCGAATCTGCATTCTCAAAGACGACATTTTATATTAAAGCCTTGGACGCTGGAGCTTGGCTCCGCGTCAGGCCTCTGATCGAATCTGCATTCTCAAAGACGAGATTTTATATTAAGTCCTTGGACGCTGGAGCTTGGCTCCGCGTCAGACCTCTAATCGAATCTGCATTGTCAGAGACAACATTTTATATTAAGTCCTTGGACGCTGGAGCTTGGCTCCGCGTCAGACCTCTGATCGAATCTGCATTCTCAGAGACGAGATTTTATATTAAGTCCTTGGACGCTGGAACTTGGCTCCGCGTCAGGCCTCTGTTCGAATCTACATTTTCAGAGACGACATTTTATATTAAGTCCTTGGACGCTGGAGCTTGGCTCCGCGCCAGGCCTCTGATCGAATCTGCATTCTAAGAGACGACATTTTATATTAAGTCCTTGGACGCTGGAGCTTGGGTCCGCGTTAGGCCTCCGATCGAATCTGCATTCTCAGAGACGACATTTTATATTAAGTCCTTGGACGCTGGAGCTTTGCTCCGCGTCAGGCATCTGATCGAATCTGCATTCTCAGAGACGACATTTTATATTAAGTCCTTGGACGCTGCAGCTTGGCTCCGCGTCAGGCATCTAATCGAATCTGCATTCTCAGAGACGATATTTTATATTAAGTCCTGGGACGTTGGAGCTTGGCTCCACTTCAAGCCTCTGATCGAATTTTCATTCTTAGAGACGACATTTTATATTAAGTCATTGGACGCTGGAACTTGGCTCCGCATCAGGCCTCTGATCGAATCTGCATTCTTAGAGATGACATTTTGTATTAAGTCCTTGGACGCTGGAGCTTGGCTCTGCGTCAGGCATCTGATTGAATCTGCATTCTCAGAGACGACATTTTATACTAAGTCCTTGGACGCTGGAGCTTGGCTCCACGTCAGGCCTCTGATCGAATCTGCATTCTCAGAGACGAAATTTTATATTAAGTCCTTGGACGCTGGAGCTTGGCTCCGCGTAAGGCCTCTGATCGAATATGCATTCTCAAAGACGACATTTTATATTAAAGCCTTGGACGCTGGAGCTTGGCTCCGCGTCAGACCTCTGATCGAATCTGCATTCTTAGAGACGAGATTTTATATTATGTCCTTGGACGCTGGAGCTTGGCTCCGCGTCAGACCTCTGATCGAATCTGCATTCTCAGAGACGAGATTTTATATTAAGTCCTTGGACGCTGGAACTTGGCTCCGCGTCAGGCCTCTGATCGAATCTACATTTTCAGAGACGACATTTTATATTAAGTCCTTGGACGCTGGAGCTTGGCTCCGCGCCAGGCCTCTAATCGAATCTGCATTCTAAGAGACGACATTTTATATTAAGTCCTTGGACGCTGGAGCTTGGGTCCGCGTTAGGCCTCTGATCGAATCTGCATTCTCAGAGACGACATTTTATATTAAGTCCTTGGACGCTGGAGCTTGGCTCCGCGTGAGGCATCTAATCGAATCTGCATTCTCAGAGACGATATTTTATATTAAGTCCTGTGACGTTGGAGCTTGGCTCCGCTTCAAGCCTCTCATCGAATATGCATTCTTAGAGACGACATTTTATATTAAGTGATTGGACGCTGGAACTTGGCTCCGTGTCAGGCCTCTGATCGAATCTGCATTCTCAGAGACGACATTTTGTATTAAGTCCTTGGACGCTGGAGCTTGGCTCTGCGTCAGGCATCTGATCGAATCTGCATTCTCAGAGACGACATTTTATACTAAGTCCTTGGACGCTGGAGCTTGGCTCCACGTCAGGCCTCTGATCGAATCTGCATTCTCAGAGACGAAATTTTATATTAAGTCCTTGGACGCTGGAGCTTGGCTCCGCGTGAGGCCTCTGATCGAATCTGCATTCTCAAAGACGACATTTTATTTTAAAGCCTTGGACGCTGGAGCTTGGCTCCGCGTCAGACCTCTGATCGAATCTGCATTCTTAGAGACGAGATTTTATATTATGTCCTTGGACGGTGGAGCTTGGCTCCGCGTCAGACCTCTGATCGAATCTGCATTCTTAGAGACGAGATTTTATATTAAGTCCTTGGACGCTGGAGCTTGGCTCCGCATCAGACCTCTGATCGAATCTGCATTCTCAGAGATGAGATTTTATATTAAGTCCTTGGACGCTGGAGCTTGGCTCCGCCTCAGACCTCTGATCGAATCTGCATTCTCAAAGATGAGATTTTATATTAAGTCCTTGGACGCTGAAGCTTGGCTCCGCGTCAGGCCTCTGATCGAATCTGTATTCTCAGAGGCTACATTTTATATTAAGTCCTTGGACGCTGGAGCTTAACTCCGCGTCAGGCCTCTGATCGAATCTACATTCTCAAAGACGACATTTTATACTAAGTTCTTTGACGCTGGCGCTTGGCTCCGCGTCAGGCCTCTGATCGAATCTGCATTCTCACAGACGACATTTTATAGTAAGTCCTTGGAAGCTGGAGCTTGGCTCCGCGTCAGGCCTCTGATCGAATCTGCATTCTCAGAGACGACATTTTATACTAAGTCCTTGGACGCTGGAGCTTGGCTCTGCGTCAGGCCTCTGATCAAATCTGCATTCTCAGAGACGACATTTTATACTAAGTAATATGACGCTGGAGCTTGGCTCCGCGTCAGGCCTCTGATCGAATTTGCATTCTCAGAGACGACATTTTATACTAAGTCCTATGACACTGGAGCTTGGCTACGCGTCAGGCCTCTGATCGAATTTGCATTCTCAGAGACGACATTTTATATTAAGTCCTTAGACGCTGGAGCTTGGCTCCGAGTCAGGCCTTTGATAGAATCTGCATTCTCAGAGACGACATTTTATAGTAAGTCCTTGGATGCGGGAGCTTGGCTCCGCGTCAGGCCTCTGATCGAATCTGCATTCTCAGAGACGACATTTTATATTAAGTCCTTGGATGCTGGAGATTGGCTCCGCGTCAGGCGTCTGATCGAATCTGCATTCTCAGAGATGACATTTTATATAAAGTCCTTGGACGCGGGAGCTTGGCTTCGTGTCAGGCCTCAGATCGAATCTACATTATTAGAGACGACATTTTATTTTAAGTCCTTGGACGCTGGAGCTTGGCTCCGCGTCAGGCCTCTGATCGAATCTGCATTCTCAGAGACGACATTTTATATTAAGTCCTTGGACGCTGGAGCTTGGCTCCGCGTTAGGCCTCTGATCGAATCTGCATTCTCAAAGACGACATTTTATATTAAAGCCTTGGACGCTGGAGCTTGGCTCCGCGTCAGGCCTCTGATCGAATCTGCATTCTCAAAGACGAGATTTTATATTAAGTCCTTGGACGCTGGAGCTTGGCTCCGCGTCAGACCTCTAATCGAATCTGCATTGTCAGAGACAACATTTTATATTAAGTCCTTGGACGCTGGAGCTTGGCTCCGCGTCAGACCTCTGATCGAATCTGCATTCTCAGAGACGAGATTTTATATTAAGTCCTTCAACGCTGGAACTTGGCTCCGCGTCAGGCTTCTGATCGAATCTACATTTTCAGAGACGACATTTTATATTAAGTCCTTGGACGTTGGAGCTTGGCTCCGCCCCAGGCCTCTGATCGAATCTGCATTCTAAGAGACGACATTTTATATTAAGTCCTTGGACGCTGGAGCTTGGGTCCGCATTAGGCCTCTGATCGAATCTGCATTCTCAGAGACGACATTTTATATTAAGTCCTAGGACGCTGGAGCTTGGCTCCGCGTCAGGCATCTGATCGAATCTCCATTCTCAGAGACGACATTTTATATTAAGTCCTTGGACGCTGCAGCTTGGCTCCGCGTCAGGCATCTAATCGAATCTGCATTCTCAGAGACGATATTTTATATTAAGTCCTGGGACGTTGGAGCTTGGCTCCACTTCAAGCCTCTGATCGAATTTGCATTCTTAGAGACGACATTTTATATTAAGTCATTGGACGCTGGAACTTGGCTCCGCATCAGGCCTCTGATCGAATCTGCATTCTTAGAGATGACATTTTGTATTAAGTCCTTGGACGCTGGAGCTTGGCTCTGCGTCAGGCATCTGATAGAATCTGCATTCTCAGAGACGACATTTTATACTAAGTCCTTGGACGCTGGAGCTTGGCTCCACGTCAGGCCTCAGATCGAATCTACATTCTTAGAGACGACATTTTATTTTAAGTCCTTGGACGCTGGAGCTTGGCTCCGCGTCAGGCCTCTAATCGAATCTGCATTCTCAGAGACGAAATTTTATATTAAGTCCTTGGACGCTGGAGCTTGGCTCCGCGTTAGGCCTCTGATCGAATCTGCATTCTCAAAGACGACATTTTATATTAAAGCCTTGGACGCTGGAGCTTGGCTCCGCGTCAGACCTCTGATCGAATCTGCATTCTCAGAGACGAGATTTTATATTAAGTCCTTGGACGCTGGAGCTTAGCTCCGCGTCAGGCCTCTGATCGAATCTACATTTTCAGAGACGACATTTTATATTAAGTCCTTGGACGCTGGAGCTTGGCTCCGCGCCAGGCCTCTGATCGAATCTGCATTCTAAGAGACGACATTTTATATTAAGTCCTTGGACGCTGGAGCTTGGGTCCGCGTTAGGCCTCTGATCGAATCTGCATTCTCGGAGACGACATTTTATATTAAGTCCTTGGACGCTGGAGCTTGGCTCCGCGTCAGGCATCTGATCGAATCTGCATTCTCAGAGTCGATATTTTATATTAAGTCCTTGGACGCTGCAGCTTGGCTCCGCATCAGGCATCTAATCGAATCTGCATTCTCAGAGACGATATTTTATATTAAGTCCTGGGACGTTGGAGCTTGGCTCCGCTTCAAGCCTCTGATCGAATTTGCATTCTTAGAGACGACATTTTATATTAAGTCATTGGACGCTGGAACTTGGCTCCGCGTCAGGCCTCTGATCGAATCTGCATTCTCAGAGACGAGATTTTATATTAAGTCCTTGGACGCTGGAGCTTGGCTCCGCGTCAGGCCTCTGATCGAATTTGCATTCTCAGAGACGACATTTTATACTAAGTCCTATGACGCTGGAGCTTGGCTCCGCGTCAGGCCTCTAATCGAATTTGCATTCTCAGAGACGACATTTTATATTAAGTCCTTGGACGCTGGAGCTTGGCTCCGCGTCAGGCCTCTGATCGAATCTGCATTCTCAGATACGATATTTTATATTAAGTGCTTGGACGCTGGAGCTTGGCTCCGCGTCAGGCCTCTGATCGAATCTGCATTCTCAGAGACGTCATTTTATATTATGTCCTTGGACGCTGGAGCTTGGCTCCGCGTCAGGCCTCTGATCGAATCTGCATTCTCAGAGACGACATTTTATACTATGTCCTTTGACGCTGGAGCTTGGCTCCGAGTCAGGCCTCTGATCGAATCTGCATTCTCAGAGACGACATTTTATACTAAGTCCTTTGACGCTGGAGCTTGGCTCCGCGTCAGGCCTCTGATCGAATCTGCATTCTCAGAGACGACATTTTATAGTAAGTCCTTGGACGCTGGAGCTTGGCTCCGCATCAGGCCTCTGATCGAATCTGCATTCTAAGAGATGACATTTTATACTAAGTGCTTGGACGCTGGAGCTTGGCTCAGCGTCAGGCCTCTGATCGAATCTGCATTCTCAGAGACGACATTTTATATTAAGTCCTTGGATGCTGGAGCTTGGCTCCGCGTCAGGCGTCTGATCGAATCTGCATTCTCAGAGATGACATTTTATATAAAGTCCTTGGGCGCGGGAGCTTGGCTCCGTGTTAGGCCTCAGATCGAATCTACATTCTTAGAGACGACATTTTATTTTAAGTCCTTGGACGCTGGAGCTTGGCTCCGCGTCAAGCCTCTGATCGAATCTGCATTCTCAGAGACGACATTTTATATTAAGTCCTTGGACGCTGGAGCTTGGCTCCGCGTCAGGCCTCTTATCGAATCTTCATTCTCAGAGACGAGATTTTATATTAAGTCCTTGGACGCTGGAGCTTGGCTCCGCGTCAGGCCTCTGATCGAATCTGTATTCTGAGAGACGACATTTTATATTAAGTCCTTGGACGCTGGAGCTTAGCTCCGTGTCAGGAATCTGATCGAATCTGCATTCTCAGAGATGATATTTTATATTAAGTCCTTGGACGCTGGAGCTTGGATCCGCGTCAGGCCTCTGATCGAATCTGCATTCTCAGAGACGACATTTTATATTAAGTTCTTTGACGCTGGCGCTTGGCTCCGCGTCAGGCCGCTGATCGAATCTGCATTCTCACAGACGACATTTTATAGTAAGTCCTTGGAAGCTGGAGCTTGGCTCCGCGTCAGGCCTCTGATCGAATCTGCATTCTCAGAGACAACATTTTATACTATGTCCTTTGACGCTGGAGCTTGGCTCCGAGTCAGGCCTCTGATCGAATCTGCATTCTCAGAGACGACATTTTATAGTAACTCCTTGGACGCGGGAGCTTGGCTCCGCGTCAGGCCTCTGATCGAATCTGCATTCTCAGAGACGACATTTTATATTAAGTCCTTGGATGCTGGAGATTGGCTCCGCGTCAGGCGTCTGATCGAATCTGCATTCTCAGAGATGACATTTTATATAAAGTCCTTGGACGCGGGAGCTTGGCTTCGTGTCAGGCCTCAGATCGAATCTACATTCTTAGAGACGACATTTTATTTTAAGTCCTTGGACGCTGGAGCTTGGCTCCGCGTCAGGCCTCTGATCGAATCTGCATTTTCAGAGACGAAATTTTATATTAAGTCCTTGGACGCTGGAGCTTGGCTCCGCGTTAGGCCTCTGATCGAATCTGCATTCTCAAAGACGACATTTTATATTAAAGCCTTGGACGCTGGAGCTTGGCTCCGCGTCAGACCTCTGATCGAATCTGCATTCTCAGAGACGAGATTTTATATTAAGTCCTTGGACGCTGGAGCTTAGCTCCGCGTCAGGCCTCTGATCGAATCTACATTTTCAGAGACGACATTTTATATTAAGTCCTTGGACGCTGGAGCTTGGCTCCGCGCCAGGCCTCTGATCGAATCTGCATTCTAAGAGACGACATTTTATATTAAGTCCTTGGACGCTGGAGCTTGGGTCCGCGTTAGGCCTCTGATCGAATCTGCATTCTCAGAGACGACATTTTATATTAAGTCCTTGGACGCTGGAGCTTGGCTCCGCGTCAGGCATCTGATCGAATCTGCATTCTCAGAGACGATATTTTATATTAAGTCCTTGGACGCTGCAGCTTGGCTCCGCATCAGGCATCTAATCGAATCTGCATTCTCAGAGACGATATTTTATATTAAGTCCTGGGACGTTGGAGCTTGGCTCCGCTTCAAGCCTCTGATCGAATTTGCATTCTTAGAGACGACATTTTATATTAAGTCATTGGACGCTGGAACTTGGCTCCGCGTCAGGCCTCTGATCGAATCTGCATTCTCAGAGACGAGATTTTATATTAAGTCCTTGGACGCTGGAGCTTGGCTCCGCGTCAGGCCTCTGATCGAATTTGCATTCTCAGAGACGACATTTTATACTAAGTCCTATGACGCTGGAGCTTGGCTCCGCGTCAGGCCTCTGATCGAATTTGCATTCTCAGAGACGACATTTTATATTAAGTCCTTGGACGCTGGAGCTTGGCTCCGCGTCAGGCCTCTGATCGAATCTGCATTCTCAGATACGATATTTTATATTAAGTGCTTGGACGCTGGAGCTTGGCTCCGCGTCAGGCATCTGATCGAATCTGCATTCTCAGAGACGACATTTTATACTATGTCCTTTGACGCTGGAGCTTTGCTCCGAGTCAGGCCTCTGATCGAATCTGCATTCTCAGAGACGACATTTTATACTAAGTCCTTTGACGCTGGAGCTTGGCTCCGCGTCAGGCCTCTGATCGAATCTGCATTCTCAGAGACGACATTTTATAGTAAGTCCTTGGACGCTGGAGCTTGGCTCCGCATCAGGCCTCTGATCGAATCTGCATTCTAAGAGATGACATTTTATACTAAGTGCTTGGACGCTGGAGCTTGGCTCAGCGTCAGGCCTCTGATCGAATCTGCATTCTCAGAGACGACATTTTATATTAAGTCCTTGGATGCTGGAGCTTGGCTCCGCGTCAGGCGTCTGATCGAATCTGCATTCTCAGAGATGACATTTTATATAAAGTCCTTGGGCGCGGGAGCTTGGCTCCGTGTTAGGCCTCAGATCGAATCTACATTCTTAGAGACGACATTTTATTTTAAGTCCTTGGACGCTGGAGCTTGGCTCCGCGTCAAGCCTCTGATCGAATCTGCATTCTCAGAGACGACATTTTATATTAAGTCCTTGGACGCTGGAGCTTGGCTCCGCGTCAGGCCTCTTATCGAATCTTCATTCTCAGAGACGAGATTTTATATTAAGTCTTTGGACGCTGGAGCTTGGCTCCGCGTCAGGCCTCTGATCGAATCTGTATTCTGAGAGACGACATTTTATATTAAGTCCTTGGACGCTGGAGCTTAGCTCCGTGTCAGGCCTCTGATCGAATCTGCATTCTCAGAGATGATATTTTATATTAAGTCCTTGGACGCTGGAGCTTGGATCCGCGTCAGGCCTCTGATCGAATCTGCATTCTCAGAGACGACATTTTATATTAAGTTCTTTGACGCTGGCGCTTGGCTCCGCGTCAGGCCGCTGATCGAATCTGCATTCTCACAGACGACATTTTATAGTAAGTCCTTGGAAGCTGGAGCTTGGCTCCGCGTCAGGCCTCTGATCGAATCTGCATTCTCAGAGACGACATTTTATACTATGTCCTTTGACGCTGGAGCTTGGCTCCGAGTCAGGCCTCTGATCGAATCTGCATTCTCAGAGACGACATTTTATAGTAACTCCTTGGACGCGGGAGCTTGGCTCCGCGTCAGGCCTCTGATCGAATCTGCATTCTCAGAGACGACATTTTATATTAAGTCCTTGGATGCTGGAGATTGGCTCCGCGTCAGGCGTCTGATCGAATCTGCATTCTCAGAGATGACATTTTATATAAAGTCCTTGGACGCGGGAGCTTGGCTTCGTGTCAGGCCTCAGATCGAATCTACATTCTTAGAGACGACATTTTATTTTAAGTCCTTGGACGCTGGAGCTTGGCTCCGCGTCAGGCCTCTGATCGAATCTGCATTCTCAGAGACGAAATTTTATATTAAGTCCTTGGACGTTGGAGCTTGGCTCCGCGTTAGGCCTCTGATCGAATCTGCATTCTCAAAGACGACATTTTATATTAAAGCCTTGGACGCTGGAGCTTGGCTCCGCGTCAGACCTCTGATCGAATCTGCATTCTCAGAGACGAGATTTTATATTAAGTCCTTGGACGCTGGAGCTTAGCTCCGCGTCAGGCCTCTGATCGAATCTACATTTTCAGAGACGACATTTTATATTAAGTCCTTGGACGCTGGAGCTTGGCTCCGCGCCAGGCCTCTGATCGAATCTGCATTCTAAGAGACGACATTTTATATTAAGTCCTTGGACGCTGGAGCTTGGGTCCGCGTTAGGCCTCTGATCGAATCTGCATTCTCAGAGACGACATTTTATATTAAGTCCTTGGACGCTGGAGCTTGGCTCCGCGTCAGGCATCTGATCGAATCTGCATTCTCAGAGACGATATTTTATATTAAGTCCTTGGACGCTGCAGCTTGGCTCCGCATCAGGCATCTAATCGAATCTGCATTCTCAGAGACGATATTTTATATTAAGTCCTGGGACGTTGGAGCTTGGCTCCGCTTCAAGCCTCTGATCGAATTTGCATTCTTAGAGACGACATTTTATATTAAGTCATTGGACGCTGGAACTTGGCTCCGCGTCAGGCCTCTGATCGAATCTGCATTCTCAGAGACGAGATTTTATATTAAGTCCTTGGACGCTGGAGCTTGGCTCCGCGTCAGGCCTCTGATCGAATTTGCATTCTCAGAGACGACATTTTATACTAAGTCCTATGACGCTGGAGCTTGGCTCCGCGTCAGGCCTCTGATCGAATTTGCATTCTCAGAGACGACATTTTATATTAAGTCCTTGGACGCTGGAGCTTGGCTCCGCGTCAGGCCTCTGATCGAATCTGCATTCTCAGATACGATATTTTATATTAAGTGCTTGGACGCTGGAGCTTGGCTCCGCGTCAGGCCTCTGATCGAATCTGCATTCTCAGAGACGTCATTTTATATTATGTCCTTGGACGCTGGAGCTTGGCTCCGCGTCAGGCCTCTGATCGAATCTGCATTCTCAGAGACGACATTTTATACTATGTCCTTTGACGCTGGAGCTTGGCTCCGAGTCAGGCCTCTGATCGAATCTGCATTCTCAGAGACGACATTTTATACTAAGTCCTTTGACGCTGGAGCTTGGCTCCGCGTCAGGCCTCTGATCGAATCTGCATTCTCAGAGACGACATTTTATAGTATGTCCTTGGACGCTGGAGCTTGGCTCCGCATCAGGCCTCTGATCGAATCTGCATTCTAAGAGATGACATTTTATACTAAGTGCTTGGACGCTGGAGCTTGGCTCAGCGTCAGGCCTCTGATCGAATCTGCATTCTCAGAGACGACATTTTATATTAAGTCCTTGGATGCTGGAGCTTGGCTCCGCGTCAGGCGTCTGATCGAATCTGCATTCTCAGAGATGACATTTTATATAAAGTCCTTGGACGCGGGAGCTTGGCTCCGTGTCAGGCCTCAGATCGAATCTACATTCTTAGAGGCGACATTTTATTTTAAGTCCTTGGACGCTGGAGCTTGGCTCCGCGTCAAGCCTCTGATCGAATCTGCATTCTCAGAGACGACATTTTATATTAAGTCCTTGGACGCTGGAGCTTGGCTCCGCGTCAGGCCTCTTATCGAATCTTCATTCTCAGAGACGAGATTTTATATTAAGTCCTTGGACGCTGGAGCTTGGCTCCGCGTCAGGCCTCTGATCGAATATGTATTCTGAGAGACGACATTTTATATTAAGTCCTTGGACGCTGGAGCTTAACTCCGTGTCAGGCCTCTGATCGAATCTGCATTCTCAGAGATGATATTTTATATTAAGTCCTTGGACGCTGGAGCTTGGCTCCGCGTCAGGCCTCTGATCGAATCTGCATTCTCAGAGACGACATTTTATATTAAGTTCTTTGACGCTGGCTCTTGGCTCCGCGTCAGGCCTCTGATCGAATCTGCATTCTCACAGACGACATTTTATAGTAAGTCCTTGGAAGCTGGAGCTTGGCTCCGCGTCAGGCCTATGATCGAATCTGCATTCTCAGAGACGACATTTTATACTAAGTCCTTTGACGCTGGAGCTTGGCTTCGCGTCAGGCCTCTGATCAAATCTGCATTCTCAGAGACGACATTTTATACTAAGTCCTATGACGCTGGAGCTTGGCTCCGCGTCAGGCCTCTGATCGAATTTGCATTCTCAGAGACGACATTTTATACTAAGTCCTATGACGCTGGAGCTTGGCTCCGCGTCAGGCCTCTGATCGAATTTGCATTCTCAGAGACGACATTTTATATTAAGTCCTTGGACGCTGGATCTTGGCTCCGCGTCAGGCCTCTGATCGAATCTGCATTCTCAGATACGATATTTTATATTAAGTGCTTGGACGCTGGAGCTTGGCTCCGCGTCAGGCCTCTGATCGAATCTGCATTCTCAGAGACGTCATTTTATATTATGTCCTTGGACGCTGGAGCTTGGCTCCGCGTCAGGCCTCTGATCGAATCTGCATTCTCAGAGACGACATTTTATACTAAGTCCTTTGACGCTGGAGCTTGGCTCCGAGTCAGGCCTCTGTTCGAATCTGCATTCTCAGAGACGACATTTTATAGTAACTCCTTGGACGCGGGAGCTTGGCTCCGCTTCAGGCCTCTGATCGAATCTGCATTCTCAGAGACGACATTTTATATTAAGTCCTTGGATGCTGGAGATTGGCTCCGCGTCAGGCGTCTGATCGAATCTGCATTCTCAGAGATGACATTTTATATAAAGTCCTTGGACGCGGGAGCTTGGCTTCGTGTCAGGCCTCAGATCGAATCTACATTCTTAGAGACGACATTTTATTTTAAGTCCTTGGACGCTGGAGCTTGGCTCCGCGTCAGGCCTCTGATCGAATCTGCATTCTCAGAGACGACATTTTATATTAAGTCCTTGGACGCTGGAGCTTGGCTCCGCGTTAGGCCTCTGATCGAATCTGCATTCTCAAAGACGACATTTTATATTAAAGCCTTGGACGCTGGAGCTTGGCTCCGCGTCAGGCCTCTGATCGAATCTGCATTCTCAAAGACGAGATTTTATATTAAGTCCTTGGACGCTGGAGCTTGGCTCCGCGTCAGACCTCTAATCGAATCTGCATTGTCAGAGACAACATTTTATATTAAGTCCTTGGACGCTGGAGCTTGGCTCCGCGTCAGACCTCTGATCGAATCTGCATTCTCAGAGACGAGATTTTATATTATGTCCTTGGACGCTGGAACTTAGCTCCGCGTCAGGCCTCTGATCGAATCTACATTTTCAGAGACGACATTTTATATTAAGTCCTTGGACGCTGGAGCTTGGCTCCGCGCCAGGCCTCTGATCGAATCTGCATTCTAAGAGACGACATTTTATATTAAGTCCTTGGACGCTGGAGCTTGGGTCCGCGTTAGGCCTCTGATCGAATCTGCATTCTCAGAGACGACATTTTATATTATGTCCTTGGACGCTGGAGCTTGGCTCCGCGTCAGGCATCTGATCGAATCTGTATTCTCAGAGACGACATTTTATATTAAGTCCTTGGACGCTGCAGCTTGGCTCCGCGTCAGGCATCTAATCGAATCTGCATTCTACGAGACGATATTTTATATTAAGTCCTGGGACGTTGGAGCTTGGCTCCGCTTCAAGCCTCTGATCGAATTTGCATTCTTAGAGACGACATTTTATATTAAGTCATTGGACGCTGGAACTTGGCTCCGCGTCAGGCCTCTGATCGAATCTGCATTCTCAGAGACGAGATTTTATATTAAGTCCTTGGACGCTGGAGCATGGCTCCGCGTCAGACCTCTGATCGAATCTGCATTCTCAAAGATGAGATTTTATATTAAGTCCTTGGACGCTGGAGCTTGGCTCCGCGTCAGGCCTCTGATCGAATCTGTATTCTCAGAGGCTACATTTTATATTAAGTCCTTGGACGCTGGAGCTTAACTCCGCGTCAGGCCTCTGATCGAATCTGCATTCTCAGAGACGACATTTTATACTAAGTCCTTTGACGCTGGAGCTTGGCTCCGCGTCAGGCCTATTATCGAATCTGCATTCTCAGAGACGACATTTTATATTAAGTCCTTGGACGCTGGAGCTTGGCTCCGCATCAGGCCTCTGATCGAATCTGCATTCTAAGAGATGACATTTTATACTAAGTGCTTGGACGCTGGAGCTTGGCTCAGCGTCAGGCCTCTGACCGAATCTGCATTCTCAGAGAGGACATTTTATATTAAGTCCTTGGATGCTGGAGCTTGGCTCCGCGTCAGGCGTCTGATCGAATCTGCATTCTCAGAGATGACATTTTATATAAAGTCCTTGGACGCGGGAGCTTGGTTCCGTGTCAGGCCTCAGATCGAATCTACATTCTTAGAGGCGACATTTTATTTTAAGTCCTTGGACGCTGGAGCTTGGCTCCGCGTCAAGCCTCTGATCGAATCTGCATTCTCAGAGACGACATTTTATATTAAGTCCTTGGACGCTGGAGCTTGGCTCCGCGTCAGGCCTCTTATCGAATCTTCATTCTCAGAGACGAGATTTTATATTAAGTCCTTGGACGCTGGAGCTTGGCTCCGCGTTAGGCCTCTGATCGAATCTGTATTCTGAGAGACGACATTTTATATTAAGTCCTTGGACGCTGGAGCTTGGCTCCGCGTCAGGCCTCTTATCGAATCTTCATTCTCAGAGACGAGATTTTATATTAAGTCCTTGGACGCTGGAGCTTGGCTCCGCGTCAGGCCTCTGATCGAATCTATATTCTGAGAGACGACATTTTATATTAAGTCCTTGGACGCTGGAGCTTAGCTCCGTGTCAGGCCTCTGATCGAATCTGCATTCTCAGAGATGATATTCTATATTAAGTCCTTGGACGCTGGAGCTTGGCTCCGCATCAGGCCTCTGATCGAATCTGCATTCTCAGAGACGACATTTTATATTAAGTTCTTTGACACTGGCGCTTGGCTCCGCGTCAGGCCTCTGATCGAATCTGCATTCTCACAGACGACATTTTATAGTAAGTCCTTGGAAGCTGGAGCTTGGCTCCGCGTCAGGCCTCTGATCGAATCTGCATTCTCAGAGACGACATTTTATACTAAGTCCTTTGATGCTGGAGCTTGGCTCCGCGTCAGGCCTCTGATCAAATCTGCATTCTAAGAGACGACATTTTATACTAAGTCCTATGACGCTGGAGATTGGCTCCGCGTCAGGCCTCTGATCGAATTTGCATTCTCAGAGACGACATTTTATACTAAGTCCTATGACGCTGGAGCTTGGCTCCGCGTCAGGCCTCTGATCGAATTTGCATTCTCAGAGACGACATTTTATATTAAGTCCTTGGACGCTGGAGCTTGGCTCCGCGTCAGGCCTCTGATCGAATCTGCATTCTCAGATACGATATTTTATATTAAGTGCTTGGACGCTGGAGCTTGGCTCCGCGTCAGGCCTCTGATCGAATCTGCATTCTCAGAGACGTCATTTTATATTATGTCCTTGGACGCTGGAGCTTGGCTCCGAGTCAGGCCTCTGATCGAATCTGCATTCTCAGAGACGACATTTTATACTAAGTCCTTTGACGCTGGAGCTTGGCTCCGAGTCAGGCCTCTGATCGAATCTGCATTCTCAGAGACGACATTTTATAGTAACTCCTTTGACGCGGGAGCTTGGCTCCGCTTCAGGCCTCTGATCGAATCTGCATTCTCAGAGACGACATTTTATATTAAGTCCTTGGATGCTGGAGATTGGCTCCGCGTCAGGCGTCTGATCGAATCTGCATTCTCAGAGATGACATTTTATATAAAGTCCTTGGACGCGGGAGCTTGGCTTCGTGTCAGGCCTCAGATCGAATCTACATTCTTAGAGACGACATTTTATTTTAAGTCCTTGGACGCTGGAGCTTGGCTCCGCGTCAGGCCTCTGATCGAATCTGCATTCTCAGAGACGACATTTTATATTAAGTCCTTGGACGCTGGAGCTTGGCTCCGCGTTAGGCCTCTGATCGAATCTGCATTCTCAAAGACGACATTTTATATTAAAGCCTTGGACGCTGGAGCTTGGCTCCGCGTCAGGCCTCTGATCGAATCTGCATTCTCAAAGACGAGATTTTATATTAAGTCCTTGGAGGTTGGAGCTTGGGTCCGCGTTAGGCCTCTGATCGAATCTGCATTGGCAGAGACAACATTTTATATTAAGTCCTTGGACGCTGGAGCTTGGCTCCGCGTCAGACCTCTAATCGAATCTGCATTGGCAGAGACAACATTTTATATTAAGTCCTTGGACGCTGGAGCTTGGCTCCGCGTCAGGCCTCTAATCGAATCTACATTTTCAGAGACGACATTTTATATTAAGTCCTTGGACGCTGGAGCTTGGCTCCGCGCCAGGCCTCTGATCGAATCTGCATTCTAAGAGACGACATTTTATATTAAGTCCTTGGACGCTGGAGCTTGGGTCCGCGTTAGGCCTCTGATCGAATCTGCATTCTCAGATACGACATTTTATATTAAGTCCTTGGACGCTGGAGCTTGGCTCCGCGTCAGGCATCTGATCGAATCTGCATTCTCAGAGACGACATTTTATATTAAGTCCTTGGACGCTGCAGCTTGGCTCCGCGTCAGGCATCTAATCGAATCTGCATTCTCAGAGACGATATTTTATATTAAGTCCTGGGAGGTTGGAGCTTGGCTCCGCTTCAAGCCTCTGATCGAATTTGCATTCTTAGAGACGACATTTTATATTAAGTCATTGGACGCTGGAACTTGGCTCCGCGTCAGGCCTCTGATCGAATCTGCATTCTCAGAGACGACATTTTGTATTAAGTCCTTGGACGCTGGAGCTTGGCTCTGCGTCAGGCATCTGATCGAATCTGCATTCTCAGAGACGACATTTTATACTAAGTCCTTGGACGCTGGAGCTTGGCTCCACGTCAGGCCTCTGATCGAATCTGCATTCTCAGAGACGAAATTTTATATTAAGTCCTTGGACGTTGGAGCTTGGCTCCGCGTGAGGCCTCTGATCGAATCTGCATTCTCAAAGACGACATTTTATATTAAAGCCTTGGACGCTAGAGCTTGGCTCCGCGTCAAACCTCTGATCGAATCTGCATTCTTAGAGATGAGATTTTATATTAAGTCCTTGGACGCTGGAGCTTGGCTCCGCGTCAGACCTCTGATCGAATCTGCATTCTTAGAGACGAGATTTTATATTAAGTCCTTGGACGCTGGAGCTTGGCTCCGCGTCAGACCTCTGATCGAATCTGCATTCTCAAAGATGAGATTTTATATTAAGTCCTTGGACGCTGGAGCCTGGCTCCGTGTCAGGCCTCTGATCGAATCTGCATTCCTAGAGACGACATTTTATATTAAGTCCTTGGACGCTGGAGCTTGGCTCCGCGTCAGGCCTCTGATCGAATCTGTATTCTCAGAGGCTACATTTTATATTAAGTCCTTGGACGCTGAAGCTTGGCTCCGCGTCAGGCCTCTGATCGAATCTGCATTCTCAGAGACGACATTTTATACTAAGTCCTTTGATGCTGGAGCTTGGCTCCGCGTCAGGCCTCTGATCAAATCTGCATTCTAAGAGACGACATTTTATACTAAGTCCTATGACGCTGGAGATTGGCTCCGCGTCAGGCCTCTGATCGAATTTGCATTCTCAGAGACGACATTTTATACTAAGTCCTATGACGCAGGAGCTTGGCTCCGCGTCAGGCCTCTGATCGAATTTGCATTCTCAGAGACGACATTTTATATTAAGTCCTTGGACGCTGGAGCTTGGCTCCGCGTCAGGCCTCTGATCGAATCTGCATTCTCAGATACGATATTTTATATTAAGTGCTTGGACGCTGGAGCTTGGCTCCGCGTCAGGCCTCTGATCGAATCTGCATTCTCAGAGACGTCATTTTATATTATGTCCTTGGACGCTGGAGCTTGGCTCCGAGTCAGGCCTCTGATCGAATCTGCATTCTCAGAGACGACATTTTATACTAAGTCCTTTGACGCTGGAGCTTGGCTCCGAGTCAGGCCTCTGATCGAATCTGCATTCTCAGAGACGACATTTTATAGTAACTCCTTTGACGCGGGAGCTTGGCTCCGCTTCAGGCCTCTGATCGAATCTGCATTCTCAGAGACGACATTTTATATTAAGTCCTTGGATGCTGGAGATTGGCTCCGCGTCAGGCGTCTGATCGAATCTGCATTCTCAGAGATGACATTTTATATAAAGTCCTTGGACGCGGGAGCTTGGCTTCGTGTCAGGCCTCAGATCGAATCTACATTCTTAGAGACGACATTTTATTTTAAGTCCTTGGACGCTGGAGCTTGGCTCCGCGTCAGGCCTCTGATCGAATCTGCATTCTCAGAGACGACATTTTATATTAAGTCCTTGGACGCTGGAGCTTGGCTCCGCGTTAGGCCTCTGATCGAATCTGCATTCTCAAAGACGACATTTTATATTAAAGCCTTGGACGCTGGAGCTTGGCTCCGCGTCAGGCCTCTGATCGAATCTGCATTCTCAAAGACGAGATTTTATATTAAGTCCTTGGAGGTTGGAGCTTGGGTCCGCGTTAGGCCTCTGATCGAATCTGCATTGGCAGAGACAACATTTTATATTAAGTCCTTGGACGCTGGAGCTTGGCTCCGCGTCAGACCTCTAATCGAATCTGCATTGGCAGAGACAACATTTTATATTAAGTCCTTGGACGCTGGAGCTTGGCTCCGCGTCAGGCCTCTAATCGAATCTACATTTTCAGAGACGACATTTTATATTAAGTCCTTGGACGCTGGAGCTTGGCTCCGCGCCAGGCCTCTGATCGAATCTGCATTCTAAGAGACGACATTTTATATTAAGTCCTTGGACGCTGGAGCTTGGGTCCGCGTTAGGCCTCTGATCGAATCTGCATTCTCAGATACGACATTTTATATTAAGTCCTTGGACGCTGGAGCTTGGCTCCGCGTCAGGCATCTGATCGAATCTGCATTCTCAGAGACGACATTTTATATTAAGTCCTTGGACGCTGCAGCTTGGCTCCGCGTCAGGCATCTAATCGAATCTGCATTCTCAGAGACGATATTTTATATTAAGTCCTGGGAGGTTGGAGCTTGGCTCCGCTTCAAGCCTCTGATCGAATTTGCATTCTTAGAGACGACATTTTATATTAAGTCATTGGACGCTGGAACTTGGCTCCGCGTCAGGCCTCTGATCGAATCTGCATTCTCAGAGACGACATTTTGTATTAAGTCCTTGGACGCTGGAGCTTGGCTCTGCGTCAGGCATCTGATCGAATCTGCATTCTCAGAGACGACATTTTATACTAAGTCCTTGGACGCTGGAGCTTGGCTCCACGTCAGGCCTCTGATCGAATCTGCATTCTCAGAGACGAAATTTTATATTAAGTCCTTGGACGTTGGAGCTTGGCTCCGCGTGAGGCCTCTGATCGAATCTGCATTCTCAAAGACGACATTTTATATTAAAGCCTTGGACGCTAGAGCTTGGCTCCGCGTCAAACCTCTGATCGAATCTGCATTCTTAGAGATGAGATTTTATATTAAGTCCTTGGACGCTGGAGCTTGGCTCCGCGTCAGACCTCTGATCGAATCTGCATTCTTAGAGACGAGATTTTATATTAAGTCCTTGGACGCTGGAGCTTGGCTCCGCGTCAGACCTCTGATCGAATCTGCATTCTCAAAGATGAGATTTTATATTAAGTCCTTGGACGCTGGAGCCTGGCTCCGTGTCAGGCCTCTGATCGAATCTGCATTCCTAGAGACGACATTTTATATTAAGTCCTTGGACGCTGGAGCTTGGCTCCGCGTCAGGCCTCTGATCGAATCTGTATTCTCAGAGGCTACATTTTATATTAAGTCCTTGGACGCTGAAGCTTGGCTCCGCGTCAGGCCTCTGATCGAATCTGCATTCTCAGAGACGACATTTTATACTAAGTCCTTTGACGCTAGAGCTTGGCTCCGCGTCAGGCCTCTGATCGAATATGCATTCTCAGAGACGACATTTTATACTAAGTGCTTTGACGCTGGAGCTTGGTTCCGCGTCAGTCCTCTGATCGAATCTGCATTCTCAGAGACGACATTTTATATTAAGTCCTTGGGTGCTAGAGCTTGGCTCCGCGTCAAGCGTCTGATCGAATCTGCATTCTCAGAGATGACATTTTATATAAAGTCCTTGGACGCGGGAGCTTGGCTCCGTGTCAGGCCTCTGATCGAATCTACATTCTCAGAGACGACATTTTATATTAAGTCCTTGGACGCTGGAGCTTGGCTCCGCGTCAGGCCTCTTATCGAATCTTCATTCTCAGAGACGAGATTTTATATTAAGTCCTTGGACGCTGGAGCTTTGCTCCGCGTCAGGCCTCTGATCGAATCTGTATTCTGAGAGACGATATTTTATATTAAGTCCTTGGACGCTGGAGCTTAGCTCCGTGTCAGGCCTCTGATCGAATCTGCATTCTTAGAGATGACATTTTATATTAAGTCCTTGGACGCTGGAGCTTGGCTCCGCGTCAGGCCTCTGATCGAATCTGCATTCTCAGAGACGACATTTTATATTAAGTCCTTTGAGGCTGGCGCTTGGCTCCGCGTCAGGCCTCTGATCGAATCTGCATTCTCAGAGACGACATTTTATAGTAAGTCCTTGGAAGCTGGAGCTTGGCTCCGCGTCAGGCCTCTGATCGAATCTGCATTCTCAGAGACGACATTTTATACTAAGTCCTTGGACGCTGGAGCTTGGCTCCGCGTCAGGCCTCTGATCGAATCTGCATTCTCAGAGACGACATTTTATACTAAGTCCTATGACGCTGGAGCTTGGCTCCGTGTCAGGCCTCTAATCGAATTTGCATTCTCAGAGACGACATTTTATACTAAGTCCTATGACGCTGGAGCTTGGATCCGCGTCAGGCCTCTCATCGAATTTGCATTCTCAAAGACGACATTTTATATTAAGTCCTTGGACGCTGGAGCTTGGCTCCGCGTCAGGCCTCTGATCGAATCTGCATTCTCAGAGACGAAATTTTATATTAAGTCCTTGGACGCTGGAGCTTGGCTCCGCGTGTGGCCTCTGATCGAATCTGCATTCTCAAAGACGATATTTTATATTATGTCCTTGGACGCTGGAGCTTGGCTCCGCGTCAGACCTCTGATCGAATCTGCATTCTTAGAGACGAGATTTTATATTAAGTCCTTGGACGCTGGAGCTTGGCTCCGCGACAGACCTCTGATCGAATCTGCATTCTCAAAGACGAGATTTTATATTAAGTCCTTGGACGCTGGAGCTTGGCTCCGCGTCAGACCTCTGATCGAATCTGCATTCTCAAAGATGAGATTTTATATTAAGTCCTTGGACGCTGGAGCCTGGCTCCGTGTCAGGCCTCTGATTGAATCTGCATTCTCAGAGACGACATTTTATATTAAGTCCTTGGACGCTGGAGCTTGGCTCCGCGTCAGGCATCTGATCGAATCTGCATTCTCAGAGACGACATTTTATACTAAGTCCTTGGATGCTGGAGCTTGGCTCCGCGTCAGGCCTCTGATCGAATCTGCATTCTCAGAGACGAAATTTTATATTAAGTCCTTGGACGTTGGAGCTTGGCTCCGCGTGAGGCCTCTGATCGAATCTGCATTCTCAAAGACGACATTTTATATTAAAGCCTTGGACGCTAGAGCTTGGCTCCGCGTCAAACCTCTGATCGAATCTGCATTCTTAGAGATGAGATTTTATATTATGTCCTTGGACGCTGGAGCTTGGCTCCGCGTCAGACCTCTGATCGAATCTGCATTCTTAGAGACGAGATTTTATATTAAGTCCTTGGACGCTGGAGCTTGGCTCCGCGTCAGACCTCTGATCGAATCTGCATTCTCAAAGATGAGATTTTATATTAAGTCCTTGGACGCTGGAGCCTGGCTCCGTGTCAGGCCTCTGATCGAATCTGCATTCCTAGAGACGACATTTTATATTAAGTCCTTGGACGCTGGAGCTTGGCTCCGCGTCAGGCCTCTGATCGAATCTGTATTCTCAGAGGCTACATTTTATATTAAGTCCTTGGACGCTGAAGCTTGGCTCCGCGTCAGGCCTCTGATCGAATCTGCATTCTCAGAGACGACATTTTATACTAAGTCCTTTGACGCTAGAGCTTGGCTCCGCGTCAGGCCTCTGATCGAATCTGCATTCTCAGAGACGACATTTTATACTAAGTCCTTGGACGCTGGAGCTTGGCTCCGCGTCAGGCGTCTGATCGAATCTGCATTCTCAGAGACGACATTTTATACTAAGTCCTTTGACGCTGGAGCTTGGCTCCGAGTCAAGCCTCTGATCGAATCTGCATTCTCAGAGACGACATTTTATAGTAAGTCCTTGGACGCGGGAGCTTGGCTCCGCGTCAGGCCTCTGATCGAATCTGCATTCTCAGAGACGACATTTTATATTAAGTCCTTGGATGCTGGAGATTGGCTCCGCGTCAGGCGTCTGATCGAATCTGCATTCTCAGAGAAGACATTTTATATAAAGTCCTTGGACGCGGGAGCTTGGCTTCGTGTCAGGCCTCAGATCGAATCTACATTCTTAGAGACGACATTTTATTTTAAGTCCTTGGACGCTGGAGCTTGGCTCCGCGTCAAGCCTCTGATCGAATCTGCATTCTCAGAGACGACATTTTATATTAAGTCCTTGGACGCTGGAGCTTGGCTCCGCGTCAGGCCTCTTATCGAATCTTCATTCTCAGAGACGAGATTTTATATTAAGTCCTTGGACGCTGGAGCTTGGCTCCGCGTCAGGCCTCTGATCGAATCTGTATTCTGAGAGACGACATTTTATATTAAGTCCTTGGACGCTGGAGCTTAGCTCCGTGTCAGGCCTCTGATCGAATCTGCATTCTCAGAGATGACATTTTATATTAAGTCCTTGGACGCTGGAGCTTGGCTCCGCGTCAGGCCTCTGATCGAATCTGCATTCTCAGAGACGACATTTTATACTAAGTTCTTTGACGCTGGCGCTTGGCTCCGCGTCAGGCCTCTAATCGAATCTGCATTCTCAGAGACGACATTTTATAGGAAGTCCTTGGAAGGTGGAGCTTGGCTCCGCGTCAGGCCTCTGATCGAATCTGCATTCTCAGAGACGACATTTTATACTAAGTCCTTGGACGCTGGAGCTTGGCTCCGCGTCAGGCCTCTGAACAAATCTGCATTCTCAGAGACGACATTTTATACTAAGTCCTATGACGCTAGAGCTTGGCTCCGCGTCAGGCCTCTGATCGAATTTGCATTCTCAGAGACGACATTTTATATTAAGTCCTTGGACGCTGGAGCTTGGCTCCGCGTCAGGCCTCTGATCGAATCTGCATTCTCAGATACGATATTTAATATTAAGTGCTTGGACGCTGGAGCTTGGCTCCGCGTCAGGCCTCTGATCGAATCTGCATTCTCAGAGACGTCATTTTATATTATGTCCTTGGACGCTGGAGCTTGGCTCCGCGTCAGGCCTCTGATCGAATCTGCATTCTCAGAGACGACATTTTGTACTAAGTCCTTGGACGCGGGAGCTTGGCTCCGCGTCAGGCTTCAGATCGAATCTGCATTTTCAGAGACGACATTTTATATTAAGTCCTTGGACGCTGGAGCTTGGCTCCGCGTCAGGCCTCTAATCGAATCTGCATTCTCAGAGATGACATTTTATATTAGGTCCTTGGACATTGGAGCTTGGCTCCGCGTCAGGCCTCTGATCGAATCTGTATTCTCAGAGAGGATATTTTATATTAAGTCCTTGGACGCTGTAGCTTGGCTCCGCGTCAGGCCTCTGATCGAATCTGCATTCTCAGAGACGACATTTTATACTAAGTCCTATGACGCTGGAGCTTGGCTCCGCGTCAGGCCTCTGATCGAATCTGCATTCTCAGAGATGACATTTTATATTAAGTCCTTGGGCGCTGGAGCTTGGCTCCGCGTCAGGCCTCTGATCGAATCTGTATTCTGAGAGATGACATTTTATATTAAGTCCTTGGACGCTGGAGCTTAGCTCCGTGTCAGGCCTCTGATCGAATCTGCATTCTCAGAGATGACATTTTATATTAAGTCCTTGGACGCTGGAGCTTGGCTCCGCGTCAGGCATCTGATCGAATCTGCTTTCTCAGAGATGACATTTTATATTTAGTCCTTGGACGCTGGAGTGTCGCTCCGCGTCAGGCCTCTGATCGAATCTGCATTCTCAGAGACGATATTTTACATTAAATCCTTGGACGCTGGAGCTTGGCTCCGCGTCAGGCCTTTGATCGAATCTGCATTCTCAGAGACGACATTTTATATTAAGTCCTTGGACGCTGGAGCTTGGCTCTGCGTCAGGCCTCTCATCGAATCTGCATTCTCAAAGACGACATTTTATACTAAGTCCTATGACGCTGGAGCTTGGCTCCGCGTCAGGCCTCTGATCGAATCTGCATTCTCAGAGACGACATTTTATATTAAGTCCTTGGACGCTGGAGCTTGGCTCCGCGTCAGGCCTCTGATCGAATCTGCTTTCTCAGAGATTACATTTTATATTTAGTCCTTGGACGCTGGAGTGTCGCTCCGCGTCAGGCCTCTGATCGTATCTGCATTCTCAGAGATGATATTTTACATTAAATCCTTGGACGCTGGAGCTAGGCTCCGCGTCAGGCCTCTGATCGAATCTGCATTCTCAGAGACGACATTTTATATTAAGTCCTTAGACGCTGGAGCTTGTCTCCGCGTCAGGCCTCTGATCGAATCTGCATTCTCAAAGACGACATTTTATACTAAGTCCTATGACGCTGGAGCTTGGCTCCGCGTCAGGCCTCTGATCGAATCTGCATTCTCAGATACGATATTTTATATTAAGTGTTTGGACGCTGGAGCGTGGCTCGCGTCAGGCCTCTGATCGAATCTGCATTCTTAGAGACGACATTTTATAGTATGTCCTTGGACGCTGGAGCTTGGCTCCGCGTCAGGCCTCTGATCGAATCTGCATTATCAGAGACGATATTTTACATTAAATCTTTGGACGCTGGAGCTTGGCTCCGCGTCAGGCCTCTGATCGAATCTGCATTCTCAGAGACGACATTTTATATTAAGTCCTTGGACGCTGGAGCTTGGCTCCGCGTCAGGCCTCTGATCGAATCTGCATTCTCAAAGACGACATTTTATACTAAGTCCTATGACGCTGGAGCTTGGCTCCGCGTCAGGCCTCTGATCGAATCTGCATTCTCAGAGACGACATTTTATATTAAGTCCTTGGACGCTGGAGCTTGGCTCCGCGTCAGGCCTCTGATCGAATCTGCTTTCTCAGAGATGACATTTTATATTTAGTCCTTGGACGCTGGAGTGTCGCTCCGCGTCAGGCCTCTGATCGTATCTGCATTCTCAGAGACGATATTTTACATTAAATCCTTGGACGCTGGAGCTAGGCTCCGCGTCAGGCCTCTGATCGAATCTGCATTCTCAGAGACGACATTTTATATTAAGTCCTTAGACGCTGGAGCTTGTCTCCGCGTCAGGCCTCTGATCGAATCTGCATTCTCAAAGACGACATTTTATACTAAGTCCTATGACGCTGGAGCTTGGCTCCGCGTCAGGCCTCTGATCGAATCTGCATTCTCAGATACGATATTTTATATTAAGTGTTTGGACGCTGGAGCGTGGCTCCGCGTCAGGCCTCTGATCGAATCTGCATTCTTAGAGACGACATTTTATAGTATGTCCTTGGACGCTGGAGCTTGGCTCCGCGTCAGGCCTCTGATCGAATCTGCATTCTCAGAGACGACATTTTATACTAATTCCTTTGACGCTGGAGCTTGGCACCGCTTCAGGCCTCTGATCGAATCTGCATTCTCAGAGACGACATTTTATAGTAAGTCATTGGACGCTGGAGATTGGCTCCGCGTCAGGCCTCTTATCGAATCTGCATTCTCAGAGACGACATTTTATATTAAGTCCTTGGACGCTGGAGCTTGGCTCCGTGTTAGGCCTCTGATCGAATCTACATTCTCAGAGACGACATTTTGAACTAAGTCCTTGGACGCTCGAGCTTGGCTCCGCATCAGGCCTCTGATCGAATCTGCATTCTCAGAGACGACATTTTATATTAAGTCCTTGGACTTTGGAGTTTGGCTCTGCGTCAGGCCTCTGATCGAATCTGCATTCTCAGAGACAACATTTTATATTAAGTCCTTGGACGCGGGAGCTTGGCTCCACGTCAGGCCTCTGATCGAATCTGCATTCTCAAAGACGACATTTTATATTAAGTCCTTGGACGCTGGAGCTTTGCTCCGCGTCAGGCCTCTGATCGAATCTGCATTCTCAGAGACGACGATTTATACTAAGTCCTTGGACGCCGGAGCTTGGCTCCGCGTCAGGCCTCTGATCGAATCTGCATTTTCAGAGACGACATTTTATATTAAGTCCTTGGACGCTGGAGCTTGGCTCCGCGTCAGGCATCTGATCGAATCTGCTTTCTCAGAGATGACATTTTATATTTAGTCCTTGGACGCTGGAGTGTCGCTACGCGTCAGGCCTCTGATCGAATCTGCATTCTCAGAGACGATATTTTACATTAAATCCTTGGACGCTGGAGCTTGGCTCCGCGTCAGGCCTCTGATCGAATCTGCATTCTCAGAGATGACATTTTGTACTAAGTCCTTGGACGCGGGAGCTTAGCTCCGCGTCAGGCTTCAGATCGAATCTGCATTTTCAGAGACGACATTTTATATTAAGTCCTTGGACGCTGGAGCTTGGCTCCGCGTCAGGCCTCTAATCGAATCTGCATTCTCAGATACGACATTTTATATTAAGTCCTTGGACGCTGGAGATTGGCTCCGCGTCAGGCCTCTTATCGAATCTGCATTCTCAGAGACGACATTTTATATTAAGTCCTTGGACGCTGGAGCTTGGCTCCGTTTCAGGCCTCTAATCGAATCTACATTCTCAAAGACGACATTTTATACTAAGTCCTTGGACGCCGGAGCTTGGCTCCGCGTCAGGCCTCTGATCGAATCTGCATTCTCAGAGACGACATTTTATACTATGTCCTTTGACGCGGGAGCTTGGCTCCGCGTCAGGCTTCAGATCGAATCTGCATTTTCAGAGACGACATTTTATATTAAGTCCTTGGACGCTGGAGCTTAGCTCCGCGTCAGGCCTCTGATCGAATCTGCATTCTCAGATACGATATTTTATATTAAGTGTTTGGACGCTGGAGCGTGGCTCCGCGTCAGGCCTCTGATCGAATCTGCATTCTTAGAGACGACATTTTATAGTATGTCCTTGGACGCTGGAGCTTGGCTCCGCGTCAGGCCTCTGATCGAATCTGCATTCTCAGAGACGACATTTTATACTAATTCCTTTGACGCCGGAGCTTGGCACCGCTTCAGGCCTCTGATCGAATCTGCATTCTCAGAGACGACATTTTATAGTAAGTCATTGGACGCTGGAGATTGGCTCCGCGTCAGGCCTCTTATCGAATCTGCATTCTCAGAGACGACATTTTATATTAAGTCCTTGGACGCGGGAGCTTGGCTCCGTTTCAGGCCTCTAATCGAATCTACATTCTCAAAGACGACATTTTATACTAAGTCCTTGGACGCCGGAGCTTGGCTCCGCGTCAGGCCTCTGATCGAATCTGCATTCTCAGAGACGACATTTTATACTAAGTCCTTTGACGCGGGAGCTTGGCTCCGCGTCAGGCCTCTGATCGAATCTGCATTCTCAGAGATGACATTTTATATTAAGTCCTTGGACTTTGGAGGTTGGCTCTGCGTCAGGCCTCTGATCGAATCTGCATTCTCAGAGACAACATTTTATATTAAGTCCTTGGAGGCTGGAGCTTGGCTCCGCATCAGGCCTCTGATCGAATCTGCATTCTCAGAGACGACATTTTATAGTAAGTCCTTTGACGCGGGAGCTTGGCTCCGCGTCAGGCCTCTGATCGAATCTGCATTCTCAGAGATGACATTTTGTACTAAGTCCTTGGACGCGGGAGCTTAGCTCCGCGTCAGGCTTCTGATCGAATCCGCATTTTCAGAGACGACATTTTATATTAAGTCCTTGGACGCTGGAGCTTGGCTCCGCGTCAGGCCTCTGATCGAATCTGCATTCTCAGAGATGACATTTTATATTAGGTCCTTGGACGTTGGACCTTGGCTCCGCGTTAGGCCTCTGATCGAATCTGTATTCTCAGAGATGATATTTTATATTAAGTCGATGGACGCTGGAGCTTGGCTCCGCGTCAGGCCTCTGATCGAATCTGCATTCTCAGAGACGATATTTTACATTAAATCTTTGAACGCTGGAGCTTGGCTCCGCGTCAGACCTCTGATCGAATCTGCATTCTCAGAGACGACATTTTATATTAAGTCCTTGGACGCTGGAGCTTGGCTCCGCGTCAGGCCTCTGATCGAATCTGCATTCTCAGATACGACATTTTATACTAAGTCCTATGACGCTGGAGCTTGGCTCCGCGTCAGGCCTCTGATCGAATCTGTATTCTCAGATATGATATTTTATATTAAGTGCTTGGACGCTGGAGCTTGGCTCCGCGTCAGGCCTCTGATCGAATCTGCATTCTTAGAGACGACATTTTATAGTATGTCCTTGGACCCTGGAGCTTGGCTCCGCGTCAGGCCTCTGATCGAATCTGCATTCTCAGAGACGACATTTTATACTAATTCCTTTGACGCTGGAGCTTGGCTCCGCTTCAGGCCTCTGATTGAATCTGCATTCTCAGAGACGACATTTTATAGTAAGTCCTTGGACGCTGGAGATTGGCTCCGCGTCAGGCCTCTTATCGAATCTGCATTCTCAGAGATGACATTTTATATTAAGTCCTTGGACGCTGGAGCTTGGCTCCGTGTCAGGCCTCTGATCGAATCTGCATTCTCAGAGACGACATTTTATACTAAGTCCTTGGACGCTCGAGCTTGGCTCCGCATCAGGCCTCTGATGGAATCTGCATTCTCAGAGACGACATTTTATATTAAGTCCTTAGACGCTGGAGCTTGGCTCCGCGTCAGGCCTCTGATCGAATCTGCATTCTCAGAGACGACATTTTATATTAAGTCCTTGGACGCTGGAGCTTGGCTCCGCGTCAGGCCTCTGATCGAATCTGCATTCTCAGAGATGACATTTTATATTAGGTCCTTGGACGTTGGAGCTTGCCTCCGCGTCAGGCCTCTGATCGAATCTGTATTCTCAGAGATGATATTTTATATTAAGTCGTTGGACGCTGGAGCTTGGCTCCGCGTCAGGCCTCTGATCGAATCTGAATTCTCAGAGACGATATTATACATTAAATCTTTGAACGCTGGAGCTTGGCTCCGCGTCAGGCCTCTGATCGAATCTGCATTCTCAGAGACGACATTTTATATTAAGTCCTTGGACGCTGGAGCTTGGCTCCGCGTCAGGCCTCTGATCGAATCTGCATTCTCAGAGACGACATTTTATACTAAGTCCTATGACGCTGGAGCTTGGCTCCGCGTCAGGCCTCTGATCGAATCTGTATTCTCAGATATGATATTTTATATTAAGTGCTTGGACGCTGGAGCTTGGCTCCGCGTCAGGCCTCTGATCGAATCTGCATTCTTAGAGACGACATTTTATAGTATGTCCTTGGACCCTGGAGCTTGGCTCCGCGTCAGGCCTCTGATCGAATCTGCATTCTCAGAGACGACATTTTATACTAATTCCTTTGACGCTGGAGCTTGGCTCCGCTTCAGGCCTCTGATCGAATCTGCATTCTCAGAGACGACATTTTATAGTAAGTCCTTGGACGCTGGAGATTGGCTCCGCGTCAGGCCTCTTATCGAATCTGCATTCTCAGAGACGACATTTTATATTAAGTCCTTGGACGCTGGAGCTAGGCTCCGTGTCAGGTCTCTGATCGAATCTGCATTCTCAGAGACGACATTTTATACTAAGTCCTTGGACGCTCGAGCTTGGCTCCGCATCAGGCCTCTGATCGAATCTGCATTCTCAGAGACGATATTTTATATTAAGTCCTTGGACGCTGGAGCTTGGCTCCGCGTTAGGCCACTGATTGAATCTACATTCTCAGAGACGACATTTTATATTAAGTCCTTGGACGCTGGAGCTTGGCTCCGCGTCAGGTCTCTGATCGAATCTGCATTCTCAGAGACGACATTTTATACTAGGTCCTTTGACGCTGGAGCTTGGCTCCGCGTCAGGCCTCTGATGGAATCTGCATTCTCAGAGACGACATTTTATATTAAGTCCTTAGACGCTGGAGCTTGGCTCCGCGTCAGGCCTCTGATCGAATCTGCATTCTCAAAGACGACATTTTATATTAAGTCCTTGGACGCTGGAGCTTGGCTCCGCGTCAGGCCTCTGATCGAATCTGCATTCTCAAAGATGACATTTTATATTAGGTCCTTGGACGTTGGAGCTTGCCTCCGCGTCAGGCCTCTGATCGAATCTGCATTCTCAGAGACGACATTTTATAGTAAGTCCTTGGACGCTGGAGATTGGCTCCGCGTCAGGCCTCTTATCGAATCTGCATTCTCAGAGACGACATTTTATATTAAGTCCTTGGACGCTGGAGCTTGGCTCCGTGTCAGGCCTCTGATCGAATCTGCATTCTCAGAGACGACATTTTATATTAAGTCCTTGGACGCTGGAGCTTGGCTCCGCGTCAGGCCTCTGATCGAATCTGCATTCTCAGAGACGACATTTTATACTAAGTCCTATGATGCTGGAGCTTGGCTCCGCGTCAGGCCTCTGATCGAATCTGTATTCTCAGATATGATATTTTATATTAAGTGCTTGGACGCTGGAGCTTGGCTCCGCGTCAGGCCTCTGATCGAATCTGCATTCTTAGAGACGACATTTTATAGTATGACCTTGGACCCTGGAGCTTGGCTCCGCGTCAGGCCTCTGATCGAATCTGCATTCTGAGAGACGACATTTTATACTAATTCCTTTGACGCTGGAACTTGGCTCCGCTTCAGGCCTCTGATCGAATCTGCATTCTCAGAGACGACATTTTATAGTTAGTCCTTGGACGCTGAAGATTGGCTCCGCGTCAGGCCTCTTATCGAATCTGCATTCTTAGAGACGACATTTTATATTAAGTCCTTGGACGCTGGAGCTTGGCTCCGTGTCAGGCCTCTGATCGAATCTGCATTCTCAGAGACGACATTTTATACTAAGTCCTTGGACGCTCGAGCTTGGCTCCGCATCAGGCCTCTGATCGAATCTGCATTCTCAGAGACGATATTTTATATTAAGTCCTTGGACGCTGGAGCTTGGCTCCGCGTCAGGCCTCTGATTGAATCTACATTCTCAGAGACGACATTTTATATTAAGTCCTTGGACGCTGGAGCTTGGCTCCGCGTCAGGCCTCTGATCGAATCTGCATTCTCAGAGACGACATTTTATACTAGGTCCTTGGACGCTGGAGCTTGGCTCCGCGTCAGGCCTCTGATGGAATCTGCATTCTCAGAGACGACATTTTATATTAAGTCCTTAGACGCTGGAGCTTGGCTCCGCGTCAGGCCTCTGATCGAATCTGCATTCTCAGAGACGACATTTTATATTAAGTCCTTGGACGCTGGAGCTTGGCACCGCGTCAGGCCTCTGATCGAATCTGCATTCTCAGAGATGATATTTTAAATTAAGTCGTTGGACGCTGGAGCTTGGCTCCGCGTCAGGCCTCTGATCGAATCTGCATTCTCAGAGACGATATTTTACATTAAATCTTTGGACGCTGGAGCTTGGCTCCGCGTTAGGCCTCTGATCGAATCTGCATTCTCAGAGACGACATTTTATATTAAGTCCTTTGACGCTGGAGCTTGGCTCCGCGTCAGGCCTCTGATCGAATATGCTTTCTCAGAGATGACATTTTATATTTAGTCCTTGGACGCTGGAGTGTCGCTCCGCGTCAGGCCTCTGATCGAATCTGCATTCTCAAAGACGATATTTTACATTAAATCCTTGGACGCTGGAGCTTGGCTCCGCGTCAGGCCTCTGATCGAATCTGCATTCTCAGAGACGACATTTTATATTAAGTCCTTAGACGCCGGAGCTTGGCTCCGCGTCAGGCCTCTGATCGAATCTGCATTCTCAGAGACGAGATTTTATACTAAGTCCTATGACGCTGGAGCTTGGCTCCGCGTCAGGCCTCTGATCGAATCTGCATTCTCAGATACGATATTTTATATTAAGTGCTTGGACACTGGAGCTTGGCTCCGCGTCAGGCCTCTGATCGAATCTGCATTCTTAGAGACGACATTTTATAGTATGTCCTTCGACCCTGGAGCTTGGCTCTGCGTCAGGCCATTCATCGAATCTGCATTCTCAGAGACGACATTTTATACTAATTCCTTTGCTGCTGGAGCTTGGCTCCGCTTAAGGCCTCTGATCGAATCTGCATTCTCAGAGACGACATTTTATAGTAAGTCCTTGGACGCTGGAGATTGGCTCCGCGTCAGGCCTCTTATCGAATCTGCATTCTCAGAGACGACATTTTATATTAAGTCCTTGGACGCTGGAGCTTGGCTCCGTGTCAGGCCTCTGATCGAATCTGCATTCTCAGAGACGACATTTTATACTAAGTCCTTGGACGCTCGAGCATGGCTCCGCATCAGGCCTCTGATCGAATCTGCATTCTCAGAGACGATATTTTATATTAAGTCCTTGGACGCTGGAGCTTGGCTGCGCGTCAGGCCTCTGATTGAATCTACATTCTCAGAGACGACATTTTATATTAAGTCCTTGGGCGCTGGAGCTTGGCTCCGCGTCAGGCCTCTGATCGAATCTGCATTCTCAGAGACGAAATTTTATACTAGGTCCTTTGACGCTGGAGCTTGGCTCCGCATCAGGCCTCTGATCGAATCTGCATTCTCAGAGACGACATTTTATATTAAGTCCTTGGAATTTGGAGTTTGGCTCTGCGTCAGGCCTATGATCGAATCTGCATTCTCAGAGACAACATTTTATATTAAGTCCTTGGACGCTGGAGCTTGGCTCCACGTCAGGCCTCTGATCGAATCTGCATTCTCAGAGACGACATTTTATATCAAGTCATTGGACGCTGGAGCTTGGCTCCGCGTCAGGCCTCTGATCGAATCTGCATTCTCAGAGACGACATTTTATACTAAGTTCTTTGACGCTTGAGCTT
Organism: Persicaria maculosa; assembly: GCA_963922045.1. Lineage (NCBI taxonomy): Eukaryota > Viridiplantae > Streptophyta > Magnoliopsida > Caryophyllales > Polygonaceae > Persicaria > Persicaria maculosa. The sequence goes on from OY998256.1 coordinate 44,801,268, forward strand.
GGCTCCGTGTCAGGCCTCTTATCGAATCTGCATTCTCAGAGACGACATTTTATATTAAGTCCTTGGAATTTGGAGTTTGGCTCTGCGTTAGGCCTATGATCGAATCTGCATTCTCAGAGACAACATTTTATATTAAGTTCTTGGACGCTGGAGCTTGGCTCCACGTCAGGCCTCTGATCGAATCTGCATTCTCAGAGACGACATTTTATATTAAGTCCTTGGACGCTGGAGCTTTGCTCCGCGTCAGGCCTCTGATCGAATCTGCATTCTCAGAGACGACATTTTATACTAAGTCCTTGGACGCCGAAGCTTGGCTCCGCGTCAGGCCTATGATCGAATCTGCATTCTCAGAGACGACATTTTATACTAAGTCCTTTGACGCTTGAGCTTGGCTCCGCGTCAGGCCTCTTATCGAATCTGCATTCTCAGAGACGACATTTTATATTAAGTCCTTGGACTTTGCAGTTTGGCTCTGCGTCAGGCCTCTGATCGAATCTGCATTCTCAGAGACAACATTTTATATTAAGTCCTTGGACGCTGGAGCTTGGCTCCGCGTCAGGCCTCTGATCGAATCTGCATTCTCAAAGGCGACATTTTATATTAAGTCCTTGGACGCTGGAGCTTGGCTCCGCGTCAGGCCTCTCATCGAATCTGCATTCTCAAAGACTACATTTTATATTAAGTCCTTGAACGCTGGATTTTGGCTCCGTGTCAGGCCTCTAATCGAATCTGCATTCTCAGAGACGACATTTTATATTAAGTCCTTGGACGCTGGAGCTTGGCTCCGCGTCAGGCCTCTGATCGAATCTGCATTTTCAGAGACGACATTTTATATTAAGTCCTTGGACACTAGAGCTTGGCTCCGCGTCAGGCCTCTGATCGAATCTGCATTCTCAGAGACGACATTTTATACTAAGTCCTTTGACGCTGGCGCTTGGCTCCGCGTCAGGCCTCAGATCGAATCTGCATTCTCAGAGACGACATTTTATAGTAAGTCCTTGGAAGCTGGATCTTGGCTCCGCGTCAGGCCTCTGATCGAATCTGCATTCTCAGAGACGACATTTAATACTAAGTCCTTGGACGCTGGAGCTTGGCTCCGCGTCAGGCTCTGATCGAATCTGCATTCTCAGAGACGACATTTTATACTAAGTCCTATGACGCTGGAGCTTGGCTCCGCGTCAGGCCTCTGATCGAATCTGCATTCTCAGAGACGACATTTTATATTAAGTCCTTGGACGCTGGAGCTTGGCTCCGTGTCAGGCCTCTGATCGAATCTGCATTCTCAGATACGATATTTTATATTAAGTGTTTGGACGCTGGAGCTTGGCTCCGCGTCAGGCCTCTGATCGAATCTGCATTCTGAGAGACGTCATTTTATATTATGTCCTTGGACGCTGGAGCTTGGCTCCGCGTCAGGCCTCTGATCGAATCAGCATTTCTCAGAGACGACATTTTATACTATGTCCTTTGACGCTGGAGCTTGGCTCCGCGTCAGGCCTCTAATCGAATCTGCATTCTCAGAGACGACATTTTATAGTAAGTCCTTGGACGCGGGAGCTTGGCTCCGCGTCAGGCCTCTGATCGAATCTGCATTCTCAGAGACGACATTTTGTACTAAGTCCTTGGACGCGGGAGCTTAGCTCCGCGTCAGGCTTCAGATCGAATCTGCATTTTCAGAGACGACATTTTATATTAAGTTTTTGGACGCTAGAGCTTGGCTCCGCGTCAGGCCTCTGATCGAATCTGCATTCTCAGAGATGACATTTTATATTAGGTCCTTGGACGTTGGAGCTTGGCTCCGCGTCAGGCCTGTGATCGAATCTGTATTCTCAGAGATGATATTTTATATTAAGTCGTTGGACGCTGGAGCTTGGCTCCGCGTCAGGCCTCTGATCGAATCTGCATTCTCAGAGACGATATTTTACATTAAATCTTTGGACGCTGGAGCTTGGCTCCGCGTCAGGCCTCTGATCGAATCTGCATTCTCAGAGACGACATTTTATATTAAGTCCTTGGTCGCAGGAGCTTGGCTCCGCGTCATGCCTCTGATCGAATCTGCATTCTCAGAGACGATATTTTATACTAAGTCCTTGGACGCTGGAGATTGGCTCCGCGTCAGGCCTCTTATCGAATCTGCATTCTCAGAGACGATATTTTATATTAAGTCCTTGGACGCTGGAGCTTGTCTCTTCGTCAGGCCTCTGATTGAATCTACATTCTCAGAGACGACATTTTATATTAAGTCCTTGGACGCTGGAGCTTGGCTCCGCGTCAGGCCTCTGATCGAATCTGCATTCTCAGAGACGACATTTTATACTACGTCCTTTGACGCTGGAGCTTGGCTCCGCGTCAGGCCTCTGATCGAATCTGCATTCTCAGAGACGACATTTTATATTAAGTCCTTGGACGCTGGAGCTTGGCTCCGCGTCAGGCCTCTGATCGAATCTGTATTATCAGAGGCTACATTTTATATTAAGTCCTTGGACGCTGGAGCTTTGCTCCGCGTTAGGCCTATGATCGAATCTGCATTCTCAGAGATGACGTTTTATATTAAGTCCTTGGACGCCGGAGCTTGGCTCCGCGTCAGGCCTCTGATCGAATCTGCATTCTCAGAGACGACATTTTATACTAATTCCTTTGACGCTGGTGCTTGGCTCCGCTTCAGGCCTCTGATCGAATCTGCATTCTCAGAGACGACATTTTATAGTAAGTCCTTGGACGCTGGAGATTGGCTCCGCGTCAGGCCTCTTATCGAATCTGCATTCTCAGAGACGACATTTTATATTAAGACTTTGGACGCTGGAGCTTGGCTCCGTGTCAGGCCTCTGATCGAATCTGCATTCTCAGAGACGACATTTTATACTAAGTCCTTGGACGCTCGAGCTTGGCTCCGCATCAGGCCTCTGATCGAATCTGCATTCTCAGAGACGATATTTTATATTAAGTCCTTGGACGCTGGAGCTTGGCTCCGCGTCAGGCCTCTGATTGAATCTACATTCTCAGAGACGACATTTTATATTAAGTCCTTGGACGCTGGAGCATGGCTCCGCGTCAGACCTCTGATCGAATCTGCATTCTCAGAGACGACATTTTATATTAAGTCCTTAGGCGCTGGAGCTTGGCTCCGTGTCAGGCCTCTGATCGAATCTGCATTCTCAGAGACAACATTTTATATTAAGTCCTTGGACGCTGGAGCTTGGCTCCGCGTCAGGCCTCTGATCGAATCTGCATTCTCAGATACGATATTTTATATTAAGTGCTTGGACGCTGGAGCTTGGCTCCGCGTCAGGCCTCTGATCGAATCTGCATTCTCAGAGACGTCATTTTATATTATGTCCTTGGACGCTGGAGCTTGGCTCCGCGTCAGGCCTCTGATCGAATCTGCATTCTCAAAGACGACATTTTATACTATGTCCTTTGACGCTGGAGCTTGGCTCCGCGTCAGGCCTCTGATCGAATCTGCATTCTCAGAGACGACATTTTATAGTAAATCCTTGGACGCGGGAGCTTGGCTCCGCGTCAGGCCTCTGATCCAATCTGCATTCTCAGAGACGACATTTTGTACTAAGTCCTTGGACGCGGGAGCTTAGCTCCGCGTCAGGCTTCAGATCGAATCTGCATTTTCAGAGACGACATTTTATATTAAGTCCTTGGACGCTGGAGCTTGGCTCCGCGTCAGGCGTCTGATCGAATCTGCATTCTCAGAGATGACATTTTATATTAGGTCCTTGGACGTTGGAGCTTGGCTCCGCGTCAGGCCTCTGATCGAATCTGTATTCTCAGAGATGATATTTTATATTAAGTCGTTGGACGCTGGAGCTTGGCTCCGCGTCAGGCCTCTGATCGAATCTGCATTCTCAGAGACGATATTTTACATTAAATCTTTGGACGCTGGAGCTTGGCTCCGCATCAGGCCTCTGATCGAATCTGCATTCTCAGAGACGACATTTTATATTAAGTCCTTGGACGCTGGAGCTTGGCTCCGCGTCAGGCCTCTGATCGAATCTGCATTCTCAGAGACGACATTTTATACTAAGTCGTATGACGCTGGAGCTTGGCTCCGCGTCAGGCCTCTGATCGAATCTGCATTCTCAGAGATGACATTTTATAGTAAGTCCTTGGACGCTGGAGATTGGCTCCGCATAAGGCCGCTTATCGAATCTGCATTCTCAGAGACGACATTTTATATTAAGTCTTTGGACGCTGGAGCTTGGCTCCACGTCAGGCCTCTGATCGAATCTGCATTCTCAGAGACGACATTTTATATTATGTCCTTGGACACTAGAGCTTGGCTCCGCGTCAGGCCTCTGATAGAATCTGCATTCTCAGAGACGACATTTTATATTAAGTCCTTGGACGCTGGAGCTTGGCTCCGCGTCAGGCCTCTGATCGAATCTGCATTCTCAGAGACGACATTTTATAGTAAGTACTTGGACGCTGGAGATTGGCTCCGCGTCAGGCATCTTATCGAATCTGCATTCTTAGAGACGACATTTTATATTAAGTCCTTGGACGCTGGAGCTTGGCTCCGTGTCAGGCCTCTTATCGAATCTTCATTCTCAGAGATGACGTTTTATATTAAGTCCTTGGACGCTGGAGCTTGGCTCCGCGTCAGGCCTCTGATCGAATCTGCATTCTCAGAGACAACATTTTATACTAACTCCTTGGACGCTCGAGCTTGGCTCCGCGTCAGGCCTCTGATCGAATCTGCATTGTCAGAGACGATATTTTATATTAAGTCCTTGGACGCTGGAGCTTGGCTCCGCGTCAGGCCTCTGATCGAATCTGCATTCTCAGAGACGACATTTTATACTAAGTCCTTGGACGCTCGAGCTTGGCTCCGCATCAGGCCTCTGATCGAATCTGCATTCTCAGAGACGATATTTTATATTAAGTCCTTGGACGCTGGAGCTTGGCTCCGCGTCAGGCCTCTGATTGAATCTACATTCTCAGAGACGACATTTTATATTAAGTCCTTGGACGCTGGAGCTTGGCTCCGCGTCAGGCCTCTGATCGAATCTGCATTCTCAGAGATGACATTTTATATTAGGTCCTTGGACGTTGGAGCTTGGCTCCGCGTCAGGCCTCTGATCGAATCTGTATTCTCAGAGATGATATTTTATATTAAGTCGTTGGACGCTGGAGCTTGGCTCCGCGTCAGGCCTCTGATCGAATCTGCATTCTCAGAGACGATATTTTACATTAAATCTTTGGACGCTGGAGCTTGGCTCCGCGTCAGGCCTCTGATCGAATCTGCATTCTCAGAGACGACATTTTATATTAAGTCCTTGGACGCTGGAGCTTGGCTCCGCGTCAGGCCTCTGATCGAATCTGCATTCTCAGAGACGACATTTTATACTAAGTCCTATGACGCTGGAGCTTGGCTCCGCGTCAGGCCTCTGATCGAATCTGCATTCTCAGAGACGACATTTTATAGTAAGTCCTTGGACGCTGGAGATTGGCTCCGCGTAAGGCCTCTTATCGAATCTGCATTCTCAGAGACGACATTTTATATTAAGTCCTTGGACGCTGGAGCTTGGCTCCGTGTCAGGCCTCTGATCGAATCTGCATTCTCAGAGATGACGTTTTATATTAAGTCCTTGGACGCTGGAGCTTGGCTCCGCGTCAGGCCTCTGATCGAATCTGCATTCTCAGAGACGACATTTTATACTAAGTCCTTGGACGCTCGAGCTTGGCTCCGCATCAGGCCTCTGATCGAATCTGCATTCTCAGAGACGATATTTTATATTAAGTCCTTGGACGTTGGAGCTTGGCTCCGCGTCAGGCCTCTGATTGAATCTACATTCTCAGAGACGACATTTTATATTAAGTCCTTGGACGCTGGAGCTTTGCTCCGCGTCAGGCCTCTTATCGAATCTGCATTCTCAGAGACGACATTTTATACTAGGTCCTTTGACGCTGGAGCTTGGCTCCGCGTCAGGCCTCTGATCGAATCTGCATTCTCAGAGACGACATTTGATATTAAGTCCTTGGACGTTGGAGCTTGGCTCTGCGTCAGGCCTCTGATCGAATCTGCATTCTCAGAGACGAGGGTTTATATTAAGTCCTTGGACGCTGGAGCTTGGCTACGCGTCAGGCCTCTGATCGAATCTGCATTCTCAGAGACGACATTTTATATTAAGTCCTTGGACGCAGGAGCTTGGCACCGCGTCAGGCCTCTGATCGAATCTTCATTCTCAGAGACGACATTTTATATTAAGTCCTTGGACGCT